>OW569397.1:32787866-34102152 GCA_937620795.1 Thecophora atra | reverse complement strand
GACGGTGTTGTGTTGTGAGTGTGAAACTTCGGTCGCGGTGGCGGCGTTAGTGCGGTTAACGGCGGTACACTGATGACTTGTGTGACCCAGCCCTCGGAGGCAGCTGGTGCCGTAGCGGGTAGGACTGGCGTTGGGTTGACCGCATTTTTGTGGCGGAGCGTTTTGGTCGGAGGGTTGGCCTGTCGTACCGCGAGTGTCTTAGGCGCGGCAACCACGAGTGGTAATTTAGAGCGTCGCGACACGGGTGCGTCTCCTCGACAATTGCTCGGTATCGGTGGTGGTGTCGGCCTCCGTCGCTGTAGGCTGGGTTCGCGGCGGCGACGTACCCTCTTGGCCGGTGGTCCTGACGGTGTCTGTGGCAAGAACTTGGTACGGGGTCGGGCATCCCGCTCCGCTTGGGTGTGGCGTCGAAATGTGTCGGCGGTACGCTGAAACTTCTGCAGAGTCTTCGGGCTATTATTAGGCATTGTGTCTGAAAAAGAAGAGGAGGGTATTATTTTCTCGCCTGGTTCTCTTCTCGGGAGATCGTCCGTATGGTAAGTTTTCAGTTCGCTGATGTGAGCGGTGCGTAGTTTAGAGGTCGATTGGGATCGCAGTTGGACGATTACGGGGGACGTGAATCCCACGACCGTGTAAGGTCCTGAGTACTTAGGTCCAAGTTTGGCGTTAAAGTCGTCCGCGGCTTTTGAAATATGGTGTTGCTTCACCAGCACCCGTTGGCCGATGGTCGGAATCCATTTCCGTCTGCGTAGGTTATAATGTCGGGATTGTTCTTGCGATGCTCGTGTGATGTTGTGACGTATGATCTCGATGACTTCTTGCAGCTGTTTCGCTAGCTCGGCGGGTGGTCTGGGTTCGGTACCTGTTCCCAGAGTAACTCTGTCATACATGGCTCCTGGCAGCCTTGGTTCTCGGCCCTGTGTGATGAACGCGGCGCTGAATCCTGTTGATTCTGAGACACTGGTGTTGATTGCCAAGGAGATCTCTGGCAGTAGGTCGTCCCAATTCCGTTGTTGATTTCCTGCGAGTTGTGCTATCATTGTCTTTACGGTGCGGTTGGTCCTTTCCGTGGGATTCTCTTGGGGCATATACGGGGCGGTGAACTGCTGGCGGGTTCCGAGTGTTTCAAGATACTGTCTGAATTTCCGGCTAGCGAACTGAGTGCCATTGTCGCTCAGAAAGATCTTCGGCGATCCGTATCGGGCGAGAATCCGCTCCCGAACCGATTTGATCAGTGTGTCCGCGGTGGCTTTTCGGAGGGGTATTAACTCTGTCCATTTCGAGAATCGGTCGACTAAGACGAGTAACATCGAGTTTCCGTGCTTAGAGCGTGGCAAAGGTCCAACGAAGTCAGCGCAGATTGTGTTCCATGGTTCGTCAGGTATCCTCGTCAGCATCTCGCCTGCCGGTGCCATTTGGTTCGCTTTGTACCGTTGGCATGAATCACAATTTCGTACATACCTGCTAATGTCTCGAAACATCCCGGGCCAGTAGTAGCGATTCACTATCCGGTGAATGGTCTTCCTGACTCCCGTATGTCCAGCGGAGGGGTTATCGTGGTTCTCGTGAATTACCTGCCTTCGAAGTGGTGTCTTCACACATAGCTTCCATGGGGCGCAGTCTTCATCGGGTGCGCTTCGGGGAAAGTGTCGATAGAGTTGGCCGTCAACCATCATGTATTCCGGGTATCTCTCGGGCTGCTTTTGGACTTCGTCGCACTTCGTCTGATACCATGAGCAGTCCTCTAAATCGTCATAATCGGTGACCTGCGGGGTAGTCTTGGTGAGTCGCTGTAGTGTTTCCCGCGGCTGGCGAGAAAGCGCATCTGCCACCACGTTGCTCTTTCCCCTTCTATATTGCACGATGAATTGGTATTGCTGTAATTTTAAGGCCCATCGCGCAATCCGTCCGGTTGGGCTTTCGATGGAATTCAGCCATTTTAAAGAGAGATGGTCGGTTATGACCGTGAACCTGTAGCCCTCTAGGTAGGGTCGCATCTTCCGCACTCCCCATACGATCGCCAGGCACTCTTTCTCTGTAGGCGAGTAGTTTTTCTCAGCGTTGTTCAGGTGTCGGCTGGCATAAGCAATCACCCGTTCGGCTCCGTCGATGGCTTGGGTCAGCACGGCGCCTAGTCCAAAATCGCTGGCGTCTGTCTGTAAGGTAAACATTTGTGAAAAATCCGGACAAGCCAAGACTGGTGCTTCGGTCAGTTTTTGTTTCAGGTCCTCGAAAGCTTTCTGTTGCTCCGAACCCCACTTCCAGTGTTTGCCCTTTTTAAGCTGGGCCGTTAGTGGTTGTACTATGCTGGCGAAGTCCGGCACAAAGCGTCTGTACCAAGAGGCGATCCCTAAAAATCGGCGTATCTCCCGCACGTTCCGTGGTGGTTCAAGTTCTCGAATGGCCGCCACTTTGTCCGGGTCAGTGTGTATTCCCTCGTTGCTCACGACGTGCCCCAGGTATTTGACTTTGGTCTGGAAAAACTCGCATTTCTCGGGATTAATTCGCAGGTTTGCTGCCCTGAGTCTCTTGAAGACCTCTCGTAGGTTCCGCGTATGTTCGTCGAGTGTTGCTCCGGTGACGACGATGTCATCTAGGTACGCGAAAACGTGCGGCTCTAGGTCGGGCCCAATTACTTGGTCTAACGCGCGCTGGAAGGTGGCAGGTGCGGAGTGAAGGCCGAAAGGCATCACCCGCCATTGGAATAGGCCACGGCCTGGCACCGTAAACGCAGTGTACTTCTTGCTGTTAGCTGCCATCGGGATCTGCCAGTAGCCATCCTTCAGATCCAGGCTGCTAATGAACTTTGCGTTGCGTAGTCGATCTAAGATGTGATTGATGCGAGGTAAAGGATATGCATCAGGTATGGAGCGGCTGTTAAGTTGACGATAGTCGATGCAGAGGCGCCAAGCTCCCGTCTTCTTCCTCACCAGTACAATCGGGGCGCTGTATGGGCTGTGCGATGCTTCGATGCAGCCTTTCTCCAGCAGTTTGTTGACTTCTTCATCTATTACCGCTTGCATGGCGGGGTTCCTGGGTAGATAGCGTTGCTTGATCGGCCGGTCATCGCTCATCACAATGTGGTGCTCGGCCACGTTGGTGACGCCGGTCATTTCCTGGAACGGCTGCAGTTCGTGTTTGAGGAACTTTTCAATGTTTTCTTCCTCAGAAGCCTTGTCTTCGGTATCCATCAGGCAGTTTCGTGCGGTTCTGTTGACGTCCTCGGTGCTCATTATGAGTTTTCCTCCGCCACAGGTGAGTGTTGCGCCGGCGGCCCGGAGGAAATCGAGTCCTAGGATGACGTTGTCGGTGGTGGATGGCATCACTATAAACATCGTCTGTGCAAGGAAGTCGCCTAATTTCACTCGTGTCACCACTGCCTGTCTCAGCGCTTGGGTGGATCCGTCTGCCAGAGTGACGTCGGTTTCGATGGGAATCCTTTCGCAATCAGGGCAGATCTGGTTGGCGACTTGCTGACTGATGAAGCTGGCAGAAGCTCCGGTGTCGATGGTAGCTTTGGTCTCTTTAGTGCCTACCACTATGGCGGCGCGGATTCGATTTCCTTCGTCGCGGAAGATGTTTGGAGCAGATTTTTTTACTGGGAGGTGGTCGGTCCGCGTTTCTGGCCACCTCCGCCTTCGTTTCCCTGTCGCCTGCAACATTGAATAGTGCGGACCCCTTGCCGGCCGCATTCCCAGCAGAACAGCAGCGGTGGGTTCTGACAACCCCGTGATATGTGTCCTTCTTGGCCACATCGGCGACAAGCGGTTTTTGGGTTGATGTTCCTAGGTGCCGGAGTTGTTCTCCTCTCTCGGGGCCGTGGCGTGGGTGCCTGTCTATCGTCTTCTTGCGTGAGGCGCCTGTGTTGCTCACGCCGCGCTGGTTCGGGGTACCTCTCCCGGATTCGCTCCAGCTCTTCAGCCAGATCGACTAATTCGTCAAGGGTATCAAAGTCTCGTCGTCGGACGTACCACTGGTAATCTGGGTGCAAGTTTTCATACATGCGCTCGAGCTTTTGTGCTTCGGAGTAGTTCGCATGCCGCATCAGGTTCTGCATTTCGAGCATGTATGTCTTGAATGGCTCCTTTGGTCGCTGGATTCTGCTCCGGATGTCGTCGTCGAGCCGCGTCCAGAATCGTGATGGTAGGAAAAACTTAAGGAAGTCTTTCCTGAAGCCTGTCCAGTCCGGCCAGCGCTTGTTATTGTTCCTGAACCAGGTCAGGGCGTTGTCTTTGAGTAACTCCGGCATAGTGCGTGGCAGCGCGTTGATATTCATTCCGTAGGCGTCGGCAAGTTCCTCGATTCGTTCAATAAAGGTGAGGGGATCCTTTGTTCCGTCATACTTCACTGCCCATTTCCGTGCTTGCTCGATGAGTATGGGTGTGGCTTCGCTGTGGTGTGGTTGCTGATGTGCTTCTGGGGAGGCGGTGGTTTGCGCGTATCTTACCCTCATGGTGGGAGCGGCATGCTGCGGTGTCTGACTATTGAGGGCATCTTCTGTGTGTTCTCCTCCTGTGGGTGACTTTGCCTGAGGCGTCGTAAAGAGGCTATTGGAGCCTCCTGCCGCACCTGTCGCCGGAATTAACAGTGTCAAGTCTCTTTGCTCGTGTACTTTTGGAGTTTCTGCTTGCGCGTGGACTTCCTCTAGCTCGGATATGCGCTCCCGCGTTCTTTTGTCATGATCAGCTTGGCGGAGGAATGTGGCGAGTTGCTTCCGTAGTTCCTGGACCGTACCGGAGGTATCGAGACCGAATTCCTCGTAGTGGGCGACCAAATCTTCCCTTTTCAGGTAATACACCCAGCTCGTTGCAGGCATGTTGCTTCACCGACGCGTGTGCTGTTCTCAAAAGCTAAGATTTAATTTTATAAAGATTAAACAATGACCAAAAGGAATGAAACAACTTATATGGAGAATTTTTTTTCCCCGCGGCTGATTTTATTTTATCTTATTTTATTCTAAGTTTTTACATGTATATAGTTTGTGGCAGGAGTACGACAACACGTGAATTAGATCTGTTGTCCTTTCCTCTCTGCCGTACCTGTTGTGGTTACTTCTTGCCCACCTTCAGCAAGAAGATTTTTTTTTGTTAACTGCGGATATTTAGCACAATTCTTACTTTTCCGTTTGCCACTTTGCACCTCGAGATTACCTTTTAAGGTAATATGTTATTTATTAAGTAATACGCGTTAGTTAAATCAACGCGTTTTCCAATGTTATTGTTTTTTTTTTTTTTTGTTCGTTGTATGCTAAACCGACACAAGCACTGGTCGAATGAGTATTCGATTAATGAAATTTTACCTTTCTTTCTTTGGAAATTGATGAATTTGTTGCAATTTTCTTGTTCGAATCAATAGATGCACATAAATGTTTCCTTGAATTTTCCTATTTCGCAGTTTATAGTTTTTATTGTTCACTTTTCCTATTTCGCACTTTATCGTTTGATTTGTTCACTTTCCTTCGTTCTCTTCCGCAAAGAGTTAACTTTGTTTTAGGTCCGTTTGCACGCGTTCTTGTTTTTATTTTTCTCGTTTCACGAGCACTTGCGTTTTTCCGCCGCTTGGTAAGCACTTGCGTTTTTTCTTATTATAATAGTCTTCATTGTTTATGTGAGCACTAATTGTTCTCGAGCTATTGTTTACTGGGAGTTGTGTTTTTTTTTTCCCGAGAATAGAATGCACTTGATATTGTGTGTGTTTTTTTTTGCACTTTTGTTACATTCGATGTGTTTTCCTCTCTCAGGTCCCTGTTCGGGCGCCACTGTGACGAACCTTTTTCTTCGTTACGCTCCGGATCGGCTCGCCGGATGCCGAGGGTTCTGCCTCACAGAAATTTATACTTGTGATTGACCGTCGAGAGAGGATTTTACTAAATGAAACACGACCGCACTAAATCTTCGTTGTATACATTTTATTCTTACTAAAACCGAATTAATTATATGATTTCGCTAAGTCTAAAATTAATTATTTTTATTTCACTAAGACTGCATTTCGTATCTGTGGCTGCTGTTGGGTCCTTTGTTGTCCAACGTTGATCCTTGTGAGAGTCCTTCTTCGTCGTCAGTCCTCGGAAATGCTCGGCGGGAGTCGGGATTTAGACGAGTAGCCGACAGGGCTCTTCGTCCACTCGCTTCGGGGATGCTCGGCGGGTCTCGGGATTTTTGACGCGTCAGGGTGCTTCGTAAACCTTCGGCTCATTGCCGAACAACCGACAAGGCTCTCCGTCAAAGGGGCTTCGGGCGTCGTCGGCGTACTTCGGCTCGTTGGCGAACAACCGACAAGGCTCTTCGTCAACTCGCTTCGGGGATGCTCGGCGGGCGTCGGGATTTCGACGAACAAGGTACTTCGTAAACCTTCGGCGCACTTCGGCTCGTTGGCGAACAACCGACAAGGCTCTCCGTCAAAGGGGCTTCGGGCGTCGTCGGCGTTCTTCGGCTCGTTGGCGAACAACCGACAAGGCTCTTCGTCAACTCGCTTCGGGGATGCTCGGCGGGTGTCGGGATTTCGACGAACAAGGTACTTCGTAAACCTTCGGCGCACTTCGGCTCGTTGGCGAACAACCGACAAGGCTCTCCGTCAAAGGGGCTTCGGGCGTCGTCGGCGTACTTCGGCTCGTTGGCGAACAACCGACAAGGCTCTTCGTCAACTCGCTTCGGGGATGCTCGGCGGGTGTCGGGATTTCAACGAACAACCGACAAGGCTCTTCGTGAAGGTACTTCGTAACCTTCGGCGCACTTTGGCTCGTTGGCGAACAACCGACAAGGCTCTCCGTCAAAGGGCTTCGGGCGTCGTCGGCGTACTTCGGCTCGTTGGCGAACAACCGACAAGGCTCTTCGTCAACTCGCTTCGGGGATGCTCGGCGGGTGTCGGGATTTGGACGCGTCAAGGTACTAAGCTACTGTAGTTGTGACTTACCTAGTTGGCTGCCGGCGTAGAACTCTGCTTTGTTCTGAGTTGATGCTGCTTTTATAGGCTGGCAGTCAGCTGTTCGATGACCAGCGTTGTTCGTTTCAATTCAATATTTTAATACATTTTAATACCTTACTAACTACTATTTTACTACATTCTTCATTGGGGTGGTTTATGTATCAATATTTTAGAATGATGACTTAATTATGGAAACAATGTAGTAAATGATTGAAAATAATATTAATTAATAATAATAATCTTATTATCATGATGACTTTAGCTACTGAATTCAATTCAATGGGATTAACTAACAATGGAAAGTAATACATGGCTAGATGTAAATATTGTATATTTCTGTATATATATAAAACTAAAAAATGCGCTGAGGTAACAATTTAAGTTTCTTAGACTAGTATCTTAGTTTCTTATTAGTATCTGCCGTATATGGAGTTCGTGTGGGTGCAAACGAGCCTATGGCGACTTGCTCCGTCACAAATTTTATGATATAAAATTTGTCGTTACAAACTTTAATATAATTTGACGCCTTAAGTCGAAGATCATGAAAATTTCTGCTTGGAACGATGTACAAATTAAGAACTTACGATGATTCAATTTATTTTTAATTAATTTTAGCCTTCTGTCCAGAAAGCGGCGTGACATGAAACGATTAAAGGCATTTTGCTGGCTGCTGTTTGATTTTGTTGTCCTCATTCATCGTGATTGTATGGGAAGTCATGTTCGCTGGGTCTTCTAGTCTTTTAAATATTGCTAATTCCTTCCGCAGGGCGATTTCTTTGTCGTCGGAAGTTCGCTGATTCTCCTTCTCATCTCCTTCGCTGTCGGCGCATGTATTAATTGTAATCGTCTCTGCTTGTTGGTAAGCATCTCGCAAGTTCAAAGTAAACTCTCCGCAAGTCAAGCTGGCTCCAACGTTTGCAAGGAAATCCATTCCCAGGAGTAAGTCGTCCACTGCACCTGGAAGAATAAGCAACATGGTACGAATCGTGTCCTGCCCTAAACTGAGTAGCGTGTCGAGATAATGCGTCACTGTTCCCTGTGAACCATCGGCCATCCGTATGTATCGCGGAGCCGTGAGCGGTTTTCGGTCTATTCCGAGGGACTGCTCCATTCGAGTGCTAACAAAGCTGCGTGTTGCTCCAGTGTCCACTGTTGCATCCACCCATCGTCCTTCAACCTTGATCTTTGCTATCAGTTGGCCCTTATGGCAGCGTAGCACTTCTAGTTTTTTCCGAGAGGATGTCTGCCCTGGTCCCGCCGAGTCTCGGATCTGGCGGGTGTGCTCTTCGTTTCCCTGATGGTTCTCCTGTCGTCCACTAGGACGGCGATAGCAGCAATCGATGCTCCGAACTCCTAGTTTTCCGCACGTCCAACAAAACAACCGTTGCGGATTTCGACAGTTTCTCTGGTGGTGACCATCTTGGCCGCAGCGTCGGCACGCGGTGCTGATGGGTCGTGCTTCTGGTTGCGTTATCTCCATGTGTCTCTCGTTGTGTACTCTGTTCGTCGCTGGCCTGTTTTCGTAACGGGCTCTTGGTGCAGGTTGTCGAGGTTCATCATGTGAGCGACTGCTCTGCCGCATCGTCTCGTCTGGCTTCCCCTGGATACATTCTAAGTCCTCCGCTAGACTGATTAATTCGTCGAGGCTCGGAAAGTCCCTCCTCTTTATATAAAGTTGAAATTCTTGTCGCGAATTTCGAAACACTCGTTCTAGTTTTTGCGCCTCTGTGAAGTTCGCTGTTCGCATAAGATCGGAGATGTCCAATACAAAATCTTTGAAAGATTCTCGCTGTCGCTGCGTGCGCTTTCGAATTCGGTCCTATATTTGTTCGAAGTACCTGGTCGATAAAAAGAATTTAAGGAACGCTGTTTTGAAGTTGTTCCAACTTCCCCACTCGCGTTCATTATTTCTTAGCCATGTGAGTGCACGATCGCGGAGTAGTTCCGGCATCATCTGCGGTAAATTGTCTATGGGTAACCGGTAAACTCCGGTCAATTCTTCGACCCTTTCAATGAAAAGTAAAGGGTCCTTGCCACCATCGTATCGGACGTTCCATTTTCGAACATTGTCTATGATGCTTGCTTGGTCCATCGTCATTTCCCGTGGTCTCGTGTATATCGAACTCCGTCTGGGTTCGGTGAGGATGTGTTCGCTAGCTGCAGGTATCGCTAGGTGAAATTCTTTTTCACTTAGCTTAGGTGAAGCTGATCTAGTCTGCATCTCGTTCCGATCATTTCCTGATCGTGGCTGGCATGTCGGTGATGGCCCTCGGGCGGCGGTGTGCTCTGCCTCTAATTCCAGCAAGCGCGCGTGTACCACCGGATCCTTCTCAGCTGCTATTACGAAAGCGACGAACTGCTTTCTTAGTTCATCGGCGTTTCCTGTTTCGTCCAATTCGAACTCCTTGGCGTATTCGATCAGTTCGTCTTTACGCAGTGTGTATATCCATGAACGCTTCGACATTTTTCCCAGATCCTTGTTGAATTCGTTGTTCGCAAGTTATTAAATATTCGGTGTACTAGGTCCCTGCTCGGGCGCCACTGTAACGATGCTTTTCCTCTCTCGCCTGGATATCACTCAGTCCAGTCCAAGGTCTCGTCCAGTTATTTATTAATTTGAACGCAATACACCGATTTCGATATTAACAACTTTATTTACTTAATCTTGACAGAAATTACAATAGTTTGAAATGTGCTTATAGTTACGTTTTAGCTAAGATAAGTTTTATATAACAAGTTTACAATCGTTTTGCTGAAACAGAGTTTATGATTAAGTGCCTGAAACAGAGTTTATGATCGTTAGGCTGGAACAGAGTTTATGATTAAAAGCCTGAAACAGAGTTTATGATCGTTAGGCTGAAACAGAGTTTATGATTAGGTTGAGTGTCGATTATTTGGTTATCTTACAGATCTGTGCTGAAAAGAGACTTTGATTAGTGTGTCTACTGTCGCGGAGTAAAAACCCAACAGACCGACAGGGCGTTAAGTGTAAATAGCCGCGGAGTAAAAACCCAACAGACCGGCTGTCCTACTGTCGCGGAGTAAAAACCCAACAGACCGACAGGGCGGTAAGTGTAAATAGCCGCGGAGTAAAAACCCAACAGACCGGCTGTCCTACTGTCGCGGAGTAAAAACCCAACAGACCGACAGGGCGTTGAATATAAATAGCCGCGGAGTAAAAACCCAACAGACCGGCTGTCCTACTGTCGCGGAGTAAAAACCCAACAGACCGACAGGGCGTTGAATATAGATAGCCGCGGAGTAAAAACCCAACAGACCGGCTGTCCTACTGTCGCGGAGTAAAAACCCAACAGACCAACAGGGCGTTAAATATAAATAGCCGCGGAGTAAAAACCCAACAGACCGGCTGTCCTACTGTCGCGGAGTAAAAACCCAACAGACCGACAGGGCGTTGAATATAAATAGCCGCGGAGTAAAAACCCAACAGACCGGCCGTCCTACCGTCGCGGAGTAAAAACCCAACAGACCGACAGGGTGTTGAATATAAATAGCCGCGGAGTAAAAACCCAACAGACCGGCTGTCCTGCTGTCGCGGAGTAAAAACCCAACAGACCGACAGGGCGTTAAATATAAATAGCCGCGGAGTAAAAACCCAACAGACCGGCCGTCCTACTGTCGCGGAGTAAAAACCCAACAGACCGACAGGGCGTTAAGTGTAAATAGCCGCGGAGTAAAAACCCAACAGACCGGCTGTCCTACTGTCGCGGAATAAAAACCCAACAGACCGACAGGGCGTTGTAACTATGTAGTTACGCTTGCAAGAAACAACGTTTCTTATGTTTTCTCACCTGATTTAAACCTCCACGAAGTTGTAGCGGGTGTTGTAGATTTGTGACGCGGCGACGTAGTTGCGGCGGCGTAAACTGAGACGATGACTGCGACGTCGGCTGAGACGTTGACTGCGACGCCGACTAGGAGTTTGACTGCGACGTCGACTGAGACGTTGACTGCGACGTTGACTGCGACGTCGACTGAGACGTCAGCCGAGATGTCGACTGAGACGTCGACTGAGACGTCGACTGAGACGTTGACTATGACGTCGGCTGAGGTCCTTGCGATGTTGACTACGAGTCCTTGCGGTGCCGACTTGAGGTCCTTGCGATGCTGACTGCGAGTCCTTGCGATGCCGACTTGAGGTCCTTGCGATGCTGACTGCGAGTCCTTGCGGTGTAGTTTCGAAATTATTGTTCACTAGTGTGGTTTCTGAACGACTGACCACGGGTGTGGTTCCTGAACGATTGTCCCGATGCACTGAGTGCACGCTCTTTTATACTTTGCTCCTCATTCTGTGAGGAGCTTTAAAGCTTTCTCCGAACTTTGGACTTGTTCGCTGGAAATGATGCGACATGTTCGTCGCTTCCAGTGTTTACGAGCTATTCAGCAAACTCGTTTGACTAGTTTTCTCTATTTACTTTGCGAAAACGAGTTTGCTGTGCTTTGTCCTTGACTTTGATGTTCAGTGTATTTCTTCGTATGAACGTTAAATTTTATGATGTAAAATTTGTCGTTACAAGATGATATCTGAAGTTCCCATGTCCGGTCGCTGCTAGCCAGCTCAGGGTCTTCCGTGGTAGTTGGGTGACCCATTTCACTGCGCAGCCCATAGGCCTGCTTAAAACAGTCCTAGATTGTCTACAAGTGGTTAAATTCTCCCATCTTTCCAAATGAGAGGATCCACCCACCGATTAACTAATGCCCTCACCGAACCTTTGCTTAACGCAACTTTCGGTTCCGGGCCCACAAATGCAGATGATGACCCTTGCTTGGCAAGTTCATCAGCTAACTCATTCCCGCTGATACCAGAGTGCCCCTTTACAAAAAATGAGTGTGACCTCGTTGACACGGGCACACTCACTAAGTTTCAGGGAACATTCCTGTGCCAGCCTCGAATCAACATATGTCCGTTCCATGCACCTAATCACGGATTGATTGTCCAGTGCAATCAAGATTTTCTTGTCTTGCACCTTTCCCTCAGCCAGGTGATCCAGCGCATGAATAAGGCCAAGCATTTCTGCTTGGTATACAGACACATACCGCCCCAGACTTAGCGTGCACGCCAGGTCCAACTCTGCCGAGTAGACTCCAGCTCCCGCTTTGCCTTCCATCAGCGACCCATCAGTAAACATACTGATGTCGCTCCTCCCACACTCCATATTCGTTTGGCCATCAGTTGTGAGCATACGGTGCCTCTTCGCTGAGGCTACAACTTTGCTCATACCATCCAGTGGCATCAGCGTCTCCCCGACCCCGATGTTAACAAGATCCAGAATACGTCTATGCCCCTCTATCGCTGCAAATCCATTCCAAGTGCCACACGCCTTCATGCGCAGTGCTGTGAGCGCCGCCGTCTTCTTAATAAATATGTCTAACGGAAGCAAGCCCACTAGTGCCTCAAGGGCAACAGTCGGGGATGTTCGCATTGCACCGGTAATAGCGATGCACGCCATACGCTGGACCCTATCCAAACTTCCTCGTATAGTGTTTTGGTCCGATTTGGGCCACCAGACAACCGAGGCGTATGCAATGATGGGTCTAGTTATTGCAGTGTAAATCCAGTAGATGGCCCGGGGGCTAGGCCCCAGACTAAGCCATATACGCGCCTACACTGGAAAAAAGCCTGCTTCGCCCTTCGGATCTTATACTCAATATGATCGTTCCAGGATAGTTTACTGTCCAGGATTACTCCCAGATATTTAACGTTCCTAGAGATCTTGATTTCAGCATCAAAGAGATTAAGCCGGCTCATCTCCAGACCTTTCCTCCTTCTTGTAAAGAGAATCATGTCTGACTTACTAGCGTTGATGGTCACCTCCTGTGCAATGCACCACCTCTCCACAGTTCTGAGTGCATGCCTCATTACATTGGCAATGGTGTCCAAGAACATTCCAGAAACCATCAAAGCTATATCGTCCGCATATCCAACCGTGTGTATGGCCATCTCATCTAAACTTTGAAGGAGACCATCTACCGTTAAATTCCACAGTAGTGGTGAGAGGACACCTCCTTGCGGGCACCCTCTCTTTACCCTTCCCCTAAATTTCGACTTTCCACACTGAACATAGATTGCCCTATGTTTCAACGAGCTGTCCACCCATTTAATAATCAATGGGCTGATCTCCCGACAGACAAGAGCATCACGCAGTTTTCCGAAGCCTATTTTGTCAAAGGCACCTTCTATGTCCATAAATACGGCCATAGTAATACCTCCGACGGCTAGCTCCTTCTCCACAACCCTCACAATGTCATGCAGGGCAGTGTCGGTAGATCTTCCTGCACGATAAGCATGCTGGAATCTACTTAACGGTCTACTCACTAGCGTTGACATCCCCAGAAAATCGGCCACAATCCTCTCCAACGTCTTTAGTAGGAAGGACGTGAGGCTGATTGGCCTGAAAGACTTCGCCGCAGAGTAGTCGCCTCTTCAAGGTTTGGGGAGAAAAGCTACCTTTGTTTCTCTCCACTTATTCGGAATGTATCCTGTCGCTAGACAAGCTACGAATATTCCATGAAGTCTTTCAAGAAGAACATCAATGCCCCACTGAAGTAGGGCCGGAAATATTCCATCCAGTCCTGAAGTTTTGAACGCCGAAAAGGCTCCAATAGCTCTTTTAATTGCGTCCATAGTCACTATCTTTTCCGCCTCCCTTCTGCCACTTCCGCTAACCCTTTTGCAGGTATGTGAGAATGGCTCATTAGGAGATAGGCTTCCCGGAAAGTGTACTTCCATCAGTATCTGCAGATATTCACCCATAGTTTCTGACATTGTGCCATCCACCCTTCGTAGAAGGCCCAACCTCGATACAGGGTCTTTCCATATTGTCTTATGTAATCTACTTACATCGGATATATCCTTTACACTACTACAGAAATTTCTCCACGTCTCTCTTTTACGTCGACGAAGAGTCCTCTTTAGTAGCCTTTTCTGTTCTTTATACAGGTTCCATGATTCAGGACTTGCCCTCCTCATATGCCTGTTAAAGGCCTTCCTTGTCTCCTTTTTCATGGTCTCAAGTTCGTCATTCCACCAAGGTGTCTGACTCGCTTCTTCCACTACTGATTTAGGACAAGCTGCGTTGAATGCCTCAGTCATAGTCAAAGTTAGAACCTTGACTTCGCTTTCGACATCCGCCGTTGTTCTAGGAACAAGAAATTGCTTATTCGCTAGTAATTCCCTTAACACTTCAATGTATTTAATACCGTCCGTATTAGCGGGAACCCTTCGCAAGATGCTACTGCGTTTTTTCCTGGAGCCATAGAGAATGCGGAACCCAATAGCCCAATGGTCGGACATCGTTGGAGTGTCCAGTACCATCCAGTCCAGCACCCTCTCCAGCATCCCTGAATCAACCAACGTGATGTCGATAACTTCTGCTCTGCGAGCATCCACAAAAATTGGTTCGACACCCCTGTTTGCAATATACAAGTCTTGCATTACCACAAATTCAAGTAAAGCCTCTCCTCTGTGATTGTCGCTATTGCTACCTCACACAGTATTGTGTGCATTAGCATCACAGCTCCTATCAACACAAAAATGCACTAGTGCTCTAAACTCTCTAGTGGGGGGGAGCTCGGGCGCATCATATGGAAGGTAAGCAGACGCTAGAAAGAAGGATCCAGCACCATCACCTATCCTTACCACAGTAAGGTCCGGTGTGCTCAAGTGAGGACAAAGTACTGCTAATACTCCGCGCCTCACCAAAATGCAAGTCCTCAGTCTGCCACCCATCTGCGAACAGAATAGAATGGCTCTGCTACAAGATAAACCTCGAATCGCATCATGAGATATCCAGGGTTCTTGTATCAGCGCAATATCTAGCCCTTCTCCCACAAAGTGCCTAGTCAGCATTGCTGACGCAGCCCTACTGTGGTGTAGGTTGAGCTGAATTACCTTTAATTTAGCCTGGCCCGGGTCCACCTCCCGCCCCGACTTCCATCTCACCGGGGAAATGACCGCCGGTCCCGTGCCAGGGGCCTCACGCTCACAATTCATCCTTCCGGAATTTGACCAAAGCTTGATCGAGCCCGCAGTTGAGCTTCGCTCCTGCGCGATCAATTGCAGCGGCCTCTTCCTTCGGGCACCAAACCGTGAGAATGCCGCCTTCGTTACCTGCAGCACCAAACTTACCCGCGCGAATAACCCTCCATTTAGAAGTGTCCTTTACGCAGGCATTCTGACGCTGCATCCTCCTGAGGATGATGTCCTTGGACTCAGTTGTGCCGTGAACAAGGATCACCATCTTCCTCGCATCCTTAACACACTAAGCCGATCCACACTCAGGCGAGCATTCTCCCACAATCCTTCCAAACTGCCTAAGCACCGAACCAGCCATGCCTTGGATTCCTGATTCTTGCACTTTAGTACAATAAGTCCGTCTTCCAAGGTCGCGTTGCCCACAAACCCAATATTACCGCCTTCCGCATCTATCCGATCCATGTCCCCCAAAATGCGAGTCCTGCATCGGCCCCTCCCTAGAAAGGTCAGTAATGCCCATAAGGAGATCTCCTTCTGCCACTTTCGCAAAGGAGATCCCCGTACCAGCGGGTTTCTTTGCAGTAGCTGCCTTCCGTAGCTGCAGGGGCACGCGTCGTCATCATTGGATGACTCGTGCTGGGTTTCCCCGCTGCAGCTTGACCAACACTAGCGGTGTCCACTGTTCTCCGCACGTCACGATCCTTTGCGCTTAGAATCATCCGCTGAACCGAAGCAATTAACGGTGTACCGCGATATCTTTTAGCCGGTGTCGATGATTCTGGCGCGGGATCTTCGGGCGAGAGCTCACTCAACCGCCGAGATAGCTTGTTCACTGCTCTCTTTGCCCTCTGACGCTCCCTCTTCCACTTTTGCTTCGCCCGCCGCATGAGCAGACTACGCTCGGCCTCCGAGGTGGCGTCAGCCATACCAGTTGGTTCGACGCAGGATCCGGCTGACCTCTCGGCCTCCAAGGAGACTCCATTGTCCTTCTTCACCTCCGCTTCTCCTACTGGAACTACATTTAGGACTGTGGCTGACCCCTGAACTTTTGTAAATGTTCCAGGGTCCACATTGGCAGTTGGTTCACCTTTCGGCTTACCAATATCTGAGGACACTGAACCCTTTTGGGGTTCCATACCCACAGACAACTCTGTCCCCGTTACATCGGTTTTTTGTTTTTCTTTATTGTTGTGATCCATATAGTTCCCACGAGTAAAGCGGAAAATACGGACCATCCCTGCAGAGCCGCTTACCGGGACTAGGCATTTATTACTATCGACCTCCCCTGGGCGTCGATAGGGACCGTTAGCGACTGACCAGTTTAACCAACCGCCAGCCATGCAGGTACACGGCACGGGTACCTCAACACCTACACCTTCGGTGGGGATATTTTATTGAGGATGAGAATAAAATTATCCCGTTACCTCAAACTCTCCTCCTTCATCCGGGCTTGGGACCGGCACCCGACAATGGCAGACCATGTTCGTGAGGCGGAGTTTCTTCGACCCTTAGCTTCTGGTAAATTATGTTCGGTGCAACTCCACAGAATGGTTCGGGCCCCACTAGTAAAGTATTAGCTCCCTCTCTAGCTAGGCGATCTGCTTCTTCGTTGCCTTTGATACCAAAATGTCCTGGTAGCCACAATAGATGTAACTTGTTTTTTGTTCCGAGCATGTTAAGTTTCTCAAGGCATTCGCATACAACCCTAGAGTTAATACGGTATTACATTAGTGCCTTTATTGCAACTTTCTGTCAGTTAAGAATTCTTATCTAGATTGAATTTTGCACATCTGTCGATAGCAATTACTTATTTCGGCTTGCATAGGTGCACATCGGTTTCGAGTATCTTGTTCTGGGTCCTAAGACTCCAGCCCCAGCACCGCTTGTCATTAGGGACCCATCTGTATACCATGTAATCAAATGCTTGTCCAGGATATACGTGTCTGTTAGTCCTTTCCATTCTTTCTTGTTGCTTAATTCTATTTTAAAAGATTTATTAAAACTGAATTTCTGTTTCATCCTGTCTCTTGGGAAGAGATATTCAGGAAGATTTGGAAGGATCTTCTGACTTCTCCTTCCAGCTCTTACCATAGTGTCGTCTTTACTTAGTTGCATCCTATAGTGTGCCTTCTTTGCCTGCATTTGAATATGCAGATGTAGAGCAATAAAGCACTTACAATCAATAATACAAAACATTACAGATTCATTCAATTTATTTACTAAAACCAAAATCTTACAACATAATAACTACATATGTATATGTTCATTACCGTCGCTAGTGATCCTGATAGGAGTCCAATTTTAAACCTTTGACATTTTTTATTCACATACTCCGTAATGTTCCTGCGGCAAAATAGATCGAAATCAGGATCAATCAATATATTTCAATAAAACTTACGTGTATTGTATTTGTGCATTGTTAAAGAATAAAAATATGTAAAATTTTAATATGTTGAAGAAATAAATGTGAAAAATTTAATGATCGTATAGTATAATATTTAGGCTGATGCGGCCAAAAAGCCATGGAGCGAAGGAACGTAAACTAATTCCGTAAGTAGTTACTCAGAAAAACTAGTATCATTACCAAAAGTAGTACTCAAGCTAAATAAAGTAATACTCAAGAACACATCAAATCCGCTTTCTGTTTTTTGTTATTATTACTTCCTTGTATACGTTGTAAATACAAGAAAGTATTGTAATCATGAAAAATTTCGATATTGAGATTTTAATGGTAACACACATTTTGACCATCGCGGAGTCCATTTTGAGTAGTTCGGTCGTGACGTGTGTACGTATGTACGCCTGTAAAAACGGAGAATCGTAGAAAGTTGAAATTTGGTATTTAAGACTAGTTGTGCACATCCCTTTTTGAATGCAATCGGTTGCGCGAAAAAGAACACTTCTCATATAGTTTTTTTCAAATTTCAAGAAAGTATAGACTATTTTGTATTTGGGCCTTACATAAGGCACAATTTTATAGCTCCAATTTTGACGATGGTTCGCACCAAAAGGACTTTTCGCCAAAGGAACACGAAGCATGCATTGTCCGAATTACATAAATGATAATGATAAATGAATGTTATGCTGCTATATCTCTTCCAAAAATTGGTTGCACCCTAACAGAACTAAGCAGGAAAATCAAAATTGTGGAAACTAATTTGTACTTCCTTGTTTTTACTTTCTACTATTTATATTATTTAAATTAAGAGAAATTTTTTTCATTATGGAATTAAAAATATTTAAAATTTTTAAAACTTAAATTTTAAATATTTAAACAAGGAAGTAAAAATGTGAAAAAATAAAAAACCCCTTAAATATAATCTAAAGGTTTGTATTATAATTGGGGGAACAATTGGACGATTCGTTTTGCATCACCTACTCGTGAGTATTTATTTTTAAGGTAAAAAGGCTTTGTAATCCTTTCCGATTTTTAAAATTAAAGTAAATAGATATGACAGAACTTTACTCAATTAGCTGTTATGTTTAATGATTTTTTTAAATGACTGCATTTAAAAAATTTCGATATCTTGTCTAGTTTCTTTTTTACAGAAACTTGAACATTTTTGGTAGTGCTGGTTGAAATAAGCTGTGAGTCACTGTATGTATAAAATCTAAAAACAATGTATGGTTCTTTTACTTTCTTGCATTAAAAATCATTACAGTAATTACTCTAATTACAGTAATGATACAATAAAATGGCAAAGAAAAAGTCATACAGAAAAAAGAAGGATCAAAATAAGAAATATATTGCAGATGTAGAGATGTTATACACAAGCATGCCAGTCTCTGTACCCTGTTTAAGGTTTTGCGTGTAACAGTTTGATTTGCCCTGGCTGCCCAAGCTATAGCTCCATAAGTGATGGTGGGCATAATTATCATCACTTATATCCATCGCATAATTGCCGGTACACATCCCCATCTTTTCTCTGCGATTCGGTTGACTTACCTGTTCTGTATGCATGCTGACGCGGATGGAGCATGAGCTCATTTTCTTCATCGTTTCGTATAAAGTTGTCAACTAACTTTTCTATAGTCTTGGTAAAACACTGCCTTAGGTAAAAACACAACCTTTGCATGCCTCCATGCCTCTGGTATGTGACCCAGAGCTAGGCTACTTTTCAGTTTGCCGTTATTATGGGTGAACAAAATAAAGACAATTGTTCCAGTTGAGTACTTGTAGAATACTGAATTTATTTTTAGTTTTTCTCGGTTTTTATACATTTTTTCATTGTGGAATTATTTACATAGGTCTGGATTATTAGTATTGAATTAGGACAGAATTTATTAGAGCTAAATGGTTAGTGTTTATTTAGGACTAAATAATCAGTGATATGTTATATACTATTATCTAAACATCTGTATTTTATCTGTATTTTAGTGGACTGTATTTTTATAAACATTCTTAAGAAAGGTGTTCAATTTTGAACATTCTGCCGCCGATCATTTAAGGCTGGTGGCGGAGAAAAATCAACAATAATGTGGTTGTTATTTTTACACTTGTGTCTTATGCAAATTCATAACATGATAATAACAAAGATTAAAACTGAAATTACTGCTATGTGGCCGCTAACGTGGTGAATGCTAATTCTTTTCATTTCCATGTTATCTCGCGAAGATTGTCGATGTCTTTACTAAACTTTTAATTCCTTCGAAGTAATTTTCCTTGAAATAATTGTCCTTCTGGGATCCGATGACTAACAATTTGGAGTGATTTTTCTCGAATTCTTCCCAAAGGATATGTAGTCGATTTTCCAGCGTCGATCTTCGAACTACAGCTTCCTGTGCTTTATTGCTTATTCTTATAATTTCTTCGCCAATTTCCTTTTGACGCTCGTATAACTTTTCCTTTGTCATTTTGAACGGTTTTGTTATTTGTGCTGATAATTCTTGTGCCAAAATGGTTACGCTGATTAATTTTGCACCAAACACTATTTCACCAAAACACTTGCTGATGTGTAGCCTCAGCACGCCTCACCGATGTATAGCCTCGGTTACGCTGATTAATTTTGCACCAAACACTATTTCACCAAAACACTTGCTGATGTGTAGCCTCAGCACGCCTCACCGATGTATAGCCTCGGTTAAGCTTACAACTTTATTAGCTGAAGACCAAAATTCTTCGTACGTTGATATTATAGGCGTCAAGCACGCTTTTTGTTATATTTCTGAACCTCTTACCACTGGTGGGGGAAAGTTCAGAAATTTGTATTTATGTTATTAATTTTTTTTTGCTTCTTACCACTGGTGGGGGAAGCTCGAAGGACCAAATGAACAAAATAAAGACAATTGTTCCAGTTGAGTACTTGTAGAATACTGAATTTATTTTTAGTTTTTCTCGGTTTTTATACATTTTTTCATTGTGGAATTATTTACATAGGTCTGGATTATCAGTATTGAATTAGGACAGAATTTATTAGAGCTAAATGGTTAGTGTTTATTTAGGACTAAATAATCAGTGATATGTTATATACTATTATCTAAACATCTGTATTTTATCTGTATTTTAGTGGACTGTATTTTTATAAACATTCTTAAGAAAGGTGTTCAATTTTGAACAATGGGTATTATACTGTCTCCCCCTATAGATATACTTGCACTCTTTGATAAAAGTTTGTAGAGTCTAGAGGCCTCAGATATTCCAGAGATATTTTCATAGAATTCGCGGAAACTCGTGGGTATATTCTGGTCATTCCCCAGTAATTTTAGCTCGGTTGAACAGCCTGCGAACCTCTTTTCTTAGTCTTTCTAGTTTAGAGTTCCACCAGGGCACTTCTCTCGCCTGGCTGATTTCCTGTAATGGCCTGCTGAAACTCCGCAACCACCGTTTCAAGTTCCGCTCTCGTTTTAAGTCTCGTATTAATCTCAAGCCGAGACATATACCAGTCCATCCGTCAGTTTATTGCCTAACGTAATGTCAAGTACTTCCTGCCTCGTTCTAATGATGAATGTTGGTTCATTACCAACATCGCGAATAATTAAATTTTCTAATAAAATATATTCTAACAGGTACTCACGCCTTGCATTTTGTTAGTGCTTCCCAATGCTTCGTTGTGCGCATTACTGTCGCATCCCAATTGCAATGGTATCTTCCTCCGGCGACAATGTTCCACCAGTCTGACCATGGTATCGGTAGGTACCCGTGGCTCATCACCTGGTAGGTAGCATGAAGGGACGACACCGTCCTTTACTCCTCTTCCAGTATTTATTTATTTATTAACCTGGTTAGGAATTCTGAAAGACAAACGTAATTAATATTTTTCCTCAGCAGTATACCCGTACGTGGGACTTCGTTACGATTATCATATATTACCTACGCGTCGTTGCTTGTGAGTCACAATATGTTCCCCTTGGGCTCCTGTAGTAATAGCATGTCAAGTTGTTCCTTGACCATCACCCTTACGATATTGGCCGAAGCGGCTCTCGCATGATGAAGATTCACCTGGGCAATGTTGGTGTTATGCATAGAGATTCTAAAGCTCGACCTCTGCCAGAGTAGAGTCACTGTCCTCTAACAGGGTCGCCGCCGTCAGAGTAGAGTTGCTGTCTTCCAACAGAGTTTCTTCTGACAATCTCTCAATTTCCATAGCGGAGAGGTCACGATTAATAGCCTCACTTTCAGGAGTTAGGAGATCGACCTCCGCCACAACTTGGCTTTCCGCTACTTCAATTGCCAGCTGGGAAGCGACATCTGCTGGTATTTCTGCCTTATCGGCCCCAGCAGTTGTGTCCGCTTCACCTCGCTTTGCCTCCCTTGGTTTATGGAAATAGATCCGTACGAAACCAAACCTGTACCTGATGGTACAGTTGTTTGATTTGATGGCGTCAACAAACCCTTTATCCATACCAATTGTCATTAGTTTCCCATGACCTTCATCATTTGATTTGAAGACTCTCCAAAGCTTAGTCTGGAGGCTCTCATTTTGCGCTACAAGCAGCTGCAACAGCGATGCGGTAACATTTCCCGCCGCCTTAGGAAGAAACGTTGGATTTTGGTCCTCCAACCCTTGACTATTTCGGACACAAGCGCCTCCTCAATCGTCCCAAATTCCTCACGAGTGAGGACGTATCGCCATTCTGATACCCTTAATGGCCCTAACACAACATATACCGGTTCTCTTAGCTGGCGGTATAACGGGAGCTTTCTTAATGTTGATCTTCTGTCGTTTAACCTCAACCCCAACAGGAGGGGAGATTTCCGACGGTCCTCTTTTTTGGGTCGCAGGACCACTGTTAGGTCTGCCTTTGACCTTCTCTACTGCCTCATCATTGGACATGCAGGCGTTCCTGTGTTTGATATACCACTTACACCATGCCCCACTGAGACCTGTTAGCTTCCTTACATCCTTAAGCCCCACTGTTTCCAGAGTATTAGATCCCTCCTTACTTGACTCAGGCTTAGGGTCTACTTCTACCGAACGACCGTTCGTTGCCGAACACCTTGCTTTAGGGGGGAATCTAGAGTTTCATGTAAATGTTTCGCTCGTTTAATGATATTTTTATTTTTATTTAAATACAAATTATATGATATTTATAAAAATAACATAGAAATTCAGCTTATACATTCCTAGAAAGAGAATAACATTGAATTAAATATTGCCATATTTACATTTTCATTTCACCTCCGTAGTAAAATTTGCATGTAAAATGTTACCTGTTTGCAAACTACGTATGTTTTCCCGTACTATTCCAAGTACTATGGTACTTAAGTAGTTTGCTATTTTACTACTATTTATCATAAAACATATTTATCTAACATAAAATTGCCACTGGAGTTGTAAAAAAAACTATTTATTTAAGTAATACTTCAACTCAGTTTGATCGCTTTTGTTATTATTAAATTACAAGCATTTTTAGAGTCAATTTTTTCTAACATACAGTTTTTGGCAAATTTTGTACTATAAATACTTCTGATAAGCAATCTTGCTATCAGTACATTCGAGGTGAAAAAGGAATCAAAAAATTTCATCGAGCGAGGAATCCAAGCTAATATAAATCGTTGTCAATTTTTAAAAAATATACTCTTTTTATCTATTCCAGGTCATGCCGCGAATGCACAAAAGAAGAACTAATAACATTTTTACTCCTTGAATATTGTGACTGCGACAGTTGATAGCTTTTCGCTTGCAGATTTATGTTTGAAAATTTGTTAAAAGTCCTACTGAAACTTTGTCGAAAAGACGAAAAAATCTTCCTGTTCCTGAAAACTACGGCGCGAAATTGCGCATCAAAAAAGGTTTGGCGTAAATGTTCATTACGGGAATCGGCGATGCGATTTTTTGATTGTGCCAATATTTTATGCGATAATTTAGTTTTAAATAAATTTTCGGAGGTTGTCTTAAAATGATATAAATTGTTAAGAATATTACGTAATGATGTCATAAGTTGCATCATAATCTGAAAGCTTACAATCTCCCCTTTCCAATGATAAATAAAAGTTCTTATTATGATCATCTGCAGATAGACGGAAAATGTTTCTATATTCGATGAGACAATTTTTTAATTAAAAAAATATGATAAAAGTATACTTATTATGGTAAATCGTTATATTTTAAAACGTTTGTGGCACTTTTTTCAATAATGAAATATTTTAATGAAAAATGAAATCACTCATTATGATAAATCAATTTATTTTCCTACGAAACAACGCTCGATTTTAATCATGTGTGTAAGTCTTTTGTTACAATTTAAAATGAAAAATTTTTAAGAAAAATCGTTTTTCAACTGCAACACATTCACAAAACCAATTACACTTTTACAGAAACTGTTACAATTTAAAATGAAAAATTTTTAAAAAAAATTGCGCGATTTCTCTGAGCGCAATTCTCATAAGAGCCTGTGTAATTTTGACAGTTCGTGCGAGTAGTTGTAGTTCTCCGAATGGTGTTCTGTTTACAATATTATTCACAAGCACACCGGCATGGCGTCTTAAGTCGTCGACTAAACGTTAAGTGACATTGCGCTACCAGCGGCTCCTTTATTATAACAAAAATTGTACGAGTAATTATAGTAACTTATACTTTAAGCTTTATTGAATAATAATGAATAATAATAATAATAAATTAATCATTTATTGTCAGGCTTAGGTTAAAACTCGTTAATGAACCGTAGACTTCGGAGAGAATTCTTTTGGATTTACACTGTAAAAGTATACGGTACATTAACGATTTTTAGCCTAAGCCTGACCATAACTGATTAATAATCATCAAAGGTTAAACGAATATTTACTTATAATAATATCAAATAATATGGAAAAATTTACAATTTCTGCCTTTTTGTCGCCAGAGCTCTTCTTTTAACTTCTGTAGATTTTCCGAGGAGTCTATGGGAACCATAGTTTCCGAAGATGAGCTAAATCCCATATTTTCCCTCATTAGAGTTTTTAGCTCTGCCAAAATATTAAGCATCACTTCGTGACCCTTCTCCAGTCCCACCAATCTAGACTCCAGATTGTCGATGCGTGAATTGATATCCATCTATTTACGAGTATGATCAAAGCACAAATTTTATATAATTATACAATTTTTTCTTACATAAAAATTTTATTTACATTGAAATTTTGTGCCTCAACTCCAAGTGTTTCACAAATTAGACTGAAAGTAATGTTGGCGTAGTTCGAACTATGATCGGTTATAACGGGTCATTTCCGTGTCTTGTTCGGGTCACATTCGTTACTATGTACATCAAAAGAATTGGAAAGCTCGTATACAAGACAACATACAAGACAATGAAGACCATATCCCACTTAATGATTATCTATTACTTTTAAGAATTTTAGATGTGTGTTATAATTTTTTATAGCTATGGCATATGTGTTGTTATGTGCAAATTTATACAGATGAAGATGTGTTCCGGTATTAGTGTACGTAAAAACATTAATGTTACTATTATAATAATAATATATAAATTCACTTATATACATTATTACTAATGCATTTACTCCACAATAACTTCAGTCGTAGTATTTTTTTACCCCTACCTTGTTCATATATGTATATACATACGGCCTTGCCCCCCGCGGTTGTTCACATACCTCTGAATTCAAATCACGATCTATTATTCCCTATGTTTGCCCGAATCCATAATCTCTTAGTATCAATGGTGGTGCAAACCTAGAGGCTATCGGTACAGATGGACTCTAAAGGGAGCAGAAATTGTTTGCACCATTGCCATCTCTACTTGCCCCTCTCTCCTTACCTCCTTTCTTATTACAGAATAACCTCTGTCAGATTTACAAAATAACCTACACTTGCCAGAATACATTCACGCACCGTAATCAGACGTAAATCAGCTTCCACATAGATACCCCGTTACGTGATTTGTGCTTATTTTGTTCTTATATTTCGAGTTGTCTCAAACTGTGAGACCACAACCACCAGTGCGACTTCAGAGATTGTAAAGCCATGCATTCGGTGACGTCAGCTTCCACATAGATACCCCGTTACGTGGTTTGTGCTTATTTTGTTCTTATATTTCGAGTTGGCTCAAACTGTCAGACAACCACCACCATTAATTAAATTAGGTTCACAATCCTATTAATCGTTTCATTGTTAATTACGTTGAATACATAAAATAAAGGTCTTGACATTTATCGGACGGAAGAGAGCGGCGTACACAATTAATAGTATGTGCAAAAACATTGAAATGTGTAACAAAAAGCAAAGTCAGAACGAGTGCAATTAAAACGGTTGAGCTTTCCGGATAATACTAACAATAACGATTTTTAACGATTTTTTTATTAAATTTATAAAAACAGTGTTAAAGCCATTTAAATAAAAGCATAACATACAAGTCTGGTTATGAAGCTCATTAGCCTTCATACCGAAATTTCTGTGGGGGAATTTACTGTCAGGTGCAGCTCATCCGGTCATCCGATCGGGCTGAGGATTAAATGGGCGACACCTTCCCGATCGATAATAAGGCTAGAGTATGAAAGATATTGGAACGAATTTCCGTCATCCCTTGTCTCCAAACCAAATTTGACAAGGGATGACGGAAATTCCTTCCAATATCTTTCAAAATCCAACCCTGTCGGAAACATCAACGAAAATCTAAATACACCAAGGCTAGAGTAGATGAGGTTTTCCTCCCAGTTATATACCCAAATTGCTTGAAGCGTAAGATGCCTGTACGTTACAACGATATTGTCGCACAGCGCGGATTTAGCGGGTTGAAAATGCAAAGGTTTATTTAATACATTGAACATTATATAAAAATGTAATAATAATAATAATAACAATATTTGTTATAATTAAAAACAACAAATAATAAGACAGCAATATGATCGAACAGTTGTAGCTAATTTGTTTACCAAAAAAGATAGATATATAGCATAAAAAGAACAATACAATTTGTAGATTTATAAAGATTCTTAGACTCTTCATATGCTACTACATCGAAATTTATAATATTTATCTATGCTTGCATTGGTTTGATCATTAATGACTTTAATTGCTAACAATTGTTAGTTTAACACTGTGTGTACATTCAATGCAAGCAAAAATCATGTTAAAATCGTTGATTTAGAAGATCTTCAATAATATTTTAGTGTTTAGAAACACAAAAGATATTATAGATGTATAAGAATATAAGTTTATTTAATGATAAACTGTCTATAAATTGAACAGAATTTTTTCTTACGCGGTCGGTTTCACGCGATATAATAAATATTTTCAGAATCTCTTAAAACGCCAGTGAATAATTTTAAAGTCTAATTAAATTTAATGCTTTCAAGCTCTGCAATTTCTATTTTATTCTCATTCTTCTATTGAATGTTTTCAATTTCAATAAGTTTTCTTTCATGGTTTCTTTCATGGTTTTTTATAATCTTGTTAACCTTTCCATAACAGTTTTTTTTAAATAGATTTTCTTGTTTATATCGTCTAGTTTTGGCCCTGAACCTCGCATTATTTAACTACCCTTCTTTTAGTTTCGACTTCGAAATTTTTAGTATAAGGTTGATTTCATCAATATACTCGTACTAAAATTGTATTAGAAATTGTAATTGTAAATCAATCGTTCACATCGTTTTTTAACCTTTGCAAATTGTGGCCTTTCATGTACTTTGACCACTTATGACTTCACGAACTTCATTTCGTACCACATATAGAATGACGTATGCTTTTTGCGCATAAAGAATTTTTAATTACGTTTAATTTAAGTTTCCCTTGAACAAAAATGTTTATATTAGTGGCATTCCCGATCTGTTGCAAATGGACTAGCAAAAGCAATAACAACGCTTAACGCTATATTTTTATATTATATATATAATAGCGAAGTCCACGTTTAACGTTATTAAGACATATTTTTGGGCATATTTAAAGTTTAAATTTCAAATCAATGAAACGATTTCCCACATACCGCATAATATTAAACATAGACCAGTGACGGGCAGAAGTACACTATCGATTTTTCGGATGTGTGTGGATCATTTTTCAGTACTGAGAAAAATGTTTGCTTCGAAATATTAAAAAATATATATAAAATATATAAATATATAAAAAAATATTAATAAATATATAATATAAAAATGTTAATAATAAAAAAAGATAATAATTGTTAGTTTTGTGTTTTATATTTAGTGGCTTCGTATGGATTTGCACGTGTGTACATTTGTTTTTGCTTTCTTCTGCTTGTGCCTACTACTGCTGCAATTTTACAATTGAAAAATTCGCTGAAGAAGGGACGACTTTCTTGATCAGTCCATTTGTGGAAGGCTGAAATTATTGCAATTATTTGTGGTTAGCATCTTAAATAACTGCGAAAAAGCTGAAAGCTTTAGGAGATAAATATCGGAAATCTTAAAACACTGATATGATACAGTTATGAATTCATGATATCGTTCTTATACTTCGGGTTCGAATTTTCGGGTTTATACACGTGCAAGTAATCTAAATTGTGAATAAATTGCGAAAGAGTGAACACCTGTTTTTGAAGAATAAATGTAAGTAAAAACAAGTTAGTAAAATGGATGGATTTTATAATTATCAAATTAAGTTTTTACCTGGCTAAAACGCGTTGCCACAATGTCAATGCCACTTCAAATGTACGTATTTGAAGAAAACATGGTTATTATTGTGTAACGATCACAATTCGTTACAATAATATTTGAATAGAAATATTTTTAGATTAGACAAGTAGATACACATACGAAGAGCAAAAGGCGAAATAAAAATAATCAATCAAACACTCCGAATACTTAATTAATTAAGCAAAATATTTACATACTTCAGATCGAACAGACAAAACTAAGCAAGCATGTACATATCGACATTTAAACATAAATACGAATGAATAGAAACTAGCAATAACCAACAACATCAACGAAACCTGATTCCGTATAAAGAAACATGGAAAGACAACAAAAACACAGCAATACCGGGAAACATGGAAAGGCAACTGATGGAAATGATGATGCTAAACAAATAGAATTTGTCTTCATTTCACGGGCGATTCAATTGGAAATATCGTATGATTCGCACATGATTTATTTCGAGTGACGCTTTTAACGAGCTCATCCGAACATTTTAGATCAGCTTTGCTCGACACAAGCACCGATATACTCGTATAGAAGTGACGTTGACAAGGTTTGCTTTTTGATAGGTATTTTAGTGGCCATAGAAAACCTCTTTTAATACATATCGACCACATTTGTGGCTCTTTTATTTTTTAAGTATTTTTAAGAAACACGACCCTTAGTTGGCTCTTGACCGTAAATGCGGCTCTTTATACGACCCATAGTTGGCTCTTTATACGACCCTTAGTTGGCTCTTTACCGCAAAAGCGGCTCTTTATACGAGCCATAGTTGGCTCCTTATACGACCCTTAGTTGGCTCTTGACCGCAAAAGCGGCTCTTTATACGACCCATAGTTGGCTCTTCATACGACCCTTAGTTGGCTCTTGACCGCAACAGCGGCTCTTTATAAATTATAAGGTATTCTAAGTATTATAAAAATTGTTAAGAAAATTAAATAAAAACGATATCAAGAATTGCGTCCGAGCTGAACTCTCTGAGTCAGTGCTAGATTGGTTGAAACACCAATCGAACGAAATTCGGAAACGCAGCTTGAAATATTGTTCGCACGTGGTTGCGAGATCCACTTGCCACGAACCCTGGGACGAGTGAGCTATTCCCGGCTGGGAAAGAAAAACTCGTCGTTACAACCGAAAAGCAGAATGAGGTTGACTGTCACCCAGAGGACTTCGTGAAAAATTTGTTCATGCACGCTCTGGATGGCATGAGACATCTTCACCTCAAAGCGATTTTGCAGCCTGATCTTTGTACCAAATTTTATGAAAAGGACAGCAAAATTCACTATCGTGTATAGCTTTTAAGCTATTTTGTTTTTGTTCTATTGACTTTTTGTTCTATTGACTTTTTTGTCATTCTCTTGATCTTTCTGTTATTTCTAATTTGTTTGGTTTTATACTTAAATTTACAGCCTAATAATGGATCTCAAACACAAACGCAAACTCAACTACTGTTGTAGGTCGGAACGGTCAACCAATCGTTTAAGCTTAAAAACGAAAAACTTCAAAGCTTAAACGGAAAGTTTAAACAAAGCTTGAAGCAAAGCTTTAAAAATTCATAAATTAAATAAGCGGATATTTATATATTTCATTTATAAGCGGATAGCTAAACAGACGCTATCAAATTAAAGCACACGCTAGATTTAACCAAGTCAAGCTCGTGTTCTAGATGTGGTTTCACGATCGCGGAAACTTGCAAATATTGCGAACGAACACGTGTTTGGGTCAATGCAAAGCTCGCGCTTTAGATTCTAGGAAGAGCATTGAGACGATGCAAATTTAACTGGGTTACGATTCCGACTAGGGAGTCAATAAAATGAGTTGTCTTTTTATTAGGAGAGTTGTAGATCAGAAACTGACCATTGAAGTCAGAAGTCGTGTTAGGTAATAGTAGTTGTAATATAGCGGTTCTGGCACAAAGGAAATCGAGGGAGCCGTTTTTTGGTTTGTGTCTTCGCTATAAAATTAGGTAAGTATTTTTATACTTGGTTTATGTCTCTGCTATACTTGCTTTTTTGTTATCGATAAAACTATATTTTCGCATTATTGTGGATTGTGACTTTACTACAAAAATATATTTTCTTGTTATAGGTTGGTATAATTGCTAATTATATTTTGTTTTAGTGTATTTAATTTTATTGTAGCATTCTTTTGAGGGTATTACTTTTAAATAGTGGTTGATATATTTAGTTTGGTTATTGTCCAGGGTATTTTGTAGATTTTTATACACGTAGATTTGCATTTCTTTTGTGCAATAATATCATTTACGTGTATTTCGTAGCTAGAATATCAATACTCTTTAAGTATTTTTATTGGCAGGACTCTTTTTGCCGTTTTTAGGAGACCTAAGTGATAAAATTGGTAGTTGTTCAAGATAAAATAAAATTTAAACCGCGTCTGCTTGGATTTCTCTTGGAATAATGTTACCAATTTATATAATTGTCTTTTATTTAGGGTAGCAAGCACTAGGTAAATTGCTAAGCTATGAGCTTGTTGTAGATGGTGTAATCGTAGGTGTTTTCCTTTTTGACTGAGTACAATATTTTCCAATTGTGTTGTAGTTGCTTGTATGTATTTTAACTGCTAAAGAATTCCTATCGTGGATGTTTTTCTTGTTGGCCTGAACTCAAGTTTTTGCTTATTGTCTTGTACTTTTGTTTGTGTGTATTTTAACTGCTAACGAATTCCTATGGCAAGATCGTGGGCGTTATCCTTTTTGAATGAGTACAGTATTTTCCAATTGTGTTGTAGTTGTTGATGTTTGTGTGTATTTTATCTGCTAACGAATTCCTACGGCGCAATCATGAATTTTTCTCTTGGAAGAGTTCAGCGTATTGCTGACTGTAGTTGTAGTTGCTGTTGTTTGTATGTATTTTAACTGCGATCATCCCTTAAAATTAATGTGTACTAAGTGTGGCAGCAAACGCAATTCACGTAATTCCCGTCGTAAAATTATCGCTGATCAAGCCGTAAATTACAAAAGGAAAAATTTCATTGACATTTTATGGGTTTTTTCAAACATTTTTCATTCTAAGAGAAAAAATATTTATATCGAAAGGCAATAAATAGGAAGAAGTGATGAGACTCTGAATTCACAGGATTCCTTGTGCAGGTGTACAAATAAAGAAGAAGAAGAAGAAGAAGAAGAATACAATTTTATATAAAAAGTAGCAAAATTTCGGACAAGAGTTCAGTTTCTGATATCACTCAGTCATCACACGACCAGCGAACATTAAAACACCAAAATACTTAACTTACTTACTTAAAAAGTGAAAGAATATACAAGCAGGAAATTTCAATAGGTAAGTATAATCACATCTAAGTTCTTTTTTTTTAATTTGCATAGTTTCAAATTCCTTTGTTTTGTGCTTCGTTTTTTAATTTAGTTTCTACATACATTTAAACAACATTTGCTTTGCTCATTTGAACCACCAAATAAAATTTTCAAAATTAAATTCATCTGTGAAAAGTGTTGTAACGAGCCGGTTTCTCCGGTTTATAGCCAGGGTATGCTCGTCGGCTATCCAGGCGTTCGGTACAGAAATTTATTTGGTGAGACGCTCTAAGTGAAATCGTTTCTTTATTCACAATTACAATTTCTGTCATACAGTATTATCTTAACTAATCAGAGAGAAAGTAGGGCGTGACGTTTTACCAGTGTGTTGAAGTATACCGGTGCTGATACGTAAACTGAGGGCGTGACTAAACGTTATTGTCGCGAGCGTTATTGCGGAAAAGGTAGCCCTCTGTCTAGAGATGGGGCTGGTGAATGCACGCCGTTGATTGTGGCGTCACTCTCAAGGCGATGAATCACTCAGTGTCGTTGTCTGGAATGCCGGGTGAGGTTCTGTGGTGCACGATGAAATAACGCCGTTGATGAACAAAACGCCGTGGACTATGGCGCAATCCCGAAGACAATGATCCCCTCAGTGTCGTTGTCTGGAGCGCTGAGGGATACTATGTGGTGATCGGTGAAAAACGTTGACGAATACACGCCGTCGGCTGTGGCGTGATTCTTAAGGCTATAACCCACTCAGTGTCGTTGTCTGGAGTGCTGAGTGGGGCTACGTGATGAGCGACGATAACGATGTGGCTTTATTCTAGCGACTAGAACCCACTCAGTGTCGTTGTCTGGAGCGCAGGGTGGTGCTGTGATGGTTGACGATGGCGTCGTTGTTTTGTCTTGCCTTGTTCTCAGTAGGGTAGGTCGGGTTTGTATGCTCTTAGTAGACTCACGTACCCTAAGGCCACTAGAGTCTGTATACTTTGAGATTCACGTACCCTAAGGCCACTAGAATCTGTATAACTTATATTACTTAGAGACTCACGTACCCTAAGGCCACTAGAGTCTATATACTTTGAGATTCACGTACCCTAAGGCCACTAGAATCTGTATAACTTATATTACTTAGAGACTCACGTACCCTAAGGCCACTAGAGTCTATATACTTTGAGATTCACGTACCCTAAGGCCACTAGAATCTGTATAACTTATATTACTTAGAGACTCACGTACCCTAAGGCCACTAGAGTCTATATACTTTGAGATTCACGTACCCTAAGGCCACTAGAATCTGTATAACTTATATTACTTAGAGACTCACGTACCCTAAGGCCACTAGAGTCTATATACTTTGAGATTCACGTACCCTAAGGCCACTAGAATCTGTATAACTTATATTACTTAGAGACTCACGTACCCTAAGGCCACTAGAGTCTATATACTTTGAGATTCACGTACCCTAAGTTCAGCGTGAGGCGTCGAGTCAAGTCTAAAGTCAGGCAGCAACTGGGCGATGTGCTCAAAACTGGCTTCGAATAATTACACGGATGGTTCACTTTCCGCAGATTCTGCAGAGCGACGAAGAAATAGCACAGCTAAACAAGCGAAAACGACTGTAATCGACGAGATCTTCTGATAAAACTGTTTGCTTTGCGACGTGACGTCGATATTGATGGCGGTGTAAAACAAACGACTATATGCGACGAAGTTCTCCTGCAGACTCTACGAGCGTTGCGACGAGCTCAGGAAATAGCACAGCAAGCGTCTGTACTCGACGAAGTTCTCTGCTTGACTCCTCAAGCGTAGAAGTGTAACAATGAAATAGTACAGCAAACGTCTGTACTCTATGAAATTCTCGGCTTCGACTCTTTCAAGTGTTTCGATGCGACGAAGAAGCAGTACAGCGAACGACTGTACTCGATGAAATCCTCTGCTTGACTGTGCAAGCGTTGAAATGTGACAATCAATTAGTTAGCAATGCGAGCGCAAGTGACTGTACGTGACGAAGTCCTCTGATCGACTATTTAAGTGTGACGAAGAAATTGAATAGCGAAGCAACGAAGCAGCGGCTAGCGAAGCAAGCGTAAAAATGCTAGCGAAACCAAGCAAGCGACCGTACTCGGCGCTGTTCTCCAACTGACTGTCTGCATGCTTTTCAAACCGGTCCGTTTATGCTGTTCTGTTGCGTTCACAGCAATGCTTGATGTGACGCTAATGCGTCGTTTCTTTTCCTCCCTCTTTCTCTCTGTTGTTTATTGAATAGCTTATATACTACTTATGTGCTGATTACATGTTTTAACTTAAAATCTATGTTACTTGTTTTAAATTCATTTAATATTCGTTTATTAGCTTACGTACTAGTAAATAAAAGAAAGAAGAAAACGAAAAATATACAGTGCGACCTTCAGCGCGTTATTTTATGAGTAGATATTTAGGAAAAATGTGTGTCCAGAATTTGGGCACAAATTGTGGTCGTCACACCACCTCCCTCCTTACGGAAATTAGTTTTGGATGTACCATGATGTGATTCCTTGGCGGCAGATCTTTAACGTATACGTGTGCCCATTGATCGTCCGCTTCTGGTACCGGCGTCGACCAGGAACGTGTGTTTCTTGCAAGGCGTATAAGGCTTCATGTAGAGCGGCTCGATCCTCTGGGTATGGTGTATCCCCGACCAGATCCTCTACTTGTGCTGTCGCGTCTGCCGTGATTAGATCGTCTGTCACATTACTCACGTCTTCCATGACCAAATCCAGGAGGGCCTGAATGTCTTCGGGCCAAGGGTCATCGCGTGACGGTGTTGGGAGCGGTAGCGGCGAAATAGGCGGCGACTCTTGAATCTCCGGTGCACTGAGCGTCTCTCCGTCAGGTTGTTCTCGGGACGGGCTGTTTTGTAGGGCTACCGAATCTTGCAGCGGAGGAGGTGTATCGTTAGTATGGGGTTCTGGGTTGTCGACCGCTTCGATGGGTGGTGACGACGGACATTCCACTATTGGCGCGCTCAGCTCGACGTTCTCACTCCGATAGTTTGGGTCGTATACGCTGTAGACCGTCTTTGTTTCCACACAAAAGGAAATACTTCCGGGTGCTGACCAGCGACTGCGATGGACCTCCCGATCTATTCGGCCACCGATGTCGTCATCGCCTTCGTCGTAGACCTCTTCGAAATGGAAGTCGACCTCGGACTCAGACTCACCCTCCTCTGCGTCGTCTTCCCTAGGTTCGGAACCTTCCTGGGCAACCCCATGCTCAGACATTGGCTCGTGCATTGTGCCCGTATTTTCTTCGGCGCATGGATGGTCCATGGTTTCGCCGAAGAGCGAGGCCCCGTCGAAGGGTTCAGCTGCGTCCAGACTGTGGTGTTCTTCATCGCTGAGGGGTGCCGGCACGTCGCCCTCATCCTGGTAACCCGCTTCATCCGACAGTTCGGAGTCGTTGTCCATCAGGTCGATGAGAGCGGTAGGGGCGGCGGTCATCGAAGGGCGCTGTCGTTTATACGGGACTTCCCCCTCGGCTTGTTCGTACCTCATGGTAGGTGCTCTTGATGTTGTTGCCGGCTCCTCTGAGAGACGGTGCAGGACTACTCGTGGTTGCTTTCCGGTTAACGGTTGGGTAACGGTTGCCGGCTCCTCTGAGAGACGGTGCAGGACAACTCGTGGTTGCTTTCCGGTTAACGGTTGGGGTACGGTAGCATCTTCCTCCATTACCACGCTTACTCTTTTGAGTGTCACCCGTGGCACCTTGTCCATGGGGTTGGTTACGGTGGCCTCCCACTCTGCGCCAAGTAGTTGTGTCCTAGGCTGCCTTTCTCGTTCCTCAACTACGTGTTCTCGGAACTTCGCCGTTGTGCGTTTAAATTTGTCGTCCGCGTTTTCTGCCATGTTACGTTCGCGTCTGTTCGCTCCGAGATCTGGTTCGTTACTGATCCTGTGTGCTGTGGTGCGCTCCTTTATATGCGCAGCGGCGATGTGTGCTGGCGATGGTTGGCGTTCCCGCTGAGTGGGTGATACTTTCTGGTGTTCGTGTTCGTCGTCTTTGGTGTCTGAAGCGGGGTGGTAATTTTTAAGATCGGAAATGTGGGCTGTGCGTTCACGTTTCTCACTGGGCCGTGTGAGTTTTACTATGACTGGCGAAATAAACTTTTTAACAGTATATGGTCCGTCGAAACGGGGTGCCAATTTAGCTGCAAATGTATCCACCGCCTTCGAAAGATGGTGTTGTCGAAGTAATACAAGTTGACCAATAATGGGTTTCCAATTTCGTCTCCGGAGATTATAGTGTCGTGCTTGTTTTTCAGTCGCCCTTTCCATATTTCGTCTAACCGCTAAAAATACATCCTTTAGTTTCTCGGCCGTTGCATTGTTATCAGTTTGTCCTTCCGCGGCGGTGTGTTGATCGTACAAAGAGTTTGGTAGGCGGGGTTCCCTACCCTGAACCAAGTATGCAGGGCTGTAGCCGGTAGACTCTGAAACGCTGGAGTTTATTGCGAGGCTTAGTTCAGGCAGCCATTGGTCCCAAGTATTTTGCTGTTCATCAGTGAATTGTGCATTCATGGTCTTGAGCGTGCGGTTCGTACGTTCCGTCGGATTCTCTTGCGGCGTATATGGTGCCGTATAATGTTGTTTTACTCCGATCTCCCTCAGGTATTTTTGAAATTTGTGGCTAGCAAACTGTACTCCATTATCCGTGATCAGCATCTCTGGAACTCCAAATCGTGACAAAATTCTCTCGCGGAAAGCTTAAATTCTCACTCGTGGCGGCGCGTAGTGGTACCATTTCGACCCATTTCGAAAATTTATCCACAAATACCAATAGTGTATTGTTACCGTGTTTGCTTCTTGGAAGCGGTCCGACGAAATCCGCTGCAACGGTAGCCCAGGGACTTTCGGCTACTTTGGACAACATATACCCGGCGGGTTTCAGCTGGCTAACCTTGTATCGTTGACAATTTTGACAGGTCCGGACGTGCTTTTTGACGTCGCGACGCATACCAGGCCAGTAGTACTTGTGGGCGACACGAGCAATTGTTTTTGTTATGCCGAGATGTCCTGCAGTGGGTGCGTCGTGGCATTCTCTCAGCACTCGTTTCCGTGAGTGGCTAGGTACACACAGTTTCCAGGCTGGGCTGTCGCTAGTGCCGGGTACCGGCGGGATATGACGGTAAAGCTGTCCATTCTGCATGCAGTAGTCCGGCAATTTCTCGGGTTCGCTGAGAACTTCGTTCTTCCGTTTATCATACCATCGGCAGTGGCCACTGTCGTCCTCTTTCACAATTATTCCACAGACTTCCATTGCTTCGACTGGTTGTCGTGATAGGGCATCAGCTACGACGTTTTGCTTACCGCGTCTGTACTGTACGTCGTACCGATACTGTTGCAGCTCGAGGGCCCAACGAGCAATTCGTCCCGATGGATTATTGATGGAATTTAGCCACTTCAGCGCTTGGTGGTCAGTTACAATGGTAAACGAGTACCCTTCAATATACTGGCGCATTTTTCGTACCGCCCATACGATAGCCAAACACTCCTTTTCGGTCGCGGTGTAGTTCGTCTCCGCTCGATTCAGGTGTCGGCTGGCATATGCGATGACTCTTTCTCCTCCTTCACGGTTTTGGGTCAAGACGGCACCTATACCGTAGTCACAGGCGTCGGTTTGCAAGTAGAAACGTTCTTGGAAATCTGGGCAAGCTAGTATAGGAGCCTCTGTGAGCAGCAGTTTAACGGACTCGAAGGCCTTTTGCTGGTCCGCTAACCATTTGAAATGCTTTCCTTTTCGCAATAGCGTGGTCAGTGGGTGTGTTATTTTGGCGAAATCGGGTACGAACCTTCGGTACCACGATATGATGCCGAGAAATCTTCGCAGTTCGCGTACGTTTGTTGGTGGTTTTAATTCCCTGATGGCGGCTATCTTGGACGGGTCTGTATGTATACCCTGAGCGCTAACCACGTGGCCTAAGTATTTAATCTCCTTCTGGAAAAATTCGCTTTTTTCCCGGTTTACTCGTAAGCGTGCCTGTCGCAGACGACGAAACACTTCCGTCAGGTGTCGTTTGTGTTCCTCGAAACTAGTGCTGACCACTATAATGTCATCGAGGTAAGCGAATGCGTAGGGTTCCATATCGTGCCCGATGACGCTATCCAATGCACGTTGGAAAGTCGCCGGTGCAGAGTGTAAGCCGAACGGCATCACTTTCCATTGGAACAGCCCCCTTCCTGGTACTGTAAACGCGGTGTAAGCTCTACTTCTAGGTTCCATCGGGATTTGCCAGTACCCATTCTTTAGGTCTATGGTACTTATGACCTTGGCGTTACGAAGCTTATCGAGGATGTGTTGAATCCTTGGTAGGGGATACGCGTCGGGGATTGATTGGGCATTTAGCTGCCGGTAGTCCACACATAACCTCCACTGTCCAGTTTTCTTCTTAACAAGCACGATCGGTGCGCTGTACGGGCTTGCCGAGGGTTCGATGCATCCTCGCTTGACGAGATCGTCGATCTCGTCGTCAATTACCTTTTGCATGGCGGGGTTGCGAGGAAAGTATCGCTGTTTAATTGGTCTTTCATCTCGCATTATAATTTTATGCTCCGTGATGTCGGTGACGCCCTGGACGGCTTCATTCGCTGTGAGCTGGGATTCTAAGAAACTGGCTATGTTTCCTTCTCCTGAAGAAGTACCTTCCAATTGTTGCATTAACCCTACCCGCGTATTTTCACTGCTGTTGCCGGATGGTGTTAACTCTAGTGTAAGACCTGCGAATTGAAGTTTGGCTCCGATTCCGGCGAGGAAGTCTAGCCCTAAGATAAGATCGTCGACCACTTGTGGAAGAATTAAAATGTTCATGTCATGCGTCCTATTACCGACTGAGACGCGTACTGCAAGTGCCTCGGATACTTTCTCCATTTTTCCATTTGCCATATTAACGATAGCCTTCGTGGGAACTATGTTACGAGAATTTGCCAGTTTTTGTGCGTAGTAGTCACTGATGAAGCTACTACTTGCACCTGTGTCGATTGTCGCATCCATTATACAATCGTCTAGCACTACCCGGGCCACAATGCGTTGTTCTGTGTGTTGCAATTCGCTTACTGTCTCCGAGGGTTCCTGTTTTTCGCCTCCGCATCGCCTCGGTTCGTGCGGGGCCGCTGTTCGTTTCCCTGGTCCTTTCTACAGCATTCCATTGTGCGGATGTTCCGGCGACCGCATTGCCAACAGTGGTATAGAACAGGGTTTTGGCATCTATTCCGGAAGTGTCCCACCTGGCCACAACGTCTGCAAGCCCTGCTGATATCTACCCGTGCGTCGTCCTCTGGCTCGGTTACTTGCCGATGTTTTATTATCGATTGTCCTGGCTGCTTCACTCGTCGGTCTGGAACGACTTCTGGGCTCAACAAGTTCTCGTAGTCACCGACGAGATCTAGTAACTCGCGCAATGTTCGAAATTCGCTGCGTTTGACATACAGCTGAATCTCTCGGCTGCTATTTCGGTATATGCGTTCCAACTCTTCGCTCCGAGTTCGGTTGGTATGTCGCATTAGCCCCTGAATAGCGAGAACATAATCTCTGAAGCGCTCGCCTGGTCTCTGGTGTCGTTCCCTGACGTCATCTTCCAACCTCTCGAAGAATCGTGGTGGTAGGAAGAACTTTGCGAGGTCAGTCTTGAAAGTACTCCACCGCTCCCAGCGGCAATTATTGCTTCGGTACCATTGCAAAGCACGATCCTGAAGCAGTTCGGGTAGAGCTCTAGGTATGTGATCGGGGTTACATCCATAGGCTTCCACGAGTTCCTCTATTCTCTCGATGAATGTCAGTGGGTTTCCCTCGCCGTTGTACTTTACGCCCCACTTGCGTACTCGGTCCATCAGAGCGGCTATCGTTGACGTTGTCGGTGCTGCATCGGGTCGTGTCGTATGGGGTGACCAGGGCCGAGATATTTGCTCTGGTAATACAGTTGTGTAGCTTGTTGCTGATACCGAAGGTAACTGACAAATTGGTTTGTCTTCGACCGGCGGTACCTGTAGTCTTACTGGAAAATCAGCGATTTGCTCCGTATTACTTGCTGTCGACGTTGACGGTAACTGTGCGGTTGTATTGTCTTTGAGCGTCGGCTCCATTCTTACAGGTGAGATGACTGGAGTTGTGGTTCCTGAAATTGGCGAAACGTCCCTCCTGTGTTTCAATTCCAACTCCGTCAATCTTTGAACTACTGCCGGTGCATGGTCGTCGCTCCCTACGAATTCGGCGAGACGTTTGCGTACTTCCTCAGCATTACCTTCTGTGTCCAGTCCGAATTCCTGAGCATATGTCTGGAGCTCCTCTTTACGAACATTTCGTAACCAGCTTATTCGTACCATGATGCGATTGTTAGCGTGTGACGGTAGAATAAATCCTGATGAAGTCACTTCCTAGTTGATTAATACTGTATGCTTAGAGGGTCCCTGCTCGGGCGCCACTGTAACGAGCCGGTTTCTCCGGTTTATAGCCAGGGTATGCTCGTCGGCTATCCAGGCGTTCGGTACAGAAATTTATTTGGTGAGACGCTCTAAGTGAAATCGTTTCTTTATTCACAATTACAATTTCTGTCATACAGTATTATCTTAACTAATCAGAGAGAAAGTAGGGCGTGACGTTTTACCAGTGTGTTGAAGTATACCGGTGCTGATACGTAAACTGAGGGCGTGACTAAACGTTATTGTCGCGAGCGTTATTGCGGAAAAGGTAGCCCTCTGTCTAGAGATGGGGCTGGTGAATGCACGCCGTTGATTGTGGCGTCACTCTCAAGGCGATGAATCACTCAGTGTCGTTGTCTGGAATGCCGGGTGAGGTTCTGTGGTGCACGATGAAATAACGCCGTTGATGAACAAAACGCCGTGGACTATGGCGCAATCCCGAAGACAATGATCCCCTCAGTGTCGTTGTCTGGAGCGCTGAGGGATACTATGTGGTGATCGGTGAAAAACGTTGACGAATACACGCCGTCGGCTGTGGCGTGATTCTTAAGGCTATAACCCACTCAGTGTCGTTGTCTGGAGTGCTGAGTGGGGCTACGTGATGAGCGACGATAACGATGTGGCTTTATTCTAGCGACTAGAACCCACTCAGTGTCGTTGTCTGGAGCGCAGGGTGGTGCTGTGATGGTTGACGATGGCGTCGTTGTTTTGTCTTGCCTTGTTCTCAGTAAGGTAGGTCGGGTTTGTATGCTCTTAGTAGACTCACGTACCCTAAGGCCACTAGAGTCTGTATACTTTGAGATTCACGTACCCTAAGGCCACTAGAATCTGTATAACTTATATTACTTAGAGACTCACGTACCCTAAGGCCACTAGAGTCTATATACTTTGAGATTCACGTACCCTAAGGCCACTAGAATCTGTATAACTTATATTACTTAGAGACTCACGTACCCTAAGGCCACTAGAGTCTATATACTTTGAGATTCACGTACCCTAAGGCCACTAGAATCTGTATAACTTATATTACTTAGAGACTCACGTACCCTAAGGCCACTAGAGTCTATATACTTTGAGATTCACGTACCCTAAGGCCACTAGAATCTGTATAACTTATATTACTTAGAGACTCACGTACCCTAAGGCCACTAGAGTCTATATACTTTGAGATTCACGTACCCTAAGGCCACTAGAATCTGTATAACTTATATTACTTAGAGACTCACGTACCCTAAGGCCACTAGAGTCTATATACTTTGAGATTCACGTACCCTAAGTTCAGCGTGAGGCGTCGAGTCAAGTCTAAAGTCAGGCAGCAACTGGGCGATGTGCTCAAAACTGGCTTCGAATAATTACACGGATGGTTCACTTTCCGCAGATTCTGCAGAGCGACGAAGAAATAGCACAGCTAAACAAGCGAAAACGACTGTAATCGACGAGATCTTCTGATAAAACTGTTTGCTTTGCGACGTGACGTCGATATTGATGGCGGTGTAAAACAAACGACTATATGCGACGAAGTTCTCCTGCAGACTCTACGAGCGTTGCGACGAGCTCAGGAAATAGCACAGCAAGCGTCTGTACTCGACGAAGTTCTCTGCTTGACTCCTCAAGCGTAGAAGTGTAACAATGAAATAGTACAGCAAACGTCTGTACTCTATGAAATTCTCGGCTTCGACTCTTTCAAGTGTTTCGATGCGACGAAGAAGCAGTACAGCGAACGACTGTACTCGATGAAATCCTCTGCTTGACTGTGCAAGCGTTGAAATGTGACAATCAATTAGTTAGCAATGCGAGCGCAAGTGACTGTACGTGACGAAGTCCTCTGATCGACTATTTAAGTGTGACGAAGAAATTGAATAGCGAAGCAACGAAGCAGCGGCTAGCGAAGCAAGCGTAAAAATGCTAGCGAAACCAAGCAAGCGACCGTACTCGGCGCTGTTCTCCAACTGACTGTCTGCATGCTTTTCAAACCGGTCCGTTTATGCTGTTCTGTTGCGTTCACAGCAATGCTTGATGTGACGCTAATGCGTCGTTTCTTTTCCTCCCTCTTTCTCTCTGTTGTTTATTGAATAGCTTATATACTACTTATGTGCTGATTACATGTTTTAACTTAAAATCTATGTTACTTGTTTTAAATTCATTTAATATTCGTTTATTAGCTTACGTACTAGTAAATAAAAGAAAGAAGAAAACGAAAAATATACAGTGCGACCTTCAGCGCGTTATTTTATGAGTAGATATTTAGGAAAAATGTGTGTCCAGAATTTGGGCACAAATTGTGGTCGTCACAGTGTTCAACAACCTTCACTGCAAAGCGCAATTTATTGAGGCATATTAAAACTAAGCACATGAACAAATTGTTCAAATGTGACGATTTCCACCAAGAATTCGGCAGAAATTATAAATTGGTGGAACACAAAAAGGCAGTGCATGCAAATGGGGAAGTTGGCCCTTCAGCTGCACTGAAAAACTTACAAAGCAGCTCTTCTTATTGCAAAGAATGCAAAACAAACGTTGAAATAAAAAATTGGGCATTTCATATAAGAACCAATAAACATAAAAAGAATTCCTACGTATCGACTCCTAACAGCAACATTAAATATATAAGGTCCGCCTTCAATAAAAGGATTGAATCTTTTATTTATGAAAACAAAGATGAAGGTTTGCTTATACCCGAAGAGATCTTTCTGAGAAGTGAGGTTGACATTGTGCAGGAACTAAAAAATTGCTTAGCTAAACACATGTCGTTGAAATTTAATATTGAGCTCTTCTGCGAATATGTAAAAATTACCTCAGATATGATCGTGGAAATAAAAGCATTCCAAAAGAGAATGCAAATACTTCAGCAACAAATAGTGCCACGTCTCAGGGAAAATTTTGAGGTTATTAGTAAAAAAATTTCAGGAGAGTGATAGTGGGTGGAGCTTGGCGAAAATCTGCCATATTGAAATAAACATAAATCAGTACAGGCCAATAAGAGATTCATCATACTTGCCTTTACCAAATGTCCTGGATAACAAGAAAGCCTGCATTAATGTCCAAAACAACGATGAATACTGCTTTAAATGGACTCTCATCGCTGCTTTGTGTCCAAAAGAATTTAATCCTCAAATTCAAATTCAAATTTTGTTTATTGAGCCTTTTTCAAAACAAGTTATAAGTTATAAAATTCATATGAAAGTGTTAACAAAATTTAAGACTATAATATATTATCTTCAAAACATAATTGAACAACAGTATCGTACTTGTTTATATAAAGAGAAAGATTGAAGTTAACAAAAACATTAATGTGAATCGCTCTTGCTCCCGGAGCTTACAGGTACTGAGAGTCTCCTAACCTAAAATATAGACTTAATGCTAACTTAAATCTACGAAAATACAAAAACAAAAAGAAGAGTAAACAAACTTCTTAGATACATTAAAGGCTAACCTCTATGGGAATCAGGGGTTGTATTCTTATAAAAATTATGACAGAGAGATGAATTTAAATCAAAATTAGCCGCAGCTTTACTAATGAAGCCAACAGGTGACAAATACCTTACATTTGAACAGCTAAACACTCTCTGTTGGTTAAAGATATTAAGGATGCTGCTATTGTCATGGCAAGAAATTCTATTAACAAAACGATTTAGAATATCCGAAACATAAAGGCCAATTGGAAATACTTTAACTTCCGAATAAACGAACCGATTCGAGTAACGTTTTCTTCACTTACAGGCGCTGGTTGCGTCAACCCCTACACGTTTACACTTACTTATTACTGACAAATCAAAGGTTCGCCAGAAGTCAACCCCAAAGTAAAATTCTTGCTGTAAAGCGGGAACTATGAGAAACTCTATGTCCCTTGTCAAACGCTCCCAGACAACCGGACGTGAAATTGCACCTATCACAGTGGTTTCACCTCTGTTTGCAATCCTGACTTTCTGCACCTGTATCGGAATGACTTGTCTGTTTCGTGTTTTAATAAATTCTAAAGCACCATTTCCGATACAGTGAGCAGAAACACCTGAATCCAGCATTGCAACCACATCTTCACCGTCCACCTTAGTTTTAGCGAAAAATCTATTATTGCCTTCCAGCATCACAATGGCACAGACTAAAACTTTCTTAATTTTCTTCATAATTTGTCTCATCGCCCTCATCTTCGCTATCTTATCGAAGTTCCGCTTTTTCCTGCCGAGTACAACCTCATTAAAAAGATTTTCTCGCTCACAGTGGAATGCCGAGTTACAATTCGCGTCTAGTGGATTTTTCTTGAAGTGGCTCCCGGGCATTGCACAACTAAAACACAAGACTGACAAAACACTTGGTTCACGGATGGACTGTTACTAATAGAACGAGCGACAACCCCACCTGGTTAACCTGCCTTGCCTTCGCTCTACTTTCTTTCATCAGCTTTTCTGCTCTTCTGCACTCACTGCAGAATTCCTTCAATGAGCTAACTTTACAAGCAAACGTAAGGCTAGCGAGGTTTGCCTTTAAATTGGCTCTTATTATTGAAATGAATTCCTCCTCAGGAATCTTTTTCCGCAGCCTGAAAGTGAGATTATGGATCTCGGCATAAAAATCTTCAAAGAAATACAAACTTGGAATAATGGTAACCGGAAAGGAAGTAAAAAAACAAAGAATGCAAAATAATAAAAAAAACTCCAACAACAACAACCACCTTAAAAAATTAACTCAAATATATATATATATATATATATATATATAGAAAATAATAACAATAAAAATTAAAATTCAAAAGCAAAAAAAAAATAATGATTCATAACAAAGCAAAAATAATAAGATAATAATAAAAAAAATGAAATATGAAAAATGTATAACCAATGAAATGAAACGAAATAATAATAAAAAAAATTACGAATAATATAGCAAGCCGAAATAAAAAATAATAAAATAATAATGAATGTATAAACTAATAATAAAAAAAAAACATTTAAAAATTATATAAAAACTGAAAATAAAATAATATAATAAAAAAAATTAATAATAAAAAGAAAATAAGAAAAATATATAACAAATGAATGCAAAAAAAATAAATAAAAATATAATTAAAAAAAACAAATAGAATATAAGAAAAAGAAACCAAGAAGAATATATTTATAATCTGAAGCAAAAAAAAATTCAATTCAATTTCAAAAATGGTTTAAAAAAAAAAAAGGCATTCAACACCTGAACGTGGCTATCCGTGTTTTCATGTCAACAGCCAGCTAAAATATCCCAAACCCCCCAAATAGTCTGTCTATGTTACAATTCTGGAACGTGGCACAACTGAACTTCAGTCTTAACTAAAGTTAGGTTGCCACGCCCCCTTGTAACATTTAACCCCCTTGAGTGTACTGGAGATTCGCCTCACAAATACAGCCGTTGAAAACTCTAAAGTTGGTAGCGAATCCACCAGCAACTCACCTGTCGAAAACCCCAGTGAAAAGTTCCGCGACTGGTACCACTTACGAAAACACTAGTGCCTTGCAAAAGGAACCCAGTCGCAAAACTTTACACAACATAAAATTGTAGCAACTCCAGCTACTGCCCAAAATAATTAGTGTTGAATTTGTTAAGTTCGAAGCAGAAACTGGCGTTGCCACCCTGTCCGAACAAAAAAGGAAAAGAAATAGAAAAGTAAAAAAAAATATCAAAAAGAAAAGGAAAATTAATAGCAAAAATTAAGAGATTTAAAAATTAGAAAAACAATAAACATAGTTAAAAATAGTTAAAATAGAAACATTGGAAATAATGAAACGTTGGGCGCCATCTCTGTTGTGAGCTAGGTTAGGGTGGGGTGGCACGATAGCTGCGGCTAGGCTCGCCGGCAATATGGTGTGGTTTCTTGCCACTCTACCCACAACGGAAAAAAACAAAGTCGTGCCAATTTTTTTTTTAGGGAAAAGATAACCACCTAAGCATAAAACCTATCATACGACCACACAGTCTCACCCACCACTATTCACCTAAACAAACAGAATACGTTCAACCTAGAACCCACCAGGAATCTCATACACCCTAGCACAACACAACCTAAGTCATCGTCCGTCTGTGAGCCGCCCACCCCTTATGTACCTCTTACGAGCTACAGGTTCCCTTATTCAATAATGTAACTGTTAATAATAAGTAACTGTTAGTCCATCTGTTTATTCCATAATGTCCGTCATGTCTGTCTGTTTACTACGCCTACCAGTGCGGTGACCTCCCCTCAGGTCCACCAGCACATCAGCCTCAATATTAGTGTTTAGCAACACATAATTATATATATTCTTCGCAAATAAAAAAAAATTATTTTTGTAATTCATTATGGATTTTCAGTCTTTGTGAGAACTTCTCATCCAGGAAGCATTTCAGAGCCTGCCGGAATATTATGTTGGTGCAGTTTAGTTCTGCTTGGACAGCGCTGTACGCATCATTCACGGTGTTGAGTATTCTCCGTAAGATTCGTCTGTGCGCTTGAATAGCGTGAAGATGATCCGGCAGATGACTAAAGCGGTCTTTGCTTGTGTCAGGTGTTTTCTGAATGTTTAAAGCATTATGAACAGCTTCTCCAAATGTACAGATGGCGGTGTCTATTTCGGCATTGCTGCGGTTGCGCGAGACTTCAGGAAGACTAATATGTTGCACGACAGATTCTTTAAATTGAGGCCAGTTCATTTTCCTCAGGTTTTCTACACGTTGCACCGGAGTCTGTGAAATAAGTATCGACGAGTCACGACGAATTTTCAGTTGAATGGCGAAGTGGTCAGACTTACTTACTAGAGCATCACACGTAACATTTTGAAGCTCGGGCAATATGTTTACGAAGGTTGAAAACGCTAAGAAGATGTGCAACGATGACGTACTGACGTATGGTCACACGCTGTGAGACTATGGCAAGATTATGCTCATGGTCATGCTTAGCAAGACATTCGACAATCGCCATGCCTTGAGGAGAGCAGACATCATCGAACCAGCGTGTGTGTTGCGTGTTGAAATCACCTCCAATGATACAAATTGCAGTGATGCAGAATTGTGCTGAGGTCACTTTTTATATTGGTTTTGGAGCTTTGATAACTGAAGTTAACGGATATTACAAGCAGCGATTCAATATTATTCAACTAAATTACAACAGCGGTGGCTTCTGCGCAGCTCAAACCCAGGATGTTAATTTTCGTAGCCTTTATGGAGTTCCTAGCTAAAACTGCTGTTCCTCTGAAGCCAGGAATTTTCGGCGTTTGAAACACGATATAGCAATGCTGGTGAAATTTAGTTCTGGTTTGTAGATTACTTTCCTGCAACAGTAGAAGATCAGGCTTGGATTTTTTATAAATGGACTGAGGCAAGCTCTTCGAGCGATGTTGTACACCGAGTTGACGTTGTAAGTTATCACGTTTAGATGTTTCATTGCGGGCATAATTCACAGATGAGTTGACTCAGGATGCAAGATTTGGAGCTATCATCGAGTGAGCCATAGTTTTTGGGCACAACTTTCTTAGCCTTCTCCAAATTGTGGAAAAGTCAGCACCAAACAGACTTTTGGTATCCTGGAAGATGCCAAAAGATGTTGAATTCCTAAAAGCATCTTGAGCGTGGCTAACTTCACTTTGGACGGTTCATTTAGCAGATTCTGCCGCAAATTTCTGCTGTTTTTTTGCCTTCTTGCATTTTTCTTTCCTGGAATCCAGAATAGCTTTGTAAGCTGGGTAGCCACGGAAGTTTGCAGGGTAGCCCTCCTTATTGCAATTAACGCAATACCCTTTGTCGTCCTTGACGTTCTGTTTAGTGCGCAGACTCTGGCCAGGCTAAGCCAGGCAACTAATTTAAAATGCAGAAGTTTAATACCGTTGGGATCAATTATCCCACGCAATAATTCCATTAGGACATAATATCCCAGAACATTTTTGAATAAAAAAAAATACTTCCAATTGGAAAAATGATTTTTTGTTTTGTTTTTTATATTTTCTAGACCGGTCTGCATTTACTTATCACAGTTATTTGGGAAAAAAATTGGTAGTGAAAGGGTTAAGGACGAGAAGAATCTTCTGGTCATCTTTTGGCGTGAAATTGTTGACTTGCGTTCCATTTTTCTTCAACGCTGTTTTGACCAACTCGAAGTCGTTTTTTGAAGAGGTGGTGATGACACATTTTTGTGCGCTGACCTTATGGATACGCACGATGATGTTCTGTTCTCTGGTGAACTTGGTGAACTCCGCCACGTTGAGGCCGAAGGCGAAAATGGTAGCATGAATTTCTTCGTTGGCGCAGCTTCAGTGGCGGGAGCGGTTAAAACAGGAGCAGCGTATTGTTTTCTCGCAGCTGCGACTGCGGCTGCTAGTGACTTCTCTTTGAAGATTTGATTTTTAGGTATCTTTAGATTGAAGATTTGGCAGGCTCTTTCCAGGCTGAGTCGCCAACTCAAGGGAGCGGCCGATCTACAAAATCCTCGGGTTCGCCGATCTCCATATCGGAGTCAGCTCCCGGATTTACGTTGGCTGCAATTTCATAGATTTCATCTATCTTCGGCAGCTTGTCATGCAGCCGAGCAACGAATCTCGGTCCGAACACGGCTGCCTTTTTCTTGAGTTGGGCGATGAAAGCGTCCGCCTGCTTTCTACTTTTCTCTTCAATACCAATTAAAGGTATTTAGGAGAAAAGGGCAGGCCAAATTGAAATATCTGCAAAGAAAAACTCCACTAACTGGATTTACTATTTTAAGACGTCTTGAAAAAGGCGGATTGTTGGAAGTAAGAAAAATTTTATCTCTTTATAAACGTCTTGAAAAAGACGAATTGCGAAGAAATTTTATCTGTTCTTGTTTAAATTAAACGCATTCTTCTGTGTCTGTATAACAACTGACTAGATTCGAATCTTAATAAATATCTTTATTAAATTTTTAATTATACTTAACTTACAATTGTCTTTTGTTTGTTTGTCTTTTTACAATTTCTCTTGTTCTTAGTGTAATTTCTCTTCTTACTATTGTATGTATGTAGGTGGAATGAAGGGCTTATATTGCTATATTACTCTTCCACCGGTAGAATAAACAGCATAATAATGTTTAGTTAATTCATTTATTTATATACTATTTTCATGTTTCTCGTTTTACTTGTGATTTATTTATTATTTTAAATTTATTATTATTAAATACTTCATAATTTCCATCTTTCATGTAATTTCTCTGTAGAAACGATCCATGTTGGGTTATTATAAGGAATATTGAAATGTCGAATTATATTTTGCTTTAGCATATTTTCAACCTGATTATTAACTTCTTCCGTATGCACCTCCGCATATCTATATAATTACGAGTATACTGGCATAAATTGCTTCGTTAAAATTCTATGCTTTATTTCATTAGTGAATGTGAAACGGGCTGATTATCGTTATTGTCGTAAAATACATATTTATGTTTTTTAAAATTTTTTATTAATTTTTTTTCTATTAATTATTTTTTTTTTGTAATTAATAAAGTAATAAATTTTTCAGCTTCGTTGAATGCGTATGATTATTATTTAAAGCGAATTCTCTAAATATTGGAAATTTGCTAGGTTATGTTATTAATATTTTTGTAACTATTGCTTTGCTATTAAGTTTACTTTACGTTACTTTACGTTCATTATGCTTCGATTTCGGATGACAAATATTAGGATTAATTATACTAAATTCAGCCAAAGTGAAAATTTACATTAGAATTTTGTATTTCCATTGGTTAATTTTGTTGCATAGCATTACTGAAGTTATGCGGATTTTGAATATTCGAAATTGATTGTCTAACTTGGTAAGAATTGGTATTATTGTTAAAGTATGAGTTATTTTCTTTGCGATTTTTGAGTTATTTGATATTTTTATCTGAGCTGTAAAGCTTGAACTGCTCTGGTTACTATTAGGTAGATCGAAGTTTGTATTGGAATATTGTTGACTTGGGTGGGAATTTTGCCGGTTTTCAAAGTTTGGTCTGTTGTTAGATTTATTAGAATTAAATGTCTTCCCTTGAGTAGAGTCATAGATTTTATTGTAGTTATTACCAAAGTTAGTTTGTCTATTTGTGTTGAAGTAGTCTCGTTTTGCTACTTATCATTATTTTCAATATTATGTTAATTGCGTGATCCAATGACTTAGGAATTCTAGCAAATATCATCGTGCGTGTTGGTTCTGCAAGATAGTTTCTGAAAGTTCTTTTATGTTCATTTCGAACGCGTGTACCTTTTTACTTCCTTGTATACGTAGTAAATACAAGAAAGTATTGTAATCATGAAAAATTTCGATATTGAGATTTTGATGGTAACATACATTTTGACCATCGCGGAGTCCATTTTGACTAGTTTGGTCGTGACGTGTGTAAGTATGTACGTATGTACGCCTGTACGTATGTACGCCTGTACGTATGTATGTATCCTCAATAACTTAAAAACGGAGAATCGTAGAAAGTTGAAATTTGGTATTTGAGACTCTTATAAGACCTATGTAGTTGTGCACATACCTTTTTTGATGCAATCGGTTGCGCGAAAAGGACACTTCTCATATAGTTTTTTTCAAATTTCATACATTACTCAAAAACAAACACTCCTAGAAAGTACATACTATTTTGTATTTGGGCCTTACATAAGGCACATTTTTGTAGCTCCAATTTTGATGATGTTTCGCACCAAAAGGACTCTTCGCAAAGGAACACGAAGCATGCATTATCCGAATTACATAAATGATAATGATAAATGAATGTTATGCTGCTATATCCTAACAGAACTAAACCGGGATATCAAAATTAGTACGATTGATAGTTAAAGCTGTGTGGAAACTAATTTGTACTTCCTTGTTTTTGCTAACTACTGTAACGATAAATTTTGCTGATAAAATTTAACGTTCATACAAAGAGGTACACTTAGCATCAAAGTCAAGGACAAAGCACAGTAAACTCGTTTTCGCAAAGTAAATAGAGAAAACTAGTCAAACGAGTTTGCTGGATAGCTCGTAAACACTGGAAGCGACGAACATGTCGCATCATTTCCAGCGAACAAGTCCGAAGTTCGGAGAAAGCTTTAAAGCTCCTCACAGAATGAGGAGCAAAGTATAAAAGAGCGCACATTCAGTGCATCGGGACGGTCGTTCAGAAACCACACCCGTGGACAGTCGTTCAGGAACCACACCCGTAAACAGTAATTTCGAAACCACACCATAAGGACTCGCAGTCAGCATCGCAAGGACCTCAAGTCGGCATCGCAAGGACTCGCAGTCAGCATCGCAAGGACCTCAAGTCGGCATCGCAAGGACTCGCAGTCAGCATCGCAAGGACTCGCAGTCAGCATCGCAAGGACCTCAAGTCGGCACCGCAAGGACTCGTAGTCAACATCGCAAGGACCTCAGCCGACGTCGCAGTCAACATCTCAGTCGACGTCGCAGTCAACGTCTCAGTCGACGTCGCAGTCAACGTCTCAGTCGACGTCGCAGTCAACGTCTCAGCCGACGTCGCAGTCAACGCCTCAGTTTACGCCGCCGCAACTACGCCGACGCGTCAGAAATCTACAACATCCGCTACAACTTCGTGGAGGTTTAAATCAGGTGAGAAAACATAAGAAACGTCGTTTCTTGCAAGCGTAACTGCATAGTTACAACGCCCTGTCGGTCTGTTGGGTTTTTACTCCGCGACAGTGGGACGGCCGGTCTGTTGGGTTTTTACTCCGCGGCTATTTACATTTAACGCCCTGTCGGTCTGTTGGGTTTTTACTCCGCGGCTATTTACATTTAACGCCCTGTCGGTCTGTTGGGTTTTTACTCCGCGGCTATTTACATTTAACGCCCTGTCGGTCTGTTGGGTTTTTACTCCGCGACAGTAGGACGGCCGGTCTGTTGGGTTTTTACTCCGCGCCTATCTATATTCAACGTCCCGTCGGCCTGTTGGGTTTATACTCCGCGACAGTAGACACACTAATCAAAGTCTCTTTTCAGCACAGATTTGTAAGATAACCAAATAATCGACACTCAACCTAATCATAAACTCTGTTTCAGCCTAACGATCATAAACTCTGTTTCAGGCTTTTAATCATAAACTCTGTTTCAGCCTAACGATCATAAACTCTGTTTCAGGCACTTAATCATAAATTCTGTTTCAGCCAAACGATTGTAAACTTGTTATATAAAACTTATCTTAGCTAAAACGTAACTATAAGCATATTTTAAACTATTGTAATTTCTGTCAAGATTTAAGTAAATAAAGTTGTTAATATCGAAATCGGTGTATTGCGTTCAAATTAATAAATAACTGGACGAGACCTTGGACTGGACTGAGTGATATCCAGGCGAGAGAGGAAAAGCATCGTTACAGTGACGCCCGAACAGGGACTTAATACACCGAATATTTAATAACTTGCGAACAACGAATTCAACAAGGATCGGGAGAAATGTCGAAGCGTTCATGGATATACACACTGCGTAAAGACGAACTGATCGAGTACGCCAAGGAGTTCGAATTGGACGAAACAGGAAACGCCGGTGAACTAATAAAACAGTTCGTCGCTTTCGTAATAGCAGCTGAGAAGGATCCTATGGTACACGTGCGCTTGCTGGAATTAGAGGCAGCACACACCGCGGCCCGAGGGCCATCGCCGACATGCCAGCCACGATCAAGAGATGATCGGAACGAGATGCAGACTAGATCAGCTTCACCTAAGCTAAGTGAAAAAGAATTTCACCTAGCGGTACCTGCAGCTAGCGAACACATCCTCACCGAACCCAGACGGAGTTCGATATACACGAAACCACGGGAAATGACGATGGACCAAGCAAGCATCATAGACAATGTTCGAAAATGGAAAGTCCGATACGACGGTGGCAAGGACCCCTTACTTTTTATTGAAAGGGTCGAAGAATTGACCGGAGTTTACCGGTTACCCATAGACAATTTACCACAGATGATGCCGGAACTACTTCGCGATCGTGCACTCACATGGCTAAGAAATAATCAACGCGACTGGGGAAGCTGGAACAACTTCAAAACAGCGTTTCTTAAATTCTTTTTATCGAGCAGGTACTTCGAACAAATAGAGGACCGAATTCGAATGCGCACGCAGCGGCAGCGAGAATCTTTCAAAGGTTTTGTATTGGACATCTGCGATCTTCACAGAGGCACAAAAACTAGAACGAGTGTTTAGAAACTCGCGACAAGAATTTCAACTGTATATTAAGAGGAGGGACTTTTCGAACCTCGACGAATTAGTCAGCCTCGCGGAGGATTTAGAATGTATCCAGGGGAAGCCAGACGAGACGATGCGCCAGAGCAGTCGCTCACATGATGAACCTCGACAACCTGCACCAAGAGGACGTTACGAAAACAGGCCAGCGACGAACAGAGTACACAACGAGAGACACATGGAGATAACGCAACCGGAAGCACGACCCATCAACACCAGCACCGCGTGCCGACGCTGCGGCCAAGATGGTCACCACCAGAGAAACTGTCGAAATCCGCAACGGTTGTTTTGTTGGACGTGCGGAAAACTAGGAGTTCGGAGCATCGATTGCTGCTATCGCCGTCCTACTGGAAGACAGGAGAACCATCAGGGAAACGAAGAGCGCCCCCGCCAGATCCGAGACTCGGCGGGACCAGGGCAGACATCCTCTCGGAAAATTTAGAAGTGTTACGCTGTCATAAGGGCCAACTGATAGCAAAGATCAAGGTTGAAGGACGATGGGTGGATGCAACAGTGGACACTGGAGCAACGCGCAGCTTTGTCAGCGCTCGAATGGAGCAGTCCCTCGGAATACAGATGGCCGATGGTTCACAGGGAACAGTGACACATTATCTTGACACGCTACTCAGTTTAGGGCAGGACACGATTCGTACCATGTTGCTTATCCTTCCAGGTGCAGTGGACGACTTACTCCTGGGAATGGATTTCCTTGCGAACGTTGGAGCCAGCTTGACCTGCGGAGAGTTCACTTTGAACTTTCGAGATGCTCACCAACCATCAGAGACAATGGTAATCAATACATGCGTCGACAGCGAAGGTGACGACAAGAAGAATCAGCACACATCCGAAGACACAGAAACCACCCTGCGGAAGGAATTACAGATATTTGAGAGACTAGAAGGTCCAACGAACATTACATCCCATAGAATCACGATGATAGACGACAAACCAATCAAACAGCGCTACGTGCCTCGGAATCCAGCGATGCAAGAAATTATTCATAAAGAGGTGGACGAATTAATCCAAAAGGGATGCATTGAACCATCGACAAGCGGCTTCAGCGCTCCGATCGTCTTAGTAAAGAAGAAGACCGGCACTTGGCGCCTATGTATAGATTAGCGCCAATTGAACTCTCGATCGAGACCGGACGCTTACCCGTTGCCGCGCATTCAACACATACTCGATCGACTCAGGAACGCAAGATTCATCAGTACGCTTGACTTAAAAAATGGTTATTGGCAGATTCCGATGGAGGAAAGCAGTAAACCCTACACAGCCTTCACCGTTCCCGGCCGAGGTCTCTTTCAGTGGAAGGTCATGCCGTTTGGACTACACTCTGCACCTGCGACGTTTCAACCGAGGTCTCTTTCAGTGGAAGGTCATGCCGTTTGGACTACACTCTGCACCTGCGACGTTTCAACGAGCTCTCGATAAGGTGATCGCTCCAGAATTGGAGCCCAACGCTTTCGCCTACTTGGACGACATAATCGTAACAAGCGCAACGAAGGAGGAACACATGCTACATCTCAAAGAGGTTTTTAGACGCTTACGGAACGCGAACCTGAAGCTCAACGTAGACAAATGCGAGTTTTTCCAGAAGGAAACAAAATAGTTGGGACATGTGGTAAGTGAACATGGCATTCAAACCGACCCGGAGAAGATCGCGGCGATAAAAGCGCTCGAACCACCGAAGAATCTACGTGAACTACGACGATGCTTAGGAATTGCATCATGGTACAGACGCTTTGTACCCGAGTTTGCGACGATAGTTCATCCAATGACCAATCTGCTGAAGAAAGGGAAACACTGGAAGTGGCAGTCCGAACAACAGAAGGCGTTTGAAAATCTCAAGAAATCGCTGATAAGTGCCCCAATACTCACGTGTCAAGATTTTACGAAGCCATTCACGCTCCAAACTGACGCCAGCGACGTTGGACTAGGAGCCGTGCTCATGCAAGAGATCGATGATGCAGAGAAGGTGATAGCATATGCGAGTCGCAGTTTGAACCAGGCGGAAAGAAACTATTCAGCAACCGAGAAGGAATGCTTGGCCATCATATGGGGAATTCGGAAGATGAGGTGCTACCTCGAAGGCTACAAGTTCACGGTGATCACGGACCACCTATCGCTCAAATGGCTCAACATCATCGAGAGCCCGTCAGGACGCATTGCTCGCTGGGCGTTGGAATTACAACAATTTAACTTTGACATCAAGTATCGAAAAGGGAAATTAAACGTTGTCGCTGATGCCCTTTCCCGTCTACCATCGAACGCCATCGCCAACGCCGTAGGAGACAGCATGACTCAACCAACCTGCTCATGGACCGAAAGACGACTACAAGAGATCAGAGAGAAGCCGGAAAAATTTCCCGACTACAGAATAGAGGCAGGCCAGCTATACAAACACATCCAAAGTCAGCTTGGCAACGATGACAACGCACCGTGGAAACTCTGCGTTCCTGCATACCTGCGCGCACGCGTTCTTCACGAGAATCACGACACCCCGACTGCAGGTCACCTAGGAATCCGAAGAACAACAGCACGAGTTATGAATCGCTACTATTGGCCAGCTATGATGCGCGATATTAGCCTCTACGTCCGCCGTTGCGACTCATGTCAACGGTATAAAACACAACAACGACAGCAGGCATGTAAGATGTTGACGCAGCTAGCAGAGGAGCCCTGGGCAATCGTGTGTGCCGATTTCGTCGGTCCACTGCCATGCTCCGTACATGGAAATACGTCATTATTAATCTTCTTCGACAAGTTCACGAAATGGACTGAAATAATACCACTTCGGAAAGCCACTGGCGATAACTGACTAAAAGGATTTAGAGAGCGGATTCTAGCGAGATTTGGCGTGCCTAAAGTACTCGTCACCGACAACGGAAAGCAGTTTAAAAGCAAAAACTTCAAATATTTTCTTGCAGACATTGGAGTCAAACACCAGTTCACCGCGCCTTATACACCACAAGAAAATCCCACGGAACGCGTCAACAAGACAGTGAAGACTATGATCGCACAGCTAACAGCCGAAGAACAGCGTAAATGGGACGAAAGCCTACCAGAGGTAATGCTCGCTATAAACTCTTGCAGGTCAGAGACGACGGGCTTCAGCCCTGCATTCCTGGTTCAAGGACGGGAACCGCGACTGCCAGCAGCGCTATTTGATGAGGAGACACAAGGAACTGGACAACCGGAACAGAGCGCCAACACGAGAGCAAAACAACTAAGAGAAGTCTTCGAAATTGTGCGAGGCAGACAGGCACAAGCAACAGCTGACCAAGCCAGATACTATAATCTGAGGCGTCGACAGTGGTCACCAAAGATTGCAGAATTGGTGTTAGCCAAACAACACAATTTATCGAAAGGAATTGATTACTTCGCTGCAAAGCTCGCACCCATGTACAAAGGACCCTTCAGAGTAATATCATTTATATCACCGGTCATTGCAAGGATAAAAGATTTAAAACATGCCAAAGTGCACACGGTTCACGTTAGCAAGTTAAAACCGTATGTCACCGTCGATACAAGTGGACAGCGCAAACAGACGCCACAGCAGTAATTACAAACACTCAAAGAAAACACATGCCGCGGGAGCAACAACAACAATTGTCATGAATGGCACAACAAACATTTATTTAATTTCATGTTGCTATCCCAAATTTCTATATTACTCGTTTCCTTTAGATATTACATCACCACCGTTAATCAAACTACGATTTTATGAGTTATAGTGGCTTAGTACAATTGCAAACCAATTCCGAGGAAAATGCAGACAACTCACATACCCCAGCGATTAGCGACGAACGAGAGCAAAACAATCAGCAGAACCAAGCAACAGATTTCAGCGCGCCGTAATATATTCAGAGGAATCGCCGCCGCCTGCAGAAGACGTCGATTTCCTACAGGGGTAATGCACAATGCTTTAGAAGAGAAAAAAATTATGAAACAACACGAGCAAATCAACATCACAACTCGACCAAAGGATAACGGAAACTTCCCCCTCACAGTACACGACCCTGAAAATTTAAGTGCATAAACGAAACAGTGTTAATGCATTCGAACCTCAACACAAGAAACAACAAATTCCTGTTAATTAAAGAACCACAAAAAAATATCGCGAAGAAAAATTTCTTCACAGAATTGAACGCACACGGAATTCACAGAGGACAACGAAAGTCATCGAGCGGCGCAAAAACTACACACAACGCAACGCTGCCTCACAGCTCGCCGCTGACCTCACGCATAGAAGCAAAACGTCGAAACCATGACATCACCATAAGCACAACCTAACGGACGGACTATTTTCATTCATGTAAGAAAATATTTTGAACACCGTAAATTAAACTCCAATTAAATAAAGAATAGAAAACAAAAGCAAAGAAGAAAAACAAGAATAGAACAAAATTTTACCAGAAATGTACATAACAGAACAAATATGTATGTCTGAAATGTAAATCAACACAAATGAAAATTTAAGTCAGCAAGTTAAGAAAATAAAATATTAGAGTACACACCATAGTAAAGAAAAAGTTATATTATTATATATTAGCGTAAAGGTTTAAACGAAAACAAGACAGTAATCAAATTCCAATTAATAGAAAGAAAAAATGAAAAAAAGCCAATAGTAAAACAAACAATTTTACAGTAAGGATTTAAATATTAGAGTAAACATTATAGTCTAAGGAAAAAAGAAACCAATGTAACCAAATTCGAAGTTAAAGAAATGAAAAGTGAATTTAAAAGCCAATGGTAAACCAACATATATATTAGAGTAAAGATTTCAATATAGAACTTATATTTGAATACATAACGACGTATTTATCGACATTTCTCATTGTAATCTTTTTGATTTTATTACAAACGCTAATAAGGGATCCGTATGATGAAAATGGAGAAATTAAAATACTACTATTTCTAGCAATCAGAGCATAATCCAACGACATAAATGCAGGACTCTATAAAACATATCTTGTGCCACTTTTCCTACACTGTTCATTAGGGTAAAAAAAATTAATTTTTGCATTTCGTTATAATCTTACCAGCTCCTCAACTTTTAGGCGGGCGTGTACCTCCAAACAAATGTAATATTCCCAATAATTGGGGGGTCGTTCCTGCTTCAAAGTGAACTTGTTCCCAGTGTTGGCTTCAGTTGCACTGAAAGAGGGAATTGAAATATTTAAATCCCGTGTTTCGTACATCTTCTGAAATCAGACAACTTAAGCTTTAAACACATCCATGTCGTATGGCAGCTGGCGTGACCTGGAAAAGCCGCAAAGTTCCAGTGATTAATTCTAACAATAGCGTATGGCAGCTGACGTAAAGTGTCAAAGTGTCAAAAAAAAGCCATCAAAAGAATTTGGTTCCGTGAAACATTAAAACAAAATCGAAATATTGCAACTAAAACAGAAAATTTACGGTGGATAGTCGTAGAAATACGTATAAACAGTAAAATAACATTTAATTAAATTAATTTGAAAAAGGGAAGTTAGCAGAGAGTAACTGCAAAGGTTAAAATAATACAATACAACTAAAATACAATATAATGGAGCAACTTGCAATGGATTACTTCACATTTTTATTTCAAATAGCGGGCACTGCTTGTGCAGCTGTTGAAAGTTATATGCAAGTACATCAACAAAGGCGGCGGAGGTGGTGGGTTCGCCCTGTGAATCTCACGCGGGACGAACTTGGTTTTTACCAAGTTTGTACACTGCAACTTCAAACGTCCGATCAAGAACACTTCTTCAAGGCTACGAGGATGAATGGGGCCAATTTTAATTGCCTACTGGAGCTATTGAAGCAGAAACTGGAGCGACACTCACACCGAAAGCCAATATCGCCAGCAATAAGGTTATCACTCACTCTTCTGTAAGTATGTATATTAGTACAATTATTGAAAAAGCTGCATTGATGCTTCACACATCAGGTATTTGGCACAAGGTTGCAACATCCAGGTGCTGGCATGGGCACATAAGTTGGGATTTTCCACAGTTAGGAAAATCATATACGACACATGCGATGCCATATGGGAGGAATTGCACCCTATATATCTAGCGCCGCCGAATGTTTCCGAGTTTAAAAGAATTGCCGATAACTTTTACCTGAAATCTGGAATGCCAAATTGTTTGGGTGCCATCGACGGAAAACACATCGATATTTTGCGACCAAAAAAAAGTGGGTCGCTGTACTTCAACTACAAAAGGCATTTTAGCATTGTACTATTAGCTACTTGCGATGCTAATTACTGCTTCACGTATGTTGACATTGGAGCCTTCGGGAGTCAGAGCGATGGAGGAGTGTTCGTGCGAAGTATTTTCGGACAAAAAATACTTAACGGTACGCTTGCTGTTCCGCAGGACCGGCTGCTGCCAGGTACATCAGAAACTCACCCGCATTACTTTGTAGCCGACAGTGCTTTTCCTTTGCGACCGAACATAATGCGGCCTTTTCCCGGACATAATTTGTCGTCAGACAGAGAGCTCTTCAACAAAACGCTATCCGGAGCACGAGTGCATATTGAGAATGCATTTGGCATTTTGTCCAGTCGTTGGCAAGTGCTTCGCTCGCCCATACATGCAAACCCCGAAAACGTCGACAAGATCGTGCTAGCTACGGTTGTGTTGCATAATTTTATGATGCTGAAACACGACAGCTACTACGAAAACCAAGAGGGCGAAGATGATACGTTTGCCCTTCGGTCAGTTCATTTACCCCTCTCCAACCGTTCAACATCCGAAGCTATTAATTTGCGAAATATTCTCAAAGATTATCTCTTTGAAAACTTTTGAAAACAACAATGTAAAACAACGATGTAAAACATTTTACTACCAAATAAAATAATATACATTATTTAATATTTTTCATTTAGTAATTTAATAAGTGTATATTTCAGTGGCTTAATTAACACAGAAACAAAAACTTTAATTCAAATAACAAACAACATAAACAATAAATTTCAGGAACTTAATTATAATAAGTTTTTGTAGCAATTATTAATCGTTAACGAAATTAATTGCTTTTATTGTTGCGTGTGGACCATTCACGCAACGCATTGAAAACTGCAATGTGTGCGTCATGGAGCACGCTTTGGACACGCTCGTCCGGCATACCAGCTGCATCCACAATGTGCGCCAGGCCAGCAAAATAGCTTGCTACTGGCGTCTGTGCTGGCAGCTGCGCGCGCTGAGTGGAAATTTGGGTAGCCTCTTTGGCAGAATCAGCTATTTTAGCCAAAAAGGCACCTAGCTCCTCTTGCGGTTTCTGCAAATTGAAGAAAGACTATATATATATATCTATACAAACTTTACAAAAATAAGTTACATTTTTTTTAGCTCTTTTTTTTAGCGTTGACGGCGACGGTGACGGCAGAGCAGTTGCTATTGATGCCGATGGTGACGACAGTGGCAATGGCGTTGACGGCGATGGCGACGGTGGAACAGTTGCTGTGGATGCTGATGGCGTGGGCAGTGGTAATGGTGGAGCGGATGCCGTCGACTCGAAAAGTGTTTGCAATTCGAGGGGAGGAGAATCGCAGCGATCTTCCTCCAGCTCCACCATATTCGTCGTGGTTCTGTGAAAAGAGTAACAAAAATTTTATTAGCCGATCAATATACTTCAATGTAGAACTTACTTTCTGTAGGACTGCACTCTGTCCAAAAATCCCATTGTTGCGTGGTGTCGCCAAAACCGCTTGCAGGTTGGCGCCGCACTGCCAGACGACAGGATATTAGACCGCTTAATACGGCGGTGCGTGTCCCTCAACGTCTTCCAACGTTTTTTACAGGTTGCTCCTACAATACACATTACATTATTTCCATATAGAGAAACAAATATATATATTGTATGTAAAACTTACCATCCAGCCGAAGTCGCCTGCCAATCTCGGCCCAGATCTTCTCCTTTGCTACAACGTTTTTGTAGGATGCTGAGGAGAGGTCATACAAGCACTCATTTGCTTTTACCTCTTCAATTAGAGCTTCGTCTATGTCCATTTTGCTGTGGAAATAAATTTAAATAAACAATTTCATCTAAAAAATCAAAATGCTCACCATATGTTTTTTCCCGCTTCAATTTAACTGATTTGACTGTCAAAACTCAGACAAATCGTTGAAACAAAGAGAAGAGAAGAACAAGAATACGTCGGCTTCCAGAGAAAAATTAGAAATAGATCGACTGCGGCAGCCGGCGGCGTGGCAATAGCGTGGCGTAAACTGGAAATGTAACTTTTTTCTCAACCTCCATAAGAGCCAATGTAAAATTGACACATACGTCGGATGCCAGCTGCCATACGACATGGATGTGTTTAAGCTATTATTCAGCAAAAGCGACCACTAAGGAGTTTATGGAAAATAACCAGAAGCCCCCTAGACAAATTAAATCTCAACAGAGCTAAAAAAATATTGAAAAACAAATTAATGGAGGAAAAAAAACAGGAGTATTTCTAATTTCATGAAAAACATCGGTAGTCTCTGGAAAGCTACCAAATACTTGAAGAGGCCAATGAAAAGAAATGTTCCATTCAAGGATAATCATGGAAATTGGTGCAGAAGTGTTGAAGCGAATGCCTTCGCTGAGCACTTGAAACAAACGTTTCAGCCATTTGATTTAGCTTTGCAAATGGATCTACCAATCACGCCTACAAAACCCGAAGAAGTTTACGCAGAAATTTTGAAGCTAAACAATGTTAAAAGTCCTGGGTATGATTTAATAAACGCAAGGATTGTGAAACTTCTACCTGACAGAGCTGTGGCATATTTAACTATACTATACAACTCTATAATTTGTCTCAATCACTTTCCAACAGAGTGGAAATGCGCTGAGATAATAATGTTTGTGAAACCTAACAAACCGGAGGCATGCATTGGTATAACAGTTGCGGAGAACGATCTGCTCATGTATTCAGAGGAATTCGGTCCTGGACACAGCGGCCACGATGACGTCATCACGGAGCGTATCCCCGAACTTGCGGGGATACACAGGAAGACACCGACACCGATTTCAATTTATTTCAACAGAAAAATAGATGCAGACGAAGCAGTTATTGAAGAGGTGAAAGCGATGAATGTTTGCACGACCTTTCGTCGATAAATTATAAAAACGCCAAATAAAAGATCTGGGGCGAGATTGGCAAGAGACTACGTCTGGATGGTAAATTTTATATAAAATATATTTAATAGAATCTTATAATGGAATGGAATGTGTATTACAGGACCAAAGTGTAAAGAAAGGTGGAAAACGCTGCGTGACACCGCCGAAAAAAGCGGGCGCACACGTTGGCTTCTGGCACTTCGGCGTCGTTCAGAAAGTAAGTACTCAATTGTTGTATATTGATCGACTAATAAAATTTATGTTACTCTTTTCTCGGAATAACAACGAATATGCTGCAGCCGGAGGAAGATCGCTGCGATAGTGCTCCTATTGTACCATGCTCGATGGCAGAAACGCAGTGGCAGCAAATCGTATCCGTAGCAACTCCCCTACCGTCGCTAGCAACTCCATTGCCATCAACAGCAACTTCAACTTCAATATATTTTTTTAAAATCAACGTATATATGACTTTTTTTAATTTGCAGAAGTCACAAAAGCAGCTAGGTGCATTTTTAAAGAAGCTAACAGACTCCGCCAAAGAGGCTGCAAAAAGTTTTCGACAGTGCGCGAGGCCGGTACCCTAGAAACCACCCGAGAAGTACTTCTCCGGCCTGGCTCAATTAGTTGATAGGACTAATATGCCGGATGAGCTCGTCCAAAATGCGCTCCATAACGCACAGATGGCTGTTTTTGATGGTCCAGAATGGATGGTTCTTAATGGTCCTCGCGTTCAAAAATAAAAGCAACTGTATCATCTTAGTAGCTGTAGTGTTTCAGCATCATGAAATTATGCAGCACAACCGCACGATTTTGTTTACGTTTTCGGTATTTGCACGTATTGCTGAGAGTAGAACTTGCCAGACATCTGGACAGAATGCCAAATGCATTCACAATATGCACTCGAGCTTTGGTTAACGTTTTGTTGAAAAGTTCTCTGTCTGGCGACAAATTCTGGCTGGGAAACGGCCGCTTTATGTTCGGTCTGAAAGGAAAAGCACTGTCGGGAACAAAGTAATGCGGGAACGTTTCCGACGCGCCTGGCAGCAGCGGGTCATGCGGAACAGCAAGCATACAATCACTGACCATATAACATAGTTAGCCAAAAGTTCTCTTTTTCTGTACTGTAAAGATTTCAGTAGACCGGATCCCAAATAAATTATTTCTCAGATTTGCTCTTATTCCGTGCAATTGTTTTTGTTTTACCAGTGCTGGTGACTCTCTATTGTCTCATTCCGTAAAATTACGAAAAATGCATGGGGTTTCTCTTCCGCAACTAGTGGGATCTAGATCGCGATCAATATTTTCGTTCTTCTTTGCGTATTCATATTTTATGTGTATGTGTTCCTGATTTTATACATTGCAAGCGTTATTAATTTCTTGCATTCAAATTATTTTTGATATTGTTGAGTTTTAAAAGTTTCAACCAACAAAATCACAAACGAATATTCTCAACCATCAAAGAAAAAATAACAACAAACAGTATTATTTCAAAGGTCATAAAAGCCAAAATTGAAAAATTCTGCGTTCTGCCTGAGCGGACGATTGAGAGTTGTTATTGTATAATAATAAGATGAGTTAAATTTACCCCTTGCCTCTCCTCGTCTCTGACATCCATAATCTTTTATTTGTTTTACTTCACACATCGTATGTCCAAGATGGTTGCATCGAAGCACTTTCTGGCATAAGTTTCTACGGCATTCTTCTGCCTCATACGCATGAAACAATAGCGACCGAAGCTCGAGTCGAGTCAAATGGGCCGTCCCGTTCGTTGTATATCTCGTCAAAATATTTTCGCCGTGAATTCGCCTTTGTAATCTCTTTATAATATATGCTCGTTGTTTGGAATGACGCGCTGATCTTCAAGTTATCTGCACTCAACTTTAACAAATACAAATACGTCAAACTGATATAAAATTTTTTCGCTTCAACTTGCCTTCAATAGCGCTCAAATCAAGACGTTGGTATGGAAGGTATGAAAAACGGCAGTACAATTAGAAATGTAGATAAAAAAAATTAACAATAATGTTAGAAATATCAATGTTACCGACGTTCTAGAATGAAGTTACTCCAGGTGGCATCATCGACGTTCTTGAATGACGTTACTCCAGGTGGCATCATCGACACTCTGGATCTTGCTTTTGTCGTTGGTTTTAACAAACAACTTCCTTTTTTACTTCTTTTTGTCAGCGTGTTTAAACTTACCTTTTGCACTTACTTAAACTTGAATTCTTACTTGGCAATATATAATTAACATTGTATAATACTTAAATGAATACTAAGTGTTTTCTCTGTAAGAACAACTGAATAAATATATGAATATATATTTCTAACAAATAATTAATTAATCAATAAATTATATAATAATATAGTTATAATTATAGAGTTCCACAGTCTGATAGAGTTGATAAGAAAGAATCAAGATGGGATTAGCGATTTACAGTAGCAGGAGTAATGAGTAAATTACTTCTCCGGGAATGGCCTATACACAACTTATCCAACAAATATGCTGGTGTCCTTTTATAATTATTCTTGTGTAGAAAAATACAGTTCCTAGCACTAAGGTAGCTGATTATGTCATATTCAAAAATAACACGCCAATCCACACTTTCCTAGGTGTTCAAAATAACGAATACCGTGAATATATCGGGTGGCAGTATCGAATATAATAGTTAGCTTCAAATACGAGCTCCATCCAGCTTACTAAAAACGAGAGAGACATGAGCTTAGGTCTAATGTGCAGTGAGGTGAATTATGCTGATATTTTAAGGCCGCGAAATACAAGATAGATCTGATGGTCAAGTTGATTAATACGGTCAGTAGATGCAAATTAGGAATTTATCCTATAACCGAGATTTACTATTTTATCTACAAATCCCAATTTATTATTCTCCAAGTAAGCATTTGAGAAGTCACAAGTTACATGTGGCACAATTCACATCAGTAGAATTACTGCAGCACAACAGTTCAGAAAATTATTAAAACAAATACGGAACGTACATAAAGCTCAAAGAATATCCTTTTGAGGAATATTTTCCGTGCCCCGATATTTCACTCGCCTGCCTCGGCGGATCACTTGTATGAGCAATTGTCTGCTATTTTGTCTACTGCAGTGACGGAAAGACGTACACTAACGCATTTTAAGCAAGTGTGCGGATGAGTTTGTTTTTAGCACTGAAAGAAACTAAAAAAATAACTCGTTCTCTTCCGCAATTTACACTGTACGTGTCGCTTTAAATAATAATATATGATTAATATATTATGTTAATAATAAAATAAAAAGATGATTAGTTTTCGGGTGTAGTTAAAATAAACGAACGCAACGTACAGTCCTTCTTCGTTGGTGCCTTGCCAGCAGAGATAATTAAATAGGAGACTCGCTCGATTTGCGAAAATTCGCTTCTTCGTTTTTCAGATTTTTTCACATACAGTATTCATGTTATTCATCTAATTTCACCTCAGCAGAAATACATATATTGGAAAGAAATGCCATTTGATTTCAGTCAGATTTCAGTTGTCAACAAAAATTTGCTGAAGAAGGTTGGTTATAGAGATTTTTTAATAGAAAATTTAATTAATGTTATCAATGCGTTTTTCATTGCGCACTTTTACAGCAATTTGAGATTTCCGTACGTTTGTTTCGTGAAGATGAAGAACGACCCATATTTAACAAACGTAAAATGTTGCCGCGAATTTCCGATGATGGAAACTTAAAGCTTTTAAGTTTAAACATGGAGGAAGAATAACAAAAGGCCATTCCCAGCCATTTGGGAACTCAATTTTGAGTTTCTTAATATGCATACAATGCAAAAATGATAGAAAACATGTTTTCTATCATTCTTGTACACAATGAGTATTTCCAACAAAATTACGTCAGTCGCTGGCAAGCCACCAACGAGCATGGACGCTGCGTTCGTTTATTTTGACTACACCCGAAAACTAATCATCTTTTTATTATTAACATATAATATATAATTAATATTATTATTATATTACATATTAATTATATATGATATTAATAATAATTAATATACAATAGTTATTGTTTAAAACGCCACTTTACATTGTAAATTGCGGAAAAGAACGAAACAAGCTATTTTTTTTTAGTTTCTTTCAGTGCTGAAAACAAACTCATCCGCACACATGCTTAAAATGTAATAGAAGAATCCCCGTCTCTGATCTATACTCTCTGCTGACAACCTGGTCTGTCAAACCAAGAATGATAGAAAACAAGATTAGGCCAACCCACAACAAAAAGTGGTTTCGTTCTGCGCAGCTACGTCATTGAGGGCTTTGGAAGTCGAACGGTGAGCATTAAGGTCGCTACATATGTTTCAAGTTCATGAACTGGATATACCTAAGAGGAGGCAATTGAACAAATTATATTGAAAATACAATATTTATTAATCTTGTATTGAGTCTTTTCAATCAACATTAAAGGTCTACGTAATTTAAGTTTAAGTTTAAGGTCTACGTAATTTAACAAATTACACATCTAAATTGAATTAAAGTGGATTGCAAAGAAGAACGAAAAAAAAGTGTGCTGCACATTCTGATCATCATCCATCATTCTAGTCAACTTCCATCCTTACAGCCCTCAATGACGTAATTTATTGGAAAGAAGTGATGCAAAAACACAACGGACCTGCGCATGGCCAAATCTTGTTTTCTATCGTTCTGGCTGTCAAACGAATTTCCTTCGTTCCTAATTGAAGCGACAAAAAACCAATGGAAAAAGTTTTACTCACTTTGCATCCAATCCGCTCAAGAAAAGCTACCATAAAAAGCTTTTGCATAAAGTCGTAACCATAACGAAGGTGGTGACGGTGACTGTGGCTACATTCGCCAATACAACCCAACGAACATTCAGTTTGATACGACTACCGAACACAGTGCAACGCTTATCTCGGAACATTAAAATTCGTAGAAAATACTAACTTTAAATGCAAAAGAAGCACCGGAAGTGATAGGTACATATGTATATACGACGAAAAACGTTTATTTACGTAATCATTACCCAGTGAAAGAAAAACAAAGTCCTGTTGTTTTTTATGTGGGCTGTGAGCGCTGTGATTTTCAGAACAAGGAGAAGTGATAACACTACTTAAGTTTCATTTGTGTTTGGTGTCCCTAATAGTAGAGACATTTTCATTCCAAATCAAGCTCTCTTGAATGAATAAGTACGCCAGCAAATTCATTGCCTACTTAGAGGTCCAGCATATGAAAGAAGGTAATAAAAAGGAAATAATGTAACTTTTCTGAGTCACAGACAAATACTAACTCTATTTGTGGCGAAATTTGAAAATATGAAAAATGGAAAGGACCTATATTCAGTAGCTAAAAAGCTCTAAACATCATTTCTCTCTCTTCCTCGACTCAATCACTCCAGTGCTCTATTTGATTTCCATCAGTGATGTTTCATTGTTATGCACGTGGGTGGTTTGCAACAGCTGCGGAAAACTGCTAGATGGAAAACATAGTGTGGCTGTGGATAAGATATACCTCAGTGCGTGGGTTTATGTCTCTCTGTACGTACAACAGCAGCACGCTCAACTCAAAGGAGCTTTTTTGCCCGTAGAATTAGTCAAATTTCAGCAAAGAATGTCTTCTCATATCAGCAAATAGGCCTGATTTAAAAGATAATTATTGGATTTTTTAAGCAGTAATTCGTTTTAGTTATTTGCTATAAATTTGTTACTTTAATTAAATATAAATCACTATATTATATGCTGAAATGTGATATAATATATACTGCAATAGTTTCACTTAAAAACCATATCTGTAGACTAGCATGACCAGAGTTTACAAATTCAGCTATCGTGACCGTCGAGTAAAGGCGTAGTTTCTCAAGAATGATAGAATTTTTTATCATTCTTGGTAGTTTCTGTATTATTTGTTTAAATTCTGAATATAAATAAAATTATTTTTTTCTCCCCTCTTAAATTTTTATTATAAGTGTGAGACGTTCCGCAGATTTGTGGTCCCATATATGACAAACTTTAATCCATTATAAAATAGTTAATATAATTTTTGTAATTTTCTATTAAAGAAAATCCGTTCACGACTTTACTCATCAACCAGATTTTTTTGGGATTTTGCATCTTCGACAGCAATCAGAATTTTGTATTAATCAAAAATTTTTAACAAAATGAGTAAATAGAAAAAAAGTAGAATAAGTAATAGAATAAAGAATTTTCTGGGAAAACCAACACCACTAACAATACTTGCTAATAAGACTTATGTTGTGCAATACTCCTATAATATTAATAATTCCGTTGGTAAAAATCACCAAATCTTCGAAAAGCTGCCGACTTTAAAAAAATCTCTTTAAGTGAGTTTTTAAACAAAAATAAAAATATATGATATAATTAAATAATCAAGAAGTTAATAAAGTTTTATCTGTAAAAATGTCAATCCAGTAATAATGAAATAGTTTTTGCAAACGCACTTAGGTTCATACATGTGTTAACAATACTTTAATTATTTAAAAGATATATATATTTTTTTTATCGAATTTGAAGTGCATTGAAATAATGCACGTGACGCAAGTACATGAAATATTTATTTTTAGAATATTTAGGAAGAGTAGAATAATTGAATTATCTACTCATGAAACGTGTGTGAAGTCTTTTGGGGGGTTGGTTAAAAAAGAATAACATTATACTTGTATATGAAGTTGTACAATAAGTTGATTCTTGTTATCGCAAGCAATGGATGTGTCCTACAATTACACGGACAACAACAACCTGCTTTGTTTGGGATAATAAATCAACAAAGCACAGCAGTTGTCTCGCTGTGCAGACGTCACCGGCAGAACTATGAGGGTCTTTTATTTACAGTGCTTGCACAGGAAAATAACATATTTTGTTTATTTGTTTTTTTTTGCAATTTTTTTATTATTGACCCATCACTCGCCATTGTTCTGAATAATACTTTTTTTATTGTTGTGTTATTCTGGTCGCTTTTTTGATGTTATTACCGAAAAAATTTTAGAATTGAGCTGAATTCAAAATTTATTTATCCATTTTAAACAACTATATAAACAGAAATAACACAATTAACAAACTATTAAGAAAATTGAACAAGAAGCGTTTTTCTTGTTTGTTGCTGAAGCACTTGTTACTTCAACTTCATAGGAGTAGTTTCAGCACTTGGAACTACAACTATTGTTTTAACGTCGGTTTGGTTATTAAATAGTTGCAGCACTTGAAACTACAACTATTCAAAATTATAATTGTTTTAATAATTGCGGCACTTGAAAATACAACTATTCGAAAACTAAAAATTATGATTATCGATTAACGGTTTTCCAATAACTGATTTCTTTTTTAATCATGCCATTTATTTATACATTGTTCTCCATACTACACACTATTAATATAACAGTTACGACAACGAAATACATTTATTGTTATAAATAAATAGCAATATTTTTTTAAAATTGCATAGGTATTTAAGTTAATTGTTTTTACTCAAGTTAATTTCTCATTTTTTATGTTACAAGGCAGATATTTTAAATTTATAGAGGATGGTTTAAGCGGTTATAATTTCGAGAGCGAGTGTTTCGAAAAATACCTCAACTGATTTTTTAGCATTTGTATGCCAGAAATTTCGCGAAAAAAAAATTCCATATTTGATGGCTGACAAAAACATCGTGTGTTTATCCTTTTTGAAGTTCTCAGATAATTTTCATATCGAAAAAGTGTTTTTTTGTATATTAGTTAAACGATTTGGACAAAGCCTACCAGAAGACTAGAAACTGTACTTTATCTTTAATATTAAACAAATAAAGCTAATGGGAGTGGATAAAAAGCAACTAATCATAGAGATTATAATAGATAAATTTTTCACTTCCATGGCCATTGCTTGATTGATTGAGATGCAGTCCCTTGCAGAAACCTTAATTTTAGTAATGAACTTTCCGATCTCAATTTTGAGGATTTAAGATCTCCCGCAAGAAAGAGGAGGAGACTAGAGCCATGCGACGAGACAGATGGGCGTTCAAAATGCGATAAAATGATCCGAAAATGTATATGTTATGAAAAACAAATTAAGATAAAGTGTGGTAAGGTAAGCAAAAAAGCAAAGAAGTTTAGCATGCTTTATTACAAAAAAAAAAAAAAATGAGGAAAAAGAGCTTGCGCAGAACTTATATTATCGTTCCCAATCTGCATATAAATTTTTGCGAGATGTCCTCAATTTAAAGCTTCCTTACATAAGCACATTATATAAATGGGCTCCTATAAAGGGCTTTGCAACCAGGCTTTTACAATAGCACATATCAGCCTATCAAAACCAAATGCACTAAGTTAGAAAAACGACAGCGGCCAATAGTGTTGGTTTTGGATGAAGTTGCAATAAGAAAAGAGCTCAAATATAATGAGAAATGCGATATAATCGACGGCCTTTTTGATATAGGCATAGAAAAAAAGGTTCTTTCTTTTCTTCAATTTTGCGACCAAAAAGCCTTCCGCGCAATTTTATTGCATTTTTATGGAGGGCATTAAAAGTTTCTTTGCAGAATATTTAATTTCATATTCTCTGCTTTGGCCCTCTAATACATTTCTTCTCAGTGAAACGTTTTGGTATATACAATATTTTGGAGAGATCGAAAATGAAGCCAGAAAAGTGTTTAAAAAACATGTATGGAATGCGAACTCTATCGGTTATAATCTCTATGAACTTATGCTTGTGTAAATTCACAAGCAACCATTCTGAAGTTTTACATTTGTTCAATATTGCCTATTTTCATTAAAAAACGAAGTAAATTCTAAATTTTATCAAATTTACAAATATAGTCCTTTTTTTATCAACCACACTTGTTTCATATGATCGAGATGCCAATATGTATTAATTCATTTTATTGTTGATAATTTCACCACACCATTCTTAAAATCTTTTTGTGTTTATTATTTCTTCCACGCACTGTGTCGAGAGAAACGCAGAGAGAATGCGGACGGAGAGCCATTCATTCTAGTGCGTTTCCGCATTGCGGTTATCGGCATCTCTTGTTTTTTTCTATGAACTTCGCATCGTGCCATTCTACGGGACTTGCAATGAAAGTCGAGGAGCCCACAGGAAGTTCGTCTACAACAACTAACTGTAGTTGGAGCGCCTTTCGTCTAGATCATATCCAAATCACTACAGCTACTACAATACTCAGAGAGAAGTACCCGACAGTAAATTGGTGGTGGTCGTTTTTGGTTAGCTGATGCATGTCCGCTTTCCACTGTTTTTCTAACTGCACCTGAAGGTCACTTAGCTCGTCGATTTTAGATATGAAATTACTCTTGATAAGTGTCGTATGATTAAAAGAAAATGTCTCGTTGGTTTTGAATTCGGCCAAGCTTGTGTAGCAAATGGCTATGCTACTGTTGAACCATTGAAAGCTGTGAACGGTTATTTGGTTGCTTTTAATCATGCAGTTTGGCTGCAGGGTTAGGCAACCAATGCTAGACAAAGTGAACTGTAATGACTCTGATCCACATACGGCATTTACTCGTACTGGTGTTTTCGTTGCGAAGATCCCTTCATTCTTTCTTATAATTGGTTTCCACGATAGATCACCCTTGAATTCTGTATATTCACAGTCCAAATTAGTATCATTATTGAAGAATCCTATCTCACACGCACACACACCAGATCCTTGACTGTATGTTGTTCTTACATCATGAAATAAATGCGTATTGTCGTCCACCATTGAACATGACTGTATCAGCGTAGCATTTGTTGGAGAGTAGACATCTCGATGAGATGAAACTGCCAAATACTGCGTAGACAGTGTCGGAACAATTAGCATGCTGTGTGTCAATCGTGGTATGGGGATCAGGTTAAATAGTCAAAATCTTCTATCATCGTTTAATGGAATCCTTATGCTGACTATGAGGTCAGGAGTTTATATATTGTCACAAGGTTTTCTTTTCCCACCGACAACTGCAACCTACTTGGCAAATGACTTTTGATCTTGTTTATTTCCTCTGTTATTGCTCAATGGGTGAATTTTGCCCTGATTGACATCAGTAAGAATTGAAAGTATGACATTTTGTATCTGTTTCAGTTCTGCTCTAATAATTGTTAGCTGATGTGCTAGAGACTTGTAAATCAGAAAGCCTCCCTGCATGCTGAAGTGTTGCTCATTTAGAATACGTTTAATCGCTACTAATTGCATATCTATCTCGTCAAATTTATTAGTTATTGCTCTTTGATCTTCCTTAATTAAATTCATCGTTGATTCTACTATTGATATTTCATTTTTGAACAATGCTAGATGTTCTTGATTATCCGTTATAGGGTCTATGGTTGCTGACATCTGCTCAGCATAGTTCGAATCTAAAACTCCTAAGCCAAGTGTATTAGCTAAGCTAACTAAGTGTACTCGCTAAAACTAAGTGTATTAGCGATATTGCCAATCAGATTTACTGCTCCTCTCCTTTTTCGTCTCGAGTCATTATCTTATTGTTGGACTTCAGTTGTTCAAGATCTAGGAGGAATTGATCCTTTAGCGAATTACAATCGGTATAATTACTCATATTTTGGTATAGTTTGCTTATCGCTGATGTTCCTCTTTCAAACGCGTCTAAACTAGTTTGCAGGCGCTTGAGCTCGAAAAAGGCGATTACATCCACTCAGCAGTCGTTAACCGCTGGTGTCGTGTCATATCTTGTTAAGGAGAATGGCGCAACTATTGCTACCGGTAGCATGACAAGCTCCAAGTTTCCGTCTTTTGGGTTACCTCCACACTGTTGATCTTCGCTTCCAGCATTTCTTTCGAGCGTTTCTGGTTATAGTTCGATTGATTCGATGTTTCTTGGTAACGGCACTAACAGATGAATCGGTCGCTTCCATTCTCCTGTAGTCGTTTTTACCTTCACTATCCGAACAAATCCGTCTTCACCTACATATACCTTCGTGGGCCGTCCTAACGGCCAGCTAAGAGGTGGCAGGTTGTTTTCTTTTATTATGACAATAGCATCAGGCGCCTACAAAACACGAATTTGAGGCGTGTTACCAATTTTCATCTTGAGTGCACACTGGTGCTGATTAACCTGAGCTGTTAAAGGTTCTCCAATCAATAAGTGTCCTGGAGTTAGTGCTGTCAAATCATTTGGGTCGGCATACATTCCTATAAGCGGCCACGAGTTTAGAATTACTTTTATTTCTATAGGTACAGTTTCCCACTCTTCATACGTTAGAGATGCACTTCAAACACTTCTTGTTAGCAGGTATTTCGCAGATTTCACTGAAGACTCCCAGAGTCATCCGAAATGTGGTGAAAAAGGCGGAGTAAAGTTGAATTTTATGCTCTTACTACTCCAAAAATTTTGGAATTTCGTCCCTCGATTCTGCCGAATGCCGAGGGCATTGTCTCGCCGGCTAATGAACTACTTTACTGCCCCAATAAAAGCTGCTGTTGTGAGGTCTGAGACCAGTTCCACATGAACGGCCTTTGTGGCGAAGCAGTAAAATATGGCGATGTAAGCCTTATGTGGTTGCTTTCCTCGGATTTTGTAATGCACTTCGAAAGGTCCGCAGTGGTCGACTCTACTATTTTTAAAGGCTCGGGCTGGGCTCGTCCGTTCTGGAGGTAGGTTCCCCATAACTTGATTTAGAAGCTTGGGATTGGCTCCGCTGTATTTAACGCAATGTTGGACAGCGGATCTGGCCATCAGCTTTCCCTTTATGGGGCAAGGTCTTTAATTCGTTGGAGCGACGTAAAAGAGTTCCTGTGCTGTATTGTGTATACTCTTGCTGATGGGTCGGCGTTGACTATAAGTGACGCTGGGGCGGTGTATTACGTTTTCGTTCTATGTCATTTGCTACTGATAGACTTGGCATAAATTTCGGCGGCCAAGTCTCCATGCAGAAACACTGGACCATATAACCATAAATTGCAGTCTTTTAACCTCTTCGGCGAAATTCCTCTGGATAATATATCAGACGTATTGCTGAGAATTCTGCTTTCGTGCTGCTCTTAATGATGCCATTCGGGACTGATGTTCCGGGCTTGTACTGGAATGACCATTGCTTTCTTCTTCAGTCTTTTGTTGATGAATGTTGAACTCGTGTGGGTTGTCGTTAATATGAAGAAAAGTATTATGCCTTTTATCACACACCATACAGTTTCTGGATGTGCAATGTTCTTACATGTGTCCTGGCTTCAGTCATCAGCATCGCTTTGATGATTGATGAATTCCTTTCCTTCACAGCTGACATGTTGTTATCAATTGCCCTACAGCGGCTTCTGAACTGACTGATTTTTACACCGAGTGCGATGTGCTCTCAGTTTGACTGAACGATTCAAATTATTGAAATCGCTTTTCCCAGAAAGACAAGAATTCTTCTATAGATGGAAGCTCCTTGGGTCACTTTAAGGATTGTTCGAATGCAAGATATATCATTCGATCTAACTTCTTTATCAAGATTTGCAGCAACAGAGGGTCCCACGCGCTAGTAGCGATGTCAAGATTGTTTAATGCAAGTAAGCATTCATGAGTGGTTTCATAGAGGATTTTTATTGCAGATGCTGAAGACAAACTCGTAAGTTGATCTAACAGCTTTTGAATTAATGCGGATGTCAATATTCTTATGTTGTTATATCTATCCTGCAGCATCTTCCATGCTGCTTTGTAGCTTGTTCTGATAGCGAAAGATGTCGAATGTGCCTTTCAGCATCTCCTGATAGGTTTATCTTCATATATCACATTTTTTGAATGGTGGGGAACGGCTGGGAGTGTACCAGTTGCGTAAAGATAGCGAAGAACTGTCGCCACTTTAAATAATCACCATTGAAGGGCGGAATGTTTATATTCGGCAATTGCATCGCACTCGCTATGATTTCTTCAGTTAATAATAACTTGTCACAACTTCTATTCCTTCTATAAGTTCATCAGTGCAGATTGAACCTGCCCGTCGATGCTATTGTATGCTGCTTCATCATAACCCACAGATCCTGGATCATCACAGACTTCCCAGTTGTCCCAAATAAAAGCTTCTGCCTGCTGCCATATTTGCTTTAATGTTCCGCCGTGACCTCCGTTATTCTGATGCACTTTTTACGCGAGGCAGCTACTAATGCTGACAACCGCCGAACTAATTTTTCGTTATCAGAAGGTTTTTCGTCTCCTGCAGCACTGAGCGTGTTTTCGGATAGCTTTGTGAGTGCACTCTCGAACTCACTCACTCACTTAGTTGCTAACTACCATAAATTCTGTGTAGTAATTTTTTGCAAAGTACTCATGAGTTATCGGTACTTGTGGAACTGCTCTTATTTGTTGATCAATGTTCTAAAAGCGCGGTGTTGCCTCATTTGAATTTGATCTTCGTCATATTTACAAGTCTGCTTACGGTCGTCGGAGTCCTTCTTGAAGTTCCTAACAAGCGTGAAGATTGCTTCACCTATCTCTTGCTGAGCTGTCACGAGTTGGTCAAACGTCGCCATATCCTTTACGTGATGAACACGTCGGCGTCACCAAAATGAACAAGAAAAGTTTTTCTTTGTTTGTTGCTGAAGCACTTGTTACTTCAACTTCCTAGGAGTAGTTGAAGCACTTGGAACTACAACTACTGCGTAAGGAAGATTAAATATCCCTTACAAACTACGCATGGACGTAGAACCTGTCCTGCTTCCCCACTAAGCTGGTCTTGTGAAAATCATTTTCACGAGGCATAGTAACCTCGAACTGTGCGGACCTAATTTGAGGTGGATTTTTGTAATTCTATTATTACAAACAAACACAACAAAAATAACTCACCATCAACCAACCATACCGATGATAGACGAACCAAAAAACCCAAAGCTGCATAAAACATCGCGTGAAGCTTTAGGTACAGTACGCTACGAGACTTGTAAACCAACAACAAACAAAACTCAAAGGAAGGGAAAAAGAAAAACGTTGCGATTTCGTCAACAACAACAACAACAACAACCACATACTAAAATTGTAACAAGATTAGCAAAGGAATGAAACAACAAACGCTTGCCGAAATAGGTACCGAGATTAAGAAGTAGAGTTTAAAACAACAAAAGTACATAATGAAAAAAATGCACTCAGGCTTATAAATTGAAGCTCGACAACAACAAACACACACACCAAACGAACCGAAAATTAGCAATCAAAGACAACAACAAATACATGCAAGAAATTTGACCCAGTTTTACAAGTGCAACTGTAACGATGCTTTCTCTTCACCTGGATATAACTCAGTCCAGTCCAAGGTCTCGTTCAGTTATTTATTTGTTAGAACGCAATACATCAAATTTTATATTAACAACTTTATTGAATTGCTTTTGATTTTAGGTTACAATGTTTCTCGATGTGCCTAAGGATAAGTTTCTTACATAAGTTTACAATAAGTTGCTGGAAATTAAATATTATCGATTAGGCTGTAAGCAAATGATTAGATTGCTGGAAATTAAATATTATCGATTAGGCTGTAAGCAAATGATTAGATTGCTGGAAATTCAAAGTTATCTAATTAGGCTGTAAGCAAATGGATAGATTGCAGGAAATTAAAAGTTCTCTGATTAGGCTGTAAGCAAATCGTTAAATTATCTTTATAATTTATTTAATTATGCTGGAAAGGAAGATTCTTGTTAGTTTCTCCTGGGGCGAGTCACTCCGCTGTGTTGTTGCTATGAGTCGCGGGGTATACACCCACATGCCGACTGTCCGTCTGCCGCGGGGTATAAACCCACAGACCGACAGGGCAATGTTGGTTGCAGCGGTGCGCCAGCTGCGCTCTTGGCGGCGACGTTGATTGAGGCGTTGGCTTTGACGTTGACTGCGACGTCGAGTGAGGCGTTGGCTTCGACGTAGACTGAGACGTCGACTGACACGTCGACTGAGCCGTTGGCTTCGACGTTGACTGCGACGTTGACTGCGACGTTGGCTACGACGTTGACTTCGACGTCGACTGAGGCGTTGGCTTCGACGTTAACTGCGACGTTGACTGAGATGTCCTTGCACAGTTGACTGCGAGTCCCTTTGATGCCAACTTGGAGTCCTTTCGATGCAGACTGCGAGTCCCTTTGATGCCGACTCGGAGTCCTTGCGTTGTTGACTGCTAGTCCCTTTGATGCCGACTCGAAGTCCTTTCGATGTAGACTGCGAGTCCCTTTGATGCCGACTCAGAGTCCCTACTGTGCTGACTGCGATGTCCTTATGGTGCTGATCGTCTCTGCTGGAATATTTAACGCGTGTTATTTTTCGACTGTCCACTGGTGTGGTTGGTAAAAGACTGTCCCGATGCGCTGTGTGCTCGATCTTTTATCGCCGTCTCTTCCTCTTCTAAATTATGCGAAAAGCTTTAAAGCTCTCGTCAAACTCCGAACCTGTTTGATGGAATTGAAACGACGTGTTCGCTGCTTCCAATGTTTTCGAGCTATTTCGCAAACTCGTTTGACTAGTTTTGTGAATTTACGTTATGAAAACGAGTTTGCTGCGGTTGTCCTTGAGCTTGATTCTATGCTAGCTTCTGTATGTACGTTAAATTTTGTGTCACAAAATTGATTCGTTACACAACTTAGCAAAGAAGACCCATTAGGAAAGAAGTTACCGAGTCTTAAAAGAAAAAGGACAACGATTGCAACAACAAATGCAAAGGTTTTTGCACGAAGAGTGTAAATTAATAGAATGCGGAATCGGTCGCCAATAAGCGATCAAGAAAACTACGGTTAACCTTTGAGGTATAAAAGCCACCGTCAACGAAGATTCGCTCTCTTTTGGTGATCAAACGCTGTACGGGTGAGTCGACTTTTTCATCAAGTAACGTTATTCTAGACCAGTGCTTGCAAGTATGGACATAACACGAACGAATTCTTGAATCCTTTTTGAACTTTTTTTTTTACTCCAGTGCTTCTAAGTGTGGACATTCATCCTAAAAACGAATCCTTGAATCATTGGAAATTATTTCAGTCCAATGCTTTTAAGTGTGGACATTCATCCTAAAAATGAATCCTTGAATCATTGCAAATTATTTGAGTCCAGTGCTTGTAAGTGACAAGCTCCAGTGCTTGAGGGACACTCATCCTAAAACTATTCAATGAATCATTTTGAATTATTTAAGTGCAGTTCTTTTAAGTGTGAACAATCATCGTAAAGCGAAGGAATCATTGAATAATGCTTGAATCATAACCGAGGTACCGAATTATTTGCGTCCAGTGCTTGCAAGTTTGAACGAATTCGTTTGCGTGAAACATCGTAGAAACAAACTTCCAGTAGAGCAACGGTAAACGGTACACTTCGGCTCTCTACGAGACCACACATATCTCACTACCAGACCAAGTACTGAGTAGAACTAACGATACTAACGTAGTTACGCTAACCAGTTCACCTAGGCTAGGGAAAAGAATTAACTATAGTAGGTAATACATGTTACCTCTGACCTAATTATCTGAGCGTTTGTATAAACCCATAATCAAGAGAGAAATTAAAACAAAAAACTTGAGTTTGTGAGGAAAAATTTATAAAGTAAATTTTACCCACACCCAAGTTAAGCTCGTGCTGCTCGTCGCCCAGCAGCACCAGAATTCTGCGGATAACCCTTGGATTAGATTACATTTCGCATATCAATATTTTGTTATTACGTTTTAATGTACGAATTGATAAGAACTCGGAATATATATTGCATTGATTTGAATAAATGCGAATCTTTTAATACCTTGTTAGATTTACAAAATCTTGAAATGTATAACACCACCCTGTATTATTTAATTGTAAAGTTTAATTATAGATTTAACAATACACATGTACGAATACATATTAGAATATAGGAGAATTGAATTGCATAAACTAGAATAGAGAGCACGCTGGAACACACATACACAATGCAACAAGAAGACAACCAAGCCAACGTTCACACATATGAGACACAACACAACACAAATACAACGGAGAGCTCTCTCTGAGGCGAGCAGAGTGCAAACAGAAAAAGAATAACAACGAACAGAAGAGCTTTTGAAAAGTTCGAGAAGCGAGTCGAAGCGAGAAACCGACGCATATAAAACACGGAGCAATCAAGCTTCGGTCTTTTTTTCGGCGACTAATCTTGACATAGAAAGACGTGTGGACTCGTGCAGAGGTAAGCAATTAGATTCAGAGTTCTTCGATTTAGTTTCATTTCCGCTCTTAGGTTGCAGTTGAAATATTGGTGTTCAAGCTCTTCTTCCCCGATATTTCAACGAAAATCCACTTCGGTAAGAATAATCAGTACAGGTCTTTTCTGTCGATAAAAGTGAATTTCCTCTGTAGACATATTGCTAATGGTCAAGGTCTTCTTCCGAGGCAATATTTAATTTCCCTTCCGCTCCTAGGTTGCAGTTGAAATATTGGTGGTCAAGCTCTTCTTCCCCGATATTTCAACGAACATCCGCTTCGATAGGAACAAACAACACAGGGTTTCCTTTCGATAAAAAGAATCATTCCCGTAGACATACTGCTAATGGTCAAGCTCTTCTTCCGAGGCAGTACTTAGTTTCACTTCCGCTCCTAGGTCGATTTGATTTATCACATCCATCCGCCGCTAGATAGCTGAGGTGAAGTAGGAGGATAATTGCCTCTCTGCTCCACACGCACGTCAATCGCGCAAATAACGTGTCCATCCATCACATTACCATCGCAGACCAACAACATCGCCACGTTACGACTTTTGTAACGCATATTCAATACGTCACGTTTCAACGATTGCAACGCGCAGCTATAGTACGTCATCGACACGTTACACTTGACGCAACGCACGGCCGCTACATCGTCGCATTACAACGAGCATCCATCACAGTACCATCGAGAACAACAATGTGTGAAACAGTGTGTGAAACAGTGTGCTCTAACTATCTTGCATATTAATGAATTTCCATCAATAAAAGCACCGCAAAGTTAAAAGGGTTTCTTTATTTACAAATTTTCTGCAACGAACCCCGGATCGACTGAGCATATCCCAGCAAAAGAGGGACGAACAGGAAAGTTCGTTACAAGTTTTATTTGTTGAGTCATGAACCCTGGATAGACTGGGTATATCCCGGCAACACGAGGAAAACCTCGTTACAACGTTTTAAGGTGGTTATTAAATAGTTGCAGCACTTGAAACTACAACTATTCAAAATTATAGTTGGTTTCAAAACTAAAAAATTATGATTATCGGTTGACGGTTTTTCAATAACTGATTTCTTTTTTAATCATGCCATTTATTTATACATTGTTATCTATAATACACATTATTAATATTGCAACGTAACCTTCTTGGCCGGGGTATTTCTCAGACGCGTCTGGGGTTCGTCAAGTTATTTTTATTTGAATAACCCCGCTCACACTTTCATTTACCTTCCAAGAGGTGGATATATTAAACGCCTGAGTACAACCGCAGGACACTCAATCTTTAAAAAAAAATCCTGGCGCAGACGCTGTTGCTCTGTCGTCGACTATGATGACGCAGACGCGGATGCTCTGCCGTTGCCGATGCTGACGCAGACGCGGATGCTCTGCCGTTGACGATGCTGACGCAGACGCGGATGCTCTGCCGTTGACGATGCTGACGCAGACGCGGATGCTCTGCCGTTGACGATGCTGACGCAGACGCGGATGCTCTGCCGTTGACGATGCTGACGCAGACGCGGATGCTCTGCCGTTGACGATGCTGACGCAGACGCGGATGCTCTGCCGTTGACGATGCTGGCGCAGATGCTGGTGCTCTGCCGTTGACGATGCTGACGCAGACGCAGATGCTCTGCCGTTGACGATGCTAATAATGTCTTTACTGTACACTTTATTTAGTTGTTGTGCCTTCCTTGGAGGCTTCCACCAGACTGACTTTTCCGTGTTGGCACGCTCCCTTTTATACTTATCTCCATCGATGTTTGCTCTGTGTTCATGTCGTATATTCTATTCCACTGCGGTGAGCTGGAATGAGACAACTGCTTCGGGTGCCGCCCGTACTCTAGCTTGTCCGATCTTGCTCATACGTTTATTGTATTCGCCTTCTTCTTATGGTCATATTCTCCTCACGAGCCGTGCGATTAGAATTAAGAAGAGCGCACATCAATATAATTATTTATACATGCAGGAATCAAACGCATCAGAGTTGTTCCGTTATATGATATAAGTATGTATTTTATGTAGTTTACATTAGTGAGTAGTATGAACTATTAAATATAAACTATATAAATATAAAAAATATTGTAAGATTATGATATATGTATGGCGAAATTTAGGCCGATTAATTTCGTCGTTACATCACCCTCTCTCATTGCGGACGGGGAGTGATGTAGTTTTCGCCGCTCCGTTTTGAGGTAACCCGCACCTTGTGGCCGTCCACCATTCGTGTCACTCTTATCCGTCTTCGCCCGCCAGTGGGGTGTTGCCTCTCGTCGATTTCGGCTCTTAGCCATTCAGGTATTGTTTTGTTGCATTGCGGCTCTTGCATTGTGAGGCAGTCGCGGATGCCGTCGTCTTGGCGTCGCGCGCAAGGGGATGCTTCGATGGATGATGCCCACCCGCTTATTGACGCAACGTCTGACAAGGCTGCACGAGCCGGTGTTGGTGGCCGGTCCGTATGTTGCGATTCTGCCAGTGGTGGTGTACTGCTGGGTAGAACGCTGTCGCCTCTTACACTGCTGCTGTGGCTACTCTTATTGTCGCTATCGCTGCCACTCTCGTCGTCGCTATCGCTGCTACTCTCGCTGTCACTATCGCTGCTAGACCCTCTCCTTCGCTCCTTGGCACGTGCAGCTGTCGTGGTCTGTTGCGCCGTGGTCGATATGTTCTCCGCTATTTGCTAATGTATGTATAAGGCTGGAAGCGTTCCCACTTTCTCCTCGCCGAGTAGAAGGTGGAGTGTCTTCGCAAGTTCTCGTCGCTCGCCTTCCGCTTCATCTCGTGGGAACCAATTGCTGAAGTCCCGTGTTGGATATTCCCGATCTGGGGCGAGTAGAAATAACTTAGCAATATGCATCAAAAAGGCGCCGCAGTCGACCATGTTCCGCTGCTTAGGTACACTGATGTTGAAAGTGGGCATCGTAGCTGCTGTAAATGTCTTTTCTGTCACAGTTGGGTGATGCCTGTTGTATTCGCTATTTAGAAATGCTCGAAGGATTATGGCAACGTGCGGTCTCTCGTGCGTTAAATACGAGTCGAAGAGGAGAATATCGCCACGCCGTCGGCCACCTTCTTTGAAACGGACTGTGGCCAGGAACCAATGGTTTGCTGCCATGATTGGCAAGATTACATACGTTTTTTGACGCAGGTTCACGCCTTGCGTCCACTTCGCTAGCCGTAGGAAGTCTTTGGCGTTATGTACGCTTGCTAACTGCGTGAAAAACTGTGCGCTGAATACATGTACCCTGTCTCTTGCCTCGCTCGTCAGTTGATTCCACAAACATTGCAGATACACGTCGATGAGGGTATCATTTAGTAGGCGCCCGCTGGATATCCATTCGTAGTCGTCCGAATATATGGGTATGCCGCCCGTCCCTATGGCGAAAATGTGCAGCGGCCTTGCTGCGGTGTCGTCGTCATCGCTGTGCACCTCGATTATCTGATTTAAGCATTCGTCGTGATCGGTTGCTTCTGCAGTTGTTGGTGGTTGAACATCGTGTTCCGAAATGACTGCTACTTTCGATGGTTCGTCCAATGCTGGTTCTGCGGTCGGCGCTGTTGCTGTCGGGTCCTGCCTCCATTTATGTATGGGTAGGAAACGCGGCTTGCTCTGGCGTCGCCGTTTCTGGGATGTCGTCGGTTGCTGATCAACCACCTGAGGGGACGCTGACGCAGCTGCTGGCGGCGCGGCTCGTGTTGGCGCTACTGAGGTGTGAGCTGAGAGCGTTGCCTGCGCTGTCGGCGTCGCCGTAACGCGCTGCTGCGGCGTCGCTTGATGGGCTATTCGGTTTTTTATTTTTCCCATTTTATCTTAAAACTGTCACTTTTACTTTATGTCGCAGAACTCTCCTAGATCGCTTTCGAATTGAGACTGTGATCGATTGCATGTTGTTACCTTTGATGAGCCACTCAAGGGTTTTGTTTGGCCTAACGGGACATAGTCGATATGTTGATTTAAGACCGCGAGCCTCGCAGACTAAGCTCGTTCGTTTCTGTATTTCTGCTTCACTTCCCCATGCGTAACAAATTGTTGTTGTTGTTTTGTCCTCTGTTCTTGTCTTCTACGCAGTTTTATCTCACGGTTAATGTAAAGCAGTTGCGGTGCGGCGATTTCGGACTGCCATGCCTGGCACACGAGTGTTTTCAACGCTTGTAATACAGTTAATCCTTCTGCCATAATAATGAAGATAAAAATCTCGTTGCCATTTGTTGTTATATTAAGTGGAGGTTTCTGTGTTTTTTTAAAACGCAGAAATAAACCTAATTCTATATTTAGCGATTCCAGCGCATTCCTTTTGTTTCTAATAATCTCCGTTTATTTATCTAAATGTTATTTATTATTTATCTAAATGTTAACCTATTTATGTAGTTTACTATGAACTGAATATGCAATATGTAGAATTTTAATCTCGTTCCACACGCGCGATTGGAATCGGTTGGCTCTCTTCGTGGAAGGGTTTTAGCTCGTCAACGTGAACTCTGTGCACGGATGATCCACCGATTCGTTTGACGTTAACAATGACTGGTGATATGAACGAGATGACGCGGAATGGGCCTTCGTATTTAGGAGCCAGCTTCGCTGCAAAGTGATCTGTTGCTTTGGATAAGACATGTTTTTTAATAAGAACTTTGTCGCCAACATTTGGCGTCCAGTCTCGTCGACGTAAATTATAATGACGCGCTTGTTCTTGCGTGCCTTGTGCGCACCTCGCTTTCACTATTTCAAAAATCTCCTTCAGTTCTTGCTCCCGTTCAGTAGCGTTTCGTGGTGTCCGTCCTGTGCCTTGCTGGACTGAAACCAGCTGGTTCTGATTGAGATGAATTTATTGCTAATGTTATTTCGGGCAACCATTCGTCCCAGTTTTGATGATCGCCGTTTGCCAGTTGAGCAATCATAGTTTTTAATGTTTTGTTTCTGCGCTCTGTAGGGTTCTCTTGCGGCGTGTACGGAGCCGTGAACTGTCGTTTGGTTCCTAACTCCTGCAAATAGTCAATAAATGCATTACTTCTGAATTGCTTACCATTGTCTGTGATCAATATCTTCGGAACGCCAAATCTCGCAAGCACTCTATCTCTGAAGCCTTTTATTAAATTCTCGGTCGTTGCACTTCGTAATGGCACGATCTCTGTCCACTTCGAGAATTTATCGAAAAATACGAGAATGAACTTATTCCCTCGCTGAACATAACGTGCTATATCTCTTCCCATTCCTGGCCAATAGCATCGATTCATGATGCGCGCGGTGGTTGTCCTTATGCTCAAGTGTCCGGCGCTCGGTTGATCGTGATTCTCGGTCAGAACTCGTTTACGCAGCTGTGTCGGCACGCACAGTTTCCAATGTGTGTTGTCTTCGTTGGCCGATGTCTTCTGTATGTGTCTATAGATTTGGCCCTCTTTTAAACGATAGTCAGGAAATTTCTCCGGTCGTTGTTTTATTTCTTTAATTTTCTTCTTCAGCCACTGGCAGGGCGGGCTGGCTGTTCTTTCTGCTGTTATTCTTACCAGTGTTTCCTCAGGTTGACGTGAGAGTGCGTCGGCTACAATATTCAACTTTCCTTTGCGGTAGCGGATGTCAAAGTTGTATTGTTGGAGCTCCAGTGCCCATCTCGCAATTCTTCCTGATGGGCTTTCAATCGAATTAAGCCATTTCAGGGAGACGTGATCTGTAATTACCACAAATCGGTAACCTTCTAAATAGCAGCGCATCTTTCGAATGCCCCATATGATGGCGAGACACTCCTTCTCGGTGGCTGTGTAGTTTCGTTCCGCTGGATTTAAGTGTCTGCTAGCATAAGAAATTACCTTTTCAACTCCGCCGATTTCTTGTGTTAACACTGCCCCTAAGCCAATGTCGCTGGCGTCGGTCTGCAGGACGAACTGCTCAGAGAAGTCAGGGCAAGACAAGATTGGTGCCCCTGTGAGCATATTCTTTAACTTATCGAACGCTGTCTGCTGCTCAGCTTCCCATTTCCAATGCTTGCCTTTTCTCAACAGTTTGGTCATAGGGTGCACGATGGTTGCAAACTCTGGAACAAAACGCCGGTACCAGGATGCTATTCCCAGCACACGTCTCAGTTCTCTTTGGGTTTTCGGCGGCTGTAGTAATCGTATGGCCGAAATCTTAGCTGGGTCTGTGTGAATTCCATTTTCGTTGACAACATGCCCTAGGTATTTCATTTCCTTCTTGAAGAATTCACATTTTTCTACGTTGAGCTTTAAATTCGCTGCCCTCAATCTTCTGAATACCTCTCGTAAATGTCGGACGTGTTCCTCCTTCGTCGTGCTTGTCACGACAATATCGTCTAAGTAAGCGAATGCGTAGGGTTCAAGTTCAGGTCCTATAACGCTGTCAAGTGCTCTTTGAAATGTGGCTGGCGCAGAATGTAGGCCGAATGGCATCACTCGCCACTGGAACAGACCGCGACCTGGGACGGTGAAGGCGGTGTATGCTTTGCTTGCCGCCTCCATCGGTATCTGCCAATATCCGTTTTTAAGATCAAGGCTGCTGATGTATTTTGCATTACGCAGGCGGTCTAGAATGTGATGAATCCTGGGCAGGGGGTATGCGTCCGGCGTGGAACGCGCATTTAACTGACTGTAGTCTACACAAAGGCGCCAGGATCCCGTTTTCTTCCTGACTAGTACAATTGGAGCGCTAAAAGCACTACTTGAAGGTTCAATGCAACCCTTTTCCAATAGCTCGTCTACTTCGCGATCGATGATCTCTTGAATCGCTGGGTTACGAGGAATGTAACGTTGTTTAATGGGGCGTTCGTCGAACATTTGAATGCGATGCGTCGCCTTTCAAGCTTTCAAATGCCTGTAGTTCTTTCTGCAAAAATGCTTCTGTATCCGGATGTGTCTCGTCTGCGCGCTTTTCTTCGGACGTTACTGTGCACGTGCTCGCAGTGTAGTCGCTTGACTTGTTCGCTTCTTCGTGGTTAAGTTCAAGCGTGTGTCCGCCGCATGAAAAGGTAGCGCCTACTTTCCTCAGAAAATCTGTCCCGAGAAGTATGTCGTCCACTGCGTCGGGTAGGATAAGTAGATCGAGCCTCGTAAGTACGTTTCCTATGCGTACCTCCACATGTACGTAGCTTAAAATTAGTTTCTGCGAGCCGTCAGCCATGCGGATATTAACTGAGGGGCTCAATTTCCTCTCTCTGTCGCCAAGCGGTATACGAAGCGTTGATTGGCAAAGCTTCTTGTTGCACCGGTGTCGACCATAGCTTCCTGCAAGCGTCCGTTGATTTTGTTGTAATAATATCTACAATATAAGCATAGTGCTGCCATCTATGGCAGTGTAAGTGTAACTTTCTTTTATATTCTACTTAAATAAATTTAGTCTATTATCTGCCTTTGTATGCAACACAGTTTTTATTACAGGTTATGGGCTGCTCGCTCACATTTTTTCGCGAATTAATTTTTTAGCCAGTTTTTGCAGATTTGCAAGTGTTAAAAAGACGAATTCAGAATTATTATTGCAATTTAAAATGTCGACAAACTATCTTGTCAACGTTCCCAAGCTATCGGGACGCGATAATTACAGCGAATGGTGTTTTGCGGCAGAGAATTTCCTAATCCTCGAAGGCACGAGGCATCACGTTAAGCCAGAAGACGGAAAAGATATAAAAGCTGAAGATGATAAAAAAACCAAAGCGAAACTAATTATGACAATCGACCCGTCTTTATATGTACACGTGAAAAACGTAACAACTTCGAAAGAATTATGGGAAAAGCTAAAACAACTTTTTGACGACAACGGATTTTCACGAAGTATAAGTCTACTAAGGAATTTGATTTCGATCCGGCGAGAGAGTTGCAGCTCAATGACAAACTACGTGACGCAGATAATTGATACAGCACAGAAACTCAGTGGAACAGGTTTTGAGATAAATGACCAGTGGACAGGATCGTTGCTATTAGCAGGTTTACCTGATCATTTCTCGCCCATGGTTATGGCAATCGAGCATTCCGGGATCCCAATAACGGCAGATTCCATCAAAACAAAATTGTTGGACATGGATATAGCAAGTCATGACGAGAGTGAAATTAATGGTGCTTTTGCTTTCCGTTCTAAGTTCAAGGGCAAACAAAATACAAATTTGTCTATAATGAAAAATGATAAAGGCAGCACTGGCTTGTCAAATTCAAACGTCAAGCAGATAAAATGTTATCGATGTAAACAGATCGGACATTATAAAAACCAGTGTACAAATAACGAAAACAGCTCGTCAAATCAGAAAAATAAGAATCGAATGCTGTCGAATGCTTTTAGCGCAGTGTTCCTGAATGGAAATTTCTCCAAAGATGAATGGTATATCGATTCGGGCGCGAGTGTACACCTAACAGCAAATGAAGGCTGGGTTATGAATGCAAAGTACGAACAAAATAAAGAAATTGTTGTTGCAAATAGTGAAAAGGTGTCGGTATTATGTTCTGGCGATGTCAAAATTACAACAACAACAGACGACTGTGAATACGATATTATAGTCGAAAACGTGTTTTGTGTACCAAGCATAACCACAAACTTATTATCTGTTAGTCAGCTGATTATGAAAGGCAACAGTGTCTCTTTCACAGAAGAAGGCTGTTTAGTATTGAATCAAAAAAATAAGTTGGTTGCTACGGCAGTGTTGGTCAACGGAGTATATAAAGTGAATTTGTTAAAACAAGAATGTTTAGCAGCATCAGTTGTGTCAGTAATAACATGGCATCGCAGATTAGGACACGTCAATAAAGATTATTTAAATAAGATGAAGAACGCTGTACAGGGCATGCCACTAGATAAAAAAGTCGATATAAGCAAGTCCTCGTGTAGAACATGCTGCGAAGGGAAACAGTGCAGATTACCGTTTAAAAGCACTAGCCAGCGAAGCAATAGTCTACTAGATATTGTGCATACAGACATTTGTGGACCTATGGAGAATATGTCTCTAGGTGGTTCGAGATACTTCTTGTTATTTGTTGATGATCATAGTCGTATGGCATTTGTTTATTTTTTGAAGCACAAAAATGAGGCTTTAAAATACTTCAAAATTTTTAAAGCACAAGTAGAAAATCAAACAAAGACAACAATTAAAGCAATAAGAAGTGATAACGGGCTAGAGTATTGTAATAAAGAATTTGAAGATTTTCTGAACAGAGCTGGCGTGATTCACCAGAAAAGCAATCCATACACTCCACAACAAAATGAATTGTGTGAACGATTCAATCGTACGATCGTAGAAAAAGCAAGGTGTCTACTTTTTGATGCAAAATTGGAAAAGAAGTTCTGGGGAGAAGCCATCAATACGGCAGTCTACCTGCAGAATCGAATTGTGGCAGCTGCGTTGGATAATAGAACTCCATATGAATTGTGGACAGGCTCAAAACCGGATATTTCTCATATCAGAATCTTCGGAAGCACTGTGATGGTTCATGTACCTAAAGAAAAAAGAAAGAAGTGGGACAAGAAAACAACCAAATGTATACTCATTGGATACCCAGACAATATAAAGGGGTATAGAGTCTACAACCCCGAAACAAAAAATGTGTCCACTAGCAGAGATGTGATCATCATCGAGAAGGAATCAAAATCTGAAAACCTCATTGAAGCACAAGGTCAGAATATTGATTCAGTGGAGGATAGTGAGAAATCCGATGATACACAACAACAAGAAACTGGATCAACGTCAATTGAAGCACAAGGTCAGAATATTGATTCAGTGGAGGATAGTGAGAAATCCGATGATACACAACAACAAGAATCTGGATCAACGTCAAGCCAAAATAGCTCTGAAAATTTGACAGATAGATTTCAAAATCATGATGAGACATATGTTCCCAGCGATTATGAAGATGCATGCAGCACACCGAAGGATGACGAGAACGAAATCCGGCAAGGCCGACCCAAACGCTTAACTCCAGAGAGATATGGGTGGTCAAACTTCTGCGTCGACGGTGAAACATTACATGATGCAGCTGAATTGTCTCTCCATGAAGCTTTAAATGGAACAGAAAAGAAGCACTGGGAGTCGGCTGTGAGAGATGAGTTACAATGTTTTAAAGATAATGATGCGTGGGAGTTATGTGACGCTCCTGAAGATGGTAGAGTTGTACAGTGCAAATGGGTGCTACGCAAGAAGTATGACAGTGAAAATAAAGTCCGTTTTCGTGCACGTTTAGTGGCAAAAGGTTTTTCGCAAGTCGAAGGTATGGACTTTACAGAAACTTTTTCTCCCGTGGTGAGACATACAACTTTGAGGCTACTTTTTGCATTATCTGTACAACAAGGTTTTAATACAACGCATCTTGATGTGACAACTGCTTTCTTGAATGGCACTCTTGAGGAAACCATTTATATGCAAATACCAAAAGGTTTTTCGGAAAGAACACAAAAAGGTCAAGTACTTAAATTAAAAAAGGCTATTTATGGTCTTAAACAGTCCTCAAGAGCATGGTACAAGAAGGTAGATGAATGTTTATTAAACATAGGATATGCTAGATCTAAAATCGAACCATGTATGTATACAAAAATACAGAATCAGTTGAAGACTATTATCACATTGTTCGTAGACGATTTCTTTATTTTTTCAAATAATATTAATGAAACTGAAAACTTAAAGCAAGTATTAGCTAGCCAATTCAAGATTAAAAATTTAGGTGAAATAAAGAAATGTCTTGGTGTAAACATTACTGTTAACAAATCTAAACGAACAATAACATTAAGTCAGAGAGATTATATTGATCAGCTATTACATAAATTTAATATGAGCCAATGTAAACCTATTCAGACACCAATGGAAATTAAGTTGAATTCATCTAATAATGTGTATAATAATGTAGATAATTTTCCATATCAGCAAATAATTGGATGTCTTATGTATTTAATGGTTTTAACTAGGCCGGATATCGCATATGCAGTTAGCTTTTTAAGTCAATTCAATGATTGTCATTCTAAAGAACATTGTACATATGTAAAGCGATTGTTAAGATATTTAAAATGTACAAGAGATTATGGTTTGAAGTATTCTGCTGATAGAAGCTCAATACTAGAAGGTTTCGTGGATGCTGATTGGGGCGGAAACATTATTGATAGAAAATCATACACTGGAATTTGTTTCACTTTATCTGGTTGTGTAATATCTTGGGAAACAAAAAAACAAAAAACTGTCGCTTTATCCAGTAGTGAAGCTGAATACATGGCTATTACCGAAGCTTGTAAAGAAGCAGTTTATTTGCGAAATTTGCAATATGAAATAACACAAAATATGTACACTATTGACCTTTTCAATGATAATCAGAGTGCGATAAAATTAACTGTAAATCCAATTTTTCACAAGAGAACCAAACATATTGATATTAAATACCACTTTTGTAGAGAATGTGTATCAAATAATATTGTGAATATTAGATATTTACCAACGGCTGAAATGCCTGCTGATTTGTTCACTAAAAGTCTATGTTCCATTAAGCATTATAAGTTTATGGATAAATTAGGTGTGCAAATGACTTAATAGCAAATGCATTTATATTGCTAGATATAGTGGAGGTGTTGTAATAATATCTACAATATAAGCATAGTGCTGCCATCTATGGCAGTGTAAGTGTAACTTTCTTTTATATTCTACTTAAATAAATTTAGTCTATTATCTGCCTTTGTATGCAACACAGTTTTTATTACAGATTTCAACGCATGCCAGGAGATGTCCGTTGTGTAATCGCAGCGGTTTTAATGTCGTCTGTGAGGATTCTACCCTGGCTCCGTCATTCCTCGGTGATGACGGGGCACAACTCGTTTCCCGGGGTAGGCATTTGCTGTTGGCGGCAGCAATCAACTGCCCTTATGCCGCGTTTTCCGCAAGTCCAGCAGAACAGTATCGAGGCGTTTCGACAAAATCGTTTTATATGGCCATCTTGCCCACACCGGCGGCATGCTGTTGTCGGATTGATGTTGCCGGGGCTCAACTGTGTCACCTCCCGGTGGTGCACTTCTCTTCTACGGTGTACTTCAGAGTGTTCATTCTCATGGGGCTTTTGGGATGCTCTCCAAATCCTCAGCCAACGACACAAGCTCATTTATGTCTTTGAATTCCCGTCGCTTAATGTAGAGTTGATACTCTTGCCGAGAGTTCCGGAATATTCTCTCTAGCCTTGCCTTATCAGTAATATTCGCGTGGCGCATTAAGTCGCAAATCTCCAGCACATAATCTTTAAACTTCTCCTGTTTCTGCTGCGTGCGTGCTCTGATGCGGTCTTCGAGTTGCTCGAAATATCTATTCGATAGAAAGAACTTTAAAAATAATTGCTTAAAATCATCCCATTTAGTGTCTTCCCGACGATTGTTTCTCCACCATGTAAGTGCTTTGTCCCGAAGTAACTCGGGCATCATGCCGGGAATGCTGTCTATAGGCAAGTTGTAGACGTCGGTCAGCTCTTCCACACGTTCGATGAATGCCAACGGGTCTCGGCCGCCGTCGTACTTGACATTCAATTTCCGCACCTTGTCTATGATCAGTGCCCGATCCATACGATTTTCCATCGGGAGCGTCGCGTCTTTGGATGTGCAGGTCTTTTGTTGATTTCTTACCACGGTTTCCATGCGCTGTATTCCTTCTGCCTTAGTATACGTGGATGCTGGTGACGTTACCATCAATAACGGCTGGGTTGCATCTGATGACCCTGCTCCTCGTGGGGATGACCTTGGTAATGATGTGTGCAATGTTTCCAACTCCTGCAATCGATCAATATATTCTGCTTTTCCGTCGGCCGACTGAACGAAAGCAGCGAAACGTTTCCGGAGTTCCTCGACTACTCCCGTGTCGTCAAAACCAAATTCTTTTGCATATCCTTGGAGTTCGTCCTTGCGTAGTAAATATATCCAACCCGTTCTTCCCATGATTGTCTCCTTTGCTTTAGTGTTGATAAATAAAAGTGTGCTTCAGGTCCCTGTTCGGGCGCCACTTGCAACGTAACCTTCTTGGCCGGGGTATTTCTCAGACGCGTCCGGGGTTCGTCAAGTTATTTTTATTTAAATGACCTAGCTCACACTTTCATTTACCTTCCAAGAGGTGGATATATTAAACGCCTATTTGTCAGGATAATAATAATAATAAATCTTTATTATGTTATAATTAAGAGTTATGACATATGCAACTTAAAATCTTATTTAAATACATCTGTATGTATACAGATATGAGTATATGTTAGTCTAAGGTTTATTCTGCGTGGGTCACGGAGTGAAAACCCGCTGTGACCTGATGGTTTGTGTTTTGATCACGGAGTGAAAACCCGCTGTGATCTGATGATTTGTGCTCTGATCACGGAGTGAAAACCTGCTGTGATCTTCGCGTGGGTCACGGAGTGAAAACCCGCTGTGACCTGATGGTTTGTGTTTGATCACGGAGTGAAAACCCACTGTGATCTGATGATTTGTGCTCTGATCACGGAGTGAAAACCCGCTGTGATCTTCGCGTGGGTCACGGAGTGAAAACCCGCTGTGACCTGATGGTTTGTGTTTTGATCACGGAGTGAAAACCCGCTGTGATCTGATGATTTGTGCTCTGATCACGGAGTGAAATCCCGCTGTGATCTTCGCGTGGGTCACGGAGTGAAAACCCGCTGTGACCTGATGGTTTGTGTTTGATCACGGAGTGAAAACCCGCTGTGACCTGATGATTTGCGTTGGTCACGGAGTGAAAACCCGCTGTGCATTTCTCTGGGGCCGCCTACGGATGGAACTCTTACCTGAGTACAACCGCAGGACACTCTATCTTTAAAAATCCTGGCGCAGACGCTGTTGCTCTGTCGTCGACTATGATGACGCAGACGCGGATGCTCTGCCGTTGCCGATGCTGACGCAGACGCGGATGCTCTGTCGTCGACGATGCTGACGCAGACGCGGATGCTCTGCCGTTGACGATGCTGGCGCAGATGCTGATGCTCTGCCGTTGACGATGCTGACGCAGACGCGGATGCTCTGCCGTTGACGATGCTGACGCAGTCGCGGATGCTCTGCCGTTGACGATGCTGACGCATACGCGGATGCTCTGCCGTTGACGATGCTGACGCAGACGCGGATGCTCTGCCGTTGACGATGCTGACGCGGACGCGGATGCTCTGCCGTTGACGATGCTAATGCAGATGCTGATGCTCTGCCGTTGACGATGCTGACGCAGACGCGGATGCTCTGCCGTTGACGATGCTGACGCAGACGCGGATGCTCTGCCGTTGACGATGCTAATAATGTCACTGTGCACTTTATTTAGTTGTTGTGCCTTCCTTGGAGGCTTCCACCAGACTGACTCTTCCGTGTTGGCACGCTCCCTTTTATACTTATCTCCATCGATGTTTGCTCTGTGTTTATGTTGTATATTCTATTCCACTGCGGTGAGCTGGAATGAGACAACTGCTTCGGGTGCCGCCCGTACTCTAGCTTGTCCGGTCTTGCTCATACGTTTATTGTATTCGCCTTCTTCTTATGGTCATATTCTCCTCACGAGCCGTGCGATTAGAATTAAGAAGAGCGCACATCAATATAATTATTTATACATGCAGGAATCAAACGCATCAGAGTTGTTCCGTTATATGATATAAGTATGTATTTTATGTAGTTTACATTAGTGAGTAGTATGAACTATTAAATATAAACTATATAAATATAAAAAATATTGTAAGATTATGATATATGTATGGCGAAATTTAGGCCGATTAATTTCGTCGTTACATCACCCCCACTCATTGCGGACGAGGAGTGATGTAGTTTTCGCCGCTCCGTTTTGAGGTAACCCGCACCTTGCGGGCGTCCACCATTCGTGTCACTCTTATCCGTCTTCGCCCGCCAGTGGGTTTTTGCCTCTCATCGATTTCGGCTCTTAGCCATTCCGGTATTGGTTTTTTGCATGGTTCCTGCATTGTGGCGCAGTTGCGGATGTCGTCGTTTTGGCGTGGCGCGCAAGGGTATGATTCGATAGATGATGCCCACCCGCTTATTGACGCAACGTCTGGCGAGGCTGCACGACCTTGTGTTGGTGACCGGTTCATGTGTTGCGATTCCGCTAGTGGTGGTGTCCTGCTTGACAGAACGCTGTCGCCTCTTACACTGCTGCTGCTGCTACTCTTGCTGTCGCTGTCGCTGCTACTCTCGCTGTCGCTAGCGCTGCTAGAAGCTCTCCTTCGTTCTTTTACACGTGCTGCTGTCGTGGTCTGTTGTGCTGTGGTTGATATGTTTTCTGGCATTTGCTGTTGTCGGTCGCTTTTGTATTTTTGGCAGGGTACACACCGCTGAACATAACGTGATATATCTCTTCCCATTCCTGGCCAATAGTATCGATTCATGATTCCGGCAGTGGTTATCCTTATGCTCAAGTGTCCGGCACTCGGTTGATCGTGATTCTCGGCCAGAACTCGTTTACGCAGCTGTGTCGGTACGCACCGTTTCCAAGGTTTGTTGTCTTCGTTGGCAGAACTCTTCTGTATGTGTCTATAGAGTTGCCCCTCTTCTAAACGATAGTCAGGAAATTTCTCCGGTCGTTGTGTGATTTCATTAATTTTCTTCTCCAACCACTGACAAGGCGGGCTGGTTGTTCTTTCTGCTGTTATTCTCACCAGTGTTTCCTCAGGTTTACGTGAGATTGCGTCGGCTACAATATTCAACTTTCCTTTGCGGTGAGGTGCAGTGTAACGTTGTTTAATGGGGCGTTCGTCGAACATTTGAATGCGATGCGTCGCGATATTGCCAGCGCCTTTCAAGCTTTCAAATGCCTGTAGTTCTTTCTGTAAAATTGCTTCTGTATCCGGATGTGTATCGTCTGTGTGCTCTTCTTCGGATGTTACTGTGCACGTGCTCGCAGTGCACCCCCTTGACTTGTTCTCTTTTTCGTGGATAAGTTCTAGCGTGTTTCCGCCGCATGAAAAGACAGCTCCCACTTTCCTCAGAAAATCTGTCGCGAGAAGTATGTCGTCCACTGCGTCGGGTAGGATAAGTAGATCGAGCCTCGTAAGTACGTTTCCTATGCGTACCTCCACATGTACGTAGCTTGAAATTAGTTTCTGCGAGCCGTCAGCCATGCGGATATTAACTGAGGGGCTCAATTTCCTCTCTCTGTCGCCCAAGCGGTATACGAAGCGTTGATTGGCAAAGCTTCTTGTTGCACCGGTGTCGACCATTGCTTCCTGCAAGCGTCCGTTGATTTCAACGCATGCCAGGAGATGTCCGTTGTGTAATCGCAGCGGTTTTAATGTCGTCTGTGAGGATTCTGCCCTGGCTCCGTCATTCCTCGGTGATGGCGGGGGCACAACTCGTTTCCCGGGGTAGGCATTTGCTGTTGGCGGCAGCAATCAACTGTCCTTGTGCCACGTTTTCCGCAAGTCCAGCAGAACAGTATCGAGGCGTTTCGACAAAATCGTTTTATATGGCCATCCTGCCCACACCGGCGGCATGCTGTTGTCGGATTGATGTTGCCGGGACCCAACTGTGTCACCTCACGGTGGTGCACTTCTCTTCTACGGTGTACTTCAGAGTGTTCATTCTCATGGGGCTTTGGGATGCTCTCCAAATCCTCAGCCAACGACACAAGCTCATTTATGCCTTTGAATTCCCGTCGCTTAATGTAGAGTTGATACTCTTGCCGAGAGTTCCGGAATATTCTCTCTAGCCTTGCCTGATCAGTAATATTCGCGTGGCGCATTAAGTCGCATATCTCCAGCACATAATCTTTAAACTTCTCCTGTTTCTGCTGCGTGCGTGCTCTGATGCGGTCTTCGAGTTGCTCGAAATATCTATTCGATAGAAAGAACTTTAAAAATAATTGCTTAAAATCATCCCATTTAGTGTCTTCCCGACGATTGTTTCTCCACCATGTAAGTGCTTTGTCCCGAAGTAACTCGCGCATCATGCCGGGAATGCTGTCTATAGGCAAGTTGTAGACGTCGGTCAGCTCTTCCACACGTTCGATTAATGCCAACGGGTCTCGGCCGCCGTCGTACTTGACATTCCATTTCCGCACCTTGTCTATGATCAGTGCCCGATCCATACGATTTTCCATCGGGAGCGTCGCGTCTTTGGATGTGCAGGACTTTTGTTGATTTCTTACCGCGGTTTCCATGCGCTGTATTCCGTCTGCCTTGGTATACGTGGATGCTGGTGACGTTACCACCAATAACGGCTGGGTTGCATCTGATGACCCTGCTCCTCGTGGGGATGACCTTGGTAATGATGTGTGCAATGTTTCCAACTCCTGCAGTCGATCAATATATTCTGCTTTTCCGTCGGCCGACTGAACGAAAGCAGCGAAACGTTTCCGGAGTTCCTCGACTACTCCCGTGTCGTCAAAACCAAATTCTTTTGCATATTCTTGGAGTTCGTCCTTGCGTAGTAAATATATCCAACCCGTTCTTCCCATGATTGTCTCCTTTGCTTTAGTGTTGATAAATAAAAGTGTGCTTCACGCCCCTGCTCGGGCGCCACTTGCAACGTAACCTTCTTGGCCGGGGTATTTCTCAGACGCGTCCGAGGTTCGTCCAAGTTATTTTTATTTAAATGACCTCGCTCACACTTTCATTTACCTTCCAAGAGGTGGATATATTAAACGCCTATTTGTCAGGATAATAATAATAATAAATCTTTATTATGTTATAATTAAGAGTTATGACATATGCAACTTAAAATCTTATTTAAATATATCTGTATGTATACAGATATGAGTATATGTTTGTCTAAGCTTTATTCTGCGTGGGTCACGGAGTGAAAACCCGCTGTGACCTGATGGTTTGTGTTTTGATCACGGAGTGAAAACCCGCTGTGACCTGATGGTTTGTGTTTTGATCACGGAGTGAAAACCCGCTGTGATCTGATGATTTGTGCTCTGATCACGGAGTGAAAACCCGCTGTGATCTTCGCGTGGGTCACGGAGTGGAAACCCGCTGTGACCTGATGATTTGTGTGTGGATCACGGAGTGAAAACCCGCTGTGACCTGATGATTTGCGTTGGTCACGGAGTGAAAACCCGCTGTGACTTTCTCTGGGGCCGCCTACGGATGGAACTCTTACCTGAGTACAACCGCAGGACACTCAATCTTTAAAAATCCTGGCGCAGACGCTGTTGCTCTGTCGTCGACTATGATGACGCAGATGCGGATGCTCTGCCGTTGCCGATGCTGACGCAGACGCGGATGCTCTGTCGTCGACGATGCTGACGCAGACGCGGATGCTCTGCCGTTGACGATGCTGACGCAGACGCGGATGCTCTGCCGTTGACGATGCTGACGCAGACGCGGATGCTCTGCCGTTGACGATGCTAATAATGTCTTTACTGTACACTTTATTTAGTTGTTGTGCCTTCCTTGGAGGCTTCCACCAGACTGACTCTTCCGTGTTGGCACGCTCCCTTTTATACTTATCTCCATCGATGTTTGCTCTGTATTCATGTCGTAAATTCTATTCCACTGCGGTGAGCTGGAATGAGACAACTGCTTCGGGTGCCGCCCGTAGCTCTAGCTTGTCCGGTCTTGCTCATACGTTTATTGTATTCGCCTTCTTCTTATGGTCATATTCTCCTCACGAGCCGTGCGATTAGAATTAAGAAGAGCGCACATCAATATAATTATTTATACATGCAGGAATCAAACGCATCAGAGTTGTTCCGTTATATGATATAAGTATGTATTTTATGTAGTTTACATTAGTGAGTAGTATGAACTATTAAATATAAACTATATAAATTGTAACGTTTGGGGGGTGGTTCCGCGGTAAACTAACTTAACAACAACAAAAAAAATCAAAAAAAAAAATTCAAAAACGTAGATATGACCACTGTCAGGGCAGCTCAGCTCGTCCGGCCGTGCTCAGGGAAAGTGGAGGGTTCTTCAACAACCCCGACAGTGTCTGTAAACCCCAGTTACAAAAAAAAAACAGAGCTGAGGCTTACTGTGGCTCTACAGCCATAGATCACACCGATAACCGAAAATTCGCACGACGACATCACCTCGCGATCGATGCTAAGCTGGCGGCGAGAAAAAAAAAAATCAACAAAAGAAAGCAATACTACGCTGAGGATCGGTGGTATATATATACGTAACTAAAGTCTATTAATTTGATTCTATTTCATTTGAAACATAGTCACCGCTATTTGAGCGGTTGAATTTATCGACCTTGGCACTTGGTGTTTTGACGTCGCCTGTTTTGACCACTTTTTTTTTGCTATTGCGCGTTGGCGGCGATTTGACTTGGGTGGACTTGGTTTATTTCTTTTTGAACAAAATGCCGAACGCCGGCCGATGTCCAATTTGCTATGAGCCGCTTAACACAAAGGGCCCAGTGACGCGTACGTCTTGTCGGCACAACTTTCATTTTTGGTGTTTACAAGCTTGGTTGGAAAGATCCCAAACTTGCCCAGTGTGTAGTACTCACCTCGAGCCGACCCTAACTGGGGCGGTTCCAAAACATAGTGGAACATATATATATATTATACATATATATGTTTTTAACTATATGTTTCTCCAGGGCGAGGAGCGAAAGCGAGAAAAAAAAAAAAATAGCAAGATGAATTGGAAATTTAATAAAGAAATTAGAATTGAAATTAAATCACCATTAACAATTATGTAAAATCAAAATTAAACTCCACGAATTGAAATTGATAGGAAAAAAAAATTACAGCTAAAATTAAACCGAATTAATTTAAGCGAAATGTAAAATTAAGCGCCGAAAATTGAGAAGTAAAAAAATCACCAAATCAGCATAAAAATTAGAAGAAGCTTGAATTGAGATAAAGAGAGAAAAAAAAAATTTCCTAAAAGTAACTAAGCGGATTAACCGTCAGAAAAAAATAAAAAAAAATAATATCAACTAACCGTTAAGTTAAATCGTGAGTTAAACCAATGGTTTAAATTAAATTAAATCGAATGGCGAGACAAAAAACTTAAGGAAAATAAAATTTTTGACCTAAAGTAAGAAAATTTAAGTACAGGTAATCTGTATATTAACTTAAAAAAAATATATATAGGGAGTGCACTTTACGCATTCACTGATCAACCACAAAAAATTATTGATTGAAACCAAAACCCGTCAATAATCGGAATAAACGCAAAATAACTCGCAAAACGAATTAAGACGAAGGTGGATATTTTAATGAAAAAAAAAAATAAGAAAAGATAAATTCAAAAGAAAAAGGTTTAACAGGTGGTAAAGCAGCGGCTCCACTCAACCAGACGACACCATCACTCTCATTCAATCCCTCTATTTTCCTCAGGCTTATAAAAAAAACTTTTCATTGTCCACTCCAACTTGCACCGATCACGAATGGTGTTCAGTAGCAACCACTAGTGATAAACAAAAGAAACCAAGGGCTAAACTAGAGGAAAAATAAATAAAAAAAAATTGTTAAAGTGAGCGCCATCCAACGAGTCACCAATGATCAACGCAATTGAGGTGAAATCTCCAATTGAATGAGGCTACACTATACCACAAAATTTGTAACAAAAAAAAAAAAACTTTAACTAATTTGGGAATTTCTGATGAGTTGCTAAACGACCATTAAATTCATGAAACAAAATCTCGAACCAGAAGATTCCTTCGTTTTAAAGGTATTATATATCAAAAGTCTAAACAAGGGGTCTTCTTCCTCGGCGGAATGACTAAAAGCAAACAATCGCTCGAAGAGCTGATTCAGCGGTACGCACCGAACACTAATATTCAATCGCGTAAGTCCAGCGAGAATCGACAGAAAACCGAAAGAACTTGCAAAAAAAAAAATTTATTTTGATCTAAAACAAACATTAACAGTTGCTACTAAAGTTTGTGCACCACTGTACAGGGACTCTCAAACATTTCGGACGGACAAAAAAAAAATAAAACTTCTACAGTGGGCCCCACGTTGGGCGCCATTTTGTAACGTTTGGGGGGTAGTTCCGCGGTAAACTAACTTAACAACAACAAAAAAAATCAAAAAAACAAATTCAAAAGCGTAGATATCACCACTGTCAGGGCAGCTCAGCTCGTCCGGCCGTGCTCAGGGAAAGTGGGGTAGTTCTTCAACAACCCCGACAGTGTCTGTAAACCCCAGTTACAAAAAAAAAACAGAGCTGAGGCTTACTGTGGCTCTACAGCCATAGATCAGACCGATAACCGAAAATTCGCACGACGACATCACCTCGCGATCGATGCTAAGCTGGCGGCGAGAAAAAAAAAAAAATTCAACAAAAGAAAGCAATACTACGCTGAGGATCGCTGGGAGAGAGATGAGAGGAGTAGAGGGGGGGAGGAGTTGATGTTATTTCCCTCCCCCTCTCTATACCCGCCCTTCCATGGTTGGCGCGTTGGAAATTCGTGCGCCAACCCCTTTTCGAGTGTCGCCTGGCTGTGCGGAGGTAAACCGCTAACTCACCTGTTAACCTAAATAAACGTTCACTTCATTATCCAGTAAAAGCTATTAAATTTTCAATACATAATGATTTATTGCTTATAAAGATTTTTTTATACAACAGCTCTTAAACCTGATAATTACAAAAGAAATTCATGCCGCGAAATACAGTTTCTACTTGGCTTAATGTGTAAATCAACTACCACACTTAATCGAGATATGAACCGGTTACACAATCCAAAATGGGTATACATTGTATTAAACTTAATATTTATACCTTATTTCTGAGGAAAATTTTTGCCATAAATCAATTAGCTGGGTCCGGACTCGTGTTGAAGGCGCCCACAAGATAGTTCGGAACCCTGCAAATACACTTAAACGTTTTACTATACCTATTTATCGTATTTTCATTACATGTTTACGAATTGAGTACTTTTACAAAGAGTATCCAATTAAATAGTAATTTATGAATATTTTTGTGATGCTTAGAAAGATTTTATTAATGCAAAAAAATCGAAAACAAATTAAATCAAACCAAATTTTGTTTCCTTTTGAAAGGTTAAATAAAATCGCAACTTTAATTCAATGAAAACGGAAAATGTTAGCGACATTCAAATTAATTTAACATGCGTTAATTTTGGGTTTGAGCCGAAACGATAAATTAATAAATACTTTGAAAGCTATTTAATTAAATTAAAATTGAAATGAAAATTTAATACTAAGGTTTTACCAATTTAAGAAATGGGTCTTAATACAATTCGATAAAAAGAGATCTTATTTTGAAGTTATTTTTAAATTAATTGAAGCAAATGTTTTTAAATTTTAGTGGATTTTTCTTACAATTCAAACTTTTCTTTATAGCAGAAAAACTTCGTCTCATTTTATATGTTTATCTTTTTAATTCTTTTTCAATAAAATTGGTCCTCAAGTCAACAGTTTAGAGTTTATAGTTAATAATTATAAAAAAGACGTAAATAAATGGAAAAATATAAAAAGAAAAGTAGAATTTAAATTATGTCATTAATTTGAAACGCATCAGAAGATGTGATGCGTTGTTTTGTTGCTCTGCTACACAAACATTTATTATTATTATAATTATTAATTATTTAGTGAAACATTTACGATTTTCGTTAAAAATCTAAAACTTTTCTACAGTTAAAAACATGCACAGTGTATAAACATCTTTAGCAATAGTCAGATATGTATAAATAATAATAGTTTTATTACATAATTTCTTTTAAGTAATTGCAATTAAATTCTTCTCTCTTTTCAAATAATTTGAAAATTCATCAATTGATGCAATTTTTTCACAATTTTTTTATTTCTAAACCTTCATTTGGTTGGTGTTGTTGTCATTGATAAATGATGCTGATAAAAACTTTGTTGCTGTTGTTGTTCTTGCTGCTGTTGATGATGTTTTGAAAGAATCCAACTGAAGCAAATGTGGATGTTTTCTTTTTTTTTTTTTTTTTTTTGTAAATTATAGCAAATTTCAGTTTAAAAAACCATGTTGACGATTCGACGAAGGTTTGATTGAAGCATTGTTAATTGCGTTGAGTTGGGTTGAGTTCATTTAAGTTGATGCATTAAATTGAGTTGATTTTCTTCAACGTAGAACAATTCGATGAAGCGAAATGAAAAATTTTACCGTATTTTTACTCCAAAATAACACTGTCTTGGCGTTGATTCAACCGTTATAATAAAGTTCTCTCTCGAATACCGTTCTTCTCTACATTATTTGTTGAATTTTTCTAAAACTTTTCACTACTTAAACTGGGTTATATTTTGTAATCACGATGAGCATTTCTTACTATCGTTCGTTCTATTTTATTACATGAAGTCTTTTCGTAACCAATAACTGAAAATCATCACAAAAATAATCCATTTTGCTGTGTACTTTAATATATATTTTTTTTCTATTGACACCCGTCGTTGCACTTCAATTGTCTTAATTAAGGGAAATTTTGTATACCAAAATGTACTATTATTTATAGTTAATTGTAAAAACACTTAAACAGCGCAATTTATTTATATATATTCCTTCAAATGTTGTGTGTTAAGATTTGTGAACCGTTTTGCTTTTTGATTTTCTGCTCTCTCCTGACCTGCTAAACGAACAACTTTAATTTTTCATCACCGACTGACTAACTTTTCCGCACACGATCCGTGTCGAAGCTGCCGAGCGAAAACCGGATTGCTCCGCTCATTCCAGTCGTGACCGCTCTGCACATACGGACATCTCGCTCTCTCCCAGCATAATCGACTTTCATTACAAGTCCCGTAGAATGGCGTGATGCGAAGTTCATAGAGAAAAAATTCTTCTAGAAACTTCGATCACGCCACTTTACGGAACCTGTCTGTCCGTTGTCATGCCGAGCAAAAGGAGATGCCGATAACTGCAATGCGGACACGAACTGGAACGAACGGCTCTCCGTCTGCATTCTCTCTGTGCCTCGACACAGAGCGTGGGCCTCGCCACACCTCACAAAATATAAAAAAATATTGTAAGATTATGATATATGTATTGCGAAATTTAGGCCGATTAATTTCGTCGTTACAGGGATTCAAAAACACAAAGACTTTGCAACTACTGCAAACGACTTTGATCGGTTTCCAACTCTGAAAATACTTTGCAGTTTGCGCATCCTATACGTGGTATGATGGTTGAACTGTTTTAGAATTCAACCTCTGATTACGAATCAGCGGGAAAGCAAAAGCGAATAAAATGGTTTTGCTTGTGTGACGTATGTTAGTGCCTTCGAAATCCGGACTTGGCGGATTTCGTCGTTTGTTTAATTTGATGCTTTTTTTATGTTTTATTTCTTTATAATTTATTTCTATTAATCTGCTTCAATAAAAAAATAGAAAAAATAGTTAAAGAATAAAAAAAAAGAATATAAAGATTGATTGCCGCTGTTCGGTTTCGAACCGGCTTCCCTCGTGTTGGGATTTTTATATGGAAGCTCAGAGAGCAGTTTTTGTGTATACTAAAAAGAATTGTAACATGGCATTAATTATGCCTGTTACAAAACAAACAATTCATGGAAAGGGAAGTTTCTCGATAATCTAGTAAGATCTGGAGTAGTCTGACGATAACGAAGCGATAATTATCGAACAGTATAAATAGACACAAACCATAGCAGCGGACACAGTTTGATTTTGGAAAGCAACAAAGTGATATCGTGGAAGTAACAGTTTACAAAGTGTTTTATAAGAATAAAATAGTTAAATAGCTTCTAATAAGAATTCGTTATAAGTGTTTACGTGTACAAGTTATAAACAGCGATAGTAAAGAAGTGTTAAAATAAGAACAAGCAATAATAAATACTTGATTTATTATTTGAAACTAACGACTTATTATTATTTTGAATTTACGATTATTCACAATCCAGTGATCGAACCTGAAGAGAGTTCAATAGGTAATTTCGGAAATTACGTAACATCGTATTCGGGAACAGTTTGCAAAACTTCAGCAGCGGAACCCTTCAACGACACCACCAAAGCTGCCAACGTCCAGTGATTCGTTTGTCTGCCAACGTCCAGTGACATTCGTTTGTGCCGTTGTCTCGAACTAGAGTTTAAAGATTTTAAATGGCACAGTTCCGTCGAAAGTTGGCGCTTTCAATTTTGGTGCACTAACAGCTGCAACTGGTCCACTCAACTGTACATCTCTCATATGACCATCCAGCCGCAATATTTCTGCTTTCGGTGTCTGCAATTCATTTTGCGTTTGCGATTGCAATCTGCGGAATTCATCTTCTACTAAATCTTGCCTCGCCTGCAGTGCCGCAGAATTTCCTTCTATACGCAGGAGTTGCTCCTGCAGTTGTGAAGTATTTTGTTCCAACTGTGTGGTTACTTGCTCTTGTAGTTGTGATGTATTTTGTTCCATCTGAACTTGTAGTTGTGAAGTATTTTGTGTCATTTTCTGCTCCATTCGTGAGGACTGCTGTGCCATTTGCTGCTCCATATGCCGGGCCATGGCTGCTTGCGTCTCTACCAACTCGTGTTCAATTTTGGATGCAGCTTCGCAGATAAACTCATGTGTTTCAACGACGATGCCCTCCTTCTCCATAGCGTCACGGAAGCGTGTTTGTAGCTCTGCTTTATTTCCTGACACAAGCAAACTGCGCGACTCTAAGTCCTGCCTCAGCTGTGGTATTTTCAGGACAGCGAATTTCATTATTACTCTGGATTATTCAGCAATCTCACTTCTGACACCAATTGTTACGTAATTTCCAAAATTAGCTCTCGAACTCTCTTTAGGTTCGATAACTGCATTGTGAATAATCGTAAATTGGAAATAATAGAAAGTCGTTAGTTTCAAATAATAATTCAACTATTTATTATTGCTTGTTGTTATTTTAACACTTCTTTACTATCGCTGTTTATAACTTGTACACGTAAACACTTATACACGAATTCTTATTAGAAGCTATTCAACTATTTTATTCTTGTTCAACACTTTTCGAACTTTTACTTGCACGATGTCACTTGGTTGCTTTTCAAAATTAAACTGTGCCTGCTGCTATGGTTTGTGTCTATTTATACTGTTCGATAATTATCGCTACGTTATTGTCAGACTACTCCAGATCTTACTGGATTGTCGAGAAACTTCCCTTTCCATGAATTGTTTGTTTCAGCAATGAACCATGTTTTATTGTGTATGCTGCGTTGTGGAAATATCAAGTAACTTCTGGATCTTTCACTAGCGCTCGATAGATGTCGTTGTATTCCACAAGAATGTGGGCTGTGATTTGGTAACACTGTAAGATTTGGTACCACTCGTAAATATTGCACGTATCGGCGTGTAGATGGCGCTGTATATCACATTATTGTAGTTATTGCATGACGTATAGATGGCGCTGTATTTTCGCCACAATATGATCGAGATGCCAATACGTATATAATCATTTTATTGTTGATTATTTCACCACACTATTCTTAAAATGTTTTTGTGTTTATTATTTCTTTCGAGGAATTATTGATTATATATATTATATTATATATATTATCTATATATATAAAAATGAATTGTTCGTTTGTACGTTCATAACATGCGAACGTGAAGTCCGATTTGCTTGATTTTTTGGTATGTTTTCATTATTTGCCTGTAGAAGGTTTGTGTGAAATAATAATTTAAAAAAATTTCATTTAAAAAAAATTATTATTTTTGCATAACGGAAAACAGAGGAATCAAAGTAAATTGAAAAATAAATTTGACGTTTTAATTTTGAATTTCAATTTGACAATGGAAGTAAGTAAATTGTAAATGTCTTCCATTATTGCTTTGTTTTGACAAATTATTTTGACACACATAGAATTTTATTTTAAATTTTGAAAAACAATTAAAAATTATAAAAGGCTTAATGCCGATTAATTACTCTGTTTCGGGTGTGTCAAGTCCAAAACAGTGTTACGTATGACAGAAAATATGGAAGCGTTTAAAAGTGATGAGCAGCAAACCGAAGCGAATCAAGAAAAAGACGAAATGTGTTTTATTATAAACACTATAAACACTTATAAACATTATTTGTTTTTTTTTTAGTTATAATTATGCCGCGACCGAGACGTGGCGCCAATATTGGTCGTCGTACTCATAATACAAGACGAGTTGCATCTGTTAGAGCAGGTGAATCTGAAGCGGAACGTGAAGTGAGACTTGAACAGCAAAGAGAGCGTCAATCGAGATCGCGTTCTGCTCAAACAATCGAAGAACGATTCGCGAGTAATTCTTCGGATCGAGCGAGAATGAGTCGCAATCGCGCTGTTAGAAGTCGTGCCAATGACAATATTAATCAGCGAGTAATGCGTGCTGCTTTCAATTATGATAGTGAAGTTGACTATTGTTCTCTTCCATGCCTTTCAATCGGAACTATGACTAATGTCTGCGAACAGTGCAATGCATTGAAATTTCCATCGGAAACTCCTGGAATGTGTTGTGCAAATGGACAAGTAAAATTGCCTGTTTTGAATCCTCCTCCTGAGCCTTTGAGGTCATTAGTTTCTGGTTTGACTCCAGAATCGAATCATTTTTTGTCTAAAATACAGCAGTACAATTCATGTTTCCAAATGACGTCTTTCGGCGCCACAAATATAATCAGAGATGGATTCATGACTTTTAAGGTAATTACTGAACACGACACTAACAATGAGTTCTATCGTGAGATTGAATCAAATGTTTCATGTATGCAGATTCAAGGTCAAATCTATCATCGAATTGGATCGTTATTACCATGTTTGGATTCCAATCATTCCTTTTTGCAAATTTATTTCATGGGAAATTCAGATGTTGAAATTGAACGGCGTTGTGTGGTGGCACAAAATCCAAATGATAGTAATGCAGTGAGAAGAGGAATAATTGAAAGATTGCAGCAGTTTTTTCACGATGAAAATTGTTTGATCAAATTATTTCAAACTGCCCTTGATCAAATGCCTTCGGATTCTCATAGAATTGTTATTCGGGCCGATAAAGCACCTGGTGGAATTCATGCTGGAAGGTTAAACGCACCAACAATTGATGAAGTTGCCGTATTAATTGTGGATGAAGGAGCGAGCAGTCGAGATATTGTACTTCATCGTCGAGATCAAAGTGTTGTGCATGTTTCGGAAACTCATCGTTGTTATGATGCGTTGCAGTACCCAATTTTGTTTTGGCAAGGCGAGGATGGTTACCATTTCAATATTAAGATGAAACATCGTTTAACTGGTTAGTTACAATAAAATGCATCACACATTTTGTGAATTATTGATACTTAATATTCGCATTTATTTCAGGCTTGGAAACAGCAAAAAAAGTTAGTGCGATGAACTATTATTCGTACAGATTAATGGTTCGGCTGAACGAAATTAATCATATATTGAATTGTAGAAGGCTTTGCAACCAATTTATAGTTGATGTTTACGCTAAAATTGAGTCTGAACGATTGAATTTTATTCGATTTAATCAGAAAAAGTTAAAATCCGAACAATATATTCATTTGCGCGATGCAATTCAGAATGATGGGAATATCAACGATATTGGCCAAATGACAATATTACCAGCAACATATACTGGAAGTCCACGACACATGCACGAGTACGCGCAAGACGCAATGACGTACGTTCGGCATTATCATCGACCCGATTTATTTATTACTTTCACCTGTAATCCTCAATGGAATGAAATAAAGCAATATATGTTTCATGGTCAAAGTGCTTCTGATCGCCACGATATTGTTGCGCGTGTGTTCAAGCAAAAATTGAAAACGCTTATGGATTTTATTGTCAAACAACAAGTGTTTGGAAAAGTTCAATGTTGGATGTATTCTGTGGAATGGCAGAAAAGAGGACTTCCGCATGCACATATTTTGGTTTGGTTAGTTGATAAAATTACGCCAAATGAAATTGATAGCGTAATATCAGCCGAAATTCCTAATCCAATCATTGATCCAGGACTGTTTGAATCAGTTACGAAGCACATGATTCATGGACCATGTGGGGCATTAAATGTCAACTCACCGTGCATGGCTGAAGGAAAATGCACAAAACGGTACCCAAGAGCATTAATAGCGGAAACAATTTCTGGTAATGATGGTTATCCGTTATATCGTAGACGTTCACCTGAAGATGATGGCGAAACAGTTATGGTGAAATGCAAAAATCAAGACATTAAAATTGACAATCGTTGGATCGTTCCATATTCGCCGCTATTATCCAAAACTTTTGGTGCTCATATAAATGTTGAGTATTGTAACTCAGTAAAATCCATCAAGTACATATGCAAATATGTTAACAAAGGAAGTGATTTGGCCTATTTTGGAATTGCTGGGGATAAAAGTGATGAAATCACTTCATATCAATTAGGCCGTTATATTAGTACAAATGAAGCAATATGGCGAATTTTTTCATTTGCAATACACGAAAGGTATCCAAATGTACTGCACTTGGCAGTTCATCTTCAGAATGGTCAACGTGTGTACTTCACACCTGAGAATGCGGCGCAACGAGCAGAACAGCCACCGAAAACAACGTTGACTTCATTTTTTGATATGTGCAGAAATGACGAATTTGCTAAAATGTTATTGTATTCTGAAGTGCCACGATATTTCACATGGAATGAATCTGCGAAAGTTTTTCAAAGACGGAAACAAGGGCAACCAGTACGAGGCCATCCAAATGTATTTTCTACAGAAGCATTGGGTCGTGTGTATACCGTTCATCCAAATCATTATGAATGTTTTTATTTGCGTTTATTATTGATTAACGTTCGTGGTCCTACGTCATTTGAAGATTTAAGAACAGTCGATGGTGAATTGTGTGCGACTTATCGGCAAGCATGCCAGCGTTTGAATCTACTTGAAGATGATATGCATTGGGAAGCTACACTTGCTGATTCCGTAATTTCATCATCTCCACATCAAATACGAACATTATTTGCAATTATAATATCTACATGCAGTCCATCAAATCCATTTGAAATATGGCATAAATTTCGTGATGACATGACGGAAGACATTTTACTTAGAGTGCGACGTTCAGTTTCAAATCCTGAATTAGAAATCACACCGGAAATGCATAACGAAGCTTTGATTTTGATTGAAGACATGTGTATAATGATTGCAAACAAAATATTAGTGCAGTTAGGAATGATAGCGCCTAATCGTGCAGTTCATGATGTTATTAATCAAGAAATGCATCGTGAACAACAATATGATCGTAATCAATTGAGAACATTTGTGCAGTTAAAAGTTCCACAATTGAATAGTCAACAGAAATATGCTTATGACAAAATCATGGAAGGTGTGAACAATGAAGGAGGTGGATTTTACTTTATTGATGCACCAGGAGGCACTGGAAAAACATTTTTGCTGTCATTGATTCTGGCAACCATACGATCGGATAATAAAATTGCTCTTGCAGTTGCTTCATCTGGAATTGCTGCTACCTTATTAGACGGTGGTCGAACTGCGCATTCTGCACTTAAATTGCCTTTGAATATAACAACGATTGAATCTCCTACGTGCAACATTTCCAAAACGTCGGCAATGGCAAAAGTTTTGCAGCAGTGTAAAATAATCGTATGGGACGAATGTACAATGGCTCACAAAAGATCATTAGAAGCATTAAATCGAACCATGCAAGATCTTCGAGGAAATGAAAGACTTTTTGGTGGCGCCTTTATATTGTTATCAGGTGATTTTAGGCAAACTTTACCTGTCATTCCACGATCTACTGCTGCTGATGAGCTAAACGCATGTTTGAAGTCTTCAGTTTTGTGGAAATATGTTAAAACATTGCGTCTTAATCAAAATGTACGTGTACAATTGCAAAATGATCCTTCTGCAGCTGAATTTTCAAAACAACTTTTGGAAATTGGGAATGGTAAAGTTGCAGTCGATAAATCAACCGGATTAATAACATTACCAAGCAATTTTTGTAATATCACTCAATCGAAAAAGGAACTGGTTCAACGTGTGTTTCCAAATATATTGCAGAAGTACAGGAATCATGATTGGTTGAGCGAACGCGCAATATTGGCAGGAAAAAATAAAGACGTGAACGATTTAAATGCAAGTATTTTGCAAGAAATAGATGGCCAATTTTTTGCATACAAATCAGTGGATACGATAATAAATGAAGATGAGGTAGTGAACTATCCTACTGAATTTTTGAATTCACTTGATTTGCCAGGCTTGCCACCACATTATTTGGCATTGAAAGAGGGAGCACCGATAATAATGCTCCGAAATATAAATCAACCACGGCTTTGTAATGGCACCAGACTTTCCGTGAAAAAACTGATGGCCAATTTAATTGAAGCAACTATTCTGAGTGGTAAATATAGAGGCGAAAACGTTCTAATCCCCCGAATTCCAATGATTCCATCAGATATGCCATTTGAATTTAAACGGCTTCAATTTCCTGTCCGTCTTGCCTTCGCTATAACCATTAATAAAGCTCAAGGTCAGACTTTGAATATTTGTGGCTTAGATTTGGAGCAACCTGTTTTCTCGCATGGACAATTGTATGTTGGTTGTTCACGTTGTGGTAAACCCTCTGCATTATTTATAAACACAAAAGATGGAAAAACTAAAAACGTTGTTTATCAAAGAGCATTAAGTTAATTTTTAAAGTATTTTCATTTTCGACCTTTTTATTTGAAAATAAATTATTGTAAGAAATTGATTGTGGATGAGTTTTACTGAAAATTGAAAAGAAATTTCGCAAGTTTCTTTTGTGTATTCGCCCTGTGAAGCGGGCGAAGGTTTCGCTATCTTTTATTATAATTATAAATTTTCATAAATATCTTCTTATTATGTACAGAAAATATCTTATATATAAGAATTAATGTGGATTAATTAATCTATATATACGTTTAGGCGCCAGACAGACAAACAAGAAACATTGTTTATCCACGTGCATTAGAATAATTTTAGCACTATTATCTAGACAATCTTTTATATTTTCTTTTTCTAAACAAGTTAGAAAACAACAAACTTTATCTTTTTTTAACATTTTTAGTGGGGCAGCAAAGCGCACCGGGGCAAAGCTAGTATTATATATATTATATATACATATATATATTATTGATATTATATTGTTACGTAATTTCCCAAAATTACCGCTTGAACTTTCTTCAGGTTTGATCACTGGATTGTGAATAATCGTAAATTTGAAATAATTCCAGAAGAATGTGGACTGTGATTCGGTAACACTGTAAGATTTGGTAACACTTGTAAATATTGCACGTATCGGCGTGCAGATGGCGCTGTATATCACATTATTGTATGACGTATAGATGGCGCTGTATTTTCGCCACACTGCCCTCCACTTAAGTCTGATCGTCTCGATCAGACACCAAATTCCTTGATCCATACGGCGCAAGCCTCTCTAAGTGGACAACTTTAATTTTACCTCGTCTTTGTGTGTGTGACTCTACGCGATACACAACATCATTCAGTCGCTTAATGACTTTGTACGGACCCTCCGACGATGTTTGCAGCTTTGGAGACATGCCCTTCCTCCGTTGCGGATTGTACAGTAACACTAAGTCGCCCTCTTTGAATCCGTCGGTATTCATACCTCGGTCACAGCGATCCTTCATTTTGTTAGTCCTACGCCGCTTCACCATTTCGTGTATTTCGTACTTATTTCCAGCGTCACTAGTCGGAAATGGGCCAGCTTCATCCATTGCAATTCGCTCAAATGGCACTCGAGAATTGTACTGCTGCAACTTCCCTCTGCTTCGAAATTTAGGTCCTTTAGCAGCCATGCACTGCGTGCAGTTTTTGATCCATTCTGCTACCGCTTCTTGACAGTTCACCCAAGAAAACCGTTGTTTAATCATCTTCACAGTTTTTCTAACACCGAGATGGACGCCACTTGGTCCATTGTGAAATTCTTTTAGTACAGCATCTATTCGCGACTTTGGTAGAACAATCAAATCACGAGTTTGCTTACTGTCGTTACTTTCCCAGGAACGATACAACACTCCGTTTTTCAGCTTCAAACTGTCCCATTGTACCCAATACGCCTTGGCCCTCGGACTTTCTGATGCCATTTCTCCTTTGCTTGGTCTTCGGTCCATTTCTTTCGCTTTCACTAATTTCACCAAGTCTGCATCATTTAATTGGCTGTCTCTTAGCGCACTAGGTTGCCACTCATCGTCAGGTTGCAGCCTCGCTAATCGGACGTCGACTATTCCTTCGCATCTTTTAGCCATGGAACCCTTAACTACACATGGACGTCGGAAAATTGCATCTTTATTTCTACGCTGAATCTTACAAACCGATTTTTCCAAGATCGCAGCTTCCTCTCCTGTAGCTGTTCGCATTTTACAACCAATCAGCGGCTCGATGTGATCTCTTACTAAATCTGCTTGACGAATAGAATGCGTTGTGACTGTGTCCAGCGACCGCCCGTTTTCAGTTCCACTTAGTGTTAAGTTGTTGTTGTTTCGACGCTTTAGTGACACAGAGACAATGGGGCAATCAGTTGTGGGGACCAGCTCACGCCCCTTTTGGCTGGTCCGTTTTAGTTTAACGGTTCTTTTCCATTAAAAACACCAAATACTTTTTCGGCGCCTCTCTTTCTCTCACTCACTGATGTATCACAGTTTCGTGCAAAATGTCCAATTTTGCCGCAGTTAAAACATTTTGCGTCCGAAATCTTGCGCGAGATCGGCATCATTCACGATATTACTTCTATTAGTTCCCTCATTGTCTTCTCTAGCGACTCATTTGAAGCAACCTCAAGTCGATGAACCTTGTGCGATGGTCTGGTCAAAAGACTCGCTGTCTCCTGCGTCAGAGCAAACGAAACTGTTTCGGCGAAGGTCTTCTTTGGCATTGAGTAGACTGCGCGTTTCGTATCTACATCCCGTATACCATTCATAAACACCTGGATCTTTAGTAGTTCGATTACTTCTGTGGGTGCATCCGCGTTGGCCAAATGTGCGAGTCGTTCGATCTCTGTTGCATATTCCTGCAACGGGTCGTTATTCTTTTGGAAACGATTCATCAGCTCCATCTGGAACATTTGCTTTCGGTGATCGCTACCGTATCGCCGCTCAATCGCTGCCATCAACGCATCATAATTACCTCGCTCGTGTTCAGGAACCGTTTGCAAAACTTCAGCAGCGGAACCCTTCAACGACACCACCAAAGCTGCCACTTTGTCTGCCAACGTCCAGTGATTCGTTTGTGCTGTTGTCTCGAACTGGAGTTTAAAGATTTTAAACGGCACAGTTCCGTCAAAGGCTGGAGCTTTCAATTTTGGTGCACTAATAGCTGCAACTGGTCCACTCAACTGTACATCTCTCATATGCAATATTTCTGCCTTCAGTATGTGCAATTCATTTTGCGTTTGCGATTGTAGCTTGCGGACTTCATCCGCCGTTTGCGATTGCAACCTGCGGAATTGATCTTCTACTTTATCTTGCCTCGCCTGCAGTTCCGCAGAATTTCCTTCAATGCGCAGAAGTTGCTCCTGCAGTTGTGAAGTGTTTTGTTCCAACTGTGTGGTTAGTTGCTCTTGTAGTTGTGATGAATTTTGTTCCAACTGTGCGGTTAGTTGCTCTTGTAGTTGTGATGTATTTTGTTCCATCTGAACTTGTAGTTGTGAAGTATTTTGTGTCATCTTCTGCTCCATGCGTGAGGACTGCTGCTCCATCTGCTGCTCCATCCGTGAGGACTGCTGCGCCATGGCTGCTAAGAGCACATTCATGTCGAACGCTGGAGATCCTTGCGTCTCTACCAATTCGTGTTCAACTTTGGATGCAGCTTCGTAGATGAACTCATGTGCTTCAACGTCGATGCCCTCTTTCTCCATAGCGTCACGCAAGCGTGTTTGTAGCTCAGCTTTATTTCCTGACACCAGCAAGGAGCGCGACTCCAACTCTTGCCTCAGCTGTGGTATTTTCAGGTCAGCGAATTTCATTATTATTCCGGATTATTCAGCAATCCCACTTCTGACATCAATTGTTACGTAATTTCCCAAAATTACCGCTTGAACTTTCTTCAGGTTTGATCACTGGTTTGTGAATAATCGTAAATTTGAAATAATAAAATGTCGTTAGTTTTAAATAATAAATCAACTATTTATTATTGCTTGTTCTTAATTTAACACATCTCTACAATCGCTGTTTATAAGTTGTACACGTAAACACTTATACACGAATTCTTATTTGAAGCTATTCAACTATTTTATTCTTGTTCAACACTTTTCGAACTTTTACTTGCACGATGTCACTTGGTTGCTTTTCAAAATTAAACTGTGCCTGCTGCTATGGTTTGTGTCTATTTATACTGTTCGATAATTATCGCTACGTTATTGTCAGACTACTCCAGATCTTACTGGATTGTCGAGAAACTTCCATTTCCATGAATTGTTTGTTTCAGCAATGAATCATGTTCTATTGTGTATGCTGCGTAGTGGAAATATCAAGTAACTTCTAGATCTTTCGCTATCGCTCGATAGATGTCGCAGTATTCCAGAAGAATGTGGACTGTGATTTGGTAACACTGTAAGATTTGGTAACACTCGTAAATATTGCACGTATCGGCGTGTAGATGGCGCTGTATATCACATTATTGTATGACGTATAGATGGCGCTGTATTTTCGCCACAATATATTGACTTATTGAGTGTTTTGGTACATCTAGTTAAATGATATTAGAAAAAGACGGTCATCTTCAGTTGCTAGAGTTCATATAAAGAGAAAAAGACTAAAAATTTATAGTACCGGCCTTAAGAATATAAATTTGCGCTAAAACAGAAATAAGAAAGGCAATCAAAACCAAAAGCAACTACGAATTAAAAAAAATCCCAAAAGAAAATACGAAAATAGAAAAATATGTAAATATGTTTATATGCAAGGGAAATATGTAATTAAATTATATTTAAAAGAATACTTGAAAATGTGTATAATAAAATTTGAAAAACCTTTTCATAGACATCGTAAAACACGAAAACCACATTGAAACTGAAAGAAATTCATTTTAAATACTCTACGAATCCGATTATGTGAGCCACGCAACACAGTCGGAAAAGTACCAATTGGCATTTAAAAAAACAAAATTGAAGATTGAACATTTTTGGATTTAATTTTATACAAATACAAATTGAATCAATGTGCTGAAAAAGAAAACAAAAAAGAAACAAACAAAATATAATATAAAATACCAATTTAAAGGTTTAAAGTGATTTTTACCTGCAAAAGTTGCAGTAAAAAACAGTTCAATATAAACAAAAAAAAAAAAAAAAAAAAATTTTTCTCTGGACAGTAATCCCAACGAAAGCAGAATGAATGAAAAGCTTAGCAGAAAGAAAATCAATGTCTTTGAATTGATATGTATGATTGAATGAAAGTTACAATTTCGACTCTTCGATTACACTACTCTTCGCCGACAACGGAAATCTTAGCATCAACATTACTATATCGATTGTCTAGATATCGCAACAAACCAGCTCGGCAAGTGGAACGTGTAATGATAACTATGTACATTTCACGCTTCAAAAACAAAAACATCTGCTTCACACATGACTGAAACTTACAAAACGATCTGAAGATTTGTTGGCATAGAACATTCACTCTGAGAAATTGGTGTGTGTGTGTTTAAAGGATGCTCATAAACTTAATTTGTAGGATATTATTGTGTTGAGAATATTTCAGTTTACATCGAAAATAATTAATAGAAGTTATCAACGATAGATTAAATCTTGTCACAATTTCCTATATTTTTATACACGCTTTATCTGCAGTCCTAATAGCTATTCTTATAAGAAATCGATTCCAGTTTATTTCAAGATAATTTCTATTCTTCTTTATTATACGATGGCGAAAAGCCACTTTAAAATTTGGTAATAAATTCTCTGCGTTGCTTTAACGCTGCTTCGATATAAAACAAAAAAAAAAAAAAACAAAACAAAAGAAAAAGTAAATAAATGTGTTGTTTTTGTAGTTACATTTACAACTCTATTTAACTCTAATTTTTGAAATTTGTTTTATCAATTTAAACTATTCTAAAAATCTGTTACAATTAAATTAAATCAATTACATTCACAATTACATTTAAATTACAATTACACTTAAATTGAGTCAATTACAGGTCAACGGGCTTCTGTTGCTTTCGCCAGGAATTTGAGTCCAGAACAAGGTATTCTTTTTTGTAAGGAGAGTGTTAATCATGTTAACGTTTGTTAAGAAACTACCGATTATTCTATCATAGTAAATCACCTTATTAGTTGGCGAGAAATCTCACCTTGGTTATTGGTAATTAACTATTAAATTGGAATATTTAGTCGTTAGTTTTAAATAATTTATTACGTGCTCCTCTTTTCTAACACTTCTTACTACTGTCGTAAACTTACGACACGAACGTAGTGATCGCCAATGGAGAACAAGCCACAACAAGTAAACACTGAAATCTGGTAATATATCATATGCATGTGCATTGAAAGGAACCATTTCTAACAATAATGATAAACACGTCATTGAAAAAAATAGAAGTCATGACAACTAAACAAAACGACCTCATGAATACTGTATCCAAATGTTACATTTATTTATTAGCAAAGTATGCAATTAGACTTAAGGGTTGCTATGTGGAATGCCAACGGTCTCTCAAATCATTTGGGAGAGGTAGAAGGATTCCTAGTTTCTGAAACTCACTTCACGTTAAGAAGCTATTTCCGAATAAAAGGCTATGATTTAATGGCGCCTCCAATTTAATAAAATACCAGATCAATTATTATGCCACAGAAAAAACTATGAAGGTAGTAAAGCTAAACACAGAACCAGAAAGTTATCATAAAAACAATAATTGATTTGAAATAGACCATTTCAATTGTACTGCTAGTTACAACCACAATTTTCATTAAAAAAGGCAATTCAACACTCTCGTTTAGATTAGTTTACATATGTATCTTTATTAAGATTATTTAACATATTTTAGAAGATAGAAACAAACTTCAATAGTTTTCCAAACCATTTCACATGCCGAAGGATATTTTAAATTGAAAACAAAAAAGGACTTCAAGCAACATGTCGATCGCAAGTAAAAAATTATTAAATTAATTAATTATTAGATTAAATTTAAAATTGCCTAAGTACAAATAATACTCTGATGTGCTCCAATCCAGAATAATAAGCTGCACAGGGACACAGTGTTAAGTCTGCCTTGAATAGTAAGGCGTGTTGCGAATCTTTTACCGTATACATCTTGAATACTTCGTGGCCCTTTAATACTTTGTAGCTTCGTCGGAAATAGGTATGAATGTATACTATTCATAACGGATAATATAGCGTCATCTCAAAAAAAAAAAGGTTTTTCCAGCTAGATCTTGGAACTTGATTTAGTTCAGGCAAAACATAATTTAGAACGCCACAGAAGTCTTAATTAACTTAAGCGGTAGGGATTTTTAATCATCATCTACAGGAAAATACATCCGTACATGTACTGCAGCTTTGTCACAATTATGGCTCATTATACCAAGAAACGTTCGTCACAAGCTTTCTCATAGATGAAAAGAGGCGTACTGAAAATTTCATGGGCAAAATGGAGGAGTGTAAAATATAAAATTACAATGCTTAAACAAGAGGTAAGTTCCGCTTTGGTAAAACTACAGACAAGACGAGCGACAAGATGATAGTCAGCCAGAAGACTATCCTGGAAATTGTGTGTGCATAAATATTCCTAGGCCTATATAATCGCCTTGGACTCGAAATTACCTAGAAATTAGGTTTAGTAGAGAAACGGTTGAATGACATCTTCAGTGTCTTCGTGAAAATAACTTCTTTGAAACAATGCGGGAAAAATGAAGTATCGTTTACTTTCGCGCTACGTGGTTCACTGACTACACACTAGCATGTCAGTCACTAGTCTAGTCAGTCACTAGTAACTAGTCACGCTGCAAGTGTTCACAGTATAGGGTTGACTTACTGTGCGTTTAGCGTCAGCATAATTATATCAATGTTGGGTAATTGACTAACAACATATACATAGACGTATCACATTAGTATGTATGTCAACAGCGCTACAGCTGACGTAAACAGCAACAAAATTCACAACAAATTTCAAAGACCTTGAAATTGTCTTGCTTGTATGATAATTAATTAATTAATTAATTACTTGTCTGTGCTTATATGATAATTAATTATATTTCTCCGTATTCTATTTACTGAAAATTAATGAACCATTCAAAAATAAACCCTTTCAAAATCATTAACTAAATACAAAATCTATTTGTATTTCCAGAAATCATTGGATAATCAAGGCATCACAAAAAAACATATTTCATGGAATTCATGCTCAAAGTTCAAATTAAGAAGAACGAGGTAAATAACTTCCTAAATGCGTAATTGATCTTCTATCTCTACTTCTTCTATCTACTCTTCTCACCTAGCTTGGGGGAATCAGCAAATAAGCACTTGCAGTATCAACCAAGCATCAAAATAGCATTATTGGCGACAGCTACAGTTATTCAAAATGACCAAAAAGTATGAATTCGACTGGATTATTCCGGTGCCACCAGAGCTGACAACCGGATGTGTTTTCGATCGTTGGTTTGAAAACGAAAAGGAAACAAAAGAAAATGATTTTGAGAAGGATGCTCTCTTCAAAGTTGACGAATACGGGTTTTTTTTATACTGGAAAAGTGATGGCAGGGTGAGTATATGATATAAGAGCAAGAACAAGCAGAAAAGAAGATATGCCAAATTAAAAGAATGAAGAAGTATGAGTTATTAATGCACTGTTTGTCATTCTCTTTCCACTTTTTCCGATACATTTACAGGAAGGCGATGTCATAGAACTCTGCCAAGTGAGCGACATACGTGCGGGCGGTACCCCAAAGGTAAAAACTTTAAATTTATTAACTTAAGCTCTAGGTGATGATGTATGTAGTTGTGAATGAAAAAAACGTCGCCTGATAATAACCTCGCAATTAGCTTTACTCGTTTATTAAAAGGCATTCTGCCGATTTCGTATTGAATTATTACTGCTTTTCCTATTCGTTTTCTTCCTTTCAAATTATTTTCCAAATTAATATTCAACTTAACGTTTAAGCTCAAAATCATCATCTCTTTCGTTAAAACCATGTGAGCCAGATGTCCAGCATAAGCCACATGTAAACCATGCTCACGAAAGACTATAAAGAAATACCTGTAATCATGTAAAACTTCCTTTACTCCTTTTTGAATATTTGTGTAAACATGAAACCGTAGCGTAAACGGGAGAAGCGACAAAAATCGTATCTTGAATGAAGCTTTGTAGCCCACAGTGAGGAATTGCACCGGACTTGCGGCCACATAAACTAAATAACAATATCAAAACATAATTATCAAGAACAAACGAATGTTGACCACTGTCAGGGCACCTCAGATCATCCGGCCGTGCTTAGGGAAAGTGCGAGTGTGGTGGTGGGGAGAGGGGGGGTTTTATCCAACAACTCCAATAGCGCCCAAGAAATCACAGTTACAAAAAAAAGGAACGAACTGAGGCTTACTTTGGCTCTGTAGCTACACCCCGGACCGATATCTCTAAAACTACACGACGGTACTCACTCGCGTTCGATACTAAGGCGGGTGGCCTCTGCTTCATTGTAACAACAAAAAATTACGCGTTTACTGTGCGGAGAAAGATAGCTGAGTGGAAGGGGCGCGGTTGTAGGGGGGGGGGGGGGGGGGGGGGGAAAGTAGATGGTATTTCCCTCCCCTTCTTAACCCACCCTACCATGGTTGGTGCGACGGGACGCTGGTGCGCCAAGCCCTCAATGGTTTTGTATCGTCTGGCTTCTACGGTACGGACTACGCTCATTCACCTGTTAACCTAATATAAAAATAATTCAAAGCATTTTCAAATGCAAAAAACATCACGGTTAAATTCAAATAATTAATCAAAATGATTTCAATAAGGGTTTACCTATTTATCTACAATATTTGAACAGGTAGTTCTAATTCAATTGCAATATTTAAATTAATAGTAAATTTTGTAAACATTACTTTGATTAATAAGCTCAAGATGATAACTGAATTAAAATAGGTTGCATTTATAATAAAATTTAAGGACTTACAGCCTCATGTTGGAAACGCGCACGCTTGACGGACGGTCCGTAGTTGTTTATTCTCTTTTGGGTTTTCGTTGGTTTTCTTCGTATGTGATGCCAGCGTCGATAGTTTTCGAAGAAATTGCATTGCCAAAAAGCCAAACTCTCGTCAAGCGGACTCTGGCGGACGCTAAATAATTTTGTTGGTATTTTATGTGCTTCGCAGACATTATCAGCAGTTATTTCTCGGACGTTGGATTTCGTAAAAACCTAGTCGGACGGAATTGAGACGGAAACAAAAAGCTGTCGACTAGAAGAAAATTTTTGTGCTTGACATAAATTATTGTAACAAAGTTTTTCATAAATAAATTTATAAATTTTTAAATATATAAATTTATTTATTTGTTAAAGAAATTTATTTATTAATTATTAAATTTATAATTACTAATTTATTAATTACTACATTTATAATTACTAATTTATTAATTATTGAAGTAATAATTAATAATTTATGAATTATTAAAGTAATAATTGATAAGTTATTGTTTATTAAAGTAATAATTAATAATTTATTAATTTTTAATGTAATAATTACTAAGTTATTAATTATTGAAGGTAGCTTTATTAAATTAATAATTATTTATTTGGTAATAAAGACCCTAATTTTTATTAAAAATTGTCAAAAATATCCCACAAGTGCTACCGTTTTATGTAATAGTATGTTCACACGGAGGCTGAAAAGTCACTTTTCAGCTAGTTTTCGACTTTTTCTGAAAAGTTGCCGAAAAGCCACGAATAGCTGTTGAAATGCAACTTTTCGTTGAAAAGCCAGCAAAAGTCAGAGCCCTGACTTCCTCTGCATTTGTGTTTGATTTAATTCCATTCTCAGAGCTGATTGTGTGGGGAAAAACTTTACCAATGAAAGACTATACATTAAAAATAACAAAATACAAAGAAGTTATTAAAGCAGCCAAACCGAAATAAATACTAAACGATTTCCATGATCCTTATTATATATTTATGTAAATACCGCATAAATATACCACTAATGTATGTTTTTTCCTAAAAAGTTGCCTACAAAGTGTATTTTTACACTTGGCGTTTTTTTTTTTTTTTTTTCGTTTTCAGCTGTTCACGAAGTCTCTTTCGTCGTTGGAACACCAAAAAAGCCAGTGTTTGAAAAGAGACTTTTCATCCTCCGTGTGAACATACTGTTAAGTAATTTCCAAAATTACCGCTTGAACTCCCTTCAGGTTCGATTACTGGATTGTAAATAATCGTAAATTCGAAATAATAAAAAGTCCTTAGTTTCAAATAATAAATCAACTATTAATTATTGCTTGTTCTTAATTTAACACTTCTTTACCATCGCTGTTTATAACTTGTATACGTATACACTTATACACGAATTTCTATTTGAAGCTATACAACTATTTTATTCTTGTTCAACACTTTTTAAACTGTTACTTCCACGATGTCACTTGGTTGCTTTTAAAAATCAAACTGTCCCGCTGCTATGGTTTGTGTCTATTTATACTGTTCGATAATTATCGCTACGTTATCGTCAGACTACTCCAGATGTTACTAGATTGTCGAGAAACTTCCCTTTCCATGAATTGTTTGTTTCAGCTGCGTAGTGAAAATCATAGATTAGTAGATGAGACACTCGAAAATGTCCCTTATACACTAATGCATTTTTGCTGGAATTGCACTGATACAATGAAAGAAAACTTTGATTCGCTGCAAAAAAAGTGTAGCCTCGCCGTAAAATAATGTAGCCTCGCCGCAAAAATTTTGTAGCAAGCACTGATGGAAAATTTATTTTAAGGGGGTTGTTTATCGAAACGTCAAAATAAATAATTATAAATATTATGTTTTTTATCCGTGAAAAACATGTATAAAACATAGTTTTAATGTTAACAAAGCAGACATTCGTTTATGTTACTGCACTCTTCAAAAACGAATTCTGCTGTATTTATATGTGTCAATATGTATTTGATAATATTTTTCAATAGTTAAATTACATGAGACCATTAATAATTCATGTTTTTATGTTATTATATTATAAATAAAATTATAAAATGCTACTTCTTCTTCTTTGAGGTGAAAAGATAAGGAATTTCATGAAATTTTTACAGTAGGAAATTGCCAAAAATGTATGGTACCAAAATTGTACTTTAGTATTTTTCGTTTTTTAAAAATAACTCAAAAAGGAAAATGAGATAAGGCATTACATAATCAATTAAGAATTTCAAACACATTAGTGTAATTTTAATGTAGCGAAAACATGTTTTTCCTCAAAAAGTAGTAATATAGTAACACTACTTAAGTACCATAGTACATGCAAAAGTACGCCGAAACATACGCAGTTTGCAAACAGGTAATAAAATTCACTAGTAAGGTGGAAATGAAAATGTGGATATGCCAATACTACATTGATGCTGTTTTCTTTCTATTAATTCATAACCTCAATTTATAAATTATTTTTAGAGAAGATGTATAATATACTTTTTGTATTAACATAGATAAGTAAGAAAAATATTATTGAAGTGTCTTATGACGACTGGATTAAGTTAAAGTTAAAATGCAGCCAACGAAATACTTTGAAGTCCTCGATATGGACCACAATCATTAAGAAAATAAAAGGTTATATAATGTTAACAACTAGAAACCTGTAAATGTAAACACAAGACATATTAGAATATTCACTCAGATTTTTTGTGTTGCGAACATTTAATACCATCACTATATACATATATATATATATATATATACGCTTAATGTAAAGTAATAATCATAGGTAAAATCAATATGCGTTCAATCGAAATAATTTATTTTATTTTTACAAGTTTACAATTGAGTTGAAATCTCAAAACAAAGTGTTAAGGCATACATAAAATATTGTAAACAAAGCCAAAATCTTGTCGTCTCCAACCCCTCATCAACGGGGCGTCAAGAAATCTTGTCGTCTCCGACCCCTCATCAACGGGGCGTCAAGAGGTGAGTAGGGGTCTCTGGTGGTGAGTTCTTCATCAGATTTCCAATTTTTCACGAACACTTCTATACAAAATTCCATACTTTTCACGAACACCAACAAACTTCTGGAACCCGAATGGGAAGCCGAACAATCGCTGGAATAAGTCAGCTATCTCGTTATATCTGATTCTCACGTAGTTAAGATCGAAGTGAGTGCATTTTTTTGTGTTTTTGGAAGTGCTTCCAAATTATATCACCAAACTACAAAAAGGTTTGCAGTGGACAGTAACACTATTCGGTCTAAAAACTACGACAGTCTGCAAGGCATAATAACAGGTAAAAAAAATAAGACGTTGGCGGACGCTTGGATTACAGAATACAACGATCGACTGAGTTTCGGCTACGCTGGCGTCTCTGGCACTCAGAGCCTTCGCGTATCCGTCATGAGGCTGTTAATCGAAAGTACTTTACGAAACAATTACTTTACCTGGTTCCGAATTCATATTCCTGAAGCCAGCAATAGAAGCCCGTCGACCTGTAAGTGTACTCAAATGTTCTGGAAATAAACCAAAGTTGTACCATCAAAATATTAATAATACGAAATAATAATCATGTAAAAAGTATTCAATTGAATAGGACCATTAAGGGTTTATGTAGAGAAATGAATTATAAATTATCGTTGCAGGAACCTATTAACTGCATTAAAAAATATAAGTATGTTCAAAATTTATGACACAAAAACGTGGATTTTGAAATCAGCATAAAATCTCGGTTCTGTTTTCTGCAGTAACGTTACGGTCTTAAACAATAGAGTTTTTGCAATATATGTACGTACAATGAAACCTTTAACTTATAATAAAAAAAAAATTGCCAACAAGAAAATTAATTACTAACCGTAATAACAGTAAGCAGTATTAAATCAAGGTTTTGGGATTTTTGTGGGATATTCTATGTTGAACTATTTATGAACTTTTAAAGATGAATTAAATGAATGAATTCGCTAATCCGTCTCCAGGACCATGACCATGCGAATGCTGTTCGCCTTCGGCGTTGCAGTTCTGGGAAATCGTGAACCTTCACGACAGCTCCATCACCGCGACCCAAGCATCTATTATGTATTCTGACACTTAATGCAGTATGCAACGCCAATGTGATGTGCGCGTTTGATTTGAAATTGTAGTCGTTCATTCTGATGTTGTTTATTGTTTATTGTTCATATAAAAAATGCAACACACAAAAGATATATTATCTTTTTAATAGGTGTGCCTTAACAAATCAAGAAATCTAAAATTAAAATATTTTCTAATTCGGAAAGAGAAAAGAAAAATAAAAGAAAAAGGGACAAGAAAAGAAATAAAGAAAAGAAAGAAATATAAAAGATAGGGTTGGAATAAAAAGAGTAAGTTTGCTGTCAAATTAATCATATTCCTATGTTGTATTAAATTATGTTGCGTGATCGATTGTGCCAAAACTGAATGAATTTTGTTTTTGTTTGCGGTTGTTTTTATTCGCACTGATTAGCCTTTAACAATTCTCATCACAATTTCTGACTTGACCATTTCAGAGGTTGGTCGAACGGACGCTCAATTGCTTTGGCTTTCGCATAATCTCAACTTTCATAGATTATTCTTGATATTGTATATTCATTTGTTGTTTATTTATTATTATTGTGGCTAATAATAAGTAGTTTAGTCAAAATATTTAAACAGTACAAGAAAAGTCGAAAATCGTTGTCGGTACAATTATTGATGCATATTTAGTCTAAATGATTGACTGTTCAAAATTTAATCTAACCCGATACTTTTTAATTCTTGTCAGTCACTTTTCTGACAAGAAAAACAATTTTTAATAAAAATTAGGGTCTTTATTACCAAATAAATAATTATTAATTAAATAAAGCTACCTTTAATAATTAATAACTTAGTAATTATTACATTAAAAATTAATAAATTATTAATTATTACTTTAAAAACCAATAACTTATCAATTATTACTTTAATAATTCATAAATTATTAATTATTACTTTAATAATTATTAAATTATAAATTATTGCTTTAATAATTTATAAATTAGTAATTATAAATTTAATAACTAATAAATTAGAAATTATAAATTTAATAATGAATAAATAAATTTCTTTAACAATTATACATTTATTTATGAAAAACTTCGTTACAAAAATTTATTTCAAGCACAAAAATTTTTTTCTAGTCGACAGCTTTTTGTTTCCGTCTCAATTCCGTCCGACTAGGTTTTTACGAAATCCAACGTCCGAGAAATAACTACTGATAATGTCTGCAAAGCACGTAAAATACCAACAAAATTATTTAGCGTCCGCCAGAGTTCGCTTGACGAGAGTTTGGCTTTTTGGCAATGCAATTTCTTTAAAAACTATCGACGCTGGCGTCAAATACGAAGAAAACCAACGAAAACCCCAAAAGAGAATAAACAAGTACGGACCGTCCGTCAAGCGTGCGCGTATCCAAAATGAGGCTGTAAGTCGTTAAATTTTATTATTAATGCAACCTATTTTAATTCAGTTATCATCTTAAGCTTATTAATGAAATTAATGTTTACAAAATTTAATTAATTTAAAGTTATCTACTATTACTACTATTAATTTATCCGAAATTAATTAATCCGAAATTGTCGCCAGGAGTATCAACTATACATCAAGAGAATAGACTTTACCGACCTCGACGGCTTAGTATCACTTGCAGAGGACTTGGAAGGGATACATGAGAGAAAAGACAACACATACACGCTAACTCCCCGAGCAAGAGAAGAGTGGCACCGTGAGATAGCACAGCCTCCATCGCGCCTTGTAAACGTTTCAACGGTATGCCGTCGATGCGGGCAGGACGGCCACGTGGCACGAATTTGCCAAAATACGCCAGTATTATTCTGCTGGATATGCCGAAGACGAGGCACTAGGATGGTAGATTGCTGCCGCCGGGCCACAATACCGACTCCGGGAAACGGGGAAGGCCCCCGCCAACAGCGAGCACAGTAGGAATGCGGGCAGATGACTCGACACCAACACGAGGGACACTGCGGTTCCACAACGGGCACCTCCTGGCGCGTGTCGAAATCAATGGTCGTACACAGGAAGCCATGATTGATACGGGGGCAATGCGTAGTTTTGCGCAACAACGATTTACCAGATGGGAAAGAGAGAGAAGAGGCTGAACTCTCCAATCAGCATACGTATGGCTGACGGATCACAAAAACTGATGAACTTCTACGTCGACACGGACATTCGAATGGGAGGAGGCTTAGCAAATATTGACTTATTAATCGGCCCCGAATCTATAGATGACTTTCTATTGGGCACCGACTTCTTTGTTAAAATCGGCACCAGCTTGTGCTGCGGCAGACACACCGTTGAACTACATGCTGGAACACGTGACATTTTTCCCGAGACCAACACTTGTACGAGAACCTCAGGAGAGGAAGACATGATAGAACGGCCGCCACTACCCTTAGCGGAAGCCCAGACAAACAAAATCCAGGCACTTCTACAGGAAGAACTACGAGCGTTCGAAAACCTGCAAGACAAGTGAACTATCACGAAACATCGCATCAATATGATCGAGGACCACCCTATTAAACAGCGTTACATACCGCGTAACCCAGCACTCCAGGAGATTATCAACCGCGAAGTAGACGAACTTTTGCATAAGGGCTGTATTGAACCCTCCCACAGCGCTTATAGTGCCCCTATCGTACTGGTCAGAAAAAAAATGGAACTTGGCGGCTCTGCGTCGACTACAGACAACTGAACGCCCGGTCAACACCCGGCGTACACTCTTCCCCGAATCCACCACATATTGGACCACCTACGCAACGCCAGATACATAAGTTCTTTAGATTTGAAAAACGATTAGTGGCTAATACCCCCTTTACGGCATTCACAGTTCCAGGAAGGGGACTATATCAATGGCGGGTTATGCCATTAGGTCTACACTCGGCACCAGCGACGTTCCAACGAGCACTTGATTGCGTAATAGGACCCGAATTGGAACCACACGCGTTCACCTATTTAGACGCCATCATTGTCACCAGCGGCACAAAAGAGGAACACATGGCTCATTTAGAAGAGGTGTTCAGAAGATTAAGAGCGGCCAATTTGAGGCTCAACGTAGAAAACTGTAATTTTTTCCAACCAGAAATGAAATATCTAGGACATGTAGTCAATGAATACGGTATTCATACCGACCCAGCAAAGATTTCAGCGATACAGGGTCTGGACCCGCCAAAGAATTTACGAGAGGTCCGCCGTTATCTTCGCATCATGGTATCGGCGTTTCGTACCAGAATTTGCAACTATTGCCCATCCAGTGACCAGTCTCCTCAAAAAGGGGAAGCACTGGAAGTGGCAACCAGTCAGCAGGCAGCGTTCGGAAACCTAAAGGCAATGCTTACGCAAGTCCCCATGCTCAGCTGTACAGATTTCGCGAAGCAGTTCACCTTGCCGGCCGATGCTAGCGATTGGATTAGGCGCAGTGCTAACGTAAGAACACGACGGCGTAGAGAAAGTGATAGCCTATGCTAGTAGACATCTAAACCCAGCGGAACGTAACTACTCACCAACGGAAAAGGAGTGTCTAGCCATCATCTGGGGCATCCGCAAGATACGCTGCTACGTAGAAGGATATCACTTCACAGTAATCACGGATCACCTCTCCGTTAAATGGCTTAACTCGATCGGAAGCCCATCCGGCCGAATCCCGAGGTGGGTACTGGAACTACAGCAGTATAATTTTGAGATAAAATACCGAAAATGAAAACTAAACGTAGTGGCTGACGCTCTGTCACGGCAACCAGTGGAGGCAGTAGTCCGAAGCATTACCAAAACCAACCGCCCACTAAAATGCTCCTGGCTAGAAAGTCGAATCCGAGAAGTGACTCAACGCCCAGAAAAGTTTCCTGACTACATGATCGAGGGAGAATATAGGACATCTATAGGCACATCAAGACGACGACCGGAGACGACGACAACGCACCTTGGAAACTGCGTACCGACACACTTGCGTACACGAGTGCTTCAAGAAAATTACGACCAGCCCAGTCCCGGTCATCTGGGAGTACGGAAGACTACGGCCCGGATAATGAAACATTACTATTGATCAGGCCTGGGAAGGGAAATAAGCCGCTACGTTCGATGCTGTAAATCATGTCAAAAATATAAAGTAGAACAACGATGACAAGCAGGCCTAATGCTAACGAAACTCTCCGAAAAACCCTGGGCGACGGTCTGCGCAGACTTTGAGGGACCTCTGCCACGCTCACGACGAGGGAATAAATTCATCTTGTTATTCTTTGATAAGTTTTCCAAATGGACGGAACTAATACCCCTGCGGAGCGCTCCTAGCGAACACGTGATTGCAGGATTTTGTAAAAGAATCCTCGCCAGATTTGGGGTCCCTAAGCTACTAATCTCGGACAATGGCAAGCAATTTAAAAGCAAAGTTTTCCATGACTTTCTGCAGGAGCTTGGAACAAAGCAACAATTCCCCGCCCCGTATACACCACAGAAAAACCCCACTGAAAGAAGAAACAGAACGTTCAATACTATAATCGCACAACTGGCTGATGGACACCAGCGTACCTGGGACGAGCTTCTAGTGCTAGTAATGTTGGCACTTAATTCCAGTGAATCAAAACCCTCAGGGTACAGCCCGGCATTCCTGATCCAAGGGCGAGAGCCACGTTTACTCAACTCACTCTTTGATGAAGTAACACCCGGTGAGTCAAGATCGAAGAGAGAGTCCTGGCAAAAACACATGTACTTTCCAAGGCCACGGACTATTTTACGCAGAAGTTAACACCTAGGTACGAGGGACCGTTTAGTGTGACGTCGTTCTTATCTCCCGTCATCGTACGAATAAAGAAAATAGGCGGGACGTCCCTACGCACAACCCATATAAGCGAGTTGAAACCATTCCACGACGAAAACTCGAAAGAAGTTGCATCTACACTGCCAAAGTCGGCCATATGTTAACGGACAAAATGACGTCCCACCTTACTTTACCTACTGGGAGAAAAGAAAAAAAGAAGAAGATGGCAAACCACCTCCCGAGATAAAAGTGATTAGGTCGCACGCCACACACCAAACTACGTTTTCCCCTATTTACTATATATTTCTTTTGAGTAAGATGCTTCACCAGAAAATAAGTGCTATTCTCATTACTGATAAGTTTTGAATAAAATACGAACTCTATCGTTAATACTAGCCAGCGAGCGATAGCAAAAATTCGGAATTCTCTAATTATCTGCCGCTATCTTCGTTAATAAAATAATTACCAATGAATTTAAAGTACACGACACCCTCACCACGTGTAAATCTCCGTAAGTAAATAATAATAATATATATATATATATAAACATTCATGGATTCCCGAACATATAGACATAGACTTACATATACCTGTATTTAGGAGTTCGTTATAGTAAGACGTTGCGCGACATGCAATCATTAATATTCACCAATTGCGAAGATCGATGGATTCATGACCTTTTCATTTAAGAACCCCAGTAGAGTATGATGAAATTTTTTATAAACAGAAGAGAATATACAAATCACCATCTCAATCGAATGAACGAGTTTTGCATCATTACAAGAAACTCAGCTTCTCAATAAGCAAAACAAACAACAACTACACAAACCAGTTTCATCTCACAAACAAGTACTGAAACTAAAGTAAAGCAAACTACGAAATGGTCCCGTTAACACAAGAGGACAAACAGCAGAGGAGTAGCTAGAACGTTTCTTGCAAATTAGAATCAGTAAGTTTAAAACAGTGCCAGTGAAAAGCTCGACGAGGGAAAATAAAATGCCAAAAACGAAAAGATTGGCACATCAGCCGACACAAGTGTTTATGACCATTCTACAACAAGCGACGTCAACGGCAGCGCAACAACCAAGTCCAGTACAGCCGCGACACTCAGCCACACTTCACTCATTAGAGCCGCACGGAGAAAAGGACGCACCACAACAACTTCAAAATAAAGCCATTGAACATATAATCCAACCGTTGACGGTTCCGATCACACCTCAGCCAAGATGCCAGCAGGGCCATGAACCACAGCAGCAACGACCACTGGGCACTCGTCCACCGGCAAAGGCAAAACCGATAAAACCAGAGGAGCATAAGCCGAAGAAGAGATTTCTGCCGATACAAAAGTGGGGACTGATTGCACAACTACAGCAGACTATTGACAAAACCACCCTGCGAGCAGAACAACCGCGGGAACTCCTACCAACGACCGCTGGCACCAATAAGGCGACGCCGAACAGCCGTCGACTGTTTAGGCCAGACGAACCAAAGACACCGCTGATCACAGGTGAGAAAGTGTGCGACGCTGATCTCGCCGTAGCAAGCGAGGATACACAATCCAAAAGGATACAGACCGATAACAACAGAGGCGGATACGATTCACCATTACTGATTGCCTCAGTCGGCACAAGCATGGCTCCTATATTCGCAGAAGACTACGCAAGGATATCCGACGATCGCCTGCTAAATGATATCATCATTGATGTGTACCTGCATGTTTTTACTGGATCAGCAACCAGAAGAAATGAGAGGAAAGACGCACCTTTTTAGGGCACAATTCTTCGCACAGCTGGAAACCGTACACACTGCTGATGACCACAAGGACTTAAGAGAGTGTACCCAGTGCCAAAGCATAATAGCAAAATCGTACCTCTTAATGCCAATGTATGAAAGAGGCCATTAGTGCCTCACCGTCATCCGACTCAATGAAACTAAAGCCGCTCGATAAAAAGGAAATATTTTGATCTTCAATTCATATTCCGACAACAGGATACGCAACGTCGCTGGAATATTGCGCGCTTATCTAAATTACGAATACAGGCCTCTACTCACGGGAAAGCAAGAGCCGACTTTACGGCGACAACACTACCATCTTAAACAGTAAAAACACCACGCCAAAGGAATATAGTAGACTGCGGGGCGTTTGCCATCCACTATGCTAAGTTATTCCTTCAGAACACAGACTTAGACTACGCGCACGGGGATTTCACTTCGTGGTTTCATCCATCCACGGCAGAGAATGGAAGGCAGCAAATTTCAGAGACATTTAAGCGTCTACTAGGAACGGAAAAGATCATGGGGCTCCCGCCGTTGTACCAAATAAAATATGCGACGCCTCAGAGCAAACTGAAGCAACACCCCAACAGCAGAAAGAGAGCCAAACGATCAAAAACAATGTAAGGACTACCGAACGAAAAGCCGTTGAAAGCAGCAGCTCCAACGACAGCAGCAGCAGCTCCAACAGTAGAAGCAGCAACAGCAGCAGCAGCAATAATACTAGCATCAGTCACCTTAGCCAGAGCAGCAACCAAACCATACGGACAAACAACATAGCTGAGCACCGCAATAGCCGAGACAAGCAGAACCACGAAGCTAATAACAGCAACGACGAGGCTTCAGCTCCGAAAACATTACCCACTGCAGGAACGCCACGGAAAACGCACCACAGTGAAAAGCCGCAGAAATCACCGTATGCAGAATCTTCTGGAGGCCATTCAACAATTCGCGGCTGGACGTCATCGATTGATACAATATCTGACGTTATTCAGGGACCATACCGCAGGAATGCAAAGCCACAGGCAACGACCTCTGTCAAAGCCAAACTAGTAGTTCAGGACCCAAGACGATAGGCCGGACGAAATCGACGACGAGTAAGAGTAACGCGGGTCGTAGATGGTCGTAAAGCTCGAGTGACAGTACAACGAGATGGCAACACATACTTGACGTTCCGGCCTCACTAACAGAGTGGGGTGATGTAACGACACAATTTATTTGAAAAATTTTGCGTACATATGTTTATACAAATATACAAAATAAATATATATACAGGCGTTTTACTTTGAAACCTAGGTACCAGTCCAAACAGCAACGACGAACAAGTGACATAGAGAAAAACAAGAACAGCTACAAAAACCAGATTCCTTATACTAAGTTCAGCCACCACATTACGTACAAAAAAAGGCCCGAACAACGTAAGAAGGAGTAAGTAACCACTCACATTGAGAAAAGACACGGACCACCGAAGCGATCACCACTTAAGCGACTAGGCAACGACGACAACACCAGCAGAGCACGCCGGCGAGAACAAGCGGAAAGCAGCGGAGCAGAGGACGTCCACCGAGCAGAAGACGTCGACCGAGCAGAGGACGTCGGCCGAGCAGAGGACGTAGACAGAGCAGAGGACGTGGACCGAGCAGAGGACGTCGGCAGAGCAGAGGACGTCGACCGAGCACAGGACGTCGGCAGAGCAGAGGACGTCGACTGAGCATAGGATCATCTGCCGAAATGGGTTTTCACTCCACGGCCAACGCCAGGATCATCTGCCGAAGTGGGTCTTCACTCCACGGCCGACGACAGGATCATCTGCCGAAGTGGGTTTTCACTCCACGACCAACGCCAGGATCATCATTATAATAATACTACCCATTCTTTCCCACTCCACTTAATTCAATACTTAATAGTTTAAAATATAGTCATCCTCATGAAACGAATAAAAGTGTGTGCTCAGTTCTAATTATAAAACAAATAACTGTGCGGAACGCGGACACGTCTGAGACATACCCAGGCACAAAGTCTCGTTACACCAGCCTACCATGGTTGGCGCGTCGGAACGCTGTTGTGCCAAGCCCGTATCCAAGCTGTCGCTTCACTTCTGCAGTTTGGAAACCGCTCACTCACTTGTTAAAAAAATTAAATTTTAGTTCATATTACTTCATATTTTGTTGATGTATAATATTATTTACATAAAAAGTTTATTGTGGCATATACTTTCCGTCATATTAGTTACAGGTTAAATAAAATTCATATAACTTATATAAAATATAACATTTCAGTGCAGGAAATTGTTCTAGTCAGATTTCGCATTTGGTATGCTTTTCGTTTATAAAGAAATAAAAATCATACAATAGGTAACTCATATCAAAAGTAGTACAAGTAGTTTCAAAACCACCGCTAATAGCATATTGGCATATACATATATCCATAATCGTATTCGTTACAATTTACAACGTTCTTCATTAAGCGTGACATGAACGAATGCAGTAAATAAAGAACTGTATCCTATTTCTAATTGCGGTTAGTGTCAGAAAAACCAAATTTTCACAAATAAGTTAATCTTATCTGTGCTAGAATACAGGACAGGGTATTAATCGTCGAGTCGATTCAGCAAATAAATTGGGTGGTTGGCTTACCACATACTAACACGTCATTAATTCTTGTTATTTCCAATGGCGGCATCGAAATAATATATAGAAATTGTGGGCGTGATTTTTAAGAATTAAATACTTGTAATGATTGTTTTTTTTTTTGTTTTTTTTGTTGGCAGTGTTAGGTAATATCTTACTTGTTCATCGAGTTATGGCGATCCAGCGATGGCGCCACGATGGATTCCATCTCATCTCTAAAGATAATAAATGCCAAAACAAACGTCTACGCGATTAGATTTAAAAAAACCTACTACAAAAGTAGTTACTTTTCAGATATAATACAACACAAAAAAAAAAGAAATTGAAAATAAAATAAATTCTTGTTTACACAACCACCAAATACATTTGCAAGCTAATTATTCATTTAAGTCGACCTTCTAAATGGTACAGTTTTAACATTAACATTAATCTACCATTGTAAAGTAATATTAAAATAACAGAGTTGCCTGCTCAATAAATCCTAATGCAGCAGCATTAGGAAACCAAAATGATTAAAAAAATAAATCCACACATGGGTTGCGTAATATTCCGAAAAATAGTTTATTCAAAAATAAACGTACAATCTTTCGAACAAAAGAAAATGTTTAGATAAATTTACCCAATACGGATGAATTTAGGTACTTAATTTTTAAACATTATGCATTTCAATACTAATTTTTTTTTGTGCTAAGTAACATAAATTCTTAATATTTAATGAATTTAGACAATTTAATAATAATATATAATAAGAATAGCAATAATGACAGTAATAATATTAATGTGGTCAAAAAAAAAAAAAAACTCTCGTTGACTGAATAATCAGAAGGCATTCACGGTATTTAATAGAAGGAATTTTCTTCTTCCATCCAATCGGCAGCAAAGAATCTGATAAATTTATGTAAAATACGATAATAGGAATAATCAAACACTCCTCTGTAAAATTGTGCATGGGAGCTGTTTTTTCTACATGTAGTTGTCGTTGTTCTTGCTATTGTTGTTGCTGTTGTTGTTATTGTTTTTGTTGTTGTTATTGTTGCTGCTGTTGCTGGTATCATTGCCGTAGCTATTGTTAATTATAGTTACACTGTCATCGTTATAATTTTTGCAATAAGTTGTGTGAATTGAGTTTGTATCACATACGACAGAATTTTAATAATTGTTGCTGTTTTGTCGAATCCTTTTTGCCAACTTATTCACTGACCTTTTTATACTTGCGAAATTCTATTAATTTAATTAATATTTAAGTAAACATTTTGCTTTTCTTTTTCCGGCGATAAATTTTAGTTTTTGTGCAGCGAGGCGATTACATAAACAGCTTAAAATTAACTTGGAAATGTTTATTGTTGTATTTTTCTCTTTTTGTTGACAATCATAGTAAAAGTGTTTATTATTATACACTTTAATTGCTCTACGCGTAAATAGACACTCCGTTATTCTTCTTGTTATTGAAGTTTTTAAAAAAACTAATGCACTTTCTTTTTCGACAACAAAGCGTTCGGTCTTAATATCGACGGTAAAATACTTAATTGTTGCATTATTCTCCTTTTTCATTATTTAAAGATTATTTAAGTTTATTTAATAAAAAAAAACAAACATATGTATGTTGTTAATTTAAAACCACACAATAGTTCAGCGTTAATTTGCGTGTGGATATTGTTTTGTCCACGGTGTAATTTAAAACCATAAATTACGACGCAGTTTTCACTTTTTTTCTTTTTTAAGCGCACATTTTTCTTTTTACGCACAAATTAATTTTCAATGTCGATGAATGTTCCCAAAACTTTTATTTTATAATTTAATAACACGAGTCATTTCCGATTCACACGTCTGCCTCGTTTAGTTCTCGATTATCCATTCTCTAGTTTTCTGTTCAAGCTTTGGCTGCAGACAGAAAACTGGTTTGCTTAGCTTAGAAATTAATGTACAAAAATTGGTTCCGTGAAACAATTAATGGCATAGTGAAATATTAAAATAACATAATCAAATATCAAAAGAATCCAAACAATAAATATTTAAAATATATATATTTATATTTATAAATAATATATATATATATATATATTTACAATATATTTACATTTATAAATAATATATTTATATTTATAGTATATTTATATTTATAAATAATATAACATTAATATTATATTAATAATATAATATTAAATAATATAATAATTTTTTTATGATGTTAACTATTTGGGCTCTAGGTCTTTGGAAATTTAAAATAAACAACGTTTTATTTTTAATTTAATATTTTCACTATATTTCTGACACCGATAGATAGCCGCGTAGTATAAACCCAGAGACCGACTGTCGACTGTCGCGGAGTATAAACCCAACAGACCGACAGGGCTTTAAATATAGATAGCCGCGGAGTATAAACCCAACAGACCGACAGGGCTTTGTAACTATGTAGTTACGCTTGAAAGAAACGATATTTCTTATGTTTCTTACCCGATTCAAGCCTCCACGATGCTGCAGCTGATGTTGTAGATTTACGACGAGGCGGCGTAGATGCGGCGGCGTAGATGTGTCGTCGACTGCGGCGTTGACGGTGACGTCGACTGAGACGTCGATTGAGACGTTGACTGCGGCGTCGACTGAGACGTTGACTGCAGCGTCGGCTGAGACGTTGACTGCGACGTTGACTGCGACGTCGACTGAGGTCCTTGCGATGTTGACTACGAGTCCTTGCGATGTTGACTACGAGTCCATGACTGTCCCGATGCACTAAGTGCGCGCTCTTTTATACTCTGCTCCTCATTCTGTGAGGCGCTTTAAAGCTTTCTCCGAACTTCGGACTTGTTCGCTGGAAATGATGCGACATGTTCGTCGCTTCAAGTGTTTACAAGCTATTCAGCAAACTCGTTTGACTAGTTTTCTATATTTACTTTGCAACAACGAGTTTGCTGTGCTTTGGCCTTGACTTTGATGCTGAGTTCACGTCTTCGTATGAACGTTAAATTTTATCAGCAAAATTTATCGTTACAGAATAAAACATCGGTGGGTAGTTTAATGCGGCGTTCGCCAGCGGATTCACTTAAATTAAAACCTTTGAAAGACATTATTAGGATTCCACATTTTAATATTCTGATAATATTTAAAAATTTGTCTTGTGTATTTTCTTTATACGCTTCAAGGATCCGAAAATATTGGACAAGGTTACCAAAAAAAATGGAACCGATTTGGTGGCACTAGATAAACGTTCGTTAACCATCTGTTCGAACACAGATTACATCAACATAACCTATCACCATGTCATTTGTCCCGATGCAGATACGGCGAAGGTAAGTTTTTTATTTACATATATTATGTTATATTATATTATATTATATTAGAGTATAGGAGGATCGAAGTCTGCTGTGATTATAATGTACCGTCGCCGACCATAATATGCTTTATCCGGCATAAGCAATGTATATCAGAATATATACATTGTTATTAGAATATATACTGTTATCCTTATACAATATTAATCAATGATCCACCAATTTGTCGATATTTTCCTGCTGTAATACAGACTAGGTACGGCATTCCCAGTTCTCGCACTTCTACCAGAGAAAGATCGTTCCATCGCCAGCGTTGAGAAACGAGGTAAAATTAAATAGCGCGATCTGCTTGATGAACAAAAACGGAGGCTCTCAAAAAGTCCATAAGGGGTTTTGTTAATTATAATGAGGTATAGTTTGCGAATTACCAACTAGACTCTTTTCCGGATCATGGCAACGTGCTTATCCCATGAAAGAATTTCCGTAATAAATAACCTAGATTTATTGCCGCATCTTGGTAGGGGGTAAGCAGATCCCAACTGCAATAGGTGAAACAAAACTACCACCTTTTGTATTTCCAATAGCCATGGCAATGAGTCTTAATCAAATTCAATTTAAGCTTATTATCCAATCCCCATGAAGAGATCCTAGTGATATCATCACTCAGCCGATAAAACTCTGCGTCAGCGTAGTTTGGTTTACACGCAAGTAGCAGCTACACATCACCCGCAAAAATAATAACCTTCGTGTACTTTACAACAGAAGGAACTAGCAGTCCTAGATAAGAACAAGTTATGTCTGCGTTAATATACAACGCAGTCTTAAACAAACGACGCAAAGTCTATGCAGTTTAAAGCCTTACTGAAGTCTAATAACAGTAAAAGAGATAGTTTGCTAGCATCCATATGGAGACGACCGGTTTCTGTAACGCTTAAAAGCGCAGTACTGCTACTATGATTCGCTCTGAAACCAAACTGGTTCACAAAAATATCGACCCTCCGATTACCTTCCAAAAAAATACCATAATCTCCTATTTTAACAGAATCTCGCAAAGCAAAATTAGAATCTGCTTTCAGAGTATCATCCACAAGCATCGTAGACGTCGCAGGAGGATTTTAAATCATTAGGTTCAATCTCCGCGCATTCAATCTCTCCATTTAGCACAGCAATACCACACACGTTATTAAATAAAGGCATGTCTTGAACTGGACGTCGTCCAGAACTGACCAGACTTTGTAGTAACTAAAGACTTGCTAACCAAGAAAAAGTAAATAAAATAAAAGGAGTTGAATATCGTGTGACGACCATCAAATGCGACGACCGAATTTGGTAGTCATCACAAGCATCAAGCCTAACCAGCGGTTAGCAGAAATGGGAATATCGCCGTCACGAAAGCAACACTGCTCGAAAGCTCGAAAGCTCAAAAGCACAAGTTTGGGAAGGATCCCGTTATTTGATGATATAAACGGAAAGCAAGCGACGCTCTTTCTTCTTTTTTGACTTTGGATCTTCGTACTCGGACAACAGCAGTCTTTCTACGTAAAATCACAACAGCAGCTTTTCTATTTTATTGAACATAATATCACAACAAGCACCATAAACTTTACAATAAAGAAAACCCTCGCAACAACAAAACACTCGTCTGAATTTAAACTACGGAGACTATAGGCAGCGGTGAGTATTCTGTCAAATACAAAGAAGCATGCGCACTACGGCAAACAGCGACAGCGGTCGTGCAACGTGCGGATTGACTAGTCTGAGTGCTTGTTAAAGCTGACGACAGCCAACTCGCATTGATAGACGGGCCAGCGAATGTAGCGTGTGTGCCGGCCCGTATGAGTGCTTGTTAAAGCTGACGACCTCCGACATTACTGTTGCATCCACTGGAACAGGGCCGCTGAGTCACTGTAATAGAAAGTTTGCGAGGTTCCTAGAGCCGACGACCAAAGCTCGCGCGTGCGCATCGAAGCAACGGGGTGTTCCCTTGCCCGAGTGCTTGTTAAAGCTGACGGCCATCATCAGAAACGCACGAGACCATTGTCTGTGTACGAACCCTGGCATCCGACGGCTACTCCGGCCAAGAAACGTTCGTCACAGAGTCGGCCGAGCAGGGACTTTAGGTTGGAGAAAACGTACGCGACCTAGAGGCAAATTCAATATATAGGAGATATCGCTCAAATCTCGCACAGTTTACGAGATATCGCTCAAATCTCGCACAGTTGACGAGATATCGCTCAAATCTCGCACAGTTTACGAGATATCGCTCAAATCTCGTACGGTTTACGAGATATCCCTCAAATCTCGCACGGTTTACGCGATATCGCTCAAATCTCGCACGGTTTACGAGATATCGCTCAAATCTCGCACGGTTTACGAGATATCGCACACTCAAGGAAGTAAACAGACACAGCGCTCGTACCTTTGACGAGATATAACACCGATCTTGCAGCGTCAGAACACAACTACATCGATACGACGGCGCTAAACATTTCACGACAACGATCCATATATATAGCGAGTCACGGCAACGACGTTAGGGAATTTAAACAAAACAACACGAATAGCAGCGAGTAAGCGAAACAAAAGGAACCATTATTGGTACCATTATTACTCACTCACGAAGGACGAGTTAATAGCAGAAGTGTCGAAATTTGCGCTCGAGGTCGACGGCAAAGCAGAGGAGTTACGCAAGAGATTCAAGGCTTGCATAAGGGAAGGCAACGACTCGTCCGAAGAGGTCACACTATTGCAAGAATTGGAAGCGATGTACCGCATTGGGTGTACCACACCTGAACCCTAGCAGCCATCTGTCTCTAAGGAGAGTTCAATGGAGAATTTACTCCTCGACGTACCAGTCGCGTCCACGTCAGCGAAACGCTATGCGAAACACGACAACGAGATCCCTTCAGTCTTAGCGGGACCATCGAAAGCGGCACAGAACACGAAACAGGATGGTACACCTAAGTACGCAGCAGTCATCGACCAGGTAAAGAAATGCTCAGTTAAATATGACGGAGGTCGCGAACCATCTTTTTATTTATTTTATTGCTTTTATTGAAGGGGTCGAGGAACTCACCGCGGCATATGGCCTGTGCGTGGATCTGCTCCCACGCACTATGCCAGAGGTGCTCAAGGATCGCGTCTTAGCCTGGTGTCGCAACAATCAACGACGATGGGAGAATTGGCTCGCCTTCAAAAAGGAATTTACACGCTTCTTCTTACTGGCGCGCTATTTCGAGGAACTAAGTAAAAGACAGCATCCGCCGTAGGACACAGCGAGCAAGAGAAAACTTCAAGGACTATGTCCTCGCTATGCAAGGCCTGATGAGACAAGGGAACTACGACGTGGAGTAACAGCTTAACCGCATCTACAGGAATTGCCGCGGTGAGTATTTGCTTTTTATAAGACGGAAAGACTGGCTGAGCCAAGTCAACGCTGGCTGAGCTCATCGCACTGGCTGAGGATTACGAGAGCATTCCTATTGAACGGGACCGCGAGGCACCGCCGCGCTCACGCTATGAACAGAACAGGATAGTTGCGGACGCAGAAGACGATGCGGTCGACGTGCGGTCAGCCTGCCGCAGGTGCGGCCAAAGCGGTCACATGTGGCGATCCTGTCGTCGACCGGCTGTACTCTTCTGTTGGGACTGTGGCCGAAGGAACAGACGAACCATTGATTGCTGCAGAGTCCGTTCGGGATACGAGCAGGGGACTCGTCGCTAACGAGGAGTGACGTCCATCCCGAGATAGCAGAAACCTCGTACCCAACAACCCAATTGAAAAGCGACGGCAGCAGAGTCTGGGCAAAGGTTGCCATCGGGAACGCACTAATGACTGCCACAATCGACACAGGTGCATTCAGAAGTTTCATCAGTGAATGGATGGCAGATGAACTTATGGATCAAGGGATCAAGGGCAGCGCCGAGGTGCAGGTGCAGATGGCCGACGGAGGCTTACGCCGCCTGAACCGAGCACTCACCGTGGAAGTTAAACTTGGAACAACAACATGTGAAGTGAAGTTACTGGTCTTGCCACAATCCCTGGACCATCTAATTCTTGGTATGGACTTTATGTCCAAGACGGGAGCGGAACTACGCTGTGGCGGCCAAACCACCAAATTCCACGCCGCGCTGCACACTCAGAGACGTTGCCAGGCAGCCAGAATCAGCACGATGCGGAAAACACAGCGGAAACCACGGGACACCGCAGCGTGACCACGACATATCCCCTGGAACCATACCCAAAAAAACAGAACCAATGAAGACATCAATGATGTAAGCGAAGCCAACAGGATAACGAGGTTTCTGGAAGAGGAACTGAAGGGTTTCGAGGAAATTTCCGGCACGCCAAACATCGCCACACACAGGATTATTATGCGCGATGACAGGCCCATCAAGCAACGATACCATCCCAAGAATCCGGCGATGCAGAAGATAATCGACGCAGAGGTGGATGAGCTACTATAAAAGGGATGCATAGAGCCGTCGCGTAGTGCGTGCAGTGCACCGCTGGTGCTACTAAAGAAGAAGACAGAAGACTGGCGAGTTTGCGTCGACTACAGGCAGCTGAACGCACACTCAGTTCCTGATGCCTACCCGTTACCCAGGATCGACTACATTTTGGACCGGCTGAGAGACGCCAAATACATCAACAGTTTATATCTGAAAAACGGGTATTGGCACATCCCAATGGACCAACTAAGTAAGTAATTTAATGCATTCACGGTGCCGGGAGAGGCTTGTACCAGTGGCGAGTTATGCCGTTCGGGTTGCATTTGGCTCAGGCTACGTTTCAGCAAGCCTTGGACCAGGTCATCGCGTCGGAATTGGAACCTTTCGCTTTCGCCTACCTTGATGACATAATTTTTACCGGAAACTCTGTGGAAGACCACATGGCAAAACTGGCAGAAGTACTACGACGACTAAAAGCGGCGAACCTGAAGATCAACCGGGACAAATGCAAGTTTTTTCAGCGAGTGATCAGGTATCTCGGACACATGCTGAGCGCAGACGGAATCCACACCGATCCTGACAAAGTCGCAGATATTCGTGAGTTAACGCCACCAAAAGACGTAAAAGTAGTTCCAAGAATCATAGGTAATGCATCATTGTACAGGCGTTTTGTGCAACACTCGTGCAGCCTCTGACATCGTTACTCACTAAGGGACGACGATTTCGTTGGGAAGAAGAACAACAACAGGCATTCGAACACCTAAAGCAAAAGTTGACGGAAGCAACAGTCTTGCCAGATCCTGACGCAAGAAATTGACTGTTCGGAACGTGTCATCACCTACGCCAGTCGCCATCTCAGCCAAGTGAAACAGCGATATTTAGCCGCGGAGAAAGAATGCCTGGCCATCGTTTGGGGATCAGAAAGATGCGCCCGTATTTGGAGGGGTACCACTTCGTGGTCATTACGGACCATTTGTCATCAAAATGGCTTAACTCCATCCAAAACCCATCCAAAACCCATCCGGCAGAATCGCGCGCTGGGTCCTCGAGCTGCAGCAATTTAAATTTGAGGTGAAGTATCGCAGCGGCAAGTGGAATGTCGTCGCTGATACGTTGTCGCGCCAACCTGTAGAGAAATTACAACAAATTACGACCGACGAGACGAGATGCAAGTGGTATCTCGAGAAGATGCAAGCGGTGAAAACGAATTCAGACGGGCACTCGGATTTTGCGGTAGTTGACGGGCAGTTGTATAAACATTCTGCCTACGAAGATCTGGAAGCAGAAGAACCAACGTGGAAGCTATGCGTACCAACGCCGTTGCGTGGAAAGGTACTCCAAGAAAACCATGACCCTTGCGCAGGGCATCACGGGATCCGGAAGACATTAATCAGAATCCGATGACGCTACCACTGACCTGGACTGGCGCGAGATGTGAGGAATTATGTGAGAACTTGCGAAGTATAAGGTACTGTCAGAAGTATAAGTTATCACAAGAGCCGAAGGCCGGTCACATGTTGACTCAGCTTAGCAACGAACCGTGTGAAATAATCTGTGCTGATTTCATCGGCCCACTGCCGCGCTCCGCCCAAGGAAACACCCCTGCGGTGGCAATCTTCGACAAATTTTCCAAATGGACGGAAATCACCGATGCGTAAAGCCTCCACCGAGGAGGAAAACGTCGAGAAACTCCGAGACGCATGGGAACTTGTGGCAATCTAAGGCAAGCCGCGCAGGTTCAGTCGCGTCACTACAACTTGAGGAGGAGGAAGTGGGCACCGCAGATCGGGCAATTGGTGTTAGCCAAGACACACCCGTTGTCCAGAGCAACCGACAGGTTTAACACCGGGCTGGCTCCGAAGTTCCAAGGTCCGTTTCAAGTCATTAGTTTGACCTCCCAAGTCATCGTCCAGTTAGCCGGCGCAGAGGGAAAACGAGCAGGCACTGTTCATGTCAGTGAGCTGAAGACGCCCCAAACCGGCAGCGGCAACGTCCCAAATAGCGATCCGATCATGACGTATCCTCCAGGAAACGGCGGCATTGCCACACGGATACCAGAATACTACAGACTAGCTAGTAGACAGTGGCTGAATGACGCACTGATCGAGTTCGCCATTCACTGGGCAAAAGAACAGGCGCCAACTGAGGCTAAGAAGCGGCTTCACATATTCAGCCCCTTTTTCTTCGAGCGTCTCACGCGGGGCAGCACGGCAGCAAAGAGGTTTTAAGGCGTTCGCCGTTGGACAAAAAACGTCGATATGGCCGCCATGGCGAGAATCCTGGTCCCCATCAACCGAAATTACCACTGATGGCTGATGGCCATTTCCTGGCCAGCAGATGACGACCAGAGCCGACGACCACTGTTCCTGCAAATGGACTCGCTCTCGAAAGGCCCGAATACGGAAGTCGCCGGCATCCTGCGAGACTACTTGAACGCAGAGTTTACCACCAAACACCCGGAACAGCAACGAGAGGCCCTGGATTTGGAAACTGCCCACTCCACGAGGTAACTGTACAACAACAGGTAAATGGGTACGACTGCGAAGTGTTTCTGGCACACTTTCTCGAAGAGTGCCTCGTCGGGCCGACACAGAACCGTCAGAAGCTAATAAGGTGGCAACCCAGGCAGCTGCACCCCAACCAAAAGAGGCAGGATATGGCTTACAACATCCAAAGAACTGCAGAGAGGCTACGAGACCACAAAGTCATACTGCCTCCACTTATATTTGAACCCACACCCCAAGTGCACAAGAAACCACAGGGAACCACCGAGGAATCTTCAGGGCCGTCGTCGAAACGCCCAAAGTTCGAGGACACCCAGGGAGGGCGCCACCACGTGCAAACAATGGGGCGGACTACCGAAGGAAACGACAAGCCATCAAAGACAGTCACCATGGAAACGTCAGCGATTGGTCCACAGCGCATCGAGGCTTCATCAATGGTTTACGCAAAGGCGTCACCGGCCTTTCCCGAACCAGACATGGATCTCCTCGCTACCTACGAGCCCCCGGAGGGGTGGGAGGAATTTCTCTTCCTAGCACCGGATATCCACCAGGCCTCATTCTTCGCGTTATTGGACGAAGAAGGCTCACTAATCAAATATCACCCAGCAGGCATTTCATCCGACATCTCCGGTTTAGCCAGGTCTCAGACACCAAAATGACAGACAACAATATTTTTAATTAGCCAAATTCCACTAACGTCATCTAACTTGTCGGGGCGCGAAGGAGCACATAGACTTTGAGCGTCAAAATGACCAAAACTCAAAGTTCTTAGCGCCACTATTCTAAGCACTTAAAAAAAAAAAAAAAAAAAAGGAAAGAATACGCACATTACCATGGTACTAGCTATGGTAAGTTATATCTAATTAATCCAGTATTCCAGGCCAAGCACGAGGTTCCATAAGAAATTAATAAAAAAGATAAGATCAAGCACGAGCAGTAAAATAATGCATACATTTTATTCCCGTAACTCGCCTACTCAAGTCATTAAGTAGGCTTTATGGATGGCTGAGATAATTTAGATTCTTAACCACGGATTTGGCTCGAAGGACCAATCGAAGCTAATGCGGCGTTTCATTTTCATATATTCGAGTAATTTTTTTTATTACTGTATCATAAACTAATCGAAAAAATTACAAAAACGTAAACTATGTCCGCCCCAAACCCTTGAACACAATACAACATATAAAATTGCCTTTTTTTCCCACTTCACTATCGACAGCCTGCAACAACCGACTCTGGTCACGAACTTTCTCATTCAGAAAGTTGAATCGTGCATCCATATTGCTGAACTTCTGTTTGCAAAAAATCAAATATAGGAAATTATATAAATAAACTGTAACATACACCTTGTTATAAACAAAAAACACGCAAAAATTGGGAAGTTTCAAAAATTTACCAACATCGGGATAGAAACCATAGATTACTCGATCGATAAAAAATCTGTTTGAGAAATCGGAATCTTGAATTGCCATATAGTTGTTCTGGTTTTCTGTATCAATCATTGCATACGATTTATTTACACTGAAATACTAGGTGCAAAAGGATTTTAGATACCCAAATAAGCCAATAACGGATAATTTTCACCTTTTTTGTAACAATTTGTATTCAGTTTCATTTATAATATTCTGGTATTATCATTGCACAATATTTTTACAATTAGGCTTATAATAGTGTATTTATAACAAGAAAGGTCAATTATAAACTGAATTTATAGGACTAATTTATAGACACCGAATCAAAGTTTTGTTTCATTGTATCAGTGCAATTCTAGCAAAAATGCATTAGTGCATAACCGAAGAACTGTCAAACCGAAGAAATAAATAAACACGTGTTGTTTTATATTAATATATGCAGCTATTTTTATAATTATACGTCGGTGTGAACAAGAAAAGGATTGAAATAGTAATAATGTTAAAAATAGTGGAAATCTATGTGAATTTGGTGGCGAAATTTGCAAGTTTGCCGAATTTAGAAAGCGACAATGTATATATCTTAAAGCAGACGTACTTAATAACAATAAATAGGACCTTGTGGGTTGTAGTAAATATCAGCAGCGATAGTACTTTTTTGGGAAGTGGATTTAGATTTCGATTCAGATTTTATGATCATTTATATTTATTTATTTATATATACTTTGGAAGCACTTAAGAGCAGAGTCTTTTAAATGCATATTCTGCAGATACAACATACAAAACAAAATATACATGAATAATTACTAACATATAATCACTAACGAATAATTCTAATAGTATTATATATAAAGATAAGAAATACAAATATCTAAAAAAAAAGAAAGAAGTTAAGATAGAAATTATAGGAAGTATTAAAAGATTTGTCGCCTGAAACTGTGAGTATTTGTTATTCGTGTAATTTTCGCTAGTAGTGAATTCCACAACTGAATCACACAGACGTAAAAAATCCGCTCTAATACAAGAAACCTGTAGTAAGGAGCAATGACAGAGAGCAATGATTGCCAGGAAAATAACGATATTTTCTTTAAAAATTTCCGGAACAGTCAAAGAGATCCCGAAGAATTATTTAACATTTGGGAGAAGTGCTTAGTGACTAAATTTATATCTTTCCAACTTATTGGCATTACACAAGGGGAAAGATAGGTTGTCTGCAATTCTAAACTTTGAAACAGAGTTGCAAACTAATAAAGTGAAGCTAAGACCCAAAGCATTTTGGTTTAGCGGTGAAATTTCAACAATTATTAAAATAGATATTAAAAATTTTTAGAGTGGTTTTGGGGGTTGAAAATGTTTAGCCCTAAAACCTGGAAAAACCACTGTATGGATACGTCGTATAACATAACCACATTATGGTTGAGCCTTGATACTTTAGAAAGCAATGAAATAAAATTAAGTTAATAGTTTAAAACTCGAACGCTAAAACATGATAGCTCTATGACAAAAGACATAAAAAATTACAACGAAAATGATTTAAAACAAAGCAGGATTTTTGTTCTTGAGCATCTTTCTGAAGCATAGAAAACTTTCGCAGTTTTATATGTTGTATTGTGTTAAAGGGTTTGTGGCGGACATAGTTTACGTTTTTGTAATTTTTTCGATTAGTTTATGATACAGTAATAAAAAAAATTACTCTAATATATGAAAATGTAACGCCGCATAAACTTTGATTGCTCCTTCGAGCCATGTCCTTGGTTAAGGACTCTAAATTGTCCATAAAGCGGGAGCGGAGTAAATGACAGGCGAGTTACGGGATTAAAATGTATGCATTATTTTACTGGTCGTGCTTGATCTTATCTTTTTTATAAATTTCTTATAGAACCTCGTGCTTGGCCTGGAATACTGGATTAATTAGATATAACTTACCATAGCTAGTACCATGGTAATGTGCGTATTCTTTCCTTTTTTTTCTTTTTTTTTTTAAGTGCTTAGAATAGTGGAGCTAAGAACTTTGAGTTTTGGTCATTTTAACGCTCAAAGTCTATGTGCTCCTTCGCGCGCCGACAATGTGGGATGAAATGGCCAGGATTTTGGGCTAAAGGTTATTTAGACATTATCCTTCAGTGAGTAGAGGGGGTGCTACCTTTATCTTTATTTCGCATAGGCAGTTAAACATATTAAAGTAATAGCGAGCTCTCAACCACATCATCCTGGTGAGTATCCTTTTGTTGAGGGGATGCTCAGTGGGCGTATAATTGCGTTTGAGGTAGTTTACAGGGTGAGCGGCTATTTAAGCAGTATCTCTGACGTCCTTTCAGAGATTACACCACGGTATGACTCCATTATTGTTGTGGGAGATTTAAATCTTAATCTGCTAAATGTCAACACTGAAAGAAAGAAAAGAGAAAGAAAAGAGAAGAGAAAGTGTAATGAATTTCTCGCATGACCTCAATCTGAGTAACGTGGCTGATTTTAGCAAGCCATCCCTTACAATATTCAACTCCTTTTCTTTAATTTACTTTTTCTTGGTTAGCAACTCTTTAGTTACTACAAAGACTGGTCAGTTCTGGACGACGTCAAGTTCAAGGCATGCCTTTATTTAATAAACTGCGTAGTATTGGTGTGCTAAATTGAGAGATTGAATGCGCGGAGCTTGAACTAATGATTTGAAGCGTTGTCTTGTATCGCTGCATACTCCGGCGACGTCTACGATGCTTGTGGATGAATCTCTGAAAGCAGATGTTAATTTTGCTTTTAGGTGTGTATCAATAGATGAGCTGTGGGAGTCCTTAAGCATAATGAGATCAAATTCAGTAGGCATTGATGGTATTAGTCTGAAGTTCATAAAAATAATATTCCCAGCTTCGGCTGCTATATCTTGCACATTATTAATGCCATCTTAATCACCTCTGAGTTCCTGCTCAATGGAAGAAAGCAAGAGTGACCGCAATTCATAAGACAGCTAATACTTCGACGGCTGATGACTTCAGACCTATAAGTATTTTGCCCTGTTTGTCCATTTTATGCGAGATTCTGTTAAAATAGCAATTTATGGAATTTTTGGAAGGTAATCGGAGGGTTGATATTTTTGTGAACCAGTTTGGTTTCAGAGCGAATCATAGTAGCACGACTGCGCTCTTAAGCGTTACCGAAACAGGCCGTGTCCATATGGATGCTAGCAAACTATCTCTTTTACTGTTATTAGACTTCAGTAAGACTTTAAATTGCATAGACTATGTGTCATTGTATAAGAAACTCAGACATAACTTGTTCTTATATAGGACTGCTAGTAAGCTCTTCTGCTTTCATACCTGACGCAAAGCACGCAATGTGTGCATGTTAATGGGGAGTGGCTACTAAGCTTAAATTGAATTTGACTAGACTCAGGCCATGGCTATTGGAAATACAACAGCTGGTAGTTTTGTTTCACCTATTGCAGTTAGGGATCTGCTTACACCCTACCAAGATGCGGCAAGAAATCTAGGTTATTTATTACGGAAATTCTTTCATGGGATAAGCACGTTGCCATGATCCGGAAAAGAGTCTAGTTGATAATTCGCAAACTATACCTCATTATAAATAACAAAACCCCTCATGGACTTTTTGAGAGCCTCCGTTTTTGTTCATCAAGCAGATCGCGCTATTTAATTTTACCTCGTTTCTCAACGCTGGCGATGGAACGATCTTTCTCTGGTAGAAGTGCGAGAACTGGGAATGCCGTACCTAGTCAACTCAGGTCATGTCCATCGGAGCCGATATTTAAAAAGCTTAGTGTGAGTTATCTAACGACGACCTAGGAGGCTTGGTTGTGGGGTGGTTTATGGGACTGGGTTGCCGTTATGACCGTTTTGGTGTTTGGTTCGATTTGCTGCGAGGCGGTTGTGCTCGCTGCATATCGGAGTGGAAGGGAAATGAATGGTAGTTTTCGTCAAGAAGCATGGTAGCTTTTTTCACATATTGTTACTATCGCCAATCTTTGAATCAAATTTGAACCAATTTTTGTTCCAATTATGAATTATTAATTTCAAATGAATATTGTAGACAGTTTTCCACAAAAAACAAAAACAAATTGAAAAATTTGTTTAGTCGAAAAATGGCAATGTAACATGGGCATATGGAAACTTGTTATGAATTGAGTAACTGAAGCTTTTTATGCGCTTTCTTTTAATTTATGTGTCACACCTACATTGTCTTCCAGCTATTTTGATTAGGAATATAAAGAGACGTAGGCAATACTGTTCTGGAAAAAGTGAGTAGGTTGCTGAGAGAGGTCGAAAAGTTATCAAATTTCTTGTGACATTTAAGAGAGTGTCGACGTGTTCCAATTCATTTTTTCATAGGAATATTCCCATTGACGTTGATATCTGTTTCTAGTTCTATACAACAAAGAATATGTTAATATAACAACAAAAACCACTATAAAAGGCATTCATTTGACCTAAACGAAATTTTCTTTCAAGTACGGCTTCAGTGCTTTTGAATTTTATCACAGACCAAAAAAAAAAAAAAAATTTTAAACAAGTGCAAATCAGATGGATTTTCCTAATTTTGTAGTTCCTGCTCTGTATAAGATCAGGAAAATATCTACACATTGGCGGATCATTGATTAATATTGTATAAGGATAACAGCCCTAAAAAGGGTGCATTAATTGTTCGTTGACGTATTTATATTCTGATATAAATTGTTTATCCCGGATAAAACATATTATGGTCGGCGTCATTTGCATATCGTTTACTTTTGACACTAGTTTAAGGTGGCGAAGGCACATTATTGTTTGGCCTTCAGCATGGTGAAATCTTTGCGTAGGTTGTTATATTAGTGTTGTTCCACACAGAAAAAATGGTAGATCTAAACTTTACCCAAGCTATCTACTCTCGCCAGTGCTAGAATCGTGGCATTTTCTTGGGGTCTTTGTCGACACCTCCAAAAAAAGTAAAATACTTCTTCGACTGCTTGATATTAAAACTAAATATTCTAATGGTATTATAAATTTAGGAATTTTGAAAAAGTCTCGGTAAATTGAGCGCTCAAACGTTTTAGAAAGGAATTTTGAAAAGAGTTTCTTGACACGTAAAAAACTCAACAGCGCTTGTTTTTGTAAACAGATGTATGATTTACTTTGAACTTGATTTTTTTTTTTTTCAATGGGACGTTTCTAAATATATTAGAGAACCATATTGCATTCATAAAAGTTGCCAAGCAAATTGAAAAGTATGAATTATTTGCAATGTGTAAACCCAATCTTGGCAGAATGTAGTTCATTACGCCCCCTTAAACTCTAGTTCAGCAATTGAAATTGAGTCCATGTGAAGACATTGTTCCAACAATGTCTATTACCCCAAGAGAATTTATTTGATGAATTAAAAGAGATAAGAAATATTAAAACAAAGAAAATTGGATGAATTACTAAGTCAAAAGCTTAAGTCTATAGGGCTGATTATGCTCACTCAACGCACAGGGAAATGAAACTTAGAAGAAATTTGTGCATTAGAAAACGAGTTGCCGAAGTCTGCTTCGTGCCGGCAACGAGTATATATTGTAAAGAGATTTTAACGCAGGCCACTCATTACAGAGCACCTTTAGATGGTGCGCGGACTTAAGGTGACAGCGAAAATGAAGCCCTAGAAAACGTCGACAGCGAACATACGGGAGAAACTACGTGTTCGTGTGTAGGCACGAGACAACGATCATAGCAAAGCAAAATTGTATTCTCGCTTAAGGAGTGAACGCTGGACGAACATCAGCTATTGAACTGTTAATGAGTGGAAAGAAATAGGAAGATTCTGTAAATTGAAGGATTTCCACTTTGTTTTCGGCGATTGCACTAACAAATTATTATGCAGTCCGTCCCTCTGTGTAGGTTGAATATTTTGTTTTTGTGGATAATTTGGTTTCTTGTGTTGATATTTGGGCGAAGTTTGATATTTTCAGCTTCAGGTCATTTTTCGCTTTTTATTCAATTTTCTCCTTTCGCACTTATTGAGTACAATTTTAATGCGCGAATAGAAAAAGGTAGTGCTGCTTTAAAAAGTAGTGAACTTACATATGTATATTAATTAGTATGGATTAGTTAATTAATCAATTGTTAAATTAATTCATTTAAGCTTTCCCAAATATATGTACTTCTTTATAATTCTAAAATTTAAATAAGCAAAGTGCAAATACAAAAAAAAAAATTAAAAAACAATTTTAATAATTAATGTTCAATGACAAACGAGGAAAATTTTTTAGTTTTCTTAATTGTACTTAAAATAAATAAAATCTTTTTTGTTCTTATTTTATTCAACTGACCTACTTTTTAAAATAAGCAGTTATTATGCAAAAACACGTTTTTTTTATCACATCAGCAAAATTCTTCCGCTTGTCACAGTATCGCAACATACATTCAACCTCCTAACGAAGCATAGATAATTTTGCATTTACATGTGCCAATGATAATGAGGTCATGAAAGCTCTTTTGTCCATTAAGTCAAATGCCGCTTGCCTTGATGGTATTTATCCTAGATTAATAAACTTATCCTACCGTACATTTTGAAATTTATTACTTATATTTTTAATTCAATTATTACCACCTCTGCATTTCCTGTTTAGTGGAAGTATATGAAAATTATTCCTATTCCGAAGAATTCCAAGTCGTATGTAAATGACTTCCGTCCAATCTCGATCTTGCCTTATCTTTCTAATGTCTTTGAAAGATTAATTTGTGATGAAATTATGGTTTTTATCCTGCGGAAAGCTATGGATAAATCATATGTATCCTTTCTGAATTTAGTCGACTTTTCGAAAGCTTTTGATACTGTGAACCATACTATTTTATATAATAAACTAGTTTCTAATTTTATTTTCTCTATTCAATCAAGCAAGCTAATCCGATCGTACTTAACAGACAGGCAGCAAAGAGTCGTTGCTAATGGGAATATGTCTTCTTTCTTACAGGTTTTTTCAGGTGTACCTCAAGGCCCCTCTTCTATTCTTGCTCTACGTGAATGATCTACCGCAAGTTGTGCATAACTGTTTCCTACATATGTATATTGATGATGTTCAGCTGATCTTCAGTTGATCTTTAGCTGTCCAATCAATGAAATAAACACCTCAATCGAGGCCTGTTGCAACGGATTGAGCCTCAATTCCACCAAATCTAAAGTTTTGCCAATTTACAAATAAATATCGCATTTGCATAATAAATTTTAGCATTTGAACTTCTCATGCACTCATGCACTCTGCCGAACGTATGCATAGGTAGCGATATCAATCCTTCCTTGTACTATATACGTAATAAATACAAGAAAGTATTGTAATCATGAAAAATTTCGATATTGATATTGATTTTGATGGTAACACACATTTTGACCATCGCGGAGTCAATTTTGACTAGTTTGGTCGTGAAGTGTGTACGTATGTACGTATGTACGCCTGTACGTATGTATTTATCCTCAATAATTTAAAAAACGGAGAATCGTAGAAAGTTGAAATTTGGAATTTGAGACTCTTATAATACCTAGTTGTGCACCTCCCTTTTTGGGTGCAATCGGTTGCGGGAAAAGCACACTTCTATATAGTTTTTTCAAATTTCATACATTACTCAAAAGCAAACACTCCTAGAAAGTATATACTATTTTGTATTTGGGCATAACATAAGGCACAATTTTGTAGCTCCAATTTTGATGATGGTTCGCACCAAAAGGACTTTTCGCCAAAGGAACACGAAGCATACATTATCCGAATTACATAAATGATAATGATAAATGAATAATATGCTGCTGTATCTTTTGCAAAAATTGTTTGTACCCTAACAAAACTAAACCGGGAAATCAAAATTAGCACGATTGTTAGTTAAAGCTGGCTGGAAACTAATTTGTTCTTCCTTGTTTACTTACTACTATTTAAATTATTTAAATTAAGAGAAGCCTATGAAATTTTTTTCATTATGCATGTAAAAATATTTAAAATTTTTAAAACTTCAATTTAAAATATAAATAAAATATATCAACCATTCTTGAAATAAAACCATACAATCGCCGTCGTACAAGGAAGTCATGTGTTGCCCACATCAGATATTTTTGGCTAAGGCTTTACTATTTCCGATGCTCACCTATGGCTATGAAATTTTTCACAATCTAGACTATGTTTCATTAAGAAAATACACTGTTGTTTCCAACAATATTGCTCGCTTTATATACAATAAAACAACTAGGTGATCATATATCTCGTCTATCTGCTTCAATCTTTGACTGCACGCCTAGTGATCTTTTAAAGTTAAGAACACTGCACTTTTTACAGACTAAGTAGCCGAAATATTTGTTTGACGATTTTTTTCCTCGTTTCTAAATAGGAATTAATGCCCGTTTACTTCCTTCTCATCTATCGACCTGTTTTTCTTCTTTCAATTTCTTACTTATGTTCTAAGAAATTTAAACATAAGTACATATATACATACAGTCTCATTGATTGAATGTTGTTTAGGCTACCATAAATTTATAAGATTTTATTATATAACGATGGTTAGCAAAGATGTAATAAATAAATGAGAATGAAATGAAATGAAATAGGGATTTGACAGCTCTTAAGTTGGAGGGGCTAGCGTTGAGTGATCATAATCAGGCCTTATGAAATCATCGAGGTAATTATAAACCTGTCAGTACATTAGACAGTTGCAAAATGCATTTATATATGCATTATGTGCATTATGCATATATGCTCTCAAATTATGCATACATACTCGTATATGTACATATATATGTATACCGATTTATTTTAGATATGGTTGGACGGCATTAGAAAAATTACACACAATGTTAAAGCGAACAACGTCTGCCCGATGATGTGTCTGAAGAAACAGTAAGTAATCAAGCATGCCGACTTTTGGGGCTCGTCTAAAACGAACTCTTCTGTATTGTGTCTTCTGTGTTCTATTTTTCACCTTGCTCGTTACGAACTTTTTCTGAAATAAATAATCTAATTACATTATTTGTTATCATAAGTAATTATTACAAATGCTATATCTTTCTTAATTTATATTAATCTAAACATTGGCTGTTATTTTTCTATTTTAGTTTCATACATAATTTTGATAACAACTTAATTTATTTGAGTAAATTTCACCTCACCTCTAATTATTTTCGAAGATGTTTTATTGAAAGAGTAAAATTGATATACTAAAAATACATAAATTAAACAACCCAATAATCAATTAAAATGATAAATGAGCAATATTATTAACGCTATTTGAAAAAGTATACAGTATTCAAATATTAGACATATGTATGTTCATACAAATATGTGTATTTATTTTCTAAAAGCTAATTATCAAAAATTAAAGTAACAATATATACATTTTGATTATAAATTCCTTATGTACAAGACTTAAATGTAAGGGCCTAAGTCCGGCTAAATGAACGAATGAAAAAAGCAGTGTTTAGACGCATTGTCGAAACGACATCAAAATTCTCAGCTGACCGCTCGATAACAAACGTGTTCCATGCGTACAGGACACACCCGATGACATTGTAACGAAGTTGCCAACTTCTTTCAAGGTTGAACACAGGTTAGCTCGCCGGACGTCCGAGGTTCTCCACAGAAAATTTATAACAACTATGGGAACTTTCGCTTAGGTACAACTTCTTTATTTTTGTATTTCTTTCCCTGTCGGAGTCCTTAAGCTTACAAATACCGCCTTCGGCGGTTGCTGCCAATGCTACCAAGGAAGAGAGCTTTTGCATGCCGGCTTAGCCTACTTACCTTGTTCCTTGTTACCTTGTTTCCCTGTGAATCGCTCCATGGTCCTCTATGAAGCCTATCCGACCAATCCACAATATCGCTTCTTAGGGATTGAAATGGCTTCCTAACTGCTAATGTTACCTGGTCCTAATATGATTCCCTTTCGCGCAAGTTCATCTGCCGCTTCATTGCCTTCTATGTTACGATGTCCAGCCACCCATATCAAGTTCACTGAGTATACCTGAGCCAGAATTGTTTTAGCCTCTTTGCAGCTACGTTCTACTTCCGAGGTTACTCCGTCCCTCGTAATAATGCCTTAATAGCCGCTTGACTACCTGAAAAAGTCTTCCAATATTTCCCTGAAATTGTATTGTTGTATGACCATTTAGCAACCCACTTTGAGAAATTATCTGTCAACACCAATGGGCCAATAAAATCGGCGGCAAGCGTACTGCATGTACTCCGGTACTTCTGCTGTAACACCTTATAGCACTGACAGTTCTTGCACTGACACTTCTTGCACTGACAGTTCTTGCACTGACGCACGTACTTACTAATCTGGCAGTGCAATTCCACCCAGTAGTAGTATTTTACTTTACTCGGGCAATGGTTTTGCGTATGCCCAATGGTTTTCCATCATTACCTCCATATGCATGTCTTCCGGCACGCACATTTTCTTTTGGGTTCGGTTTTCGTAACCCAGATTCCTATACAGCTTCCCATTGTCGATCTAGTAGTCGGTGTATTCATTGAATTTACGTCGCCACCAGGAACTCCTTGGATTTGCTTTAGCAATATCGCAGACTTGGCACACATGCTATAAAGATTAATCCTCTACTAATCGCCCAAAAAATATGCTATACGACTTGTGTTTAATAAAAGGCCCCTTGTAGAGAGTTTTCCGTTATTTAAAAGTATGAATATTCTTCTTGTTGAGGAATTGTTATATTCTGAAGTTCTTGTTTTAGATTAGGAACTTCAACCGACTCTACAACTGTTGATTTCTACTTGTTGAAGGATTATAGATTCGGTACCTGAACCGACTCCACAACTGTTGGTTTCCATTTGTTGAATAATTGTTCTCGAATTCGCCACTTCAGCCGACTCCGTGAATGCTACGATGAAACCCAAAATTAAACTTTGCTGGATGCGTGTTGAATAACTACCCAAATAAATTTATTTGTTAATCGCTCTTATATACTAATTTAACATAGTATAAAGTGACAAAATTAAAATATAAAAATTAAATTGTAGCTGGGTCAGCATAATGAAGTCGCTGCATTTGTGTCCCACAGTCAAGGGCAGTTAGTGGCTTTGGTTATTATGCTGGAGCAGCCGAAAGCAACAGCGGCCATTTGGTGTGACTCCTGCCTTTCCTCGACAATGGCGGTCAGCGACTCGATCGTTGACCGATGTTGCGCAAGCAGAACATGTCAACTGCATATCTAAACATCTTCCGGCGCGTTGACCTTCATCGACTGAACGTCAATAACTCCAGTTGGTCGTGCTCTTCTTGGGAGGGGTTATGGTGCTTCTGCTTGTTAAAAATATCTCGACTGTCCGATCCATTTCCAAAGAAGTATTGCTATATTGCAATAGCTGACGGTCATATGATGCTGGCGATCACCTTCTATTTGGGGTGGCAATTCCCAGATGTTGCTGCTAATCATTCATGCTGTAGCGATGTCTTAGAGTTGATGTAAGACTAAGACTAAGGAGTCTTAATGGGGCTTGAGGTAAATCAAGAGACGAGGTGTAGAGATTGTAAGAGCTTGAGTTGGCAACTTGCTCGGTGCGAATGGTCAGGGAATAACCCTTTAGTATACAATTGCCTTCTACATGCATCATGCCTGAGCCGTTCAGCGTGACTTGTTGCCTGTGACCGGCAGACTGCTATCAGTCTTAGTGGATTTTTTACAGCGTAGATCCATTGATTGGAGCCTGGTATTTTCGTCAACCAAGTACGTGTATGGCATTCTCAACTTTGACCACTTAGGTGCGCTTAGATCTGCTATTCTAGGCTGTGACATTAGTGATTACCTTAAAGCTCGTACGTACATTTTTCTACATAAAATTATTCATTCCCGCACTCCTGCTTATCTATTTTATAAATTATTATTTGGTCATTCGCTTAGTGGCCTTCTGTTAATTACCCCGGAGTATAGTTGCTTAAACTCATCGAGATGGTTTTTTATCAACGCTATAAAATTATGGAACTCCTTGCCTATGAGCCTTAAGCTCATTGCCGGAACAAGATCGGTCAAGCGTGCCATAGTTGAATACTTCTCGCAACATTGCTTCTCTTTCGACTGCCAGCATTACAATGTAGAACTCTCACACGGTGTTTCTCTCTTGCTCTCCCTCCTTCTCACTTACTATTTCTCTTACTCTTTCTCTGTTTTTTTTATGTCTTTTTTGTTTTTCGTTTTTTTGATTATTTTTTGTACCTTTAATTTAAGATACTTATATTTAATGTATTATTGAATGAATTTTGTACTATACAAGAAACTTTTTGGTTCTTATTGTACAGCCATTGTGGATTTATGCAAATAAATAAATAAAATAAATAGATAGGATCCGACTTATCGATAGATGCATCTATCGATAAGTCGGAAACCAATTCGAGATGTACGGCCTTCGTTAAAAAGCAGCAGAAAACCGCGATTTAGACCTTTGTGGGCCTCTTGCCACGAATTGTGTAGTGTACGTCGCAAGGATCATTGTAGTCAACACCACTGTTCACAAATGGTTGCGCCGGGGGTACCCGATGACTAGGGAAGGTTTCCATCATTTGTGTAAGCAATCTTTTCTTGGCTCTGCAGCATATTACACACTTTTGCACGATCGATCGTGTTATAGTTTTCCCTTTCAGAGGCCAGAAGCGTTGTCTTGTGTAAGCAAGTAGGGCTTCAGATGCACAGTGGAAGTTTGTGATGCATCTCCATAATGAGTTTCGTTATCCTGCCATTATACGGCAGTAACATTGGATATTTTGCGTCATGTTTTAAGGAAGAGGCGCTAAGGCGGCCGCCAACTCTCAGGATTCCTTTCAATGAGCTCGACTTTTGCAGCTCCTTACTCTTCTTGAGTTGCTTAATGTCTGCCTGAAAGTCTGCATGTTGCACAGTCCTGATGGTAACGATCAGTGCCTCATTTAAATCTTGTGGAGTAATATGTAATTTAGCGCCAATTCTTGACTTGTGGTTCTTCAGATGACGTATGAAGCGAAGCACATATGCGACAAGCCGTTGATATGTAATAAAAGAATTTCGATTTGGGATTTTGTATATGATGGCTTCGACGCCGTTGTGAGTAGCTGTCGCTACATTGACTTCTTATTTTCCTTCCTCCTCAGATGGTATCAAGTGTGCCTTGTGCGGTGGTGGTGGCCAACTTTCTTCCCTGCCATGTAAAAATAATAAGGAACCATAAAACTACATGCTACAGGAGGCGAAAATTCCTGGTGAGATGCCTTTTAAAACCAGATCGGCTGGGTTGTCTTTAGTACGCAACACACAACTATGCAGCACATAGTTCAAGTCGAGAGATTGTCTGGTGCTACTCATAATTTTGCGCACATTATCCTTATATGTACAGTTCCGTCTGAGATATTTTCTTTTATGTATATGACCGCTCCATATGCCTATTCGAATGCGCCTGCAAATCCGTGTAGTTGCATTGATATTTGACATGGGCCCTTGAACATGGGTCTTGGTACTTGCATCCCATTGATGCTACCAACTGATGAACGGAATGTCGTCCACATCGTGTGCATTGACGCCGGCAAAGCCTCATAGTAGTGGACCTTGGTCCCCGCAGTTCTTGAATAGATATTTTTTTTGCTAGCTATTAAGAGCTAGCTCTTGAGAGTTGCCGAGCGATAATGAATCATCGGCAAATGGAAGACGTACTACGTAACGTCCTTCTTGATTACGAGTGGTAGTCTGTGCAAAATGTGCTTCGTATCGAGATTCCGCTAGTGTCATGCTGTATTCTGGCTCACCTACTGCCTCTAAATGCCAAAACCTTTCTATGAGATCTCCTCCTTGCTGTTCATCGCTGTCAACGCATATTCCACACTGGCCAATGGCATTGGCGCAAGTGTCAACCTTCCCTGCTATGACCGAACCTCATAGAGTGTTCTACAAGATTGGTCCATCAGCTTTAAGTTTAATTTATCTTATGGTAAGTAGTTGTAAATAAAACTCGTAAATAACAATAAAACTCGTAAATTAATTTCTACCGCTAAATGATCACTGTTGGTATAAATCTTACTCACTTTCCACTTTACCGAACGAGCTAACACGCTGCTTGCGAAAGAGATGTCAATTATGGAGCCGCGACCATTTCGCTCGAATGTGTTCACGCACCCTGTATTTAACAGTACAGTATCCAATTTGGCGAAGCAGTTCAGGAGAAGAGAACCTCGAGAGTTTGTCCGGCTACGTCCCCATTCGTGTGCCCACGCGTTAAAGTCCCCAATAATAAATACTCGGTTCTTGTCTTTTCTTCTTCTGTGTATGTATGTGTGTGTGTTTTTTTTTCAATGAGAGGAACGCATCAAAAGCCTAAAGAGTGGGACTTTAACCCGCTAAAACCTCTCCCCACGTCTGTTAGTCCCCCGGAACTACCGTTAAGTATACCGTCGGGATGCAGAAGGACGTTACAGTCCTCTTACATAGAGTCTCTAGCTAGCACGTCTCCGTCCAGAACGTTTGTTGGTCCTGTACTGGTCAACTGTTCATATATTCGCTGCGCGCCTGTTCCTGTGTTGCTGATTGTAGCCGCATCGTTGAATACACAGAGCTTGGAGTGGATTGCAGCGGTGGCCTGGCAGACTCCCACATTCTCTGTGAGGTACGCATTGCTTGCAATATTGTGTTTGGTTCAAGAACCGCTCCATGCTCAATGTTCAGTGTATCTTTTTCCCGTTTGAACCGTGGGCAGCGAAACACCACGTGTGACGCATCTTCAATTTCACCATCGCATTCAGGGCAAAAGGGATTAGTGTAATGTCCGAAGCGATGTAGATACCTCCGGTACATTCCGTGGCCTGTTGAAAATTGCGTCAGGTTGTAGTTTACGACGCCGTGTCTGCGGTCGATCCAATCCCTATTATTGGGTATCAACACGTACTTCCATCTTCCTTTCGTGGATGAGTCCCATCTCTCTTGCCAAGCTTCAATGGTTTTTTCCGCTGCTCAGCATCGTCTATACAGCTGATTATTTTTTCATAGCGTTTCTGTGCCTCCAGAGCCATCAGGTCAATTGTGACCATGACAGAAATCACCAATGCTGCATCATCAGATACCGTTCTGTAGGCGGAAATAAAATCGTTCATAATGCCGCTTGTATAATTTTATGTTGAGCGATTCTGCCCATACGGGTGCGGCATACAACAATATTGACGATACAACTCTGGATAGGAGTAGTCTCCTACTGCTGTTAGGGCCTCCAATGTTTGGTAGCATTCTTGATAAAGCCGCATAACAGGTAGCTGCCTTTTTTCCCGCATATTCAGCATGTTGCATGAAGCAAAGTTGATCATCGATAACGACTCCGAGGTACCTTAGAGATCGCTGCAATATAACACGCTGTGACCCCACCCTTATTTCCATACTTTCGCACTTTCCGCTAACTTTAAGTTTACTGAACTCAGCCAAGCAATGATGGAGTCTATTGCGGTTTTGATCTTCTGCTGAAGGTCATAAATGTGTTTAGAAACTGCCACTATAGCTATGTCGTCCGCAAAACATACAATTGTGACATTCTCTGCTACTTCAATATTGAGATTTCCGTCATATAAGATGTTCCAAAGTAGTGGTCCTAGCACAGAGCCTTGTGGAACTCCGGATGTGACTTTGTACTCTTTAAGACTTTTATCAGTGTTAAACAAGAGCTCCCGGTTGCTTAGATAACTCGTAACTATCTGGACTAGGTATGTGGGCACCTTTTTTCTTTCCATTGCCGTGATTATATGACTCGAGTTTGCCGTTTTTAACGTATTTTGAATGTCAAGTATTACGACCGCACAATATTCTTTACTTCCGTCATTCCATCTCGTACCTTGAATGGCTTCCTTAGCTTGAGACGACCAACTTACATTACATGACATCAAGGAGGCAAATGGTCTGTAAGATGACGGTTCACCCGGTGTCTTGTCCGATTTTGGTAGTAAGACTAAACTCTGTAATTTCCATAACTTAGGAAACACGCATTGCTCTAGACAGAGTTGCAATGTGTCCCTAATTAACTTGTAACAGTCTTTAGCGGCTTTTTTAATAGCGCAATTAGGTACACCATCCGGACCAGCGCCTTTTTTCTTAGCTAGTCGCCTAGCTGCCTGCAAGACCTCTGTTTCTGTTATTTTGACGTCATCCATTTTATTTGATGCTGCGGAAACAGATGAGAAATTATTCGAAGCAGTAATTGCGGACACTTCTCCTGTGCTGCTCTTTTTAATTTGCCCATCACTGTTCTATATGCTCCACCCCACGGATTAGCGTTGGAATCTTCGCATAGCTATTTCAATATGAACTCCTTACTGCAACCAATTGCGTTTCGCAAGTTTTTTTGAAGTTTGCCGTACTTGACCCTGAGGTCATCTTTTTCTGGCGATCGCCACCTTGCTTGCTTGCAGAGGGTTCTTAGATCGCGAATTTCCTCGTTCCACGGTTGGGAGCAGCTTAGCAACCTTTGTCTTGGCATTGCCGCGTTGCATGCTTTTGGGAGGTGCTTAACTAACTGTCTAGCCGCTTTTTCTGCGTCGTCAGAGGGGTCATACTCTTCCGAGAACAGTACTGAGAAAACTTCTGGATCAAACTCTTTGTCTATCCAGCCGCTGTGCTCTATTCTCGTATGTGGGTTTTTGTTTGCCGATTTCTGCTATATTTCAATACTGATCGCTTGATGGTCGCTAAAAGTAAACTGTTCTATTACGCTCCATTTAGTCTGTCTAATCGCAAAACTGCTTACAAATGTAATGTCGATAATCCAATGCCTGCCATTTCTGCAAAACGTACCTTTATCTCCTCCATTAACCAGTGTAATATTTAACGATAAAAATATTTCCAATATTGTTTTACTGCGAGCATTCATATACCTGCTACCCCATTCTTCCGCCATTGAAGTCTCCGGCTATAATCACAGGGTTGCAAGTGCGTGCGAGATGAACAATGTTGTCAACTATTGTCTCAAATTCTGATTGAGAAAGCCTAGGTGCTGCATAACAACTAAAAACATGAATTCTGTTTATTAAGGCGTAAGCAAAACCTGGATGAAGAATGTTTTGAATACGCTGAAACGGATATCGCCCGCACGACCATATTGCTGCTGTTTTTGTCGCGTCTCCGTCCAGCAGTTACCTTACAGGTACAGGTATCTTATATGGTTGTGATATTATTGCTACATCAAATTTTACTTTATATACCATTTGCTCGAGAAACCTTTGTGCTCATTCGCAATTGTTAAGATTAATTTGCACCAATCTCATTTCAACATTTTGCTAGCGGCTCTCTTGTATGAGAAATGGCTCTTAGTTCGCTTTATGAGCGGAGTTGTCTGCGTTACGCGCTCATGTACGTTTTCTGGTTGCTGAGCTAATTGACTTTCAATTTTTGCTGTCTTATCTGCCATGTTGTAGAGCGAGACTATTTTATCAACGAGGTTTCTCATTGGTTGATGAATGGATCTGCGCCCGTTTCACATCATAGTCACCAGTTCTTTAAGTTTGATTACCATGCTTTTGAAAGCTCCCTCAGATCGCGTTTTTTCGCCTTCCTCGCACTGAACTCTCAAAGGCGATGAGATCAACTTGGGTTGGCTTGTAACTGGCGCTATCTTGCCTGGCGATCTCGCTACTCTTCTTAAACGAGTCTGTAAGTCCAGGCCTAATTTCTGGCTCTGCATTATCATCGCCGACATCTGCGCCATGGATCGACACATTGGCTATATGTCGCATTCACCCCACGCACATAGCTACTCCCTAGAAAAGCTTCTTTCCATATGGGTTCCGCGTATAGTATTATAGACTTAACCACCGACGCAAGGAGCTGACGAATACGCTGTCGCGGATCCCTCTTGCTGCCTTCTGCTGTACATACTCCAAATCAGCTTTAAACGTCAGGCGGTGATCTATCATTACCCCAAGGTATTTTATATAGGGCTTAGTTGTAACGATATATTGGCCCAACTTTACCTCTAGGCATTCGACCCTCTTCCGACTACTCACTAAAACTTCCGTCTTGTGATCTGCTAAATCAAGTGCAACTAAATTTAGCCAATTTTTAATTGTTCCTGTGGCTGACTCTGCAGACTCCTTAATATCACTCAAGAGTTTTCCTACGACAACTACTGCAATATCATCAGCAAACCCTACAATTGTAACCCCTTCAGGTATTCTCAGCTGCAATATCGCGTTGTACATTACGTTCCAGAGTATAGGGCCCAACACAGATCCCTGAGGTAAACCCCCGTCACGTCGTACCCTATTATTATAGAGTAGAACTCGGTCACTCAGGTAGGTGGACACTACGTTGAGCAAATATGTTGGTACTTCGAACGCTCCAACAGCCTCTAGTATCTTCTGCCAGTTCGCTGAATTAAACACGTTCTTCACATCTAAGGTGACGATTAGGCAGTACTGTTTGGTTCAATCTTGCCAGTGCTTGCGCTCAATCGCTTTCTCCGCAACATCTTTTACAAGCTGCAGGGCATCCGTTGTTGACCACCCTTTTTGAAAACCAAACTGCCTGCTTGAAATTTTCAAATTCACGCAGCTCAACAATCGCTCCTTAATTACTGTTTCAAACAGTTTACCCAAAGTGTCCAACAAACACAGGACCAGTTAAATTCTCGCCCTTGGGAAGAAAAACAAGCCGTTGCCTCTTCCATTGCTTTGGGAATATTCCTTCTTTTAAGCATATTTCAAATACCCCTCTCAGCAGCTCGGTCTGGCTAAGAGCGGCCGCTTTCACACTTTTGTTTGGCACTCCATCTGGACCAGGAGCTTTACCAATTTTGAGTTTGCTGACCGTTGGCACTACCTCGAGGGTTGTTACCCTCGGCACCATATGGGGCTCAACTTCCCGCACCATTCTCGATACACGCGGCTGCTCGGGAAAAAGATGCTTTACAATCTCTTCCATAATACGTGGATTAGTTGGTTGCGCTGTCCATTTAAGCCTCTTCATTACTAGCTTATATGCAAAACCCCAGGGCTGGTTTTCAACATCAGCGCAGAGTTCTAAAAAAACATTTTCTTTTACTATCGCGAATAGCTGCCTTCAACCTCTTCCTCTGATTTTTATAAAGCAGCCTACAACACTCATATTCTGCAGTGTTTCTGGCTCTTTGACAAACTCTTCTTGCACGAATACATTCTCTTCGTATATCCGCGATAGCAGCATTCCAGCAATAGGTTGTTTTTTTTCGCCCTTGGCTACTTTTACGCGTCAAGGATGCATCACAGGCTGCCGTACCACCTATGCTCGCTCCGCTCAACATATGCAGGAACATGTCACAGCCAAAAGTGTCAGTTTTCCACCTACAGCTTTTTATCGCCGCTATTCCGCGGTTTGATCTTGAATTTTTCTCAATTTCAATTTCAATCGCCTTATGGTCGCTGTGTGTGTTGCAGCAGATTATTTTCCATTTTGTCATTGAATACAGCCCTGCGCTTATAAATGCAATGTCAATTACAGAACCACAACCATTCTTGCTGAATGTGTGTTGACTACCTGTGTTCAGTAGGACTATATTCAAGGAGGAAAATGAGTCCACAAGCAATTTGCCTGGAGGATTTGTTCTACTAGATCCCCACTCAGTGGTCCACGCATTGAAGTCACTAGCAATTAGTACAGGATTTCTTCCACGCGCATCCCAAGTCAAAGAGTCTAGAAATGCATTAAATATGTTTATATCTGCGCTTGGTGGCACATAGCAGCTATATATAAACAGTCCACATATCTCTACACACACATAACCCACTTCCGTCGCATGTACAATAAAATCTGAAGCACTTACATTGGTGTTCCATATTGCTGCCTTGTCAGTCATGTCGGTAACCCACCTGTACTGTGTTTTCCTTGTGCTTATGTCCAAATCCGAAGCACCTGTAACACTTAATCGGAGCTGTTTGTTCGCGTATACGACAGCTAACCCACCCAATCCTTATTTTCCCAACTTTCAAAAGGATGTTTGCACTTTCAGTTGTCACCTTTATGACTGCCGTTTGAGTGCCGCCAAACGATCGTCTTAACGCGAGCACATCTTCTTGTGTGAAACTTTTTAAGCCAAATTGCGCTGCAACAGCTTGAAATAAATCGGTCTTGGTGGTAATTTCATCTACGTCTTTTACATCGAGCAACCCTCTTTCTCGCACATTTGCATCCTCACTTAGACTGGCTCCAATAACGGACCTTACTTTTTCAGCATTCTCACCGGTTTCGTTCAGCTGCAAAAGCAACTCACCGTCCCTCGTGCATCTTATCTTGGTGATGGCCTGGCTCAAATCTCCTATATCAGTGTCCGCGTTCATTTTACGTAGCTCCTCCGCATACGCTAGCTGCCTTTTTTTCCAATGACAATCGCTTGCGGTCTAGATCTTTTCGCTGTCTTCTCCATTTTATTGGGTTTTCGTGCGCTTACCTGCTTCCTTAGGCCTTCGCTGAATCGCACCAGCATAGCTTAGAGCTCCAGAGATCTTGTTTTTCTTTGCCGCCGATTGCACCAGTTGGTTATCGTCTCTACCCCTCTTGGTTGATTTCTCTTGACCATTATCCACTAGGGAAGAAGTCTGGATGCCAACTTCAGCTACACTTTTCCCGCCCTTTTTCCGCTCAAATTGTAGCTTTTCGTTTGCTCGATATTTTGTATCTCCATTTTCCACTTTTTCATATAGCTTGGCTATGCACATTATCAGATCCCTCATTGGCTGATGTATTGATCGTCTCTCTCCGCCAACCATCTCAATCAGCTCGCCAATCTTCCTACGTATTTGCTCAAACGTAGACGTCCGCTCAGCCTCGTTATTTTTACCGAACTCTAAACATGGCGGCGAAGAATTCGATCGCGCGGGCCTTGTCACATCATTGAATAACTTCAGTGGCGACCGTGCAATGCGTGCGCTCTTTTTAAAGGAGTTGCACATACCCGCTTGCGGATTTTGGCGGCCATCAACAATACTGCCTTCATCAGTTTTGTCAGAAGGCGCGCAGTTGCCTAGAGCCGCGTTGCGTAGCAGTGGTGTCGTATTTTCTCCTTCACTCTCGTTAATTTTTTTTGTTGCATTCATTCTATAAGGGTCTCCGCTTCAAGCCGCTATCTCCGCTCGTTGTACAGTCGCTCTCTCAAGATAGGCAAAACTTTTTGGCGGGATTAATGCGAAGTAAATTTTTGTCAGCCCAAGCATTAAGGGCAGAGAGATCAGAATTCAGTCTATAACCCAGATCATCAGCAAAGATTTGGCGGTCCAGACAAATAGATCTGAATATCATCGGCATAGGCATGACGGAATACTCACAAACAGAGAAAACATCGTTAATGAATATGGAAAATAATAACGAAACCAGAGTAGATCCCTGAGGAACGCTAGTGGTGATAGCCCCAAAGGAAGACATCCGGCTCCCAACTCTAACGCACTGTGTTCTACCCTTCAGGTAATTAGCACTACAACTATAATTAAAATATCTACTGAGCTTACGACTGGTTATCACAAAGCAGAGAAGCTTTTGAGAAATCAACAAGGCAAAGAAATGTTAGGCAATCTTGCTCATAGTAAGCTCTAATATCATCAGTGACTTTCAGCATGGCCGTCAAACAACTGTGGCCACAACGGAGCCAGACTGCAGAGGGGATAATAAGTTGCGAGAGTTTAAATAATCTGACATTTGCATACACATAACTCTTTCCAGAACCTTTTCCAATGCTGGTAAGATACTAAACGGTCGGAAGTCAGTAGTAACAGCTGAAGAACTCGGTTTGGCAATGGGAGTTATCATGGCTGTTTTCCATACGCTCGGAAACCGAGAACTAGTCAGGCGATGATTGACCATGTGCGTGAGGAAAGCTAAAATAAACTGAGAAACAATCTAAATAAATCTCATTGACAGTCCATCAACCCCAACTGCATTAGCACCCAACTTAGACAAGACGATGCCCACCTCAGCCTCACTATCAGAGGTAAACATGAAGGAGGGGAAAGAGAAGGAAGGGGGATGAGGGCAATGATGGTAATCGACAACAGTCAGATCAGTCAGATCACTAGAAGTGCTATAAATACCATAGGTCACAAACGCATGATTCAGTACATCCGGATCAAGGTGGCAGTCCACAGTTACCTTATCAATAACACGTAAATTCTTCAAATTCTTCCACAGATGCTTAGCTCCTAAGTCAGGATTAAGTTTGGAAGCGAAATACCGCCTCTTAGCATTTTTTAACAACATAGTGGTCTATTACGCGCAATTATAAACTGCTCCCAGACAGTAGTTGATCGAAAGTTTTTCCATTTAGAATGGAGTTTGTTTCACAACTTCATGGCAGACAAGAGACTCTTTGTGATCCAGGGAGAACCTCTCTTCAAAGTCCTCACCATACGCAGCAGGACATGTTTAAGAAATGCAGCGTTAAGGTACGACATAAGGACACGATATAATTCCAAGACACTGCTGCTAAGTCATTAAACAACGCAACATAATCAATCGAACTGAAATCATGATAACTAAAGCTAGCAATTTCATTTTTACACAGACTGAAGTTGAAACTACAAAAAACTATATCATGGTCAGAAATAAAAGACATATGGTCAATGCTTAAAAGTAGCGAAAGTTCAGAAACAAGACAGACATCAAGTAAGCTTGGGTCACATAAGGTGCGTACCGAGTAGGCGTGTCAACATTGGTAAGGTTCAAACCACATATAGACACAAAGTACAGAAAACTGTCAGTTACAGAATCATTTAGATGCAGACTAACATTAAAATCACCACATACAGTTAAAAAGTCAAAGTCGTTAAGTCTATCAACAAAAAAAGGCTCAGGACTATGACTCCGCTGAAGATTATAAACACAAGAAAGTAATATTTTGATATTGTTGTCAAATAAAGCAACGTTAAGAAATTCATAAGAAGCATTACTCTAGTTTATAATCTTAGAGATAAGACTACTTTTAAAATACACAGCCACACCACCGCCCTTTTTGCCAATTCTATCATTACGATAAAGTGTAAGCCATCAAAATCTTACATGGAGTCAGAAAACTCACTCTTGAACCATGTTTCAGATATGCAAATAACATCGACACCCAAATTCACAAATATATATCTAATATAATCTAGTTTTATCCCATTCAAACCCCTAGCATTAAAATATACTACATTAAATCCACCCCATCGCACAGAAAAAACATTCAATAATACCTCGTAATAACCCAACGCACCATTCGACCTGTCATCAATACCCGACAATAAACAATAGACAGAGGGCGACTTCAAGCAATATCAGACATAATGCAGTCAAAAATTTTACCAAGCGTTCAAAGCGACATAGAAGAAGAGAAAAAAGACTTAGATAAGAAGGAATAGAGAGGAAAATGGAAGAGAAGAAAGAGCAAGGCAAAAACAAATTAAGTAATAACAAACTAACATTTCCATTAAAATTACAATAAAAATAATAAATATAAGATACGGAAACAGATTAAGTAATAAGAAAATCATAATACGATTAAAATTACAATAAAAATAAGAAACTAGTAAAGGTGTTGTCTACAGCCGGGCTGTAGCCGAAATACCCTACACCTTAAAGCTGCATATATACTCGTATATATATGTAGAAGTGGTGCGATATAATATACTCGTATATATATACAATATATATATTATATATCTAATAATAAATATACAATACATATATATAATAATAATAATAAAAACAAAAAAATTTTTTTTTTAAAGTGGGCGGAACACGCCTATATTTGGCATATTAACTGGCAGCATTAGTCTAAACCTACATATAAAATTTTCTTGTCTTCTCTCAAAAAGTGATGCTGATATGGCATTTTTTAATAGGCAAAACAGAGGTACCTGCACTCTCGATATAAAAAGTAGGCGTGGTCCTTGGGCGATTTTGCCCATTTTCAATACGAAACAGCCCAACATAGCAACGAATATTTTTGCCAAATTTCATTTGGAAATCTTAATCGGTTCTCCTGTGATCGTGATTTCAACGGACAGACAGACAGACAGACAGACGGACAGACACCGGTATTTCAATTTCGGTGGTGATGCTGATCAAGAATATATATACTTTTCCATACCTATCTTGTCTAGTTCTATGCGTTACACACTCCGGTAGAAAGTGAATATACCCTCAACCTTAAGGTGCAGGGTATAAAAATTACGATACGGCAAAGGCGTCAACGCTTTCTTTGTGAACGACTAACTTAGCCTCTCCACCAGCTGTTGCTTTAACGTAGAATCTACCACGCAGCGAGAACACGATGTGCAGCAACTTCTCTCTTCTCTTCACATTGGCATAATGCAGTAACTCACGATTAGCTTTAGTAAGACCTTCATGCACAAAAATAACTCACTCACCGCCACCATCACTGAGCTGCAGCCGACGATTATTCGCTCTGCGAATAGCAGCAACAGCTTTGCATAAATTATTGCGCTCATTCGCCGAAGATAACTGCAATAATCGCAGAGTTTTTATTTCCCGTAGTAGGTCTCACACGAAATATATTTTGAAGGCAAGGAACGTCCAACTTTAACGAAGAGCAGATCTTACCAAAAATATCAGTGTAATTCTCTCCCGGTAAAAACGGAACACCGTTTACTACCACATCAGCTGAAACAGAGTTACTTTCCAAACTCTCCATTTTTGTTTTTAACTCCGTAAGCACAGAATTCAGCTTCATAGTAAGAGAACTTCTACCAGCACCGTCGGGCACGACCAATCGCTTGACCAGATGCAGTTAACGCTGCCGTCAACTTCTCAACAATAGCCTCCTCAAGACTATTCAGCTTAGTATTTAAGCTAGATGCTGAAAGCAACGCAGTCGGAGCAGGGTATATCCCATCAGAGCGCTGCAACTTAGCGCCAAAAGTAGGTGACGTAAAAATCCTTCGAGAGGCCGAAACATTTCTTGTATTTTTCGCTGGATAAGACATATCCAACACAGTGATAATTAACCAAAACAAGGCAAAAACATATCACTTAACACGTAATCAGCAGCAAGTGTTTAAAAACAGGAAAAAAGTATGACAAGGCAGAGCAAGCAAAAAATACTAACTAGAGCTTAACATTGAACGCCAAAAACACATCTACTCACAGTGACATTCTCGAGACGACTGAGTTTTGAAGAGTTTTTCACTGACGAAAAGCAAGCACACAGAGAACTGGCGAGGTGAAATAAGAATATTGAGTATGTGGCGAGATTCGATGATGGACACCTCAGCCTCACTATCAGAGGTAAACATGAAGGAGGGGAAAGAGAAGGAAGGGGGATGAGGGCAATGATGGTAATCGACAACAGTCAGATCAGTCAGATCACTAGAAGTGCTATAAATACCATAGGTCACAAACGCATGATTCAGTACATCCGGATCAAGGTGGCAGTCCACAGTTACCTTATCAATAACACGTAAATTCTTCAAATTCTTCCACAGATGCTTAGCTCCTAAGTCAGGATTAAGTTTGGAAGCGAAATACCGCCTCTTAGCATTTTTTAACAACATAGTGGTCTATTACGCGCAATTATAAACTGCTCCCAGACATTCTCGAGACGACTGAGTTTTGAAGAGTTTTTCACTGACGAAAAGCAAGCACACAGAGAACTGGCGAGGTGAAATAAGAATATTGAGTATGTGGCGAGATTCGATGATGGACAGTTTTGATTAGCATTCGCTAGAAATCAATAAGAAATTTGCGAACAATGAATTGTTGTTTCCAAGCATGACGCCGTTGTTGGTCGTGATGTGACAACTAAGATCGCAAAAAAATCACAAGAAAAATTTTAATTTAATGTTATTATAATATTATCGAGCTATGTGCTGGTGGTAATGAGCATGGCGACTTGTACTGCTACACTCTCTTGGCCTCTATTAGAGCATAATTTCGTGTTGTGCTTGCCTTTTTTTACTTTCTTATGTCGATGATTAAAAAAGACGCGTGGACTATAAAAACAAAAAAAACTTCTAGAGATTTTTTGATTCTTTTGTGGAGTTGTTTCTCAATATTATGCTTAAACATATCATTCATCAATTCTATGTTAACCAGTTTATATAAGCCATAATTCTTACGAACTACAAATACAACAATTAAAAGTAATAAAAATCTCCATTTACAATTCTTATTTGCTTTCGGGAGGTGCCTTACACTATAGTCTCCCATATTGCAGTCGATCGCATTCCCCCCCCCCCCCCCCCCCCAAACCCCATGCCCTCCTACCCCACCCGGAAGAAAAACGTTGCAGGCCCCGACATATGATTTTCTTTTAAAAAATGGACTTTTCCATTTTCGCTTGCGCTTCCCGTACTTCACCGTGAATTCAAAAAGGGAGAGAGGTAAAAACTCAGCCATGCTGGCGCACGTTGCTCGTGCCGCATGCGCTGTAGTTGTACAATTGCGCGTCACAGCCAGCTCTGAATCAGCATAACCTTCGTATACAATCGTGAAGACTTTTAAACTGAGACCGCTTTGTAAATATGTCATCTATCAAGTCTTTGTCATGACTGTGAAAGTAAGAGTCAGATGTTTCTTTTGTTTAATTTGTGAAGTTTCGCTGACACCGACGTTTACCGCTATTTTATCCGGAATGAGGCCTAAGATGTGCTCGAATATACATATAGTATGTATGTACATAAACTTATCAGCAATTAAAGCAAATAAATCTGGAACCTCAATAAGTTTTGAATTCAATAAAATTGCTTGCTGTTTTAGCAAATAGCATTGGTTTCTCTCACATCTGGTTTACTACTCCAGTTGGTCTATTATTAGTTACACTTTTTAGCATTTCTTTTCTATTCTTTTTAAAACTATTTATAAAATATATATTTCCTCTTGTTTTTGCATGCCTGTTCAATGATTTGCACTGATGTGGTGGTTCGTGATTACTTTTATTTTTTACATTTCTTTTACAATATGAAAACACAATACAATACAATCAGCGCTGGCAAAACGGTCTTCGTCACATCACCCATAATAATAAAGCCACAAATGTGTGTCCTACGACCAATCTTATGAAACAGTAAGTAATGATTTTGGATAGTTTTACTACAGCAATGAAATATTTTGTTACATAAGTTAAGCCTACAACTGATAAAAATGGTAAGTAGAAGAAGTCGGCAAAATTAACTAGACGCAGATTAGTGGCGTTCTTGTGACAAAACTTTGCGTATATGAAGATATATATTTTTATATAGCTTATATTGTTATATATTTTTATTTTATAAATATAAAATATTTTTATAAATGACAGATACTGATGACCTGATTCTGTAAATTTTTTTGCGTTGTTAAAGTCTTTTTCAAACTAAAATCTGTATGCTAGAGATTCATAATGCAAAATTAATTAAATGCGTTATTTAAAATTTAAAATCTTATAAATATTAATTATTGTTTTCAAATAACTTTTAATAAAATTCGCTCAAAATTATTTGCTGCGTACAGAACTCGTTGTGTATAAATTACTCAATGGAAATCTTGATTGCCTTTTTTGCTTCATTTAATTACTTTTGATATTCCGAATATATGTATGAATATTTTTGTATTCTCCAGTAAAGTTCCGACTATGCTAATTTGATTCGTTTGAATCAGTTTAATAATATCTTAAAAAAAATTATCCATTGATTTTTCTATGAATAGCGTTTTACTTACTAATATTAGTTTAAGTTAAGTAATTAAGACGAGCTGCTGACTCTTTTCTTTCTTCTGGCTGAATTCAACAGTAAGCTCGTGGCATTTATTCGTTAAAAGCTCATCAATTGAAGTAGTGACTACGATGGAAGTCTTATTAAAGGTGAATCGTCCAGTGAAGATTCCGTAAACAATTTTGGCAAAATTAGTAACTTATTCGAAAGAGAAAAAAATTCGTTTTTAAAGTGTCCGAATAACGATGATCTATTAAATAGAGTAACTAATAGATTAACCGGACATTAAGGAACTTTAAACACTTACGGCGAAGAAAATAACATCAGAATAAACTATTTATCAGCTGATTCAATTTTATTCAATTTATTTTAATTTATTTCTTTTCGGGCTATTTTAACAACTTTGGAAAACTGGAAAGATTTTGTAGAAAGCTTTCATATATATTTAAGTATATATGTATATGATATTTTATATATAGTCTTTCATGTATATTTAATTTGAGGTGTGCTGTTTCTTCTTCTATTGCACATATTAAGAAGAAAGAAAATGATATATGGATATAAGGGCAGATTATTTTGTAGACTATGACTAGCAGCCTCACCTGGAGGTCAAGGGTTACCCCGTGAAACGACGTCGCGTTCACCAAAGAATCCTTGCCCACAAAGTCAGTCTTTACAGCTTATTTCAGTAGCTTTTGACAGTTCAGGTGTGTGAAGCAACCGTTCTGCAAAACAGTACTATTTTAGACAAATATTATATTATATATTATAATATGTGATAATATTGAAAGGTATGTAAAGACCACAATATTTTGGTATCCATTATTTACGGCAAATTTTCCTTTCCCAGCCGTGAATAGCTCACTCGTCCCAGGGTTCGTGGCAAGTGGATCTCGCAACCACTTGCGAACAATATTTTAAGCTGCGTTTCCGAATTTCGTTCGATTGGTGTTCCCACCAATCTAGCACTGACTCAGAGAGTTCAGCTCGGACGCAATGCTGAGTATCGTATTTATTATATTTCCTTAACAGTTTTTATAAAATTACTACTATAAGAGCCAGAGGGAGTCGCGTAAATAAAGAGCCACAGTGGGTCGCGTAAATAAAGAGCCGCAATGGGTCGAGTAACTAAAGAGCCGCAATGGGTCGTGTAAAATAAAGAGCCACGAATGAGTCGCGTTAATAAAGAGCCACACTGGGTCGCGTAAATAAAGAGCCGCAATGGGTCGAGTAAATAAAGAGCCACTAATGGGTCGAGTAAATAACTACAAGAGCCGTTTGCACGGTCGATATTTATTATACGAGGCCTTCTTGGGGTCACCAAGATACCTCAAAAGGCGAACCTTTGGTGTTTACTGCTGCGTTACTAAGATATTAGTTTAGCATCAGATCAAAGGCTGATCTGTAATGTTCGAATGAGCTCGTTAAAAGCGACAAGCGAAATAAACCGTCCCCGAATTCTAAGACATTTCCAATGGAATCGGCCGTGATTGGAGACAAATTCCATTCAAACAAAATTTTGTCCGTCGGCTGATTGCTATTCATGTCTGTTCTATTCTGCGTAGTCTGTTTGTAATCTTTCTGTCTGGTTTTTCTCTGTTTGTCGTTCGGTAGGTACGTTTGTACGTACATCTGGTTAACGCGAGTGTAAGTTTGATTATTTCCGTGTTTTACTTTGCTCTTCTTAATTATCTGATATATGTATATAAATATGTGTATCTCATTGTCTAATCTAAAACTATTTATATTAAAATATTATTGTAACGAATTGAGGTCGTTACATCCTATCCCTACTTAGCGCGAACTAAAAAAAAAAAAAAAAAAAATAGCAGTAATCATTCGGTGAAGGCGAACAGCGGTGATGCTACCGGTTGAAAAAAATTTCCTATATCTGTTACTGGTGACGACTTCATTGCTGTCTCGGTATCGTAGCTGAGTTCGTTCGTTCATCTTCGGTATAGCATATGTCCCATGTTGTATTCGGCGGTTATGTTTTCTGGTTGCGGCAGAACATTGCTGGCTTTCATGTTGCGACGGCTGCTGTGCGGTGCCGAGACTCACATAATGTGTGCGGTTTGGTACGGTAGGCGGTAAATGTTCTGCTCGTGTCATTTTGACTGACACCGGTTTAGGCTTCGGTTTCGGTATATGAATAATGCATTTGGTCACATGCGGTGGTTTACTACCCGGGAACTCACTTGATTGAGGTTTATGTCCTGTTGGTGTTGGAGAAGTTTGATCCCTTCTTAATTTCCTGCGACTGGTGTTAATTTTGAACTTCTGTGTATGCGGTTGTGAAAATTGTTCAACGCACTTTACCGTTGGTCTAGATTTGGTTGGTTCTTTCTTCAACTTGTTGCGACATGTGCTGGTGTACGAGTTCAGGTTTCCAGGTGTGAACTGTTGTCGTGCCTTACCGGTTGCAAACGATGATTTTCTCTCGTCGACGAATTAAGGACTCGCAGTTGTACTCCGTTTTAATTCAGGTGGAGGGCAACTTTGAATAGTCTGGCCGGGGATGAGTAGCTGGCATCCTAATTGTGACAACAAGTCTGTTCCTATAAATAATTCTTCTTAGAGACCTGGTAGGAAATTAACTTCTTGTCGGACTTGTAATTCGTTAATGAGTATGGTGGCGTAGTAACTTCTTTCGGTTGACACTGGTTGGCTATTAGCTTATGATAGCTGTTGAGCTTTACCCTTCTCGGGAATGCACTTATGTTGTAAATGCTCATCGACCGTTCTGCCTATTACAGCAAGTGAGGCGGCCGTGTCTATCAGAGCGTTGATTGGCTTCTCATTGCATACAATCGGTATTCAGTACATTGGATGATCGTCAGACCGCGTAGCTCCATCTGGAGTTGTCATTTTCATTTGGCATCTACAGTCTCGCGATAGTATGTCTGCCTTTCCACAATGCGAACAGAATAATTTCGGCTTTCCATGGCACTCAGTTCGTCTATGACCTGGTTTACCGCATCGCCAGTAGTGGCTCTGGCGTGCATAGTCTTGAGTGGTTACCCAGTTGGAAACGTGTGGTCGGTTGTGACGAGCTTCTTCTCTTTCGCTTTTTCGCGAGGCCTTCTTCGTATTATATCCTCTTCTAACTTTTGCATGTATCTCGGTGGTAAGAAAAAGATCATAGCAGCGTCTTTGAACTGCTGCCATGTGTTTATATCGGACCGTTTATAGCGCCACCAGTCTATGGCGCGATCGCAGAGTAGCTCATTCAATGGCAAGAGTAAGCTGTTGTAGTTGATTTGATAACAGCTGGCTAGATCTTCCATGTTTTCAAACGTGTCCCATTGAAATGCAAATTCCATTTGCGCACCGTATTCATGACGTCGTAGTCTCGATTGTCATGTGGTTGCTGCATTGGGTAAGTTGAATGCTGTATTTCATTGACGACGGTTTGTGCCGGAAACAATGCGGTTGTTGCGGGTACTGCGAGTGAATCGATTTTCAGATTACCGCGCTCCACCGAGTTCCGTCTTTATCGTTGCTCTTTGCAAAGTTGGCTTAAGCGTTGTCTCATATCCTTCACGGTGTCATGTATTGGCAAGCTTAGAAGCTTCATTTGAGCTTCTAGTTCCTCTTTCTTTAGTTTGTAGATGAAACTTGTAGATGTAAATAAAGAGCCACAAATGGGACGAGTAAATAAAGAGCCACAATGGGTCGCGTAAATAAGAGCCACAATGGGTCGCGTAAATAAAGAGCCTCAATGGGTCGAGTAAATAAAGAGCCGCAATGGGTCGCGTAAATAAGGAGCCTCAATGGGTCGAGTAAATAAAGAGCCACAAGGTGTCGCGTAAATAAAGAGCCACAGTGGGTCGCGTAAATAAAGAGCAGCAATGGGTCGTGTTAGAAATTAGATTTTGTACTGTAAATAATATACTTGTACATATAATTGTTTTATATATATGAGGAATATGTTTCTTAGTGTCATTCAGATTTCACTTACTTATTATTCCATCAATAAAACTATCAGGTTATGGGCCCAGAAAAATAAAATAATTTTGAATTTTTTTTAAAAAAAAAAAGGGAAAATTGTGCATATTCAACGTTGTGGAGATTCGTAGACATTGAACAGTGTGGAAATTTTTTGCAGACTGAAATCGTATAAACAGTATTAAGGAAGACATACTGTAATTCAACGATGTCTACAAACATGCAGATCGAGAAGTTACGAGGGAGCGAAAACTTTGAGGATTGGAAATTTGCAGTCACAGCATACTTCCAAACCTGTGGAAAGCAATAGAAGGTACAGAAACCAACGCCGAATAGATAATTCAAGCAAAGGCAGAGCTGATTCTTCTAATGGAAAAATCCATATATCCTCATATTCGCAACTGCAACGACGCCAAGGAATTTTGGGAGGTATTAACAAATGTATTTGAAGATTCTGGACTAGTGCGAAGAGTTGGACTAATCCAAAAATTCTGTTCCACGAAACTAAAGGACTTTTGCTCAACAGAGGACTACGTCAACGATGTATTGAACACTGCACACAAATTGAGAGGAGCCAGACTAAATGTCGACGAAGAATGGATCGGGTCTATGATGCTGGCAGGACTTCCTGAAGAATACAAACCTATGATCCTGGGGATACAAAGCTCAGGTATCAAGATCACCGGCGATTCAGTGAAACTGAAGCTGATTCAAGATGTGAAGACAGAAAACAACACCGAGGTAATGGCATTCTCCGGACAAAAAGACAAATTCAAAAAGAACAAAACATTTAAAGGACCAAAGTGTTACAACTGCAGCGAGTTTGGACACATCGCAATAAATTGTACAAAGAAGAAGTCAAAACATCCACAACAAAAAGGAGCAATGTTCAGTTCTTTCTCTACCAGATTGATGAACACCAACGACTAGTTCTTTGTCTCTGGAGCGTCGGCACACATGTGCGCAAATAGTGAAAACTTTACCTCATATTATATATATCATATTAACCCACAAGATGCCGAAGTTACTGCTGCCAACAACTCCAAAATGCGTGTTAAGGGAATTGGAAAAGTTGAAATTAAAGTACGGAAAACGAATTCAAAGATGCAAAACGAATCCTTCTCGGAAGTACTATACGTTCCTGAACTGTGCATCAATTTACTCGCCATTTCTAAGATAGTAAAGAAAGGCCATGAAGTGCAGTTCAACAGTAAAGGCTGCAAAGTCATTGACACCGACGGCGATGTAATTGCGACAGGAGATCTGGTGAATGATATGTTTCGGTTAAATAAAATTGAAAAAGAAAAGGCCTATATCTCAAAGACAAGGGACACGGAAGATGAAACCTGGCATAAGCGTCTAGGACATGCCAGCAATGAAGTCATCAAAAGAATGATCACCGGAGCAGTAAATGGAGTTAAACAAGGAACTTTATCGACAGTTGCATCACTGGTATAAAAGCAAAAATATCGAGACTACCTTTTAAGCAGACAGGAACGAGAGCTAAAGGAATTCTGGAATTAATTAATACAGATGTATGCGGTCCAATGGAACAAACTTCAATTGGTGGTTCACGCTACATGCTTATCTTCATGGACGATTTCTCGCGAAAAGTATTCGTGTATTTCATACAGCGCAAAGAAGAAGTAGTCGATAAATTCACAGAATTTAAAAGTTTCGTGGAAAACCAAAAAGGAAAACGCATCAAAATACTCAGAAGTGGCAATGGTTAAGAATATTGCAACAACAAAATGCAACGAATTCTTATGCGCAACGGAATCCAACATCAAACCACGGTTCCGTATACACCTCAACAAAAGGGTATGTCTGAGCGAATGAATAGGACAATCATCGAAAAGTCACGTTTTTTACTAATTGAATCCGGCCTTGGAAAAGAATTCTGGGCTGAAGCTGTAAATACAGCGGTTTATTTAATAAACCGAACACCATGCAAGGGTCTGGAGTATATAACCCCAGAAGAAGCTTGGTCAGCAAGGAAGCCAAACTTAAAGTACCTAAAGGTTTTCGGATGCAAAGCAGTTATTCACATCCCGAAAGAAAAAAGACAGAAATTGGACGCCAAAGGGAAGGAAGTCAACTTCATCGGATATTGCGAGGTCCAGAAAGCTTATAGATTCTACGATAACCTGAAGAAAAAGGTAGTGATTGCCAGAGACGCAGTGTTTCTTGAAGCAGCAACTTTCAAAACTACTACCGACGATGCTTCATACTATCAAGTGTTTCCCAGTACCGATTCAGTGGGAGAAGTTGAAGAAAACTTGGCAGAGGGAGAAGTTGAACCGAAACCGATAAGACAGATAAGAGAAATTGAAGAAAACTTGACAGTAGGAGAAGTGGCAGAAAACTTGGCAGAGGGAGAAGTTACGGATGAAGAAGTCTTCTATTCAGACTGAAACTGAAAAACTGCTAAGAAGATCATCAAGAATCAAGAAGCCAATAATTAGAGACGACTATATATCCTACAGTGCATGTGAAGCGATCAGTGATCCAAAGACAGTGAAGGACGCAATGAACAGTCCAAAAGGCAAGCAACGGCGGTACGCAATAGATGAGGAATTCAATGCGCTGCTCGAAAACAAGACTTGGGATCTCACAGAACTTCCAAAAGGAAAGAAAGCAATTGATTGCAAATGGACTTTCAAGACAAAACGCAATTCTAATGGAGATATCGAGAGGTACAAGGCGCGACTAGTTGTTAAAGGGTATTCTCAGCGTTACGGAATAGATTACGAGGAGACATTCCCCCCGTAGTACGCTATTCATCCCTTCGCCTGCTATTAAGTCTAGCTGCGAGACTAGACTTGGACATTGACCAAATGGATGTGGTCACAGCGTTCCTGCAGAGTGAACTCGATGAGGAATATCAACCAGAAGGGTTCAACAAAGATAAAGGAAAGGTCTGCAGACTGCGAAAATCCCTTTACGGCCTGAAGCAGGCAAGTCGCGTATGGAACAAGAAATTAGATAGAACGCTGAAGTCTATGGGACTGACGCAATCAAGAACAGATCCTTGCATCTACTACAGTCAAAGGAATAATGAAATAACATACATAGCAATATACGTCGACGGCATCCATTTATTTACATACAACGAAACCAAGGAATCAAGATAATTGGAATCAAGATAACAAGAGACCGCAAGAAAGGAAAACTGTGGATCGACCAGGAACAATATATTAAAGACGTTCTAAAACGCTTCAATATGGATGACTCCAAAACAGTCACAACACCGCTGGATATAAATCAGAAGCTATCAAAAGACTTATGTTCGACCACGAGAATCGATAGCCTTTCTGTTCCATATCAAGAAGCCATCGGTTGCATCATATATGCTGCCCAAGTAACTCGACCTGACCTATCCTTCGCTGCCGGAGCATTGTCAAAATTTAAAAATAGTCATGGCAAGGCTCATTGGATAGCAGTCAAGCGCGTTCTGCGTTATATGAAAGGCACAAGCAATTATAAGCTCGAATTTACAAAAGACTCTAACGGAGACTTAGAGGAATTCTCTGATGCCGACTGGGCTGGAGATACGGACGACAGGAAATCTACCACAGGCTATATCTTTAAATTTCAAGGTGCATGCATATCATGGAATTCAAAGAAGCAGCCTACCGTCGCGCTCTCAACAACTAAAGGTGTGTACATGGCCCTAGCCGCAGCATCACAGGAAGCCCTGTGGTTAAAGTCCTTATTTCATGAACTTTACGAAAAGAATCATTCAATATTGAGATAATTGCACAATAAAAGTGCAATCAATTTATCACAAAACAGCACGTATCATGCGCGCTCAAAGCATATCGGTATACGACACCCACCCTACCTTCTGTACCCACCCTACCTTGGTTGGCGCGTTGGCATTTGTTGCGCCAACCCCTTACTTGTGTCGCCTGGCTGCGCGGAGCGGAACCGCTAACTCACCTGTAACTCAAAGCAAAATTTAATCCATATTCATACGAAAAGAAATCATGGTTATTCTTTTAATATATCATATACATTTATAATTGACATGCCGACAAAAGCACATCTTTTGGTACACATCTTTAACATGCTTAGAAGTAGTTCTAACATAGCATTTTTTTTTTTTTTTTTTTTTGTATTTATAACTAAGGTCAAATTTTTTCCATAACAGAGTTTTGTTTTCATAAATATTTGTAAGAGAATTCGCAAAGATTATGTTTGCTTTATATATTTTTGTAATGCTTTTCTTACTAGTGTGACTGCAATTTTTGACAGTATCTCTGTTTGCAGCGCGCATTCTTTCAATTCAACTTAATTTTTACGAGAATATTTTAAATTTAACTTAAACTCATCAGCGTTTACTTCTTGTTACTTAATTTTATATGTCTAACCTAAAAAAAATATGTTTCTGTATGAGTTTTGTTGCTATATTAGTGCCCACAAACAGATTGTTTTTTTTTTTCTTTAATATATTAAATATTGTTTATGTTTCAGATACATTGTATATAATAATATGCAGTCATATTTTATGGGTTTATATAAATAGATAAAAAAATGTTAGTACTTTGCTAATTTCAAATATTTTTTTTTTTTTTATTTGAATACCTTCCAGTTTTCAAAATTTTTGCAAATTTATTCAGACTCTTTTGCATTATGTATTTTTCTTTAATATTATTTATTTAAATATATGAAAATGCCGTTGCTTTTGTTTCGCCCGAATTAATTTTTTATACGAAGGTTTTGCAGACTCTACGTTGAATAAGCTGTTTGTTGCTGTTGTTGTTCTCAAACCACAATTATTGTAAAATTTTATCATAAAGACATTTGCGATGTTAATGGTTTTTTGTATGGTTAACTATTTTAGGTCTTTCGTTTCCTTTCTTCTGTCTTATTTTTCCTCACATCGTTGTAAATTCTATTAAAAATTTCTACAACATCTGTTTAGCTTGTTGTTGTTGTTAAAGTTTTTACACAGAACATTTTTTTTTTAATTGGCAGTACTTTGATGCTCATTCAAGTGTTTAGTTGCGCAATTTTCCGTCAATTTAATGTCAATAATTAACTTTTCATTCACGTTCTTTCCAGTAAAATCTTGCCGCAGTACAGCTTTACAAACTATGGTCAGCACTAAGAGTTTATGTTTTTCAGGGTACTTTTATTAAAACACTTTTTAGTTTATTTAAAGTAATTATGCATAACGAATGTACTTTATTGCCGTTTCTTTTCCTGTTAGCGACAACTTCAACACAACTTGAGCGACTCTCAACTACTCATCTCCGACTGACTGTTTCTCAAACCACGCTTTGTTTCGAAGTGGCAGAAAGCTAACTGGTTTGCCTCGCTCATTCCAGTCGCCGCCGGTGCGCAGCTAGCGACATCTCACTCCCTCTCACCATGATCGACTTTCATGCAGAGCCTGAAAATAACTGTTATCCAAATGACCTTCAGCAAAAAAGTCAACTTTTAACTTTTAATTTATAAGTTAAAAGTTTAAAGTTAACTTTTAACTTTAAAAAAAAAGTTTAAAGTTTACTTTAAACTTTTAACTTTTATTTTAAAAGTAAAAGTTAACTTTAAACTTTTAACTTTTATTTTAAAAGTTGTGACGAACCATTTTGCGCCACAAATTGGATCACCACAAAACCCGTACAGTCAGCCAAAACTTCGAAGTGGAAGATTCGGTGATTCCGAAACTGCGACGAAAGGGCGCCAGAGCGAACACAGTAACCACAAAACCACACGAATACCAGCGGGAAAACCGGTTCTGGTCGAGCAAAGCAATCGACACACGCAGGCACGAGAGTGTGGGTAACGCGACAGCGCGCTCTAGAGAGAGAGAAACGGCGAAAGAAACAAACGAAGCATCGTGGAAAAGTCCCGTTGGTTTGGTTTAAAAACAGCAAACAGGCTGGCGTCGGTCTCTTTGCTTTTTGTAAATTCAGGTGAGTCAAGACGTAGTTTGGGTTTCTCTGCGGAGGAAAAGAATCCATTTTAATCCTGGCGAATCTCATCCCATCCGACCACCGCTTAACGTTGAATACTTGGCGGTGGTATCCCTCAGTCACCCCACCTTTTCCCCACCGCTTAATGTTGAATACTTGGCGGCCGTACCCCTTATTTACCCTACCTGTTCCCCACCGCTTAATGTTGAATACTTGGCGGTGGCACCCCTTCCTCACCTCATCCTTCCATCAACGCTTAACGTTGAAAACTTGGCGGTGTCTCCTTTGCCCGGCCACACCCTTCAGCGGTGTGCGGCGGTCCGACGCACGAGAGACTCAAGCAACGCGCGCTCTTTGCTTTTTGTAAATTCAGCAACGCGTCACGCCAGAACTGTGCCAACGCCACAACACACGTTTTCCACGCATATCTGCGCCGCAATTCACGTTAAACTGTGCCAACGCCATCAACGCACATTCTCCACGTCATCAGCAGCATCCGCTGCCAACGCACATTTGCCACGTTTCATCAGCAGCATTCGCTGCCAACGCACATTCTCCACGTCATCAGCAGCATCCGCTGCCACGCATATCGACGCCACTACGCGTCGCCGCCACGTGCTCAAGCAACACGCTCTCTTTGTTTTGCATAAACTCAGCATCCGCTGCCAACGCACCTTCTCCACGTTTCGTCAGCAGCATCCGCTGCCAACGCACATTTGCCACGTTTCATCAGCAGCATTCGCTGCCAACGCACATTCTCCACGTCATCAGCAGCATCCGCTGCCAACGCACATTCTCCACGTCATCAGCAGCATTCGCTGCCACGCATATCGACGCCACTACGCGTCGTCGCCACGTGCTCAAGCAACACGCTCTCTTTGTTTTGCATAAACTCAGCATCCGCTGCCAACGCACCTTCTCCACGTTTCGTCAGCAGCATCCGCTGCCAACGCACATTTGCCACGTTTCATCAGCAGCATTCGCTGCCAACGCACATTCTCCACGTCATCAGCAGCATCCGCTGCCAACGCACATTCTCCACGTCATCAGCAGCATCCGCTGCCACGCATATCGACGCCACTACGCGTCGCCGCCAAGTGCTCAAGCAACACGCTCTCTTTGTTTTGCATAAACTCAGTATTCGCTGCCAACGCACGTTCTCCACGTTTCATCAACAGCGAACATCGCCTAATAAAGAAGATCTACACAACAAGAACCCGAGAAATTTCTTGCAACGAACCCTGGCAACCGCTGAGTCCTACCCCGGCCAAAGGAAGTTCGTTACAAGTGGCGCCCGAGTAGGGACTATCAAGTCAGGAAAACAACCGGCAACTCTACTCAACGTTACAGCGACATGGTACAAGTTAGCTGGATCTACAACCTTCCGAAGGGGAAGCTGCAAGGTATATTGGAGGAGTTCGATCTGGACGGCACCGGAACGGTGGAGGAAATAAGAAGACGACTTGTGGGATGGATATCTCGGGAAGAATATAAAGCGGAACAAGTGCCGCGCCTCATCGAACTGGAGACAGAGTTTCGTCGCAGCCGGTCGAACTCCCCCGCATCGAAACAACAGTTAGAAATACCGTCGGCGCCCACGGCCGCGACACAAGCACGGTGCACGGGTACGACGCCGAAGTTACGCACCAGCAGCACAAACGGCGAAGAGACAGGAAGGCAGTCGCCACAAGTGCAAGCGACTTCGCCAACACCGAGTAGACGCGAGATTCCGGCAGAAGCTACTTACGGGTTTGCAGAATAGACGCACTGGAGTTCAGGTAACACGAAATCATACGCCGCCGTGATCGATCAAGTCCGCAAGTGGTCGATCAAATACGATGGAGGAAAGGATCCACTGGCATTTGTGGAACGCGTCGAGGAGCTGGCTGAAGCATACGCCATTAACATCAACCTGATTCCGCGTGCATTGCCAGAACTGCTAAAGGACAGAGGGCTCGCATGGTATAGAAACAACAACAAGCGATGGGTCACCTGGATCGCTTGCAAAGCAGATTTATTACGATTCTTCTTACCTAGTAGACACTTTGAGGAATTAGATGACAAAATACGAAATCGACTGCAGCGACCGCGGGAAAACTTTAAAGATTACCTGCTGGATATTCAGGGGCTAATGCGACAAGCCACATACGATGAGGATCGTATGCTGCCCAGAATATACCGTAATCTGAGAGAAGAATACCTACTTTACATTCGTCGGAACGATTTTCGCACACTGGTGGAACTAACCATCATGGCTGAGGACCTGGAAATGATTCGGCCGCAGCGAGAGACACTTCCGCCGTATCGCCAAGAGCGGCATCGCATGCTGGCAGAGGAGAGCACTGGACAGAGGGTACGGGAAAATGGACCAAAACCGTCAGAGCCGGAAAGAGAACACACGGTTGACGGTTGTCGTCGCTGCGGACGAAGAGGACATTGGCTGCGGGAATGTAAAAACCCCCAAGTAATCTTCTGCTGGGATTGTGGACGGAAGGGAATCCGTACTATCGAGTGTTGCCGTCGGCAGCAGGGAAACGGCAGAGGGAATCGCCAGTAACGAGGGGCGGTTCACCCAACGCACGACCAGTCTCGTATCCCGAATGCCCACTCCAATTTGATCACCGCCGCATCAGCGCTAAGGTCGCTCTGGGCCAAGACCTGGCCACCGCTACGATCGACACAGGGGCGACCAGCAGTTTCATTAGCAAGATTTTCGCCGATCGACTCGCCGACCAAGGCTGCCTGACGCCGACAAATATCGACGTACGGCTAGCGGATGGCCAAGTAAGGACGATAAAGGAACAGCTGCGCATAAACGTACGCCTCGGAAAAGTGGAACGCACACAGGAACTCTTGGTTATGACAGGTGCGACCGACAACCTCATCCTGGGCATGGATTTCCTGACGGCAGCTGGAGCAACCTTCTCGTGCGGCGGCGACAGCATAATATTGTCATCGGAAAACAGCGGTTGGAGCAAGAGCATCGACAGCGGCAGGGTGTTGACTCGAATGGAAGAAGTGGCAGGATCAGGGCGCGCCGGAGACGAAACAAGAACGGCGGAAGCTACGATTTCGGAAGACGTTGAGAAGTTTTTGCAGGCAGAAATAAACTCCTTCGAACACTTATCTGGAGTCTCGAACATAACGACGCACAAGATTCAGATGTTGGACGACAAACCGATCAAGCAGCGGTATTTTCCCCGGAACCCGGCGATGCAGGAGATCATCAACTCGGAAGTGGACGAACTTCTTCAAAAGGGGTGCATCGAGCCGGCGCACAGCCCATACAGCGCTCCAATTGTTCTGAAGAACATTGAATTGTGGTGAAGAAGAAAACGGGAAAATGGCGATTGTGCATCGACTACCGCCAGTTGAACGCACACTCAGTTCCAGACGCGTATCCACTGCCTCGAAATCAACACATTTTGGATCGCTTGAGGAATGCGCGCTTCATCAGCAGTCTAGACCTCAAGAATGGATACTGGCAAATACCGATGCAGGAAACCAGTAAGCAATACACAGCTTTCACCCTGCCCGGCAGAGGTCTCTTCCAGTGGCGGGTGATGCCCTTCGGATTGCATTCGGCTCCCGCAACGTTTCAGAGAGCCCTCGACCAGGTTATAGGACCGGAGATGGAACCGCACGCCTTCGCCTATTTAGACGACATAATCGTCATAGGTAATACCATGGAGGAACACCTGAAGAATCTGCAGGAGGTGTTTCGCCGACTTAAGGCGGCGAATTTAAGAATAAACGCAGAAAAATGTGAGTTCTTCAAGCAGAATTTAAAGTATCTCGGCCATGTCATCAGTCAAGCAGGGATCCATACGGATCCTGATAAGATCGCAGCAATTCAACATCTCGAGCCACCGAAGAACATTAGAGAGGTAAGAAGGATACTTGGAGTCGCCTCATGGTACAGGCGGTTCGTGCCCGATTTCGCGGGAGTAGTGGCGCCGCTAACAAAATTGTTGAAAAAGGGTAAGCACTGGCGCTGGGAGGATGAACAGGCGCGAGCATTTGAGACACTAAAGGACAAACTTACACGAGCGCCTGTGCTGGCGTGCCCAGATTTCTCGAGGAGGTTCAAATTACAAACGGATGCTAGTGCAGATGGTCTGGGCGCCATTTTGACACAAGATGTCGACGGGATGGAACGTGTGATAGCATACGCCAGCAGACACCTTAACCCAGCAGAAAAAAACTACACAACAACAGAGAGAGAGTGTTTGGCGATAGTGTGGGGTATCCGGAAAATGCGGTCGTACCTGGAAGGATACCGTTTCACGGTGGTAACGGATCACCTCTCACTGAAGTGGTTGAACTCCATCGAGAGCCCATCGGGAAGAATCGCCAGATGGGCACTGGAGCTACAACAGTATATGTTCGACGTGGAATACCGCAAGGGCAAGGAAAACATAGTGGCGGACGCACTTTCGCGGCAACCCCTAGAAACACTGCGACAGGTAACAGATGGTCGTCCAAAGACGGGGTGGTACGACAAGAAACTTGCAGAAGCAAAGGGAAATCCCGAAAAATTTCCGGACTACATCGTACAAAATGAACAACTATATCGACACATCGCCGGCAGAACGAATGACGAGGACTGCGCCTCGTGGAAGTTGTGTGTGGCAGATCACGCAAGGAGACGCGCTTTTGAGGAGAACCACGACAGCCCGTGCGCTGGCCACATGGGCATCAGGAAGACGACGCTGCGCATAGCTAACAGGTACTATTGGCCGGGCATGTTTCGCGACATCCGGAAATACGTGCTGAGCTGCGAATCGTGTCAACTATACAAAGCGAACCAAGAAAAGGCGGCAGGGAAAATGTTGGCGCAGGTGGCCGAGGAACCATGGTCAATTTTGTGCGTTGACTTGGTCGGACCACTTCCCCGATCCGCCAGTGGCAACACCATGCTGCTAGTGATGTACGACAAGTTCACGAAATGGACGGAAGTCGTGCCAATGCGACGAGCGACGTGCGAAAACCTGAAGCGAGCACTGAGGGAAAGAATCATCGCGCGCTACGGAGTGCCCAGAGTCCTGGTCAGCGACAACGGGAAGCAGTTTTGCGACAGAAGGCTACAACAATTTTTAAAAGAGATGGGCATACATCATCAATTCACGGCGCCGTATACTCCACAGGAGAATCCCGCGGAACGAGCAAATCGGAATGTGAAGCGGATCATCGCACAGTTCAGCGGCAACGACCAAACCAAGTGGGATGCGCTGATTCCAGAGATGATGCTTGCGTTGAACACGAGCGTCTCCGAGGTCACCGGCTATACTCCGGCTTTCCTCACACAGGGCAGAGAACCGCGCCTCCCGAATGCGCTCTTTGACGAAGACAACTTGAGCGATGGTACGCGGACCAGCACCACCTCGGAATGGATTAATAGGATGAGAGAAACTTTCCAGATCGTCAGGCGGAACTTGGAAAGGGCGGTGCAAGAACAGGCAAAATCCTACAACCTACGGAAAAGAGCGTGGCAACCGCAGATCGGCGACTTGGTGTTGCTACGATGCCACCAGCTGTCCAAGGCAGCAGAAAATTTCAACGCTAAACTCGGGCCAAAATTTGAAGGACCGTACCGGGTAAAGGGTTTCACGTCTCCAGTCATCGTGGAACTGCAAAAGGAGGGCAGCAGCATAAAAAGAACGGCGTACGTGGGCGAATTGAAGTCTTTCATCAGTGCACGTCACGCAAGAAAAGATACGAGCGGTGACATCACCCAAGGGGAAAGAGGCGTCAATCCCTCTCCATCCCAACAAGTTCCCTCCCTACAGCGAGTTCACCAGATTGCAACAAATACTAATGTTTTTTCCTTGACAGAGAGATTTCAACCAAACCACGATCACAGTGAGATGATGCATTATCGCGACGTATTGGACGGGAGTACAACAGCGCCAACTATGGTAGATCACCCAATGGTAGATACCGTTCACAACATCCGACGAATGGTGACGGGAGACACCACACTCTTCTCATACCCCCCGGGTCCGGGCAGCCTTGATATCACTTACGCCGACTGCACGCAACTCCTAGCCGGACGATGGCTGAGTGACAAGGTCATCGAGTGCTACGCGAAGTGGGTCATGGAGGAACGACTGTCCGCAGAGCAGCGACAGCGAACACATGTGTTCAGCCCGCATTTCTTCACGCGCCTGCGAGCACACGGCACGGAAACAGAACGACACGCACGTGTACAGAGCTGGACGAGGAAGGTAGATTTATTTACCAAAGACTTCGTGTTCCTTCCGGTGCACGAAACGGATCACTGGTTTCTCCTGGTGGTGTGTTTCCCATGGAAAGCGCGCGAGCCGAACAACAACGACGCCCAGCAACCCGTCATCCTACAGATGAACTCCATGGCGACCGGACCGAGAACGGACCTGGCCGAAATCATCCGGGGTTACTTCGGCGTCGAGCACGCACGGAAGAGGCCACAGGAAAACCGCCGAGGTTTCAGCGACATGGAGATTACGGTAGTGAATGTGCCGCAACAACCAAACACCACGGACTGTGGCGTGTACCTACTCTTCTTCCTGGAGAAATTCTTCGACGCGCCCATTACCGACTTCCGCGGCCACATCCGGTTGGAAAGTGCATGGTACGCCTACACCGGAGCTCCAGCACAGAGGAAGAGGGTGGCGCAGATATTCCGGGAACTCGCCATCCGACACGCACGCCACGGACCACCGTCAAGCCAACCGTTCTCCTCCGAAATCGATACGGGTTCGCAAGGCGAAGACGGAGCAGAACGCATCAATGAGATTCGGCCAGACTCGGAACAAGGAGGCCCCGACGCAGCGGCTCCGGCGACACGACCCGACGCAACACCCCCGAAGGTCGTCATCAACACCATGGACACGGGCGACCATTTCGCCAGACTACCCGAGGCCGCCCTGGACACAACTACGGCCTCCGGAGACGGAAGTCGAAGACCAGCGAACGACACGGGTGACCAGCTAGCAACCGGAAGCCAGACGCATACCGGCACGACGCTTGTCGAAGGCACAACCAACGAGGTCATCGAGCTCCGAGGAATCGAAGGATGGACCGAAGAGGTAAAGCGCCGCCTCCCACAAGACCTCGTCAACGGCATCGAGAAGCGGCTGAACGAGAACGGGCGAGTAATCAGGCGACGTGTGGTCTTCCGGACGGATCATTTCCGCGTCGTGATGACGACGAATAGCTGGGTAATCCGCCACCTCCGGGGAAAGTAAAGGGGGGGTGTGACGAACCATTTTGCGCCACAAATTGGATCACCACAAAACCCGTACAGTCAGCCAAAACTTCGAAGTGGAAGATTCGGTGATTCCGAAACTGCGACGAAAGGGCGCCAGAGCGAACACAGTAACCACAAAACCACACGAATACCAGCGGGAAAACCGGTTCTGGTCGAGCAAAGCAATCGACACACGCAGGCACGAGAGTGTGGGTAACGCGACAGCGCGCTCTAGAGAGAGAGAAACGGCGAAAGAAACAAACGAAGCATCGTGGAAAAGTCCCGTTGGTTTGGTTTAAAAACAGCAAACAGGCTGGCGTCGGTCTCTTTGCTTTTTGTAAATTCAGGTGAGTCAAGACGTAGTTTGGGTTTCTCTGCGGAGGAAAAGAATCCATTTTAATCCTGGCGAATCTCATCCCATCCGACCACCGCTTAACGTTGAATACTTGGCGGTGGTATCCCTCAGTCACCCCACCTTTTCCCCACCGCTTAATGTTGAATACTTGGCGGCGGTACCCCTTATTTATCCTACCTGTTCCCCACCGCTTAATGTTGAATACTTGGCGGTGGCACCCCTTCCTCACCTCATCCTTCCCTCAACGCTTAACGTTGAAAACTTGGCGGTGTCTCCCTTGCCCGGCCACACCCTTCAGCGGTGTGCGGCGGTCCGACGCACGAGAGACTCAAGCAACGCGCGCTCTTTGCTTTTTGTAAATTCAGCCACGCGTCACGCCAGAACTGTGCCAACGCCACAACACACGTTTTCCACGCATATCTGCGGCGCAATTCACGTTAAACTGTGCCAACGCCATCAACGCACATTCTCCACGTCATCAGCAGCATCCGCTGCCAACGCACATTTGCCACGTTTCATCAGCAGCATTCGCTGCCAACGCACATTCTCCACGTCATCAGCAGCATCCGCTGCCACGCATATCGACGCCACTACGCGTCGCCGCCACGTGCTCAAGCAACACGCTCTCTTTGTTTTGCATAAACTCAGCATCCGCTGCCAACGCACCTTCTCCACGTTTCGTCAGCAGCATCCGCTGCCAACGCACATTTGCCACGTTTCATCAGCAGCATTCGCTGCCAACGCACATTCTCCACGTCATCAGCAGCATCCGCTGCCAACGCACATTCTCCACGTCATCAGCAGCATCCGCTGCCACGCATATCGACGCCACTACGCGTCGCCGCCACGTGCTCAAGCAACACGCTCTCTTTGTTTTGCATAAACTCAGCATCCGCTGCCAACGCACCTTCTCCACGTTTCGTCAGCAGCATCCGCTGCCAACGCACATTTGCCACGTTTCATCAGCAGCATTCGCTGCCAACGCACGTTCTCCACGTTTCATCAACAGCGAACATCGCCTAATAAAGAAGATCTACACAACAAGAACCCGAGAAATTTCTTGCAACGAACCCTGGCAACCGCTGAGTCCTACCCCGGCCAAAGGAAGTTCGTTACAAAGTTAAAAGTTGACTTTAAACTTTTAACTTTTATTTTAAAAGTTAAAAGTTGACTTTTATTTTCGAAGGTCATGGAAAAAAGTTTTTAGGCGAAAATAAAAGTTTTTTTAAAAAGTTTTTTGCTGTAGAAATGCAGCTGAGTGAACTGTGAAAGAACGTGTATCGCTAGAAAAGCAACTGGCTGAAAATATTTGAATAGTGACCCTTATCAGCAACAGGTACAGCGACACCAATGAATTACACAAACAAGAACTCATCGTTCCGTTTATGGGTAGATGGCTGTGTTGTTGTTGTTTGGTTTGCGTACGTTTGTAAGATAAGTAGGAATTAAAGGAAATAGATGGATGCACTAAATTTACGGAAGTCGTTATTAATGCAATCGAAATCTAATTAGTTGCATTTGCCGTGGAGTTCGTTAACTCTCAAACGGCTGCACCGATTTCGATGCGGGTTTCGCCATTGGAATGAACTTTTTTCAAATTAAACATTTATTGATGAAAACCTATCTTTCATTATACATAATTACAGTATTATTTCCAAAGTAATTAGGCTTACAATAATATTAATTATTTCTCATGTGCTGCTGTTTTAGAGGAAAGGCAAATTTTAAATAACAAAACTGATATCACTGACAGGCGGCCTGTCTCCACCGTGAGATTTGGTGCCGGCAGGTACAGCACACGGAGACATTGCATTTCAGGCAGCACAACTTGTTGTTCTTGGCAGTTTTTTCTTGCTGAACGAAAAGTAATTAGTGACGGGAATTCCCTGACATTTCATGCCATAATCCTTTCGAAGTGTTTTCTACCTATGTTCTTGTTTTTCCACGTAAAATCAACCAATAAAAAGCGAAAGCGCATTTTTGAAGAAATACTGAAAATGGCCCTTGCAGTTCAAATATATGCAAATTTTTCACCAATCCAATGCTTACGATGATTGAGTGAAATTTTGTTATAATATTGACAATCTATATTTCAAAACGTTTTTATCACTCAAACGCGATGGGTCGAAAGTGTAAAGAGTTTGTTCGCGAGTTATTTGTTCAAAAAGGCGACAAAAATATTTGTAAAAAGTGCTCCAGTATGATACGCGGCAATTATGTAACTAATTTAGAGAGACATCTTAAAGTCAGACACAAAGATTTTTTTATTAAAATGTTAGAAGATAACGCCGAAAATTGTTGTTCGCCGCAGGAAAAGAAAATTAAAATAACTATCGAAAACATTGTGGACCTGGTTGCAAAAGAAAACATACCATTTTCACTACTAGATTCTAAATCGTTTCGATTTTTTGTGCAACCTGTGTTCAAAGGTTTGGGTATGGACGTTATCAACGCCCATAATATATTCAAAATTCTTAGCGCCAGGCATTGAAGTTTAAAACAAGGAATTATAAAATCTTTAAAAAAACGTTTATTGTCGTTCAAAATTGATACCGTGAGCTGCGAAGGTGGAGGAATTTTAGGCATTACCGTTCAGTATGTCAAAAACGGTGAAATTTTAATCAAAACTTTGGATATGGTGGAGTTGAAGAGGTCACACACTGCAGACAACATAGCTGAAGCAATTAAAAATGTTCTTAAAGAATATGAAATTAGAATTTCCTATGCTATTGCTATGCATACAGCGTTTGATTCCGTCACGCGTTATGGAATTAAAAATTTCAGAAATTTAAGAAAAACATAGTCAAAAATATTAATATATCCCGCAAATTCCAGTAACAAGTGATAATGGCCGTAATATGGTGAAAGCAGTAGATTTTCATAGACCCCAGATAGAAGATTGTCCTGAAAATGAAGACACGAACAAAGAACTTAATGAAGAACCCAGTGTAGAGGCTATTTTCAATACTGCGAAAATGGACACCTGGAGCGGTGCGCACTCCATCCGGTGTGCGGCTCACACGATGCAACTAGCAAAGTGGGATCTCATAAAGGCTTCTCCAATAAAAAGTTTGGTTGAGAAGGTAATGCGAAATATTTAGTGCATACACAAAAATAGTTCTAAATATTTGGATTTAATCAGATGCGCAAGTTATCGAAAACCCTGAGATCGCCAACTAACAGGCAGCTGTTGAAAGCTTACACGAAACTTTCGCCGAAATTGGATATGCCAACGAGATGGAATTCAACATACCTAATGTTAAAAAGGATTATTGAGTTGAAACCTCATCTACACGAAATTCCTGATTCAGGAAAATTAGCAATATGTGACCGTGACTGGAGAACACTAACCGCACTGCAAGCATCATTAAAATTGTTGAATGATGCCACAATACGTTTCCAAGAAGAACAAATGGCATTTGGAGACTTTTTTAAAGGAAGTATATTATGCATAATGATTATTAAATCTAAGTTACCAAAGTTTTATTTTGCTGCGGGAATGGCATATTAATAAAAGATTATTTGTATTATCAGATCTGGCTTGAAACAAAACTAGAAATACACAGCTTAGAAGGGATTATTGCTAGAAAAGCGAAAGAGCTACTAGAGAACAGGGAGAAAACGCTTTTTGATAACGACGTTGTCAACGCAGCAATTTACTTGGACCCTAGATTCCATAAGATTTTCTCCGCCGAAGCTAAAATAGCTGCCTTAAAAAATATTAAATCATTAATAACAAAGCTGGACGAGGTAATCATAGCGTGAATTCATATTTATTGCATAGACTTTATAGACAATTATTTTTTTCGTCAGGTAAAAAAAGGAATTGAAGAGAAAACTGCAACGAAACGCAGTAATGATCCCGAAATTTCAACTTCAGCAGAAATTAATCAGCATAACAATGCAACACAACTTCACCAATACCTTACAAATTTTACAGCCAGTTCCTCAGAAGAAAGTGAGGGCAACGAAGTGTTCTTCCATCGATGCTTACATGAGGCTAAGAGTTTTAATAAAAGCTCAACCAAACTACACATCAACATTTTAAAGTATTGGAATGATACGATGGCATATACATATCTGGGCGAAATAGCCCAAATTGTTCATGGAGTTCCAGCAACTCAAGTCTCTGTGGAACGAGCGTTCTCAGCCCTAAAAATTATTTTAAATAATCGACGAACATCTTTGACAGAGTCACATTTAAAAGATTTAATATTAATAAAACTGAACTCATAATTACAAATAAGTGTTTTTTTTCTGTTGTATCTAACGAAAAATAAATCATCGTAAGCATTGGATTGGTGAAAAATTTGCATATATTTGAACTGCAAGAGTCATTTTCAGTATTTCTTCAAAAATGCGCTTTCGCTTTTTATTGGTTGAGAATATTCTCAACAATTTTACGTGAAAAAACAAGAACATAGGTAGAAAACACTTCGAAAGGATTATGGCATGAAATGTCAGGGAATTCCCGTCACTAATTACTTTTCGTTCAGCAAGAAAAAACTGCCAAGGACAACAAGTTGTGCTGCCTGAAATGCAATGTCTCCGTGTGCTGTACCTGTCGGCACCAAATCTCACGGTGGAGACAGGCCGCCTGTCAGTCATATCAGTTTTGTTATTTAAAATTTGCCTTTCCTCTAAAACAGCAGCACATGAGAAATAATTAATATTATTGTAAGCCTAATTACTTTGGAAATAATACTGTAATTATGTATAATGAAAGATAGGTTTTCATCAATAAATGTTTAATTTGAAAAAAGTTCATTCCAATGGCGAAAACCGCATCGAAATCGGTGCAGCCGTTTGAGAGTTAACTAACTCCACCTATTTCCATCTATTTCCTTTAATTCCTACTTATCTTACAAACGTACGCAAACCAAACAACAACAACACAGGCATCTACCTATAAACGGAACGATGAGTTCTTGTTTGTGTAATTCATTGGTGTCGCTGTACCTGTTGCTGATAAGGGTCACTATTCAAATATTTTCAGCCAGTTGCTTTTCTGGCGATACAAAAACTTTTTTAAAAAAAACTTTTAAATTTAAAAGTCTTTAAAAAACTTTTTTCAAAAACTTTTAAAAATAAAAGTTTTTCATAACAGTTATTTTGCGACTTTTATTTTTAAAAGTCTTTGATAACTGTTATTCGAAAAACTTTTTCGATAAAAGTTATAAAAGTTTCAAGCTTTGCTTTCATTGCAAGTCCCGTAGAATGGCATGATGCGAAGTTCATAGAAAAAAAAAATTCTTTTAGAAACTTCGATCACGCCCCTTTACGGGACTCTCTCCGTCGTCATTATGTAAAGAGGAGATGCCGATAATCGCACTGCGGCAACGATCTGGAATGTGCGCGTCACCGTCCGCTCACTCTCTGCGCTCCGACACAGAGCGTGGTCCTCGACACACCTCTTAAATATATAAACTCATTAATGGCTCCGTCGTTATTTAAAATGCAATCCTTATATAGAACTTATTTATATAAAAACTAATTTATATAAAATTTCATTTGTGAATATTTTAAGATAGATATATTAAAAGTAAAATATCGAAGTGCTCAGCGGCTCTATTGAAAAACGTTTAAAAATTTGTCAAGTAGAAGGCGACCTCTTTTGAGAAGATCAAATAATTTTAATCGCAACATTTTACAAAAATTACTACATTTTTTGCTAATCTTTATCCTATACTAAGTAAAAACATTTAACATATATTACCAATATTTATTTAGTTTATTTTTCAGCATAAAGTTAGCCATATTCATATTTTATACTTGTATACTTATGATTATAATTGTGCTAATAGATATATGAAATACCTATATATTGTATAGTGTTGCCATATTCGGATTTCAAATACGATATTAAAGAAAAGCACATAATAAAATTATAACTTTCTCGATAATTTCGGACATCGTTATTCAATCTTTATTAAAACTATGTTGAAAGATTCTGAAAAATTCTCAAAAAAAAAGATTAAGAATTTAAAGAAAGGCACTAAAGCTATCGAAATAAAAAACTGAATCAAAGGACACGGCAAAACTATTGCCGCGACCAGTAAAAAATGTGTCAAAAAAATGGATCCATAACCTACATAATTTCGTTTTAACAAAAAAATTTAACCAACTGACTTTAAACGTTGTTGCATCCTAACTGACCGAGTGAACGAGTTGCATCGAACATTTGAAATAAGTGTTGGAATCGAACATTTGAACTAAGTGTTGGATTGTAGAAGGAAAAATTTAACTAACTGCGTCTCATAGTTCAGTCAATTGAATAGTTCAATTGAACTAGGTCGTTCATGAACTACGCAACTCTACAGGAAAATTTACGTGCTTTCAATCTAAAGCTCCAACACACATAGGGAAGTGCCATTTGTGTGTTGCAGCAAGCTCAACAGCCCGAAATGCCCAAAAAAAGAAGCCAGATGAGTTTTAACAGCGGCTTAGTTGTTCTAGCCCAAACACTCAATAAGCAGCAAAAGCGTCGGTACGAGTGGCTCGGAGAGCTGGTAGTAGAGATCTTGAACACATTTTCCGACGAAGAATGAGCAGAAGAGACTCCTGAAGATTTATCTAGACGGCTAAGATCAGCAAAATCTAGTTGGAAAAGGATGAAAACCGATGCAAAATCTAGTGGTGATATTTTAAGCAAGGCGCTGCTTAAAAGTAAGAAGTAAGTAAGAATACTAGATGACAACATCTAGATGCAAATATTAATTCTTTTTCTGTTAATATGAAGATCTATGGCCTCATTATTGAAAAACTAATGACTAATGATTTTTTATTAACAGAATAAAAAATGTGATTTTATATATAATTTAACTGAATGAAATATGTGATTTTTAGTTAATTTAACTGAATGAAATATGTGATTTTAATTTAAATTTAACTGATTAAAAATGTTATTTTAATGTTAAAGGAATACTTAAACAAAAAATATATACATTTAAATAAATTTACTTATGAATATATGTACATAGCAAGCTTTTATTTTATGTTGGCAGCCTAGTTGGATCAGTTCTTGAGTTTGAGTTTTTATAAAGGAAAAGAGGAATTTCTTCTTCATAACCCATTTGATTCCATAGTTGTAATAAAAATAATAAAAATTAGTATTGCCACTACGGCAATACTAACCAGCACTCGTTAGTAGTTTGAGTAGTAAAAACTCAAAAGACTTTAGTCTCTCAAATGCCACAAGAGTCAAAAATTAACACGAACTGCCTCTTGTGTCAATGGTGTGAAAACCGCCCTAGCACTTTTCGTCGCTACTTCGCCCCGGCTGATGCAAGGAGAGTTCACTTGAACACGCTTTCAAAACTCGACTGCTTCGCTTCGTTAATTATTTTTCTTAACGCTTCGAAATAAATCATCAATCGTTCATCAGACCTCGACAAGTAGGTTTGCTTGCTTGCGCCGCTAGCTACCTTCTTCGCTGTTTCGCACCGCTTGAGCCAAAAGAGCTAATTGAACAGTCAATTCTTTGAAGGCTAAATTAGAGATTATTATACTCTATAATCTTTGGCTAAATATTTTCTCAAAACTTCGTAAACACGCTACTGAGTAATGTTGTAAACAGAATAACATTTGGAGAACGACAAATACACGCACGAAGTGTCAAATATTTACTGATTCTCGAGTAAAACTTTGTACTTCGCCAAGAATTCACATCCAGTTAGAAAAGTCTTTGTATGTATATATATGAAGCATGAAGACCACAAAAAATGAGAGTCGGTAGCGCTAAATGCAAGAGAGTAAGCAAATATTTGAATTTTGTCGTACCGACATACGAAAGCAGTGCCTACAGTTGATTTTTTCTCAATTCCCATAAGAGTCTGTGTGATTTTGACAGTTCGTGGGAGTAGTTGTAGTTTCCCGAATGGTGTTCTTTTTACAATATAAAGAACACGATCGCTTCGTCAAACTACGGTGAAAATTTGACAGTTTTCAGGTTTGTGTGTCTGTGGTATTTGCTAAGATTGGAAACTCGACAATATCAACTGTTAGGTAAATATATGTATTTTCATTACATGTATTTTAACACATAAAAATGTCCAGCTTAACGCTAAATATTAATTGATTTATAAAACCTGGCAACAAAATGTATGTAAGTATTAAAACTAATTATGTTATATACACATCTTTAATTATTATGCACATGAAGGTTAGTTAATTACTCGTATATAATGATAATAATAAATTAATACATTAATAATAAATTCGTATTTTGTATAAAGCAATGGATAACTTCTCTTTCTCTGTTGTGTTTCTCTTTATTCTTTATTAAAAATTATTTACACAAATTATTCTATTTTATACTTGTTCACATGTTTGGTTTCGTGCCTTTCTGTTTTTTTAACTGACACCAGTTGGATGCGTCTCTGCTTCTCTGTGGAAAAAGGAGGTAAAATTCCTGTGAAAGTGGTGGCCAAAACATTCGCGTCTGGAAAAACTGAAAAATTAGTATATCAATGTATTAAGGATGTCGGCTTGCCGGACGACAAAAACGCTACCATGACAAAAGATGAATTCACATTCGAAAAGTTTTATGCGCTATATCACAAGGTGTGCCCGCGAAATGATATCGAGGAGTTGTTTACGCAGATGTAAGTGAACCTTCATATTTTAAGGGATATAGCAATCGTAACGAATTCAGTTTCAACAGTAAATATAACCGCCGTTTGTATATTTGCAGCACAAAAGGTAAAGCGGATGTCATCAGTATGGAACAATTCGTGGCTTTTATGAATGAAAAACAACGTGACCCACGGATGAATGAAATCTTATATCCACTCTATGAAGAGAAACGTTGCACGGAAATTATCAACGATTATGAATTAAATGAGGAAAATAAGAAGGCCGGTGAGAAAAAAAGGAGGTTATTTCGGATTCTTAAAAAATTTTGAAGATATTTTATGATACTTTTAAGATACTTTATGGTTTTAATTGATTTTTATTTCTGCTATTGATCTAAGGTCAAATGTCACTCGATGGTTTGAAACGCTATCTTATGTCCGACGAGAATGCGCCCGTGTTTCTTGATCGTTTGGAAATCTATATGGAAATGGATCAACCACTAGCTCATTACTACATAAATTCCTCGCATAATACGTATCTCTCTGGCAGACAAATTGGCGGCAAGAGTTCAGTGGAAATGTATAGACAAACTATGTTAGCTGGATGTCGGTAAGTTGACTTGTGCTGGCTGATTGGCACCGGCCCGGAAATCTGTAATGAGAACTATTTTCATAACATATACATGAAGTAATCACGGTACATTTATTTTGTGCTTCTGTTTGTCGTTACTCATTAAAGGCGTTGCAGCTATAAAAAAATGTGTATATAAATCAATTCTTGATCAGCGTCACCTATTGAATCAATTTAGCCAGGTCCGTCCGTCCTCTGCTTATTTCACAATGGAAATCACCTTTACAGAATATGTTTTATTGTTAAAGAACGATTATATATATCACCATTCACTTTGAACAGTATATTCTTTGCCATTATGAATGTTTGGTATCGAAACTGGCCAAAATCCATTCCAACTACTCGGCTTTATATGAATTAATATGAACTCTTTCGTGCTAATAGCAAATTTTTACAGCTGGTAGGCTGAACTTTGAGCTGACCTATTACCGAGTTTATTGCCTCAGGAATGAATAAAAATCTCTTGCTTTAATTCGGCTCGACAATTCTCTGCTGTTGGTTTCGTAGTGAAATTGAGAATGTAGAGTATATCAACTTCGGCCGGGCCGAAGATAACTTGTTAATAGTTCTATTTTATTCATGCAACTGGCTTTCCCTGTGTAGCTGTGTGGAACTGGATTGCTGGAATGGCAAGGGTGAGGACGAAGAGCCGATTGTTACACATGGCCACGCCTACTGTACTGAAATTTTATATAAAGTCAGTTTTATTTTCCAATAAAATGATTTTTCACTTGCAAATCTTATGTACAAATTTTGTAGGATTGCATACAAGCAATTGCAGACTGTGCTTTCGTCGCTTCAGAGTATCCTGTGATATTATCCTTTGAGAATCATTGCAATCGCGCGCAGCAGTACAAGTTGGCGAAATACTGTGATGACTTTTTTGGTGAATTACTACTAAAGGAGCCTCTGCCAGATCACCCGGTAGCTAGATTAATGTTTAAAACATAAGGAATAATTTTGTTATATATCCTCGGGTCCTTTTCCCGTCTGCAGCTAGAGCCAGGCTTACCTTTACCCCCACCCGTCAAGCTGAAGCGTAAAATCCTAATCAAAAACAAACGTATGAAACCTGAAGTCGAAAAGATAGAGCTCGAGCTGTGGCTCAAAGGTGAACTTAAAACAGACGATGACCCCGAAGAAGACGCCAGCGCAGGAAAACCACCAGATGCACCTCCGCCTCCAGAAGCAGCACCACCGCCTGGCACAGAGCCAGGGGCTGAGGGAGCCCCTGCTGAAGGTGCTGAGGCACCTGCTAACTACAGCGGCTCAACTACAAACGTGCATCCATGGCTGTCGTCCATGATTAACTACGCGCAACCTATTAAGTTTCAAGGATTCGACAAAGCCATAGGTAAGTTTTATGCTGATGTGAATCGAGAAAATATTTTACATTATTGTTCGTAGAAAAAAACATCGCCCACAACATGTCGTCTTTTGCCGAATCAGCCGGTATGAACTACTTGAAGCAGAATTCAATTGATTTTGTCAATTACAATAAGCGGCAAATGTCGCGGATCTACCCGAAAGGAACTCGAGCTGATTCTTCCAACTACATGCCACAGGTCTTCTGGAACGCTGGCTGCCAAATGGTGTCACTAAACTTCCAAACCTCCGATCTGCCAATGCAACTTAATCAGGGTAAATTTGAGTATAACGGTGGCTGTGGCTACCTGTTAAAGCCGGATTTTATGCGTCGCTCCGACAAAGATTTCGATCCCTTCGCCGACGCACCGGTAGATGGTGTAATTGCAGCACAATGTTCGGTAAAAATAATTGCCGGACAGTTCTTGTCAGACAAGAAAGTCGGCACCTACGTAGAAGTCGATATGTACGGTTTGCCGTCCGACACTGTCAAGAAGGAATTTCGAACTCGTTTAGTACCCAACAATGGACTGAATCCTGTCTATAACGAGGACCCTTTTGTGTTTCGGAAAGTCGTCCTCCCCGATCTGGCCGTGTTGCGTTTCGGCGTTTACGAGGAGAGCGGCAAAATGATCGGTCAACGCATACTACCATTAGATGGCTTGCAGGCGGGTTACCGTCACGTTTCACTACGTACTGAAGCCAATTTTCCCATGTCGTTGCCTATGTTATTCGTAAACATTGAATTAAAAATTTACGTACCTGATGGATTTGAGGACTTTATGGCTATGTTGTCGGATCCTCGCGGCTTCGCCGGAGCGGCTCAGAAGCAGAATGAACAAATGAAAGCTCTAGGAATCGAAGAGCAGAGTGGCGGTGCAGCACGCGATGCCGGAAAAGCCAAGGAAGAGGAGAAGAAGGAGGCGCCGCTTGTTTTTGAGCCGGTTACGCTTGAGTCTTTGCGCGGAGAAAAGGGCTTTCAAAAGGTGGCAAAAAAACAAAACAAGGAACTAGATACGCTGAAAAAGAAGCATACGAAAGAACGCATGGTTATGCAGAAGGCACAAAATGCAGCCATTGACAAACTTATCAAAGGGAAGAGGTGACTTGATTTAATCACGATGTCACGAGCTTGAGTAGTTGACCTTATTGACCGTCTTCATTCTCTTTGTCACTTCCTCCTTTATCTCTCTCTCTCTCTCTCTCTCTCTCTCTCTTTCTCTCTCTCTTTTTCTCTCTCTCTCTCTCACTCCCTCCTTTCTCTCTCTCTCTCTCTCTCTCTCTCTCTCTCTCTCACTCTCTCCTTTCTCTCTCCCTCTCTCGCTCTCTCTGCCTCCCCCTCTTTTTCACTCTGTAGCAAAGATGAGATTCGCAATGATTCGGCTATCAAAAATGCTATCACCGATCAGACAAATCAGTGGACTGATATGATAGCTAAACATAAGAAGGAGGAGTGGGATATGTTGCGCACCCATGTGCAGGACTCGCAAGAAGCCATGAAAGCGCTGATGATTTCCGTGCAGGCACAGCAGATTAAGCAGCTGGAGGAGCGCCATGCAAGGTGTGCATCTATCGAAGTCTTCAGCTGTATCTAAACACTAAAGATCTTATTTAACACAGAGATATTAAAGACTTGAATGCAAAACAAGCAAAGACATCAGCCGATACGGCAAAGGAAGTTCAAAACGACAAGACGTTGAAGACTAAAAACGAGAAGGATCGACGTTTGCGAGAGAAGCGTCAAAACAACATCAAACGTTTCATGGAGGAAAAGAAGGTGAGTGTTCAAAAAGATATCTAAGACTTTCGAGATATAGAGAAATTGAGAAAGACCGAATAAGTTGTCCTATCTTTATCTGTGCCTGTATCAATTACGCATTCTCTATAATTTATCGTATATTAATCCAACATTTACCTATTGTTTTTTTTTGTATTAGCAAATCGGTGTTAAACAAGGTCGAGCGATGGAAAAACTTAAAGTTGCCCATACCAAGCAGGTTGAAGAATTTGGTACTGATGTCCAAAAGGTACTCACTACAACACTGATGGAAAACGACAGAATAACCGGCATAGAGACTGGACTGTAGGCATTTAATTAACAGCTACGTAGAAAAAAGACAAATCAACAAGACAACTGACAGTTACAAATCGTTGAAGTACTCAACAATAAGAAGCTTTAGTGTACAATTTGTTTCTTTGGGGTTTATTTCTAGCTTTATTTTCTTTTCTAGATTTTAGTTGAAATCAGTAGTTAAATTTATTATTGATCTTTAGTTAATATAATACGAATAAAAATATTGATATATTTAATAATTGGCAATCACAAATTGTAATTATCTTTTTAAATTTTTACTGCTTCAATTATTTTTGACTTTTATAATCATACTAAACATTTTACTACTACATTTTTTTTAAACATGTATTAGAAAAGTGTAAAAGCAAATCATATGATATCGCAAAGATCCACTCAGACGTATTAATGGATTATTCTTATTTTATAAGTCTATTCGAATTATGAACAAATATTCCATTTAGTTTAAGGAGCCACTTGAGTCAAAATGCATTTACTGACAGGTGACACCTGGTTCTTGTGCTCCGTCAATTTGCCACGGAACGTGAGTTTATAGTAGTAGTTCAGCCCAAGCTTTCCCTTTTCAGGGATAGGAATGTGCAGCCTTTGCCACGACTCTATGAAGTCAAAAACCTTATATTCGTGATATTCTAGCAGCATTCATTGAAGTTGGAGCTTTTCTGCTCTATTCTATTTAGTAATTATTTCCAAGTATATTCTCGCTTACCATTTTTAAGGTATGTTTTACCGTTTTACGTCTCTTCAAAATGAATGTCTGTGAGTGATTCTGTGGTTCGTCTAAACAAGAGTCTAATATGTATTTTAACTTTTTTTTTTGCTTTTTATTGAAGGAGTAGTTGTCCAGTTGTATTTTTGGTATATAGAATGCGTGGTGACCTAGGCGCTGTTTCTGAGGTCCGTTCTGAAATTACGGAGACATATATTCATTATGGGCGATTTTTACCTTAATTCAATGAACATGCGAATTACAGACTATGTTGGCAGTGTAATGCAAGGTTAAACATGCACGTGCAGGCGGATTTCGATAGATCAACACATTTTGACTTGCAACTCTTTGTCTCTCTTAATGATTTTTCTTGGTGTCAGCTCCAGCAATTATACGAAAGAGAGATCAGTTGTAGGCTCCCTCAATTTTTAAGTACGCGTTTATTTTTAGCTTTAGCTTGTTTGTCTAGTTCCGCCATCTGTTTTTAGATACAGAAGTTTGAAGAACTTGAATGTAAATATGCCCTAGTCTGCTGCACGAATGAAGTAAATTTGAAAATCTATTACTTAAATTCTGCTGTCACTTATCTCTTCGGCAGTTTTGTTCCGCTTAGGACTTTTTCGCCGAAGGCCATGTCCATGTAGAACTTATGATCTATGTCATGCTAAAATGTTGAGAGACATGGCTTTTAAGACATACTTTGAAAGTCGTCTGGATGCTGCTTGAAAACTTTTTGCGAAATGCAGAAATAGAGCCACGCGCTTAAACAGAAAAGCCAGAAGTCCTCTTTTTTTGGGGAACGTTGCTTAAGAAATGTAGAATCTATTGCGAAAGTTTGGTGTGTTGAAAGAAAGAGCAGAGACCATCACCAAGAAGTATATATTCATCTAATCTAATATAATATATCTAATATATGCATCTAATATATAAAAGAAAACCATTCATCTCAAAAGCTAATAACATATACTCTTTACAACCTCTCAAAGGTAGCATGTGGGAGCTGTGGTCCAAATTTGCAAAAAGTTTTACCTTTTTCTTTGGAAGCTCACACTATAAAGTATATTCTCTTAAGAGAAACGAGAATCTGATATTGCTGGTGGAACAGATGATTTTTCCTCACTTCGCTTATACCTGTGAGGTTTACAGTGGCTGTAATGCTGACTGCTTGAACCAGCTAAAATTTTGGTTCAACTCTACAGTTCGCATTTTTTTTTTGCCTTGCTAATCAGTGTTATCTCCAGCCACGTTGCTTTGGTGCTTGTCTGACTTGGCGACATTCTCATCATTCAGTGTATCAAACACTCAAACTCCGAACTGACTCTATGATACTCAAATTTTTGCCCATTCTACTAGGTCGTGAGTTTTGATAATACAACAAGATCTGTTGGTAACAACGGAGCTAGACCACCTCCATCAACAGCTATGACCGGCATTATCGTACGATACGCCTCTCTTTATCATCGCCGGAGATTCTGTAGGTTTTAAACTGCTCACCATGACATTACTGTGTCGGCTACCACAATATGAGTAATTTCAGCTTTTATACATTTTAAGGAGGACGCTGATGGTATTTCCTGAACCTTCTAGGCTCTCAATTCCCTGTTTAATGTAATAAATGCATTCCACTCTACACAAAAAGTACGTACGTCTTACAACCCAAAAGATTCTCTGAGATTTCGGTCTCACATTAGGTTGAATATCACAATCGCATCGAGCAAAATACGAGCATCACATCAGTTACAATATTCAAGCTAAAATTAAACTAGTAGTAAAGGTGTTGTCTACAGCCGGGCTGTAGCCGAAATACCCTACACCTTAAAGCTGCATATATACTCGTATATATAAGATAAACTATAATTATAGCTGCTCAACTATTTCTGTGCGTTACAAACACCGGTAATAAGTGCGTTTACTCTCAAAATTTAGGTGTAGGGTATAAAAATATATTGCAATACTGGGTGGATGGGTAAAAAAGAGGCGTGGCCCGCCCATTTTTCCCAACAGAATATTATTGGTTCACAAACTACAATATTATGTACACCATTATTCAGGAAACTTATATACTTTTCAATACAATCCACGTAAAACCCTCCATGACCTATGTAAACTAAAAGTGGACGGATCACGCCCATATTTGGCATATTAAGTGGAAGCATTTGTCTAAACCTACATATAAAATTTTCTTGTCTTCTCTCAAAAAGTGATGCTGATATGGCCTTTTTTAATAGGCAAAACAAAGGTACCTGCACTCTCGATATAAAAAGTAGGCGTGTTCCTTGGGCGATTTTGCCCATTTTCAATACGAAACACCCCAACATAGCAACGATTTTTTTTGCCAAATTTCATTTTGAAATCTTAATCCGTTCTCCTGTGATCGTGATTTCAACGGACAGACAGACAGACAGACGGACAGATATCGTTATTTCAATTTTGGTGGTGATGCTGATCAAGAATATATATACTTTTCCATACCTATCTTGTCTAGTTCTACGCGTTACACACTCCGGTAGAAAGTGAATCCCGGAGAGTGAATCATCCTTAAGGTGTAGGGTATAAAAAATGATGTATGTATGATAGTTTTAAAGAACAACAACAGTGAAGCCAAGGCCAACAACAGTTTAATGTAACCGCACGGTCCTTTTCATACAATAACCAGTGCTCGGTCAACGCTGTCGCTTCGGCCAATGTAAAAAAAAATACATGAGCAATAATATTAACTTTGAATATAAAATATATTTGAAATTATATAAAGAAGTTAGCAATTTGGAATGCATTTAGGTAGAACTGCTTAAAAGATTGTCAAAAAGAAAATAAGAAACGTGACCAGTGCCAAGATGCAATACAGAACAAAAAAGTTATACATACATATATATGTATATAGAACAACACTTGGCCAACTTAATATTATTAAATATTAATCTTGCGGATAAGTATATACTACGTATTGAAGTTGCGACATTCTAAGTTGGTTGAGAAATGATTTTAAAAGCGCGCTCGTGAGCGGAGGTCGATAAGTTAAAAATTAATATTGTCTAACTAAACATACATACAGGAAGGAAAACAAACAAAGCCTTGCCTCAATATCTTCAGCATTCCTAGAGGACCATCAATATCACACGTTATTCACACGTTGCAGTAGGGCACTACAACAACTACTTGGCTTCTCTCAAAGGGGAAATGCGCTTATGCATCAAAGCAACGGGAACCACAACACAATAGTCGCTGGACCTGAATAGTTGTGCCAAAGGTTTGGCAGATTTTGGTAGGTCAAATATTATTCGGTCAAATATCTGTTTGTGTCTAGTCAAAAACAAACAACGAAATTAGTCCAATAGGAAACTTGGAATATAAATTCGCACAGTAGAGCCTGAAAGTAGTACAGAGTAAATTTTCATATTGTTACTTGCAGTTTATGGACTTTGACGTTATAATTTGTGAAGAAGTTTGTTCCCAATGTGAAATTAAAATAAATCAGTTGGAGTTCATATTAAAAATCAGAGTGTTGAAAACCGTGAGAATAATAAAACATTAGCTGTAGCTGAGGGCGAAACTCCCCGCTGTTTACAGATAGTAGAGTGGTATCGTTGAGGACCAAGTTTAAACAATGGCTTTCAGATGGTATCATCGAAAATTCGGAGTCAAAATTTACAGCGTTTTTGTGTCGATTTCAGAATATGAAACACCCTGCCCCGTATGAAAGAGAAACTCGATCTTTTATGTTTCTTGCATGTCTCTGTCGCCAAAAAAAGTAGAAGATACACGCCATTCCTGAAACACAGCGAGCAATACCAGTTTCGTAAAGTGCAGTTCGGGTTGTTAAACTAGTTGTCTTTCAAATGTATGAAAACGCTGTATTCCTCACATGTAATGGTGTTACTTTACCCTTTGCCGACGACTTAGTAATCCCTTTAGAAACATAGGAGGACCCTTTCAGAAAACTTAAAAAGACGTAATTAGAAGAGAGTAGAGTTCTTAGATCACATAATCGAAAACCAGGAAATTCCCATATCCAGATAAGGTTGACCTTCTAATAAGGTATAAAACAGGGTATGTTGTTCGCGTTCGACTCATTTTTGAACATACACGTCGTGCGCGAGGGCTTGAAATTTTTCTATTAACCCGACCGCGTGCGCGTTCAATAAAAAACTTTTTAGCGCACGCGGTCGGGTTTAATAAAAAATATTTTAAGCACACGTGTACGCGCTGTAATGTATGTTTTAATCGGACCAAAATTTTAGATTTTTTTATCAAATTTTATTGTAATATAGTAAGTGGGATATAGAAAAATATATTGGAATGAATATATCATTCATATTACATATTTGCATTAATTTGTACGCTTGATCTTTTTTATTAAGTATGCGTAATTCAATATTATTACAAGAGCAGCATCAATAGAAGCATTAATAATGCAACAGTTTAAGCAATAATTTTTAGGTTTTTTTTGATATTTTGGTTTTGTAATACATAAAATTAAATTAATTTCCGTATTCATGTATTCAAAATCTTACATTTTTACCTGCGAATATTTTGCCAAATTATTTGTACAATAATAGGAGAAACAAAACACAGTGAAAAATGCAGTCCTTTAACAGTTTCTATATACTCCTCTTTAGGCTTTCCCTTCACTAGGATAGTCAATTGTCGTAGCCAGCGAACGGGGTTTTATTTTTTTACGTTCGAAACTAAAATATGCATTCAAAAACATTTGTGATTTCTCGCAGCTTCCTAAAGCAATAAAAAACCATTGGGAAACGTTTATGATAGCTGCTATAATCTTCTAAGTTAAAAAATTTTTAACGCACACGCACGTGGTCGGGTTCAATAAAGATATTTTAAGCGCCTGACGTGCGCTTCCAAAATGAGTGTGCGCATATAGCCATGTTACATTGCAATTTTTGGATTGCTACAAATTGGAATATTTTTACTCTCAACAATTTTTTATTTGTTGCTATGTTACATTGCAATCTTATTGACAGCAATCTCGTAAATAGTTTCTTTACCCTCTCACGCCTAAGAGTGCCACAGATTACGAAACAAATATTCAGGTTATTAAGAAAACGTGTATTTAGATTCTTTTCCGAAATTACAATACAATATCTATATTTCAAAAGTCAGAGGGTTGCCACCCGAGCTCGCTGAATTCTAGGGTTGCCAACATCTCCCTCGTTAAGTTTGTTTGAAACTGCACTCGTAGTTAGCTAGATACTGCGGAGGCCTTCTTGTTCTTCTGGGCCGAGAATTAACTGCTGGTGGGGCTCTCTCTGAGTCATAAGCGTGTACTGACTCTATCGGTGCTTAGACATCGGGTTCTAAGTTCAGCACCGCGTCCTCAAAACTTGATGTGTCCATACTGGATTCTGCTGAATTTGGTAATTCGTGCTGTTCGGATTGATGCACTGTCCCTTGCAGCATAAAATTTAGCTCTGTTTCATCGCTGACTATGTGCGTATCCAGGGGAACTTCGTTATCTTCGTATCTACGTTTTAGCTGGTTTGCTGACGAGCGAATGACGTTGTGGTAACCCAGCATTACGACATACGTAACATGACCGGCCTTTTCTATAATTTCACCTTCCGCCCAGTGCCAATGATTTCGTTGGTAAATCTTTGCGTAAAATAAGTCGTGTGGCATAAACTGCCTGTTCCGTGCACCATGGTGTAAGATTGTATTCCCGCTCTTGCTCAGTATCCTTATTATATGACCGTTGTGGCAGTGTTTTGAGCAAATCCAATTCTTTGCGTATTTTTCGACTAATGAATACCTCCGACAGGGATTTGAAACTGTCAAATCGACGGTTAGGGGTGGAGCGGTAGGAATGCAGAAATTTTGATAGATTCTCTGACTGTTCGCCACTTCTCTCAAGTTTTTTTAGGCTGCGTTTTAGAGTATCAACAAAACGTTCGGCTCGGCCATTTGACATAGGGTGACATGGCGGAGACTTGATGTGATCTATCCCTCTTTGTGTGCAAAACTTTTTGAATTCCCCACTTGTAAACTGAGGGCCTTTGTCTGTTACAAGTGTCTCAGGGTTCCCGAAATGAGCAAAATATTTCCCTAAGAAATTTATGCAGACCCTTGAAGTTATTTGCGCACATTCGTGCACTTCCAGATACATTGAAAAAGAATCGACGGAGACTAAATAGTACATTCCATTTATTGGACCCGCGATATCGGTATGTATGCGTTCCATCGGCCGCGAAGCTTTCGGCCACGATCGCAACAGAGTTTTGGTAGGTGACTTGGCATTTTCTGCACACTGGCTACATTTTCTAGCTATCTCGGTAATGTTTTCATCGATTTTCGGCCAGAACACATATGACCTTGCCAGCATTTTCATTGCGTCCGTGCCTAAGTGTGATACATGCAGCTGTCGTAAGACTGACTTCCGATATTTTTTCGGAATAACTATGCGTTCGCCAAACATTATGCAGCCATTAGCATAATATATGGCCTCGCCTTCTATGTCAGTTATATCCTGCTTCTTTCAAGGCCATTCTGATCGAATGTACGAGTAAATCGTTTTAATAACTGTGTCTTTTTTCGTTGAATCGACAATCATTGACCGCTTAATCGGAAGAGCCTTAATGTTTTCATCAATTTCATCGTTGACTTCATTTTCGAATCGCATCTTCGTCCTCTATCCGCGTTGAAGCAATAAACCGTGACAAGACATCTGCGTTACCAAAGTTGTGTGTGGAGGTATACTGAATGTTGAAATCATATGTCGATAGTGTTATCGCCCAACGCTGGAGTCGATTTGCTGTATATATTGGTATCCCTGACTTTGTGCCGAAAATAGTGATCAGAGGCTTATGATCCGTTACTAGGATAAACTTACGGCCGAAAATAAAACGGTGGAATTTCTTTACCTCAAAAACCAATGAAAGACCTTTTTTCTCGATTTGGCTGTAGTTTTGTTCTGTTTTTGTGAGTGCTCTTGACGCATGCGCAATTGCTTTCTCTGTTTTATCGGGATAAAACATGGGTAATCGTTGCACCAATTTCTGTATTACTGGCATCACCATAAACTTTTACAGGCAAGATCGGATTATAAATTGATAAAAGTAGGTCTTTGGATAGTAAAGTTTTGAACCCCTCGAAAGCTTCCGGGCATGATGCGTCCCAATTCCACTTAGCTCCTTTATGTAACAGTTTATGAAGTGGAGCGCGAAGTTCGTGCATTTGCCTGACGAACTTACCGTAAAAATTGCGCCCAAAAAGGATCGTAGTTGACCGACATTTTCAGGACAAGGCATAGTCGCTATTGCGCTAAGTTTTTCTGGGTCACTTTTAATTCCACTGCTGTTAATAATTACTCCCAGATACCTTACCTCATTCAAAAGGAGGTTGCATTTCTCCGGTTTTACTCTGAACCCGTACTCATCAATGCGTTTAAATAACTGTTTTAAAATTGCAGAGTGTGATTCGAAATCTTTTGAATATAACAAAATGTCATCAAAATATGCTATTGCTCCAACAAGCCCTGTCAGCATAGCGTCAACGATTTGTTGGAACTTTCCAGGTGCAGATTTTACTCCCGGCGCAAGACGGTTAAAGGTGAATAAACCCTAGTGCGTATTGATAGTAAGGATTTCTTTAGATTGGTCATCTACTTCAGTCTGCAGGTATGCATCGGACAAGTCGATTTTACTAAATATTTTGTTACCCGCCAAGAGCGCAAAAATATCCTCAGGAACAGGTAGCGGATACGGATTCGCGTTGACTCATGCATTTAGTCATCGAGTCTAAATCGATGAGTAGTCAGCCAACAATTGGTGCCGCCCAGTTAGAAAAATTTACTGATGTAATTATGATCAACTTTTGTAATCGACACAGCTCTTCTTCAATTGCTTCCAACGCAACATAAGCTACCGGTCGTCTTGGTCGATATACGGGTTTCACTTCAGGATTTATATAAATGTGAGCTTTAACTTTTGTGCAAAGACCCGGTATGTTGCTGAAAACTTTCCCAAATTCGTCTTTAAGTTTCGCTTTGAGGTTATCGCGTTGGTTGCTCGAAGCTTGCACTGCATTGCATATAGACGTAAACGGCCGCTCCCATAAAGCGAATTTGTTAATCCAGTCAATTCCTAGAAGATTCAAGTTGTTAATATTAGTTACATAATTTTTACCCGATCTTCTTTCTCTGATGACTGGAATTTCCATGTCGCACTCTACAATGGCAATTATTGCTGTTGTTGAATGCACTTGTAACGGTTGCATTAACTGCTTTTCCCCCAGGAGATCCTAATGATTTCCAAATATTTACCGAAATAACTGTCAAGTCAGATGCGGAGTCTATTTGCAACTGTATCGCCTTACGAGTGCATTTTTTTGGGTGAATAATCACTTCAACATATTTACGCTTTGAAGCGATGTCAACAAGTTCAAAGCTGGTCAGTTCTTTTGTTCGTATTGTTCGTAATTTAGGATCGGACTCTTGACTACTGGAATTAACTCGCCGATTCCTATTGAAATTTTTGTTGCAGGAGCAGTATCCTTCTTTGTGGCTAATTCTACCACAGTTGTTACACTTGTGCGCTGCATTTTCGAAAGCTTGTGTGAAATGAACACCGCCGCACTTCCAACATGGTCTTCTGGGTAGATTTGGTTGTGGAAAGTTCGTGGCATGTCCCCTAGTGACAATTTTAGCCGGTTGCTTCATAACTTGTATCGTACATGATGTACTAGCGTTCCCGACCATTGCAGAATTACGTTTGAGCGATAAAATTCTGTGTACTTCGTTAACAATTATAGTTAGTGTTATTGGGTGCTCGTCAGTATCTTCATCGAGTTTTGATAATAAACGGAGTCGAATATCTGCGTCGTAACTCGATCGCAGTGCGCAAATGTGTATTAGACATTTCATCTGGTCAGCCGAGACAGTGTGCAACTTCGACCCTTCTACTCGGCGATTCACGATATTATCTAATTCTGTGTAATCCATGTTCTCTTCCAAAAAAAGCGCTAAAAATGTACTCGTGCCGCCCAAATGTTTTTTTAAGTGTGGAAACAGCTTCCATGAATGGCACATCTTTGAGCTGCTTCGGTAAAATCGCATCTAGGAACCGGTCATTTTCTTCTCCATCTAAAATTTTGGCGTCTTCACTAAAAATATTTTCGTATCGCCTATACCATGTCTCGAATGTTTGGCCCGCTTCTGCATCATATCTAAATATTTGCATTGCATTTGCGAGTGTGTCCATAATTTGATCCGGCGATCTCTTTGACTCATCTAACGAATTCGTTTGCAATTTTTCCATTAATTTACTGATCAATTTCTGTTGCTGCTCCATTTCGTTCTCATGCGGAGCTTGCTGCTCATTATCTTGATTAATTCGTCCATAGTTTCAAAACCAGCAGACAGAGTTGTTTTTCTAGTGTTGCGGTTAAGTTTCTAGTAATCCTCGTCGCCACTTCTCTTACCCTCTCACGCCTGAGAGTTCCACAGATCACGAAACAAATATTCAGATTATTAAGAAAACGTGTATTTAGATTCACTTCCGAAATTACAATTTAATATCTATATTCAAAAGTCAGAGGGTTGCCACCCGAGCTCGCTGCCATTATTAATATCATCTTTATATATTTGCATTTAATTTTGTTTTTATTTAGTTAAACTTTGTTTAAAAGTCAATCTAGGCTAATCAATAAATAGTAGACATTTAAGTATTTTTACTTCACTAAATTCTTTACAATAGAAATTTATAGCAATTTGAATTCGAGTTAATACTAATGTTGAAATTTTATGCAACTAACGTTGTAATTTTTTTATTTTTATATCTTCCTGCTTCAACGCCTTTTATCTGCTCTACGCATGACTGACAACGTGCGCAGCTACTTGATATGTACAAAATGGAGGAGGAAGCTTACAAAATACAAGGAAAATCTGAATTTTTTGCTTAGATTATGCTTTAAAAGAAAGATATTATTAATAAGGTTTACGAAACGAAGAACGAAGAAAAGTAAAATAAGAACCAAAGTGTAATTTTTAAGTTCTTATATGTAAATATTCGTTGAAGAAATTAAGTAAAAATTTCATTTAATAAAGTATCCAACCATTAGAATTCTATTCCTTTAAGTTTACAGATAATAGATTTTGGATATAAAAAGAAAGTACAGTATACAACAAAATTTTAAAAATTACAATAGCTACCAAGTTTGAGATAAAGAACAAGAGACGAATAGACATAGGCAATATTAGCAACTTAAGAAAGTAATTCAATAAGTCGAAAAATATCTAAATATTTGCTACTTGATCTCATTCAAGCTCATAATGTGCTTTAACCATAGGATAGAGTCGTTTCTTGCAAATATAGAAAATTAGGAAGAAATCTTCGTAATATTATTAAGGCCTAAAAATTTTACCAAATAAGTATGACATTCTAAGATCGAATGGCAGGGACAATTACCCTATATTGTTACTAGCGAATAATCAATTATATTTTGACAACGATTTTGTTGCCTATATTTTGATCAATGCAAAAAATAGAGAACAATTCTGAAATATATAAATCTCTATAGCTATTGTATAGAAATATTAAAAGCACAACATTGATCACGATATTGGCTAATTATAAGAAAATTGTAATAACTCATAACAGTTAGTAATCAATAATTATAAATAATTATTAATAGCATAATTTGTAATATTAATTACATTGATAGATATAAGTATAAATAGCCAAATTAATAAAAATTTAATTCGTATTACTTACATTTTACTTTATCGCATTTACCCAAATTCGCAATACGCTACGTTTACACCGACCGCAAATCGCGCATTTGAGCTATTTTTGCCAAATGCGACGCCAAATTTTTAATATTTGCATACGATTTTACAAACCAAATTGAATGGATTTTGTGGAAATGCGAACAAAATGTGGGAAAGAATAAGATTTTGAACCAGTCTGGACAATCTGAAAGACAAGTTCAATCTTATTTTAAACAGCTAATGGTTCTGGCAAACCAAATGCAAAAGGCGGTGTTAATGGGTTCAAATGCGGAATTACAAATGCGCGATTTGCGGTCGGTGTAAAGATAGCATTACTTTTTATTCTCTAGTATTCGTCTCGAGTTAAAATTTTTCATCATATTATATATGATTATGATTGGAATCAATCGTGCATCTGTCTCTGTTGTCCCCATATTTGCAACCAGTTGTATATCGCCTGTCAATTACCCATTCGTATGTTTCTTACTTAATTAATCATTACTCGGTGGTTTTTATTTTGTGCAAAAGCTTAATAGCCACCTCTTAATTTTGACCTATAACCTATATCCATATAATAAATTAATGGCTGCATTTAATGGAACCATTACATGTTCCGTGCAGACTTAGTCTACCTACAACAATAATAATAGTGGGCATGTAAGCTCAAGACTAACTTTTCAGGTTCAAATTCATTCTTTAAGCTAATAAAATTAGCAATAAAGACGGATGAATTAATATCGCTATAAAGAGTATACGTTGGACAAGTCGCATTATTGTCCCCATTAATACGTTATTAACAATTCTTTACTTAAAATTGCGAAATCGCACACTCTTACATTCTTCTGAAAAATTCTTTTGGCAACTGAATAGAAATGACATGTCTTTCCAATATATGTATATATTGCGACAGAGGTGGAAAGTGGTAAATATCACATACAGTGTATGTAAAAAGCCGAACGATATTTTGTTAAATTTTTTTTATAAAGGCAGCGGAGTGTCACATCTCGTTATCGAATAATTCCCGGCCGATTTAATTCCATTTCTTTCATCAGTAGCTCAACTTTTAACTTTATGTCTGAGCGAGAGTTGCTAATTTTTGCACTCAGTACCAGTACCAGTCCTTCCGTTACTCAAACACCAGTTCTCTTTCAAGTATAAAGGACTTGAGATGTACTTGAACGAATTTACTGAAGCTCGGCACTTTATAATAATGTAATTGTAATTGTAATTATTGAATTGTCATTTAGAATAAAAATCCTTTCCTTTTTTTACATTCGCTAATGTCTCTTCTAGGAATTGGAACTTGGAATTTATCTACTATTACTTCTCGAAGCTTTTTTCTCAATTTTAGGGACTATACATGTTGATCTAGATTATGAATACTATTATTTATACTAATATAAGATACTTAAATTGTGTCTCCTCTCTTACACCGGAAAAAGGACATTTTTTATTTCACTTACTGTAGTCATTAAACAATGTTAGTTGATTTCTCGTCGTGTTAATTATTGATCGGTTTTACAAATTATCCGTGCCAGTTATACCATCTCCTTGTATATTGTTCAAGTGCCAATGTGTGTAGTTTTAAAAAAATGACTTTGTTACTCCTTATGTGCAACGTTAACAGCTCCTTTTGTTCCGGCAAAACCTACCAAAGCTTTATTTAAAAGTCGTTCTTCGGTGTCATTTTTATACGCTTTCTCTGTTTAAGGGTAAGTTTCCCTTCACTCTATAGTCTATTTGTAGAGCCGACGTTTTGCGTCTTATTAGTTTTTTCAGCCAACGTTCAACCAACCACCTTTAAACCTTCACTTGACAGCAAGTTTAATGTTAACATTTTTGACAGTATGGCGTCTTTCTCATAACTCCTAACTTGACCTTTTCTGTGTTCCTCTGTATTGTAGTTGCTTTTGTACTTAGTTTTGTTGTGGTCTGACGTTTAGTTAGATGCCATTGAAATTGTTATTGAAACACCATCGCTAAACTAAAATGCTTTTGGCTTTTATGTTCACGTTTTTAGTTTGCAACTCAGGTTCGAAGTTCCAAATTGCAGGGAACTGCAATTTCCTCCTTGCCTAGTGCCACTGTGTTAGAAAGATAATATAACAGACGACAAACTATAACGACAAATGTCCACACAAGTGGAATATGTTTCAAACACCGTGGTAAAAGGTTTATTATCATCAACTATTACAAACAAAACAAAACAACTACTTTCTTTGACAGGCTGGACCCGATTATGTACCCTTGAACAGGTGATCATATGTAACGATAAATTTTACATTAAAATTTAACGTACATACAAAGACTGGCACTCAGCATTAAAGTCAAGGACAAGACACAGCAAACTCGTTTTCGTAAAATAAATATAGAAAACTAGTCAAACGAGTTTGCTAAATAGATCGTAAACACTGGAAGCTACGAACACGTCGCATCACTTCCAGCAAACAAGTTCGAAGTTCGGCAAAAGCTTTAAAGCTCATCACAGGAGCAGAATAAGCAGCAGTGTATAAAAGAGCGCACACTTAGTGCATCGAGACAGTCGTTTAGAAACCACACCCGTGGACAGTCGTTTTGCAACAACACCCGAAGACAATCGTTTTGCAACCACGCTCGGAGATTTATTTTGAAACCACACCTGAAGACAGTCAGCATCGCAAGGACTCGTAGTCAGCATCGCAAGGACCTCAAGTCGGCATCGCAAGGACTCGCAGTCTGCATCGCAAGGACGCTGAGGTCGGAAGCGAAAGGACTCGCAGTCAGCATCGCAAGGACACTCAGTCGACGTCGCAGTCAACGACTCAGCCGACGTCGCAGTCGATGTCGCCGTCAACGCCGTAGTCAACGACGCATCTACACCGGCGCGTCGTAAACCTACAACCACAGCTGCAGCATCGTGGGGCCCGGTCTGTGGGGTTTATACTCCGCGGCTATATAATTTCACGCCCTGCCGGTCTGTTGGGTTTATACTCCGCGACAGTGGACAGCCGGTCTTTTGGGTTTATACTCAGCAGCTATCTAATCTCAAGCCCTGTCGGTCGGTTGGGTTTTTACTCCGCGACAGTGGACAGCCGGTCTGTGGGGTTTATATTCCGCGGCTATCTAATTTCACACCCTGTCGGTCTGTTGGTTTTATACTCCGCTACAGTGGACATCCGGTCTTTTGGGTTTATACTCAGCAGCTATCTAATCTCAAGCCCTGTCGGTCGGTTGGGTTTTTACTCCGCGACAGTGGACACATAACCGAATTATCGACATGCAATTTAATCATAACCTCTGTTTCAGCCTAATGATCATAACCTCTGTTTCAGGCTTTTAATTATAACCTCTGTTTCAGCCTAATGATCATAACTGCTGTTTCAGGCTTTTAATCCTACTCTCTGTTTCAGCCTAGACCTTGGACTGGACTGAGTGATATCCAGGCGAGAGAGGAAAAGCATCGGTACACAGTTTTCGAACATCTTACCGTACCTCTTATCGGTACGATCAAACAGAACGCGATAATTGATCTCCACCCGGAGGAGATAACGTGAGGTAGGTGGAAAAATATTTCTTATGTAAATGAGGACATTTCAAATGCAAACATTTCATCCATACATTGGTGGAGGAATTGTCGGTATTGGAAAAAATTTATGTCTTCATATTTAAAATACGTGGAATTTATAAACGTCGGAAAAGTTAATGTTAAATATGTCCTCCGAGGAAGAACTACTTTTGCTGATAGTTGCGAGGAGGAGAGCTAAAAAAAGGCGGCCGTGGATTAACGAAATAAATGAAGCAAGAGAGCTGTTTGGCGAACTCCACCATCTATTTGATTTGGAGAATGGTGGCGAAAACTATTGGACCTATTTTCGTATGACAAGAAGCACATTTGAAGAGCTTCATGAGCTGCTGAAGCAACAAATTGAAAAAATGTGTACGATTTGGCGTTCACCCATTAGTTCTAAGGAAAGAGTTGCAGTGTGTTTGAAGTGAAGAACGGAGTCGTGAATGTAAATGTACTATTGCATTATTTTAATGAAACTATTGGCTAATTTGAAAATAGGATTTTAGCAACATGAGATTTTTTTCGAACAATCGCGTTTTCATATCGGATGGGTCGCTCTACGGTTGGTACCACCTTAGTTAAAGTGTGTCAAGCGATTTGGAAAGTTTTGCAACCAAGTCAAATGCTGACGCCACAGACGAAGTGCAGAGACATTCAGAAAAGAGCTTTAGAGATATTTTGAACTTTGGAAATTGCGTTGGAGCCATCGATGGGCAGCACGTCTGTATAAAGGCCCCGCCAAGCACTGGATCTAGCTTTTACTACTATAAGCAATTCTTTTCTATTGTTTTGTATTGCTATTGTAGGTCGGTACTATAAATTTGCAATGGTTGATATTGGCAGCTACGGTCGTCATGGCGACAATGCAATACTGGATTCTCAATTCTACAGACTTTACCTTAAGCAGGGTAGTATTTGCACCAAAGCCTCTGCCGGGGGCAAAAGAAACTATTCCGCATGTTTTTGTCGGTGATGAAAATTTCGCTTTGAATCTTCTGAGGGCTTTTCCAAGGGCAGACGCTATCCGGGATGAAAGGAAAAAAATATTCAACAAACCTTTAACTCGCTTCCGTCGAATAGTGGAAAATGCTTTTGGTATCTTGGCTCAAAAGTGGAGAATTTTCCGACGTCCCGTTGAATGCGATATAGACAAAAACAGTGAAGGCAGCATGCTTAATGGAAAAACGCAAAAGATGTTTCGATCGCTGCCCTGACACTAGAGCAACCCACTAATGTAAGAAGCACGAATGCAGCATTCATTACAAGCGAAAAGTTTGCAAATTACTTCTACAAGGTGTAACTTTGAATAAAAAGCTATTCATTACTGAAAACAAGATAGTAGTTTTCTTTATTAAATCATATTCTTAGGTATGGAATCTTCTACCAAAACGTTGAAAATATTTGTTCTTACAACTAATTTTAAAGGATTTCATATAATTTTTTAAAGTAAGTGTTATCGAAAAGCTAAATTAAAGCGTTTTCATACTTCTTAAAACTAACAGAAACAAAAACTGGACGATTTCATATTGTTTCTTGAAGACAATTGTTACAATAAATAAAATAAATCGTTTTAATAGTTTAGATATTAAAAACTAAACTACAAAAAAGAACAGATGTGTTTATAGCCACTGGTCTCCTCTATTTTCTTTAGTTCTATCTCAGCAAATAGGAGGGGCAATCTCAGCTTAGTTTGCGCTTGGTTTTTAGCAAAAAAATTTTTCGTTTCCGCGTATGACAGAAACAAATGGTCAGTGCAATTTAAAGTTTTTTCCGTTTGTTTTTCTTTTTTACTGACGTACTCTATAATGGCGCCATCAGTTGTGTCGTTAGGACTCTTTCGTTTCCTTTTATTTGGTGATTGGGTGGCAGTGCCATTAGAATGTCCAGCAAGGTCTTCTTGCGCAACCGTGTAAGTGGGACTGTCATCCTCAGACTCCAAGAATGTGAGATCATCCAAACACACTCGTCCTCATGCGGTATAGAGGCCTCAACAAAAAATAATTGTTATTTTCAAATTTCGTGAATTACTTATATTCGATTTTCGCATTTATTTTCTGTTATGTTGGTAGACATGTCTGTTATATGTTGGCAATATCAGCCATTTTGGATTGCTAGTGTGATAAAAAGGTTATTCGTGTTTTGGTGTGCTCTTCGATTTTTTACTATTCGAAAAAATGGATCAAAGGAACTGTATTAAGTTTTGCGTAAAAAATGAAATTAAATACGGAAGACCATTTGAAATGTTGACTGTGGCGTTTGGAGAGTCTAGTATGAGCAGAACGAAAGTTCAATTGTGGTTTAACCGGTTAAGGAAGGCAAAGATCATGTCAATAACGGTGCTCGTCCTGGTATCCCGAGGACGTCAACAGCCGATGAAAACATTGAAGCAATGAAGAAAATAATTTTGGATAATCGTCGTAATAAATCGATGGTGTTGGTATATCGTTCGGCTCATGCCAAGAAATTGTTAGGGATGTTTTAGGTATGAAACGTGCGGCAGGGAAGATTCTTTCAAAATTGCTAAATTTTGTGCAAAAGCAACGTCACATGGACATTGCTCAGGAGCTGTTGAACATCGTCAACGACGATCCAGATTTCTTCAAAAAGGTCATAACTGGTGACGAATTGTCGGTGTATGGCTATGACATTGAAACCAAATCCCAATCATCCCAATGGAAGCGACCAGGAGAAAAAAGACCGAAAAAAGCACGTCAAGTACGGTCAAATGTGAAGGTTTGGCTCACTGTTTTCTTCGACTGCAATGGCGTGGTGCATCCTGAATTCTTGCAACAAGGTCGTACGATTAATAACGAATACTACATTGAAGTTATGCGCCGTTTGCGCGAAATAATTCACAAATAATAATAATAATAATTCGAAATAATGCACAGAATTGAGGAAAAAACAATCATGGATTTTACACCATGATAACGCAGCAGCTCCCATATCGATGCTTGTGAGTGAGTTTTTGGCAAAGGCGTTTAGCTACGATTGAGGATTTAAAAGGAAAATCGAAACAGGAGCTATTAGCGATAACAAAAAGCGCGTTTCAGAAGCATTTCGAGGATTGGAAAAAACGCTGGCATAAGTGTATTATATCTGATTACTTAAAGGGGAAAAGATAGTAATTGGTAAATAAATAAATACTTTTTGAAACAATTGATAATAACGGCCCTTTTTTGTGTCAAGCAGTTCCAGCGTGCAATCCAATAATTTAAGCTGATGAGAGTGGATCCATTTATTTTCATTTTGGGTGCCTGATCTGTATCTCTAAAATTTTTCCACTTCGCTTTCACTAAATCATCTGAGTCATATATACATTAGCCGTCTTTTTTTAATAAACTATATAGTTCTTCTCCATACAAGTGACACATACTCAGGCTTTATACAGGTTTCTATCGAGGTTAAGGGAAAAATGGGTTTGCAAATTCCCACTTTTTTGTTACATATATGCAGCCAATCACAATGATTTGACTTGACACCTCCCAATAATTATTGATATAATTTATACAATTTATTTGAATAATTTTTTATTATTTGTGCATTTGAAAACAGAAATTTAGCAATGCACAGTCGTTTTCATTCATAAATTCGCTTAATGATATGACATAAGATGAAATTTCCATAATCGTTTTTTGAACGAACTCGATAGCAAGAACCATATAGTCCATTAAAAAAACACGGCTCTTATTAGATTATAATAAGTATTTTAATAGTAGTATTTATATAACATAATAAATATACTTACCACTACAACACATTTTATTTGCAATTTTTTCAAAATTTCGTTCTTTTTGAAAACGTTTTTGTAATTTGGATGGCTAGTGTTATATAACGCTCATTCTGTTTTATTAAAGCGATTAAATTTTCTTTTTAATAATTTAACAGAAAGAATTTTACACAATGTCGAAAAAAAATAAATTTAACAAAGCAACACAAAGAAGTGATTTTACAGCTCAGCAGATGGCAACGCAATAAATTGCAGTTCCAAAAATTTTTATACTCACACTCCTAAAATACACACATCCTTATACAAGATCCTGTAAAATGTTCGCGCAAGAATGAACAGCGACATACGTATAGTAATTGGCATGTATTTTATTGTTAAAACAATATTTGTACCATTTAGCGCTAATAATGAGGGTAATAAAAACTTTTCTATGAAAACTCCAAATTTAGTAGTTCAGGTAAAAAAACTTTTTTTTTTACGAATTGTTCCAAGGTTCATTATAAAATATCTTATTCTTATTATTAATCTTATTCTTGTCAAATTTAAATCTGCATTTTATTCTATATTCAACTCTAGTTCAATCAAATCTATTTCGCAAATTTCAATCTGCATGTCATTTTAAATTTAACTCTAGTTGAGTAAAGATTTGATTTCTAAGAAATCAGTTGTTTTTGTAATATTCAAAGATCTGTAAAAAAATATGTCAGATAAAAAAAAATTATCCATTTAAACGCGTACTCTAATAGTGTCCCACGATAACACCGGTAAAAGTAACCACGAAATAGCTAAGCTTTTAAATTTGAACCGAAGAACCGTGGACTACAGCATTAAAAAATATGAAGCTACTGTCAGTATAATGAACAAAAATTGACCAGGACGGCAAAAAAAAAACACCAGCAGACGATTGGGCAATCGCAGTGATTAGTAAACGTAGCAGACCGAAAACAGCACAATAACATCAAGCAGTTAGCCTGTGTGAGATTGCATAAAGACTGGACGTTGGACGACTGGAAAAAAGTTTTCTGGACTGACGAGTTCAAGTTTGAGATATTCGGTACAAATCGGAGGAAATTTGTCCGAATATCATCAGGAGAACGAGCCCTTGAATCCTGAATAGTAACCACGGAGATCTTCCTGTAGAGTACTCTAATCTTTGGAATGTAAAATTCAGCTCTTACGTTGTTGTCTCATGTCAAATATGATGTTTTCTTTCGTGGAAGTCTCGCATTCTCAGAAATGTAGTGGGATGTTTAGTTGGTAATACTGTTGCATCGTTGTGGCTATTTAAAAATTCGGCCCAGCTGCGCCCTTTGATTAGCTAATCTTCATCTAAACAAATATTAAGAGAAATTAGTTTGGAATTCTTTGGTATACTCTCACCCTGGTTCAAGCAGCTGATTTCGTAAGCATATTCGGATGATTTCGCCTGTTGGAGTAATATTTTTCTAGCTCTCCGCAGCTGGTCGAACGTAAGTTTTACTGGTATTCGACTTGAATGGTTTTAGTCCTGAGTCTTTCGATGTTCAGCAAGAAAGTAGCTAAAGCGCGGTAAAGCCTTTTCCATGAGGAAAAGTAAGCATCATTGATTCCTAGTGTTTAGTCGTCAACTGTTTCCAATTTCGTGTGCGTAGGCCATGTGTTTTCTGTGTCGTACAGAAAGTCTGGACCGCTAAACCATAATGCAGCATTCAGTGTGGATGAAACCTTTGTGCCAATGTCCGCGGCATTTTACCTGGACCGTACCCATCTCCACTGCCTGAGATTGGAAGAGTCAAGGATTTCCCCTACTCGAAACATAACGTAATACTGGCACTTTCTCACATCCATTGTAACCCATTTAAGTACGGTTTTCGAATCTGTCCACCAGAACGCTGACTGTACTGGGATTCGCTTGACCTTCATTATGGTATTCGTTAACTTCATTCCCATTACTGCCGCTTGTAGCTCTAGTCGTGGAATCGACACTATTTATTTATTTATTTATTTTATTTGCATAAATCCACAATGACTCTACAATAAGAACCAAAAAGTTTCTTTTATAGTACAAAATTCATTTAATAATACATTTAATATAAGTTATATTATCTTCAATTAAAAGTAAAAAAAAAATTATCAAAAAAAAAAGAAAAACAACAAAAAGACATAAAAAAGAAAAAAACAGAGAAAGAGTAAGAGAAATAGTGAATGAGAAGGAAGAAGAGAAAGAGAGAAACATCACCGTGTGAGAGTTCTACACTGTGATGCTGGCAGTCGAAGGAGAAGCAATGTTACGAGAAGTATTCAACTATGGCACGCTTGAACGACCCTGTTCCGGCAATGAGCTTAAGGCTCAAAAGCAAGGAGTTCCATAATTTTATAGCGTTGATAAAAAGCGATCAGTTGATCTTGATCAGTTTAAGCAACTATATTCCGGGGTAATTAACAGAAGGCCTCTAAGCGAATGACCAAATAGTAATTTATGAAATAGATAAGCAGGAGTGCGGGAATGAATAATTTTATGTAGAAAAATGCAAGTACGAGCTTTGAGGTAATCAATAGCAGATCTAAGCGCACCTAAGTGGTTAAAGTTGCGAAGGCCATACACGTACCTGGTTGCATGATTAAAAGCAACAGACAGCGTGTGGAGAGATCGCTTCCGTTTATTGACAGTAGGAGCGCAAAAAGCAGAGGACCGAAGATTCCTGAGAACGAAATAAATATTTTTAACAACATTGTTAATGTGGTCCACGCAACTCAATGACGCATTAATACGATAGCCTAAACTTACACCAACTTGTACAACTTTTAACTTATTGCCACCAAGAGATATATCAGGAATGTCACAAAAGCACAACTTATATCTTGAAATGGGCAAAACAGACGACTTCAATGGATTGAGCCGCAGACAATCCTTTATTGACCAACATCGAATGATATCGAGGTCCTCATTTAGTTTAGTTACCAAATCCTCTCTAAGATTGTCCTTACTAGACAGGTACACCTGAATATCATCCGCGTATGCGTGAAGTGATGAATACTTGCAAATATGAAAAATATCATCCAGAAACATTGAGAAGAGTAGGGGTCCTAGAACAGAACCTTGCGGTACACCACTGCAGATTCTTTTGAAGTGGGAATGCCCATTGGACCACTTAACTGACTGAAATCTGTCAGCTAAATAGCTTTTTATGAGCCAAAACCGAATAGATGCTGTAATTTGCGGCAGAGTATACGATAATTGACTGAGTCGAAGGCCTTAGAGAAATCCCATTATCGTAAAAAGGTCTAATGTCGCCTAAGACTTTAAGGACTGCAGTGGTACAACTGTGTCCAGCACGGAATCCAGACTGACTGGCGTCTACTAGCGTATTTAGAAATTTGATCAGCCATGAGCAGTTCAGGTACTTTAGATAGCGAAGATAGAATACTTATTGGTCTAAAATCAGCAGGCACAACAGCATTCGTTTTTTTAGGTAAGGAAAAGTAGATGTCGTAAAGCAATGATTGATAATATGGGTAAATGAACCTACTATAAATGCCAGTATTATTTTAACAAATTTGAGGTGCACCCCATCTACACTGACCGCATGAGACTTAACTCTTAGCAGCGTACTAGTTACTTCAGACTCACATACAGCAGTAAATTTGAAATTACATAAGGAGTTATTAGTGGGAGCTATGATAGGAAAAGCAATGTCATTACTGATGTGTGCAGAATTAAGAGTTCATTTAAAAGATTGGGGTCAAGAGTGTCATTTGCAGCATCGTAGTTACTGTTGCTATAAACTCCTAACTTTTTCAGGTTATTCCAGAGAACTTTGGCCGGCAGAGAAGTGTTAAGTTTGGATCTAAAGTAGACAGTCTTCGACTGCCTAATAAGACGAACTGAATTATTTCGTGCACGCGTGTAATTTTCCCTGGTTTTATTGGTGCTCCTTTAGATTTTGCAGCTACTAAAGTAGTTTTAATTTTATTTTGTAATTTTACGCGTAAGTAGCATAGTGCAGCATGCATGCTGCTTTTATAGTAATATTAATTGTTTTATTTAATTTGTTTAATTGTCTACCGGAGTCCTAGTAGCCAGCAATTTGAAGAGAAATATGGAGACCTTGGCTTTGTGGTAACTAACTAAATCACAACCAAGTAACGCAGAGCGATACATGGATAAGTGGTCAAACTTACGCAGCCCGAAAACATATCTCGTAATATAATTAAATGCAACGGACAGTTTTAACTGCTAAAAGGAGTCTAACGCAGCATACACTATGTTGGAATATTCTATAATGGGCATGAATATTTGTAGAGCAACTAGACGACGAATCCTTGGTGGAGTAGCACTTGCAGTTTTCATGAGATTGCGTAAAAGACTGTAAATTTTTCTAACAATACTATTTATGTGATCAACGCATGAGAAGGAGGAGTTTATACAAAAACCCAAATTCACTATTTTATTGACTACTCTCAGAACACTGCCATCCAACAAGATTGTGGAAAGTCCAGGAAGAGACCTGTTCTTATGAATAGGTAGTACGAACGATTTTGAAACATTTAACTGGAGTCATTCATCATTTAAATCATCATTTAAATTTGCGAACAGATCTACAGATACACTTGAGTCTTCAGATATGTATATCTGAATATCATCCCCATATGCATGCATAGTGGAATGTTTACAAACCGCAAAAATATCATTTAAGTACACAGAGAATAGTAACGGACCAATTTCCTCCAATTCCGGAAACGTTAATATCGATTTTGAAAATATATTTAGTTTGGCGAGTGTAATTGTTTCTGCTATTTCAGTTAAATGATTTGTGAGTATGTCAATGTTGTAATTGATCTGACTAAGGTGTTGCTGTTCTTGTATTGTGTCTCCAATATCTTTTATTCGATTAGCACTTTTGTTAATGAAATTCCCAATTTTTTCCTGTTCTCTATTTATGTGTTCGGTAATGTTCGCGATTCTTTCTGTTTACTTGATATTGTAAATAACGTTGTTATTTATTACAGAAGTCATATTTGTTGCAGTTTCCTTTATATTTTCGATTTGCTTATTAGCCGAAAAGCCGTTATTTGCGTCCATGTTCCCTGTAATTTTTTTAATTACTGTACCTAAACCATTAAACATTCCTCGCTTCTGTCTCTTTGTTGGCAATAAAAGTTTATATTTCCTTTCTAGTCCTTTTCATTTTAATTTGGTTATTTCTATGCCATTTGATGAGGATTCGTACTTTTTAAAGCTTTCTAATGTATTTTGAACAGAGAGTATAGATATGTTCATTATATTTCTTAACGTGAGCTTTGGATATTTCGCAATATTTGTGACAATTTTCACAGACAGTTCGGCTGCTCTGACTCCCTCAATATCGACTAAGTCGTGAACTTCGAAGCTTTCCTCATCAATTCCGAGATTATAAGCAGGAATAATATCTTTTTTTAATCGGTTTGGCCCCACGAAAGCAGGATCGAAATGTTCTCCACCAATATAGAGATTTTTTTTGTTGGTTTGAATATTACATGCTTCTATCCAAGCTCTCCGTTGTTCTTGCGAACTGGGAAATAAATAAATAGTGCAGCTAGTGGACTCGCTGGGACATCCTTTAATAGAACATTTTCTTACGTTTGATTTAGCGCTTAGCACTGGCAAGAAAACTTCATCATCTGTAAAGCCTTTTGTATTCCTATAAACAATATGTGTAAAGTTATCTTATACAAAACATCGTTAAATTTAAAAATATATATTAAAGCTTACCCAGATTTAAGGTTGGGACAGACCCCAATTTCAATTTTCTACTACCTCGGCAGGAAAGATTGAAATGAGAACTACAAATTCTTGAATTTGAATTTAACTGCGAAGAATCAATTTTGATATTTTCACACCACATTTTAAAAAGTGTTGAATTTTTAGGAAATTCATGGAGATGAATTCCATTAGAAATTTTACCGTCGCAACCGTTCACAACACATTTATACTTTGCATTAATGTTCATTGTATAAAATTGTATTTAATTATCGAATTATTGAAATATATCTTCACAATTCACTAATTTAATTTTGGATCACAAAAACTTCAAGACAACTGAATAGCTTCACATAAATTTGCAAAGTGTGATAATTTAACTCAAATACGGTCTAAGTATTCTTGTAACGGTACATATTTCTAACGGTTGAGTTTTTATTTGTAACAACCACAACCAGTGTTTCAAAAGGCATAAATTATTCTTAATTTAAATAAATACATAAATAAATAAATAAAAAAAATAAAAATAAATAATTAATTAATTAAATTATTAAATTTTAATAATTAATTAATTAATTATTAAAATAATTAAATTTAATTAATAATTAAATACCGTTCATTTATTTTTATTTAATTTTATTAGAAAACCCCAAATAGATGCTCATGTTTTCTTATTGTAAAGGAACAATAAAAAAGCGAATTACTTTCTTCCATTTCGTCGCCCGCTGAAATCATCATATCGATCATTGTGACCAGTATTGCTTCAATTGTGTAAAACAACAACCATACACGCAGAACATAAATCAGAAAACAAGGAAAAAACTTGTCTATAATAGGATGCGAAATAACCCGCGAAGAAAAAAATGTTTCGCAAACATAACACAACCAAAATTTTTTACCCTTTCTAGCTCTCCATAATTCATCATAGCACGATCTTTGTCATACTTTAGTGATTTTTCGATGAGAACATCGAACAAACGTAATCCTAACACGTCTTTCTCAAACCTCAATTGTTCATACAAGTTTGACCCTAATAACATATACTGAAAGTTTGTGGAAGGCTGGAAAAGCGGCTTCATGAAATCTCCTTACATATCTATACTCTCTGTTTTTAATGTTAAATATGTTCTTTTCGTAAGTTTCTAGCTTTATTATATGAAGGATATTTCTATAGGTTGTTATGGACTTCGCTGTGCCTAGGAATTATGGGAATATCCCTTAGTTGTTATTAAGGTATATATTCTGGATTGGTTGGGATGTGGCGGATGATATTCTGAAATTATGAAGAGGGGAAATGAGTAAGTTGTTTTTTTGCTCTTTTTATTCTAGCTTTATGAATTTTCTGATTATTAGTAACGTCTACAGTGATATTGTTATCGGCCCTAGCTCTATGCTTTGAAAAACGAGGTGTTATTTTATTTCTTCTACAGTTTTTCCTATAAATTGTACCATTTTCTTTGACTTCTTCTGGTGTTTCCCTATTAAGTTTAAGTTTTTCGATAATTTTTGTCTTGCTATTTTCCATTTGTTTTTGAATTACAGGAGATAGTTTTTCTTGGAATTCGTTAAATTTTTGTAAGTAGTCCTGTTCATTGCTGTATTGAATACCATTTTCAAAATTCAATGTTCTACCGTGGTAAAGTGCAAACGGTGTTAGTTTAGTTGAAGAATGTATTGAGTTATTGTAAGTTTTAATGGTTTCTGCTTATATTTCGTCATGATATAAATCGAGTTTCGTTTCGCTAGTATCAAGCGGTAAATTTCTGTAAGAGTTGAGTGTAATCTTTCGACTGGTGCATTACTAGTTGTTTGTTGGAAAGAGTGATAAGACTTGAAAATTCCGAACCTTGGTCGTGTACTATTTTTTTTTTTTTTTTTGGTATACAATAATGGCTTATGAAAGTTTTTAGAGATTTTAGTACTGAGAGGCTTGTTCTATCTGCAAGTGTATAGGCTGAGGCGAACTTCGAGAATTGGTCTAATATTGTGAGAATATATTTACGGTTAATTGTGTAAATGTCAATGTGAATTAGGACTTAGGTTTTTTAGGATGTCTATCGTATTTGAGAGTTTGACATCTTTCGCAATTATTGATAACTTTTGTTATTTTGTTTTTAAGTAATGGGAAGTAATATTTCCTTTTGAGATAATAGAAGGTTTCAGTGATGCCTCTATGATTGCTATTTTCAGGATATTGCGTGATTATTTCGTCTTGCTCATCTTTATTAGCTATGTCTTGAAGTATGTTAGTGCATCTAATAATTTTGAAAGTTTTGCTGTATGAAAAATATTTGGAAAAACGTATTGAACGGTTTTGAAGGTTTCATCATCAGTGTAGATTGCTAAAAGTCTATTTGGCGGAAGGAAGTTTTTAAAAGTGTTCGTTATTGATGTTTCGTCAAAGCAGGGTTGTTTAATGATTCTTCTCTGTTTGTTTCGGAAAATAATTTTTAAGTTATTTGAAGTGGTTTCCGATTTTTCTAGTATGATTTGAATGTTGAATTCATTCAGTGCTAGCTCTGATATGGGAATACCGCTATCAAAGTTCTCTACGGCGGAGTGAATTGTTGTCCCTTGCGTGGCTATGATTGACTCTATGTCTAAACTGTGGTCTGTGATCGGTTACTATTGTAAAGCGTCGTCCGTAAATATAGGGCATAAGGTATTTTGTAGCCCATACAATCGCTAGAAGCTCTTTCTCGATTGTTGAGTAGTTTGTTTCAGTACTTGACAGTGTTCTGCTAGCATAACAGATGAGCTTGTCTTTCCCTATGGGTCCCTGCTACATTGTTTGCGTTTGTCGTTACTATAAATGGTTTTGTAAAATCGGAATATTGGAGCGCAGGATCATTAAATAGGTGGTTTTTGCAATGTTCGAAGGTTTTTACATATTGCTGTGTTTATTTGATGACCCTGCCCTTTTTTAGGCACTCTGTTAGAGGTTTTACTGTATTGTCGAAGTCTTTGAAAAATTTTCTATAGCAGTCCTAAGACCTTTAATCGCCTTTTGATTTTTGGGAATGGGGCAATTTATTATTGCACTAATTCTGTCTGGGTTCGGCTTAATCCCATCAGTCGTTATAACGTGCCCTAGAAATGCAATTTCTTTTCTAAGAAATTCTGATTTGTCTGGTTGAATTTTGCGATTACATTCCCTTAGCCTACTGAAAACTGATTTTATATTTAGAATGTGTTCGTTTAAGGAAGTTGAGAAAATGATAATATCGTCTAAATAAACTTAACAGTTTTTGCCGACCAGATCCTTTAAGACGTGGTCCATCACTCGTTGAAAGGTGAATGGAGCATTCTTTAACCCAAATGGCATACGTTTGTATTCGTAAGGACCATTTTCCACTGTAAACGCTGTTTTTTTGCGGTCTCCTTCTCTATCTGATGGAATCCGCTGGCAATGTCGAAGATTGTTAAGTATAAACACTTTCCGAGCTTATCAAGAATGTCTGAGATGTTTGGAATTGGGTATCGGTCCGAAATAGTCTTTTTTGTTCAGTTATCTATAATCGATTACCATTCGCCATTTTTGTTTCCCAGTTGAGTCAAATTTCTTCGGTACTACCCATACTGGCGAACTCCAGGGAGAATAGCTATGTTGAATAATTCCATGTTCAACCATATCTCCTATTTGTTTTTGAACTTCTTGTTTATGTATATACGGGTATCTGTAGGACTTCGTGTGTTTTGGTATTTCGTCAACTGTTTTGATTTTATGTTTTACTTTATTAGTAAAGGTCAATTTATCTCCTTCTTCAAAGAATAGGTCGTTAAATTCACCGCAGAGCGTGGTTATGGCTTTCTTTTTTTCGTGATTCAGATGAGGTTTAATGATATGTTGTGTTCTATATCCATTTGTGGGATATAGAAAACTGAAATTGTGCAGTGCAATATATGCGGAAACGTTGTATGGTTCTACTTTTAGTTGTTGCTCCACTATTATATCGTGGTCTTCATTTGTTTGGTTATTTACTTCTATAAGACAAAACCAGTTTTGGGCATAGAAAAGACCTTCGGATGTATAGACTTTTGGACATAATTCGGTTGATTTGATGAAGGCATCACCGCTGCACATGTCTACAGGAAGCTTAGTCAACTTTTTTTACATTGCCGGTATGGTTATCTTACCCAACGTAAGGTTTGCTTTTAGGTTTATTGGTGTGGTCAGTTATAAGTTTGTTGTTTTTCAAATCTATTTTTGCATTGATTTGTTTCAAAATATCTAAACCTATAAGGCCGTCAAAGTAGTTGTGGAATTTGAATAACCAAAAGGTGAAAGTGCTATTTTCCTTGAATTCTATGAAAGATGGTAGAATTATTTTCTTATTTATTGCATAACTTTGCATTACTGTCGTTATATTGATTGGAGGGCATTCTATTTGTTTTGCGGAGTCTATAAATTTAGGATCAATGAAAGAAGAGGAAGCACCTGTGTCGATTAGAGATCTGGTAGTGCCTATTACATTGTCCTATGCATCTTTGTGTGATACTATAAGTTTTATTTACTTTATGTTGGTATTAAATATTTTGATCTTTCATGCAATACTACCTGACCCATCGAACTTCGAACCGCCTCAGAGTCAATAAACGTTGTGTTAACTTATTAGCTTAATTCAATTTTTTATTTATGAATACTCAAAATTAATTAAGTTTAAAAAATATACAAAAACTAGCTTTGCCCCGGTGCGCTTTGCTGCCCCACTAAAAATGTTAAAAAAAGATAAAGTTTGTTGTTTTCTAACTTGTTTAGAAAAAGAAAATATAAAAGATTGTCTAGATAATAGTGCTAAAATTATTCTAATGCACGTGGATAAACAATGTTTCTTGTTTGTCTGTCTGGCGCCTAAACGTATATATAGATTAATTAATCCACATTAATTCTTATATATAAGATATTTTCTGTACATAATAAGAAGATATTTATGAAAATTTATAATTATAATAAAAGATAGCGAAACCTTCGCCCGCTTCACAGGGCGAATACACAAAAGAAACTTGCGAAATTTCTTTTCAATTTTCAGTAAAACTCATCCACAATCAATTTCTTACAATAATTTATTTTCAAATAAAAAGGTCGAAAATGAAAATACTTTAAAAATTAACTTAATGCTCTTTGATAAACAACGTTTTTAGTTTTTCCATCTTTTGTGTTTATAAATAATGCAGAGGGTTTACCACAACGTGAACAACCAACATACAATTGTCCATGCGAGAAAACAGGTTGCTCCAAATCTAAGCCACAAATATTCAAAGTCTGACCTTGAGCTTTATTAATGGTTATAGCGAAGGCAAGACGGACAGGAAATTGAAGCCGTTTAAATTCAAATGGCATATCTGATGGAATCATTGGAATTCGGGGGATTAGAACGTTTTCGCCTCTATATTTACCACTCAGAATAGTTGCTTCAATTAAATTGGCCATCAGTTTTTTCACGGAAAGTCTGGTGCCATTACAAAGCCGTGGTTGATTTATATTTCGGAGCATTATTATCGGTGCTCCCTCTTTCAATGCCAAATAATGTGGTGGCAAGCCTGGCAAATCAAGTGAATTCAAAAATTCAGTAGGATAGTTCACTACCTCATCTTCATTTATTATCGTATCCACTGATTTGTATGCAAAAAATTGGCCATCTATTTCTTGCAAAATACTTGCATTTAAATCGTTCACGTCTTTATTTTTTCCTGCCAATATTGCGCGTTCGCTCAACCAATCATGATTCCTGTACTTCTGCAATATATTTGGAAACACACGTTGAACCAGTTCCTTTTTCGATTGAGTGATATTACAAAAATTGCTTGGTAATGTTATTAATCCGGTTGATTTATCGACTGCAACTTTACCATTCCCAATTTCCAAAAGTTGTTTTGAAAATTCAGCTGCAGAAGGATCATTTTGCAATTGTACACGTACATTTTGATTAAGACGCAATGTTTTAACATATTTCCACAAAACTGAAGACTTCAAACATGCGTTTAGCTCATCAGCAGCAGTAGATCGTGGAATGACAGGTAAAGTTTGCCTAAAATCACCTGATAACAATATAAAGGCGCCACCAAAAAGTCTTTCATTTCCTCGAAGATCTTGCATGGTTCGATTTAATGCTTCTAATGATCTTTTGTGAGCCATTGTACATTCGTCCCATACGATTATTTTACACTGCTGCAAAACTTTTGCCATTGCCGACGTTTTGGAAATGTTGCACGTAGGAGATTCAATCGTTGTTATATTCAAAGGCAATTTAAGTGCAGAATGCGCAGTTCGACCACCGTCTAATAAGGTAGCAGCAATTCCAGATGAAGCAACTGCAAGAGCAATTTTATTATCCGATCGTATGGTTGCCAGAATCAATGACAGCAAAAATGTTTTTCCAGTGCCTCCTGGTGCATCAATAAAGTAAAATCCACCTCCTTCATTGTTCACACCTTCCATGATTTTGTCATAAGCATATTTCTGTTGACTATTCAATTGTGGAACTTTTAACTGCACAAATGTTCTCAATTGATTACGATCATATTGTTGTTCACGATGCATTTCTTGATTAATAACATCATGAACTGCACGATTAGGCGCTATCATTCCTAACTGCACTAATATTTTGTTTGCAATCATTATACACATGTCTTCAATCAAAATCAAAGCTTCGTTATGCATTTCCGGTGTGATTTCTAATTCAGGATTTGAAACTGAACGTCGCACTCTAAGTAAAATGTCTTCCGTCATGTCATCACGAAATTTATGCCATATTTCAAATGGATTTGATGGACTGCATGTAGATATTATAATTGCAAATAATGTTCGTATTTGATGTGGAGATGATGAAATTACGGAATCAGCAAGTGTAGCTTCCCAATGCATATCATCTTCAAGTAGATTCAAACGCTGGCATGCTTGCCGATAAGTCGCACACAATTCACCATCGACTGTTCTTAAATCTTCAAATGACGTAGGACCACGAACGTTAATCAATAATAAACGCAAATAAAAACATTCATAATGATTTGGATGAACTGTATACACACGACCCAATGCTTCTGTAGAAAATACATTTGGATGGCCTCGTACTGGTTGCCCTTGTTTCCGTCTTTGAAAAACTTTCGCAGATTCATTCCATGTGAAATATCGTGGCACTTCAGAATACAATAACATTTTAGCAAATTCGTCATTTCTGCACATATCAAAAAATGAAGTCAACGTTGTTTTCGGTGGCTGTTCTGCTCGTTGCGCCGCATTCTCAGGTGTGAAGTACACACGTTGACCATTCTGAAGATGAACTGCCAAGTGCAGTACATTTGGATACCTTTCGTGTATTGCAAATGAAAAAATTCGCCATATTGCTTCATTTGTACTAATATAACGGCCTAATTGATATGAAGTGATTTCATCACTTTTATCCCCAGCAATTCCAAAATAGGCCAAATCACTTCCTTTGTTAACATATTTGCATATGTACTTGATGGATTTTACTGAGTTACAATACTCAACATTTATATGAGCACCAAAAGTTTTGGATAATAGCGGCGAATATGGAACGATCCAACGATTGTCAATTTTAATGTCTTGATTTTTGCATTTCACCATAACTGTTTCGCCATCATCTTCAGGTGAACGTCTACGATATAACGGATAACCATCATTACCAGAAATTGTTTCCGCTATTAATGCTCTTGGGTACCGTTTTGTGCATTTTCCTTCAGCCATGCACGGTGAGTTGACATTTAATGCCCCACATGGTCCATGAATCATGTGCTTCGTAACTGATTCAAACAGTCCTGGATCAATGATTGGATTAGGAATTTCGGCTGATATTACGCTATCAATTTCATTTGGCGTAATTTTATCAACTAACCAAACCAAAATATGTGCATGCGGAAGTCCTCTTTTCTGCCATTCCACAGAATACATCCAACATTGAACTTTTCCAAACACTTGTTGTTTGACAATAAAATCCATAAGCGTTTTCAATTTTTGCTTGAACACACGCGCAACAATATCGTGGCGATCAGAAGCACTTTGACCATGAAACATATATTGCTTTATTTCATTCCATTGAGGATTAAAGGTGAAAGTAATAAATAAATCGGGTCGATGATAATGCCGAACGTACGTCATTGCGTCTTGCGCGTACTCGTGCATGTGTCGTGGACTTCCAGTATATGTTGCTGGTAATATTGTCATTTGGCCAATATCGTTGATATTCCCATCATTCTGAATTGCATCGCGCAAATGAATATATTGTTCGGATTTTAACTTTTTCTGATTAAATCGAATAAAATTCAATCGTTCAGACTCAATTTTAGCGTAAACATCAACTATAAATTGGTTGCAAAGCCTTCTACAATTCAATATATGATTAATTTCGTTCAGCCGAACCATTAATCTGTACGAATAATAGTTCATCGCACTAACTTTTTTTGCTGTTTCCAAGCCTGAAATAAATGCGAATATTAAGTATCAATAATTCACAAAATGTGTGATGCATTTTATTGTAACTAACCAGTTAAACGATGTTTCATCTTAATATTGAAATGGTAACCATCCTCGCCTTGCCAAAACAAAATTGGGTACTGCAACGCATCATAACAACGATGAGTTTCCGAAACATGCACAACACTTTGATCTCGACGATGAAGTACAATATCTCGACTGCTCGCTCCTTCATCCACAATTAATACGGCAACTTCATCAATTGTTGGTGCGTTTAACCTTCCAGCATGAATTCCACCAGGTGCTTTATCGGCCCGAATAACAATTCTATGAGAATCCGAAGGCATTTGATCAAGGGCAGTTTGAAATAATTTGATCAAACAATTTTCATCGTGAAAAAACTGCTGCAATCTTTCAATTATTCCTCTTCTCACTGCATTACTATCATTTGGATTTTGTGCCACCACACAACGCCGTTCAATTTCAACATCTGAATTTCCCATGAAATAAATTTGCAAAAAGGAATGATTGGAATCCAAACATGGTAATAACGATCCAATTCGATGATAGATTTGACCTTGAATCTGCATACATGAAACATTTGATTCAATCTCACGATAGAACTCATTGTTAGTGTCGTGTTCAGTAATTACCTTAAAAGTCATGAATCCATCTCTGATTATATTTGTGGCGCCGAAAGACGTCATTTGGAAACATGAATTGTACTGCTGTATTTTAGACAAAAAATGATTCGATTCTGGAGTCAAACCAGAAACTAATGACCTCAAAGGCTCAGGAGGAGGATTCAAAACAGGCAATTTTACTTGTCCATTTGCACAACACATTCCAGGAGTTTCCGATGGAAATTTCAATGCATTGCACTGTTCGCAGACATTAGTCATAGTTCCGATTGAAAGGCATGGAAGAGAACAATAGTCAACTTCACTATCATAATTGAAAGCAGCACGCATTACTCGCTGATTAATATTGTCATTGGCACGACTTCTAACAGCGCGATTGCGACTCATTCTCGCTCGATCCGAAGAATTACTCGCGAATCGTTCTTCGATTGTTTGAGCAGAACGCGATCTCGATTGACGCTCTCTTTGCTGTTCAAGTCTCACTTCACGTTCCGCTTCAGATTCACCTGCTCTAACAGATGCAACTCGTCTTGTATTATGAGTACGACGACCAATATTGGCGCCACGTCTCGGTCGCGGCATAATTATAACTAAAAAAAAAACAAATAATGTTTATAAGTGTTTATAGTGTTTATAATAAAACACATTTCGTCTTTTTCTTGATTCGCTTCGGTTTGCTGCTCATCACTTTTAAACGCTTCCATATTTTCTGTCATACGTAACACTGTTTTGGACTTGACACACCCGAAACAGAGTAATTAATCGGCATTAAGCCTTTTATAATTTTTAATTGTTTTTCAAAATTTAAAATAAAATTCTATGTGTGTCAAAATAATTTGTCAAAACAAAGCAATAATGGAAGACATTTACAATTTACTTACTTCCATTGTCAAATTGAAATTCAAAATTAAAACGTCAAATTTATTTTTCAATTTACTTTGATTCCTCTGTTTTCCGTTATGCAAAAATAATAATTTTTTTTAAATGAAATTTTTTTAAATTATTATTTCACACAAACCTTCTACAGGCAAATAATGAAAACATACCAAAAAATCAAGCAAATCGGACTTCACGTTCGCATGTTATGAACGTACAAACGAACAATTCATTTTTATATATATAGATGAAAATAAAAGTTATTTTAATTACATTGAAATTAATGTATAATAGTTTACGTGGCAGCAAGACGTTTGCGTTATTCAAGGGAATCTAAATAATTTGCGTAGCATTGTTGCCCTACTTTTGATTCCCTTCATTGAAGCACCTTGTGATACATAACATTTTTCGTTTTGTTGTCAGGTGCTAAAACAAACAAAGCGGATGGTTTGCCGACACGTGAATATGCTACGTTCAATTGACTATGAGAGAAACATTCATTTTCTATATTCAGGCCACAAACACTCAAGGATTGACCTTGTGATTTATTAATCGTCATGGCGAATGCACAACGGATCGGAAGTTGAATTCGCTTAAATTCGAATGGCATATCGAATGGAATGGAATCATATGGAATCATTGGAATTCTCGGAATTCTCGTTGCCTGAAACGCTGCTCGATTCAAATAAACATTTGAAGAATTTGTTCTTGCGCGTCGAATATTATCACATTGTTGCTCTCTGATATAAGCTAGACGATTAGCAGTTTGACACAATGCCTCTCTTTTTTCTTGTGTTTGAGATGCACGAAGTCGGGCCATACTAACGCGGCGGTCTTCTCGTGCGATTTCTTGTTCATCTGCTGTCGATTGATTCGCAATATTCCGAAGTCTAATTGCATTACGGCTTCGTGAGGAAATATTAGATCTTCTGGGTCGCGGCATTGTAAATACCACTAAACACTGAACACTAAAAAGTATATCACACAATTTAAAATTACACAATGAAGCAATTATTATTATATTATTATATTATAAATAATTATAATTATAAATGTTACCGATTTGCCAAGCCTCCTTTTGAATTTTTTCCATGTTGTAATAGTTATATAAATCAAAAATCATAAAAATCGGTCCAGCCGTTCTCGAGTTATAAATGTTGTAATTAACACGACTTTCTTTTATATAGAGATGACAACGCTGTTGCGAGGCTGTCCGGCCGCACAGCCTTAATATTTAACCCTAAAGGCTCTTTCAGGCCGACGAGAAACGAGTTAAGGCACATTTCTGTAAACATGTTTTTTTTTTATTTTATTACATTTCTATCACTTTCATTTAGTAGCAAGTTATTGTGAAGAGTGGATTGAATAGCTATGATTTGATCAAAGAATTCTTCGACGGTAGATCTTTGTCTTAAGTCATGTAAATCTCTTACATGACATGATACATGAAAAATTAACGATGTATCAGTGCGTTTATCAGCGTAGTGTAAGATGAGATTATTCTTAATGTCATCCCAATTGAGTGGTGTACTATACATTTTCAATACGTCATTTACCCTCTATCTTATTTCTAATGGCTCTAAGTAAAATTTGTCCGTACGTTGTCTGATCAGTTCCGCGATTAATTGGAGAATTTCTTCCACGTTATTGATAAATTCGTGTAATGCCTTTGGATTGTCATCATATTTAGGATGATCCTTGATGACATCAGGAATCCTCAGATTATTGAATAATTCACTACGCACCCGATCACTTGGCAGAGGTGTTTGCATATCTAAATTACCCACACTTGTGTCTTGATTTGAAATTAAACCCATGGTGTTAAAAATGAAACTGTTAACCAATATATCTTCTGGTATTGAATTTAAATTACGACGCTCGCGAAAATAAGGAAGAAATTGAAATTTTCTACGCCTTTTTTCATTAATTAAAGTCTTACCACGCTTACACTGTTATGTTTTCCTGTGAATCGATTTTTCGCACTAATCAATATACAATTTTCTTAATTTTGGTTATTTTTATTTTTCACAGATTACTTTAAGTTCTTTTTTTGATTTTTCTCTTTCTTTCCTTGCATAAAATTTCACTATTAATTTTTAATATACATTTTTCGTTTGCCTCTATATTTGTACATACATATATGTATAATTGAATATTTCAATATTTGAATAACAGAATTTTTATTTGATCAAAGATTCCAATACTAACTTACATCAGCCCAAGAATTAGTAATGGTTGCATTTAAGTCGCTTTTGCTATGTTTTTCCTGCCGATGAGACTTTCCTTTTTCTCCGAGAGATGAGGTTTTTTATCCGCTTATAAGGGATTGATATCCGTCTGTTTGAACAGCGGCTCTAAATTTGATAAACCGTCGAATTTAGTTCTATGTGCTTGTATGCAGCCCCCACGCAGAAACGCCTTTTAACAATATTGGAAATCTAATATTGATGATTTAATTTATATAAGATTTTATTGCTTCTATGGCGCGTGGATACTGTTGCTGAAACCTATCACCGTTTTTATTACGAATGTAGTGTACAATATATGGAGCGCAAGATATGCCAATGGTAAGCGCACTCATAACATAGATTTAGTATTTTATCAGCTTTATTGTGGTTCACGGTAACAAAAATAGTTAAATACCATACGCGCTCTATATTCTGCGTAATTTGGTTGGCAGTTAGTTTCCTTGCTTAATTTTTGGATACAAGTTAGCTCATTTGCTTTCTGAGAGCGAAGTCTTTGTAAAATTTATTTTCGAGATACAGAAATTTTTTAAACGCCATTGAATAAATCTCATGCAGTACTATGTCCTCGCTTTGCCATCACAGAGCGGTTTCGAATCGCCCATTTATTAACCTGTTCCCAAAGGGCATGTTACCCTGAAGAGCCCATCCCAAACGTGTTTTCCTGGCGATTGTTTGATTCACGTCACCTTCTTTAACCTTTAATGGAACTGGGACCATCCAATTGTCGATTCCCATGAGTATTGTTGGCTTAGCATTTCAATATAATGTTTTTGGCAGCCCTGCATATTATGGAAATTGGTTCCTAATCTTGTTCATGTCCACGGGTTGCCGGGAAAGCGATAAATTTTTGGTTGTGTGCAGCTCAGGTAGTGTGAACTTCGCCATCGTAGTTGGATTTCAAATTTCAACTGATGTCCGTTGTGATGAACTATCCGTTCGAGTGGTTCCGCCTGTCTATTTTAAACATCACTTACGCCCTCTAATCCTAAAATTTCAAATGTTTTTCTGTCCATGTGCGTTACGGAGGCGCCCTCGGCTAGAACACAAATGTATTTATAGAATGAAATGAATGAATGAATTGTAGTGCGTGCCATAAACATACAATGGTAATGCCCACCACTGCACAGGAAAATAATAATTCGTTTTAAAAATTATCTTCCGTAAACAGTCTTCGGGTCATCCACTCGAGAACGTAAATTGAGCCATCGAGTGCGACGACCGCTCGCTGTGTGTTTGTTATGACGCCGCAATACAACGTGTGTTTGTTGTAGCGCTGCAGCAAATGTGCAAGCAACGCACTTTAACTTAAAGCCCAAGACAAGTGCAAGGCCGTGGTAGAATGTGAAGAAGAAAAGAGTAAGAATAAAAATAAGAATTGAATTGCGACACATGCGATCGTCAACTACTTTGGCGATCACCAATCAAAAGTGTCGAACATAGGATATTTTTCGAAGTCAGAATAAGAAATTTTAGTATATAAGATTGTGTAAATTTTAAATAAAGATAAGAATGAATTAGTAAGCCTACAAATTACATTGTCATTTACTAGCGAATAATTTGGCGACACACGATCGCCTTCGCTTTCATCCTTATTTAATTCGGCAACATCAGCTTGCCTAACCAATCTGCAGCGCCTAACCGCTAAGCTAAAAACGTATACACTAACACGTATGGATATAAGTAGATAAACTTTAAACATGTCTGTTTAGATGAACCACCAGGACGATACATCCACCACAGAATGAATGAGTGCAGATGGGCACGATTCGAAAATAGGGCTTCTCCCCTCCATCAACGTCGCTGAGAGCATTGACGTTTACGGCTAACTCATTCTGATCTGTCGAAGGATTTGCATTGGCACTTACATGTGTTCCATGATCTAATGTTTTATGGAGCAGAGGATGGTGTTTGTATTTGCAGCCAGCGATGTCGCACCTTTTTGTTACGTAGCATGTGCGTGGATGACTCTTGAGGCATAGTTTGTTGTCTGGAACGTTAGTCCATTTTTGCTCAACGCCTGTAATTTTCCCAAATTCCCATTTAGCGTTTCAATACAATTTTATTTAATATTTATTTTTAACTAAAAAGAGTTAATGGATTTATTAATAGTTCATTTTTCTTTAATTGCAGTTCAGTCGCGTCGCAACATTCGCTATCTGCCGTGTATTGTACGCAAATCGGGTCGCTCCGGAATCTGCATGTTTGCAATTGATTGCATCTAGCAGAACGGCACACATCTTGGCACCTGTATCGACCGCTTCTACTACGCTCCTGCTGCCAGATGCGGGTAGTTCCAATCAAGCATACACTAACATTCGATTACACAATCTTATCTCTTCTCTTCCCATGTTACACTTTGAAAGTTTATGACATACCTTGCAAACTGTGCACGTGTTGGTGGTGTTAGTAGCTCTTGCTTCTGTGTGTGTGTTTAAAACGGCGTTTCGATTCCAGCTTAACGGCGTTACTACCTGGCTGGAGGTATTCTGCTATTCTGTGTAGCCATGCTGAAGTTTTTCAGATCTGCGATTCGGTCGTCTTTCGGGTGCATAGCCCATTGCAATTTGTATTGACTCCGTAATTTATCGAGTAGTTCAGCTACCAGTACCGGCTTGCTTAAATATGTGTACATTTTGCATTCGTCCATAGAAGCGCAAATATTGCTCTAACTTAGAGAAAACTCGATCATTCTTTTGGCCTTCTCGATTCTGTACGATGTGCTCGAGTCGGCTGAAGTACATTTTCATCGTGTGGATAATGTCTGGCACCATAGCTGGCATTAAGAGAGCTGCTTTTTCCTTGAGACTTGCTTGGAGCCGCATGATGTTTTCCACCTGTGAGTACCCTGCTGCAGCCGTGGTATTCTCATACAAGCTAATGAAAATTGGCCATTCTTCCAGATCGCCATTAAAAATTGGAAGGCCTTACGGAAGGACCTGTCTTGCGGCTAGTCGCTCTCGATTTGGGTCGTGTACCTCCGTACCGATGTTCTGCATTCTAGGTGTGCTCGTCGACAATTTGGTTGACGGTTAGAACCCCGATAAAATTTTAAATTTCTGCTCGATGTATAATCGTTGCAGCTCGTGTTGTTCGCCTAAAATTCGTAACTGGATTTCTTGCAGATGTGATACGTTTCTCGCGTAAGCATTCAGACATGGACGTTTATGTGACTGCGTCGGACACTCTTCCACCGCAGAGCCTGCTGTGTGGCTTCTTTTGACATCGAAACGATTGTGCCAATGTCCCTTGCACGGCGATGAGTTTCATAGTAACCGATAACCCTGCTCGTGACATTGATGCAACCGGATTAGTTTCGCTTGCATTACGTGCTGCACCGCTCAATGGCGGTATTGTGGGAACGATTGTGGAAACGATTGTAGAGCCTACTTGTGGCTCTGATGCGACTGAATTTATTCGCTTGGGGTTGCTTTCTGGAGCGTTCCTTGGTGGGTTATCAGCTTTTCGGCCATGCACCGGTCGCAGCGCCCACTTGTCGCACTGTACCATGCGAGAGTCGTCTGGATTGCCACATAAGCAATAAGAGCTTATGTCGCTGTTCATTCTTGCGCGATATATTATTAAGGCGCAATCTTTTTAGCATTATGGTTTTATGGATTATGCAGCACATGTTTATTCTATTGAAGTTATAAATATTAATTCAAATTAACTTAAATTACTTTTCATATGTATGAAGCGTGTGTTTAAAACAATAAGGAACATCGTGTAACAATTTAGCAAAGTAGACTTGAATGAATAAAGATTTAAATCTGAATTAAAAACTATCCAATGCAGCGATAATATTAAAGCACGTTGACGATGTCGTGTCGAGTTCACAATCTCAATTAGCTCTCGCTCAACCGAGACCAAAAGCAGGGAGCCTGCAGTCGAGCTTTGAGATCGCCTCTCTGGGTCGGCCGAGCGTCAATGTTGTGAGAGCGCATTGGCGCTCGACAAACCCAGAGAGGCTACCCGGCAGGCGGAGCGTTCGGCGTCAACATCCCGCCCGCCTTGCAGGACTGCAAGAAGAGGAAACTCGCTGCTAGAGGCCTCGGTGAGAGGGCGGTTACTGCCTATGGAGGAGGGTGTGGTGCTTGGCGCCACACTCTTGGCCTCGATGGGTGCTGCGGCAGGTGGCGAGCAGGTGTGAGCACGCCAGGCAATTGATGCACACATGGTGCCGCTGCACAATGTCCGCACGCTCCTCTGCTCCCTGGTGGTATCTGTGGCACAGTGCACAGCATCCCTGGCGACGTGGGTGCGTCGATGGCATCTCGGTAGGCTGCACACGATGCGAACGCCAGGAGTCGGGTGAACCCGCTCGAGAGTCAGCCTTCCCACGGCGGCGTCGGGTCGAGGTGCGGCGACGCATCAGGGAACGGCGAGGGCGCCTTAAAGCAAATGCCCGCCAATGTAGGATGGGTGGAGCGCAGGCGAACGCTCCGTGGCGCCTCTGCGGCGGCGTAGTTCGATTGGCCGTGTCCGATGGGGGTGCCGCGCACAAAATGTCTGCACATCGGGCGTGCGAAGTGCCGCGCAGGCGGGGAATCCGTCCTCGGGTAGCCGGGGAAGACGCCCAGTGGCGGGCTAATGCCGCAATAGCGCATAGGCCACGCGCAAATGGCTGCGTGGTCGGCGATCGGGTTGCCCCTTGCCGGATTGTCGTTGTAGTGCCGAGCCGGGCCACAAAGCAGACTGGGGCGTCTTGGTCGTCTCGGCAGACGTCTGGCTCGATGTCGCCAGAGTCAGACGCATCAAGCTCTAGCACGTCAGGCAAGGCGTTCATAGCTGCTTCGCAGCACACAGGCGCTCCGGGGGCCGTGGGGGCGGCAGTCTCGATGATAATGGTGGCGGGTACGTGTGCGGCGGGCGAGACGCATCTTGCGCCGGTGAAGAAAGAAGGAATTAGTTACAGTTCGTGCTAAAGAAGGCAGAGTTACTAGTTTGGTGATCGGCCGGGTAAGCGGCCCGTTCAGTGCTGAGCAGCCCCGACGGGTCCGTGCCACCAAAGCGAGCTGAGAGCCAATTCTTGAGGAGTGGTTCCTCGGCTGGCTAGATCCGCTGGATTGTCATAGGATTCTACGTGAAACCATTGAGTGTGCGATGTTTTCTCCGTAACGTGTGAGACGCGGTTGGCAACAAAGGTATTCCAAACACACGGAGGCTTTTTCAGCCATGCTAGAACGATCGTCGAGTCAGACCAGCAATACACGTTTGCTGGTCAGAATCGCATATTGGGCACTAAGCCGTTGATCATATCGGCGACTAGTGTGGCTCCACAGAGCTCTAGCCGCGGTAGCGAGAGTATTTTGATGGGCGCCACTCTAGTTTTAGAGTAAAGCAGCGATACATGCACGGTGTTCCCTATTTCAACTCGGGCGTAAATGGCTCCTGCATATGCTTTCTGTTTGGCGTCGCAGAAGGCATGAAAGTCAATTCAGCATTCCGGGGTGAACGCAATCCACCGCGGAATTCGAATGGCGGAGATGTGATGGTAGTTCTGCAGGAAGTGCCGCCAGGTCTGTTGTGTCGGAGGTAGCAGCAGGTCGTCCCAGTCAATTTTGTCAAGCCAAACCTTTTGTATCATAATTTCCGCCGAAACAATGATGGGGGCCAGCCAACCTGCCGGGTCAAACAGCTTTGCGATAAACGATAATACCGATTACCGGCGTGTCGAAATAAAACTCGTCGCTGGTAGCATTCCAGCGAACTCCAAGCATCTTTGCCGAACTGTTGTCTTCAAATTTCAGAAATTCGGCGTTGAGCAAATGGCTGCCGGGCAAGTCCTGTAGCACATGCTTTCTGTTGGATGTCCATTTTCGCAGCGAGAAGCCTGCCGCGTGTAGGGCTCCAATGAGCTGATCCCGCATTTGGATCGCAATGGAGACGTCGTGAGAGCCTGCCAGTACGTCGTCAACGTACGTGGCGCTTTGGAGGATTTGAGTTGCCAGAGGGAAGGTTTCTTGGCTATCCTCCGCCAGCTGAAGGAGCGTGCGAATTGCTAAAAAGGGGGCGCAGTTGACGCCAAAAGTAACTGTCCCTGACTGCGTGCAGGGCGTCGTTCAAACTCAGCTCACTGGCAGTGGGGCGAGACGCGTTGAAAACGACTCTGACCTTAGTAGAGGTACTCTCTGGCTTCACGACCACTGTTTTGATGTTAGGTTTTCAGCTTATCTTTATTTCGGATTTCTATATTATTTAAAACTGATTTACAAACTATTTTTTAATTAATGAACTTATTTCAATTACCTATATTATTTAAAACTGAGGCGTGTTTGCAAGAAGCGTCGATGCTGTGTACCTGTATGTCTTTTAGTTAGATGTCCTAATGCGAGAATGGTGGTTATAGCGTGACCATTGGTTGTATGTTGTTCGGAGAGGCTGCCTTGTCGCAGCCGAGTATGAGACCACGGTCACCTACTCGACGGCAATTGCAATCTACACTCGACACGTATGACGCCGATTCGACGGTCACCGGTGCCGGCTGTAGACGCAGCAGGTGTTTGAGAGAGGCTGAATGTACTTGGGAGAGGCTGGGTGTTGTTGGGAAAGGCTAGCTTGTCGCAGCCGAGTATGAGACATTGGTCACCTACTCGACGGCAAGCGCAATCTACATTCGACACGTATGACGCCGATTCGACGGTCACCGGTGCCGGCTGTAGATGCAGCAGGTCTTTAGGAGAGGCTGAGTATTTTGGAGAGAGGCTGAGGATTGGGAGAGGGATTGAAGAGAGGCTAGTGTACCACGCTATAACTTACCAAGATGTTACCGCTGCCACGTCGGCTAACTGACTGAAGACTCTGTGCGTGCTCCGTTTTTTATATGCTGGCGCAAGTTATGGCGTTTCGTCGCATTGTGTTCGATTTTACTATGTACTATATATTTTCACGAATGTATGTAGTACACTAGTGCTTGCAATGAAGCCAGTAAACGATTTATGAGTAGTGGTAAGCAAAACAAATACGTAAAACAAATACACTGCAAACCGGTTCACGCTCTACACATGAACACACACACACAGCAACGGCAAACGGAGCTGCCTTCATGTAAGCAAGAGCTGTACTGCTCTTCTGTTGGGGTACGGCTGGCGTCATGACCGGCATGTTATCGTTGTTGAACGTGATGGAATGGCTAGACCCGGGGTACAGTCGGCGGCGTTCGCTGGTGAGGAACCGTTAAAGGTGTTGGTGCAAAGGTGTTGCTTTGTGCCGCGAATGAATCCAGGATGAGGATTGTGGCCCCCTCTTGCCCTGTACCGGCGCTGCCAGGGCGCGTGATTATGGCGACATACCAATGTAATCGTTCGTTGATTGGCACTACCACGTATTGTTTCTCGAAGATGTTTAGTCCCCTAGTCCAGCCTGCAATACGGCGCTGATCATACGAGCATCGACCATCGACCAAATTCGATGATCACGTCGTTCAGCATGTGTCCTTCGGATAGACGTTTGTAGTCGGGCTCGGTAACCCGGACACCGCCTCTACCCTTGGGATACAGAAGTAGGTAGTCGGACTCGCCCTCTCCTTCGCTAGACGAAGTATCTAAGTGGGTGATCTCGGCGTGCTGGTGGCAGTTTGCGCTCCATGAACGGACCTTCAGGTTCCATGTGGTAGCCTGTACACTTTTCCTATTTCTAACCGTATTAACTTTTTATATGTATCTATATTATTATCTATATATATATATATATTTTTTTTTTGTCTTGCTTTCTTTGCTTTGCTAAATATTTAACTATGTATTACTTTTGTAACCCTTATTGAATTGTTATTTTCACTATAGTTTAGTCTATGTTTTTTTTTCTAGTAACTATTATCTTCAATATTCTCCTTGTTTCTTTGGAATCACTCACTGTGTTGACGTTTTTGACTGGTGGCTCGCTCCTTTGTCGTGTCTCTTTTATACAGGAGTAACGGGATCTCGTGCGAACGCTGCTCATATAAAGAATGAGGCGGCGACTGCGAAGAGTGGTAGCCTTTGGCGCCACTCTGACGGCACTGTTGCTTTTCTTAGGTTCGTGGTGTTGGCGCTGAGCTTTTGGCGATGCCTGACGCTATCTAATTCTGGCTCTCGCCGTGAGGGGCGTCATTTCGGTTTTTGTTGTTTTGAGCTGGCTATGCGCTACGAGGTTTTTGTCTTTGCTGGTCGAGGAGCCATGGAACGTGGAATACCTTCCGGATGTACATATACCTTGCGATCGCTGATGTGGGCCGTTTTTGGATTTTTCGCTGTGGTCTTGAGGCGAACGATCACCGCTAAAAGAAAATTAGTCACTTGGTAGGGTCCTTCGAATTTTGGGGCCAACTTCGCGGCGAAATTCTCGGCGGCATTTGAGAGCGGGTGTGTTCGTAACAGCATCCACTGACCGATCTGCGGTGACCATTGGCGTCTACGCAGATTGTAATAGCGGGCTTGGTCCTGTGAAACTATTTCTAAATTCCTGCGTACTACTTGGAATATTGCTTGCAGGTTTTTGACTTTGTCCAGCGGTAGCATTGATAGGGTTCCGCTACCTAGAGTCACTTCGTCGTAGAGAGCTCGTGGCAACCGTGGTTCTCTCCCTTGCACTAGGAACGCCGCAGAGTATCCTGTCGATGCGGATACACTGGAATTCACTGCCAGAGTTATTTCCGGGAGATACTCATCCCAGTGACGCTGTCCTTTGTTGGTTAGCTGCGAGATGATGGTCTCTATTTTCCTGTTAACCCGCTCCGTCGGATTCTCATGCGGTTGATAGGGCGCGGTGAATTGTTGGCGTACGAGTTTTTTCATAAACGCTTTGAATGAGTGGCTGGTAAACTGGGCTTATCAAAACCTTCGGTACGCCGAACCTTGAAAGTATCCTTTCCCTGAAGGCAGTTTGGAGGGTTTTGGCGGTGGCTTGTCTCAGTGGTACCATCTCCGTCCACTTGCTGAATTTGTCTGTGAGTACCAGCAACATGTTGTGGCCTTGGGGGACCTGTTTAGGACATCTAACTGAAAAATCATTAACACAACGACAACCCCTACACCACGCCAACACGTAGGAGTGCACAGCACCGACGCTCTTGCAACCACGAATCAGTTTTTATATAATATAGGTAATTTTAATAAGTTTAGAAATAAGTTGTAACTCAGTTTTTATATAATATAGAAACCCAAAATAAAGATAAGCTGAAAACCTAACATCAAACAGTGGCCCATATTAATAAATATTCTTGGAACGACCCTTGAAAACCTTGAGCGCGAAATAGGACCGACGTCATTCAAACGACCGCAGAAAATCGCGACGTTTCAAGAGGCAATGAGAGAAATCATGTTCTTTTTGTACCTTTACAATAACAAATCATTAGCAGTCGTCTGTCTGCTCAGATTCCTTTTCAATTTATATTTTTAAATTTTAGATTTGTGATTTTGTGGATGCTACCTTTGAGAGGTTGGAAATAGTATGTCTTATTGGCTTTTGAGATGAATGGATTTATTTTATATATTAGATTCTGTGGATTTATAACTATTGTAGCATGTAGGAACAAATGATAAGCGGACGATAATTAATCTGTTAACTTTTATAAGTAATTGGGTTTATGTATTTGCGAATTTATTCCGAGTAGTTGTGTGCGTGCGAGGATTTGGTTTCGCTTGCAGCAATCGCCTTGCATATGATATGCATGATCGATTTGATATCATGATTAAGCCTAAACCGCAATAACGCTTTAGGCGTCGCGAGCTTTGACCGGCATTTGATCGGCTTTACAAAAACTTTACGATAAAATCTCTCACGACGCTCGAGGTTTGCTTTTTAAAACGAAATAGCGCTTTGCGTTGTGTCACATTAAAAAAGGTAACTAGATATATTCCTAAATATGAGCTCGAGAAGTTTGGACGATTATTTGGATTTGGCTACTATTGGCTTAGTTGGGTATGCGAGCTATAAAATGTACAAAAAATATTTAGATCAAAGAGAACAGAAAAGATGGATTCGACAGCTAAATCTGATCAGAGGCATTGATGGCTTTTACGCGCTTAATTTCATCAGAATGAAAGACGAAGATCCTGAACAATTTTTCAATATAACACGCATGAAGCCGCAAACCTTTGAGTTGCTCAGAGCTCTCATTGAACCATCGTTGGAAAAAAAATCAATGAGAACTCCAATTTCACCAACTTGCAGATTATTCCTAACTTTGTTGTAAGTATATCAAAATCACTTCTCTGTCCAATCCTGTCACTACTTTGCAATATAAATTTTAGATACCTATCGCAAGGTGCGCCAAAACAAATACTTGCATGGACGTTCCGAATAGGATACACCACTGTAAATGAAATTATTTACGATGCTTGCGAAATGCTGTGGGAAGTACTTATGCCTATTGCCGCCATCTGAGGCCAACTGGAGACAATTAGCAAAGGAATTTGGAAGGCTATGGGACTTCCCAAATTGCGTATCAGCCAATTGCGTATCAGTCAAGACGGTAAACATATCAATATCCGCTGCCCTCCAAAAGCTGGCTCTGAATATTATAATTATAAAGGCCATCATTCGATTGTTCTCCTTGCGGCATGCGACGCCAACTACATATTCACTTCAATAAGTGTCGGCGCGTATGGAAGTCAAAGCGATGGTGCTATTTTCTCTGACTCGTCATTTGGCCGGAAACTATTAAATGGCGAACTTAATTTACCGCCACCGCAATTACTACCAAATAGTGATATTTACTGCAATCACTATCTGGTAGGAGATGCAGCATTTCCGCTGAAGACATCTAATGCGACCATATCCAGGCAGGCTTTTGTCTCCCAAAAAATTTTACTTTAATAAGCGCCTATCTCGTGCACGAAGGACAATTGAGAATGCATTCGGTATTCTAGTGGCACGATGGCGATTGCTACAAAATACCCTCGTAATGTTGCCAACAAATGCCGAGCGAGTGGTAAAAGCTGTCGTTGTGTTACACAACTTCATTAAGTTGAATGATGCTGCATACTGCACGGAAGCATACGTGGATGCATATGACACAAACGACGACATGGTTCGCCGTGGTCTTTGGCGAAATGATGCTGAACCACTGAGGAAAGTAACACACATTGGATCCAACAACTAATCTAAAAAAGCATTTCAAATGCGCGACTCACTGAAGGACTACCTTTTCTGTAACTAACTAATAATAATAATAATTTGGATGAATGATATTAAATGTTTTATTATCTAGTTAAATTTCTACATTAAATTAATGAATGATAATTAATGTTTTATTCTCTAATTTAATTTCTACATTAAATTAAATTTCGATTAAATTTCTTAACTTCAGAATTTCATCATTCACTTCTTTTAAAAATTTCTCCTGAACCAATATTTTCACATGCTCGGGCAATTGCTTCATTTTCACGCCGAGCATTTTTAAATAAAAGTCGTTGTCGTCATTTTCCTCACGTTGCACAAATCTTTTTTCCAAGGTTTTCGACAAGGTGCCAAGAAAGCTGCCAAATTCTTGGTCGCTAATGCACCGTCGCTTTCGCTTCTGTGGCGGAATGGACTCCGGTGTACCGCGCAATGATGAGTCGAGCATTGGTGACATTGAAGGCGTTTCTTCGGTTTCAAACAGGTCATCCTCGTCGAATGGCTCATCGAAATTACTCGTTTGCCTGCAATAATTACAACATTTGAAGCTTTTAAGAAAAAGCATATTTCCGCGTCCAAAAATCGGAGACTCGACATCATTTCCCATTCTGGCCGGAAGCTGGTTCCGCTACCAGATGGTTGCTCCATTTTCTTCCGCTCCCTCACATAGCGGTCTCGGAGGCTCTTCCACCGTTGGTTGCATTCGTTCACTTAAAAATTTTTTTATTCATATATGTATGTACATTCAAAGACAAATTGTTAATTTACCTGGTCTATCAACTTCTTTCGCAATTGTTACCCAAGCCGAATCCCTTTGAATTATATTTTTATACTGTCGGCTTTTTGTGTTATATAAATTATGATAATTATGCACTAATGCGATTAATTTTTCTTCGAACTCCATATTTTTTCAATGACACTTTTTAATTTGACACTTGTCAATTGTTAAACTCACGCTCTAGTTGAAATTGACCAACTTCTGCGTCGCGTTGAGCTTCTACGTGATTTAAAAAAATTTACGATATAACGCGTGAGGTTGCATTTCGGTTTGCTTAGTACGATTTGATAGTTTTCAAATTTATCTGTCAAAGCACGTGACGCCTAAAGCGTTATTGCGGTCTAGGCTTTAATATTATCGACACAAAAACAATTATGTTTTCTTGGTCAAAAAATTTACGATATAACGCGTGAGGTTGCATTTCGGTTTGCTTAGTACGATTTGATAGTTTTCAAATTTATCTGTCAAAGCACGTGACGCCTAAAGCGTTATTGCGGTCTAGGCTTTAATATTATCGACACAAAAACAATTATGTTTTCTTGGTCATACCTTTAATCTATAAATTTAAAATTAAATGAATAAATTCATTTACTTAACTTAAATAAATTATAAATTTGTATAAATTTGAATTAAAAGTGTTAAATTAGTAGAACGGATCAGTAAAGTATGATTGAAGCAGTTATTTGTAAGTGTTATCGCACGTTTTGCTTTTGTTTCCCGTGTTAGTTGTAACGCAATCTTGTTAGCGGATTTAAAAAATGTAGCGTTCACTTTAATTCAATATATTTCAATGGTTTATTCCGATATATATATATTATTTAACAAAAAAGAAATGCCGCTTTAAGATCGTGCGTTCGCTGTCGGAGATAAAACGGAAAAGGAAAAATTTAGTTTGTTCAGAAATGCAGAAGACACGGACTTGAGGTTTTGCCGTCAGTGTTGCCATCTGAATTACGCGCAACGCACTTTCTTAGGGCGGCTTACACTAATTCTATTCAAAGAAAAATAAAGAGTCATATTAACATGTCGGCGGTGGCAACATTCTCCCCCCCCCCCCCCCCCCCCCCCCCGGTGAATATGTCGGCCAGACGTGTTCTACTCCTATTTGCCAACGTCCAGCAATGCTATCTTGGTGGCGGGTGTTATCATTAATCCGTGCTGTGTTTTTATTGTCGCTCTGCGAACTTGGCCGTCCTTCGCTGTGACTGTCTGTACGATGATGCCTTTTGGCCAGCAGTTCCGCGGGAGGCTTTCGTCCACTACTATCACTACGTCGCCTTGCTTGAGTGGAGGCTGCGGGAGGAACCACTTACTTCTTCTGGTCAAGGTTGGTGAATACTCGTTGATCCATCTCTGCCAAAATCGATCGGCGAATACTTGGCATTGTTTCCATCGTTGTCGAAGGCTCACGTCTTCATGAGCAATTGGCTTGTATCCGCTTGACGAACCCAACAGGATGTGGTTGGGCGTTATTGCCTCATCGTCGTTGGAGTCCAATGAGACAAATGTGAGCGGTCGTGAATTTATTATGAATTCTACCTCTAGTAGTGCACTGCGGAACGTTTCGTCAGTGAGTGGGATTCTATGTCGCCACAAATAGCTATGGATCCAATCCTAAATGCTAAAAGGATATTGACTAATGGTGTAAGGAGATCTGGACCACGTAGAATAAAGTCATTTAGCGAAGCGCCGTTCGACTTGGCTGCACCATCCCAAACTAATCGTATTTTACCGGCTTTATTGTGGTTAACAGTAACAAAAATAGGTAAATACCACTCATTACCATTGAGTAACTTTCAGGCAGTACTATGTCCTCGTTTTGCCATAACAGACCGGTTTCGAATCGCCCGTTTATTAGCTTACTTGTAGCATCCAGGATTCGGTGTGCTCTCCCATCTTCTTATGAGTTACGAGTTGAAGGTGGTGACGGTTCCAGCGCGAAGTAGGTTTTCACTTCTTCATGAAGCTCACGGTACCGACGCTCGCACTGACATAAGTGCACATTCAGCCCACAACACTTGTTGCCACACGGCGCGTTGCCCTGAAGAGCCCATCCTAAACGTGTTTTCGTGGCAATTGGTTGATTCACGCCACCTTCTTTAATCTTCAATGGGACGGCGACCCTCCAGTTGTCGACTCCGATGAGTATGGTTGGCTTAGCGTTTCGATATGATTTTATCGGGAGCCCTGCGAGGTATGGAAATTGTTTGCTAACCTTGTTCATGTCCACGGATTGCCGGGGAAGCGCTAAGTTTTCGGTTGTATGCACTTCAGGGAGTGTAAACCTTGCCATCGTAGTTGGATTCGATATTTCTATTGACGCTCTTTGTGATGAGCTCTCCGTGCGGGTCGTCTCACCTGTCCATTTCAAGCATAGAGGCTCGTTTACTCCCTCTATTCCTAAGCTTTCAAAGGTTTCTCTGTCCATGAGAGTAACAGAGGAGCCCTCGTCTAGAAAGGCAAATGTATTTAGTGACTTATGTTTTGCGTGAATGCAGATAGGCACGATTCGAAAGTAAAGCTTTTCCTCTTCGTCAACGTCGCTGTGAGTATTGACGTTTACGGCTAGCTCGGTCCGATCTGTCAAAGGAATGGCATTGGCACTTACTTGTGTTCCGTGAGACGTTTTATGGAGCATAGGGTGGTGCTTGTACTTGCAGCCTGCGACCTCGCACCGTTTTGTCACATAGCATGTGCGTCGATGGCTGTTAAGGCAGCGCGGGCATAGTTTGTTCTCACGAACAGTGGTCCATCTTTGCTCGACGCTGAGACCTGCAAATATGTTACACTTTGACAGTTTGTGACAGTTTGTGTGGTGGAGCTAGTAGCTCTGGCTTCGGTGTGCGTGTTTAAAACGGCGTTTCGCTTCGTGCTAAACGGTGATACTACTTGGCTGGCGGCTTCAGCTATCTTGTGTAGCCATGAGCTGAAGTTCTTTAAATCTGGGATTCGGTCGTCCTTCGGGTGCATAGCCCATTGCAATTTGTAGTGGCTCGGTAGTTTATCGAGTAGCTCAACCACCAGTACCGGGTTGCTTAGATGCGCATACATTTTGCATGCTTCCATAGTGGCGCAAATATTGCTCACGCTTAACGAAAACTCGATCATGGCCTCGAGTTTGTCTTTCAGCTGTGGAGTTCTTTTGGCCCTTTCGATTAGGTTCTGTATTATGTGCTCGGGCCGGCCAAAGTACATTTTCAGTGTGTTGATGATGTCTGGCACCATAGCTGGCACTAGGAGCTTGCTACGTACTACCTCACGTGCTTTGCCCTTAAGACTTGCTTGGAGCCGCATTAGGTTTTCCACCTGTGAGTACCCTGCTGCAGCTGTGCTATTCTCGTACGAGCTAATGAATATTGGCCACTCTTCCGGATCCCCGTTAAAGGTTGGGAGATCTTTCGGAAGGACCTGTCTTGCGGCAAGTTGCCCTTGGATTGGGCCGTGCACTTCCGTGCTGTTGTTCGGTGTGCTCGTCATTAAGTTGGTGGACGGTCCTAGCCCCGATAAAATTTTAAATTTCTGCTCGATGTATAATCGTTGCAGCTCGTGTTGTTCGTCCAACATTCGTAGTTGGGTTTCTTGTAGATTTGATACGTTTTTGGCGTAAGCACTCGAACACGGACGTTGATGTGACTGCGTCGGACACTCTTCCACCGCAGAGCCTGCTGTGTGGCTTCTTTTGACATCGAAACGATTGTGCCAATGTCCCTTGCACGGCGATGAGTTTAATAGTAACCGATAACCCTGCTCGTGACATTGATGCAACCGGATTAGTTTCGCTTGCATTACGTGCTGCACCGCTCAATGGCGGTATTGTGGGAACGATTGTGGAAACGATTGTAGAGCCTACTTGTGGCTCTGATGCGACTGAATTTATTCGCTTGAGGTTGCTTTCTGGAGCGTTCCTTGGTGGGTTGTCATCTTTTCGGCCATGCACCGGTCGCAGCGCCCACTTGTCGCACTGTACCATGCGAGAGTCGTCTGGATTGCCACATAAGCAATAAGAGCTTATGTCGCTGTTCATTCTTGCGCGATATATTATTAAGGCGCAATCTTTTTAGCATTATGGTTTTATGGATTATGCAGCACATGTTTATTCTATTGAAGTTATAAATATTAATTCAAATTAACTTAAATTACTTTTCATATGTATGAAGCGTGTGTTTAAAACAATAAGGAACATCGTGTAACAATTTAGCAAAGTAGACTTGAATGAATAAAGATTTAAATCTGAATTAAAAACTATCCAATGCAGCGATAATATTAAAGCACGTTGACGATGTCGTGTCGAGTTCACAATCTCAATTAGCTCTCGCTCAACCGAGACCAAAAGCAGGGAGCCTGCAGTCGAGCTTTGAGATCGCCTCTCTGGGTCGGCCGAGCGTCAATGTTGTGAGAGCGCATTGGCGCTCGACAAAGCCAGAGAGGCTACCCGGCAGGCGGAGCGTTCGGCGTCAACATCCCGCCCGCCTTGCAGGACTGCAAGAAGAGGAAACTCGCTGCTAGAGGCCTCGGTGAGAGGGCGGTTACTGCCTATGGAGGAGGGTGTGGTGCTTGGCGCCACACTCTTGGCTTTGATGGGTGCTGCGGCAGGTGGCGAGCAGGTGTGAGCACGCCAGGCAATTGATGCACACATGGTGCCGCTGCACAATGTCCGCACGCTCCTGTGCTCCCTGGTGGTCTCTGTGGCACAGTGCACAGCATCCCTGGCGACGTGGGTGCGTCGATGGCATCTCGGTAGGCTGCACACGATGCGAACGCCAGGAGTCGGGTGAACCCGCTCGAGAGTCAGCCTTCCCACGGCGGCGTCGGGTCGAGGTGCGGCGACGCGTCAGGGAACGGCGAGGGCGCCTTAAAGCAAATGCCCGCCAATGTAGGATGGGTGGAGCGCAGGCGAACGCTCCGTGGCGCCTCTGCGGCGGCGTAGTTCGATTGGCCGTGTCCGATGGGGGTGCCGCGCACAAAATGTCTGCACATCGGCCGTGCGAAGTGCCGCGCAGGCGGGGAATCCGTCCTCGGGTAGCCGGGGAAGACGCCCAGTGGCGGGCTAATGCCGCAATAGCGCATAGGCCATGCGCAAATGGCTGCGTGGTCGGCGATCGGGTTGCCCCTTGCCGGATTGTCGTTGTAGTGCCGAGCCGGGCCACAAAGCAGACTGGGGCGTCTTGGTCGTCTCGGCAGGCGTCTGGCTCGATGTCGCCAGAGTCAGACGCATCAAGCTCTAGCACGTCAGGCAAGGCGTTCATAGCTGCTTCGCAGCACACAGGCGCTCCGGGGGCCGTGGGGGCGGCAGTCTCGATGATAATGGTGCCGGGTACGTGTGCATCGACGGAAGGAACGGCTGTTGGCGGAGCCAGCATACGGCCGAGCCGGTATCGGGCGCCCTAGCGGCGGGCGAGACGCATCTTGCGCCGGTGAAGAAAGAAGGAATTAGTTACAGTTCGTGCTAAAGAAGGCAGAGTTACTAGTTTGGTGATCGGCCGGGTAAGCGGCCCGTTCAGTGCTGAGCAGCCCCGACGGGTCCGTGCCACCAAAGCGAGCTGAGAGCCAATTCTTGAGGAGTGGTTCCTCGGCTGGCTAGATCCGCTGGATTGTCATAGGATTCTACGTGAAACCATTGAGTGTGCGATGTTTTCTCCGTAACGTGTGAGACGCGGTTGGCAACAAAGGTATTCCAAACACACGGAGGCTTTTTCAGCCATGCTAGAACGATCGTCGAGTCAGACCAGCAATACACGTTTGCTGGTCAGAATCGCATATTGGGCACTAAGCCGTCGATCATATCGGCGACTAGTGTGGCTCCACAGAGCTCTAGCCGCGGTAGCGAGAGTATTTTGATGGGCGCCACTCTAGTTTTAGAGTAAAGCAGCGATACATGCACGGTGTTCCCTATTTCAACTCGGGCGTAAATGGCTCCTGCATATGCTTTCTGTTTGGCGTCGCAGAAGGCATGAAAGTCAATTCAGCATTCCGGTGTGAACGCAATCCACCGCGGAATTCGAATGGCGGAGATGTGATGGTAGTTCTGCAGGAAGTGCCGCCAGGTCTGTTGTGTCGGAGGTAGCAGCGGGTCGTCCCAGTCAATTTTGTCAAGCCAAACCTTTTGTATCATAATTTCCGCCGAAACAATGATGGGGGCCAGCCAACCTGCCGGGTCAAACAGCTTTGCGATAAACGATAATACCGATTACCGGCGTGTCGAAATAAAACTCGTCGCTGGTAGCATTCCAGCGAACTCCAAGCATCTTTGCCGAACTGTTGTCTTCAAATTTCAGAAATTCGGCGTTGAGCAAATGGCTGCCGGGCAAGTCCTGTAGCACATGCTTTCTGTTGGATGTCCATTTTCGCAGCGAGAAGCCTGCCGCGTGTAGGGCTCCAATGAGCTGATCCCGCATTTGGATCGCAATGGAGACGTCGTGAGAGCCTGCCAGTACGTCGTCAACGTACGTGGCGCTTTGGAGGATTTGAGTTGCCAGAGGGAAGGTTTCTTGGCTATCCTCCGCCAGCTGAAGGAGCGTGCGAATTGCTAAAAAGGGGGCGCAGTTGACGCCAAAAGTAACTGTCCCTGACTGCGTGCAGGGCGTCGTTCAAACTCAGCTCACTGGCAGTGGGGCGAGACGCGTTGAAAACGACTCTGACCTTAGTAGAGGTACTCTCTGGCTTCACGACCACTGTTTTGATGTTAGGTTTTCAGCTTATCTTTATTTCGGATTTCTATATTATTTAAAACTGATTTACAAACTATTTTTTAATTAATGAACTTATTTCAATTACCTATATTATTTAAAACTGAGGCGTGTTTGCAAGAAGCGTCGATGCTGTGTACCTGTATGTCTTTTAGTTAGATGTCCTAATGCGAGAATGGTGGTTATAGCGTGACCATTGGTTGTATGTTGTTCGGAGAGGCTGCCTTGTCGCAGCCGAGTATGAGACCACGGTCACCTACTCGACGGCAATTGCAATCTACACTCGACACGTATGACGCCGATTCGACGGTCACCGGTGCCGGCTGTAGACGCAGCAGGTGTTTGAGAGAGGCTGAATGTACTTGGGAGAGGCTGGGTGTTGTTGGGAAAGGCTAGCTTGTCGCAGCCGAGTATGAGACATTGGTCACCTACTCGACGGCAAGCGCAATCTACATTCGACACGTATGACGCCGATTCGACGGTCACCGGTGCCGGCTGTAGATGCAGCAGGTCTTTAGGAGAGGCTGAGTATTTTGGAGAGAGGCTGAGGATTGGGAGAGGGATTGAAGAGAGGCTAGTGTACCACGCTATAACTTACCAAGATGTTATCGCTGCCACGTCGGCTAACTGACTGAAGACTCTGTGCGTGCTCCGTTTTTTATATGCTGGCGCAAGTTATGGCGTTTCGTCGCATTGTGTTCGATTTTACTATGTACTATATATTTTCACGAATGTATGTAGTACACTAGTGCTTACAATGAAGCCAGTAAACGATTTATGAGTAGTGGTAAGCAAAACAAATACGTAAAACAAATACACTGCAAACCGGTTCACGCTCTACACATGAACACACACACACAGCAACGGCAAACGGAGCTGCCTTCATGTAAGCAAGAGCTGTACTGCTCTTCTGTTGGGTTACGGCTGGCGTCATGACCGGCATGTTATCGTTGTTGAACGTGATGGAATGGCTAGACCCGGGGTACAGTCGGCGGCGTACGCTGGTGAGGAACCGGTAAAGGTGTTGGTGCAAAGGTGTTGCTTTGTGCCGCGAATGAATCCAGGATGAGGATTGTGGCCCCCTCTTGCCCTGTACCGGCGCTGCCAGGGCGCGTGATTATGGCGACATACCAATGTAATCGTTCGTTGATTGGCACTACCACGTATTGTTTCTCGAAGATGTTTAGTCCCCTAGTCCAGCCTGCAATACGGCGCTGATCATACGAGCATCGACCATCGACCAAATTCGATGATCACGTCGTTCAGCATGTGTCCTTCGGATAGACGTTTGTAGTCGGGCTCGGTAACCCGGACACCGCCTCTACCCTTGGGATACAGAAGTAGGTAGTCGGACTCGCCCTCTCCTTCGCTAGACGAAATATCTAAGTGGGCGATCTCGGCGTGCTGGTGGCAGTTGCGCTCCATGAACGGACCTTCAGGTTCCATGTGGGAGCCTGTACACTTTTCCTATTTCTAACCGTCTTAACTTTTTATATGTATCTATATTATTAACTATATATATATATATTTTTTTTTTTTTGTCTTGCTTTCTTTGCTTTGCTAAATATTTAACTATGGCTGTCCTCTCTGATTTATTGATCACTTCATTATTCTATGTATTACTTTTGTAACCCTTATTGAATTGTTATTTTCACTACAGTTTAGTCTATGTTTTTTTTTTCTAGTAACTATTATCTTCAATATTCTCCTTGTTTCTTTGGAATCACTCACTGTGTTGACGTTTTTGACTGGTGGCCGACTGATGGCTCGCTCCTTTGTCGTGTCTCTTTTATACAGGAGTAACGGGATCTCGTGCGAACGCTGCTCATATAAAGAATGAGGCGGCGACTGCGAAGAGTGGTAGCCTTTGGCGCCACTCTGACGGCACTGTTGCTTTTCTTAGGTTCGTGGTGTTGGCGCTGAGCTTTTGGCGATGCCTGACGCTATCTAATTCTGGCTCTCGCCGTGAGGGGCGTCATTTCGGTTTTTGTTGTTTTGAGCTGGCTATGCGCTACGAGGTTTTTGTCTTTGCTGGTCGAGGAGCCATGGAACGTGGAATACCTTCCGGATGTACATATACCTTGCGATCGCTGATGTGGGCCGTTTTTGGATTTTTCGCTGTGGTCTTGAGGCGAACGATCACCGCTAAAAGAAAATTAGTCACTTGGTAGGGTCCTTCGAATTTTGGGGCCAACTTCGCGGCGAAATTCTCGGCGGCATTTGAGAGCGGGTGTGTTCGTAACAGCATCCACTGACCGATCTGTGGTGACCATTGGCGTCTACGCAGATTGTAATAGCGGGCTTGGTCCTGTGAAACTATTTCTAAATTCCTGCGTACTACTTGGAATATTGCTTGCAGGTTTTTGACTTTGTCCAGCGGTAGCATTGATAGGGTTCCGCTACCTAGAGTCACTTCGTCGTAGAGAGCTCGTGGCAACCGTGGTTCTCTCCCTTGCACTAGGAACGCCGCAGAGTATCCTGTCGATGCGGATGCACTGGAATTCACTGCCAGAGTTATTTCCGGGAGATACTCATCCCAGTGACGCTGTCCTTTGTTGGTTAGCTGCGAGATGATGGTCTCTATTTCCCTGTTAACCCGCTCCGTCGGATTCTCATACGGTTGATAGGGCGCGGTGAATTGTTGGCGTACGAGTTTCTTCATAAACGCTTTGAATGAGTGGCTGGTAAACTGGGCTTATCAAAACCTTCGGTACGCCGAACCTTGAAAGTATCCTTTCCCTGAAGGCAGTTTGGAGGGTTTTGACGGTGGCATGTCTCAGTGGTACCATCTCCGTCCACTTGCTGAATTTGTCTGTGAGTACCAGCAACATGTTGTGGCCTTGGGGCACCTGTTTAGGACATCTAAGTGAAAAATCATTAACACAACGACAACCCCTACACCACGCCAACACGTAGGAGTGCACAGCACCGACGCTCTTGCAACCACGAATCAGTTTTTATATAATATAGGTAATTTTAATAAGTTTAGAAATAAGTTGTAACTCAGTTTTTATATAATATAGAAATCCAAAATAAAGATAAGCTGAAAACCTAACATCAAACAGTGGCCCATATTAATAAATATTCTTGGAACGACCCTTGAAAACCTTGAGCGCGAAATAGGGCCGACGTCATTCAAACGACCGCAGAAAATCGCGACGTTTCAAGAGGCAATGAGAGAAATCCTGTTCTTTTTGTACCTTTACAATAACAAATCATTAGCAGTCGTCTGTCTGCTCAGATTCTTTTTCAATTTATATTTTTAAATTTTAGATTTGTGATTTTGTGGATGCTACCTTTGAGAGGTTGGAAATAGTATGTCTTATTGGCTTTTGAGATGAATGGATTTATTTTATATATTAGATTCTGTGGATTTATAACTATTGTAGCATGTAGGAACAAATGATAAGCGGACGATAATTAATCTGTTAACTTTTATAAGTAATTGGGTTTATGTATTTGCGAATTTATTCCGAGTAGTTGTGTGCGTGCGAGGATTTGGTTTCGCTTGCAGCAATCGCCTTGCATATGATATGCATGATCGATTTGATATCATGATTAAGCCTAAACCGCAATAACGCTTTAGGCGTCGCGTGCTTTGACCGGCATTTGATCGGCTTTACAAAAACTTTACGATAAAATCTCTCACGACGCTCGAGGTTTGCTTTTTAAAACGAAATAGCGCTTTGCGTTGTGTCACATTAAAAAAGGTAACTAGATATATTCCTAAATATGAGCTCGAGCAGTTTGGACGATTATTTGGATTTGGCTACTATTGGCTTAGTTGGGTATGCGAGCTATAAAATGTACAAAAAATATTTAGATCAAAGAGAACAGAAAAGATGGATTCGACAGCTAAATCTGACCAGAGAAATTGATGGCTTTTACGCGCTTAATTTCATCAGAATGAAAGACGAAGATCCTGAACAATTTTTCAATATAACACGCATGAAGCCGCAAACCTTTGAGTTGCTCAGAGCTCTCATTGAACCATCGTTGGAAAAAAAATCAATGAGAACTCCAATTTCACCAACTTGCAGATTATTCCTAACTTTGTTGTAAGTATATCAAAATCACTTCTCTGTCCAATCCTGTCACTACTTTGCAATATAAATTTTAGATACCTATCGCAAGGTGCGCCAAAACAAATACTTGCATGGACGTTCCGAATAGGATACACCACTGTAAATGAAATTATTTACGATGCTTGCGAAATGCTGTGGGAAGTACTTATGCCTATTGCCGCCATCTGAGGCCAATTGGAGACAATTAGCAGAGGAATTTGGAAGGCTATGGGACTTCCCAAATTGCGTATCAGCCAATTGCGTATCAGCCAAGACGGTAAACATATCAATATCCGCTGCCCTCCAAAAGCTGGCTCTGAATATTATAATTATAAAGGCCATCATTCGATTGTTCTCCTTGCGGCATGCGACGCCAACTACATATTCACTTCAATAAGTGTCGGCGCGTATGGAAGTCAAAGCGATGGTGCTATTTTCTCTGACTCGTCATTTGGCCGAAAACTATTAAATGGCGAACTTAATTTACCGCCACCGCAATTACTACCAAATAGTGATATTTACTGCAATCACTATCTGGTAGGAGATGCAGCATTTCCGCTGAAGACATCTAATGCGACCATATCCAGGCAGGCTTTTGTCTCCCAAAAAATTTTACTTTAATAAGCGCCTATCTCGTGCCCGAAGGACAATTGAGAATGCATTCGGTATTCTAGTGGCACGATGGCGATTGCTACAAAATACCCTCGTAATGTTGCCAACAAATGCCGAGCGAGTGGTAAAAGCTGTCGTTGTGTTACACAACTTCATTAAGTTGAATGATGCTGCATACTGCACGGAAGCATACGTGGATGCATATGACACAAACGACGACATGGTTCGCCGTGGTCTTTGGCGAAATGATGCTGAACCACTGAGGAAAGTAACACACATTGGATCCAACAACTCATCTAAAAAAGCATTTCAAATGCGCGACTCACTGAAGGACTACCTTTTCTGTAACTAACTAATAATAATAATAATTTGGATGAATGATATTAAATGTTTTATTATCTAGTTAAATTTCTACATTAAATTAATGAATGATAATTAATGTTTTATTCTCTAATTTAATTTCTACATTAAATTAAATTTCGATTAAATTTCTTAACTTCAGAATTTCATCATTACCTTCTTTTAAAAATTTCTCCTGAACCAATATTTTCACATGCTCGGCATTTTAAATAAAAGTCGTTGTCGTCATTTTCCTCACGTTGCACAAATCTTTTTTCCAAGGTTTTCGACAAGGTGCCAAGAAAGCTGCCAAATTCTTGGGCGCTATTGCACCGTCGCTTTCGCTTCTGTGGCGGAATGGACTCCGGTGTACCGCGCAATGATGAGTCGAGCATTGGTGACATTGAAGGCGTTTCTTCGGTTTCAAACAGGTCATCCTCGTCGAATGGCTCATCGAAATTACTCGTTTGCCTGCAATAATTACAACATTTGAAGCTTTTAAGAAAAAGCATATTTCCGCGTCCAAAAATCTGAGACTCGACATCATTTCCCATTCTGGCCGGAAGTTGGTTCCGCTACCAGATGGTTGCTCCATTTTCTTCCGCTCCCTCACATAGCGGTCTCGGAGGCTCTTCCACCTTTGTTTGCATTCGTTCTCTTAAAAATTTTATATTCATATATGTATGTACATTCAAAGACAAATTGTTAATTTACCTGGTCTATCAACTTCTTTCGCAATTGTTACCCAAGCCGAATCCCTTTGAATTATATTTTTATACTGTCGGCTTTTTGTGTTATATAAATATTGATAATTATGCACTAATGCGATTAATTTTTCTTCGAACTCCATATTTTTTCAATGACACTTTTTAATTTGACACTTGTCAATTGTTAAACGCACGCTCTAGTTGAAATTGACCAACTTCTGCGTCGCGTTGAGCTTCTACGTGATTTAAAAAAATTTACGATATAACGCGTGAGGTTGCATTTCGGTTTGCTTAGTACGATTTGATAGTTTTCAAATTTATCTGTCAAAGCACGCGACGCCTAAAGCGTTATTGCGGTCTAGGCTTTAATATTATCGACACAAAAACAATTATGTTTTCTTGGTCATACCTTTAATCTATAAATTTAAAATTAAATGAATAAATTCATTTACTTTACTTAAATAAATTATAAATTTGTATAAATTTGAATTAAAAGTGTTAAATTAGTAGAACGGATCAGTAAAGTATGATTGAAGCAGTTATTTGTAAGTGTTATCGCACGTTTTGCTTTTGTTTCCCGTGTTAGTTGTAACGCAATCTTGTTAGCGGATTTAAAAAATGTAGCGTTCACTTTAATTCAATATATTTCAATGGTTTATTCCGATATATATATATTATTTAACAAAAAAGAAATACCGCTTTAAGATCGTGCGTTCGCTGTCGGAGATAAAACGGAAAAGGAAAAATTTAGTTTGTTCAGAAATGCAGAAGGCACGGACTTGAGGTTTTGCCGTCAGTGTTGCCATCTGAATTACGCGCAACGCACTTTCTTAGGGCGGCTTACACTAATTCTTTTCAAAGAAAAATAAAGAGTCATATTAACATGTCGGCGGTGGCAACAGTAAGTATGAAGAAAATTTTTTAATTAGTTAACTCAATTTTGTATGTTTTACAAATAAACTGTCATAAAATATAAGCGAAGACTATTATTTACAACCACAGCATACGCAAAATCACAAAAATAAAAATTTTATTCAAATAGCAAAATTGAAAAAAAGCAATGAAGCCTGCTCATGATTTGTTCATGCAAAAAAACAAGAAGAGGTCGAAGTGGCCCGTTGCCTCTCATCCCCTCTGATATGTTCAAATCGACCATTGCGCCGAAGATGTCGTTAGTTGTTGAAGACAACAACAACGCGTTAAGGATCATAACGCTATAGAAAAAGCGAAACACTTCGGGTGTAATCTTCGGGTCTCTGCTGGTTTCTCTGCTATGCTTTTCAGCGCGCTGCTAAAAACGAAGCAGGCCTAATCTTTAAGCACAGCAACATCGTGTTTCTGGAAAAAATTGTTCATGCAATATCTTTATAAATATATACTTCTCGCTCTCTATTGCAATAAACACATAGCGAGAAGCCGACGGCATCATCAATTTCCAAATGTCAAAATTACATTGTCTCTTATGGAGGTTAAAAAAAAGTTAATTTCCATTCTGCTGCACGCTTCTACTGCGCATTTTTATACCCTACATCCGAAGGAATGAGGGTATATTCACTTTGTGCTTCCGTGTGTAACGCATTAAAGGAGGCGTGGCAGGTATGGAAAAGTATATATATTCTTGATCAGTGTCACCTCCTGAGTCGATTTAGCCATGTCCGTAGTCTGTCTGTCTGTCTGTCTGTCTGTCTGTCTGTCTGTCTGTCTGTGGAAATCACGATTACAGGAGAACGAATGAAGCTATCGCGATGAAATTTGGCACGTATATTCTTTGTCATCCGAAACTCTGTGGGATTGAAAATGGGATAAATCGGTGCAGCGCCACGCCTACTTTTTTAACAAATACTAATTCTTTTAACAATATTTCAACTTGTAGACTTAGTTTTGAGCTTCAATTTTGTTTCCGAATACATCGGTACAGGTACATTAAATTTTTTAAAAAAATGGGCGTGTCCGCCCACGAACATATGACATTGATATAAACCGCAATTCCAGAATAACGGTTGGAAGAATTGACTTGAAATTCGGTACGAATATTCTCTGCCATCATAGATAACTCTGTATTGAAAATGGGGAAAATCGGCGGAGTGACACGCCTACTTTTTTTTTTTTTTTATAATAAAGGTTGCTGGGATGTAGGGTATATAAGCTTCGGTCTGACCGAAGGTACCCTTACTAGTTCATTTTCATTTCATTTATTTATTTGTTCAATACAAAAAAGGTCCTAAAGCTTAAATCAATTGTACTTAGAATGTAATTTATTAACGATACTACTTAAAAATAATAATAATAAAAAAGGAAAAAAAAATCTAATTAAAAGAACAAAAAACTAACAAGTTGTTAAACAAGTACTACCCGTTCGACCATACATTTTTGCCTTTTGCTGTTGATCTAATACTATGTTCGCACTAGACCGAAATTAGGCAATTTTATTGCGTAGCTCAATTTCGGCTGAAATTGTGAATTTTTATACAATTTCGCCATACAAAAATATGGCAATTGAAATTGTTTTGGCAAAGCAATTTCAACGAAATTGAGAACGAAATTGACTCAAAATGGAAAACAACCATGGTTTTGTAATAGATTTGTATAATAAATTGTTATTGATCTGGCTGCACTGAGTACGTTTGACAAATAAATACAACTGTCGCAGTGATTGAATGGTTTTTTGAAAAAATGAAGAGAACCTACAAAAAAAAAAAGAATCTGTGGAGCGAAATGGCTGTTGCGCTGTTAATTGAAAACTGGTCCGACAAAATTAACCAGCTGCGAGGGGCAAGGCGCAATAGCCATGTCTATAAGGAATTTAGGATAGGAATAAGGATTTAAATAAGCACATATTTATTCTCACCACAGTTCTGCCCCAATTGAAGACGCCAAAGCTAGCAATACTGTTTGCCTTGTCATAAGAGCGACAATCTGGTTTTTTTTATACCCTACATCCGAAGGAATGAGGGTATATTCACTTTGTGCTTCCGTGTGTAACGCATTAAAGGAGGCGTGGCAGGTATGGAAAAGTATATATATTCTTGATCAGTGTCACCTCCTGAGTCGATTTAGCCATGTCCGTAGTCTGTCTGTCTGTCTGTCTGTCTGTCTGTCTGTCTGTCTGTCTGTCTGTCTGTCTGTCTGTGGAAATCACGATTACAGGAGAACGAATGAAGCTATCGCGATGAAATTTTGCACGTATATTCTTTGTCATCCGAAACTCTGTGGGATTGAAAATGGGATAAATCGGTGCAGCGCCACGCCTACTTTTTTAACAAATACTAATTCTTTTAACAATATTTCAACTTGTAGACTTAGTTTTGAGCTTCAATTTTGTTTCCGAATACATCGGTACAGGTAGATTAAATTTTAAAAAAAAATGGGCGTGTCCGCCCACGAACATATGACATTGATATAAACCGCAATTCCAGAATAACGGTTGGAAGAATTGACTTGAAATTCGGTACGAATATTCTCTGCCATCATAGATAACTCTGTATTGAAAATGGGGAAAATCGGCGGAGTGACACGCCTACTTTTTATAACAAATATGTATAATAAAGGTTGCTGGGATGTAGGGTATATAAGCTTCGGTCTGACCGAAGGTACCCTTACTAGTTTTTTATTATTCTCCACTTAGACACCCATTTTCTCCGCAACTGTATTTGCGAAGCATTTATGTTCTGTTTGTAATTGTTAATTGTAAAAGTTGGACAATTTCCGTTGTTTGCTAATGATAATGAAACTCGCGCAGTAAACAAATTAAACGTCAAATGAAATTGTGAATGCGAGTCCGAACACTTTCAATTTCGGACGAAATTGTCTCAATTTCGAAGGCAATTTCGAGCTAGTGCGAACATAGTATAATTCTACTGCAATTCCATTTGACAGCAGCAAAAGCGAATTCTTGCTGTTTTCCAGTGCTGCGGCTGTCGGCTTCTCGCAATTTGTTTAAGCATATGTCATCATAGCACGATCCTTGTCATGCTTTAGTGTTTTTTCGATAAGAACATCGAACATATTAAAATTAACCCCTAACATATTTTTCTCAAACCTCAATTGTTCATACAAGTATTGCCTTAATAACATCTACTGCAAATTTCTGGAACGCTGGAATGGCGGTTTCATGAAATCTTTTTACATATCTATACTCTGCATGAAATTTTGATAGTTGAAAATGTATCTTGTCTTCTGCTGCTCTTACTGTGTTCAATTTGTACGGAACAGCAAATGTGTTTCTGACTTAATACAGGGTATTATTAATACCACTATTAATACAGAAGGAATCCGCAGAAGTAATGAAATATATATAACGTTTAATTTTGCAATGCCTAAAGAACAATTTCGGGATGCAGATGTTATCAAGAAAATGTAATTTTCAATGAATATTGAGGACTAGTTTTTTCCTATTGTGTCAATTTTGTTATTTTAGCTCACATGTACAGTTTTGTATCAGCAGTCCTCAGGAGATTCAGCAAGAATCCCACCTTCGAATTGTGTCCAAGAACCTCTACCAGGGACAACGGCAGCCAGTACCATATGGAGTGCTGGACAAGCGAATGGTAAACAAAATATTATCGAAACAACACTACATAACGAATATGATATTAATATGATTACACTGTATAATATATTTAAAGGGCGTAAGTACCAAAGATGCCACATGCGAAACATGTGGTCAGGGATTGAATGAATGCATCGGCCATTTTGGCTACTTGGACTTGTCCCTTCCCGTATTTCACATTGGGCATTTTCGCTCCACAATATCCATTCTGCAAATGATTTGCAAAAGTTGCTCGCATGTGATGCTTAAAGAACAGGATAAAAAAATGTACGAAAAGAAGTTATTAAATCCAAACTTCTCCTACCTCGCCAAGAAATCGTTGCACTCACATATACTAACGAAGGCTAAAAAACAGACCAAATGTCCGAATTGTGAATATATTAACGGCGGTGTCAAAAAAGGACCAGGATTAATGAAAATTTTACATGATCCTTACAAAAGCAAAAAGAGTGATGCGCTTTTTACCAGTGCTCTAGATGATTTACTGAAAGCCTCACAAAACAACCGCGAATTAAATCAAATTATTTCTACATATAATCAAGTGGATGAACTTAACCCGTTGACTGTGTTAGAATTATTTAAAAGCATTCCAAAACGTGACATACCATTGCTAGGTATGACTGCAGAAAATTCAAATCCGTCCGATTTGATTGTAACAAGAGTTTTCGTGCCACCGGTGTGTATCCGGCCCTCAGTTCTATCAGAAGTTAAAGCTGGCACGTAAGTGGCTTTATATAAAATGATAACCAATATCCGTTTAAACATATTTATTAATATGAGGTTATTTATATTCAAAATTTAGCACCGAGGATGATTTGACAATGAAACAAAGCGAGATTATGCTTATAAATGATGTTATACAAAAGCACATGACGAGCGGAGGTAAAATTGAACTCATACAAGAGGACTGGGATTTCCTGCAGCTGCATGTGGCTTTGTATTTTCATAGTGAGATCTCCGGTATTCCCTTAAATATGGCGCCAAAGAAGTCTACGAGAGGTTTAGTACAACGACTGAAAGGTAAACAGGGACGTTTTCGTGGCAATTTATCTGGAAAACGAGTAGATTTCTCAGGACGCACCGTTATCTCACCGGATCCTAATTTAATGATTCATGAAGTGGGTGTTCCCGAGCGAGTTGCAAAGATTCTCACCTATCCTGAACGCGTTCACCCTGCAAACATTCAGAAAATGAAGGAGCTTGTGAAAAACGGAATTCTGAAACATCCGGGTGCGAATTATGTTCAACAGCGTGGTTCAAATTTTAAGAAATATCTGGCCTACGGTAATCGTGATAAAGTTGCACACGACCTTAAGTGTGGCGACATAGTAGAGCGACATCTTTGCGACGGTGACATTGTGCTTTTCAATCGTCAGCCATCACTGCACAAAATGTCCATCATGTGCCATCAAGCAAAAGTTCAACCACAACGCACGTTTCGTTTTAATGAATGCGCCTGCACTCCATACAATGCAGATTTCGATGGTGACGAAATGAATTTGCATTTGCCACAAACAGAAGAAGCACGTGCCGAAGCATTAGTACTCATGGGTAATAAATCAAATCTAGTTACTCCAAAAAATGGTGAGATTTTAATTGCCGCAACGCAGGATTTTATAACGGGGGCTTATTTGCTAACGCAAAAAGATGAATTTCTTACTAAAGATCAGGCCATGCAGTTGGCCGCTTGCTTTTTATCAGGATCTGATACAAACATGTATATTGATATGCCACCGCCAGCAATAATGAAACCACGAAGACTTTGGACAGGAAAGCAGATCTTCGGTTTGTTATTGCGACCGAATAAAAAGTGTCGGGTGCTGGTAAATCTGATCACAAAGGGGCGTAACTACACCAGAAACCATGACTTGTGTATACACGATTCATGTAAGTTTCCGTAATTGAGTTCGTTAAAGTTTCTATGGAAATAATTTATTTCGTTCAATACAGGGATAATTGTTCGCAATTCTGAGCTGCTTTGTGGTGCTATGGACAAAATCACCCTCGGATCAGGAACAAAGAATTGTGTTTTCTACGTAATTCTTCGTGATTATGGTGAGCAGTTTGCCACTAAATGCATGTGGCGTTTGGCGAGGGTGAGTTAGAAATATATTAACAGCTATATAAAAGAGATGCAATAGGAACAGCAGAATTCTTTATAGCGTATGATAAGAATATTTAAATTTGCAACATAGTTATATTTAACTAATACCACTGACCATACAAGATATAGACAGCTAAAAGTCCACTTTTTCTGTACTACAAAGGTTTCAGTAGCCTGGGTCCCAAATAATTTCTTACTCTCATGTGCTCTTTTACCGTGCAATTGTTTTTGTTTTACCAGTGCTCCTGACTCACTATTGTCTCATCCCCTCCAATTACGATAAAAGCATGTGAATTCTCTTCCGCCACTAGTGGGATCTAGATCGTGCTCATTACTTTCGTTCTTCTTTGCATATTCATATTTTATGCGTATGTGTTCCTGATTTTAATGATTTCTATACATTGTATGTGTGCTTAATTTCTTGCATTCAAATTATTTTTATACCCTACACCTTAAGGTTGAGGGTATATTCACTTTCTACCGGAGTGTGTAACGCATAGAACTAGACAAGATAGGTATGGAAAAGTATATATATTCTTGATCAGCATCACCACCGAAATTAAAATAACGATGTCTGTCCGTCTGTCTGTCTGTCTGTCTGTCCGTTGAAATCACGATCACAGGAGAACGGATTAAGATTTCAAAATGAAATTTGGCAAAAATATTCGTTGCTATGTTGGGGTGTTTCGTATTGAAAATGGGCAAAATCGCCCAAGGACCACGCCTACTTTTTATATCGAGAGTGCAGGTACCTCTGTTTTACCTATTAAAAAAGGCCATATCAGCATCACTTTTTGAGAGAAGACAAGAAAATTTTGAATGTAGGTTTAGACTAATGCTTCCGGTTAATATGCCAAATATGGGCGTGATCCGCCCACTTTAAAAAGAATTTTTTTTTGTCTTTATTATTATTATTATATATATATTGTATATTTATTATTAGATATATAATATATATATTGTATATATATACGAGTATATATGCAGCTTTAAGGTGTAGGGTATTTCGGCTACAGCCCGGCTGTAGACAACACCTTTACTAGTTGATATTCTTAAAGGTTTCCAAATATGTTTTCTTCTTCTTGCTTGCGTTGGCAAAGGCATCATTTGTGTCGGCATACCAGCGACTTTTATACTCTGCAAGGCTGGAGATTAGCGAAATGTTGTAAAACTAAAATATTTCCATTATAGAATTTATTGTGTTTTATCATTTATAGTAAAGAAATGCTAATATTTCCAAAATTACTTGAATTAAAATTATTCGTACATTGCAATTAAATTTTCTAAATGCATAGTAGAAGAATAGATCTAGAAAACCAAATTTATGTATTAAAATAAACAATTCCTTTACTATATTATAATTTCAATGTTAGGTAACATAAACAGTGGTTTCTAAAATGGAAATATATTCTTTTTATATACATTCTCATATATCACATCTTATAGAGTACACAAGCTGACACGGTATGCCGCATTCGGTTGTGGAAGTTATACAAGAAAATGCAGTAAACCAATATTTCATATAATTTGAAGTGTAAATTCGGTATGTAATTTAGCATACTCATACATTTGGGATGAGTTTCGAAGTGTTGGCGAATATCAACGCTACCTAATTGATTAAGCTATTAAAATTTTGTCTCGAGGATACGATACGAAATCGGCAAATTTGCTCTGCATAAGGCCAATAATTGGTCACTGTGAACAATTCCTTCCGGGTGCACTAAAAGTTTTTGACAATTGTGAAAGTTGTTGGAACAAGCTTTTGAACCACGTATTCCACTTGGTCGTAGTAGCATTCATTCAAGGACGAGTTGGTTTCTTAACTGAAAAGCTTTAAGACAATTAACAAATTTTTAATTTTTGGGGGAATACCTGCACTGATATCCACTGCGTATATTGTGCACATGTATACATACGTATATTTCAAATTACAAGAAAATTCTTACGAGATAATTAAGATAATTATTGAACACAATAATAATTAAATTCTAGCTCGATAAGCATTTAATCATGAACAACTTAAATTACTTTCATTATATATTGACTTTTTAATATTTTTTATAATTTATTGCCAATACCTAAATACCGATAATCGTCACTTAAACAAAAAAAATATAAACGATACTCTAAATAAGATAAAGCGTTTCTCTAAACGGTTTCTATAAAAAATTCTAGGAGGAATGGCGAAAACCGCATTGAAATCGGTTCAGCCGTTTAAGATTTAACTAACTTTATATTAAGAAGCGACTAATTAGATTTTGATAGAAATAATCATTTCTTTTCTATATCTGTAGATCGCAGTGTTCTTGTTGCAACCCTTTTGTAGCACTTAAACGTAAACGATCAAAAATAACACATACATCAAATTACGCACAAGCTGTTGTTGTTGTTATTGTTGTGAACATGTCGTCGCTGTACTTTCCGCTTCAATTATCAGAAGCAGAAGTTGTTTGTTTTTATTTGCTTCGAAACCAGTTTCTCCTAAATTTACACTCGAAAGAATTATGGTTTCAAAAACCAAAGCTATTCGTTTTTAAAATATGAAAAATTCTTGAAGCTGCAAGTTGCAGCAATGTGCAGCAGTATTGCCTCGTTGCCTACCGAAGGCAACGCAAGGTATTGCACTGCCGTCTGCGTCGACGGCAAGGCAATTGCTTGCCTTTGATGCGATACGGCAATGCAAGGCAATGGCAATGTACGTTGCTGCAATGGAAGGCAAGGCAATTGAAAAGCAATTTGCAGCTCTCTAATATTTATTCTTTTTTTGTGGTTCTGATCTTTGCTAAGTTATATTCACGTTTAGAAATTTATCTTCACGGAGTTTAGGATGTAGGCCTGTGCACATTCTTAGGCATTTTCTTTCGAGTGGCCGTAGTCTCTCTATTTGCGCAGAGAGATGCTGAACCATATGGGAAAAGCGTATGCAATTATGAGGCGTATTACCTGCTTATAGCAGTTTAATTTTATTTTCTTATTAAGTTTGCAAGCATTTTTTAATAATTTCATGAAAGCAAACAAACGCTTTTGGCCTTGGTATGAATGAAATCAATTTGTCTGTAAAAGCTGAAGTTGGAGTGTAGTAGTACTCTCAGTTATTTGATTGACTCTTTCCATACTAACAGTTGGTCACCTAAATTTATAGGTGCTGTAAATTTCCTAGTGCTGGGATAGAGAAGCTTCTTCCTGCCCTTAAAGGTGCTACAGTGACATTTGGTATAGTTAAGTCGTAGTTGCCAGTAGTAGAAGTATTCAACTATCGTGCCTAAGTAATTGTTAATTAAAGCGTTTGCTTTTTTGATTATTATGTTTGTGCAGAGTACCTAACGCATTGCTGACGTAGTTTCGGCAAATGCACTCATTGTATACATATTGAGGTGCTCAAAAACTGAGTAGCCGAATGCTCATGGACATCATTGCTTTAGATTCAGGGACAATTGGTTCAGTTATGTCCGAGATTAGAATATTATACAGTAACGGTCCAATTATTGACCCTTGTGGCACACGTGCTACGTTACGTTATTGAATTTACGTTATTTGCTATGACGTAAAACTTTCTGTCACTCAAATACGATTATATTATTCTGCATAGGTTTTTGTCAATGCCTTATTTAATGTATATTTTGTACATTATGGCATCGATCCGTGTACCGCAATCGTTGCTCGCTTTTGGTTTATGTTGGACGATATAAAATCATAAAATATTGTTAAGCCCGTGCATCTCAACGGCTATTTTTAATTTTTGTATTAGAAAACATTTAAAAAGACACATTTGAGAGTAGTGTTATGGGCCTGTAGTGGCTTGGGTTTCAGCAGTTCGTGTTGGGTTTGGGTATTGGATTTATTTGGCTAATCTTCCAGGATGTTAGAAAGTATTCTAAATTGTAAATTTGATTAAAAAGAATGGAAAAGAATTTTGCGGTTGGAGGAGAGATTTTGTTTAACAGGAAGTTTGGAATCCCATCATCACCTGTACTCTTTTTGCAGTTGTTACATTTAAGAGTTGCATTTATGTCGTCGCTGTTTATAAAGATTTTATTACTTATTTGATTACTGTTTGGTAATAAGCCGTCGACAGTGATGGAGTTGCTAAAAGTGCAAATTGGGTCATTTTTTTTTAGCTCACTGATTCGAGAGTTAACAAAAGAGGAGAACGAGCCAGTATTTAGCACTAACTTTTCAAAGTTGGTTGCCAAGGAGTCTGCCGCATTTTAGGATTACATGACGGCGCCATCGTCAGCTATAATTTTTAGTGTGAGTTGCTTAACACCGCAAAGTCCTTTAATTGTTTCGAATGTCTTGTTATCCCTTTGGATATTGCAGGTGATTCTTTCCCAGTTCGCGTTCTCATGTTTTAATATAAGACCATTAATGATGATCTCAAGATTTCTTAGTATAGCCTTCAAGGTATTTTTTCCCCTCGGACAGGAGCAGCGAAAAATTTTTCTTCGGAGACTCTTTTTCTCTTTGATGTAGTCGATGATTGTGTCGGGTAAATTAATTAGCCCTCGGTTCTTAATTAAGGCTGGGAATAGATTTAGCGATCGTTAAATTAAACGCGCTTGAAACCGCTGCTACTGCTTCATCAATATCTGCCGTAGACATGTTAGAATTAATTGGTAGATAGCTGTGTTCGAAAAGGTATTGTTGAAGGTTGTGAGGTTGACTTTTTCAAAATATAAGATCTTGGTTGGTATTGACTTTTCCAATTCGGAAGTTTTAATAACGAACTCCACGGCGTCATTGTCTAATTCGAATATATGGTTTTCTAAGTAGCTGATACATAATGGGTTAAAAGAGATGTCTACTTGTGACGATACTATGAAGAAGTCTAGATAGCTACCATTTCTGATTGGGTGTCTAGTTTGTACTACGGTCAAATTTGTTTTTTTTTTTTTTTGAGCCAGCTGAACAAGCTTGTGCCATTAGATTATCAAGCCAGCTAGTGTAACGAGCGTTGAAGTCGCCACCAATAACAACTTGCGCTGCGTCAAGTGAGTGTAACAAAATGTCATGGTCGCTTTCAATAAGATTGTTAGACGGTTTGTTATAGACTGCGGCAAATGCTATTGTTATTCCATTTCTTAAGAATGTCTTAACGGCGCAGCATTCTAGCAAGTTCGTGGCCGACGGCGATTTAGTCAAATCTGATGTTATCCTTAATGCATACATGTTATCCTCCGCCGTTACCACAGACTATATTTTCGGACAACTTATGCTCAGCTACTAATATTTGGTTTAATTTCTGTGAGGATTTGATTAAGAAAATGCCTTTTGTTTATTGAAATTAGTGAGTTAACATTAATAAAAATAATTTTAAGGCGCTTAGTCAATTACGTGGAAGTCAATAAAAAAGTTCATTTGGGATTTGGCTTTTTCGTCATCGCTCGTTAATGTCACATAGTGAGTTGAAAAATTGCTAACTTTGTCGAGATAAGTGTAAAAGCTTTTGCCGAAAAACTTCTTGCAGTCTTTGTCAATGATGTCTGGTATACCGTTTATTTTAGAATGGGACTTCTTTACTGGGGTTTTCAGCTGTTTTGCATAAGATGTGCTTGGGCCTACTTTATTACCGCTGGGTTTCGAATAAGAGGTTGTGTAATTAAAGGTATTATTTTTCCTAGTTTCTATAGCTGAATTCTTTCTCTTGTCATTTATATTTTTATTTGTATTTATTTTTATTATTTGCATGGCCTTCGGTCTTGCAGTTGACATATTTCAATGGAATTCATATTTGTTTTGTTATATTACCCGAAACCGTGTAACGAGGTTTTCCTCGTGTTGCCGGGATATACCAAGAAAATAACACTCAAGTGTTTAGTTTTAATTCTTCTCTTTAATATTGATTTATATTTACATAGGATCAGATAATTATGTCCGAGGTTACATGTATTACTTAATATAGTTAATTCTTTTTCCTAGCCTAGGTGAACTAGTAGTGTAACTACGTTAGTATCGTTAGTGCTACCCAGTTAGTGCACTTGGTCTGGTAGTGAGATATGAGTAGAGAGCCGAAATGCACCGTTCATCGTTGTTCTAGTGGAGTTTGTTTCACCGAAGTTTCACACAAATGAATTCGTCCACACTTGCAAGCACTGGTCACAAATAATTCTGTACCTCGGTTATGATTCAAGCATGATTCAATGATTCAGTTTACGACGTTTGTCCACACTTACAAGCACTGGACTCAAATAAATCAAAGTTATTCAAGGATTCGTTTTTAGAATGACTGTCTACCCTTAAAAGCCCAAAACACTCAAAACATTTGCAATGGTTCAAGGATTCCTTTTTAGGATGACTGTCCACACTAAAAAGCACTGGAATCAAAAAAGTTCAAAAGGATTAAAGGATTCTTGTTATGTACACACTTGCAAGCACTGGCCTAGAATAATATTAGTTAATCAAAAAGTCGTCTCACCCGTACAGCGTATGATCACCAAAAAGCCCCGAGTCTTCGTTGACGGTGGCTTTTATACCTCAAAAGTTAACCGTAGTTATACCCTACACCTTAAGGTTGAGGGTATATTCACTTTCTACCGGAGTGTGTAACGCATAGAACTAGACAAGATAGGTATGGAAAAGTATATATATTCTTGATCAGCATCACCACCGAAATTGAAATAACGATGTCTGTCCGTCTGTCTGTCTGTCTGTCTGTCCGTTGAAATCACGATCACAGGAGAACGGATTAAGATTTCAAAATGAAATTTAGCAAAAATATTCGTTGCTATGTTGGGGTGTTTCGTATTGAAAATGAGCCAAATCGCCCAAGGACCACGCCTACTTTTTATATAGAGAGTGCAGGTACCTCTGTTTTGCCTATTAAAAAAGGCCATATCAGCATCACTTTTTGAGAGAAGACAAGAAAATTTTATATGTAGGTTTAGACTAATGCTTCCAGTTAATATGCCAAATATGGGCGTGATCCGCCCACTTTTAGTTTACATAGGTCATGGAGGGTTTTACATGGATTGTATTTAAAAGTATATGTTTCCTGAATAATGGTGTACATAATATTGTAGTTTGTGAACCAATAATATTCTGTTTGGGGGAAAATGGGCGGGCCATGCCTCCTTTTTACCCATCCATCCAGTATTGCAATATATTTTTATACCCTACACCTAAATTTTGAGAGTAAATGCACTTAGTACCGGTGTTTGTAACGCACAGAAATAGTTAATCAGCTATAATTATAGTTTATCTAATATATCTTATATATACGAGTATATGCAGCTTAAAGGTGTAGGGTATTTCGGCTACAGCCCGCCTGTAGACAACACCTTTACTAGTTTCTTTTGTGTTTTGTTTGTTGTTGTACAAATGTCGTAGCGTACTGTACTGTGTGCTTGTGTGCTTGTGCTTGTGTGTACTTGTGTGCTTTTCCTCGCTTGTGCTTTCAAGTTTGGTGACATTCTTGAAATGCTTCGCGCGTTGTTTTGTGCAGTTTTGGGCTTTTTGGTTCGTCGATCATCATTATGGTTAGTTGATGGTGAGTAATTTTTGTTTTGCCTAGTTTGTAAGGGAGATATAATCTTCCTTACAAACGGGTCGGTATAATTTAAAATCTCATCTTTTTTGAAGTTTGGAGGTAATTTTGCTATTACATATTGGTTTCAGTTCAAATGGGGTGAACGTATAAAAATTAATATTATTATCACTCAATAATTTCTAAATGATCTGGAAATCTTCTAGAGTATGGGTCATTATGTCAGTTACATTTTTGTTTTTGATATTTAAATTAAGATTATTATGATTTAATTTTTTACCAATTTGCACATGTACATATGTATTTCTTTTACATTTATATTGTAGCATACCAAGCTAGGAATGCTATTCTTCTTACACTCCCTCTTTTTGGTTTGGTGACTGAAACGCTTGCTGCTCGATGTGTTGGGCCTCTTGCTCTGGCTTCCAGGAGCCTGTTGTTTCTTTTCGGGCCTAGTACCAATTGGCGGATACTGGCTGATGTTGTTGATGTCGTTTTCTTTAGGAATTTCAGCATGGATGTAGGAATTAATTTAGAAACACGAAAAGTTTGCGACGATGAATTAGCACTTGCTTCTTCATCCTGCTCGTCAGAGGCTAAAGCGGTTATTGTTGTCCATATTAATCTCTATATATATAATTAACGTGTCCTTTAACACTATATATATATTATTTTCACATCACTTTTCTTTACATATTTGTGTCCTTTACAGTATTAAACTTTTATTAAAACTTTATTTCTTAGTAGTCTTCTTGTCAATATAAGTAGCAATGCGTGCTGCTGTAGTAACAGCCGCTTTAGACATCTGTGCCATGAAAATGTGTTGTGTTTTGTACTGCGGACGATATCATGGATATATCGGTATTATATCTGGGCTCGTTCGTTGTCTAAGAAGTGGTGTAGTAGTTTTTCTTAATTAAGTCCCTTCTACCAACAGAATTAAATCTGACGACGACGGACTGATTTTGAGGGACATAAAAACAGTGGTTGTAATCTGCAGGTGTTGTGGAAGAAGATTGAAGATTCTATGGGCACAGGAATGCCGATCAGGCAGGCCACTCGGTGGTCCACTAATCACAATATTCGAACGATTAAGACTTCTCTGGAGCACATGGTAGGCATTCACTAGATTGCTTATTTTCATCGAAGTTGATTTATCCATATTATCAGTATTTTGCAAGCTTCTACTTTCTTTGTAATGTTACTAAGTTGCTAGGACATCTCTTTTTTTTTGCTGACTTGCTATATCATCGAATTTACTGTCGAGCTCAGTTATCGACCAATTGTACTGGTAAGCGATGCAATACCGGAGCATAGCTCCTTACAAAAGCCGCCAATAGATGCACGGCAACTGATCCGCTGAGAAACTGCTTCAATTAGTTCGACGAAGCGATCGTGGTCTTTACTGCATAGCATTGTTACGAAGCGTTGACAAAATATTTAGCCTTCAAATAGCTGACTGTTAAATTGGCCCTTTTAGCTCAGGCGTTGCGATGTAGCGAAGAATGAGCAAGCCAGCAAACATACTTGTCGAGTTCCGATGAACACTGGAATCGACTGCGATCGATGTCTTTGCTTGCTTTGTGGCTCTCTCGTTCAGGCGTTGCGAAGAAATGCTAAATGGGAATTTGGGAAAATTGCGTGCCTCAGCGTTGAGCAAAGATGAGACTTATTCCTTCGACAGATCGGAATGAGTTAGCCGTAAAAGTCAATGCTCACAGCGACGTTGAGCTAATATTATTATTAATTTCCCTTACATTTCCTTTTGATTTTTTTTTCAGTTTGAATAAAACATAATCTTTGTTTATTTTAACTTTACACAATTATAAACAAATCCGTATCATAGAAATTATAGTATATAGATTTCGCATGCCATTTCTGATACAACGAAGCTCATAAGAAGTAAAGCAACGGCTAAATTTACTTCTTATTCTTTTATATTTGAAATAACACTGTTTGTTGTTATTTTTTCTTGGACGGTTGAGAATTTGCCTGTGTGAATTTCTATCAGAAAAGGAGAGAAGCGAGGGGCGGTTTGTATTTATGATTTTTGTGCTTCTGATCATTTTACAAATTTTTACATTTTCAGCTTCTGGGCATTTTTGGCTTTTTCACTCAATTCGCTTCTTTCGCACTTATTCAAAAGGAAGGAATTCTTTCCTTTCCTTTCAAGAGCCCATTAAAATTTATTTTAAGCGCACGCGCACGCTATGTAATGTATGTCGGACCAAAATTTAAGATTTCTTAATCGAAAAGATATAGTAAGTGAGATTTATAAAATTATATTGGAATGAATATATCATTCATATTACCTATTTGGTATTACTTTTTGCGTTATCTTATTTTTGAAGATAATGTGAAATTGAAATGAAATGAAATTGAAATACTGTGATATCTAGTACAACTCTTTATATGGATCTGTGAAAAGTAACCTGCTTGTGATCTGCTTTCTTACTAAATAGTATTAGTAAATACATATAAACTTAAAAATAAAATATATAAAATTTCAGGTACCCCATTAAAAAAAGGCCATGTTTACTTCCATTGCAACGTTGCTGTTATTTATAGCAAGAAAATATCGCGAAAATCCTTAAATGTACATTGATTCCTGAACAAGTTTTGAAGATCTCATGAAAAAAGTTAACGAAATACACCTTAGACTTTTTACATAGAAGATTATACCAGCTATCATAAACCTTTCCTAACGGTTTTTTATTGCCTTCGGAAGCTGCGAGAAATCACCAATTTGTTTGAATGCATATTTCAATTTCGAACCTTGCTACCTTGCAGTAAAAACCAAAAATAGTAAAGCCTGTTTGATGGCTACGACAATTGAGTATCCTAATTAAGGGAAAATCTCAAAGACAGCAGCCTAACGAGGAGTATATAAAAACTTCACTGTAAAAGTCTATTTCTCCTATTATTGCAGAAATAACTTAGCAAAATATTCCCAGGTAGAAATATAAGATTTGGAATGCATGAATACGGAAATTATTTTAGTTTTATGTAACAAAAAATCGAGAAAAACCTAAAATTTATTGCTTTAACTATTGGATCTCTAATGCTTCTAATGATGTTTCTCTTGTAATAATATTGAATTACACATACTTAATAAAAATTAGATAGCTTAAAAATTAATACCAAATAGGTAATATAAATGATATATTCATTCCAATATATTCTTCTATATCCCACTTACTATATATTCCGGATTAAGAAATCTTAAATTTTGGTCCGACATACATTACATCGCGTGCGCGTGCGCTTAAAATATTTTTTATTGAACCCGACCGCATGCGCGTTCAATAAAAAAAATTTTTATTGAATATGGGAAAGGAGCAAATTGAATGAAACGAAATGAATTGAAAAAGTAAAAAATGCCCTGAAATTTTTTAAAACAACGAGTAAAATCTCATGTAATCTCTTTATGTATATATGCTCGTTGCGAGCCCCTATGTGGATGATCCCTGAGCGTCATTTCTCTTGTCTCTCGTTATTACTATCTGCTTTATACTCTACTTAGTACCAATTCTTTTACTTTTCATTATTTGTTTCACTCATCTTAGCTTACGTACTAGCTGTAGAAAATATTAAATTTATTTAGTTAGAAATGATAAAGTAATAATAATTTAACAAAAAAAAATTATGACCGTCCCAAAGAATTTATATCTGTTATTAAAAGTATGCGTGGCATTGGCCCAATTTCCCCCATTTTCAATACTGAACTTTGTAGGACATAGAATAAACGTGCAAAATTTCATCGCTCTAACTTCATTCGTTCTCCTGAAATCGTGATTTCGGCAGACAGACGGACGGACATGGCTAAATCGACTCAAGAGGTGGTACTGATCAAGAATATATGTATATAATTTTCCATACCTACATGCCTCCTTTAATGCTTTACAAACGGAAACACAAATTGAATATATCCTCATTCCTTCGGATGTAGGGTATAAACAACAACAAAAGGAATATTGAATTTTTTGTCATAAAGAGACGTTTGTTTAATGATACTAGGTTGTGATTTCTGTATAAGTGAGGTTTTTGTGATTTTATGCGGTGTCGCAATAACAGACGGTCTTCCGACCCCTCATTCATGGTTCTTTTTTAGCAGCCATGAAGAATGCTGACTGTGAACTGCGAAGAAAATTGTGCAATTTACCTCAAGCACGCCGAAGGAGTATGTAAAATCTAGGAAAATCGTCGGGATCCTCTGTGGCCGGGAACCAGGAATACCAGGTTCTAAGCCCAAGATATTGTCGAAGGCACAGAAATATTTCACCAAAATTAGATACAAAATCAAAAAGAACTGCTTCACTACAATAAATCTTTAATGAATTACAACAAAGTGAATGTCCTCATTCCTTTGAATGTAGCGTATAAAAAAAAATATCCTTCACGAGGGAAAATATATTTTCATATTCACTATTCTGTTCGCTGGAGCTGTATACTCCGAAACCTTTTATGTTTCTCCTAGTCTGTAAGATACTCTACTGTGTTGCGCAAATAAATAAAGAAAATGCTAATAAAGTAATGCTATGTGTATATTATATTATAGATTGCTTCATACTTCATTCAGAATCGTGGTTTCTCGTTCGGCATTAGCGATGTCACGCCAAGCTCCAAGCTGTTGGAAGAAAAACAGAAGCTTTTAGAGAGAGGTTATAGCAAATGCAACGAATACATACTAGAAATGAAAAAAGGTACACTTCAATGTCAACCTGGTTGTACACCCGAACAAACTCTCGAAGCCGTTATGCTGCGCGAACTTTCTAGCATTCGTGAGCAAGCGGCGAAGGCTTGTTTTCGTGAGCTGCATCCCACCAACAGTGCGCTGATTATGGCACTATCTGGGTCAAAAGGCTCCAACATTAATATCTCCCAAATGATTGCGTGTGTCGGTCAGCAAGCATTAAATGGAAAGCGTGTGCCAAATGGATTTGAGAATCGTTCCTTACCTCATTTCGAAAAATTTTGTAGGAACATCGTTTCATTTGGGAAGTGAAATAAAAATTCACAAATTTTAAACTGAACAATTCTTCTATTCAATTCCAGCTGCAATTCCTGCGGCAAGAGGGTTTGTCCAGAATAGCTTCTTTTCTGGACTCACTCCCACAGAGTTTTTTTTCCACACAATGGCGGGGCGCGAAGGTCTTGTTGATACCGCTGTCAAAACAGCAGAGACTGGATATCTACAACGTCGTTTGGTTAAGGTAATGTTCTTAAGTAAACAAAAATTTTAGCGATTCGTTTATGCCATTGTAGTGTTTGGAGGATTTAGTTGTGCACTACGATGGCTCTGTACGCAATGCAATTGGGGAAATTGTTGAGCTCGTCTATGGCGGTGATGGGTTGGATCCTGTATATATGGAAATCAAGAATAAACCTGTAGACTTTGTACGTCAGTTAACTCATCTGCGCGCTGTGCATCCATATCGTAACCAAGAAGCTTTGAAAGCAGAGTCAATTGTGTTGGCTGCTGAGAAAATTCTAACCGAAGAAGAATTCACAACAAGCCGCAAGGATTTCCAAAACGAAATTCTGCAAGTCAATACACGGAAGATATTCTTAAATAAATTGTAACTTCTTTGCATCGTTTAGTGTTTTTATTAAAGCCATAGCCGCCAAAATCACCGATGTACAGCGCCGTTACAAGAATCACTGTAAACTTTCAAATGAAATCGAACGCCTCACCGAGGGACAGATACGTACTTTCATGCATTGGGTAAATGACAAGTACAATCGTGCTGTCACCGAGCCAGGTACCGCGGTGGGAGCTGTAGCAGCACAAAGTATTGGTGAACCTGGTACTCAAATGACACTAAAAACTTTCCATTTCGCTGGCGTTGCTTCAATGAACATCACACAGGTTTCATCAAATTGCAATTCTCATTAAGCAAGAAACTGCATTGTTAATTGATTGTATTTCCAGGGTGTCCCTCGTATAGTAGAAATTATCAATGCCACTAAAATGATATCTACTCCAATTATTACTGCGGAAATAGAAAATAATACAAGCATGGAGTTTGCACGTAAAGTGAAGGCTCGCATAGAAAAAACAACGCTTGGCGAGGTAACAAAACGAAATATACATACATATATGCTTTAATTGATGCAATGGATGTATCTGTTAACGTTCGCTATTTTCATTATTCCTATTTTTTACAGATTTCTTCCTACATCGAGGAAGTTTACAAACCAAACGACTGTTTCCTTGTAGTGCGTTTGGATTTAAATCGCATCCGCGTTTTAGGCTTAGAAATAAATTTGGAAACTATACGCTATTCGTATGTTATTTGATGTCTAAAATTTTGTGTTTGACTACATATTTTCAATGCACAGCATTTGCACATCGAGATTACGTATCAAACCACATTTGGTTGACATAGTGGGCTCGTCTGTTATCGTTATACGAATTGATAGCTCTAAGCATGGTGCAACACTAAATGCTGAGTTACAGCGTTTAGCGTCGTCCATTCAGAGTGTTGTCGTCGCTGGCCTATCAAATATATCTCGTGCTGTGATTGCAGTAGATGATGCTCGCTTACCAGCCACGTATAGGCTATGCATCGAAGGTTCTGGCTTACGCGATGTTATGGCAACGTATGGTGTTGTGGGTACTCGGACCAAAAGCAACAATATAGGTGAAGTTTTTACAACACTCGGCATTGAGGCTGCACGCACCACAATTATGAGGGAAATTACTGACGTTATGGAGGGACATGGCATGAGTGTAGATCAACGTCACATCATGTTGCTCGCGAGTCAGATGACTTCACGAGGCGAAGTCTTGGGAATAACACGTCATGGGTTAGCAAAAATGCGTGAAAGTGTCTTTAATTTAGCGTCGGTAAGGATATGAATTTGACGCTTAGCGTAATGCATTTTATTTTTTAAATGCATTTAATGCCTTTTATTAAATATTAATTTATAGTACAATGTGTTATATAAATATTAAGATGTTATTTTTCTTGAACAGTTTGAAAAAACCGCGGATCATCTATTCGACGCTGCTTATTATGGACAAATAGACGCTGTCGATGGTGTGTCTGAGCGTATTATTTTTGGAATGCCAGCGGCAATCGGCACAGGATTGTTTAAATTAGTTCACAATCATGTGGACACAGCCCTTCCTCCCTGTGAATCAACTATTTTTAACAGTCATGCTGTGTAAAAAGATGCTCATTTATTTCTGCGAAAGATGTTATGTAATTGCTTGTTGATATATATATTAAAAATTAAGAAATTGAATTTATACAATATCATATTTTCTTTTATACTTCTAAAATGTTTTGTACTGCTACGTCTACGGTGAACAATATATAATATTATTGATACTTTAAAAACGTTTTGAAATGTGAATATATTTTTTATAAGAGATATAATAATACGATAATACATCAGTTTCGAAATGAAGTCACTTAAAAATAGATTCGTACCGCATCGTCAGCGTTCTGTTCTACTGGACAGTACGGGCATTTGAGTATGTGCCCATTGCTTAGTTTGTGCAGCGCATCGTTTGATATCACGTGACCGCAAGTTAATTTCTTGGGAGGGTTGTCTTCAGTTGTTTGCTGACGCAGAATCGGGCAAGCAAATATAGAATGATAACGGTATTCCGAATCAAGATCGATTTCAATAGGTAATTCGTCCCGTCCGTTCCATATACTCAGCACCTGGCGTGACTGCATTACCTATAAAACGATCATCAGCATGAAAACAAAAGATAAAAACTTAGTGGAACATAAGAAAATAAGTAAATAGTCACTTTCAACACTAGTAATAGTCAACACTTTCTACTTTTCCTCTTGTTAGTATTTACCTGTTTAATATTCAGTAATGCTGGCAGGGCTGTGCTGCCGGCATTGGTTACAACCGACAACGCCGAGTTTTTACTAATAACGAGTGTGCGACAAGCATCCTTTAGGAAAACATATGATGCCTCTGTCCACATTTCTGGTGATATTAAATGCTTGTATGGAGAATTCTCGATGCCAAGTGGAAGATATATAAAACAACCCATCAAATTTGGAATTTCTTGCTCGAATCGGTCCACAAATTTACCAAAATTACTGCGCGCATAAGCGATTGCATCAGCCTGAGCATCGATTCCGCGTTCAATTATTTGCAGAAAAGCCAAACGATGTAGCTTGAATTCCAGCTGCGAATTCTTAGCAATCAACTCGTTTGAAAATCGAGCAGTCCAATCAAGCGCTAAACGTAATTCGTGTGATTGTATACCCTTCCAAATTTTGTAAATCTCAGCAAAGCTACTTTCCGATTCAAACACTTCTTCAGCCATATCTGTGGGCATTTGTGACTCTTTAATGAGTAGTTTTGCAACGTCGTCCATCCCTTGGCGGCAATAGTGTTTGGATATAACCTTACTTAGCAGCATCATGTTTTCGCCCTCAGCTAGTGCATCAGTGCGTAGAGTAGCTGTGAAATCTGATACGAAGTTCCGGTCTATTACTTTGCCCACTTTAGAGACAGCACCATGAAGATCCCGATGCTCAGTTGAGAGGCGCTGCAACTTTTCGTTAGTTTTTTGCAGCGCTAATGAAATGACTTCGATTTGGTGATCAGTAAGATGTGATGATGAAGCTGTATGAACATAATATTAAATACAATTAATAACGACATTCTACGCTCACGTTGCGAATCCACATGCATGTATGTGTCCTGCTCTGCTTCCTCAACTATCATAGGATCATCGCCATCTACCACTTGCGTTGCTGTCGAGGTTGTAGTGGCCAGCATCGCATCCTGTTCCGCCTTGTTCAAGGCTTGTAATAGTTCTTCCAGTAATGTAGTTACATCGCTGATTTCTCGCGATGAGTTTTCACGAATTGCGGTTAACTTTGTAATTACTTTATCAAGTTCCTTCTCCACAGCAGAATATGCTTCAACATCCATACTCATACTTATGGGATATATTAAATTTTTGGTTGTGTTAATGAGATTGCCTACAATGTATACCAGCGGACCATACAGGTTAATGTGATCAAAGTAATATTGCACTCTATATATGTAGTATATTTTAAAATTTTTTCTATTGTCAATGTACATATATGTATTTGTTCTGTTGCAACTAGAAGATGTTTGCTTGGCTTAGAAGGGCTTAGTTTTCTAAGTCATTATAGATCTCCCACAACTGGACAAAAATTCATACATTAGACGAAGACGATTTTATAATTTTCAAGAAAGAAAAACTTTTCACACAAATCGTAAATAAATTATGTTTAGCTCAAGGTTGCACTAGCAGCCTATTGCAATAGTACTGCCGACGGGCACAAAACGTACTCTGCGTTCGGAAAAAGTACTTCGATAGTTCACCTTTTCACGTTGATGATGAAAAAAAAAAACAGGTCCGTGTTCAAATTTTATTAACTCGCCGTCAATCGCAACATTATACCTTCAATGACCTTAGATAATAAATTAATCTTAAATGTTAATAGACTCCAAACAGTTCCCACGTTCACGTTCGTAACTCTGCGCGTTAATTTGACATTTTCCAATTAGGTATTTTCCATTTCACAACATAAAAAATCCCAAGTGGTCCATTTTTCGCTGTTTTGTTACGAGTACGACCTAAACTTTAGCTGATATCTTCAGAGTTGCTATTTTCCTACATTTTTTATATATTTTGGACATCTACGCACATTCGTATTTAGATAAAGAAACGCATGTTCGCAAAATAGTAGACTTGTGTAGTTCATGAACGACATAGTTCAATTGAACTATTCACTTCACTGAACTAGACTTGTGTAGTTCATGAACGACATAGTTCAATTGAACTATGCACTTCACTGAACTATAAGACATAGTTCACAACTCACAGTTCTTTTCGTTCATTTAGTTCAATTGTTCGATCCAACAGCTTATTTCTTCGCTGCTTCTTATGCATTAAACACATTGCTTGCTGCTGCATCCCGCAGCAAAATGGAAGTGTCAAAATTACATGGGCTCTTATGGAGGTTGAGAAAAAAGTTGATTTTAGCTCTGCTGCGTGATTTTGCTGCATGATTTTGCTGCTGCTGTCCGGTTATTTCTACTGCAATTCGGTTTGACAGCAGCAAAAACGAAGTTGTTGTTCTTTGTTGCTGTGTTTCTTACAGACACTGCTGCTTTGCCAATGTGTTTAAATCCGAGCGATTTTTTGCTGCTGTTTATTGCTGCGGGATGCAGCAGCAAGCAATGTGTTTAATGCATTATACTACAATCCAACATATAGTTCTTTTAGTTCAATTGTTCGATTCAACATAGTTCAATCGTTCATTTAGCAACGAGCATATATACAAGAGATTACATGAGATTTTACTCGTTGCTTCAAAAAAAGATCGGGTCCCTACGATTGGAACTATTAACAACTATAAAAGAATGGATAACGCCGACTGCGGAGCAGCAGTAAGAAACAACAAACGAAGCTCATAAGTAAAATTTTATGACATCAATGAGTCGAGGCATTGCCAGCAAAAGAGATTTGTAATGAATGGGAAATGGTTGGAGAAGGGAAGGAAGGGAAGACTCCTTGAATTGCAGAAATTCTATTTTGTTTTGCTCGACTGCACTAGCAAAATCAACGCAGTCTGTCCGTCTGCTAAGGTTGAGTATGTTTTTTTGTGCTTGGTTTTGTTTTTTACGTTGATCATTTGGTGATGTTTGATTTTTTCAGTTTCAGGGCATTTTTGGGCATCATTTCAATGGTTTAGAATTTGCCACTGAGATTTAGTTATTGCTGGAGGGGGATAGAAGCGAGGGGCTCTTTCTGCTTATGATTTCTGATCAATTTTTACATTTTCAGCTTCTGAGCATTTTTGCCTTTTTCATTCAATTTGCTCCTTTTCCGCTTTAACTACAATTTTAACAACAATTTTAAAATGTTCTTAATACACTTAATCAATACAATTTTAATGTGGGTGAAGAAAAATGTATTGCTAATTTTAATTTTTTTCAGTACAATTTATGGAAAACTAAAAGCTCTAATTTCTTATTAAATATATACATAAAAATATATTATTTTGACTACTTTAGACAACAATAAACTAGGTTTATTGTAGGTTTTATAAAAAGACAGTTTAAACAGTTTGAAAATGAAGAAATTTGGTTGTCATTTTTTCGTCCGTCCGATTGATTTGGTAATTTCAAAAGATCATGTTCTTAAAAGAAGTTTATGAATCCAGATATTAAAATGTAGGTCTGATTGTCTGTCAGTCTGCCTATCCTTTCGATATCTTTAAATTGAGAATTTGTTTTCAGGTTTTTACTTCCTTGTATACGTAGTAAATACAAGAAAGTATTGTAATCATGAAAAATTTCGATATTGAGATTTTGATGGTAACACACATTTTGACCATCGCGGAGTCCATTTTGACTAGTTTGGTCGTGACGTGTGTACGTATGTACGTATGTACGTATGTACGTATGTACGTATGTACGTCTGTACGTCTGTACGTCTGTACGTCTGTACGTCTGTACGTATGTACGTATCCTCAATAACTTAAAAACGGAGAATCGTAGAAACTTGAAATTTGGTATTAGAGACTCTTATAAGACCTAGTTGTGCACCTCCCTTTTTGGATGCAATCGGTTGCGCGAAAAGGACACTTCTCATATACTTTTTTTCAAATTTCGTACATTACTCAAAAACAAACACTCCTAGAAAGTATATACTATTGCGCCTTACATAAGACACAATTTTGTAGCTCCAATTTTAATGATGGTTCGCACCAAAAGGACTCTTCGCCAAAGGAACACGAAGCATGCATTATCCGAATTACATAAATGATAATGATAAATGAATGTTATGCTGCTATATCTTTTACAAAAATTGGTTGTACCCTTACAGAACTAAACAGGGAAATCAAAATTACTACGATTGATAGTGAAAGCTGTGTGGAAACTAATTTGTACTTCCTTGTTTTTACTTACTACTATTTAAATTATTTAAATTAAGAGAAGCCTATGAAATTTTTTTCATTATGGAAGTAAAAATATTTAAAATTTTTAAAACTTCAATTTTAAAATATAAATAAAATATATCAACCACTCTTGAAATAAAACCATACAATTGCCGTCATACAAGGAAGTTATGTGTTGCCCACATCAGATATTTTGTTTAAATTTAAATAGCAAAAGTTTTTTTCTGTAAACTTTCAAACATATTTTTAATTATTATATGAGTAAATGATTCTAATAAATATATAACCCCCGAATGTAAGTTTTACCTTATTGCTGAAATAGAGTATATATTGTTATTTATTGAAAGTGTTTGCTTGTATGACATACATTCGTAGTTATTATAGTATTTATTGTTTTCGCAGATTTGTACTATATTGTACGCTTTGTATTTTGTATTATTATATAATATGATGTAGATATGATATCATTGACATATTTTTCTAGCTATTATTATTAGTATAGTATATTATTATTATAGTATAGTATATTATTATTATAGTATAGTATATTATTATTATAGTATAGTATATTATTATTATAGTATAGTATATTATTATTATTATTATATAGTATTATTGCTAGTAACTCTACTATTAAATAATTTTTGTAATTTTTTTTTTAACAAGCTTTCATTAATACTTTTTGTAGCTGTGATTATTTATAAACTTAAGTCTTATTTGTGTTATGTTTTTGGTTATTCAGCTTATCTTCTGGTTGTCCTAATTTTCATTGTATATTATACTTTCTTTCGATGTTATTGTTCTTCATTTTCTTCAAAATTTTTGTATGATTTTTGTTTAATAGTTGTTCTTTTGCATGAGTAGTTTCAATAGTTTTGCATGTGTCCTTAGTTAGCTTAGTTTCGTGCATCTGGGCATTTAGCAAATAAATAACGTAACATAATTCTGTAAAGAAGCCTTAGTGCCCTTGAACACTATATACAATTGTTAGTTTGTTTTATTTCGTGTGTTATTTCTGTTTCCGGATGACTAATTGAGAAACAGCATTAATATATATATATGTACATAAACATGTGAATCTAAAATTAACCCAATATTGTTTAATTCAAGTTAATCTTTCGGTTAGTATACGGATTTATTTATAATTATAAAGTCGAAATAAGCAAATATTAAGTTTTATTCAAACTAAAAAAAAATGTTAGGGAAATTGAGAATAATATATCTATGTATTTATATATTTAATTAGAAATTAGAGAAGATTTTAGTTAATTTTATTCAAGTTTTATTCAAATGTACGTAACATTTTAAAATTGTAGTTAAAGTTGTAGTTAAAATTGTAGTTAAAGCGGAAAAGGAGCAAATTGAATGAAAAAGGCAAAAATGCTCAGAAGCTGAAAATGTAAAAATTGATCAGAAATCATAAGCAGAAAGAGCCCCTCGCTTCTATCCCCCTCCAGCAATAACTAAATCTCAGTGGCAAATTCTAAACCATTGAAATGATGCCCAAAAATGCCCTGAAACTGAAAAAATCAAACATCACCAAATGATCAACGTAAAAAACAAAACCAAGCACAAAAAAACATATTCAACCTTAGCAGACGGACAGGCTGCGTTTATTTTGTTAGTGCAGTCGAGCAAAACCTTTCCCTTCTCCTACCCTTTCCAATTCATTACAAATCTCTTTTGCTTGCAATGCCTCGACTCATTGATGTCATAAAATTTTACTTATGAGCTTCGTTTGTTGTTTCTTACTGCTGCTCCGCAGTCGGCGTTATCCATACCTTTATAGTTGTTCATAGTTCCAAACGTAGAGACCCGATCTTTTTTTGAAGCAACGAGTAAAATCTCATGTAATCTCTTTGTGTATATATGCTCGTTGCATTTAGTTCACTTTTAATACTACAATCTAACATATAGTTCAATTGTTCGATCCAACATCGCATTCTTCCACTGCTTTTTATACTACAATCCAACATATAGTGTAACGAAGTTACCCGGTGCTCCGGATGAATTGCACGGATTAGCTCGCCGGCTAGTCCAGGTTCGTCACAGAAATTTATAAGTCTGTGATTTTCCGTCTATACAACTTTATTCGAGGAAATTAGCTCCTTGCACTTAGTATTGTAACTACGTTGACTCGCGTTCGTGCCCTGTAGCGTTGTTGCGTCTTTGGGTGAGTCGGTTCGATCTGTCGTCTCTCTGTTACTAGGTCTCGACTCGTCATTTCTCGCTATGCTGCTTGCGTAGGGTGGGGTACATATGGTCGAACGGGCGGGGATAACCACGCACCGGCTACTGTATTGTACACCGTGGGATAACCACGCATCGACTCCTATGTTTGGCAACCGGGGATAACCACGCGATGCCAAATATAGTCGACAATATATATTTCTCTGCGTGGCGTTAAAAATATTTTTACGAATGACTCGGATCCTATTATCATATTTGTTACAGTTCGAGTCGATCGAAGTCTGTTTGTATTCTGAGCTGTTCTGTTTACCTGTCTATTATACGTAGCTCGCACGTCTGATCCAGTCAGCAGTCTACCACACAGCAGAGATAACGAGATAGCTGACTTATTCCAGCGATTGTTCGGCTTTCCATTCGGGTTCCAGAAGTTTGTTGGTGTTCGTGAAAAACATGGAATTTTGTATAGAAGTGTTCGTAAAAAATTGGAAATCTTATGAAGAACTTTCCACCAGAGACCCCTACTCACCTTTTTGACGCCCCGTTGATGAGGGGTCGGAGACGACAAGATTTTGCCTTTGTTTACAATATTTTATGTATGCTTTGTTTTGAGATTTCAACTCAATTGTAAACTTGTAAAAATAAAATAAATTATTTCGATTGAACGCATATTGATTTTATCTATGATTATTACTTTACATTAAGCGTATATATATATAGTGATAGTATTAAATGTTCGCAAAACAAAAAATCTGAGTGAATATTTTAATATGTCTTGTATTTACAGGAAATATAATACACGTTTTTATTATGCGTATAATACTCAACTACATATTTGGGTTCCGTTTACAAAGTAAAATGATTGTTTATGTTTCTAGACTCTTATTTTTAGCATAAATAATACATTTTAGATTTTTTACAACTTTCTAGTTGGCTGCATTTTAAGTTTAACTTAATCCAGTCGTCATAAAAAACTTCAATAATATTTTTCTTACTTATTAATTAATTAATTATACATCTTCTCTAAAAATAATTTATTAATTGAGGTTATGAATTAATAGAAAGAAAACATCATCAATGTAGTATTGGCATATCTACATTTTCATTTCCACCTTACTAGTGAATTTTATTACCCGTTTGCAAACTGCGTATGTTTCCGCGTACTTTTGCATGTACTATGTTACTTAAGTAGTGTCACTATATTACTACTTTTTGAGGAAAAACATGTCGCTACATTAAAATTACACTAATGTGTTTCAAATTCTTAATTGATTATGTAATGCCTTATTTAATTTTCCTATTTGAGTTATTTTTAAAAAACGAACAATATTAAAGTACAATTTTGGTACCATACATTTTTGGCAATTTCGTACTGTAAAAATTTCATGAAATTCCTTATCTTTTCACCTCAAAGAAGAAGAAGTAGCATTTCATAATTTTATTTATAATATAATAACATAAAAACATGAATTATTAATGCTCTCATGTAATTTAACTATTGAACAATATTATCAAATACATATTGACACATATAAATACAGCAGAATTCATTTTTGAAGAGTGCAGTAACATAAACGAATGTCTGCTTTATGGCAGCAGCAACATCAGCATAGTTCAAAACAGTTCAAAAAGCCAATCAGATGTGAATTCGCGTGATGAATAACACGTACAGTGTACGTGAAGAAATCGAAAAAACGAAGTCACAAATCTTCGGAAACCCGAGAGAGTCAGCCATCTCGTTATCTCTGCACACAGTCACTCTCGCTTTACTACTGCCTCAACTAGTAACCTCTACCCATTCTCGTCGTTCCTGTCCGTGCTTGATGTGTACCAGTATGAGTGCGTGTCTCTCCGCTGTTCGTAATATGTTTCTGTCTTTCCTCTCATTGTTCGTTTCTTTAATCTGCATTTCGTCGTCTTGCGTGCGTGTGTGCCTTGTCTTTGCTCTCGCTTTGTCAGTGGTTGAGCCTTCTAGTATACTATACAGCTTAACTCTTATGCTCTACACTTATGTAACTTAAATTACTAAAAACTATTTGAAGTCATTAATATAGAATACATATTTATTAACATTAATATTTAAATTCATTGTAATAATAATCAAAAGTAACATTTAAATTCATTGTAATAATTTTAAAAAAAATTAAATATTTACATTCTTAGATCTCTTCAATTTACACATTTATGTAACAACATAGTTCAATCGTTCACTTAGTTCACTTTTTAATACTACAATCCAACATATAGTTCAATTGTTGGATCCAACATCTCATTCTTCCACTGCTTTTTATACTACTGTGAAGAAAAATTTATAAAGTAAATTTTACCCACACCCAAGTTAAACTCGTGTACAATATTTTGTTATTACGTTTTAATATACGAATTGATAAGAACTCGGAATATATATTGCATTGATTTGGATATACGCGAATCTTTTAATACCTTGTTAGATTTACAAAACTTGAAATGTATAACACCACCCTGTATTATTTAATTTTAATTGTGAAGTTTAATTATAGATTTAACAATACACATGTACGAATACATATTAGAATATAAGAGACTTAATTATGTAAACTAGAATAAAGAGCACGCTGGAACACACATACACAATGCAACAAGAAGCCAACCAAGCAAACGTTCACACATATGAGACACTACACAACACAAATACAACGGGAAGCTCGCTCTGAGGCGAGCAGAGTGCGAACAGAAAGAGAATAACAACGAACAGAAGAGCTTTTGGAAAGTTCGTGAAGCGAGTCGAAGCGAGAAACCGACGCATATAAAACACGGAGCAATCAAGCTTCGGTCTTCTTTCCGGCGACTAATCTTGACATAGAAAGACGTGTGGACTCATGCAGAGGTAAGCAATTATATTCAGAGTTCTTCGATTTAGTTTCATTTCCGCTCCTAGGTTGCAGTTGAAATATTGGTGGTCAAGCTCTTCTTCCCCGATAATTAAACGAAAATCCACTTCGGTAGGAATAATCAGTACAGGTCTTTTCTGTCGATAAAAGTGAATCATTCCCGTAGACATACTGCTAATGGTCAAGCTCTTCTTCCGAGGCAGTATTTAGTTTCACTTCCGCTCCTAGGTCGCAGTTGAAATATTGGTGGTCAAGCTCTTCTTCCCCGATATTTCAACGAACATCCGCTTCGTTAGGAACAAACAGCACAGGGTTTCTTTTCGATAAAAGTGAATCATTCCCGTAGACATACTGCTAATGGTCAAGCTCTTCTTCCGAGGCAGTATTTAGTTTCACTTCCGTTCCTAGGTCGATCTTATTTGTCACATCAATCCGCCGCTAGATAGCAGAGGTAGAGTAGGAGGATAATCGCCTCTCTGCGCCACACGCACGTCAGTCGCGCAAATAATGTGTCACAAAGCCAACGACGTACATCGTCGCGTTACAACGAGCATCCATCACATTACCTTCGCAGACCAACAACATCGCCACGTTACGATGTTTGTAACGCATATTCATAACGTCGTCACGTTTCAACGATTACAACGCTTAGCTACGACATCGTCACGTTACGCCTGACGCAACGTACTGCCGCTACATCGTCGCATTACAACGAGCATCCATCACAGTACCATCGAGACCAACAATGTGTGTATGAAACAGTGTGCTCTAACTATCTTGCATGAACACATTAATGAAGTACCATCAATAAAAGCACCGCAAAGTTAAAAGGGTTTCTTTATTTAAAAATTTTCTGCAACGAACCCCGGCTCGACTGAGCATATCCCAGCAAAAGAGGGACGAACAGGAAAGTTCGTTACAGTGGCGCCCGAGCAGGGACCCTTTTAGCAAGCACCTGTACACACTAACGATCACTGGGATCAGGAATTCACAGCGTCAACAACAGACCGGAAAAGAGCACAATGGTCAAAGTCGCGTGGGTCTATTCCCTACGTCGGGAAGACCTACTGGCCTGCGCAGAGGAGTTCGGCTTCGAGGAAGACGGAACTGTCGAGGAGTTGCGAAAGCGATTCGTGCAAGTGATTCCAACTATAACCAAGCCATCGCTGGTGCTACACCTCGCCGAACTCGAACTGAAATATACACGAACTCTGACTCCACCACCAAAATCCCCAAACACATTCACCGTCCAATTGGCGGGTTCTAGTAACCCTTCACGAGGAGTTTCAGCAACCGACCTGTCAACGGCGGAACAGAAAACCACTAGATCTGCATCATCGCATCAACAGGCGCCGGCCAAGCTAGAAGCAAGCTTAGAAAAGCTCGGGAGGGAACGCACAACCAGCTCCAGGTATGATATCAAAGGAAACACAGACTATGCAAGCGTCATCGACAAGGTTCGCAAATGGGCCATTAAGTTTGATGGTGTCCACGACCCGATTGGTTTTCTCGAGCGAGATGAAGAACTCACGGAAGTATACGGGATTAACTTGAATCATTTGCCCAGGACGATGCCAGAGTTGTTGCAAGACCGCGCGCTGCTCTTGCTGAGAAATCAAGAAACCCGCTGGCAGACGTGGGAGGAATTCAGGAAGGATTTCCTTACCTTTTTCCTGAGTTCACGTTACTTTGAGCGACTCGAGGACGACGTCCGTCGACGACAACAACGGCCACGAGAGAGTTTCAAAAGACTACGCTTTCGACATCATGGACATGATGCCCCACGCCAACTTTTCGGCTGAGCAGAAGTTGGAATGGGTCTTTAACAACTGCAGAACGGAGTATAGAATGTATATCAAGCGCCGCGATTTCGTCGAACTGGCCGACCTGATGTCCTTAGCAGAAGATTACGAGAGCCTTAACGACAACAAAGAGCCACAGCATTCACGAAATCGACCAGACCATCATCCAGCAAGGAGCCGAACCGAGCAGAACCGCCAGATCAACACTCCGCATGATCTGAGAATAAATCCCAAAACCGCCTGCCGTCGATGTGGACAAGACGGCCATGCGCAACGTCATTGCAGGAACGCTAGTGTGTTGTTTTGTTGGGAATGCGGCCGTCGAGATGTGAGGACTATCGAATGTTGCCGAGCACGCGCCTCGGGAAACGCCAAGCCGCTACGTTAACGATGAGGGATAACGTAGCTGCACCCGTCACAAATCCCTCCTGTAAGGAATAAATTTCCAACGAAATTTATCCCTTCATATACACCATACCCATTTTTAAACTAGCATATATTGTTACAATCATTATGTATCACACCACTGGTGCAGTAAATTGAAGTCACCACACCATTTTTTTTGCTTATTTCTACATTTAAATTATGTCATATGTAAATACATTTTTCCCATACATTAATTACAACTTATTTAAGAAACAAACGTTATGAAGTTAATATGTAAAACACATATACAGAAATAATAATTAGACATAAGAAACTTTAAAATAGAGTATACATTAAACAGAAAGAGTGTTGTGAGGTAGGGAAGAGAGCAGACATAACTTTGTTGAGCGATAGAGCAGCCGAAAGCCACCCGAGTACACACACACACACACACACACACACACACACACACACACACACACACACACACACACACACACACACACACACACACACACACACACACACACACACACACACACACACACACACACACACACCTACATCGACGGGACTTTTGAAGATAACTTCGAACCAAGTGGACGTGTTTTCAAACGACTCTTAAAAAAGTAGTGATTACAGTGGTAATACCAATTTTTGAATAAGGCACATAGGCCAAAAGTGCGCGTGGAAGTGCAGCGAGTAAATTAACCAGCTAGAAATTTTTCTAGCACTAGTGAAATTAACATAACAATCGCTTAATAATTGCAGGCACTCTTTTTTAACAAAGCTAGTGTCAACAATTCGTTTGCCCGCGCGACGTTTTAGTGAAAACATATTGAAGCCATAACCACATCCATAGCGACTAGCGATTAGCGGCACTGGAATCGCCGCTAAGCTCCAGTGAATAAATTAAACAATAGCGACTAGCGCCTAACGGCGTGTGTAAAAAAAGACAATAAAAGCTGTTAAAAAATAGAAAACGAATACTCAGTATTTATATTTAAGAAGAGTTCATTTTTAAAATGTTAAAAATTTGAGAGAGGCTCATATTGCTCTCTCACAAATGTCAAAAGAGAAACAACAACTGGAAAAGAGTACGTAAATATTTTGGTCGCTAAGGAAAAATTAGAAATAGATCGAAGGCTAGCGTCGAGCGGCGTAGCGGCGTAGCGGCGACTGGAAAGATTTATTGTTTTTTCTTGTTCCCCATAAGAGCCCATGTAATTTTGACAGTTGAGTTAAGCGCTAGTCGGTAGTCGCTATGGATGTGGTTATGGCTTGACGGTTGAGCAAAATAGTGTCAGTTTTGCTGCTCTTTCTAGTCGACCTCTTCTACTGAACTTGGGATATTGTGCATATATTGCTCAGCTGCTCCATCTGCACGTCAGCACTAAACAAAAGCTTCAAAGCTTAAAGCTCTGCGAAGCTTTGATCAGCTGCAGTGAGTGGTGGTGCTTTGAGTAGTTTTTTCCAGTGGGTTCGTGACTTTGCTAGTGTAATGAAAACATGGAACAACGAAAGGAAACAGCTAGAGCGATGAGAAGAGTGTAGAACTATGCGTGATGAGCAAAAATGATGGCGGCAGTGCAGACCAATCAGGCGCTGCGAATCCCTTTGCTAAGAGTGGTCGAATTGCACGCTCGCCATTGAAGACGCCGAATGCGTTGACAACGCCCACGCGAGCAAATTCTTCGCCGCCATGCGTACAGCTTTCAAGCGATGGTGGATTGCAGAGGATATCAGCATTTGAGAGAATGGGAAGACGGATCGGTGAGCTCACTGAAATGATTGGTGGGGGAAGACGTTCTATTCACCAGCCGATGCGTGAATTAATTGCTGATATTGCAAAAATATACGAGAGAGTAGAGATGGACTTCAGAAGTAGAGTCTGCCTGCCAGTCTGTGTGACTTCTGAATATCGCAAAAACAGCAAGTCTACAGTCGATTATGGTACTCAGACATCACCGGTGATGAAGAAAACATCGGATCGTGCATCGAAGAGAGCCAGAGATGAAAATCTGATTGTTCAGTCCGCAACAAAAAAGCATAAGGCGCCAGATGCTGCAGGGCACGCTGGAGTGGTGCGGAAGGTGGCTCCAGAAACAGGTATGAGTACAAACGATGGAAGAACTCAGAAGGGTGAGCTTCTGCTGCAACTCACGGAGACGGGAGAGAATGCAGAAAAAATGAGGAAGGAAATAGCAAATAGTCTTGACGAACAGGCAGAGGTACGGGGCTTGTCAGAGAGAATGGTGCTTGCTATCAAGGATATAGATGAGGTAACTGAAAAGGCCGATGTTTTCCAAGCGCTCAGCGAACAGTTTAAGCTGAAAGGATTCGCGAAGGAGGATGTACTAAGCCTGCGTAAAGGATTTGGAGGTACGCAGATAGCTTCTGTGAGATTACCAGTGACCGATGCAAATATGCTCTTGAAGATAGGTAAAATTAGGATTGGCTGGGTGAATTGTCGCATACGAGAGCAGACAGCGCTAGTAAAATGCTATAGATGCTTAGACTATGGGCATATCTCAAAGCATTGTAAAAATTTAGAAGATTGCTCATCATTATGTTACAAATGTGGAGGAGAGGGCCACGTAGCTAAAGCATGTTCTAAAGAGCCGAAGTGTATACTATGCCAGAGAGCAGGAAGGAAGGATGTTAGTCACGTATGTGGAGGTTACAAGTGTCCCTCCTACCAAAAGGCTAAAACCACACAAAAAGGTTGTAAGGTAACCAATTTAACTAATGAAGGTACTTCAGCTTAACTTAAATCATTGCGAGGCTGCACAACAGTTGTTGGATCAAACGGTTTTCGAATTGCGCATAGATACGTTGATCTTAAGCGAACCATACTTTAATAAAGCAGATAGCACATGGGCAAGCGACCAGACGGGTAAAGCCGCAATCTGGAATGTTAATGTCGACGCTTCGGATATGATCGTCCAAAAAGAACAAGTTCTCGAGGTAGATCACTCTTAGATTCCCTCTTATCTCTAAACGTGATTCTCCTTAATACAGGCACTGTAAATACATACAGCAAAAACGGTCGCGGGTCAATAATAGATATTGCGTTCATAAGCACTGCACTATTTCCGACGACGAAGTGGCAATTAAGCAACTGCTACACACATAGCGATCATAGAGCGATTGTAATTGAAACTTCGCAAACATTAACACTGAGACAAGGCACAGCACATATCAAGGGCCGATTCTGGAAGCCAGAAACTTTTGATGCCGAAATATTTATGGAAGTCATAGGTGACATGAGTGCAAGAGGCACAGCAGAAGAAGCTGCAAGCGAGCTGGCAAGAAGGATCAGTGAATCGTGCGATGCAGCTATGCTGCGTAAAAGAAGTTGCCCGATACGCAGGCCAGCATATTGGTGGAACGATAATATCGCTAAATTGCGACAAGAGTGTATCCACGCGAGGAGCGATATGAGGGCATGCTGCTGCTCTACAAGAACAGACGGAAATGGCTGAAAACAGCAATCCGGAAAAGCAAAGCTAAGAGTTTTTTGGAACTTTGCGATGAGGTTGAGAGCAATCCATGGGGATTTGCATATAAGTTGGTGCTTAAAAAGCTTAAAAAATCAACACAACCTAGCAATGCACGTGTCATGGAGAACATTGTTAGAAACCTCTTCCCTTTGCAACCATCGTTCGCAAGAACGTCGCTTGAGGAAAGCGTACACCAAAACGTCCCAATGGTAACAGATTCAGAGGTGCTACATGCGGCAGCAAAACTCAAGCCAAATAAGGCGCCAGGCCCAGATTGTGTTCCAAATATAGCAGTTAAAACACTGGCATGTAAACGTACAGAATGGTTAAGAAGCGTTTATGATCTGTGCTTTAAGGAAGGCATCTTTCCGAAGCTGTGGAAGAGACAATATTTAGTGCTGCTGCCAAAGGGAGAGAGTATGCCTTGTTCGTATCGTCCTCTGTGCATGCTTGACAGTGTCGGTAAACTGCTGGAGCATATTATCAAAGAAAGGTTGCATGATGTGACGAATGCAAAAATGTCCGACATGCAATTTGGCTTTCGAAAGGGCAAGTCAACGATTAATGCGCTGAGAGTGTTGAAGAATATGGTCGAGAAAGCGATCGAGGGCAAGCGCTGGTGCGGAGGCGATAAACAATATTGTCTAATAGTCACTTTAGACATCAAAAATGCCTTCAATACAGCGAATTGGCAAAAAATTTTAGATGCGTTGAGGCTTTTTGAAGTTCCAGCCTATCTGTATAACATTGTAAGTAGTTACCTGAGTGAGCGAGTTCTCCTCTGTTCTTGGTCCGCTTCTGTGGAATATTATGTATAATGGCATACTTGAATTAAAGCTGCCCGAAGGTGCAAAAATAGTAGCATTTGCAGATGACATTGCTATCGTGGTTGTAGCTAAATACCTGACGCTAGTAAAGGCAATAGCAGAGGAAGCAATAAACACAGTGAAGACGTGGCTAGTTGAGGTGTCGCTTAGCCTAGCTGAATACAAGACGGAGTGTGTTTTGGTGAGCAGTCGCAAAAAAGTTGAAACTATCACGATTAGAGTTGGTGATTGTGTGATCGAGTCAAAACCATATATAAAGTATCTTGGGGTGATGATAGATCATCGGCTGTCTTTCAAAGCTCACACTGAGTATGTGCAGGGTAAAGCAGCAGCAGCAACAACAGCGTTGTCGCGTATTATGCTCAATAATCGCGGCCCTCGGCAGCACAAAAGGAAGTTACTTGCAGGTGTCATCAAATCGATGATACTATACGCATCACCGATATGGATGGGTGCTTTTGCCAAGCCCAGCTATGTGCGTAGCCTTAATGGAACATACAGACACTGCGCACCATAGATTAGTAGATGAGACACTCGAAAATGTCCCTTATACACTAATGCATTTTTGCTGGAATTGCACTGACACAATGAAAGAAAACTTTGATTCGCTGCAAAAAAAGTGTAGCCTCGCCGTAAAAAAGTGTAGCCTCGCCGTAAAATAATGTAGCCTCGCCGCAAAAATTTTGTAGCAAGCACTGATCGAAAATTTATTTTAAGGGGGTTGTTTATGGAAACGTCAAAATAAATAATTATAAATATTATGTTTTTTATCCATGAAAAACATGTATAAAACATAGTTTTAATGTTAATAAATATATTCTATAACATTTTACACAGCATTTTCTAATTTGCTTGGTTATATTTCCTATAAATGCAGTCGGTAATTAAAACTTTTTTGTTATAAATACACAATTATGCGCCTAATTGCGAAAATATTTTGGAATGATGTTAGCAGAATAGTATAAATGAAACTGAATACAAATTATTACAAAATAGTTGCAAATTATACGTTATTGGCCTAGTTGGGGCTCCAAAACCCTTTAGCACATACGGTTGCACTGGTAAAAAATCGTACACATTGTTTGATAAAGAAACAAGAACAACAATGGGGTATCTCTCACGTATTGTATACGTGAGTTCAACATACCAAACAATCAAATGTCAAACTGACTTTTTGAAACGGCGAATAGCGAGTGTCACATCTAGTAATCTATGCTGCGCACTACGAGTCTGTTGCGCCTTCCGTACTGTCTCCTTTGACGCCGCACTGGTGTTCGCGAGTCTGATGCCATTGGACTTGCTTGCGAAGGAAGCAGTGACTAGAGCCCAGGCTGCGCAAGTTGCCAGCGAGAGTTTTGCGAGGCAGGCAGTGATGCAGGAGTGGCAAGTTCGATGGCGGAACGGAGAAACGGGCCGGTGGACGTTTACGCTCATTCCCGTTTTGGAACCTTGGCTAAGCAGGAAACACGGCGAGGTCGATTTTTATTTAACGCAGTTCCTCAGCGGACATGGCTGCTTTAAGTCTTATCTGCACAAGTATGGCTACGAGCGTGAACCATTCTGCGAATACTGTGGAGTTGGAAACATTGAGAATGCGGAGCACGTCTTTTTTGAATGCCCTCTGCAGAGCGATTTCGCAAGAGAATATTGTAAGCTACATGCTTAAAGACGACGAAGCCTGGAATGCAGTGAGCACAATGGCGGCACTTGTGATGAAGGAGCAGAGAAGGCGTGAGCAGGTAAGACGTGTAAACGAACGAAATGACTGACCTGATAACTGACGATTGAGCATAATGCTCTTACGGCCTCCTGACGCAATACCTAGCGGTGGTTCCGGGAGGACTATCCGTGCGGACGAGAGGAGATGTTTAGCGGGTTAAAGTCCCGCACTGACTAAGGCTTTCGATGCTTTTACTCCTCGTTAAAAAAAAAAAAAAAAAAAAAAAAAAACACCTACATCGACGCTGCCTTCCAGCGCAGACGCAGAGCGACACAATCAGTCAAAACACAGCGCACAACGTAGGAAGGAGGAAAGCAGAGAATATTCAAGCGTGGAATACACACACACGCCACAAATGCACGTTAGCATTCCAGCGAAGCTCAGCTATAAAAGCAGCAGTAAACAGAGCTCTGTCTCTCTGATGATCAGTAACTGCCGACGCGTGAAGACAACCAGCAAGCAAGGCGGAAGTACTTTATAGATTCTGACTATCAACGCGATCATTCACAGATCAGGCACTGCCTTTTGATAACAGACAGGGAACGTTTTGCAGGGGTTTCACTTGTTTTCAGAAGGAGGCCTTTCACTCCGCTTATTCTCGGAAAACTCCTTCATAACTCGCGCTATAGGTACTCCTGGATTTCCTAAGGGTGGCCTTTTACGCCCGCAAGGTGCACGAGGCCTCGTCGACGCAACCGACAATCCTAATTCGGTTCATACGGGAAAGAACGGTGAAACCCGCGGAATAGGTACTCCTGAGTTTCATTAGGGTGGCCTATTACACTCTTAAAACACACGAGACCTCGCTACTACTTACTTACCCACGGAAACGGAATCGATAGTCAGATCGGAATCAGCAACGCTCATTTAACATTGCCATCGTTAACGACGTCATTGCCATCATCAACGACGTCATCGCCATCAACTACGACGTAATCGCAATCGTCAAAGACGTCGTCTCCAACGTCACGTCGACATCGCCAGCAACGCTCACTTAACGTCGACATCGTCAACGACGCCATCGCCAACTACTCTTTAGACCATAATTTTAGCCCATATTTTGTCGAAACAAAAAACAATCTAAGAAATCGAATAGCTCCAACACAGCCTATTGGCCGGCGGGCTAAGTGCATCGAGTCCAAAAATACTATACTTGAGTTAAAATCCTGCCTTAACAATTTAAAAGGCAAAACTCCTGGCTATGACAAGTTATCTTACCCAATTCTTAAAAACCTCCCGGCTATTGCCCTAACAAAACTTTGTGCTATATACAATGATATATTCACCACAGGCGTGATACCGCAACCGGTTGGTTATAGACCGATCTCACTTCTGCCTTGTATAGCCAAAGTGCTCGAGAAAATAGTTTCTAAGAGATTCTTTTGGTTTATCTCCGAGCAAAAACTTCTATCACGTAAACAAACTACCTATAAAGCTGGCAGAAGTACCATGGATGCTCTCCTTACACTTGACTAGGATATTTGTTATTCTCTATCCACTAAAAACCATATCTCAGTTTTATCTATTGATGCCGAGAAAGCTTTTGATAGGGTTGGTATGCACTCCATTATAGATAGATTGTTTAAATGGAAGTTAGGAAAAAATATTATCAATTATGTTCAAAAATTTCTTTCTAGCTGAAAGATAAGAGTTAAAGTTAACAACAGCTTTTCTGATATTTGGCCTCTAGTAAACGGGATTCCTCAAGGATCCCCCTTGTCGGTGGTACTATTTCTTATATCTTTTGATAGCATGAGTAAACTGATTGATGAACACAAATTTTTCCATCACACATTATACGCTGATGACCTTTTCATATATTGCAAAGTTAGAAGCGCTTCAGTGTTTATTGAAAAAGTCATTGAGCTGTTCTCGATACTCAGTAGATAGAGCAACTACAGCGGTTACAAAGCATCCTTCGAAAAATCAAAACACTTACACATATGTAAAAAACGTGTATGTAGTGACATGAGTATAACTATCAACAGCTTTACCCTCCAAAACGTTTCCACTATGAAGGTGCTTGGACTTTTTCTCAATCAAAAATATTTATGGAATTGTCACACTGATTATCTTCATAAGTCACTTACTGTTATGCCTGAAACACAGTTGGACATTCAAGAGGCAACATCAAACTCAGTCATTCGCACGGCTATATAATACACGATTACGTTAAAAAGCTGTCAAATCGTAAACGAATTCCAAAAAACCTTCAACATTATATCAAATTACAAAATTTGCAAGTGATGAGGGAATCATATGCAGTACTAAGCGTTACACTCAGTTAGCTCCACCATGGCATCTTCGTTCTTCTAGCCTCATATTAGACCTGCACTCTCACATAAAAGATTCAACTAGCCAAGATGTATACCGTAAAATGTATTTGGATATCAGAGATCGCTATAGAGACTGGACTTTTATCTTCACAGATGGATCTATTAAAAATTTCTCTGTAGCCTTTAGTGTAGTAGAGGAAGGCGGTGATATCATCCTCAATGCAGCCCTACCTTGGTACCAAACAATATTCTCCGCGGAAGCAACAGCAGTATTGCATGTAGTCAAACTTGCTAAGAGCAAAAGAGCAAACCACATCATATGTACTGACTCCTTATCCACAATCAAAGCTATCGAATGCATCAACAATAATTCAGTCAATATATGTGAAATTCGAGACATCCTAATTAATAACGAAAACATCAAACTGTTCTGGATACCTGGACACGTCGGAATCACAGGGAACTCGGCGGCCGATGCTGCGGCCAAAGAAGCCACTATGTTTCCACTCATCACCGCTACCACACACTCTACAAGGGATATTTTTCATGCCGTACACAAGAGAATTTTAACAAAGAAAAAAATGCGCTGGGTAAACTATTCGCACCATTACAAGGACATCAATCCTCATCAAATATCACCTAGCTACCCCATTGAGAACATATGTCGTAAAAAGATTATTGCGTACACATGCTTCCGCCTAGGACATACAAGGCTAACAAATGAGCACTACTTTACTAAAGATCCCGCACCGACTTGTCCACTCTGCTGTACTAACTCATTATCGGTGTACTCATTATTGTCGTCAGTTGCCCTATCGTTGAAAAGCTCCGAAAAATACACAAGTTTCAACCGATTGTTCAACTTTTATCAGAAGTAACTCTTCAAAATATCAACAACTTCTCGAGCATATTGACTAAACTTAACATCGCCAAGGAAATCTAAGCGGATTATTACCTCACATACATTACATCATTACTGAAGCAATTAACTTAAGTTCACCCTTCTTCCATCTCTCCTTATTTCTGTAAATTTATGTTGTTACGCACTTTTTAGCCGAAGGCCTCTGTTGCTTGTTGCTAAGCTTTGTACTTACAATTGTAATTGTATTACCTTTTTAAATCAATTCAAAAAAAAAAAAAAAAAAAAAAGCAATTTGCTTGCGATACCTGTGGTGTTCTGATGCAAGCATAAAATTATTAAGTTTCTGTGCTCATTTCTCTGAGCCAGAAAAAAAGCGACCGGTTGGTCTTCAATTCTATTTTGCTATTCAAATCAATAATTAATAATAATAATCAATAATACTAGTAAGATTTGACAAATACAATTCACTAAATAAAGAGAAATAAATAATATCTTGTTACGTCACCTCAGCTGATCTGTCCTGGTTTTCTTCAACACGGCTTACCCAGTAAACGACTTGTCGCGGTTCTCAACCCTGTCAGGCACGTGATGAGGGTAACAATAACTTTTGGACACCTTCATCCCACACAAAGCTGGTGGCAGAGATAATGAGATTTGACACTCCGTCGGCTTTTGCTAACTAAGTAGACAAAATTTCGTATTTGATATTCAACACTTTCCCACCTCTGTCGCAATACATATATTGGAATGAAATATCATTTCAGATTTCAGTTGTCAACAAAAATTTGCTGAAGAAGGTCGTGTAAGTAATTTTTTGATACAAAATTTAATTAATGTTATCAATGCGCATTTTTACAAAAGATTTACATATCAGATTTTGTTTCAAGAAGCTAGAAGACAAATTCGCCAGTATCCATAGACGCGATCCTGCTTTTACACAATTAAATACAATCGGTGATGAAGGCGTTTACTATCATTTAACTTTGATGGAACTCGGCGAGATATATATGAATATATATGGATATGCATAAAACCAGCGTGCAAGTGGTTTACAAAAGGGAATTAAAAGATAAGTTGTAAAAAGTAAAATTTTTACATGGAACTGTAAATATGATGTAATGTATATTTAATATACATTATAATTATATACATGTAATTTATATACAGTAAAATATATACATATGATGTATAAAATATGTACACATAAATAATAAAGCATGCATAAATAAATAAGTAAATGTGGTTAATCAAAAAATTATTGTGGCGGAGATCAATGAATTTATTTGGACGGTGGTTTCCGACAAAGAGAAATCTTTTGCAAAATATGGACAGATGGATGGATTTACAGATGCTTGACGCAAATAAGCTTTCTTTTGAAATACAGTATACTTTTTTTTTTGAAAAAAGTATACTCTTTAATATTATATATTTTGTATTTGCGTGTATAACCCCAATTGTTGTTTGATGATGTTTTCTGCTTTATGATGATGTTTTAAGTAACGTAAACATGTTTGCTGAAAATTACCACAGTACGAAATTAAAAAAAAAGTATGTTGGGAGAAATGTTCTCTAACAATGATAATTTTAATAGTAATAGTAATTGTAATAGTAAAAAAAGGGCAAGCTGAATTGAAGCATTAATTAATTCGTTAGAGATTTTTAACAGCAATATTTTATTTTTTATGTTAGAAAATTGGGTTTTTTGCTAAATAGTAGTAAACTAACAACAGTACTTAAGTACTATAGTACTTACAAAAGTACCTGAAAACATACGTAGTTTGCAAACGAGTAACAAATTTCACTGCTGAGGTGAAACAAAAATGTAGAAATGCCAATACTGCATTCAATGTTATTCTCTTTACAAATTTATATAACATTTTTAAAAAATAAATTTTTTTTTTTTTTGCAAATATATAAGTATGTATAAAAATATTATAAAAGATTTTCATAAGGAGTGCATAAATTATAGTTGCTAACCGAGCTAACTAAATACACGAAAATATGAAATGCATTATTATTTATAATAAAAACAACCAGAAATCTCTGTCGAATTTGTTGTCTTTGCAAAAAATAACAGTGTTCAATCACTTTCCTTTGCTGCCGCAACAAAAAATTTTTAAATTCCCTTATGAGTATATGAATAATAAGAAATGTGTATTAACAGTTTTTCATATGCAGAACATGTTAAAATATTATTTTCCGACCACCAGCAAATAACTTTAATATTTCTACCATACATACGATGTAATAATACAAAAATTAATCAGTATACAACTAATCAATATATTTTATTAATTTTATTCATGGATACAATAGAATTGAAATCTCAAATCATAGTTCTGACAAATGTAAAAACATGTTGTAGCTACAAAAATTTGAGGTGAAAAATTACTTCAACGGGGTCTCCTGGGTCATTTTCTTCACGCTGGCCGCATTTTTTCGGGTACTCTTGCTTCATTTTCTTCACGCTGCCCGCACTTCTTTGGCGGTTTGTTGCGTTTTTTCACCAACACTACCAAAAAATTTCCAAGTTTTTTACGAATACTTCTAAGCTTCTGGAACCCGAATGAGGACCCGAACACTGGCTGGAACGAGTGTCGCATCCTCCTCCTTTTTCCTGTGTTGACCCATCCCCGTATTAAAAGCTTTAGTTGATCATTTTGACAACATTCCTTTAATTACTAAAAGTTTCTCTAGATAGTATGATACAAATTCATTAAATAATTTACAACATGTATCATAAATATAATCACGCATATAAATAGAAATTTTCGAACACACTTTCCTTAATAACAAGGGAAGAAAAAACTGTTTCGCAAACATAACACAACCAAAATTTTTTACCCTTTCTAGCTCTCTATAAGTAATCATAGCACGATCTCTGTCATGCTTTAGTGATTTGTCGATGATAACATCGAACATATTAAAACTTAATCCTGACATGTCTTTCTCAAACCTCAATTATTCATACAAGTAAATATACTTGTATATGTATACTATACTGCATATACTGCAAATTTCTGGAAGGCTGGAATGGTGGCTTCATGAAATCTCTTTACATATCTATACCAACGAGTATCTATTAATTAATATATAATAATTAATATATACTCGTTGTCTATACTCTCTGCGCTACAAGTAAGTTGACTACTGAAAAAATGAAAATAATTATTGAATTGGTTTCTTTGTTTATTTCCAGCTCTGCACATCAAGGAGCGTCACGCAACAATCTCTAATAATGTAAAGATAAATTTAAATTAAATAAATTGTATTTTTAATTTAAAGAATATCAAAAATTATTATTATTTACATAAAATAAATCTACAAATAAACTATAATAAATAGATATTTATAATAAAATATAATGTCTTCAATATAAATATCACATAACATCGATGCATAATTCTGCGGTGTGTGCTTTCACACTCAGCCAGAGATAATGAGATACCCGACTCGCTCGGTTTGCCGAAAATTTGCGTCTTCGTTTTTCAGATTTTTTCACATACAGTGTACGTGTTCACCTAATTTCACCTCAACAGCAATACATATCTTGGAATGAAATGTCATTTCATTTCAGTCAGATTTCAGTTGTCAACAAAAATTTGCTGAAGAAGGTTGGGTAGAGTAATTTTTTTAACTAAAAATGCAATTAATATTATCAATTCGCATTTTTACAGAAATTTGACCTGCTGCAGGCAATCTGCTTGTGGAAAAAGTATGGAAAAGCTTGGAAAAAAGTGGAACATGACGGGATGTGCTCAGGTCGTGTCTGGTGAGCAAATCAATAAACATGCTGCATTAAATGTGTTGCTTAATTTTTGTCATAAATCACATAGATTGGAAACGTAGAACAAATCAGCTGACAGAAAAAATGCCCCGTGTAATTCTTCTACGTGAACTCACCCGTTTCAAACCCAAACATGCATTGTTTGAATATAAGAGGCTAGCTTGAAAACGGTGAGTTTTAATGCAACTCTTACAAAAACAAAAACAAAAGCAGTTTTGTTCGTTGACATGTTATTTATAATCGTTTTTCTACAACATTGAAAAATACATGAAAAAATTTCATTAAATATATATTTCCCATAAAACTTGTGTAACTTGTGTGTAACTCAATAATTTTACAGCTTTGACTAGATCTAGAAACCCTAGAAATATGTGAAAGCATATAATATATTTATTTTCCAGTTGCTATATACATATTTTTTTTATTTTGGTATAACAGGTAAAAAATACCGGTGGTCTGTTATAACGTTCCTATAATCGGACGTCTGTAGTTAAGGGTTAATACAATATTAGCTACAGCTGTAGGTGCATGGGAGACATAGGCCTACAGGGAAACCGAACACCAAAAAAGAAATCGTTAACTCGCCTTAAATGTTTACCACATTGGTGGTGTGGAACCAACATAAATGTTTATTAATAATATTATTTAACATTTATGTTATACTATTACTCGATTAATAAGCATAATTTGAAGATATAAATACATAAGAATATAATTATGTAAAGCAATGTAAAGAAATATTTTATTTAATTGCTACGAAGAAATCCCACAAATTTCTTAAATAATGCCCGCACTATTTCTTACTTTTCTTATAGTGGCAACTGCTTAAAATTCTTTGTGTTGAATCAGACAGAGTTTCACTTGCTATCTCCTTCTGGCTGCAGAAGTATTACAACAAAATTCACCAGTGTATAAAAAACGCTGATTTTTAGCTATGCTTCTTCATTTTCTATCGGTTTCCAATCTATGTGATTTATGATTTTTGTTTTTAAGGAATCAGTGTTGTTGGCGTATTTTCTGCATCCTTTAGGTTGGGCAGTGCTAGTTTTATTTATGCAATGGCGTGACTTCGTATTCAATTTTGGATCGGTGGAATAATTTTTCTGGGTATGCTGGAGAAGGTTTTTTTTTAAACCAATATCATAACATCTATTCAGCTGGTGTTCCTGTTCAAGATGTGGAGCTAGCAGCTGAGTTTATTTCATGTGCCAAGCGATCCTTGGGGAATATGAGAATATTCAAATTTACAGTGAATAATATTATACAGTTATTATGTGAATAATGTTATTAGTTACTGATATCAAATACAAATTATTTCATTTCATGTTTAATGATAGTTCAAGTCAATTTAAGTACATAACTTACATCACAGTAAAAATGTCAATATGTACGTTAAAAAAGTAATTGTCTGAATAAATACTTAAATAAATAATATCATATTATATACATAGATTACACCATATTATATACATACTATGTTAATTACTCCATATAGAGACATGCGAATATCAATGCACTGTTAAACAAAGAACAATAAGAAATAGGCAAAGTGTAGTGGAGTGGCTTTTATGAACGTGACACAGAAACTTGTCTCTTTTGATTTATTGCTAAAAGATCTCTATTAAAAAACTTTGAAAAAAATATATTCTAATATGAATGAACAGCGCTACAAATTCCGTTTGTTTGAAATTTTCGCAGCAAGCGAAAGTGTGGGGCAGACACAAAAATTTGGTTGACTCTTTCTTCTAATTTTTTCACATAAGAAACAATACCCTGAGGGGGTTTTACAAGGCTATAATTTTGAAACTTCTTTTCAAAGGTAAAAAAATATTCTTTCGCGATGTCTTCATTTCTGAAATGTGGCAAAGGTTTTAAACATTTGTGAACTTTGTGAAATTTTAAATACAACCACCCACAGAAATACACGAAAGCATTTTCCTTTAGTGCATTCTTTTGCGCATTCGCGTGCTGTTGGCATGATCTGCAAGAGACAAAAAGAGTATATTTTTTAAAAATTGATAACGATTAATATTTGCTTGGATTCCTCGTTCGATGAAATTTTTAGATTCCATTTTCACCTCGAATGTATTGATAGCATGATTGCTTAAAATAAGTAATTATAGTACCAAATTTGCAAACCCTGTATGTTAGAAAAAATTGTTAAAAAATATGGAAAAATTGAAAAAATGTTGTTAATTTAATAATAACAAAAAAGATCAAACTGAGTTGAAGCATTACTTAAATAAATAGATTTTTTTAACAACTTCAATGGCAATTTTATGTTAAATAAATATGTTTTTTGATAAATAGTAGTAAAATAGCAAACTACATAACTACTATAGTACTCGCAATAGTGCGGGAAAACATACGTAGTTGGCACACAGGTAACACTTTACATAACCATTTTACTACGGAGGTGAAACCAAAATGTAGATATGCCAATATTTAATTTAATCTTATTCTCTTTATAGAAATGTATAAACTGAATTTATATGTTATTTTTAGAAATATCACATAATTTCTTTTTACGCTTATAAATAACAATAAAAATATAATTAAACGAATTAAAATTGCAAACTGAGCGAAACAAGTACATGAAACTCCTCGAGTCGCATCAATAATTATAATAAAAGCTACTAGAAACCTGTTAAAAATTCTCTTCTAAATGAAATAAAAGATGTGTATCGAAAGTTTTTTATATGCAAAACATGTTAAAATATTATGTTCTTTCGGCCGGTATATAACTTCAATAATTGTAACATAAAAATAATGCAATAATAATAAGTAAATCAGTATGCGATTCATCCTTATTATTTATTCATTTTATGCAAACATACAATTGAATTGAAATCTCAAAACAGTGTACTGACAACTAAAAAAAGATGTAAACAAAGTAGTATTTAGAGGTGAAATGGTCGCCTCTCCTCTCGTTTTACACACTTCATCCAAGGTCTAATTGGTCATTTTCTTCACGCTGCCGCACTTCTTCAAAGGTTTAATCTATCATTTTCTTCACAATGCCCGCACTTCATCCAGGGTCCGACAAGCTTCTGGAACCCGAAGTCTAGCCAAACAAACGCTGGAATAAGTGTGGTATCTCATTATCTCTGCACTCGGCGAAGGAATGGCAACTACTTGCTTTGTATGCAAGCGTTTGCTTTTTTGTCTACGTTCGATTTCAGCGAAAAAAAAGGAATCGTTTCGTTCCCAAAAGATCAAAAATACAACTTTCCTGCGAACTGCTGGAAACACAAAAAACTACCGTGGGAAGTGTTGTTGTAAATTTGGAAATATTCTCGGTGCCCGTTGCCTAATGTAAACTTTTTGTTTCCTCATCCTCTGTTCGTTCGGCAGCGAAAATTAGCAGCTGCTTCACGAAAAGCACAAAGCATAGCGTAGGACTGCGTTGTCGTTGAAAGATGAGAATTACCCCATATTGAAATGGAATAGAGATGGCAAAATATTCAATGATATAGTTTACAGGAATGTATATTAATACTACGAGTTTTGCTCGTGACTATAAGAAACTGCGGGGTATCTCATTAACTAAAACTGTATTATAATTTAAAACTAAAATAAGAAACGAAAGAAAACGTTCTTACAAGACTTATTACATTTAACAAGATTGTCATTGGGTTTGGAAATTTGTGTATTATGTTTATTAATAACGAGGATTGAGCAAAAGAGTAAATGTTATATAATATATCGAAATATCACCCAACGCTGACAACAGTTGTGTTATTTTGATGGAATCAACAGTAATTTTGTAATTTGCTTAAATAGTTGCATGTATAAACAATATGAATTTTTGGCACATTTTTACCGTTGCACAAATGCTCCAATTTTTTTTTTGTTTTGGGGGCTGTTTTTGGTGTTCTTGTAGACCCCAAAGACCCCAAAATTCCTTGCTGGCGTCTTCTAGTTACTGAGATATAGCCCTTCAAAATTTAAAAATTAGATGGTCTATATCTCCTAAACTATAAGAGATATCGGGTCGAGCTAAAAACCGTTAGATAGATATTTCCTTTCACTTTTGTTAAGGTGTTTTTACCGTATAACCTATAGTTTTCTACGAAAACTGCTTTTAATGTTTTTAGTACTTTTTTTACCACAAATTATATTATACTAAATAAAATACATAATAAGATGGCATTAGAATGTAATTTTTATGTAAACTGACCAAATTACTCGTATCCCGGTATTTTTTTATTAGAATTGGTCCTATAGTTTACGAGAAAACTGAGTTTAAATATCAATATTGCATACTAATTTGATACCTTTTTAAATCTACACATTTACACTTTTTATCAATTCTTTTAACGCAGAGTTCTGCAACGATGATCTGTCGTTATTCGTTGACAAATCCATTAAATGAAATTATGATATACTTATCTTATACCGCGTTTACATAAAATGGTTTTTCCAGAAATTGGAAGTAAAACTTTTTAGGACCTAAAACCGCTCGTAAACTTTTTAAATACCATTGAAATTGTTGTTGCAATTCCAGCGCTAAACCGAAATGCTTTTGGGTTTTAGCTTCACATTTTAGTTTGCAACTCAGGTTCGAAGTTCGGAATTATAGGAACTTATGCTTCTCCTTGTCTAGTGCCAATGTGTTAGAAAGGGACAATTACAGGCGACAAACTATTAGCACATATGTCCACACACATGGTAAAAGCTCAACTACCCCAAACAAAACAAAGCAATAACAAAACACCTACTTTGCTTGACCGGATTATGTATGGAAACACTTAGAAAGCTCATCAGTTTTAGAACAGCTTAATCGGATTAAATATTTTTATGTAAACAGGGTATTAATGTGAAAAATTTTTATGAAATAAATCGCGCGATTTTTTTCATAAAAATTTTTCGTCTGCGGCGCTAAATCTTTCATCCACACACGACTAAATTCTACTACAAAGAATTTTTAACAAATAACGGTATTCTAAAACATTCCAAGTTAATACCACGATCATCGATGCAAAATTTCAGCACTAATATTATTCATAAAAAGTGGACTAGGATTGTTGGAAAAACGTATCAAATTAGTATGCAATATTGATCTTTAAACTCAATTTTCTCGAGTAATTCGGTCAGTTTATATAAAAAGTATTTTATAATGCCATGTTATTATGTATTTTATTTAGTAAAAAAATAATTAGTTGTAAAAAAAAAGTACTAAAAACATTAAAAGCAGTTTTCACAGAATCCGATACTTTAAATATTAAGCAGATTTTTCCTTCATAAAAAGCATCCATAAACAACTCTAATAATAGTTGCTAACTTTTATTGCTATATTCACGCACGGTTGTTGTGTTTACACTATTTTTCTTAAACTGAAGTGGTAGATTGGTTTTTTATGGTGTTATTTTCAGAATATAACTTCGCAAATATGGAAATTATGATAGCTAATGTTGAGGACTACAACTTTAAAATTGAAATAGATTTGCAGGAACAATTTGGTGCTTTGCCGCTACCTTTCCATGGGATGGATAGTAAGTTCTGGCTGCCTAGTAATTTATTTACATAAATGTGTGATTTTTTAGAATCTATGTCGGCTGTTTGCCAGTTCTTCAATTCTGCGTACGGCTTGGAATGTGAAAAGGGTGCGTCTTGCCCGTTTCGTCATATTCACGGAGACCGTACTATAGTTTGCAAGCACTGGCTGCGCGGCCTCTGTAAAAAAGGCGATCAGTGTGAATTTCTGCACGAATACGACATGAAGAAAATGCCTGAATGCTATTTTTATTCCCGCTTCAATGCATGCCATAATAAAGAATGCCCCTTTCTTCACATTGATCCTGAAAGTAAAATCAAGGATTGTCCCTGGTATGATCGCGGATTTTGTCGTCATGGGCCTCATTGTCGCCATCGACATGTCCGACGCGTTCTATGCATGAACTATTTAGCTGGTCTTTGTTTAGATGGTTTGAACTGCAAGTATATGCACCCGAGATTCGAACTACCACCCATACCTGAAAGTACAAAGGATCAATCAAAACGCTTACCTATTTGTCATCACTGCGGCGAGCTTGGCCATAAAGCTTCGTCGTGTAAAAAAATTACTTCTGAACAGTGGGATGGTACTTTACGGAATGAAGATTACCGATTTAAGTGCAATAATCATAAGAATTTGACGGGATATCAGAACCCCACTCAGATTTTAAACCAATCACAAACAGATGATAAGGATAATGTAATGCGGAACCATGTCACACAAAAGACTCCAAAACAATTAGAGGATATAACTTGCTACAAGTGCGGTCATAAAGGCCATTACGCCAATAAATGCCCAAAGGGCCATCTCGCATTCCTATCAAATCAACACAGTCATAAGGTTAACTAATGTTCAATTAATGCGTGTTATGTACATACATATATCATTTAATGTTTTTAATGAAGTTGTTGAAAATCCACGAAACTAATTTTATAAATTTATTTGCAGTTATAAGTTATCTATTAGGACGATGTAATACACAGATTTCGAAGGTATTCATAACATGCTCTAATAATTGAAAAGAAATATTTGTAAATACATATATACAGAAAAGATTGTGTCTATTTCAGTTTATTGTTAACGCAGTTTCATGCAGTAATAATTTAGCTCAGAAACCGGCAACAGGGTATAGCAGCTTTAGGGCCCTATTCTCATTTACAAACCAACTTCAGTTGTGTTGTCTTTTGGCAAAATGTTTTGGGGCATATTTAAATCATTGAAATGATTTCCAACTTACCACTTTACTAGTTGGTGTTTACGGAAAAGCTATAAATTTACATACCTATGGTATGTTTTTAAACGACAATTACAGAGAAGAGAAGCGAACAAAGAACACAATGCTTCATGTGCGACACCAATTATTAAACCGAAAGTGGAACATCGATCTCAATTGAGTAAGAGGTGGCGCTATTTTTGATGCTGATTGAATCATTTCTGACAGTTGCAATTTTTTTGTTAGACAAATATTCTGAATAACGGAAGTTATATAAACGGTGTGATGAAAACTTTCGCCAAAAATTTTTGATGAAATTCTTTTTCCCACAGCAAGTTCCTTTTACATAACATAATATAAAATGTATTTAAATATATATTGTAAACAATACACAATAAAATAAAATATACGTCGTTAACCACATTTAATATAACTTAAGTAGAAAGAACCGCTTCCAAATATTGAGAACATATGAAGGAAATGCATAAGTTATTTAGTAATAAGTTTTGGACATCTCATGTAAAATGGAAATGTAAACTGCATATAAATAACAGTAAACAGAATGAGCGACGAGAGGTGAGCTAGAAATAAAGAGAGAGAACAACAAACCCTGGAACAACATGAACGCCACGCAACAAAAGCATCGCATAGCATATAAAAGAAGCGAGCAGAAGCAAAGCAGACAGTGAAGATCAGAGAGATACAAAAACTTATAACACACCTCTTAATCACGTTCACACCGTTTTGCTTGATAAAGAGATAAAATTTTTATCAATTAACTTTTAAGAGTTTATTAAAAACTCAATTCTTGCTGAAGGAGCTACTCTTGCTGTTGCTCCTTCATCAAATTCTTCCATACGTTTTTTGCGAACTAAAACGTCTTTTTCAAGACGACTGTTTAAAGAGATAATTCTTCCTATAAAAACAATTAGCCATCAAAAACGAACAGTTTAACTTTGAACCCGTAAATCAGTGACATTAAAGTGAAATTATACTACTTCAGCGTTTTCTACAGTGTGCCTCCTCAAGAGGAAATACATAAAAAGTTCCCTCCGACGCCGCCATCGCAGATATAAAATCGCACTCGCTCCACAGATGATAAATTGGTAAGTCTGGTTACAATCATCATATATTAGATTAATTAAAACAAATTATAATAAAAATTAAATACTTATTAAATCACAACTATGGACAACGACATTAACCAAAACATGGTACTCGGAGACGAATCCTTACCTTCGCCCTCTGGTTCAGAACAATCGTTCCATGGCAGCAACACCCAAGACAGCAATCCTAACTCCCCATCAGTCGAAGACTCCGATCCCGGCTCCGACGAAAATTATTAATTCCGAGAAAATCAAATTCTTAAAAGACAACTTGACGAACTCTCAAAGCAACTAGCTGACATGACAAATGCCTTTAAAGAACAGCAGAAAACTAACATTCGTTTAGAAGCAAACCTCGCTAAACTCCTTGATATCATTTCGAAAGATGACCTCTCAAACAAGAGAAAAATTTCACCGCCCACTATTGACGACGAGTCACAACATCTCAATAAAAAAATCGCAGGCCCTAACCTACTACCCGCCCACACAAAAAACTTCCTCCCAAACCCCGGCCCATCCACAAATAAAACGTCCACAATATCCGAAATATTCAAAGCCAACTTCCCAAAAATTGGTGAGAAAATTCAAAATTCTCAAAAAGATTCTTCACGAATCACTGCCCCAAAGACGGCCGAAAACGAGTAAGAGGTGGCAGCGCTCAATGCCACAACTGCCAGCAGTTTGGTCACGCATCAAATAGATGTGGTGCAAATCCAAAATGCGTAAAATGCGATGGCGATCACCATTTCTCGCAATGCAAAAAAACCACACAAGAAAAGCCTAAATCCGTGAACTGTGGTGGAGAGCACCCTGCCAGCTACAGAGGCTGCCCCAAAAATCCATCAAACAGAAAAACCACATACGCTCAAAAACTCGCTGCTCCCAGCAAATCCTCGCCATCTCAGGCAAAACCACAAACCACCACCCCAAATCCAAACACACGCACAGCTTCAGCAAACTCCAACTTCAATAAACTTGAAATCTTCTGCAGCGCCAAGCAAGAACAATTCAATAACATGATGAAGAACATGATGTCTTCCATGGTTTAAGGAATTTTCTCTGCTAATAAACAATGTGCTTCAAAAATCAATTAACCATTCTCACTTGGAATGCAAATTCACTCGTAAATAAAAAACACGAATTAACTCTATTTCTGTTCGACAGTAAAATAGACATCCTACTCGTTCAGGAAACCTTCCTAAAACCAGGAAAATCCTTCAACATCCCAAATTACAAAATATTTAGAAACGATAGACTACACAGGAATTCAGGAGAAAACGGTCCAATATTCGCCGCGGGCGATTTAAATTCATATCAGCGTCTTTGGGGCGACAGCAGTACCAACCCATCAGGAACCATCCTAAATAACTTCACACTGAACAATAATCTTAACCTTCTCATCCCAGACGAACCCACACACTACGGTGCTTCCTACCCACACACCCTGGACATCGGGATCACAAAAGACTTCAGCTTGCATTGCAGTTGCATCGCAATCGACGAACTTAGTTTAGACCATAAACCACTCATATTTACTATAACTGATTCTTTCAATGACGAACCTACCAGACTTACAAAAAGGACAAACTGGGCCGCTTTCCGCGAAATTTTAGCAATAGAACACCCAATTCCCCACCCAAACAACATTCCAGAATTAGAATCTGCCGTAAAATCCTTAACGGAAAAAATAAAGGCAGCAAACGAATTAAGCACACAATCCAGGAAACTGGAAAGAAACATTCGCTATGATCTTCCAAACGACATTAAAAACAAAATACGAAAACGCAACAGACTTATGAAAATAGCAAGAGACACCGCTGACCAAGCTCTCAAACGCCAAACAAACCGATTAACGAACGAAATCCGCAATGACGTAAGCGACTTTGTCAACCACAAATGGTGTGACTTTCTCTGCTCATTAGAGCCTGGCGAAAATACTTTCTGGAGAACGTCCAAATACTTTATAAAAAAGAGAGCCGGCATTCCTCCCCTTCACGGATCAAGAGGTATGCAATATGACAAAATCGGCAAAGCTGAAGCCTTCGCTGATACGCTGGAACTCCAATTCTAGGAGAACCCATCCTCTGACGAAGACTCCAGCGACGACGACAGTGACAACGACCTCGATGAACCTGCACCAAGGAAAGATGAAATCAGACACAAAGCAATAGAAATTCTCCGACTCAACATCGATGAACCTCACATCCAAGAAACAGATTTTGATGAAATTAAATTACAAATCCTCAAACTTAACATTAGAAAAGCTCCCGGCCATGATCAAATCTCAAACTAAACTCTCAAATCTCTCCCAGACAACATTATTCACGACCTAGTCAGAATCACTAACGCAATTTTCAAACTTCGAAAATACCCCTCTTAATGGAAAAAAGCCATAATAACAATGATTCCAAAACCTTAACAAGATTTAACTTCTCCTCAAAACTGGAGGCCAATTAGTCTCATTCCCTCCTTAGCAAAAATAGTTGAAAATCTAATCCTTACTCGCCTTAGGTCCACAATCAACGAAAAACAAATCATTCCGCCCGAACAATTCGGTTTCCAACCTCTTCTATCCACAGAGCTTCAACTGGCACGTGTCGTCCAATACATCATAGACGGCCTCAACAAAACCGCCTCCACTGGCATGATTATGTTTGACGTTGGCAAAGTTTTTGACAAAGTCTGGCACTCAGGCCTAATCTTTAAGCTCCATAAATTCCAAATCCCAATTCCGCTCACACAACTCATAGCCTCCTTTCTCCGGAGAAGAATTTTCCAAGTTAAAGTAGAAAACCACCTTTCTACTACCAGAAATTTAGAAGCAGGTGTCCCGCAAGGTTCGCCTCTATCCCCAATTCTCTACAACTTATTCACTTCCGACATCCCTAAACCTAGCAACGCTCATCTCTCGCTCTACGCTGACGACACGTTCATCTATAAAACTTCTAAAACTTCATACCACATGTGCAACAAACTCCAAAGTTGCATAAACACTACCCCAAAATATTTTCGGCAATGGAAAATTGCATATAATGCAAGCAAAACACAGGCAATATTCATAAGCAGGAAAAAAAGACAATCTCCTCCCTAATTAACCATTAACGGTACCATAATTCCTTGGCAAAATTCTGCCAAATACCCCGGAATCACTTTTGACCACCGATTCAGATGGTTAAGCCATATCCAAAAGAAAAGAAGTGTCTGCTCCGGAATAATCCAATCTCTCTACCCTCTGCTAAAAAACAATAAACTAAATCACAAAAACAAGCTCTTGATTTACAAACAAATAATCAGGCCTAATCTGCTCTATGGTTGTGTAGCTTACTCAACTGCACCTAAATCCACACTAAACAAACTCCAACAAGCACAAAACATTGCCATAAGAAAAATATTTCAAATTCCTTTGTACATACGAAACGACGACATCCACAACGACTTAAAACTTGAAACCGTAGAACAATACATAAAAGACAGAGCCCTCAAAATCTTTGACAAGATCCCTGACATCCAAAACACATCGCTAGACAATCTAATATCCCCATCACAACCAAACAGAAAAACCTATCTAAATATCAAGGACATTACTCATCGATAAAAAATAACAAATAATAAAATAAATCAAATTAATAATTAGTAACCAGACGCCATATAAATGGCGATCCATTAAAAGAGAGTAAAAGTGCCGATGCACTAGCTCTGCATAACTTCAAGTTCCAATATAAAGCAGACAGTCTTCACTCATTACTCATTCATTTTCACTCCCATTCGCACCATTCATCGTTGGGCATTCAAGCGTAAAGGACGTCTTTTTTCTGCGCTCTGCGCACACGTCTTTTTTAAGACTCCTCTATTAAAGAGATTAAATCTATTTCTTCTATACTTGCCATGAGCAGTATGGGCGTTAAGGGGAAGTTAAAGCTTGATGCCAGCCACGGAAGAGCGTTCCTCTTCTAGAGGACTTCTACGATCAGCTGTCCGACGCTGATCCAAAGAACGACGTCGAAGACATGGACGATGATGTTTCCTTCCCATCCATCGAAGATGTCTCCATCGCCTCCGACAAGGAAGATGATAACGACGAACTGCCCAGCACCTCATCTATAAAGAGGAAATCTGAAATTGCGGTAAGTCCGATCGCGGAAGAGCCGCCCAAAAAAATAGCCACCTTGGCTGACATTTTTCCTCCTCTGCTTTCTTCCTCTAACATCACTGCACCTACTCCTAAAATCCTCAACTTTTCTTGCCGCCCATCGCGCTTCGGCTGCTAAACAGCCAACTTCCAAGGCTACTCAGCCAAAGAAATCATACTCTCGGCCGGTCTACTGCTTCGACGTTAATGTGGCTTTTAATACTGTTGAAATGTACTGTATATTGATATACCTGTTTACGAATTGTTTTTATTAATCAAGCATGTCTTGTTTGTATGTTCAACAAGTCCAACTCAGTGATTTCCACTGAAACAAAAGAGGGCTTTCTCCTCGTCAAATTTCCTACGCTCACCGCCTCCTCTTCTACCCCAAGCCGTTCCATGACAACTCACAAAACACCTGCCAGGTCACATCCTCCTTCCAACGCTTCCCACGCAAACCAAAGTGTTCATTTATATTCAGATGCGGACAGATTGCTCGGAAGCGATCTGCTCACCTTGCTTGGGAAAGAAAAAAAAAAAAAATATTCCAGCGAGTTACGTCAAGCCTGACGATAAGGGTCAAATAATGGTTTTGGAGAGATTTATTTTTGAACAATGTTTAAAATAAGTCACGTCAAAACCATTACCCACAATGTTAATTCTAAATTATCTCTTAATAAAAGGCCGTCACTCGCTCTCTTTACTAAACTATTTAAACTGACATTCTTCTTTTTCAGGAAAAAAATCTCATAAGGAGGAATCAATTGGATCTTGCTGGCTACACTGCCTTCCAGACACCAAAAACCGAAGTATTCAGAGGCACCGCACTGCTGCTTAAATTGCCGTACCAGGGAAAACAGCTGCAACCACCCCCTTTGAAGACATCGGAACAAACAGCAATAATTGTTAATCTTCATCATGTTGAGACTTTATTAATTATTTCAATTTATTTCAGGTGTAACAGCAGAGGAGAAGATATTTCTCACGACCTGTCCCTCATTAATTCTTTGTGCAATCAGCACACTTACTGCCTGATTGGTGGAGATTTTAATGAACGGCATCATCTTTGGTTTGATGATGTCTGCCCTCCACAAGGCAATACAGTTGCTGATTAGTTGAACAGCAACGACCATCCATCGTTGTGGTGTCGCAGCCCGAGCGCACCTTCCCCAAAACCCCTTTCACTCTTGACTTCTTCCTCTGCTCGCCAATGTTGGTAAATATCTTCCCTGAATTTCAAAACCTCCACTGGAAAGCGCATTTCGCTGACCCTGACCATCTTTCGGTTGAACTTGACATTAGGTTCAACCACACAATCTTCACTTCGAAGGCTCCATTCAGACGCGAAATCGTACTCAACAAGATCAATTGGAACACTTCGGAAAAGACTTCAGCGGATTCTTCGCCGCACATAGAATACCTCAACACAAATTACTGAATTACTGTTGTAAAATAGATTAAGTTACTTGTTTGTATCTATTTATTGTATAAACAGGAATATGTATTTTACTGTCATTATGAGAAAAATTTATTATTCTTTACGTTCAAATATATCGAAAACATCAGGTTATGGACCCACGCCGAAAATAATATTGTAATAAAAGACTTTTCCTAAAAGTTTAGAAGTGAATTAGCGAAGAGCTATCGTGCCGACAATATCAAGGATTATATATTGTGGAAGACTTCAAGATGTCGATAAATATGCAATTAGAGAGACTGCGCGGCAGTGAAAATTTTGAGGAAATTTGCAGTCACAACATATTTTCAGATGAAGAATCTTTGGAAGGCGATAGAAGGTTTCGGTTTGTAACTTGTCATTATCAGACGTACTTCTTTTCTGCGCTCTTGAGCTTGTATTTTTAAACCACTACCGCAATAAGTGACTATTAGTGAAATTAAATTAGTGAAACTAAATAAACTGAACTAATTGATTGCTATAACATTTTTAAACTCCAATTATTTTATTCTTATTATATATTGGTTTGGGTGCGAGTTTTTTGCTGCTAATATAAACATATTTAGCAAACTAACTGTTTCGTCTGCATCTGTTTTATTTTTGCACTGTTTATTTTGCACATTCTCAACTTTTGTTGACTTGCCATTCGAGCAGAAAACGGTTTTTGTTGTTTTGATATAATTTTCGGAGTTCGTTAATTGATATTTCAGTGGCGTGTGCAATTAAATTTATAATATGGCATGCAATCTGAAAGACTGTATCATTCGGGACGATTCTGAACGGCGGCTTCTTTGTTGGATGTGTGAGGCGGATTTTCACATCAAGTGTGCAGGATTAACTGGCAGAGTTGCGGATCTGATCGGTTTTGATGGTATTCTTCGCTGGTTATGTCCAAATTGTCGATCGACAGAAGTTAACATTATTCAGCTATTACGTCAAGTGCGATTGAATTTCAAAGAAATTGGTTAAGATTTTTCCGCAATTCGGTCGAAACTTGATAATTACGAGAAGCTCTTTAACAACTTTAAATTGCTCGAGGAAAATCCACAAAATCGTGTAGTCACTCGCTTGCAGAAAAACTTGAAGAAGATTAGTGTAGAGGCAGCTAGAAAGAAATCTGATGCTGTTGCTAAGCCTCCGCTGTCTGTGTCTGTTCAGGATCCACCTCAGCTTATAAATTTGCTGAGTCCTGCTCCAACTACAGACGAAACGTTGCTGAAACTACCAACTGGAAATCAAGGAGGTATAAACCTTTTTATTAATTTTATTAATTAGTTCCGTTAATTATTCTGAATAGACGTGTAGCCGATCGCTCTTGTGGAAAGTTAAGCAAAACGTTTTTTTTATATTTATTACAAATCTTATAACTCCGCTAATTACTTATTTCGATATCGAAACATAAACTTGGTGAAACTAATTACCGAAAAACAAAGTGAAATATTCGATAAATTATAAATATTTCGTAAAGCAAAATATTTCGAACAATTTCCCGCGCTTTTCTTTGATCTTTCACTGTTTCGAATTTAAAGACAAGACCAAAAGAGAAAAGAGAAATGAGATGGAAGACAAGACCAAAACAAACTCCAAAAGTGAGCTATGCAAACATTGCAATAAGGCACTTCCCGCAGCCAACGATTTTGTTAGGTGTCAGCAATGTAAGGCGGGATACCATTTCTCTACATGTTGTTCGCTATCAGAGCGTAGTTATGCGCAATATACAGTGGATAAGCGAAAGGAATGGAAATGTCAAAACTGTAGACAAAGAACCAAGTCCGCCTCTTCGGCTGGTGGATCGCCAGCGGGAGTAGCTGATGCTGCCATAGGTCAGCAGCCACCACAAAGTCTCTCAGGAGACTCGATGGACAGGGGAAACTCATTACTTGATATGACCACCTTGCACCTGAGTGTTTCTCAACTTAAAACTGATACGAAGGAAATTAAGAAGGTCGTCGAAAGTTTAAGTCAGCGTATATCGTTCTCCCACGATGGTATTAAAAGTCAGCTCTCGAGTGCACTAAATAAAATAAATGAGGCGATCACTCAATTAACAGAGCAAGTGAGAGAACTGCATGTAAAGAACGAAGAGAAGAATGAAAGAATCAAATTGTTAGAACAGAAAATAAATGAAATGGAACAGCACACGTTGGAGAATAACATAGAAATAAGAAACGCCCCGGTTTTGGAAAATGACTCTCTTAAAAGTTTCGTGTCAAATCTTGGCAAAGCTGCGAATGTGGAAATACGAGACAGCGACATTATTGATACCTACGTAATTAAACACAAAAATAAAATCATAGTTAAATTCTTCGATGTCAACAAGAAGAGAGAGCTGATGCAAAAAACGAAGGGAAAGATGAGTGCTGCACTAGTAGCAGCAACAACAACAACATCAGCTTCAGTTAATGAGAGTGCGAACACAGTGAACAATAACGCAAGCAGAATATTTATAGGTGATCAGCTCACGCAAAGCAATCGTCATATGCTGTGGATGGCAAAAAATACCGCCAAAGCAAAAAATTGGAAGTTTGTTTTGGGTAAGGCAAGGTAAAATTTTCGCTAAGCAACACGAAACCTGCACTGCCATTAGAATTGTTGCAGAAAAAGATATCAATTTCATTAATTAAATAAGTAAATACTTGCCCTTTTCTTTTTCTAAATACTCATGAATTTAAATACTGAAATTTTTTCTTCTTATAAAAACGTAGATAAAAACAAATATAACACTTACAATTTATCATGCATTTACATGAATATCAGGTCATTGCGAAAAAATTTCTTATTTTTTGTTGCGGCCATCGATCAACTCATAGATATCATAGACGTCATTGTACTGGTCGAAACTAATATCACTGACGATGAGACAAGGCTTTACTCAATACCAGGTGTTAATGCAGAACACTTGAACAGGTATCAAAACCGGGGTGGTGGGGTTGCAATATATGTAAAGGAAAAAATAACATATACCAGATTGCACGATGCTGTTGATACGAAATCTTTTGAAAAGCTGCATGTTACAATGATGGTTGACAAGCAACCCTTTTCACTAATTGCTATATATAGCCCACCAGCTCAGAGTGTCAATCTTTTTATATCTGAACTCGATCAAACAATAAGTCCTATAAATAGGACCCAAAGTATTCCTGTTATAGGAGACATAAATGTAGATCTGCACCACTCTGAGCATACAAGCACTTCTGATTATCTTGCGATGATAGCATCCAAAGGCCTTGTGAATTGTATCTCAGGGAGTACGAGGGTTGACATAAATAGGGAATCAGAAACGAGCATTGACGATCTATTTATCAGATGCCGTAGGAGTGACATTGATGCTGGCATAGTTACAACTAATATATCGGATCACTTCTCTTTGTGGTTTGCTATAAAGTTCAGGGATATGGTGAGGTGTACAAATCCACAACAAAGGCATAGTAGTATAATTGATCACAGAGTAAACACGAAAATCAATTCAACGAATTGGAGTGAACTGTTAAAATTAAAAGATGTAGATATTCTTTGTAGCGAAATACAATCAACTTTTAACAATATTTACAATAGCTCACGCAAAGAATCAAAGGTATATAAACAGCGGAGACCACACCCATGGCTAAGTAACGAAATATTTGCATGTTGCGAGCAGCGTGACAGATTATATAAAAAATGGCGCCAAAATCCTAAAGCCAAAGATACGGAAGCACAATATAAAACATATAGAAATACTGTCAATAAAATGTTAGTGAAAGCAAAGAATAAATATTACAGCGGAAAATTTTTCGAATACAGATACGATATCAAGAAAACATGGCAGACAATCAATGAAACCCTAGGTAGAGAAAATCAAAATTTGGACAACTTCATAATAAAAAACTTCGAGAATCAGAATATAACTGCTTTATCAAATACGTTTGCGGTGAATTTTCGAAACAACATATTAAAGTCAGTACATGATTGCCATATAAAGACATTGCACACTACTACTAACTCCAACTCGAACTCAATGTACTTAAGCGAAGCCACTGAAGATGAGGTGCATAGTATTATTGCAAGCTTGAGTGTCAACAAAGCTCCAGGAAGTGACGGCATAAGACCGAAGGATTTAAAGAACAACATTAAAACTTTGATTCCTGTCATATCAAAATTTATCAACCTCAGTTTGAAATATAGCAGGACACCAAACTCTCTTAAACAATCGATTGTAAGGCCAATTTATAAGACTGGCGCTAAATCAAATCTTGAAAATTATCGTCCTATATCGATACTCCCGGTATTACAAAAAATCCTGGAGGAAATAATATCGCGAAGACTAAAGGAATTTATAGAGAAGTACAAGATAATACATCCAAGCCAATATGGGTATCAGAGTGGAAAAAATATCAATAAAGCTTTAGGAAACTTTGCAAACAATCTGAATGAGAGTCTAAGTAAGGGTCAGCATAGTTTAGCGCTATTTTTGGACTTCAGTAAGGCATTCGACACATTGTCGCACGAAAAAATAATTATATCGCTTGAACGTGCAGGGGTTCGCGGTGAAGTTTTATTGTGGTTTAAAGACTATTTGAACATGAGAACTTTCCGCGTTAAAATTGCCAAAGAAGTTAGTGAGGAAGTTTGCGTCTCGCATGGTGTACCGCAAGGATCGAAGCTAGGACCTTTAATGTATATAATTTACGCTAATGATATGTCGAAAGCAATCAATTACAGTAACGCATTTGCATACGCTGATGACACCGCGCTTGTGATCTCGAACCTAGATTTAAATGTTGCAATCGAAAGAATGCAGTTGGATTTCAATGCAATTACGAGATGGTCACATGACAATGATCTGATATTGAATGTATCTAAAACAAAAATAATGCACGTGAAACCTCCTCATTTTCTATACACCAAAGTCCGCATTTTATTCCATGACCGCAAATGTCTTCATGCGAATCCATGCAGCGATGAAGATAGTCATGCGCATGAGAATTGCAGCACCATAGAAATGGTCAAAACTTACAAATACCTTGGTGTGATAGTTGATGACAACCTTAACTGGCACGCCCAGATAGAGTCGCTTCAGAAGAAAATGAACAAGGCGTCCTATTTTATTTATCACGTTAGTGGTTCATGCGGATATCCAGTGCTAAGGCAAGCTTATACGGCGCTTTGTGAATCTATCCTGAAGCACGGGATCACGGCATGGGGATCATCAATCAGATGCGAACAGTTGCAAAAAAGCCAAAATTATGTATTAAAACTATTGGCCAAAAATAAAAATAAAAATTATGCACAAGATACTTTAACATCGTTGCCAAAATACTTAAATATACTAAACGTGAAGACTATTTTTGAATATACAGTGCTGACAGAATTTTCTGGAGACCACAGATTCAGGAATGAGATTCAACACGCGTACGAGACCCGAAGGAGAACTGATGGTAGACTGAGAGTAAAGCAATATCACAACGATTATGGAAAAAACACCCTTAATGTCTTAGTTTCCATGATGCTTAACCGACTACCAAAAGAGCTGACAAATCTGCAAAGTATATTCCAGCGGAAGAAACTCATTAAAGATTATTTGCTAAGCAATGGAGGATGACAATCTGTCTGAATCCAAGACGAGGAATAAAACCAAATAATGAACGATCGAATGGTATTTGGCAAGCAGTCGCACAACAAATTGCATGTACTACAAGAAGTATATAAATTCCTGCAGACAAGTCCACAGGACTTCGCGGGATAATGCATCAGTAAAACTCACATAAATTCTATAATGTTATATACTCAAATGTTATATTGAAAATTATATATTATATGTTAAATATGTTAATTATTATATTATGTTAAATTATATATTGAATGTGAAGATATCTTTGGAAACAAATAAAAATAAATAAATAAATAAATAATAGCTAATTAATTAATTAATTAAAAGATAATTAATTAATAGGTAATTAATTACCTATTATTAATTTTTTCGTTACAATAAGTCTAACGAAGCAAAAGATTTTAAACTATTTATCTTAGTATCGATTATGTTTAGTTTTGTTATAATTTAGTGAACTAGAAAGTAGTATTATACTTAGTTTATATAAATAAATAATGAATATAGTTAGGTAAGGCACGGAAGTAAATTCAGATAAATTAATTCAAGCAAAAGATGAATTAATTTTATTGATGGATAAATCAATTTATTCACATATACGCGAATGCGAAAGTGCGAAAATTATATGGGATACGCTAGAAAGAGTATTTCAAGATACTCCCACTCTGAGCGGGAGGGGGCTGCGGTTCTACGTTTTCGCCTACCATCTAGACCTCGAGGCACAAGTCATCGTAGTAGCGACCATGGGGGGGGGGGGGGGAGGGTCGAAGTATATCGACTCGCACGCCTAAGAGTTGGTGGCGTTGACCGCGGCACTTGGTGTACTCTCTTCGCCAGGCTCTGGCGACATGTTCTCTTCGGGGAAGTGGTCGTGTCTCGGCGTTGGTGGAAGGTGTAGTTCCGCGACTCGTGCGCATCTTGCGGAGGTTCTGGTCGCTGGTTACTTCCGTGTCTTCCGGCCTGTCGCGGTGCGCGGGGCGCGGACGCGGTACCCGACGGCACTAGAGTCACGGTTCCCAGGAGCTCAAGCGGCTCTTCGTCCTTGATATTTAGGATGTCGCCCCACTCCAATTGGTCCAAGCCTTGCGCTAGCACGGTTGGCGAGTGGGGTCCGCCCTGCAGCACATCGTAGCAGTATGCGACGGCGTCGTTCGCATCGAGATTTAGTGTGTGGTCGCCCGACGCTAGCAGAAGTTCCACTTCGGTATCTTCCCGCCCAATTCCTCGACACTAGCTGCGCCATCGGCGGCAGGTTCAGCCGTCGTATTATTTGCCCGAGGAAGGCCCGTGTCATACGGCGGTGTCCCCTCCTCTTCCCCATGTCACCGGCTTGAATTGCTCTGTGGGGTCGAGGTGTCGTATTGTACGGGTGCGCTTGCGCTTCGGCTCCAAGGCCCTTGGGCTTTCCTGGTCTTCACGCTTGGCATAGATCAACAGCCATGTGATCGGAATCACTGGGATGTGCTTTGCACTCAAAGTTATTTAGCTCTGGCAAAATGCAGACCAAATTCGAAGAGCAAAGGAAGAAATCCAAGGTTGACGGTGTCCTCGGAAAGGTTCTCTCACGCTGCGAGATGATGACCATTGCGTGCTCATGACTGTTGCGCTCCAGCCAGTTGACGATCAAAGAACCTTGGCTGCTGCAAGTGACGTCAAGCCAATCAGTGTGCCTTGCGTTGAAGTCGCCGCCGATTACCACGTAAGTGTGCTGGCTGCAGAGTTGCTAAATTGCAGACAAGTCACTGTGAATGTTCGGCGATGAGCTGCCTCCTCTGACGTAGAGCGAAATAACGATGAGAGACTCCTTGTGTTGCAAGGGGATGGAGATTGCAGTCGCTTCGCTGGCATTACGACGAGGTTTTCTCTGAATTTCTTACTAAGCAATATAGCAGTGCCTCTATTTGCTGCAGATTTGTCATTTCTGAAGATGGAATAACCATCCACCTCGAGGCGATTATTCCTGCTGAAGAAGGACGTCCGGATATCTCTGCTTGACAAAAACGTGGAGCGAGTAAATTGAATTTACGTTGTATGTGCAAAATCGTAACTTCCGTATTAGCAGCATAGTTCGATGATGAGTTGAGCCAAGACACATTTCTTGGCGTTGTCATCCAGCAAGTTGTAGTTTTTGGGAACTACATTCGTGGCTTTCTCGATGATAGAGAGTAGGTCGGATGCAAAGAGCCTCTCGGTGTCTTGGAAGATGTTAGTGGCAGCGGCGGAACCAGATGAAGTCTTCAGATTCGATCTCAGGGCTTCCATACGTGCTTGAGCTGGGTTGGCATTCTTTGAGGCTGAGTTGGCGTGTTTAGCTGGAGTGACGGAGGATTTAATTGCGCCCATTTTGGCGGCTTCAGCGAAACTGACTCCGGCTTTGACTGCGGTTTCTGCTGATTCCTTAGCAAACCGGTGCTGGTCCTTCTTTCTATTGGAAGCCAGTTTCCTTTTTTCCATAAATTCTTTAAATTTAGGGCAACCCAAGAAATTAGCTGGGTGACCCTCCTTTTGGCAGTTAACACAAAACACCTTGTCGTTCTTCAATTCCTCAATAGAGTATTGAAGAGGACTGAGGAAACGCCTTGGCATTTCACACAGCGGTACTTCATACCGCAGTTAGCTGCCACATGCCCGAAACCTTGGCAATTCCAACACTGAGCTGCTTGCTTGGGCCTGAGTCTTTCCCAGGCGACCTTTTGATGGAGAACAAAGCGAACATCAGTGATTACTGATACGTCCGAACCTTTCTTCACCTCCACTATGAAGTTGTTGGAAGGGTTGGAATTCTTCCTGGTGTTCATCTGCCGGACGGAGATGACGTTGATGTTTGCTGCTTTGATGTCACATGCGACTTCCTCGGCAGAATAGGACCGGTGTATGCCTTTTAGAACAAGCAAGGACTTACGATCTTCCTTCGGTGTAAATGTGCTGAATTCAGTCTTCGAATCCCTGAGTATCTGTTTGCCGATTTCGAAATCGGCTTTAGTTGCACAAGTTAAAACTGCCTTCTCGCTGTTGATGTTGCGGATTTGAAAGTTAACTCCTTTTTCCGCAGCGAGCTTGTTGAACTTTGCAACATTTAGGTTCACAGTGAAGATGGGTGGCATGGCCTTGGATGCAGCTGGGGCCGGTGCAGTTGATGATGATGGACGCGATTTACTGGGCGCAGGGCTTGCAGATTTCATCGCCTTTTTGGCCGGGGTTGATAGATCAGGGTCCGAGCCGCAGGTTCTTTTCATGGCTGGACCAGCGGTGCTGGCCGCGATGGTTGCATTTCCAGCAGGCGGGTCGACTCCATTGTTGACGGTGGGAAAGATGACGTCGCAGGAAGCAGAAGGATTACGTTGGATGTCGTCTTCAATGTCCATGTCTGAACCCGAGTCGACATTAGCCGCTAGGTCATATATCTCGTCCATGTTATTGAATTTTCTATGGATCGAGTTTAGGAAAAGCGAACCATACACAGCAGCGTTCTTCTTTATTCGCCTGATGATGGCGTTTAATTCTTTCTTCCTCTTCTCCTCGAGACCCATATTTAGTGGGTTCGAGAGAGTAGCAGGTCGCTTAGCCTGAAAATAAATAAAGAAAGGACAAAAGAAAAGAGAAATAATTAGTTTATAACTGTTTTATTACGTTCACTGCCAGATGACCAGTGTCGTCTTTATTCAACTTCAGTTAGAGTGTTGCCATATTACATCTATATATAACATTTCCCTCTTCAAGTCTATTAATTATTTCAAAAATTAATTCATAAAATAATATAAAAAAATCAAAATTTAAAAGAAATTGATAGTGTTAAGATAAGATACTCTATAATATATATATATAATTTCAGGCTCGTTTACGTAGCCAACGAGTATTTCTTCTGAAAACAGATCCGTCTTCTAGCTTTATCCAGTATGATCTAGGAGCATCATGAGATTCTAATATTGTTGCTTTTACCCATCCTCGCTGACTGTGATGGTACCATATCTTCTCCTCTTTCTTAAAATGTTGACTACGGGACGTACCACGGTCATAATACTTTTTGTAGTATTTGTTCTTTGCTTCGATGTTCTTATTTATGTTCGGGACCACTGTAGGCTCGAATAGACTGCTTCGTGCTGGTACTAATGTTCGCGTTTTTCTACTCATTAGAAGCTCCACTGGCGATGCATTCACTTCTTTCAAAGGCGAATTCCTGTATTCAAGTATAGCCAGCCACAATTCCTCTTTGTTTTCCTTTGATTTTTTGATCAAATTTTTTGCTATTCCTACATATCTTTCGGCAAAACCATTTGACTGAGCATATCCAGGACTTGTTGTAGTAAGTTTTATACCAGTTTGTCTGCAAAAGGCTTTAAATGCATATGAATTGAACGGCATGTTGTCACACACAATCTCAACCGGTATCCCATGGTTAGAAAAGCAAACTTTAAGTTTGTTTATACATTCAATTGCTGTTTTTGAGCTTAGTGGGATTATATCTAAATATCGTGAGTAATAATCAGCAACGATCAAATAGGTCTTCGACGCATATTCGCAAATGTCGATACCTAGCTTATTGTAAGGTAGTCGTGGAACAGCATGCGGCATCAGAGGTTCCTTTATATTAGATGTCCGATACTTTTGGCAGACTTCACATTTGGCAATTAAATTTTCTATTGCTTCATCAATCTTTGGCCAATATACTAAACTACGAGCTCTATTTTTAGTTTTCTCCACTCCAAGATGTGAAGCATGTAGTTGTGATAATACTTGTTCACGTAAGCCTACCGGAACAATTACTCTTTCATTTAAAAATATGATGTCATCTTCAATAAATAAATCGTTGCGTTGTTTCCAATAAAACTTTATATCTTCACTCAAAGCACGCTTATCACTTGGCCATCCATTTAGCAAAACCTTCTTCAATTCGTTCAAACACTTATCATTTTCCAATTCTCTTCTAAAGGTTTCTAACCGATCTGGTGTTATATTAACTGAATGCACAAATTCGTTCAAGTCTTCAATTTCCGTGCTTAAATTTTTCGTATCATAATATCGAGATAAGTAGTCTGCTATGTATAAATATCTTCCAGGAATATGTATCAAATTAATATCATACCTAATCAAACTCAATTTCATTCGTTGGAGCCTTGCGGATGGTATTTTACCAAAATCTTTTTTCATAATTGCAACGAGGGGCTTATGATCACTTTTTACAGTAACTTTTCGACCATATATGTAATAGTGAAATTTACGACAAGCAAACACTACAGCAAGTAGTTCTTTTTCAACTTGAGCATAATTAATTTCTGAATCAGTTAAACTCCTAGATGCAAACGCAATAGGCTTACCATTCTGCATCAGGCAACAGCCAAGTCCAAACTTTGATGCATCAGTCTCTATTGTGATTTCTTGTGCTTCATCAAACAATCTTAGCGTGGGAGCATTCACAATCAACTGCTTAATAGACTCCAAACAATCGTCATGTACAGATAGCCACTGATAAACAACACTTTGCTTCAACAATTCTCTAATTGGCTGTGAAATTTCTGCTAAATTTGGAATATATTCCCGTATATAATTTATCATACCAAGCAATTTTTGTAAGTCAGTTTTATCTTTGGGCTTACCTATTTTCAAAATAGCTTCGACTCTGTCTGGGTCACATCTTATACCATTGTGAGATATTATTCTACCCAAATACTTTACTTCGGTAACTCTAAATTGTATTTTGTCTATATTGAATTTGATGTTTAGCTCTCTTGCTCGTTCTACCACCTTTTGCAAAATTGTGTCATGTTCTTCTGCGCTTTTTGCTGCAATTAAGATATCGTCAATGAAAACAATTACACCTGGAATATCTTGAAAATTTCGTTCATTATATTTTTGAAAAACTTCAGGGCCAATTTTTATACCATAAGGTAACCTTTTAAAACGATAACATCCAAATGGTGTATTAAAAGTGCATAACTCGCTTGCTGTCTTGCTAAGTCCAATTTGCCAAAACCCTTCTTTCAAATCAAGGACAGTAAAATACTTTTTATTTGCAAGTTTGGCTGCTATTGACTCAAACGATGGAATCGTGTGATTTTCTAATAAGATGTCATTGTTTACATCTTGAGGATCAATGCATAAGCGAAGCTGACCGTTTTTTTTCTCAACTATGACCAAATTCGATGCACGCTCAATAGGTCCATCGACACGCTCTATTATTCCCCGATCAGCCATTCGATGCAGTTCCGCATTTACACGTTCACTTAATGATAACGGTATTCGCCTTGCAGCTTTCACTACTGGGACAGAATCTTTTTTTACTTTAATATCTAAATTGGTGACAAAACAACCCAAACCTTCAAAAATATCAGGATTTCTTTCAATGAATATCTGTTTTGTTGAGTTTTGTAGCGTGTTAATGCGCTTAATCAAATTCAACTTTTGACATGCCTCTAGACCAAGCAGCGGCTCATAAGTTGTGTCAATCACCGTGAATCTCAAACTTTTAACTTCATTTCGACACATTACAATGCAATCGGCAGTTCCTTTGTAATCTAAATCTGTTCCTCCATAACTTTGCGGAGGGAAACCACTTTTATTTAGTTTAAGGTTCTTCATATATTTCAGAAATCTGTACGGTAGGACACTTACGTCAGCACCAGTGTCCAACTTAAAGTTTATCAAGCAATCGTTTACACGAATTTTTTCATACCACCTTTTCCCCTCAACACCAATTTCAGCAATATTATGCAAACAAATCTCATTGTCTTGTGCTTCTAACATATTGTACTCTTTTATTTCACGAACTTTTGAAGCGTAACAAGCAATGCTAAAATGATTGAAGCGACCACAGTTATTGCATCGCTTACCGAATGCTGGACAACGACGATTCATGTGTATGCCTTTGCAAAATTTACAGCTGTTCTTTCGCTCACTCATATTAGGTAAATTGTTGGTTTCTCTCATATTTGCATTGTTGTTGTTCGTTTTCATTGAAATTCTTGTGCTTTGTTTGCCGTTTAATGCGTCCACCGTTACCGGATTTTTTGTTTGATTTTGCATATCGTTAGCATGTTTTTCAACCAGTTCAGATGCACGTGCAATTTCTATTGCTCTTTCTAATTTCAGATCTTCTGTTTCTAAAAACTTTTTGCGAAGTTTGTTGTCGCTTATTCCAACAACAATATTATCCCTGATCATTCTATCGGGATTATTGTAACCGCAGGTTTTAACAAGTTTACGTAAATCAAGCAAATAAGCATCAAAAGACTCGCCTTCTTCTTGTCTTCTTGAATTAAATTTAAAAGCCTCGTAAACCTCATTCTTTTTTGGTGTGCAATAATTTGCAACCGCTTTCACAACAGCATTAAACTCCTTTTTTTGCTCATCTGACAAGCCCAATGTATTAAAAATCTCGATTGTTTCTGCACCACAGGCATTTAGGAAAACTGCAACCTTTTTCTTCTCATCTATTTCATCCAACCCAATAGCGATTGCAAAAATGTCAAAATTTTGCTTGAAGACACGCCAATTTTCTGCTACATTTCCATTAAGCTGCAATTCATCTGGTTTTCGCACATCAAAGTTCACAGATTTATTATCGGGAGGCATTTCGTTTTTTATATCACTTTTATTTTCAGTTTGTGCTCGCGTTTCTACCATTTGTTCTTATAATTTTTCCGTACCGGCTGCGCCATGTTTTATTACGTTCACTGCCAGATGACCAGTGTCGTCTTTATTCAACTTCAGTTAGAGTGTTGCCATATTACATCTATATATAACAATAACTCTGATGTGAGATAAACAGCGTCTTGACAAAGACGATTTGTAAACGGAAAATAGAAATTTTATCCTCTAAACCAACGTATTGAAAAAGACGATTTTTTAAAAAAATATTTGGCGCAGGAATGTGAAAGATATACGTCATTCACATAAGGATGATAATCGACGAATGAATTCCGAATTCCGATTGAATTCCGAATTGACATTGCTACCGTTACGTTGCCTTTGTCCGCTTTTAAAATTATTACGTTATTGTTTTCCCTCAAAAATGTCCCAAAACAAAGGTAGAGGAAGGGAAAGGGAAGACTCCTTGAATTGAAGAAATTATATTTTCGCCTTTTCATTCAATTTGCTGCTTTCGCACTTAATCAATACAATTTTAATGTGGATGAAGAAAAACGTAATGCTAATTTTTATTTTCAATAAAATTTATGGAAAACTAAAATCTTATCTAATTTCTCATTAAATATAAACATAAAAATAAATATTATTCTTAATATCCTAACATTTCATATTTATTTTTTTTTAGTTTGAATAAAACATAATCTTTGCTTATTTCGACTTTATAACTATAGACATATCCGTATCATAGTATCACCTGATGACGGACACCGGCGGTGTCAGAAATATAGTGAAAATATTAAATTAAAAATAAAACGTTGTTTATTTTAAATTTCCAAAGACCTAGAGCCCAAATAGTTAACATCAGAAAAAGATTAAGGTCAACTAAACGAATACAATAATAAAAAACTATACAAAATTTTTGAAAGTGTAACGATGAAGCTCAGAAGAAGTAAGGCAAGGGTTAAATTTACCTTCTTCTTAATATTTTCCAATAACAATTCCCAATCGTCCGCTCAGACAGAAAGCAGAATTTTTTTATTTTGGGTTTTGTGATCTTTGAAATAATAGTGATTGTTGTTATTTTTTCTTCCATGCTCAATGACATTGATCTTATTAGGCAAACCTTTAAAATCGCTTTCAACCGATTACGATGTAAATAACACAAAACTCTGCAATGAGTTGTTCATCCATCATTCCTGGCCAATGTCAAAGTTTCATGATATATGCCTTGCTTTGCTGATCGACGGGACATTCACTATCTGTCATCTAATCTTAAATAACGTGCTCTGATCTTCTGCCTGCACTGTCTTTTCAATTCGTGCCAATTTATCTTTTTCAAGACGCTATTTAAACCTCTTTCTTAAGACGTTTATACAAAGATATATAACTTCTTTTATTTTGTTTTTTCCGATCTCCGTATTTTTTCTTTCCTTTTCGTTTTTGTTTCTTTGCAGATAAGAAATGTTGGCTTAATTCTCTTTAATAGCTACGTAAAAATGTGTATTGAAAAATAGGAGAAAAGCAAAAATTAGGTTGAGATTATTCTATTCTATTAGGTTGAGAAGTTAATCACATCGCTGCACGAGAAGATGTCGCAAATGGACGAGCTATATGATTTGGCTTCTACGGCTGATAACGCTGAAGCAATGAAAATCTCCGACAACAACGAGTGTTATAGCCAAGCTTCTGACTATAAGTCAGCTTCATTCAGTCAGGAGTCAGTTTCATCCAGTCACGAGTCAGCTTCATCCAGTCACTCTCCCGATGTTTCATCCGCAGCTTCGTCCACTTCTTAGTCAAAAAGAGGCCGTGATTCACCTTCGAAGTACGAAAGTATGGTCTTAGACCTCTAAGTAAAGCCTACTAATTCCTTTAATGAAGAACTATCTGACTAGCGAACTTCTCTCCCAAAAATAGTTTTTGGACAAAAGGTAGTTATTATGTTTCCCAACGGTATAACTATGCTTCTTCTCTCGTTCTCTTTCTATCCTCTATCACTATCACTTAATAATCTTGAACTAAGCACTAAATTTTACCATCATCGAATAAATAGTCTCCGCGATTAGTCGGGTCAAACGCAAAAATTGACAAATTGTTTGGCAAAAATAAAAAGGCTTAAATTATTAATGTATTCTTTTTCCCCATTTTCTAAGTACTCAGCTTCTACTTTAAATTAACTTTGTTATTCTGACCGCATCGACGTGCAATATTCAAAGTATGCAAAGAAGTAGCAAGGCCCTCTTCCTGCCTTGCTACTTTTTATGTATCTGTTTTTTGTCTTCAAGTGTCAACTTGAATCAATCTTGTTGTCAATCCTCTTTAAATTTCAAGAAATGGAGGGGTGTGCGTTTCTTTACTTGAAATTTTGAAGTTGCTTCCCTGATATATCTACGACAGCTACACAACACAAAGCTACACAGCTAGTTTGTGATTATCTTAGAAAATTAGTGGGATGTGATGATGTTGTTGAAGAAGCAGAACAGTAAAGCTTCGTTATTTACAAAAAATGTTGCTATTGTCCAAGTACACGTACTTCTCAATGAGTTCTTCCACGCCCGGGCACAATTCAATATGCATTTAATATATGTGGTGACGGTGGTGGAAGTAAGAAATGGAAACGCAGGATGTTGTAACTTAAGAAAGCATCATTGACAGAGGTTGTGAGTACAAAAAAAGTCATCAATAAGAAATATAATAGGCAGTTCAGTCATTAGATTGCGTCTAAGTTCATAAAGAATCTATTGTTAACGTTACAATAACCGTTAAAGTACTGTTCAAGTTCTACCAATACCAATAAAACGTTCGCAAAGGAGAGGGTCTTTCTCAGAGATAGAGAGATGCGACCCTCGTTCGGGTCGGCATTCGGCTTTAAGAAGCTTGGTATTCGTATTCGTAAAAAACTTGGAATTTTTATGGTAGTGTTGGTGAAAAAATTCAACAGACCCAGATGATATGCGGACAGCATGAATGGCGCAATAGATCACCAATGAAAAAATCATGAAATAGACCACCAATGAAGTGCGGGAATCGAGAAGTGAGGTCACCAACTCACCTCATAATTGTATAAATACCACTTTCTTTGCATGCATTTACGTTGCTCAAAACAATGTGTTGAGATTACAATTCGATTGCATCCTTCAATAAAATTAATAAATTATTTTGATTATTCGCATGCTTATTATCTTTTGCATTGTTATATTTAGTGTATAAATATTAAAGTTGTCTGCGGGTCGTCGGAAAATAATATTTTAACATATTTGCATATGAAAAACTTTCAAAATACACCTTTTTTATGCATACACCTATAACAAAGACTACACAAGACAAGAAAGCTCTCTCAATTCCTGAGAGACCCCAAAAAATGTCTGTCCGCGGGCTCACGTACAGTGTATGTGATTCTTACGGTGAAATTAACTCTTTCTTACAAGGAAAACTAGCTCCTACAAAGAGTGTAAACTGCGAAAATAATCCATTTCGTGTTGCTACCACACCATCTTAAGATTATGGGTTGAGTTATAAGCAGGGAAGATATTGCCCAGCGGAAGATATTGATATTAATTTTTTCTTTGAATCCTTAAACGAACGAGAAGAGAAAAAGTTCTCGCGAAACCAAACTACTGCAATTACATTTTATTCATCAAAATTAATTAATTTAATTAATTAATTAATTAATTTGTTACAATTAAAATGACATTAATGAAAATAAAATTAACTAAAAATCAAATCACAGATTAATATTCCTCTTTCAATACGATAATAAATACTATGCATTATACACATTGAATTATATACAAAAGCAAATAAAAAACATGACATTTTAAAAATATTATAAAAAGTGTAAAAAGGCGCTCTCTTCGATTTGAAATCTGATATATTATATTTTAGTAATTATGCATGAGAAACGCAAAACTGATTCCAACTGCTGTGTTGAATTTCATATGAATGGTGGAGATACACCAGCACACTTTATTATTGTATTAAATGTAAAAAAACACCGCCATTGTGTCTGTACCCAGTGTGGAAAGCAATATATTTTACAATTAATATTTGTTATATAAAAAGCTTCGTCTTCTACACACTATATACAAAAATTCAGTTTATACTATATTAAAAAATTATATGTAAACATATAAAAACAAGGAAGAAAAAAAACAAAAGTCTTTAAAGGCCTGATTATACTCGCGTAACGCAATGGGAACGAAACTTAAGGCAGATTTGTGCATTGGAAAAATATTTGCCGAAGTCTGCTTCGTGCCGGCTCTTTCATTTGCCTGATGTTGCCAGTATAATTAGTAGCAATTTTGTTTGGTTATTGTCACTTCTTTTGTGGGGATTTTTACATTTGAGAATTGCGGCAGTACTTCTTTTATGTTAATTGTATGCGTACAATTCTATTATTATGCTAATATTTGCTACTTAACTTGTTATACTCTAGTTGAAAATAATTCTTCTTTAATTTTCTTTAATTTTTAAATCTATAATTGCACCAGCACTTCATCATCAATGTTTGACATGATGTTTTGTTTGTTATTTTTATTTCGTCGTCTTATTTCTCATCTGAAAATGCATATATCGATTAGTAATAAATGTAATGTAAATAAATGTAATAAATGCAGTAAAAAAATGTGCACAACTGATCTGTACTCACCAATGACACAGTCGCAACTGAAAACGCCGGAATAATTATGTAAACACAGCCAATATGGCATCACGATTTTAGCTGTCAAAGCACGTAACGCAAGGAAAATATCAAATCGTTTTTGATATTTACGTTGAGTAAAACACTTCGTGTTGCGTGTCGGCTATTCTTTCCAGCAAACACACAAACTAATGTAAAAGGATAGGCATTTGACATTCTTACGTTACGCGTGTCTTGCGTTACGCGAGTATAATCAGGCCTTTAAGCGTTCAATGGCTGGCATCTCAATAATTACCATTAAAATGACAAAAAATATTGGCATCTCGATCAGCTGCAAGAAAGTGTGGTAGATAAAAACAGGTGACTAAATTTGCAATTGGGATGAAAATTAACTTCAATTTTTGATGAAAATAAGCAATATTGAAGAAATGCAAGACTTGTAAAATGTTTCCTGTGAATTTACACAAGCATTAGTTGGCTTTATTTGTATATTTGAAAAACGAATATTGCTGCCTAGCGCTATAAAAGACGAACAAGAGTTTTATTGCTCTCTCAAAAACTTTTGTAAACAAAACTTTGAGTTGTCAAAAATTCACTTGGAATTGTCAAAATTGCATGCATTTTGTTTTTGTAATTTATTACAGCTAAGCATAATTTCACTAATACATTTAAAGATAAAATTCAGTTTCCAGTCTCGTATAGTTTTGGACCTATAAGATAAAGTAAAAATTTTTGTTGTGGTTGCAAAAGTAAAGAATTACATATATATCATGTAAAAAATTCAAATAAAAAATGGATTTTAATAAGAAGAGACTTTTTTTTTACTTATGATACCAGTGATGGACTTGACCTTAACGTGGCAATTTATGCCAGCTCTCTTGCCCATACCAGCCAAAGCAGTAATTTCTTTACATTTCGGACCAAAAAGGCTCGCAACAAATATTACTATATTATCAGAAATCCATACCGCTATACTCTGACGATCAGTTCGTCGAGCATTTTCGAATGTCCAAAAGCTCTTTCGAAGTCTGTATGGTTGCGGATTTTAAGACTTAATATGCAAGTAATATATATAAATATTTTAGAAACTAGAAAACATGGTAGGCACTCAAACGCAGACTCCAGAACTTCCGAATGCAGATGTAGCTCTTCGAAGAAAAATACTCTCTACTCTGTGGCTAATAAGTAAACAGGAATCATTTCTCGCGGTGGGTGACCGCTTTGATATCCCAACCAGCTCAGGATTTTTAAAGGTGTTATAAAAATTTTCGCATATATGTTGCCTCAGTGTGTCAAATGGCCTGACACTTCCCAGCAATTGAAAATAGCACAGGTAGATAATATGATATTTTAATGATCATTTAAAAAGTTTTGCGTTGTGTAGATATATGAAGCGCGGTCGCATGGTCTGCCTAATGTAATTGGTGCTATCGATGGATGTCATATTCCAATTAAGCAACCTCCTAGAAACGCGACTGATTACTACAACAGAAAGAACTTTCATTCATTCATATTGCAAGGCAGTTGCATAAAAGATAAGGTTTGCAAAATAAGAATACACAAAGTATAACCATTTACTGTGAATTTAACTTTCTTAACAGGAGTCTGCGACCACACAACACAGTTTATAGATGTGTTCATTGGTATGCCCGGCAAGATGCGTGATGCTTGCGTGTTCCGGAATAGTCTACTATATGAGTGCATTTCAGACCAAGAATATCCGCTTCTTCCTCATGAGCAGCATCTTATAGGAGATTCAGCTTATCCTCTGCTTCTAAATTTACTGACTCCATTCAGAGACAATGGACATTTGTCGGTAATGCAGAATCGATATAATGTTCGGCTAAGCTCAATACGCTCCACAATAGAGCGTGCTTTCGGCTTGTTGAAACGAAATTTCGGCGTCTTAAATACCTGGATGTGAGCGACCCGGACTTTGTAAAACAAATTATTGCAGCAGGCTGCTATGCTTCATAATTTTATTTTGGTGAACGAAGATTTTGGTGACAGTCTCTCTTTAACAACTGCGGCTGAAGTTCAGGACGAAATCGTTTTAGAGGATGCTATTGAAAATATTCCAGAGTCAAGCCAAGCAGTCCAAAAAAGACTGAATATAATGAACTCTTTTTAATAAAACATATTTATGTACTTATTGTTACAACAAATGGAATATATTGCATTGATTACATTGAATGGATTGCATATTAATAATGAACATTGAAAAATTTAATTGATATCATAACACTTGATGAAACCATCTGCTACTCTGTCTTTGAAGATGATATATTTTTATGATATACGAAACCAAATCATAATTGGCAAGTCATGACGGAAAATCTATCTAAAATATATCATCTTCAAAGGCAGAGTAACATGTCTGAGCAGGCCATGTCGTCACCAGACATACAGGCAATGATGGCAGAATAATATCAAAGTTCCACCAACTATTTTTTCTACAATATACACATTACGACTTTTCTATTAGTTGTTGAAGGCAGGGTTTGAAAAAGCTGCAGCCTTTTAACGTTTTCGGCTGTGGCTGAGCTGAGCCCGCCAACGAGTTCGGCTGAGACAGTAATAGCAGAAGCACATCAACGAAAACAACTGCTGTCGGTTTTTTAAAGTTTTTTTATTTAAAATTTGATAAACATTAGTCTTTTTAAAACAAAGTTGGAAATGCCATCTCTTCCAGAGGATTTCTTTGCTTTCAATTCTTTGACTGTCTCTTCAACGTCCAGCGGCGAGGTAAAGATGTTTGGAGGAGCAGGAGCGGCATCAACCGACCCGATGAACACGGCCGGTGGCTTGAGCGGCACCATTTGCTATGGTATCAGGCATCTGGTTGCGTTTGCCGACAATGTAGCCGATCTTTTGGAAGGCATCAGGACCAGGCCTAATTTCCTGCAGCCGCTGCGATAGTTCCGTGTTGCGGTGATGCTTAATGGCTCTGTCGAACATCGTATTCGTGCATCGAAGCTCAGCGTAGACTGTTCTGTACTCGTCACTCAAGGAGTTGTAGTTTTTTGCCTTTGACTTGGACGAATAGTCAGTTCAACCGCTAGATGATCCGAATCGCTGATATGAGCCTTGAGCTGATATGAGCACTGGAAGTTCTAAAACTCGGGAACGACGTTAACCAGTGTCGAAGAACAGAGGAAGAAATCCAGTAATGATGGAGTGGCCGGGTAGGTTCTAAGCGGCTGCGAGACAGCCACCAGCGTGTGCACGTCACAGTTGTCGTCGAGCCATTCGGCGATGGCGTTTCCTTGTGGCGAACAGACGTCATCCCTCCAGTGATAATGCCGAGCATTAAAATCTCCGCCAATAACACAAAAGGTGTGCTCGTTGCACACGCTGTTGAGGATGGATAGGTCCTTCTTAATATCCGCAGGTCTAGACTGGCACTTGAAGTAAGTTGACAGGAACACCAAAGATTCGCTGCTATTTAGTTGAACTGAAACCGCGGTGGCCTCAGAAGTTGTCAAGCCTTGTATCCGGATCATCTTGCCCTGAAATCTTTCGCGAAGAAGGATGGCAGTTCCACGCGTTCCGTCACATCTGGCCGTCTGGAAGGATTTGTATACATAAATGTTTAATTGGTTTCTTCTCGTGAGGTTGGTTTCCTGTAAGAGAAGAAAATCAGGTTTTAAAGAGTTAACAAATAACGTGAGCGAAGCCCTCCTGGCTAGCGAATACACGGAGTTGACGTTGTATGTTACGATTTTGAGTCGATTTAGATGGAACATATTTCGCAAATAAGTCGACCCAAAATCGTTGTCTTCGACTTATCGTCGAGTGAGGCATAATTGGCTGGCACGACCCTTCGAGCCTTTTGAATTAGCGAGAAGAGGTCTGTGCCAAATAACCTCTCCGCGTCTTCGAAAAAGTTTGGTTGAGAATTCTTGGCTCGCGGGAGGCGAGATGAAGCCGGCAAAGTTTTCGCTATTTTGGTCGAAGGTACGGCCGATTTAACTGCAGCAGATGATGATGCAGAAGTGCCGCTGGGAGTAGTTTTAGCCGCCTGTGTGAAACTTCCACCTTTGAGAATGCCTCTCTGCGCAGACTCACGGCGAAATTTAAGCGTCTCCTTTTTGTTGTTAGCAGTCTTCAGTCTGGCTTCTAATATCTTCTTAAAGACGGGACAGCCGCGGTAGTTTGCAGGATGTCCTTCCTTTTTACAGTTGACGCAGAAAACCTTATCGTCAACTGTTTCCAACGAGGAACGCTGACAGCAACCTGGATCATGTCTCTCATTGCACTTTACGCAGCAGTACTTCATCCCGCAGTTGGTGGCAATGTGGCTAAAGTTTTGGCAGTTTCTGCTCTGCACAACTCCTTTTGGTTTTAATTTTTCCCAGTGCACCCTCTGGTTGAGGAGTAGAGAAGTGGCAATTATAGCTGGAACATCGCTATCTTTTGGCACCTCAACTAGAAAATTGTTATTCTGCCGAGGATTTTTTCCCGACTGAAATCGGCTGACCTTGACAGTGGGAATATTCAGTTGACTTAGCTCTTCTTTCACATCTGCTGGTTCGAAAGAATGGTGCACACTCTTCAGCAGCAGTAGCAATTTGCGGTCCTCCTTAAGGGTGAACGAGCTGAACTGCGTTTCTTGTTTTTTCAGCCAATCTTTCACTAGCTGAAACCCCTCTTTGCGTTCCGTTAAGATTACGGATTTCTTCGAGTTGGTGCTGCGAGTCTGGAAAATTATTTTCTTTTGTTTGGCAAAAGAATTCAGTGCAGCAACGTCGACCTCAAAGCCGAAAATGGGTGGCATGTGCGTTTTCTTTGTTGCCTGGCTTGATATTTGCGCTTTTGGATGCGCAGATGTCGTAGTCGTGGTTTTCGGTTTTGATGTGGTGGCTGCTACGTCTCTAGTAGAAGGCGGCGCTGCAGAAATGACTTCCGAGCTTGGTTTTTGATGATTCTTGCTATCCAAGACTGGAACGTTCGTCACATCATTCTTCTTCTTGGAAGGAGAGGATGCAGGTGGACTGTCCACTTTTCCCAGTTTCCTCTTGACTGTAGAGGTAAGCGACGGGAACTCACCGTCTGAGACGCTTCCATCTTCATCGGTGAGAGTGCTGTCGGTGTCCATATTATCGCTTCCAGGCTTTTCGGTTTCCGAAACCTCAGATGACGGATACAACTCTTCGTACAGTTCCTCAACCATGGTCATCTGGCTGAGGATGAGGTCCATGTAGTCCTTTCCAAGTTCCCGCGCGGTTTTGGTAAGAATGTCTTTGAAAGTAAGCATGTGGCTGTCGGCCAAACTTGTAGACCGTTCCATTTCCATGACAGAAACTTAGAAGTTGTCTGAAAGTAAAAAAGAAAGAAAGAAAAAAGTTACCCACAAGGAAATAAAAATTTCCTTGCAGACGTCTTTAAAAGACGATTTTAGCGTACAAGCGCAGGTACGCTGTAAGAATAAAAGCATGAGAAAATAGATTTTAAATCTCTCAAAATAGAACGTCTTAAAAAAGACGGATTTAAGGGCCGAAATACGGCACAAGTCAGTAGACACAAAATGCTCAGAAGACACAACAGAATGTTTTTAACGAGCAGAACAAGCTGCTCCGACAAAACGATGTTGACGACTAACTTAGTATGTTAGTGTTAGTGTTAGTGTATCTGTATCTGAACTGCTGTCGGTTGTGCTGTGCAGCCTTATCATAGCAAAACCGAACGTCAGCCACAGCAAAACGAAACGAAAACATTGTTATTGCTGAACAACAGACGCTTCTGCGATCTCAGCAATTGTTTTGGCTGTGGCTGGGCGTCTCTATGGCGCCGTCAACCGATCCGCAGCAAAACGTTCGGATTTTCCTGAAGAACTGCAGCCTTTCAGCTTCGGGTTTTCCTGAAGAGCTGCAGCTTTTAAGCCTCGAGTTTCTTCAAGTGCTGCAGCCAGTTTTGTGCGTGTTTCACCATGTGCTTCAGTGGATTATTTTTCCTTCAATGTAGGTTTCGTTTTCCTTTAATGATCATCGGGAAAATAAATATGTTTGTAATGAATTGAAGAAAGTAATACGTAAAATAATAAAACAAAGCGAAAGTAGCAATATAGTAGTGGAATAACTTTTTTTTTATTGCTAATTAATTAATAAGAACTATAATTAATTAAGGATAATTAAAAATAACTTAGATTATAAGTTGCTAAGTTAACTACTTATAAATAGTTTGGCTATGGCTGAATCGAGATATTCTGGATTCAGTTTCACTAGTAAAATATTTTTTAATGTTTCGTGGTTTAATCGATTTCTGCTCTCGGAAAGTACCAACTTCAACGACGAAAATGCTCTTTCGATGGTAACCTGGAACGGAGATTATTGTTTATTAGACTGTAGACTACTTTATTGAAATGTATGCATATTGCGTGTTATTCTTCTATTTTTTACTAAAAGATGGGTATGCATATACATACCTGTGTAGGTGGAATACCAAAGCAAATGTTTCTCAGGCTGTATAGCTCAGGTTCTTCATGCTTTTTGGTTTTCCAAAATTCTAGAATATTGGTGTCGGTCCTCACGAAGTTGAGATGCAGCCTTTCAATTTTTTGATGTGGATTCATGGTCTCATTAATGTTTCCGCCCAAGTCTTTCCTCAAGAAATTATGTAATAGTTCATCTTCGTTGCTCAGGGTTTGGTTTGCGTTATTTGCACTAGGCGTAATCGTTGGCAGTTGTTGAATCTCAGATTGCTTAAAAGAGGAAAGTTTATCCCACAGTAGTTTCAAATAATTTATCGCCTTGCTTTTATTTTCTGAGGTCAATGTATGATGAAAACGAGGATCCATAAATAGGCAAGCGTTAAAACCTTCGTTGGCAAGTAATTTTTCCGTTCTACTTTCCATATGCTTTAAAATACTTGTACCGATTTCAAATTTTAGTGATTGCGGGTCCTCGCTGCAAGTATCCAAAATTTTCTGTGTACATAATTGGCATTTTAGCCATTGCGCATAAAAGCTGCCATAATGGAGCTGCTCTTCTTGAAATTTCTTTATAGATAATTGCAATGGCCGAAAAATCTCGCAATAACTCTCAGTGAAGTCCCATAACGATTTGTTTATGACAAAATTCTCATTTTCAGTCTTGTTTTGAATCGACTCAATATTCTTCAAAATATCTTTGGCGCAGCATAAATCCTCTATCATTATAAATGTAGACCCCACCGTGTAGGGCAATCCAGCTGTGGTATTCTAAATTTGCTTAATTCGAAAATGTCTCCGTATCCATTGGAGGTTTTTCGGAAATATTTTGTCAAATTGCGGCAACAAAACAAAAAGCTTTTTATTGTAGGATTCTTAGAAACATCTAAGGCACATAACTGGGCTGTGTGGGCAGCACATCGACAAACTTGTATATTACCCAAGCGGACTTCTGCAGTTCCTTCGCACATCGAAATCTTTTGCATATAGAAATCGTTACTTTCGTCGCCATCATCATCTTCAAAAGCTGTACAATGGGATATCATCTTTGAAGTCTTAATCATATTGGCTCCATTGTCCGATGTTATAGAAACTATTTGATTAAGGGTGATTTCATATCTGCTTAATATGTTTAAAATTTCTTCCGCCAAGTTTCGTGATATGCTAGCATTAACACCTTTCAGATCTACCATTCCTAATATGATGGATTTAATCTTATCTTCTTTGATAAATTGTGCACTTACACCGAATATATTCCGACACAATCTCGTGGCACTGTCTACTTTTAAAGATATTAGCCGTTCTTTTACTTCGCTTTTAATATCTTCTTTAATGTTTCGAGCCACAATTTCAAGAGTGTTCTTGCAGTTGTTTGAATTCAATTTGAATTTTTGGCAATGGAATGGCATTTTCTGTGACCAGTCCAACATAAGCCCGGAACAACTTTTCTTTGGACATTTGTATTTTTATTGTTTTCATTGGCCTATTTGCAATTTTTGAAATTTCAAAATTGGTCACTTCACTGGCCACCACATGCGTATGATGCACTCTTTCAATGTGCACTTTTAAATTATAAATTTTAGTCATTTTAAGGCTTCGATTACATATCACACATATGGCAGTGCCACTTTTAATGTCGCATTAAAAATATCTCAACACTTCAGTATTTTTCCTCGGCGGCATTTCGGACCAAAAATTAGAAAACACTTCAACCTGCGAACGCTGAATGATTGAAACTGTGTGACAAAATCGGTTGCAGCACTTGTAGAAACTCGAGGCTTAAAAGCTGCAGCTCTTCAGGAAAACCCGAAGCTGAAAAGCTGCAGTTCTTTAGGAAACCCCGAACGTTTTGCTGCGGATCGGTTGACGGCGCCATAGAGACGCCCAGCCACAGCCAAAACAATTGCTGAGATCGCAGAAGCGTCTGTTGTTCAGCAATAGCAATGTTTTCGTTTCGTTTTGCTGTGGCTGACGTTCGGTTTTGTTATGATAAGGCTGCGCAGCACAACCGACAGCAGTTGTTTTCGTTGATGTGCTTCTGCTATTACTGTCTCCGCCGAACCCTTTGGTTGGCTCAGCTCAGCCACAGCAGAAAGAGCTGCCATTTTTGTGCTTGAGCTGCAGCATTTCAAACCCTGTTAAATGCCATCTGTAAAAGGTCGCATATTTTGCCATTGCCAAAACAACTACAAACGAAGCTTTCTCCAGTTGTCGCTTTTCCAATTTCTCTTCCCATTTTAATCCTTGAATTAATTTTTTTACAAACATACTGTTCACACCTCTTTTGACATGAATTAGACACAACTAGTGCAAAACCAGTTGAGTCCTTTGTTATATTTTCAATTTCAAACACCTATTACAAAACCAGTTGAATCGTTAAATAAAAAAAACACCTTCTGAAGTTTGATAAATAATAAAAAATAATAAAAAATTTTATATGGTATGAACACATACTTGACCTTAAAGATCAATTCTTCCCTTTCCTCATTAAAACTCTGTCCATTGTCTAAATGACACGTTCATAGTGTCTTTCTAAAAAAAATTTAGCTATGCAAATCATACATTGCGGTTGACTTGAAACATTTCCGAATAAAAAATAGAGTTTCCCCATTCTTTATTAAACATTTTGCGATTGCTACTGTCAGTGTGAAAAGTCGACGGCGTTTTTCGTGTACAAGTGAATAGCAGAGAGACAAAGGTGCATGCATGCATGTGGCGTGGCCAGCCCTCCTATATCCCTGAAACATCGCTCCTTGTTTCTTTGCAAAAGTCAACGGTATTTTAGGCTGCTTATTATGTGTGTTAAATAATAAAATCCTGAATTGAGGGCACGATATCACCAGAGATATAGAAATGCTTTATAAAGTGTAAGAAGGACTGATAATGGTGACGTTGGTGGTTGAAGTTGAGTATGACGTGGTGTCGAAAACCGGACGGTTTCTCAGAACATGACAGCATGAGAAAAATTCGGCATATCTTCTATAGACAAAAACGACAATAGCCCGGCGTATTGCAAACGGAAGCTACGGTGATTTTTGTGGATATTTGATATACTTTTTTAACCAATTCATAAAAGAAATCAATGAAAGCTGATCGCTTACTATCATCACAAAGAAATAGAAAAGGAAATACCAGATAAATTATAGATCACAATGCAGAGGGAACATGTAATTTGATATTTATGCTTAGCATTAAATTGCTCCAAACAAAAGCCGTGTTACGTGCTTGTTTTCTCAGTACATTAAATAAAATTAAAATAATACTTAAATAAAATATGTATAAAAATTTTACGAGAACTCCTCTCATATTATTTTTTAACTTCGACGACTGAGAAAGCTGTTTTCACTGTACATTAATGACCTTTCTACTGTACCTAGTTACTGTAACTTGCACATGTATGCTGACGATGTTCAAGTTTATGTATCCTGTAATGCTAATCATATGAATTTATGTGTGGAGGAAATTAACAATGATTTAGAAAGTATCAACACTTGGGCAAACAAAAATAACTTGAGTCTTAATCCTGCTAAATCGCAATGTCTAATCATCTCTAATAAAGGGATTGATACATCCTCAGTACCTCCTATACGTGTTGCTGGTTCTGCCGTAGCGTATGTCAATACAGCGAAGAACTTGGGAGTTGTTTTTAATAGAAAGTTAACTTGGAATAACCACATAGATGTAACCGTTGGAAAAATCTATGGTATGCTTCGTACTCTCTGGTACTCTCAGTACTATACTCCACCGAAAATAAGATTGCTGATTGCAAAGGCATACATCATGCCGACACTTTTGTATGGATGCGAAATTTATGCGAGGTGTGATGCTATTTCTATGCGTAAATTGAATGTTGCGTTTAATAATATAGCTAGATACGTTTACGGAGTTGGACGATATAACCATGTATCAGTATATGCCTGTCAATTATATGGGCTATCCTTTCAATCTCTGCTCAAATACCATGTTTTAAAGTTTTTACATCATATAATACTCGGAGGTGAGCTGACGAATCTACATGCTAGGCTGACTTTCTCGAGGTCTCGACGTAATTATAACGTTATTCCTTTTAATCATACACGTCTAATATCTGAACGACAATTCTTTATTTTTTCTGTTAGACTCTGGAACTGTTTGCCCCTCTGTCTGCGAAATTGTCGCAACATTACACAGTTTAAGAAGAATCTGTATAATCATTTGTCTATGAATTCTGATTGATTATAGAGCCGTTTGTCAATGTACGATATAGTATAAAACGAATTATATAAGTCGATAGCCTTTTATCTATCTTTCTTTCTTTTTCTCCTTTCTCTCATCTCTCTTTATTACTCTTAAGTACCTCTCTTTCTGTGAGTAGGCTTACTTTTAAGTTCTTATTGAATTATAAATTTATTACTGCGAATATGACTAAATTTGGGTGAATTAATTATTATTATTAATTATTAATTAATATTACAAATTTGTGAGATATCTTGGCCTTTACTTTAATTATAAGACACTGTCTTGTTGTAAATGGTCGGTACGTGCATATAAATAAATAAAATAAATAAATAAAATAAATAAAGCATTTCTTTGGAACAGTTTTATTTCAAGAATGATTCTTTGTTTAAACAGTGCTTGTTGGACAATTGTTAAGTGTTAGAATTAGTACAGGTGTAATCAAAACAAAAAAATCGATCTTATTTAATTTCCTGTGTTTAATTTCCGGCAGAATATCGGACTGAGGATACTTTAAAATTCGAATACTAGGAATTGTGGTTGACCGAACATGTGATCTGTTTTCCTCTGTATGTACCTGATCGATGTTACAAATAAACATTAACTGAACCCACCCCACAAATTATTGCAGGGCCACAATGCGACCACATTTTGAGACGACGTTATATGAATTTCTCTGTGCTAATAACTTAATATTTCAACTTGTTGACTGATTTTTGAGCTGGAATTTTTTCTCCAATTCATCGCATGGGAAAATAAAACTCACAAAATGGTCGTGTTCCGTCTACATACATATAACATTATTACAGTAGAACGGCAATTACAGTAGAACGAATAAAAGACTCACTACTTGTACGTATACTTAAAACATTCAAGTACATAGTACTTGGGACTGAAAGCTAAAAAGTACCAGTCCATTTTAAGTACCAAGACCTTTTCAAGTATTAAGTCATTTTTCAAGAATCAAGTCTTTTACCAAGTACCAATCCCATTTTAGTATGTAGTGGTTTTCTTGTCTAGATAATGTTAGAGTAAAATTATTGCGAAACCTAATTTATAGGATATCTGATTTTATCAAACAAAAACATTGCGATCTCGTTTAACGTAACTAAGAGAATTTGAGACGTTTGCAAAAACCATTCAACAGGTTGAATAAATTGATTATATATATTACATGTAACGTAAAATCAGTGCAAAGATTTACCGAAAATTTTAGTGTAACTTACAATAACCATCATCATCATCATAATATAAATCATAATAAAAATACGTCAACAAAACATTGTTGCACCCCTTTTTGAGGGTTACTCTTACAGCCACATTCCCGATACTCACTCGCTCTGAGCAACGAGTATATATTGTAAAGAGATTTCAACGCAGGCTACTCGTTACAGAGCACCTCGTGATGGTGCGCGGACTTAAGGTGACAGCGAAAATGAAGCCCTAGAAACGTCTTTACAATATATACAATTACAATGTTCATTTCGCTCACTGCTTCTACATAGCTTAGCGTTGTATAGGACCAATAAGCAGTATTTATTGCTTTATGTTTCTAAACAACAAGCAGATTTATTAAATTGTTTAAAAAAAACGTTTGTTTCCGTTGAAGAAGGCTTAAGGTTGCATCAAACTGTAATAAATTTTTCTAAAGAAAGTTGAGAAATCTGAAGCCTAATATTTGTAGTGATATAAATAATATTTATATTACCAAATCAATGGTTGCATTGTTAGATAAGTAAATAAACAACGGGTACAAGACAACAAAAAATCATTAATTTATTTCACTTACAAAACTTACAACCAACTTATTTATAATTTATAAGTTCTACCAACTTAATTACTAATGTAATATATAATCTAAGTATGCATTTCAACTAAATTTTTTATAAATAATTAATTTTAACATTAAAATTAACATTTAAAATTAATATGTTGAAAAGGTTTTCAAAAAGAAATTTTATGTAATTACGGCATACTGTTACACTACTCTTTTCAAATAGTGTTTTCCGTGATTTATAATAATCATTACAATATTAGACTTCAGGTTACTCAACTTTCTTTAGAAAAATATATTACAGTTTCATGCCACCTAAATCCTTCTTCAACGGAAACAAACGTTCTTTTTAAAACAATTTATTACATCTGCCTTTTGTTTAGAAACATAAAGCAATAAGTACTGCTTATTGTTGCCATACTACACTATTAAACTAGTATTTAAATTTAAATAAATAGTAAATAGTATAGCAACGATACAAAAAAAACAACGCTGCACTCGAAGCACATATCCATATGTAATATATCGTTGCTAGAAGAGCAACTGAAAAAGTAATATGAACTGTGAATTATAAGATCACGAGAACCAGAAGAGCCACTGAGACAGAAGTACGACCTGTGAGCTAAAAGAACTGCATGAGAAATTGAACTAGAAAAAGTGAACGAGATGGACAACTGAACGATATCCCATACAAACACTGAACTAAGTGAACGATTGAACTATGTTGAATCGAACAATTGAACTATATGTTGGATTGTAGTATAAAAAGCAGTGGAAGAATGAGATGTTGGATCGAACAATTGAACTATATGTTGGATTGTAGTATTAAAAAGTGAACTAAGTGAACGATTGAACTATGTTGGATCGAACAATTGAACTATATGTTGGATTGTAGTATTAAAAGTGAACTAAATGAACGATTGAACTATGTTGAATCGAACAATTGAACTAAAAGAACTATATGTTGGATTGTAATATAAGAAGCAGCGAAGAAATAAGCTGTTGGATCGAACAATTGAACTAAATGAACGATTGAACGAAAAGAACTGTGAGTTGTGAACTATGTCTTATAGTTCAGTGAAGTGAATAGTTCAATTGAACTAGGTCGTTCATGAACTACACAATTTCAGTGGAAACAAGATTTAATTAAAAACTAGTAAAGGTGTTGTCTACAGCCGGGCTGTAGCCGAAATACCCTACACCTTAAAGCTGCATATATACTCGTATATATATTTAGAAGTGGTGCGATATAATATACTCGTATATATATACATTATATATCTTATATGTATATCTAATAATAAATATACAATATATATATAATAATAATAATAAAAACAAAAATTTTTTTTTAAGTGGGCGGATCACGCCCATATTTGGCATATTAACTGGAAGCATTAGTCTAAACCTACATATAAAATTTTCTTGTCTTCTCTCAAAAAGTGATGCTGACATGGCCTTTTTTAATAGGCAAAACAGAGGTACCTGCACTCTCGATATAAAAAGTAGGTGTGGTCCTCGGGCGATTTTGCCCATTTTCAATACGAAACACCCCAACATAGCAACGAATATTTTTGCCAAATTTCATTTTGAAATCTTAATCCGTTCTCCTGTGATCGTGATTTCAACGGACAGACAGACAGACAGACAGACGGACAGACATCGTTATTTCAACTTCGGTGGTGATGCTGATCAAGAATATATATACTTTTCCATACCTATCTTGTCTAGTTCTATGCGTTACACACTCCGGTAGAAAGTGAATATACCCTCAACCTTAAGGTGTAGGGTATAATAAGTGAAATGAAATTCGTCAGCGTGTGGAGTCTTTTAGTGTTGGGTAGGTTAGTTTTCTTATGGAAGGTTGGATCCTGAGGATAATTAATGTTGTGTTGAATGTTTCGTTTATTTTATCAAAGATTTTGAGAGCTCTCTCTTTTATATAAAGTTTTACTGTTTCCAGTTTGAGGTCTCTATGTATGTCTGCATTTGAAACATACCAGGGAATTTTGAATATTTTTCGAATTACTAAGTTTTGTGCTATTTGTAATTTGTTTATTGTTGTTTTTGGTGCTGCCGATAAAGCTAAGCAAGCATAGAGGAGATTTGGCCTGATTATTTGTTTATAAATAAATAGCTTATTTTTGTGGTTTAGTTCGTTGTCTCGTAGAAGGGGGTAAAGTGAGTGTATCGTTTTGTTTGCAGTTTGTCTTTTTATACCCTACACCTTAAGGTTGAGGGTATATTCACTTTCTACCGGAGTGTGTAACGCATAGAACTAGACAAGATAGGTATGGAAAAGTATATATATTCTTGATCAGCATCACCACCGAAGTTGAAATAACGATGTCTGTCCGTCTGTCTGTCTGTCTGTCTGTCCGTTGAAATCACGATCACAGGAGAACGGATTAAGATTTCAAAATGAAATTTGGCAAAAATATTCGTTGCTATGTTGGGGTGTTTCGTATTGAAAATGGGCAAAATCGCCCGAGGACCACACCTACTTTTTATATCGAGAGTGCAGGTACCTCTGTTTTGCCTATTAAAAAAGGCCATGTCAGCATCACTTTTTGAGAGAAGACAAGAAAATTTTATATGTAGGTTTAGACTAATGCTTCCAGTTAATATGCCAAATATGGGCGTGATCCGCCCACTTAAAAAAAAATTTTTGTTTTTATTATTATTATTATATATATATTGTATATTTATTATTAGATATATAAGATATATATTGTATATATATACGAGTATATTATATCGCACCACTTCTAAATATATATACGAGTATATATGCAGCTTTAAGGTGTAGGGTATTTCGGCTACAGCCCGGCTGTAGACAACACCTTTACTAGTTTCTTGTATGTATTGTAGCCATTTGTGTCTGTTGTCTAGGGTTAGTCCTAAGTACTTTGCGGTGGGTTGCCATGCGATTTCTTCGTTATTTATTCGTAGGTTTTAAGGATGCTGTGGGCGTTTTCTTGAAATGAAGATTGCTGGGGTTTTTCTTGCGTTTATTGCTATTTTCCACTTGCTGAAATATTTCACTATGGAATTTATGTGCTTCTGAAGGCTTCTCGTGATGTAGGTTGCTGACTTGGAGCTTGCGTAGATGCAAGTGTCGTCTGCATATAGAGAGATTTGTGTGCGACGCGTTTTAGGAATGTCTGCTGTGAAAAGTGTGTAGAGTAAAGGGGATAAGGGGAGCCTTGGGGTAGACCGGCTTCGGCTGTTCTTGTTGAAGAGAGGTCATCTTCGACTTTGACTTGAAATATTCTGTTTTGAAGAAAGGAACCAATGAGCTGAATTAAAGTGGGTAAAATTTGGAACTGGTCAAGTTTAACAATGAGTGCCAGACTTTGTCAAAAGCCTTTGCTACGTCAAACATTATCATGCCTGTGGAGGCTCTTTTATTTAAACCGTTTCTGGTGTGCTGCACTAAGCGAGCGAGTTGTAGTTCTGTTGAAAGGTGTGGGTGAAAACCGAATTGTTCGATGGGTATAATTTCTTTTTCTTCAGCTTCCCTTCTCAGGCGGCTGAGAATTATGTTTTCGGAAATTTTTGCTAATGTTGGGATAAGGCTGATGGCTCGCCAGTTTTGTGGAAAAGATAAGTTTTGGTGGGGTTTTGGGATCATTGTGATGATGGCGAGTTTCCAAGGTGAAGGATATTTGCGCAAGCGGAAAATAGCATTTATTACTGTTACGATGTCTGATATCATGTTGTCGGGAAGATTTTTCAGGCAGAGGATTGAAATTTTGTCATGTCCTGGAGCTTTACGGTTTTTGAGTTTTTCTATAGGAATTTTACTTCGTCAATGTCTGTTGTATGTGTTTGAGATTCAGAGTTTCCGAAACGAAGGATTTGCGCGGCCCTATATCTTTTTGCGTTGTTGTTCGATGAGAGGTCAGTGGAGTCATCGTCGCTATCGTCTTCGTCGGAGGACTGATTTTCGGTGAATTGGAGTTTCAGCGTATCTGCGAAGGCTTCTGCTTTTCCAGCTTTATCGTATTTTACTCCGTTTTCACCATGTATGGGCGGCACGTTAGAGTGCTTCTTTCTGAAACGCCTTGTCATGTTCCAGAAAGAATTTTCACCAGGTTCTAGTGATGCGAGAAAATCACTCCACCTGTCTTTAGTAAACAATCCACACAATCCACACAATTTATTCATCAAAATTAATAGAAATTTACAACAAATAACATTATTATTAAAATCCTTAACATACTAAAACAAGTATTTTTCAAAAGTTGCTCCATTGAATATTGAAAATAACAAATTTATTTATATTAAGATTACAATTTTAATATATTTGCAAAACCTAATTGCCGCTCCCCGAATCATAAAAGCATCTATCCTTAAAACTTTGGCTGAATTATATAAAGTCCTGTTGGATGTACATTTCCATACACCATTCACTTGTGTAGGTCGTCTGTAAAGCTTAGTACAGTAACGTAAAATGCTCCGCTCAAAAAGTCTTAACCTCTCCATTTGATGGGAAGAAATGTCAAACCGAATAGGGAAAGCATAGGTCAAAGTAGGTCTAATCATTAGGTTTGCTTGTAAATATTTAGCTTAATCTGATTTTTTAGATCTTTAGCACCTCTGATCACTTTTATATATTGGAAGAACTTGGTTTTTGCCTTACGTAACACATAGTCGACATGAGGAATAAAGTTGTGTTTAGAATTTAAGAAGACACCTAAATACTTCAAAGTATCTTTATGTTCAAGTGTAATATTATTTAATTTAATTTTCGGACTCCACCTGTCGTTCATTACGATGTTTATGTTTTGTCTAATTTTGTTTGTCATTCTGTTTGTTATTCGTCGAAGTGCTGGATCTCCTGTTTCATTCGCGCGTTTTCTAAGTCTGTTTCGCGCGCGGATTTGTCTCTTAATGTCGGTGGGGAGTTCGTAGTGGTTGTGGCTTTTGATTTGTTTTGTCCTGGAATTTGTTTCTTTAGTGTGATCCTTTTTTTGTGTGATGGAAATGATTGAGTTTTTAATTTTACTCGAAGTACTTGGTTCGGGGAGTTGTTCTTCTGAAGCTAGTTTTTCGCGAAAAGCGCGCCAGTTTGTCGATTTTGTGAATCGGAAGCAATGGTCAATTTGGGTGTTTCTGATATGGAATAGTACAGGTTTGTGATCGGAGCTTAGTTCGTCGATTACATCGACGCTGACGTGGTGGTCAAAATCTTTTACTATGGCAAAGTCTAGCGTGTGTGGACTTTGTGAACCGAAAAATGTTGGTTCATTTGGCAAAATTGTGGCTAGGTTGTTATTGATAACGAAGTGGTATATTTTGGTGCCTGCTATGTTTGTGCTCCTGTCTCCCCACAAGCGGTGGTACGCGTTCAGGTCGCCTTCTAGAAATACTGGACCGTTTAGGTCGAAAAGTGTAGTAGGTCGCTCTCAAAATCTCTGATTTTTGGTGGCTTGTAGAGTGAAGTAATGTAAAATTGAAATGATGTTGCTGTTATTTTTAGTGTTGTGGCTTCCAGTCCTTGTGTGAGGGAAATTGGTATTTCGTTGTGGGGAATTGAGTTTTTGATTAAAATCGCTGTCCCTCCGCCATTTCTGTCAAGTCGGTCGCTTCTGTAGGTTTTGTAATTTGGTAGGGAGAAACGTTTTCCTGGTTTGAGCCAGGTTTCTTGAATAAGTGCAATGTCTATTGTGTTGTCAAATAGAAATTGATTAAGTTCGTATTTTTTTGAAAATAAGGAATTTGCATTCCAGGTAAGAATGGAGATGTGGTCAGAAATAGACATTTGAATTAGTTGGGAAAATTCCATGAATCAAAATGTCCTTCATCATGAAGTTAAATTGTGTCTGCATGGAATTGAAGAAATTTTCCATTTGGCATATATTTAGCAGATTTGCGTCTGTATGGGTTTTGGTATGGTTTGGATTTGGATTGTTGAGTTTTGCCAGTTGTGGCGAATTGTTTGCCACTTGTGGCGAAGTTTTTGCTGTGGCAGCGAGTTTTTGGGCGTAGGTGGGGCGTTTGTTTTCGGTATTTTTCGGGCATACCCTGTAGCTGGCTGGATGTTCAGCTCCGCAATTTACGCATTTGGGTTTTTCTTCTGGGGTTTTTTGGCATTGCGAAAAATGGTGGTCGCCGTCGCATTTAACGCATTTCGGCTTAGCTCCGCATCTGTTGGCTGCATGACCAAACTGCTGACAGTTGTGGCACTGCGCGCTGCCGCCTCGTGTTTTTTGCGCCTCTGTTGTAACAATAAGATTACAGATTGCCTTTATATTATATATGTGCTTTTGTTCCTTGGGAAGGAGGATTTTAATTAGAGAAGAGGGGTTGTTTTTTGTTTTAAGATAGAAGCATTCCAGTGGCGTGATGCCATGGCTTTCTAAATCTATCTTGACCTCTTCCGGATTGAGGCCTTTTAATCCGCGGATGATTATGTTTAGCGATTTTTCTTCCCTGAGGAGGTAGGTATGATATTCATACTTGCGCTCCTTAAAAAGGGTTACGATTTTTCTATGATCGTTTGGAGTTTTTGGGGAAATTTGAATTCCTAGGTGAATTCTTTTGATTTGCGTGAAGCCGATGTTGTTTTGGTTTAGTAGTCTGACTACTTCAGCCCTTTTGTCTGCCTCGCGCAAGATAATAGGCACAGATTTTGGCTCGGCAGGCTGAGCCGAGGGAGTGTCTTTTTCAGACGAGTTTGGCTCGGGGGTTTGACAGGCGTTTAGCCCTTTTTTTGGGTGCGGATTTTCTCCTAATTTTGGGAAGCTTGCCGTGAATGAATTGGCTTTTGTCGCTTGAATAGAGGACGGGCGGGGGTTTTTGGGGTGGGTTGCTGAGAAGTATTTGCTATGGTCATTGGTCTTTTGTTGCGTGTTCTGTTTCGTCGTTAGTGGAGGGCGGAGAAACCTTTCTTTTATCGCTTTGGGCGTTTTCTTTAATTATGCAGTCTGTTAGTTTGGAGACGCTGGCTTCTAATTTAAGATTCGTTTGTTGTTGTTGTTGAAAAGCTTTTGTCATTTCTGACAATTGTCTTGTTAGTTCGTCTATTTGTTGCTTGAGGATTTTATTTTCCCTATATAGTAGTAGTAATTCTGGTCGTCATCTGTTTCAGAAGAGTCTGATTCGTTGGGTGTTGGCAAAGGTGATGCCGCTGTTGAGGAATTTTCCCCGTCTTCGTTTGTGTCCATATTTTTATTGTTGTCTTCTTCGTTTTTATTCATTTCACTTAGTTTTAAATTAAATATATGTAACCAGACTTACCAAATATTTGTTTTGATGCGGCGGAAGTTTTTGTGGCGGGACGTTGTAATTGCTGCTAAAGCCTCTCGTCAGTGTTTTTGGGATTTTCACTTTGTTTTTCACTTGGCACTTCACTTACAAAAAATTTGCATTTATTTAATAGCGTCTTTTGATCGCGCACTGATTTTTGGTATGTATTTCTTTGGATTTTACTGCGATTTTTATGCACTGTCACTATTTTCTTCTGTTGCCAGAGATTGGCGGCGCAGTGCTGGTAGCGATGAACACTTATGATATATTTATTTGCTGTTTTCAAATAAAAGCTCAAAGTATATGCGATGCCCACAATTGATCGATCCGGAATGATTAATAATGTTCGTACGGTTATTCATCTATCTGTTTCCTTTAATTCCTACTTATCACCTAATCATACACAAAATCAACAACAACGGACACTAAACATAAACGGAATCATGAGTTGTTGTTGGTAAATCAGTCGCTGCTATACCTGCTGCCGGTAAGGATCACTATTCATATATTTTCAGCCCAGCCATTACTTAGCGATCATTAAAGCAAATATTGTGCTCTTCCCTCCAAATCTGCGCATAGTTATTAAATATTACCCCAACCAATCATCCATGACACAACATCATATTAAACTAGATAAATTTTATAAAATTAATTTTATTAATTTATATAATGTATTATTTACTAATAAACATATGCTCATCTGTATTTTGCCAAAAAAAAAAATTCTTTAAAAAACTTTTATTTCAAAGAAGTCTCAGTTTTAAATTAAGAGTTAAAAGTTTTCTGCTAAAGGTCATTCGTATAACAGTTGTACCATATTTTTGCATATCCTGATATAAGCAGGCAGATTTTAGGCTTCTCATTCATTTCAATGAACTCAATAATTTTGTTCTTTGACAACTTATGTATACTATAATATTCCAAACCATACCGCATACAGAAAAAGCATTTGCTTCTTCAAAATGAAATTGATACTTGAAAAGTAACTTGGTACTTGATAAGGACTTGTAATGCTTAAGTTCTTCAAAGGGACTAGTATTTTCAGCGCTTGGAACTTGAAGTTTTGCAGAGCTAGTGCATCGGCACTTTTACTCTCTTTTAATGGATCGCCATTTAGATCTGGCGTCTGGTTACTAATTGTTATTTGTATTATAATTTGGATTTATTTTATTTTTTATTTATTTATCGTTGAGTAATGTCCCTGATATTTAGATAACTTTTTCTATTTGTTTGTGATGGGGATGTTAGATTGTTTAGGGATGTGTTTTGGATGTCGGGAATCTTGTCAAAGATTTTGAGGGCTCTGTCTTTTATGTATTGTTTTACAGTTTCTAGGAGGGGCGAACCTTGCGGAACACCTGCTTCTACATTTCTGGTCGTAGAGAGGTGATCTTCTACTTTAACTTGGAAAGTTCTTCTCCGAAGAAAGGAGTCTATGAGTTGTGAGAGTGGAGTTGGGATTTGAAATTTGCGGAGTTAAAAGATTAGGCCAGAGTGCCAGACTTTGTCAAAAACTTTGGCAACGTCAAACATAATCATGCCAGTGGAGGGGGTTTTGTTGAGGCCGTCTATGATGTGTTTTGTATGGCCGTCTATGAGCCAGTTGAAGCTCTGTGGATAGAAGAGGTTGGAAACCGAATTGTTCGGGCGGAATGGTTTGTTTTTCGTTGATTGTGGACCTAAGGCGAGTAAGGATTAGATTTTCAACTATTTTTGCTAAGGAGGGAATGAGACTAATTGGCCTCCAGTTTTGAGGAAAAGTTAAATCTTGTTGAGGTTTTGGAATCATTGTTATTATGGCTTTTTTCCATGAAGAGGGGTATTTTCGAAGTTTGAAAATTGCGTTAGTGATTTTGACTAGGTCGTGAATAATGTTGTCTGGGAGAGATTTGAGAGTTCGGTTTGAGATTTCATCGGCTTTATCTGATTTAAAGTTTGACGATTTGCATTTTAATTTCATCGAAATCTGTTCCTTGGATGTGAGGTTTAGCGATGTTCAGACGGTGAATTTCTATTGCTTTGTGTCTGATTTCGTCTTTCCTTGGTACGGGTTCGTCAAACTCGTTTTCGCTTTCGTAATCGCTGGAGTCTTCGTCAGAGCATTGGTTTTCCAGTGTGTCAGCGAAGGATTCAGCTTTGCCGGTTTTAAGAGCTGGGTCAGCGGTGTCTCTTGCTATTTTCCTAAGTCTGTTGCGCTTTCGTATTTTGTTTTTGATGTCGTTTGGAAGATCGTAGCGATAGTAGCTTTCCAGTTTCCTGCATTAAGTGTTTAATTCGGTCGCATCCTTGATTTTATCCGTTAAGGATTTTACGGCAGATTTTAATTCTGGAATGATGTTTGGGTGGGGAATTGGATGTGCTATTGCTAGAGATTCGCGGAAAACGGCCCAGTTTGTCCTTTTTGTAAGTCTGGTGGATTCGTTATTAAAAGAGTCAATTATTGTGAATAAAACTGGTTTATGGTCTGAACTAAGTTCGTCGATTGCGATGCAACTGCAGTGCAGGCTGAAATCTTTTGTGATTGCGATATCCAGGGTGTGTGGGTAGTTAGGACCGTAATGTGTGGGTTTATTTGGGATAAGAAGGTTGAGGTTGTTGTTTATGGTGAAGTTATTTAGAATGGTTCCTGACGGGTAGATACTGCTGTCGCCCCAAAGACGGTGATAGGTGTTTAAATCGCCTGCGTCGAATATTGGACCATTTTGTGAATACAGTTCTTTCAGATCGTTTGCGAAATTAGCGGCTTGCGGAGGTTTATAGGCGGAAATTAAGAAAAATGGATTATTTTGAGGATGGTGGCTTCTACTTTGTTCATATCTAGTGTGGGAACCTGAACATGAGGGATGGAATGTTTGATGAGTATCGCCGTTCCTCCTGAATTCCTGTCTAGTCTATCATTTCTAAATATTTTGTACTTTGGGATGTTGAAGGATTTCTTGTTGAAGGATGGTTTTAGAAAGGTTTTCTGAACGAGCATGTCTATTTTATTGTCGAACAGAAATTTACTTAATTTGTGTTTTTTGTTTACGAGTGAATTTGCATTCCAAGTGAGAATGGTTAGTTAATTTTTAAAGCGCATTGCTTATTAGCAGAGAAAATTCCTTCAACCATGGAAGACATCATGTTGTTGAATTACTCTTGCATGACGCTGCAAAAGATTTCTGGCGGAGATTTGCTGGGAGCAGCGAGTTTTTGGGCGCATGCGGTTTGTCTGTTTCAGGCATTTTGGGCCAGCCTCTATAGCTTGCATTGTGGTCACCACCACAGTTAACGCATTTGGGTTTCTCTTGCGTGGTTTTTTTACATTGCGAGAAATGGTGATCGCCGTCGCATTTCACGCATTTGCACCACATCTGTTTGATGCATGACCAAACTGCTGGCTGTTGTGACAGTGAGCACTGGCGCCTCTGGTTTTTTTGGGCTTCAATTTTGACAATAAGGTTGCAGATTGTCGTGATGTTTTATATGTAATTTTGTTCTCTTGGAAGGATAATTTTGATAAGAGAGTGGCAGTTGTTTGTAGTTGTTAAGTAGAAACACTTTGTAGATAGTTATTATTAAGTAGATGCACTAGTATAAACTTTGGCGTTCGATGTCAGCCTTGATTTCGGCCGGGGGTAGACCTTTTAGTCCGCGGATGACTAAGTTAAGGGATTTTTCTTCCCTTAAAAGGTATGTGTGGTATTGGTATTTGCGTTCTTCGAAGAATGAGACGAATTTTCATTGGTGGAGGCGGGAATGATTTAGATTCCTAAATGAATTCTTTTTGCTTGGATGTATTTAATGTCGTGGTAACTCAGTTGTCTAGCGACTTCTAACCACTTATCTGCTTCGCGCAGGACCACCGGAACTGATTTTTCCGGTTGAGGAGCTAAAGGTTGAGTGGACGAGCGCTCTTTTTCCGCCGTCTTTGGGGCAGTGATTCGTGAATCTTTTTGGGAACTTTGTGTTTTCTCACCAATTTTTGGAAAGTTGTTCTTGAATATTTCGGATATTGTGGGTGTTTTATATGTGGATGAGCCGGGGTTTGGGGGGAGTCTTTTGTGTGGGCGGGTAATTGGTTAGGGCCTGCGATTTTTTTAAATGTTGTGACTCATCGTCAGTGTCTTCTTTTGAAATGATATCCAATAGTTTAGCGACGTTCGCTTCTAGACGGATGTTGGTTTTCTGCTGCTCTTTGAAGGCATTTGCCATGTTTGCTAGTTGCTTAGCAAATTCGTCTATTTTTTTTTTTTTTTGGTTTTCTCTAAAATAGTAATTTTCGTCGGAGCCGGGATCGGAGTCTGCGACTGATGGGGAATTTGGATTGCTGTCTTGGTTGTTTTGGGCGTTGCTGCCATGAAAATATTGTTCTGAAGCAGACATCGAAGGAGGTGGTAAGGATTCGTCTCCAAGTTCCATGTTTTGGTTTTCGTCTGTATTTATGTATTTTTTTTTTTGTGATAATTTGTTATATTTAATAGAGTATATGATAATTGTAACCACACTTCCCACTTTTTTCATTTGCGAAGCGTATCTGAATTGTAGTATCTGCGATGGCGGCGTTGGCGGGAAGTTTTTATGTGTTTCCTCACGAAGAGGAAAAACACTGTGGGAAAACACTGAGGTACACTTTCACTTTTTCTATCACTGATTTACGAGTTCAAAGCTAAACTGTTTGTCTTTATAGAGACGTTTTGATGGCTAGTTGTTTCAAGAGCACGATTTATCTTTTTAATAGCCTAAAAGACGTTTTAGTAACGAAAACGTATGGAAAAATTTGATGAAGGAACAAAAAGAGTAGCTCCTTCAGCAAGAAATGAGTTTTTTTCCTCGGAAAGGTTCTCTGAGGCTGCGAAATGATGACCAGAGAGTCTTCATGGCTGTGCCGATCTAGCCAGTTGACAATTGAAGAACCTTGACTGGTACAGGTGTCGTCAAACCAATCAGTGTGTCTGGCATGCCGACAACAAAATAAGTTTGCAAACGGCAACACTGCTCAAGGAGACACCAAACTGCGAACATGAACAGTGGCAAATATAAGAGAGCGCAGATAACAAATTCCTGGCTTCCTGGAAAGAAAATCATCAAAAACAGCATCCTTTTTTCCGTGCAAGTAATGAGAGAGAGAGAGAGAGAGAGAGAGAGAGAGAGAGAGAGAGAGAGAGAGAGAGAGAGAGAGAGAGAGAGAGAGAGAGAGAGAGAGAGAGAGAGAGAGAGAGAGAGAGAGAGAGAGAGAGAGAGACAGAGAGCGAATAAGTGAAAGCGAGAGAACTAAGAAAAGTGTGTGCCGATACAGTTTTTTCTCAATTAGAGCTGCCAATTCTTCAATTGGCAAGTTTGTTTTAATAATAAATTTTGTATTAGCTAGGAAATAAATAAAATGCTACATTTCTCATCATTTGTGTTTTATAATAAATTAAGAAGCCGATTAATACGTAGGTATGTTGGATTGCAGATAAATCATTGCAGATGTTGTTTGGTGAGCTGCCTCCTCTGACATAAAGCGAAATTACGGGAAGAGACTTATTTTTCTGCAAGGCGATGCAAATTGAAGTCGCCTCGGATGGCTAGTGTTGGCATATCGATGAAATTCCCCTTGAAGTTTTTGCTTCAAGTTTTGTCGCTCCGGAAGATGGAATAACCGTCCTGCTCGAGGCGATTATTCCTGCTTATGTTATTATCCTTTAGCAGAAGGATATACGGATTTCTCTGCTTAACGAATAGGTTGAGAGAGATTCTTCTTGCGGTGGAGTAAATGTAATTTACGTTGTAAGTAAAGATAGATAGCTTTCGAAATAGCACCATAATTCGATAATAAGCTCGGCAAAGACACATTTCTTGGAATTGTCATCAAGCGAGTTGTAGAGATTGGGAACTACTTTCTTGGCTTTTTGGATGATAGTGAGAAGATCAGCCTCAAAAAGTCTTTCGGTGTCCTGGAAAATATTTGGAGTGGCAGCAGGAGTGGAAGTCTGCAGATTTGACCTCAGGGCTTCCAAACGAGTTCTCGCGGGGCTGGCGTTCTTAGCAGGAGTAGCGGACAAGTTTTTCGCGTCCATTCTGTTGGCGTTTGCGAAGCTGATTCCTGCGGCATACCCTTGGGTGCAGCGGATGACGACGGCGTAGAAAATGTTGGAGGCGGATTACAAGCTGCTGAAGTCGAAGCAGATGTGTGCGATTTCTTCGCCGGAGTTGGCAGGTCGGAGTTCGAGCAGTAGGTTCTCTTGATGGCTGGTACAATAGCAGCGGCGATGTTTGCAGAGCCAGTCGATGGGTCGTCTTCCATGATGTCCGGTAAGTTCTCGTCACTGGCTGGAAGGCGAGGCTGACGGGCGACCTCCACCTCCATGTCAGACTCGGAGTCCATCTCCGCATCAATGTCGTAAATCTCGTCCATGTTGTTAGTTTTTTCGAAGATGGAGTTTAGAAATCTCGATCCATAAATAGAAGCATTTTTCTTGATTTGCCTGATGACGACATCAACCTGTTTTCTGCTCTTCTCTTCGACACCCATTTCAATAGGTTCGTGAGAGGAGCACGTCGAATTGGTTTGTCTGCAAAGAAATGAAAAGAAAAAAAAGAGAAAGAAATAAAAATTAATTGCCTTAAAAAAGCGATTGCTTTCGAAGTTTGATCACAAACACAGCGTCTTGAAAAAGACGGTTAGAAAAGTAGCAAATAGAAACTTTTATCCCTTTAACTACGTCTTAAAAAAGACGATTTAAATACTTGGCGCAGGAATATAAAAGCTGGATAGACGACATTTATGATCGAGGAGTGAATTCCCTATTGATTCCCGAATTATGAAATTGGTACTAAAATTGGCCATTTAGAAAAAAAAAACATGTAACCTACTTTTCAAGTTTTCATTTTCGTCTTCAATTTAAGAATCTTTTAATCTTTTTATTATCGTGTCTACCAACAGAGAACAAATATACAAATGACGATGATATTACGAATAATGGCATGATTGTTTTAATTCAGATCATGTCTTTGATAGAGAAAATTGTTAAAATCTGACGTTTTTAATAAATCGGACATTAAAAAAAAGGTTTGGTGGTGAACCTACAAGTACATTTGACACACAAATTGACAAGAAATCATTAGGGTGGTACTGAAATAATGTAGTTTTTATTTTTATTCACTATTTAATTGGTGCAGTGTTTAATATTTTCATTCAAGTAGTAGTTTCCACTTATATTTTATTTTATTTTACTATTCGAGTCTGCTAGAAAAAACATCCCACTGTGAAGGAAGTAATACATAGTTACTCTTTTATGGTTTTCTCTCCTTTTAAGAGTTCCTTTATAAAAAAATACTAAAAGACCGGAAAATTTTTTGGAAAGTTATTTGGGGAAACACAAATATTTATTTCCATCAACGATTTACAGATCTTTAATTTACTCGAATATGTTTCGTTATGTTACATTTCGTCACCGACTCACGAAAAAAATTTCCATCTAGAAAACTTCTACATAATATCCACCGACCACCAACGGCTATCGGTAATGAGAACCTGAGACGTCGCGACACGAATGAAGGCCACATTGCAACGGATAAATCAATGTTTCAATCTACAAAAACAAACAGAAAACATGAAACAAAACATTCGAAATCATCAGATCTGGTTACGACTTCTTGCCTAACGTAAAACAAAGCATCTCAACGCCGCAGCGTAGATGATACTATATATCAGAGGTTGGCCTTAGACAAATACACATATTTATTGCGGTAACGTTACGAGCTAAGCAACAAAAAATGAGAGAGTGTTTACATCTTAAGGTGTGTTTACACCTTATTTTTTACTATAGTAGAGTGTTTATAGTTTAAGGTAAGCTTAAATCGGACTCGAAAAATATTAGGAGACGGAATAATCATTACACTTTAATTAGAAACTGAACATATTTTTAAATAGATGGATCTGACAGGGAAAGAGTGGAAAAGAGAATAAAACATTCATTTAATCGTTCTTTTAACGCTCTGAAGTTCTACAATCGTTCGTTTCAAGAGTAATTTTTCATCTTTTGTGTGAAGGGAAGTAAAAGAAGTCGTGTTGCTAATGTACAACGGTTTGTAGAGGATTCGTGGTGCAGTTGAAGTGCTTCCATAGCATAATTCCAATATGATTTTCCCAAAAAAAACCACATTCAAAATTTCCTCATCCGGAACACACACAAATAAATTCAAAGAAAGAACAAAATGAAAAGAAAATATAGGACGAAAAACTTACTCAGACCTTACTTTACCTTTTTTAAATGATGGTATTTTTGGTTTTGGTTGTTATTGCAGAACTTAGCGAACTCAAAAATGTCTGATTTTGGCGATGACATAGCATTCATTTAGCAGGAAATTGAGAGTTGAATCACCGATAATCACAATCGCAAGTTCAATATAAAAATGAAATCAGAAGTCAAAATATTAGAACTTTTTCTTTACAACACGAAAATCCAAAAAAATAAATTACATTTTTGTTAATAATTTTCCTTCGAAAGTCCTTAGTCCTAAAATTATTCACTTACACTTTTTCTTTACCAACTCTCTATTTCATTGACGATGCACACGTCCTTCTTTCCACCCTCCATTGCAATGTGACACTATTGATATCCTTTCGATACTCATCCCTGCAATTGAGTGTTGAATGAGACCGCACATGGATCAATTATTATTATTATCACTGCTTTATTACCGAGACGGTGGTCGGTGATTCGATCCCTAAGCTCGAGTAGCTAAGAGTATATCATCGATATTTATTTTACTTCAATGAACGCATAAAAACAAAGTGGATAACATAACAAATAAAAGAAATAATATTAAAATACACAACTCAGGAGCAGAGAATCCTTAAAAGGAAAAAGAATGTTTATTCGGAAAGGGAACAAGTGGACATTAAATAAAACGGTAAGTGCGTGGTATGGATTCTTTTTAAAGGGTACCGTTATTGTAACGACGACTGCAAACTGTTGGGAAACAGTTCAAAGAACTTTCAGCGGAAGGATGTGGTTATTAAAGAAGCTATTATGTCGGTTCATTGTAGTAGAGTATGTACGGGGTTTGTATTGGGTGTCTGGACCAACATAGTGACAACGTTGCTTGCGGATGTCTCTACCGCCGCCATAAGGTTTATATGGTGAGGCCAAAGATTATAGTATACTATAGCATAGTATTCTAGATATAGTATTCTATAATCTTTGATGCTCTCTGCAAGCGAGTGGATAACTCTGCCTGCGTGCTGATGTATAACGTTTGTTTAGGTTTGTGCATGTGTGAGGTGCTACGGACAGACTGATAGACGAACAGACGGACATGCAGCTGGGTTTTGAAGAAGGAGAAGGATAGGGAAATATATAGGAATGTCGGCAGCGGAAAAAGGGGGTGAAGATGCAGAATATTTTTGTTTACGAATGTGCTGTTGTTGTTGTTATTTGTTGTAACATGATACTTTAGTGAAGTGTGGATATCTTCTTTGATTGAACCATAGAGAAAGAATAACACGAAGCCGAATCAGCAAATTTTACTCGATCGGCTACATGGAAGCCGGAGGTCCTCAAGGGAAACGAAGAAATGCAATGAGTGAGAAATGCGTCCTCAAGCATAGACTAGCAATTTCAATAAATTTACTCACGCATATAGTGAATATTTGTTTTCAATCATTCACACTTTTTTATCATGCCTGAAACTGTTTCGTTTGATTGTGTGTGTGACTAATTTTAAGCATTAAAATTTTAGCATTTCTGGAGTTTTTGATGATTTTATGACTTTTGTTTCCGATAACGGTCGATTTATTTGAGTCGGTATGCTGGGTACAGAAATTCCCTATAAAAACGAAATGTTTTCAGGAGAGCTATTATGAATATATGTATATCGAATGAATATTGTAATCACAGCTCAATTTTGATACTATTAATTATCGCTGAAGGAGGTTTGGACGACTTTCTTGATCAGTACAACTGTCGAAACTAGAATTTTTGCAATCTTTAGTGTTTAGCAGTTTAAATAACTGCGGAGATTAATAAAAAGAAAATTATAATTAATAATCCATAATCTTTGGTTACAGGCATCCTAAATAATTGTGAATGATTAAAAATAAATATTCGCTGTATGCGTGAGTAAATTTCTTCAAATGCTAGTCTCTCTTTGACAACGCATTTCGCACTCATTTCGTATTTTTGTTTCTTTTGTTCTTTTTGCAATTTATAATAATATCATTTAGATACGACTGTGTTTCAAAGTGCAATTTTTTAATGCAAAGGAACTTTTTTTGGTAGAATTTGATTAGATTTGTTTGATGAAAATTAACAGAAAATAACACACAAATTTCAACCTAAACTGCTCAGTTCTTTAGTTAAATATTACACCTTTTGTAAAGAATAATATTGTCAAATCTTGAGACCTTTCGTATTATAAGAATCAATTTGTACATTTATGTCTATTTATACTTAATGTCTATTAACTTAATATTCCACTACAAAAGTTTTGTCCAATGCAAGTTTTCCAACTTCACGCTACGCTCGTAGAGATCATTCCACTAACAAAATATATGGAGTCTGTCCGTGTGGTTAAAGTTTAAGATGAAGCATAGGGAAAGAATACGGGCAGACTGCATATATTTTGTTAGTGGAATCGTCGAAATGTAAGTAGTATACTTTTAAGTATGTACGAGTATTTTCCTAAAATTGTTACATTAATATTTTGTAGAAATAAATCAATTTACGTTATTTTAATAAAAGTATTTGTGCTCATTTTCTGTGGATTTCCAACAAAAAAAAAGGGATGACATTAGATTTTCTTATGACTAATACATAGACTCTATCTTAGGGTCTAAACCAATTATAAGCAATGATCTTACAGACGAAAACTACAACTATGGAGGTTAAAAAGGAAGTAAACAATATTGTATATATTGTATTGGATTATATACAGTCTTTGTTGTTATGGGTAGTATATCTTCTATGTTAAAATATAAGGTTACCATCTGTATCAAATCAGATACCATTATCTTTAAGTGGCATACAGCTGAATTCGTGATAGATATCAAGCCTCATGTGGGTAGCTTAGATTTCATCTTTTATCAGCGCTTTATTCTCAATAAGCGTTAAATTGTCTAGAAAATTAGTGGCTGACTCCGCAGAAGGCCTACGGTGTAATGGCTGGAGAGAAAGCATTTTCTTTCAAAAATCAGAATTCTCTTCATTTGGGCCGAGGAAAAGGCCAACCAGATGAGAAAAGCATATGTAAGGATTAGTCTCACCAGTTGCTAATAGCAGTTGACTTTTATGTTGCTTCGAAGTATGCGCTTTTGCTTAAAAGGATTCAAGTAAGCGAAAAAGATCTTGTTTGCTTTTGCCTGGTTACATCCATGTGTCTGTAAAAGGTTAAGTTTGCGTCGAGAATTACTCCTTGATATTTTATTGTTTTTGAACACAAAATTTTGTTTTTGCCTACTTTGATGATTGCTGCGTATTTTCTTGCGTTTGGGTATAAATCTTTGTTTTTCGATGTGAATGTTGTGATACAGCATTTGTTAATATTCAGTTTTAACTTATATTTATGGAAGTAATGTAACGTTAACGTTTCTAAGTAATTATTAATGTTGTTGTTGGCTATTTCAAGTTTAACGTTTGTGCGAAGTATACTTATATCCTCGACGTAAATGATTATCTGTATTTCACGTGAGGGGTATCAGATATATCAGCTACCAAAGGATTGTATAGGGGCCAGTATGGAGTAAAAGGTAAAATTTTATGTCTAGTAAATAGGAGTATATTACTCTGCAGAGGGGTTTACTTACTTCAATGGCATCAAACATTTCCGAAAACTATTCAATTTAACACAAAAGTATTGTTTAAATAGGAGAAACCTATTAATTTTTGCACTAATTCAATTAAAACTAATAGATGCAATATTAGCCGGTTAATAACGCGTTTATTTCTGAGTGTAATAGTGTTTGAGTTTTCGCCCAATCTGAAGTCGCCGCTGTATGATTTTAAGGAATTAATTCAATAATAGACCTTTTGACTCGTCTGTAATCCATTCGCCAAAACTCAATCCATGGTAAACATATATCAATCCCTCCCTCTCTATTTCCCTGTCCGTCGTTCCCGTAAGTAGTCGAAATTTCTTGAATTCGTATCTCTCTGGACGCGATATGCTCTGATACGGTTTTAATTAATTTTCCCTCACCTACTCAATTTCCATTGAAATACTTAAGCTCACGTATCGATTTTACATTCAGTTGCGTTGCGTAATTTGAGTTAAAAAAGCCGATAATATCATTGAATAGGAAGCCAAAATGTGTATGTGTATCAAGTCATTGATACAAACGGAGCCAAGAATTGCGACGAATGTAGGAAATTTATAGAAAAACATTTTTAAGGATTACGATTCAGATTAGTTGAATGAAGGGTGTTGAAAAAGTAAAATGTGAGGGTTGTATAAGAGACATGAGAGAACAGAAATTAGAAGCCATTCTCAGAACTCTTCTTTTAAATAAAATAAGTAAGCAACATAAAAGACAGAAACATATTTGCGCTCTTGAGCCAATAGTAAACCTTTTTCTGATATACAATTGTTTTACAGCAAATGCAGTTTTCTACTATACGATTGTTTAGTGAACTTATCCTAAAATACATACAGGCATGGACGAAGACTTTGTGTAATCGCTTTTAAGAAAGTCATATCTAATTTGGAGCAGGTTTATGCAGGAGTAACTGATACCGGCGTCAAATGTGGTTTACTTCTCTTCAGTCTTTTGGTCTTTCTGCAGTCGCTATTTGTGTAGCATTTATATGTCTGATTTTTTTCCTATTTGTAATAAGAAGCTGAGTCATTTGCTCTGTTACTTTTCCCAGCTCATTCTTTCCAGCCATTTCCATGTTTGCTTCTGGTGTTTCAAAATCGCGGATTGTTACAGTGTTAATGGCAGGTGCTTGATCCAGATATCTATAAAGGTGAACCTCAATTAAGTGGCTACTTTGTGCCTTAACTAACCACCTGGCACAAAAGAAATTCGATATTTCTTTGCATACTATCTTTCATTCATCCAGTAATTCCCTAAAAGTGTTTTATTACATTTTTGTTTGAGGTATTTTTTTATTTATCTTGTCTCGCTATTATCATTGTTATCTTTGTTATGTTTTCTTTGTTATCTTACAACAGAATGGAGAAGGAAGTAGAAGAGAAAAGAATAATACGGTGAGCAAAGGGATTAGAATGCATAAAATTAGAGTTAAGTAGTAAAAAGGTTTGCGGGTTGATTGCACTCTTTATTGAGTGAATACGTACTCCTCCGCACTCGGACTTCCTCAGTTTTTCTCTCACTCCTTCGAACTTATAATTTGAAACTCTTTATAATTAATAAATTGACAGAGCATTGTGTTAAAGAGGAAATAGTTTTGCTGTGTCTTCAAGATTTTTGGCGGATCATTTAACCGACGCTATCGCTGTAAGACAAAGGACGACGCGAAAGATAATCTATCTTCGAACCGTGCCATGTTTCTTACTTATCATTTTGACACTACATGTTACTATCTTATGTGGCCAACACATGAATTCCTTGTAGGTAAAATGATTTTAATTAAAGAAGTTGTACTTAGTTATGCGAGCTATGCGAAAGTCTTTCGAGTGTCCTTTTTGGCATTAGTGATTGTAACCAAAAATGTAGATTATATTTGGATTTTATAGCATCCCTAAATACCAAATATCTACTTTCTACTTTCTAGAGTTGTTTGATACAAGAGAAGTGTTCTCTTTGGTGGCATCGCTTGCATCCAAGATCTTATAAGAGTCTCAAATACAAAATTTCAACTTTCTACTTCTCTCCTTTTTTGAGTTATTGAGGATATATACACACGTCACGACCAAACTATTCAAATTGGACTAAACTATTCAAAGAGACGGTGAAAATGTGTATTACGTACTATCTATTTTACTATTATGTAATAGTATCTTATTATAATGTACTATAAATAAATAAATAGTAAAATAAAGTATTTACTATGTATAGAAGGAAGTAAAAAAAATGACATATTAAATGGAAATTAATACATATTAATATAAAAAGGGAAATTTTATTGAAAATTGATTGGCGCTAAGACAATTTAAAAATTTTACCATCTTACTTGTAAAATTTAATACAAGGAATGGCACCATCGCATATAATAAAAAAACAATAAGTTTTCAAAGGGTTTTTCACCCAAGATGCAAAACCAAGAAAGCATTGATTAAAGATCGTCTTGTTAAAATACAAATTCAATAAGAAAATCTTATCTTTTTCTGAAAGGCAGATATTTCATTCTATTTAGTTTTATTTTAAGTAAATTAGTCCCAAGTACAGATATTATCATATTTTTATGTGTATTTCATAATAAAATTATGCTTTTTATTTAATATTATTAGCCTTTGTATTGCATATGTATTCAAATTTTGTGAAAATTTACTTTAAAAGCTACGATTGATACAGAAGTGGTTAACGACACTTTCTTGTCGAAAAATAATCATGGGCTCTTGTGATCGAAGGTAAAGAAATGTTTTTATTTTTAATTTAACAGTCGTGCAGTTGGACTCTACTCTAACCGCAGAACTTAGTGTAATTTTAAATATTCCGCTTTTAGTGTAATTTCAAATATTCCGTGAATGACAACATTGAAATGAAACGAAACCATATATTGATGGCTATGCTTGGTTTTTTATTATTATTATACATTACAGAATATTATTGTGTTAACTGTGTATATAAATAAATTGATTATCGATTAAATCGAATTTTTATGTATATGGCATTGTCGCCCATGAGCAGCCATTCGGCCACTCATTTTTTGAGCACCTTAATTTGTATACAATGAGTGCATTTGCCGAAATTGCGTGGCCATTCATGAAAGTTTGATTTGGCTACACCCAAAAAAATTATAGCTGTTTGTTTTAATGCGGATTTTTCCTTTATATTATATAATATTATTATATTTTATTGCAAAAATCATATCTTATGTACAATCTACAAGATTTGTTACGAATAAGCTCAATTCTTCATATTATCTCATCTAATATATCGTTTTCCGTCCTTCTCCAACTAAAGATTCGTAAATTTTTAGCAAATAATTGAGGTGTGATACTTTTCACGCTTGTACATGTTTGTTAAAACTTTAAATGTGTTGCAATAATCGTAGCAGAATTTAACAAAAAGAAACTAATGCTTCGTACTTCGAAGTATTAATTTTTTTCAGTGGAGGTTGAGAAGTCGTTCATACACATGCTTAAAATGTGACAGTGTGAGTTTGGACATCGCTGTTTTATACTCTGCAAGGCTGGAGATTAACGAAATGTTGTAAAACTGAAATGTTGCTATTCCAGTATTTATTGTAATTTGGCATTTATAGTAGAAATGCTGATATTTCCATAACTACTTGAATTAAAATTATTCGTACATTGCAATTAAATTTTCTAAATGCATTGTAGAAGAATGGATCTACAAAACGAAATTTATGTATTACAATAAACAATTGCTTTATTGTATTATAATTTCAATATTCGGAAACATAAACACTGAACAACATAAAATCATCAAGGAGCATATGACGACGGTTTGCATAAATGCAAAGTACTTCAAATGTAAGTGAAAAGTGATATGAAAATGGACGTACTTACTATTTTGCTTACAATGTCATGAGGAGCGAATGCAAAACCAATATGCGCAGTTATGAATTTATGATATCATTTTTATACTTCGGGAATTTTCGCGATTATATACGTGTAAGTAATCAGTGTGATTAAATTGTGAAAGGTTGAACCAGTGCTTTAGAAGAATAAATCTGGTATTTATTATCATAAAATGTCAACCTTTTTTTTATTCCTTTCAGAATATGTAAAAACAGAAGCATTTACTTATGCAAATTACGTGACCGAAATAAGGAAACTCTTCAAGAATACAAGAGAAGAAAGTCCAAAATATCGAATTCGCAAATATAGGAATTACAATAAATTTCAACGTTCATATAATAATATTTTATAATAACATAAAAAAAAGAGATCGCTTTTAAAATTTAGTTTGCATAGTTTTAGGCCAGATTTCTTCCTCATGACAAGATAAGGCAAAAGCGAATGTGTTCCATCAAATCATTTCCCTTCACTTACTTTGTAAGCCCTTACGGGTCCTAGGACACGCACGTGTAAATTTAAAGAGTAAAATCATCCACAAGCGAATGAGTTTGCGGCACAAAATCATCAAGAAATCATCGATGATGTCATGATGAGCTTTACCACTGGGATAGTATAGGAAGTAAACACCTTAATTAATATTCAGTCCTATTCACTCTTGCACTCTAGTGAACACTAAATGACGCACGTGGCATGTCGAGCCTATTTAGTTCGTACTCTGAATACATACATACCTCATTTTTACATAACATAACTGCACCTTTATTGCGACTTATTCACATTGAACCGGTTCTGCATTACTTTGAACCTATTGTGTAAGCAGTCATACATTTACCTAGTTACAAAGAAGAGTTACTGTGGACCAAGAGGTCCATTCATTTTTGCAGGGTAAAGGCACTGTAACATTTTCGTTTTTTTTTTTTTTTTTGGCTGTAAGATACAGAGAAAAGTAGAATAAAACTCAAAAGCGAGAAAGAGACAAAACTCAAAAGCACTGATCGAAGAGCGCCTTGAAATAGATATTTCGTTCAGGTCGATTGACTAGCTGGTTACCCGCGACTTTGTGTGCTTCGTAGAGTACTTGGCGAAATATATACCCTATATACCACTCCTCACGCTATATGCATATAATATATCGTCGAAATAGGTGGGGGTTTAGTCTTTAAAACGTAACAGACAGAAAGACTTTCGCATTTATATATTAGTATGGAATAAAGTAAACAATAGCATATCAACAGAAGATTCCCAATCAGACGACCAAAACTCATTAGGGTATCATTTCGTAACACTAACGAACGTGATTGGAAGCCACGCAGACGTTGGCGAAACTCTGCCGAGAGAGGCATTTCCTAAAATTTCTGCTTGTCGATTATTTTCTGTTTGCTCTACACGACACCTTTTTGTTCACGCCAGAAATCGTACCTTTTCTGTACACCAAAACAACTGTTAATACCTCGAAAACACATAACTTCATCAACAAATTTATTATCGTTAGTCTATCGTCAGCCAGGGGTTGCGCCGACGCAGTTCCTTCAGAATTTCTAGACGCTGGCGTCAAATACCCAGAAAAACAACGAAAATAACCAAAACAAAAGAGAAAACTTTATGTTCGTTATAGCCTAAACACAGTTGGAGAGGCCGGATACAACTTCATTAATCAGCTGTCAAAATTACATGGGCTCTTATGGACAACGAGAAAAAAGTTCTTTTCCAGATTCCCACGACGTTACGTCGCTTACTTACGCCGCCAGCATTCGGTTATTTTCTAATCTGGCGGCATTTGGTTGGCGGCAGATCTGTCTTCTTCTTCTTTTGTGTAGATGTTGTTTGTGTAAAAAAAACCTTTGTATGCAATGGACGCCCGATTACGCAGCTATAACTGTGTGTCGTCGCCAGAGTTTGACGGCTGGAAAAATTGAAGTTGTATCAGGCCTCTCCAACTGTGTTTAGGCTATTAGTGTTACGGAGTGATACCCTTACTCTTTTTTTTCCAGTTTCTAGGGAAACAGAAATAAATGTCTGAATTGGAATTTAATTTGCCCATTTAAACCATTTACTGGACGACTTTTTATAAAAGAGCCTATGTCCATCCCCATGGTTCAAGATGTGTCCACGTAAAATTGCGTCAAAATCGGTGCAGCGGTTCAGCTGTGAAAGCCTTATAGTTTCCTCAATACGGCGACTGACATCATTGCCACGCCCATTTCAACAATTTAGAGGTCGACTTTTTATAAAATAGTTAACCTATGTCCTTCCCCTTGGTTCAAGGTATCCATATAAAATATCGTCAAAATCGGTGCAGCGGTTTAGCCTTGAAAAGGTAACAGACAGACAGATAGACAGACTTTCGCATTTATATGTTAGTATGGATTGTATTATATTATATTTTTATATTTATATATTTTTTTTATATTATAAATCTTTATATTTATATGTATATATATTTTTTTAACATTGTACACAACAGATTATATTGTGGCCGACGACTGTTTACATTACGAGATTACATTATATTCTACTACTATAAAGGAATGAATAACGCTGAAACGAGTCGTACAGGAAACAAAATTTTATGGAGTCAATTACTCAAGGTTGTGCAAGCAAAGTTATGTAGGTCCAACCGTAATGTACTTATCCTTCTGACAGCGCAAGCAAACGAGCAAGACATTGTAAATCTTCGTCGACCATGTACTGAATAATTTGGGGAAAATCATACAGGCAACCGCAGTAGAAAAATTAGGAGATGTCTTTGTAATAAGGATTTTTTTGCGTCTTTCTTGTTACGGTCAGAGCCAACATTAAATTTACATAGACAAAATAAAAAACCAGAAGGAAATCAACTGCAGAAAGTTATACTACCGCACATATATAATGAAACCAAAAAAAAGAGGATAAAGTTAATACTTTTCTGCAAATTTCGGTTTCGGTAAAACCGATGAAAATAAAGACAGTGATTAATCCTAATGTTACTATAAAAGGAATGAAAAAATTACACAATTGTTTACCACTCATACTCACTCACTCACTCATTCACACTCAGCATTCATTCGTTGTTCTTCGACCGTGAATGACTTCTTTTGCTCCGCTCGTCTACCGAACTGCGCACTCAAATCGTCTTTCTCAAGACGTGTATAGAGAGATTAATTTCTATTGCTTCGTCTTTTTCAAGACGCCTCCAAAAGGGAGAAATTTCTATTTCCTAAAGTCGTCTTTTTCAAGACGTCTTTTACAAGTTTTTTAATTTTTCCTATTTTAAAATTCTGTATTTTCAGACTAATCCCGTGCTGCTGTCAACAAAATTTTCCTCGCCATGAGCGTGGACGAGGACGTCGCTTCAGCAAGCGTGGACGAGGTCGTCGCTTCAGCAATCGACGGCGTCAAATCGTTCGTCAGAAGCGGCATCACCAAGTTCGGGAAGCCTTTCCTGGACAAATTTTATGGCGAAATTTCGTGTGTAGAAGAATTCTACAACGATTTCTCCGAGACATCCTCCGTCGAATACTCCGACAACGACACCCTCACCGGCTCCGAGATGGATATAGATGATAACCCCGACAACAATACTCCTCGCTCGTCATCGAAGAGAAAGAGCGAAAAGGATGGCAGTCCAGCTTCACCTACGCCACCACCGAAGGCTAAGAAAGCTGCTAACACCGCAGTTAGTTGCACGATAAACAATGACGTCAAGCAGCGCCTCCCCGCTTCCAGTACGGCCCTCTCGGATATCGTTGCTGCTTCCTGCAGTCAGCCAGTCGCTGCCTCCTGCAGTCGGCCAGTCACTGCTGTTCAACTACATCCCACAATCGGTTCCTCCACCCCAGCGACAAAGGACGCCACCGCTCATCCATTGCCGATAGCCTCTGCTTCAAAAGCCGCAACATCAAAATCGTCGCTGCAATCATTGCCAGCTGTTAAAAAATCGCGCATGCCGCCCATCTTTGGCTTCGACGTTGACGTCGCTTCTCTTCGCTCTTTTGCGAAATCCCGCAACATTGCGCTCAAGTTGCGCAACGTCAACAGTAGGAAATCTGTTATTTCCACCGAAGACAGAGAAGGCTTTTCTGTCATCAAAGACTGGCTGAAATCTGAGATGACTCAGTTCAGCTCCTTCACCCCGAAAGAAGATCGGAAGACTCTTCTTATTCTTAAAGGAGTCCATCACTCCTTTGAACCCGAAGAGGTTAAGGCTGAGCTGGAGAGCCTTAACATTCAAGCGGTCAATGTTAGCCGCTTCCAGAAGAGGAAAAGCGCGCGTAGCAGCAACAACTTTCTCGTTGAATTCAACAAAAACTGCGATCTTGACGTCATCTCAGCTACTTCGCTTCTGCTCAACCAGCGGGTTCAATGGGAAAAATTGAAACCAAATGGCGTCACGCAGTGCCACAACTGCCAGAACTTCGGACACATTGCATCCAACTGCGGCATGAAGTTTCGTTGTGTTAAATGCAACGAAACTCATGCTCCAGGGAAGTGCTCCCGTCCCTCGGTCGTCAAGCCCGACGACAAAGTTTATTGCGTAAATTGCAATAAAGAAGGGCACCCCGGTAACTATCGCGGATGCCCTGTCTACAAAAAGGTGCACGAATCACGCATCAAATCCGCTGCTAAACGCAAGGAGCAGCAACAATTTTTCGTTGAATCTGCAAAGCGCGGCGTCAATAGCAGAATTTCTTACGCTCAGGCCGCTGCAGCCAACGCTGCACCTCCTAGGCCTCCTAGGATTTCTGCTCCACTCACCACCTCTAAACCTTCTTCCAAAAATCCCAAATCCCCTCCTATTGACATCTTCTCCGATGTTGAAAGGCTGTTCGGTTCGGACTTGCTTTCGCTTATTAATAAAGCGAAAAAAGCAATCCCAGCCAATTACGCTCTTCTTAACGATAAAGCGAAAACAGCGATTTTGGGACGGCTTATTTTTGAACTATGTTTAAAATAAGCCGCCTCAAAATCATCACCTACAACGTCAATTCCATATATTCCATCCCCAGAAGAACCTCCCTTAGCCTTTTCGTCAATCAATTTAATCCAGATATTCTTCTTTTGCAGGAAACGAACTTGACTAGAAGAAACCGGATCAACCATGAAGGATACCACTTCGTACAGACGCCGAAGACCGAACGTTTCAGAGGATCCGCCATTCTTCTTAGAAACCGGCTACAAGGGAAGCAGCTACCGATCTCTTCTCTGCTCACTTCTGAGGCCACCGCCATTTCCATCGCTCTCTCCAGCGGTGAATCCCTCCTCGTCGTGTCATTCTACGTTAAGAGCGGCAGCAGTTCCAGTGACATCAAGCAGGATCTGTCCACCATCAACGTTATCTGCAAGCAGCATACTTTCTGCGTGATTGGCGGCGACTTCAACGCGCGTCATTTTCTTTGGCACGACGATATTTGCTCGCTCCAAGGCAACGCCATTGTGGATTGGCTGCACAACAACTGCATCGACCACTCGCTGGTGGTAGTTTCGCAGCAGGAAAGAACGTTTCCCAGAACGCCGTCCACGCTGGATTTCTTCTTGTGCTCGTCTACTCTGGTGAACATCGCACCGGAATTTAATAACTTCAGCTGCAAGGCCCACCTCGCTGACTCCGACCATCTCTCGGTTGAACTCGACATTCGGCTGTGCCAGAGGCTCTTTGTCGCGAGAGCTACCGCTGAACGGAAGGTCAACTTTCACAAAGTCGACTGGAACACCTTCAGAGCGCAGGTTGAAGCAGCTACTAATTGCCCGCCTACTGATCGCAATCTCTCTAATCCGGAGATTGACGATGCAATTTCACACTTCGAGGCGACCATCAACAACGCTTTGAATGCACAGGCAACTACCTCGACATGCGCGAAGAGATTCGACGACCTGCCTGCCTACATCCAAGCTATCCAGGCCCACCGTCAAGTTCTTCGGAAGCGACTCCAGCGGATCCTGAAGCGCACGTACAATTCGGCTTCGCTCGCATACCAATCTGTTTATGCTGAGCTGCGCTGTACAAACACGATGTTCAACCGAGCCATTAGGAAATACAGGAACGATGAGCTCACCAGACAGCTAGCGATGATCAGACCAGGCCCTGATGCATTTAAACAGATCAGCCGCTTCTCGGGCAAGAAGAACTACCTTCCCGAAGTTATTTCATCTGGCGACACGCAAGCCACTGATGCTCAGGATAAGGCTGAGTTGTTTGCGGATCATTTTGAGAGAAGCTTCGCTGACAACCCTCCCGCCGATATGCCCGAATTCCTCGGCCAGATTGCCAACAGCGCGACGGAAGTGGAAAGCCTCACCTTACCCGTCACTGAATTTTCAATTCTCAATCCTGCCGATCTGCCACTGGATTCTTCTACTTTCACATCGTCGCATGAGGTTTCCGAATGTGTTCAAACTTCCAGGGCGAAGAAATCTGTTGGCAAAGACGGAATTTCAAATTTCGTACTAAAGCGGCTGCCTGCGATCACGTTCTGGCTCATGGCGATCATCTTTAATAACTGCCTTAACAACAGTTACTTTCCTACTGCCTGGAAGGAAGCCAGAATCGTTCCGGTTCCAAAAAAGTCGGATAGGTCTTCGGTGGCTGGTTACCGCCCGATATCGCTGCTCTGCTGTGTGAGCAAAATCTTCGAGGCGTTGGTCTTGCGGCGTGTCAACTTCCATTGTGAGGTGAACAATGTCATACCGAAAAATCAGCACGGATTCCGGAAAGGCCACAGCACACTTCATCCCCTGGTCCAGCTTCATAACGACGTCACCGCTGGACTCAACAAAAAAGAATGTACGCTTGCCTGCCTGCTGGATTTGGAAAAAGCGTTCGACAGCGTCTGGATCTCTGCCCTTATCCACAAGCTCTGCACATTTCAGTTTGACATGCATCTTGTCAAATTGCTGCTTAGCTTTCTCTCTGGAAGGAAGTTCCTTGTCAGCATCGCAGAGTGCTTGTCGTCTCTAAGGAACATTGCTGCAGGAGTACCTCAGGGCTCCAAGCTGGGGCCTGTGCTCTTCAACATTTTTACTGCCGACCAGCCGCCCAATCCTCCGGGCACTACCTCGCTTCTGTACGCTGATGATTCCATCACGTACAGTTCGTCCATGGCTCCCGAGACGGCTCTTGGTCGCCTTAGCCTTCACATCGACTCGCTTTGGGACTACTACCATAAGTGGGGCCTGAAGATCAACTGCGCGAAATCGGAATTAATCTGTTTTCGTCCTCCGTCAACAGCGTTCAAGTCGAAAGCTGGCTATGTTGCTAGATGCAGAGTTGTGGAGCTTCTGATGCCCGACGGCAGCATCATCAAAACCAAAGAACACTGCAAATATCTCGGTGTACTCTTTAGTGAACGCTTCAGGTTCAAAGCGCACATCCAACTGGTCCTGAAGAGAGCTAGTTATGCTCTTCACCTCGTTAATCCACTTCTGAGGCGGCAATGCGGCCTCAGCGTGGCCACGAAGCTGCTTATTTATAAGCAGCTCATCAGACCAGTAATCTCCTATGGCTATCCCATATGGTTTACCATCAATCCAACTGCGATGAAGAGGATCCAACTATTCGAGAGGAAAGTTCTCCGCAGCTGCACCGGCATCCACAGACGAATTGACAGCGTCAAGTTCTTCCCCAACAGTCATCTTTACGAATTGGCAAAATTCCCGCCTATCGACCAATTTTTGATTGGTCTTGCCAATAGATTCGTCGTTCGACTTCAACTTCACCCAGAAGACGACATGCGTCTTCTTCTTCGTCACTTGTTGGTACCGGAATTTCGGTACCTATTTATTAGCTCGCTCCTGCATCGCGGGATCCCTGAGGACTTCTACAGCAAAGCCAACAACCAGCACTACCGCGGGTAGAGCGCTGCTTGCGCAACTCCTAGATTAAGCCTTTTTTTTAACATTGTTATTAGTAATTCTAATTTTTTAATCTCCTAGTTTTAGTGGGCCCTCGTGTATTGCGCCTCTTGTATATATTTTATTTTATGCTTAAGATTATTTGTAAGACAAATTGTATATAACAAATTTTCGTTAATAAAATTATAAATTGAAATTGAAAATTGAAATTGACAATTGTTTACGTTTTTTATGTTGTGCTTTAAATGTAATATGTATTTAGAACTTCATGAATTACGTTAATCTTTATTTAAGAACATTGCGTACCAAATTTCGGTCTTCTGCGATCGTTTTTCTTATTTTTGTTGCGACGTTACAATGTGCGCCGCCCTTTTCGCAGGGGAACATCAATTTATCGAGTTGAAGAAACCCCGCAGAGAGCGCAGCGCCGCGTAAAGACACGAGCCAAAAATAATGTACTGTTTGTTGTGTGAATTCGATGAGAGGATTTTGTAGTGGGACGATTAAAGTTAATTGAAAGCATCGCAAACATTTCCGAATTAAATGCTTGCAAAATGAAGTAAAGATTTATGAATCGAATGGTTAATTAAATTTTAAAGCGGGCTGCAGTGGGACAGTATTATAACTTCATTTACGGGATGTGGGTTGTGGAAGGTATGCAGAAAAGAGAACGCAGTGGCACATTTAGAAGCTAACATATCAAATATATAACACCCATCACAAAGATCAATGTGATCGAAGCGAGTGCTCAAATGAAATCAGAAGGAAGCAAGGGTCAATTGTTAAAAGGTTCAACCGTGAAAAATGGGCAGAAAGGACAGATGACCGTTTCGTATGAAATTGGTTTAAGCAATAAATTATTTAAAGTGAAACTAATCAGTGTAACATCTTAAAGTACGCCAGACTTATCATTAACTGTTGTATTCATAAATTTGTGCAGAGCATCAGCACCAACACCAACACCAACAATAATATCAACAGCAAACGCAATTATATGAGATGGTGGCAAGATCGATTAACTGCCGGCGTTGGAGCAAAAACGTGCAATTTCTCTTCTCGAACTCTATTTTTCCTTCTGTTTCATTTCTATGTGGTATTTTTCGAACAACCGATGATAATTCGTTGCACTTTGGATACAAAATGCGAACGTCACATAAAGTAGACTTCGCAACCGAAATATCAAATTGTAAACCCCGGAGTGGTCTGTTTTTAAGAAATATTTAGCGACAGCGTCATTCGTATGGTTAATGGCTTGCATCTTCTTCACGAAGAATTTTAAGTTCCTCAACTTTAATGTCAACCAACGCTACACGAAATTTATAGTAATAATTTTGCAACTGCAACAAAAAGAATCTCATAGTAACCAGACATTGGAACTACATCCGAGCTGGGACAGGAAGGAGTGGTTTCGCCTTTTAGGATATGCTGATGTGTAGCTTCTGCATGACCCAATCAGAGTCTAGAGAATATTTTTACCTTACATTTTTCTGAGGTAACAGGATAAACAACTTTGATTAATGCGCCGTTGATAGCCGAGTAGTGGTGATGGTTAAGGTTTTAGAACGTATTAAGTTGCGGATGTGTCGATGAAAATCCGTTTTCTCTACAGTTGAATCCATAATAATAGGAGCGTGACATGCAAATTTGGCGGCCTCATCGGCAAGGCAGTTACCAGTGATATCAATATGTCCCGGAATCCAGAAAATTTTTAGTCTTTTTTGGTTTTTAAAAATTAATTCTCGTATTCTTGATATCGTATCCCATGAGGAGGGATGAGGGGTTTTAATTGCCAGAACCACTGACAAACTGTCGCTGAAAATGACAGTTTTGTTACCCGTGGCAAGCGCAAGACGGCAATCCTGTTATATACCCACTGCTTCGGCGGTGAATATCGAAGAAAAAGTTTGAAGAGTTTTCGCAAGTAGATTATGGCCATTGCTGATGATTGAGTATGAAACAGCGTGATCCGTTTTCGATCCATCCGTGTAAAAAAACTTCCACATCTAAAGTAAGCACGTATATTGTTGGTATGAGGACTCTTTTTTTAGATTAAAGAAATTAAACTTAATATAAGTAAAGTTATAAATAAATCCAGTCAATACTTGGATTTAGTACTGGGTTTTTTTAGTGTATCTACAAGCAGCTCATCAGACCAGTTATCTGCTGTGGCTGTACGATTTGGTTGACCATTTCTCCAACGCTAATGCAGAAAATCAAAATGCTTGAGAGGAAAATCTTGCGCTCCTGCACCGGTCTGTGGCGGCGTCCTGGATCTGTAAAATTCTACTCCAACGAATCACTGCTACAAGAGGCGAAAATTCTCAATTGTACATTGTTTGTTCCTCCAACAGATTAGAGGAAAATTTAAATATTTACAGTTAAAAACTTTATCAAAATATTTACTCTTAAAATAAATGTACATTCTTATACAGAATATAAAATATAATTTACATAAGTATGTTAATTTACTCGATCCGTATATTCAATTATTCTTTAAAAAGAACGCTGTATACTTTTGCTTAGTTACTTAAATTTGCGGAGAGAACTCTAAAGTAATGAAATGAGTATCCTCCTGACATCAAAAAGGTAATCCCTTTCACAGTCCGAATGGTGTAAAACCACTCTTCTTGATATTTTTAAACTCCCGGTGCAGCTACGCAGATTACGGGGTCGTACTGTACCACATTGGTTTACTCTTGCATTGTGAAAACTTATTCATAATACGTTGGAAGTTATTAAATGCTGTGCTATGGACTTTTAGGATATGATTCGCCTGTCTAAAACAAAAACTACGCTTCTTATATTGCTGAACTGAAATTTGTTCAAAAACAGTTCTTACTCTTTACTTTACGTGATCATCCTTGGGATGTATCTTCAAAATTATCAACTTCAACTTAGCATTTAAAATTGATAGATCTGCAATCACTTGTTAATTGCCATAATTTGCTAAACGCTACCTTCATAACAACAAAAACCCTTTCTGCCACGATCAGATCTCAACAGCTACACAAAATATCACTGCCCACGCTCCATAGATACCTCCCACAGTAATTCTCCCACCTTTAAAAAACCTATTTTCTTACCAAAAGAAAATACTCGAACCGTTTAACAAAAAATTATCACAGTCCTGCACTCTCTCCTGCTCCCATTAGTTAGAACTCTTTTTCTCTCTCTCCAAATAGCCCCGTTCTATAATTCTCACTTATTCTTTCTGGTGTATATAAAGTATAAAACTACTGAGAATTATGATTATGTGTAGCTACAATGTTTTAAAAAGGAATATTAAAGTTAGTTATCTAGGTATGTTTAATTTGGTATTGCATATTATTGTTCCGTTAAAATGGAACTTAGCTGTTGCGATTGCGACATACAACATCCCTCACCCCTACGGGAAGAAAAATTTATTATCGAGAAGCGATGGTAAATTTTTCATATATGTATATGTGTATTCAATATCGATGCTTATTTTAATGATTCCTAATTTCTAGAACATTCTCGTTAACATTATTTTCGACCTTTCAATAAAGATTATTGAAATACTTATATATTTGCATTATTAAAAGAATCATTAGTTTTAAGTATAGGTGTTTACACATTTTGTATCATTAATAATTGGAATAAATTGTTGAATGTATCAATATATTGTTTACATTTTTCTTTATATCTATTTGTATTGCTATTTTGCGTAACAATTTTTGGAACTTTTCTTTCTGTTTTTAGTTTATAAATTTTGTTCTTATTGTAACGTCGTCCGTCATGTTGATATCTGCTACTTCTTGTATTAGCGAAGCGAAACCAAAATTATGAAGCACTACTGACGCAGGATGCGTGCGATTCGAACGACAATTGCGAAGTGTTTCTGTGACGGGCTGCTTCCAAATTTTCCGGCCGATTACCTGCATCGGGGGTATCTTGACTGGAGCAGATCGACTCGATTGACGATCTGTTGACATGGTGTTCTTCTGATGGTTGTAGGGTTCTTCTGATGGTTGTAGGGTACTTCTGATGGTTGTAGGGTAGCTGTTACATGGTGACTCTTATTGTTGTTGACGGCGACACTTCCGGGATGATTACTAGCAAAACACGCTCTTTATTGTTGGTTTGAAACAGGCGTTCCCACGACAAAAAACCGCCGAAAACCTTCTGTTTCCTATGAGACGTTGACCCTTCGCTATTTGCGATTACGAAAGAAACTGCAAAGAATTTTGCAGCGCGAACTCAACACGGTGAACGATGAATATAAACGCGTAAAGGCTGAACTCCAGTGCACGATCACCATGTTCAACAGAGCTTTGGCGCAACATCGGAACGACGACCTCTGCAAAACACTCAACGACATCAAACCTAGTCCAGATACCTTTAAAAACATCGGCTTCATCATCAATAGCTTCCAGGACAGAATCTCCGCTAGTTCACAGTTTTCTAACCAAGTCAACAGCAAAATCGAGGAAATTGAAGGCTCCTCGTCCACGATCACAGTCTTTTCCGAAAGCAATCCTTCGGATTCTCCTTCGGATCACTCTGTCTTCACATCTCCGGACGACGTCAGAGAATGCGTCATGCTCTCTAAGGCCAAAAAATCTTCAGGCAGAGATGGTATATCCAACTACATTTTAAAAAGATTGCCTGACATTTGTTTCTTGGTCTTGACAACAACTGCTTGAACAATGCTTACTTCCCGCGTGCTTGGAAGGAAGCAACAATCGTCCCAGTGCCGAAGAAAACCAACCTCGACTCAGTGGAAGGCTACCGACCAATTTCACTTCTTTACTGCATCAGCAAAATTTTCGAAGCGCAAATTATAAAACTAGTCAACTCGCACTGCACCGAGAGGAATATTATACCCAAGCAACAGCATGGTTTCGTCAAGAAGCGCTCTACAATTCATCCGCTCCTCATCCTGCACAACGACGTCACTCTGTCTCTCAACAAAAAGGAGTATACAATTGCTTGTCTTCTAGACATTGAGAAAGCTTTTGATACAGTTTGGATCAACGGCCTCGTCTACAAATTATCACAATTGTCGTTCAACGCTCACCTCGTCAAGCTCATCTTGGATTTTCTCAAAAATAGAGTTTTCTTCGTCCACATCAACGGGAAAAAATCTTCCCTTCGAAGTATTGCTGCTGGCGTACCGCAGGGTTCCAAGTTGGGGCCAATTCTCTTCAACATTTTCACGGCCGATCAACCACCAAATAGCGCCCGCACCAAGACACTCCTTTACGCTGATGATTCCATCACGTATTCGACATCGCTGTCTCCAGAAATAGCTGCTCGACGCGTCTAAACGCACATCCACAAATTATGGAGCAACTATGAGAAGTGGGGCCTGAAAATTAATGCCATGAAAACAGAACTCATCTGCTTCAGAATTCCGTCTACCATGAACTACAGACGACATCCTGCTCAACGCTGCAGATCCATCAGCATCATGCTTTCAGACGGCAGCGCAGTTTCCTGCAAGACAACCACTAAGTACCTCGGTATCAACTTCTGCGAACTCTTCAGATTCAACGGACACGCGAGGGAAACGCTCAAGAAAGCAAATTTTGCTTACAGTCTTGTGTCACCGCTTTTGAGGAAGCAGAACGGTTTAAGCACACCGATGAAGCTACTCATCTACAAGCAGCTGATTCGACCCGTCATCAGCTACGCTTGTCCTATATGGTTCTCCATCTCGCCAACAGTCATGGAAAAACTCCGCCGCTTTGAGAGGAAGGTGCTTCGTGCATGTGTCAGCCGTTGGCGCCGCCATATTCTTTCAAATATTACTCAAACGAGTCCCTATATTTGATGGCCAACATCATGCCTATCAACGAATTCCTGGAATATCTCGCCAAACGCATCCTCACCAGCATAGCCGATCACACGGACGAAGAAGTAAAAAAACTCTTCCTTAGAAGCATCGAGCCGGACAACAGATACCTGTCTATTCAACAGATCTCGCAACCCGGATTAGATCCTAATTTTTATATTAAGAGGAATCCACGACATCATCGTGGTTGATTTTTTAACCACCCAGCTCATTATTTTTATTTATTATTTTTTAATTATTTATATCCAATAACTTCTTTATTTTTAAGCAACAAACTGTAATGTCAACGCTCTTGAGTCGGCCCCTTCAGTGCCGACTACTTTAATGTAAACTATTTTAAGTTAAATTATAAGCCAAATTGTATATATTTTTCGAATTATAAATAAATGAAATTGAATTGATTGAATTGCTATGGTTTGGCCGACTTCATCTCCAGCGTATGTTGTGATGAGGTTCCGCTCACTATTATGTATTTACAATTGGTTTTAAAGTTTTCTTTACTGTAACGTTTAATTTAATTTTTCTTTAACATGATAACCATTTTTATTTTCAACAATTTAATTTAGATTTCGTATGTATATCTTGTACGTATGTATAATCTGTTTTTAATTTCTTATTTCAGTTTTCAAATTAGAGTAAAATAAAATATGTACATAAATCCCTCTATTATATGCCTACATTATTTTCATATACTTATATTCTCATTCGTATTCTTATTTGTGCATTTGTGGTACATGTTTTTGTTTTAAAATAACATACATATATTTAAAATGATTGTGTTTAATTTAATATTTAATCTGTTTTGTGTAATCTACTGTTTCTTATATTGTGAGGTGTTTTTTAAATATTTTCACTATTGTTTATATGTTTTACAATTAAACGTATGTCAATATATTTATATCTGTTAAATGATGCTAATGTGTGTGATATATGATTTATCCTTCATATATTCTATTACATGTGCATTTATTTGTTTAATACAAGTAATAGCAAATGCAATTTGCATTTGTTGTTTTTTCTTAATTATAAATTCATCAAATTTTCTATACTTTTCTATACTGGAAACTAAAAACAAACATTGAGCCTGTGTCAATGCAAGTTAATGGGTAAACACTTTCATTTCCTTACGACGGCCTATATCTAATGTATATATATCCCTAAGAAATTGAAAGTGTATCTGATTATAATATATTGAATAAGATCCATTCCCTTTGTGCAACAGCACTTACAGCTTCTTACGATTATCTATTTGGAATGTATAGATAGCTAAGAAACTATAAGTGTGCATTTTTATATATTTCCCTTTTTTTTATTAATTTCTCCCTATATATATAGTTATTTAAATTATCATTTATTATCATTTATTATTTTTACTGTAGTACTTTAATCTGTTTTACGCTTGTTTAATTGTTGTTGTATAATTTAAGTAAATTGTTTTGATAGGGCTTCTCTTTCCCTTTAATTTTTATCATTGTTGCAATAGGACTCTTGATGCTTACTACTTTGTATGGCCCTATCCATATTGGAGAGAATTTATTTTTCTTACTCTGATTTTTAATTAAAACACTATCTCCTACATTGAATTCTACTAAATTTAATTTACTGTCATATTGTCCTTTGGACATCTGTTTTGACTTTTCCTGATTCTTTCGTACGCTCTTTGTATTTGGAATTTTAGCACCTTATTGGGATCTTCAGTATTATATACTGGACTACATTTTCTCCTCAGATTCGTTGGCATCTCTATATCAAAACTAAAAATTGTGCGAAAAGGTGTCTGTTTGGTCGTAATGTGAGGTGTATGGTTGTGAACGTGCATTGCTGCAGTGACCACTGATCCCAATTCGAGCGATCTTCTTTTGCGAAACTACGCAAATATTCGGCTAAAGGCCGATTACTCCTTTCTAGCGAACCATTAGCTTGCGAATGGTAAGGCGTAATGTGTAATTTTTTAATGCCTAAAAGTTTGCATGTATCCGAGAATAATTTTGAAATGAAGTTGGTTCCGTTATCAGTGATAAGAACTCTTGGAATGCAGTAACGCGTAATAATCTCATCGTAAAAAGCCCTAGTTACTGTGCTCGCTTCTGCGTCTGGGATGGCTACACATGCCATGAATTTAGAAAAATCGTCTTGGAAAGTCAAAATATATTTCTTGGCCGAAACAGTTTCTGGCAGAAGAGCTACAATGTCCATATAAACGTTATCAAATGGCCTCATTGGTGTATCTGTTAATACCATGGGCATTTTGGTTAATTTTGAGCTTTTGTTCATCTGGAATTTTGGACAAGTTTTCACATAGTCCTTTATTTGCTTCTGCATTCCAGGCCACCTATATTCTTTTCAAATTCGAAGGTAAATTTTTACCGCGCCGTGGTCTGTAAAAATTTGGAAATGTCTTCCTAGTAGATAAGCTCTAAAATTTTTAGTTGCCAAACAATTGCTAAAAACTCTTTTTCTATTGTAGAATACCGTTTTTCTCTATCACTTAATGTTCGTCTGGCGAAAGCTATTGGTTTATTTTCGCCGACTTTTCCTTGAGAGAGCACTGCGCCTAATGCTTCATTACTAGCATCCGTGCTAAATAGAAATTCTTTTGAAAAATCGGGGTATGCTAATAGTGGTAATGAAGTAACGGCTGCCTTCAAGGTGTCAAATGCTTTTTGACAGTTTTCAGTCCAAATAAACTTTACATTTTTACGTAACAATTTACTAATTGGTAACGCTATCTTTGCCATGTCAGGTATGAATTTTCTATAATAATTTACCAAACCTAAGAAAGCCTGCACTTCCTTTACTTTTTTTGGAGGTTGGATGTTTTTAACGTATTCCACTTTGCTTGGGTCGGGGAGGACTCCGTTTTCTGAACATTTATGGCCCAAATAAATGTATTGTAACATTTACTAACATTATGTTTTAACTTATTTGCTCTTCAAAAACTTTCGCTAATCTGTATGCATGCTGATCTAAGTTGCTACCGTATATGAATATGTCATCTAAATAGACGAAACAGTCTATTCCTTGCAATCCTGTTAGCACGTGATTCATTAATCTCTGAAAAGTGGCGGGTGCCCCTGTTAATCCGAAAGGCATTCTCTTAAATTCTAAATGTCCTAATGCTGAGCTGAAGGCTGTGTTTTTCCCTATCATTGTCATTTACTAAGACTTGATGGTAGCCGCTAGCTAAATCTAGAGTTGCAAAATACCTGCTACTACCTAATTGGTCTAAAATTTCGTCAATACTTGGTATTGGGAAAACCTGTTTAATTGTAGCGTCATTCAATTTCCTATAGTCGACAACCATACGCCATTTCTTTTCGCCATCTTTTCCACATTTCTTTGGAACTATAATGGAATATTTCACGGCGATTTACTCGGAGTTATTATGTCGTCTTCTAGCAACTTATTAATTTGTTTATTAACTTCTTCCCTATGTGTATGGGGAAGTCGGTACTGTCTTTGATTAATTAGTACTTGGTCTACTCTCATGGGAATTATGTGCTCAATTGGTTTCCATGTAATGGAAAAATATCATTACATTCTCTACATAAGTTGCTTATGGAGTCTCTTTCCTCTTTATTCAAGGATGGATCCAAATCTAATTCGTGCATTAAAACTTTTAATCTTTGCCTAATATTTGAACTAACCAAACTGTTAATGGTTGTATCATTTTTTGGCATTTCAGACTTACCGAAATTGCTGAATCCTGGAACGAATTTGTCACTCAGAGTGAAATCTTCTTCCGTTGAATTCAAGATCGGAACGTTAACTTTATTACTTGTTACACTTACTAACGCATCTCCTAAGAACACACCTGGGGAGATTTGAGTTTTGTGGATCACCACTAATCGCAGTTTGGTTTTTAGATTCATTTTTATAAAACATGTTGATTTGGCTTTTATCACTCCTCGTGTCGCGGGTGATAATTTATTTTCTGATTTTACTAATGGTAATCTAGCTATTTGCTCTCCTTTTAGAGTAACTATTTTTAGCTCTTTTTTAGTTGAATCTAATATGGACTTATTCCATAGGTCGTCCCTGCCAGGTGTCCCGTCGCCTGGCAATCTTTGTTCAAGTGACACCTTTTGTAACGTTAAATCAAGTCATGTCCAGTCTTGATGGGTAGCATTAACAGTTCCCTTAGTGGTTGCACAACCCCCGAAAGCTCAATTTAAAACTCGCTTTTCAGAATGATCAATTAATATATCCCTTTTAATGGACTTTTCTTTTACTAAGCTGGTGTCTGCTCCTGTATCAACCAATAAGATAAGTTTTTCATTATTTGCCTCTGTTGTTGTTGTAGCGACAATCACTTCATTACTTTTGAAACTATATGTTGTGCTACATTCCTGTTTTTCTTTTTCTTGTATACTTTTGATTTCACATTCTTGAACATTTATATTTGGTTTTACTATTCCTGAGTCTTCTAACATTTTATCTACTGCAGTTTTGTTTTTAATGGTTTTTGTATTCACTATTCCTGTGCTAATTGTTCCGACATGTTTCTTTTTCGTTCCTTGTTCAATATTATTTTGACGAATTTCATCCAGACTCGTAGACGGGATAACTGTCTCCGTGGACGTATAACCTATCTTCCCGAATCTGTCTGGCCCAAAATTACTATTCTTTCTGGGTTCCCAGGTTACTGGCCTTGCCTGGGCCCTCGGTAGTTTCCCTGAAATGATGCCCAGTTCTCCTTGGCCTGGCAATCTTTTAAGAGATGTCTTGGTCGATTACACCAGTGACATGTCATATTTGATTGGCTTTGTTTGGCTGGATCTCTCGTCCTCTGGTTATGCTGCCATTTCCGTTGGGTTTGCTGGCTGAGGTCTAAAGTCATTTCTGTCTTGATTCCGGAAATTATTATCAGAATTTGCTCTTGCGTTATCAGGCCATCGTTCCTGTTTTTGTTGATTTCCGCACTTCCAGTTTGTTTCATGCCCATATTTAAAACACATTTTGCAATAAGGAGTATTTTCTCTTATTAAACATTTTTCCCCCGGGGGGACCCTTTTACTACAGTGCGAACATATTAATTTATCTAAAATTCCTCTAGTGTTGGGTTTTGAGCTGTCTATTTCTCTGAACGCGGGGTTTACTTCGCTAAGTTCGTTTTGTGGATATGACGTGTTAGCTGGTAAGATTGAGGCCAGATTGACGGTAAAGGATTTTGAGTGCAGAGCATTACTTTTTTGTATAATTCCGAACGTTTCTATAGCTATTTCAATCATTGCCTCTATAGATTTTCCTGCAACATTTAACATGTGAACCCTCATTGTTGCGTCTTTTAATTCCGATTTAAATGCTGTATTTGTCGTTGTTTCAACCATGTTCAATATTGCGCTATCGCTTTGCCCTTTGTAAAAATTTTTTACAATTTCTGTTGCTTGTGTTTTAAGGGCACAGATGCGCCTTCCAAATTACCGTATGTCTTCATTTATTTGCTGGCTACAATTCTGTAAGTTATGTAAAACTGATTCCAGTGACAGCGTTGGCAAATAAGCCTTTTTGATTAAAAGGTAAAGCTCCTCCAAACTAGTCAATGGTCTTGATCGCACTAAATCAAAGGCATATCCATGTAATAGCAACTTTATACAATCTATATAGTTTTGGACGGTATAGTTTTGACCTACTCTTCTAGTCGCGAGTTCACAACCCCGTATAAATTTGTAAACTGCGCCTCGTAAATCGGGTGATTGTGTTCCAGAGAACAGGGGTACTAGTCCATTTATAAACTTCGATATCTCCGCTATACTCATTTTGCAGTTGGTCGTTGTATGTGCAAACTGTGGAAATTGAATATTATTTACCTCTGATGGACAAATATCAGCTACAAGAGCTTCTTTATGGACGAGTGAATGTTCGCTTAATAGCTTAATCTATTGGCTTAGAAGCCTATTTTGCTCTTTTAATTCCTGTATTCTTTTGTTTGCGCTTTCTAAGGATATATAACACTCTTTTGATTTCCGCGGCGACTGCGATAGTATTTTATTTAAAGTTTCTTCTGTTAGTCCTTTTTTATTTAACAAGCCGGAAAGCGTGTTATTTTCTGCTTCTAAAAGTTCAGTTCCTCTTGAAAGTGTTTATCAACGAGATTGTTGTCGTAACGACTTTTTAAAGCTCTAAATTCTGATTCACAATCATCCAATTGTTGGTCTTTATATTGTATTATTTGCTTAGTGAAAGAAATTAACTCTTCCAATATCGCATCTGCTTTTTCCACTTTTGTTATTTTACCGATTCCACTTAATTTGGTTTTTATTATTTCCAAATGTTCCTTGTTTGCCACAGTCTCCTTTAAAATTGACCAGAGTTTAGTATTTGCTTTATACTTGTGTGTTTTCATGTAAACACATAACATAGCAGATCTCATAACATTTTCTGAGCAGTGAATGCAAAAAGAAGAGATGATGTTGCTTCATTCTTTGATATATTCAAATGGGAGAGAAGTTGGTGAAATGAAAGTTGAGAACATTTCGGTAACATTTGTTTTTGGCTGATAAAGACAGTGACAAATAGAAGAAAATTTAATAGAGAGAAAGAGAGAGAGTGAGAGAGAGAGAGAGAGAGAGAGAGAGAGAGAGAGAGAGAGAGAGAGTGAGAGAGAGAGAGAGAGAGAGAGAGAGAGCGAGAGAGAGAAAGAAAGAGAGAGAGAGAGAGAGACACACACACAATTCAAAGGCATTGATCCAAGAGCTGCCGTACTTGCAAGGCAGATTTCGTTCAGGGCATAGTAAAATAAACAAGGGAGACTTATCCCAGAGAAGCTCTCCTTCTTTTCCTTCATTATCCAACCTTTGCTGTCATTTAAGCGCCTATGTACTTAATTTTTTTTTGCATTGGTTTTCTTTTGACAAGTTCATTTAGACGAGCGCAACTAGAGTAAAGATTTTGTGTGAGTGATCAGCTATAGACGGCATTCGTTAAAAAAAATGCAGAAAAAATGTGTAAACTTTTACATTTTTCAGATTTCAGTTTTGACGTTTCTCTAATATTTATTGGAATTTATGCTTTGAATTCCAATTCTAAACATCTTTGACAAGACAAATTTTAAGTTCCAAGCATTTCAAATGATATATATTGTATTATCTTGTGGAAAAGTAATTTTACAAATAAATGAAATAAAAAAATAAAAATAAAATTACAATAAATTGAAAAGTGTGCAAATCTTAAAATTAAAGTTAAAAGTTATATAGAAAATTCTGCGTATAACTCGCCATCTCTGTCTCGCAGACTATAGCTATCTTGCTCATTTCATACTTGAAAAAATGCAGAAAACAATGAAGTATCATAACACCATTACAGTACTATAACATTGGCTCGTTTGTCGCCTCTCTGGGATAAGGCTACTGTGTTTATTATACTATGGTTCAGGGGAATGGAAACGTAAACACGTAGTGACTGCAGTATGTTCACTATTACCTTGAGTCCGCGCACTATCTGTAACTAATAGCCTGCGTTGAAATCCCTTTACAATATATACTCGTTGGCTTAACTCTGAACACAAATTGCTGGAGAAATCTTTTTATGTTATTTAAATTTATATTTGAAAATTAATTTAGAACTTACAAAGTATTTTTCAGGCCCAGACGAATATCGAACCGTCGGCTTTCCGTTTATCATCCCATCACACTATCCTATGAGCTACGCGTGAATATTGTTTCAATAGGTCAAGTCTGCAATATTTTGTGGCAGTATTGCATCCACTAATAGCCATTTTACATTGCAATTTTTCGATTGAACCATTTTGCAATTTGTTTTTGTTTTCTGTGGAAAACTGTCAACGTCGAGGTCATTCGAGAAAAATGAGAGCGGATAAATCCTTATTTGTAGCAATTAATAAAATTGCTGTCGATGAAGGGAAATTTCAATTAAAACAGGCTTTTGTGCGACTTAACAAAAAAGTATTCACATTTTGGAGAGAAAAAGATCCACTTACATATGTTCAAAAGAGGATTTTTGCAGTAAAATAATTGCACAAAGCAACTCTTTAGTACTAAAACACGAATATATCACTATGGAAACTATGTATTTGCGAAATAGCTGTCAAAAAGATTGCAATGTAACATAGCTTCAAATAAAAAATTAAAGACAGTAAAAATATTCCAGTTTGCAGCAATCGAAAAATTGCAATGTAATATCGCTATAAGCTTCCCGAACCATCAAACTTTCCGCAATGAGATGAACAAATTAATTTGCTGAAACCATTCCTTCTTTGGAGTATAGTTTCATCAATTCCACAAAATACTGTGACGGTCCAAAAGTTTAAAAAAATTTAACAACTACAATATTTCCGAGCTAACGTCTATTGCTGAATTCTAGCTTCCCAGGGAAGGTAGGAGGCAAAAAAACTGAAATGTTGAATGATGAAACAAATGAAATGATGTTAGAGAAAGTGCATATGTATTGTATAAAAGAAAATCGGGAATTTCATTGCGAAAAAAGGTGGATTTCTTTATTTTTCTAGCACTGCATTAGAGCAGGAAAATACCTACAAATTGATGCATCATTCAATAAAATTGTATAAGAGCAACACCCTCAAAAACGGGTGCAAAAACGTTTTGTTGACGTTTTTATATTATGACAATATATACTCGTTAAGGCCTAATTATGCTCACTCAACAACAAAAAAGTCGAAAACAAAGTCGAATTCTTTCAATTTCAATAATCTTCCTATTCCTTTCCACTCATTAATAAACTAATAGCTGATGTTCGTGTGCTATTCACTCTTACAGCGATAATAAAATTCTGCTTTGCCACGAGCGTCGCTTCGAACCTACACACAAACACGTACATAGTTTCTGCCGTAAGTTCTCTGTCGACGTTATTCTAGCGCTTCATTTTTCCAGCGACCTTAACCCCGTACCCAATCTTTTGAAAACAACGAGTACGATCTCATGAAATCTCTTTACAATGTATACTCGCTGCCAATCTGTTTTGAAAACAACGAGTACGATCTCATGAAATCTCTTTACAATATATACTCGTTGGTCTGCTTCGTGCCGGCTCGTTAATATGCTTGATGTTGCCAGCATAGATTAGTAGATGAGACACTCGAAAATTTCCCTTATACAATATTGCATTTTCCTGGAATTCCAATGATCCAATTAAGGAAAACTTTGATACGATGCACAAAAAGTTTAGCCTTGCCGTAAAATAATGTAGCTTCGCCGAAATATTTTTTAGCAAGCACTGATGGAAAATTTATTTTAAGGGGTTTTTTTATCGAAGCGTCAAAATAAATAGTTACAAATATTATGTAACAAAATTAGCAAATATTATGTATGTAATATTATGCATTTTATTCGTGAAAAACATGTATAAAACATATTTCTAATGATAATATATATATTTCATCAAATTTTACACAGCATTTCCTAATTTGCTTCGTTTTATTTCTTATAAATGCAGTCTGTAATCGAACTTTCTTCTTATAAATACACCATTATGCGCCTAATTGCGAATATATTTTAGAATGATGTTAGCAGAATATTATAAATGAAACTGAATACAAACATACCAAACTGTCAAATTTGAAATCGATTTTTTTTAACTGCGAATAGCGAGTGTCCCATATGTTTGTTTAATATAATCTATGATTCAAAGCACGTTGAGTTTGCATAATTATCTCTTAATTCCAAGTAAAGTAATTCGAAGTTCGAAATTCCACTTACAGAGAACACTTCTGACACAAATGAGAGCAAAATCCCAATACAAATTCCATTAAACGCAACAATGATAGAAAACAAGATTTGGCCATGCGCAGGTCCGTTAGGTTTTTCCAGCACTGCTTTCCAATAAATTCCGTCATTAAGGACTGGAGCGATGGAAGTTGACTAGAATGATGGAAGATGATCAGAATGTGCAACACACTTCTTTTCTACAATCCACATGTTGGTTTCCCTCTAAACAGGAAAATATGTAATTTAGATGTGAAATTTCTTAACTAAAATTACGTAAACCTTTAATGTTGATTGAAAAGACTCAATACAATTTTAATAAATATTGTATTTTCAATATGCTTTGTTCAATTACCTCCTCGTAGGTCTTTCCAGTTCATGAACTTGAACCATATGTGGCGACCTTAATGCTCACTGTTTGACTTCCAGAGTCCTCGATGATGTATCAGAACGAAACCACTTTTTGTTGTTGGTTGGCCTAATCTTGGTTTCTTTCATTCTTGATTAAAGCGTATGTATCCATGAGCACGTAACAAACTCCAATATTTCAAAAGACCGCGATGTTAATTCATATCTAGCTTCAAATGCTTAATTTAGAAAAAAAACTGTGTTCATTTATAAATGGTCACAGAAGTATTAATTATTGTATATTTGTTTGTACTGACTTTTAATAAAATTAGGAAATAACAATACTATTTATTTTTTTTAATGAAAAAACGTTTAATAACACTAAATTTAAAATAAAAACATAAATTTCTTCTGGAAAAAATACGCTTCTAAAGTACCTAAGGCATACATTATGTTTTCAAGTATTTCAAAAAATATTAACATCATAAAAAATATTAAAATGATAATTTTATATTTTGCTATTTGCGTATTCTTTACACAACCTTTTGCAAAAGTTTTTGGTTTGCAGACTACACACGAAAAATATGAATGGTCATATTTCGCCATTTTGCGGCTACACTTAAGAGAGCACATGTAACTAGAAATAATCAAACTCTTTAAAAGATAATCAGGGCTAGAGAAACAAAGACGATTCCACTAGACACAATCCATTTTTAAAATCTATTGTTTAAATAACAAATAAAAAAACCTTTCACAATATAACAGTAAATGATAATTGCGTTTGCTTATAAATAAAACAAGAGCGTCAAATTACATTAGGGGACCTAGTATGCACATAATTAAGTTGGAAACGGCTGTTGGCAACACTAAAGGCTATCCATAAATATTTCCGGAATCAGCACCATTTGAAAACTTCCAATTGGATTCACAACAGCAAGAGTGGAAATCGTGGAATAACTTCTCTCTCCGAGAATCAGTTGCAAAAGTACGTTCAGAGTGGAGTGTTGTGTAGCGGGTTGTCGAAAATGCTAAAAGCAAGTTATAATAAATACGAAAACAACAAATTCTGAAGCTATATTGAAGGCCGAATCACTTGCAATTTTTTTATTGAAAGTTTGCAGATTGCGAAAAAGAGTGCTTGATTTTGTTTCAAAATTGTAAAACATAAAATTTTAACCAAAAAGAAACCCCAAAAAACGTTTCGGGTTTAAGATTTCTTTTATTTGTAACTTATAACCAAAAATAGCAGAAGAGTGAGTAAAATAAAAATCTGTGTCCATAACAAAAAGAAATACAAATCAGTTGGAAGCAAGTTCATACAGGTTACTAACAAGTTCAGAGCAAATAACAACCTAAATATTATTTATTGAAGTTACGTAAATCGCATTTTATGTTAATAGAAGCAGCACCAAACACGGTTACTTTCACTTTTAATTGCCAGTGATATGAATAAAAAGGTGTGATTCATGCGATGCTATACAAAATCTACAAACAGATATAAACGTATCTTTAGAGTACTTAAGTATCTTCAATATGCCGGCAGCTCTAAGCGCCTATGACTCACTGTAAAAAATGAAAAACCTGTTTTTAGTTCACTTTGCGGCTGTGTTCACCTGAAAACCCGTCTTTATTTGGTTTTACTAACCGCCGGGAACGACAGCAGCAACGTCAACAAGTACTTTCGGTTCTACTTTAATCGTATTCGTTGGTATTCCTTTACTTAAGGAAATTTATTTGACTTAAATAATTTTATGCACTTTAGAATTTATTTAAAACTTGACTAAGAAGTTAGGAAAAATGCATTTTCTAAATTTTTTTTTCTTTTTGCTATTCTGTTTTCTTGCATTTACTTTATTTTATATTTATTTATTTATTTTTAGTATTTTTATTTATTTTTAATTTTGTAACTTAGTTTAATGATTAATATAACTTTATTTCATTTAAAGTAAATGCATTTTAATTTAATGTTGTTGAATTCTACTCTAATATAATTACCTTTTTAGTTAACTTTTTTACTCTAAGAGTACGTCAACTTATTATAATAATAATTCATTACCTTTTTTTTTTTTTAAATAAATTGGAATACTTCTCCTTTTAATTTTTGAGTAGAAATTAACAGAAATGCGTTTCATTAATTATGTTTGGTGTTAGAGGGAGAGTGATTGGCAGAAGGAGAACGAGAATAGTTCTACCGCCAGGTACCAGAATAACTCCTACTTTTATTTAAAACTATTTTAGGACGAGAAAAAGTCCGCCGCGTCAGCTAGTAAAGTAAAGTAATTTTTTCCTAGACACATAAATACATATATCGTCAGTGGTTTCTTTGTTGTTATTACGCCCGAGTGTTTGTCACCATTTGCGCTTCACTTCCCTTTCCATTGTGGCTCGTTTGTATTTACTATAACTAAAAACCTTAGAACATGAAACTGACTCTGCACTTGGAGTGTGAAAAGACTACGAAAAACCGGCGACGGAGAGAGTGAGTTCATTGTGCAGCTCATCCGAGGGGAGCCTCTTAAATACTATTCTTTATTCTCTCATGCTCAATTTTTCTTTTACTTCAATTGTGTAATTGTAAAAATTATCTTTGAGTTTGAATCGACACTTTTCTTGATGACCAAAAGCGTCGACTAACCAGATTTAAATGAAGAGAAGTGCGCAAGGAAATTCAAAGAAACTGAAATATTAGCTTATGAAGGTGTAGATAAAAACAAACAGTGAACGCGAAAAATTTGCATCATGAAATCTGAAAAAACAAGTTTCAAGTACCGCAGGAATTTTCCATGTTATAGAATGAGGGAAAGGGAGGAAATAACAAGATGATTGCGGTTCGCTTTGTCACCAATTCCAGTTCTCGAACAACCTTCTATTCCTTCATCTGTCCGTACGTCCATTTATTTTAAGCACCTGAATTGATCTGCTGGCTGCATTCCGTGTGAGTTGCATACGGAATTCAATTGCAGCGCTGTACCAACATTAACCACGTTTCGATATTGTTGCTAACATTCTTCTTTTTACTCGTTGCCTGCAACTTTTCCCCATAGCACGAAACAAATTTATGTATTCGACTGTGAAGCTGCTCAGACATGGTGACGGGGACAGCAGACGGAAGCAACAACAAAAAACCACTGAACTGACACTTGGCTCAATCGGCTAATTTAATTTGATGAAAACCGCGTTTCTAATGCAATTGAAAACGGATGAGGGATCTGATGATAGACATTAAATCAGCGAGCATCTGGTCAAAATTATAAAAAACTCTCCACGAATTTCAAAGTTATTTAAGAAAAATTCAAAATTTTAAAAAAAACTACAATTTTAAGGTCACAAGGAAACATTTGATTATATGTATATTGATTTTGTATGGATTTATTTTCTCATTCGGTTAAAACGACGACGCTAAAACCGAAACGATAAATTCAGCTTTAGAATTAAACAAACAATTATCTTAATTATGTATATTTTTCTTAATTGTGGATATTGTTGAATGAGAATTACAGCAATCCTACGCAAAAATCACATTTCTTTCACCAGCTTCCAACTTTTTTGTTCAATAGGAAAAGATTATCATTTAAGAGCTCATTGCAATGGAGGCGATTGCCTCAAACCAATGTTGCTTGCAGACACCCGATGCTGTACTTCTATAGTATGTGGTCTATGTGAAGATTAAATTGATTGATTGATTAACTGACGACATAAGTTGTAAACTTTTGTTTTTCTTTAAAGTTTATGTTGTTTACGTCCTTTAAAGCGGTTGGTTGCTTTAAACGGAGTCGCTATAATCGAATTCGACTTCCTTTCTCTTATAATTTGCCGGAAAACAACAAAATTAAAACCCATTCGATTTTCACATAGACTCCTCTCACTAGACTTGTTTTTTCTCTTGGGCATTATTGTAATTTGTGTGTTTTCTCATTTGATATTTTTAGAGTACAATAACAAGAACTAACGAAGTAAAACCGGTCCCGAGTTGATCAATAGACCAAGGAAAACGACAAAAGCAACAACAAAGGCTGCTCACTCGACGTCGATGGGGAACGCGAAAGCCATCGTGAGAGTCGTGTAAATAGACCAAGAAGAATTACAAACCGAAGAGTTGCTTCAATTCCTCAGTTAATTCTTTATAGTGTTGCTTTTATTTTCGTCACCACATTTCAATGTTCGATGCTATTGTTTCAATGGCTAAAAACAGGTGCCTATATTAAAAAATAAAATAAGAAAACTCAACAGAAACATTAAAAAATAGCAAAAAGTGTGTTGAAAAGAAGCAAAATATAAATTTACAAAAAATAAAAAATCGCAAGCGAACAACAAATATTAAAAATAAAAACAATTAAAAAATTACGTTTACTTATACATTCGCTGTAAAAGTCAACTTCAAGACAAAGAATCAAGGTTATCCGCCGCGTTTAAAAGTACAATTCGTGCAAAAGTTCAAGCCGAAAAACTGAAAACAAATACAAAGCAGACTCTCAAACTAATTTTTTAAAATAAAATAACAGAAAAACCTTTTAAAAGCATTCATATATAAAAATACTAAAGCCAAAAACGAAGAAGGAATAAAACTAGACGAGGGAGAAGGCGAAAAACAGTAGTCGCAATGGAAGGAACAAAACTCAACAGTATGCAAACGTTCGTGCTGCTTTATCTGTGCAGTCATTTTTTAGGTGAGTGGCGACAAATATGTGTGTGCGTGTGTATCTATGCGCAAATGTTTAATGTCAATCCCATCCCCTAAGAAGATAAAGTAACCAGCCGAGAAATTAATTTAAAGCCTACTTAGGAGGATTCTTCAGAAGAACATCAAAGTGGGAGAACCAAAGAGAAAGAGTGAGTGCGAGAGAGAGAGAGAGAGAGAGAGAGAGAGAGAGAGGGAGAGGGAGAGAGACCCAAATAGAATATACAAAACTGTAATTTATATTACAACCAACTTTAAAATCAAATCAAATCTATTTAATTGTTTACTTAATGCTTTAACCGTCGTCTGATCAGGATTGCGTTTCCAAGCTAACCATTTTTCTGACTGAACATGATTTTTCATCAATTTGATAACAAAAATCCTTCGGCAATAAGGTAACCTGTTTATTCCGAATCAAAAAAATTACGAATTTTCTTTATTATACTCGTATGCAAAGTAATAAAGTCATTAACATCTCCATTCCTGCTATGTAAAGACATCATCAAAATCATTCTTTATAGATATGTATATCGTCCCTTGTACATCTGTTCTAAAAGAATTGCTTAAACTTAGCAATTAGCTACGCTTTCTAATGTTAATTTTTGTAAATGAGTTCAATAATTGCTATTTCACAATAAAACTTAAAACGTTGATAGCATCCGTCGAATAGATTAACGCTTGCTAATATTTTGAAATTATGTAGTTTAAATGCCAACGCTTTCATATCTCAAATCTGCAAAATGAACTTTTACCACTTTTCTTTTCAAGATATCTTAAGAAGGTGAGAAAGGCAGGACAATGTCTTTCCTGTTCTCCCTTGTTGTTGTTTCTCTCTTCCAATAGTGAGAGGAAGAACATAAATTAGTCAGGATGATGCCTTGATGCCGAATGGTGGCATTCACTAAAGAGATGGAGGAGTAAAGAAATGTCGAAGTGGCCGATGTACAATACCTGATACAAGCTGTACTTTTCTTTTCTACTTTCTTAATATTTCCAACTTTTCAATTTGTTTTATTTGGGATCTCAGTTGAACGTCTGACTTTATTTTTTACCTGCCAAAGACCTCTACTAAAACCGTATAGAAGTTCCATCTAGAAGTTTCTTACGATCTAGAATGGTTCCTTATCAATTCTATCTCTGTTACTCCTTGTATTCTTAATGTGTTAATTGCCACTCTGTGTGAAGTGGGTTTATTACCTGTGAACTTGTACTTCATTATCGACTTTATAACATTTCCTATCTTTCGTGTTTAATCTTTTGAAGTAACTTCAGCACCTGCATCAAATAAACTTTGTTTACCGTGAGTACATGCGTTTGTTTTTTAGCTCATTTCGCTAGCGACCCTAAAAGATATTTGAAGCAGATTAGAACGATAGCAAGAATTATCATTGGTTGTCCTTAAAAATGAGGAAAAATTATGAGTTTCCTGAGTGAGGTATAGCATTGAAATTGCTGTGTTTATATGCGGCTCATTGGTGTTTATATGATGATTAAGTTATTTTAAAGACCGAGCGACGGTAATGTTAGAACTGAACTTTTCTAACTCTCTCGTCTCGAACTTCTCTAACTTTCAACGGCATTCACTTGTCTGTTTTCCAGTCATAATGACTTTCTTGATCGTTTTTCAACGATATTTTTCCAATCCCATACAAATGTCATCAAAGGCTATACTATGTAGTAGCATAGAGATTATAATATATTATAATATCTACGGTAGTAGTCTTTCGTTGCCATTCTGCAGTTCTCTTTACTTAGTATAACTATTAAAATATATTAAATGTTATTTATTAAAATTACGCTATGTTAGATTTTTATTTATATTATTGGAACATTTATATCTAAATATATTTTAAAGTTTTATTCAATCCCATTAACTTTGCAGCTTTGTAAATTATATATGTATAGGGTCGTTTATTGTGTAATGCTTATTATTATTATTACATTGACTATAGATTTAAATAGACAATAGAATAGAAGCTCGCATTTTCTGCCCGTACGTCAATGGGGAAAACAATTTTTATTCCCGGTTTTTCGGGATTTAAAATTTTAAATCAGTCCCGATCAGGGCCGCGATCGGGACTTTGGAATAATAATATCAAAAATTAATAATGATTTTGAATGACTTTTTGGATTCTTAACGACTCAATATTAAAGTTGTCATATAATAGACATAATTAAGATTATAGAAATTAAAAATTGGTGCAGTTAATATTTTTATTAAAACGAAGGAATTTTAAAATTGAAATATTAAATTAAAATTTAAAAAAATATTGAGAAAATACTTCCATTGGGTTTCCTGTTTTGTTTTTAGCAGGCTTTCAGCAGTACAATTTTAATTTGAACGCAGCAAAAGAAAAAATGGTACACATCATGTGCAGTTCGTAACGCTTCTAAACGTTACACATCGTACAACTTTTGCCGGTTGAACTCTTAAATACATTTTCTGTGGAAAAGAAGTTTTGTCCAGTCAAATATCTAGTTACAGAAATTAATGAATTTTAAATTGGGCTATCTACTTTCAGTCTGTTTTAGTCATTTCTGAGCTAATTCTTACTGTGAGGTGTCAGGATGCGCAACCGAAAAGCCCGGGATTATATTTTCAAATTGTTGAAATCCAGGGGTCACGGGACCTCGGGTTTAACATCCCTATTATCAGCATTAATCCCTTCCTTAGAAAATCTGTGCACTGAAGAAACCCTTATCAATTTTGGCATTTCGTTCGCAGCGTCGTGTTGATTGCCTTCATGGTTCTGATTCGTTCACCCTACGAATCCATTCATCTATTCTGACCAAAAAGTTTTCAAATGTGTGCTGACGTCGAACTTACATAACTTCAATTAAAAGACGAATTTATCCCTCCCACACTGTGTATAGTATCCATCGATATCCCATCAAATATCTCAACACAGATAGATGGATGTATTTTTGTAATAAAGTGTCCCATCCGAAGTTTAATTGATTGTATTTATAGAAAGAGATAGTGTGTGTGTGTGAGAGAGAGAGAGAGAGAGTGAGGGAGAAACCAAGATTGACAAAGAGAGAAATATGAATACATTTTATTGTGATTGGGTCTGCGGAAGAAGGGGAAGGAAGAGAAGGCACTGTGTCTCCTGGATCTCCAATTTAGCCTGTGCTTTACCTGTATCTGGCTTCCTTGCGAGCGTTAATTTAAGTTCCTTCGCAATTGTTCTTCTATTGGAGCAGAAACGTAACGAAATTCTAATTAAAACTGGCTGCAGGATCAAAAGCAAATTTTAGTCCGTGAATGAATTCCCACAAAATATTTCCATGAAAAACAAAAAGGAGTAAGAGAATAAATCCTTATAATTATTGAGTTCTTTAAATTAAAAAGGAAGCCATTTCATCGAAATATTCTCAACACTTAGTTTTAATACAAAAAAACTGAAATATAGTTGGAACCCATCTTCAGCAGAATGTAGGAGGAATCCTTCTTAAATAATAATTATTATTAATGTTGTTTGTAGACATTGATATCAAAATGCTAGTAAATAATAGTATTTGTGGATATGTGGCAATATAAGCAACAAATTTTTTAATTTCGTCTGTTTTAAATAATTAAAGTAACACACTTTGTACTATTGTATATGTATACGTCTTCTTTCATGTCAATTTAATTGTAATATGAAAGGCGTTATATAGCTAAATAATTCAGTGTTGGAAAACTATTTTTTGAGAGTAATAATTGTAGAAGGAAATTCTTAACATGCTTACTTTTGTAGTTACAGTAAATATTTAAGTGATTGGAGGGATTTAAGCATGAGATAAACTCTTTCTAGTCTAGTTCATATCATACTCACTATAATTTTGTATTCACGAAACTCAGAAACCTCTTCAAAGGGACAATCATTGAATTTTGGTTTTCTTATTCTTTTTCGAACTGTTTCATTTATTCATTCCTAAGCTCGAGGGAAGATGGAAAAACTTAGTAATAGTGAAGATTTATTGTGAAGTACCATTGAAAGAACGTTGGCTGTGATGGAGGATGGAATGAAGATATTTGAAGTTGAAGATGACGGTGACAGCCGTACAATTCCCAAAAAATTCTCTGAATTGCGCTGAGATTTCAACGCTTTATTAATCATCAGTTTCATTATCATCAACTTCACTAAGTCCAACTGAAGCAATTATTTGAATGGGGCTTAAAAGAGCAACTGTTCCAGGAAACTTGATACTTTTTAGACTGGATACAAAGACAAACGCAGTGTGTCTCTTCGAGTTGCCTTCCTCAAGTCGTTTTAGGAATATCATGATGTGTATTGTTCATTCTTAATTACAACAGAAAGTCTTATTCGATTACTTGTTCTCTGTTCCAGTAGGATTCCTTTTTTCAATTGAAATTTTAATTGAATTATCCACGTTTTTTAAAATTCGGATCTGATGAGCACAGGACTGCGGCTGTCGTTTATTTGTTGTTGCTGTTCTTTTCTTTTGTAGTACCATCTTCGTTGCGACATATGAGAGGATGGCATTGGTAGACCATTACTGCTTTCAGGGTCGATGATATTTTAATCGTATATTTTATTTAATAATGCCGTCATTTACAAATCCAGCCGCGTCAGCTGCTTCATCTTCCTACTTGTCTTTGTAAGTCCGTCCGTCTATCTGTAAAAATCTAGATTACAGGAAAACGAACGAAGTTAGCGCGATGAAATTTCGCATGTATATTATATGTGATCCTGGAATGTTTGGTATTGCGAATGCGAAAAATCGGAACAGTGTCACGCCTACTTAATATAACAGATATGAACTCTGCTGTTCTAATAAGCCAATATTTCAACTTGTAGGTTGGAATTTTGTTCTCGAATTCATCACTTCGGACAAAAGAAAACTTACCAAATTGGGCCTGTTCCAGCCAAACACATCACAATGCCATAGACGGCAATTATAGGAAAAGGAATAGTACTAGAAAAAACTTATTTAACAGCCTTCTGTGCTATAAGCGCACGCTTGTTGGACGGTCCGTAGTTCTTTATCTTCTTTTGCGTTTTTCGTTGGTTTTTTCCGGATTTGACGCCAGCGTTGGTGGTTTTCGAAGAACTGCGCTGCCAAAAAACGTCAGGTGGACTCTGGCGTTCGGTAGATAATTTCGTTGGTATTTTACCTGCTTTGCAGACATCATCATTATTTTTTGTTATTTGTCCTACGTTGCATTTCTTACAATCCTAGTCGGACGGCAATTTCGACCTCAGAGACGAGAACAAAAAGTTATCGTCTAGAACAAAGAATGTGTTGTAGACAGGAATCTTGGTAACGAAGTTTTTAATAAATAAATTTACAATTGTTAATCACATTAATTTGATTGTTATTATGTTAATAATTACTAATTTATTAATTATTAAAAGTAGCTTATTAATAATTTAATTATTTATTTGTTCATTAAGAAAAACGCAAGAATTTAATTTTAATTTAAAATTGCCAACAAATATCCCACAAGTGCTAACTTTTAATCCAGTGCTGCATTTTATATTAGACGAAATCAACCTCCATTTGGTTGTTATATTATGTACATAAATTGTTGCCGCACTGTCAAGTTCATATTTTATATACATAATATATGTGTCCAATGAGATTCTCTCCTAGTTGAAATCGAAGTGACTGCATTTTTTGTGTTTTTGAAAGTGCTTCCAAACTATATCACAAAGTTTGCTGTGGGTGGTAACAATATTCGGTCTGCAAACTACGAACATCTTCAAGACATCATAACAGGTAAAGAAAGTAGGACGTTGACTGGCGGTTGGCGGACGCTTGGATTACTAATGTAAATACCACGTTCGACTGCGCTTCGGCTACGTTGCCATCTCGGAAGCTCGCAGCGTGCGCGTATACGACATGAGGCTGGAAATGGAAGGAAGCGGAATTGGAATCCACCATTCTTCCTTCTGTTCTTTCTTAAGCTTCCTTAAAGCCATTTTTATTTTAATTCATCGTTTAAGTTCATCATAGGCCCCCTCAGACAGGTTAATTGACATTTACTTAGTAATCAAATGTTATCAAATTTCGTGTCAGGCTGGTCTAGGTCCCCACAACCAAATCCTAGCTACTCCAATGAATTTCAAATGACACTTAACATAAGTATTAAGTTCATAAATACGGAATATCCGTCCCTTTGAAATTACTTCTTAACACAAAGATGCGATAAGATCGTGCGGGGAAATTTCTATTATGTTAATTATACTCTAACTAGTTTTCCCTACTAATTGACAAGTTAAATACGTGCAAAGCGACAAGGAGAATTGGGACGAATTTCACAAATAACTGCCTTGAGAGTTGAACGGTGTCTTGCTTCCTTTGATCTCAAGAATTCATTTTCAACAACCTTTTATGGTACTAAATTTGCAACACATTCAATTCTCTGGGATTTCCTCTTCGTGTGCCTCTGAGAAATTTGTCGTTATTTAGTCATCACTTCCCTTCGGTTTCAGCCCGTCCATAACCAACCCAACGCCTGTTCTTCCTTTTTTCTCCTCTTCAGAAAACATTCCTTGAGCCGTTTCTTCTTTTGAAATACCTTCTGGGGCTTATTAAGTTTCGGAAAATACAAACAAAAAAATAAATAAAATTAAGTTTCCGACAAGTAGGAGCTGCAAGCGGAAGCCTCAAGTCAGACCAAGAGCAAAGAAACACGATGATAATAGCGCTGTCTAACTTTAAGGGAAAAGCAAAATAGGAAAAAGGAAAAAGAAAATACCTTTTATTAAACTGTTGAACATTTTCTGTGTTAGTTCAGAAAGTCCTAATTTGGATTTAAGTCTAAATAGAATTTGCAAAAATTAAAAGTATAGCAGGAAGTGCCGACCATCAAAGAGATTACTAGAAGCAACGTACTACGAATTTGACATTTGATTGTTGGCAAAAAATGTGGAAATGCATTGCAAATACATTCACACAAAGAATTATTCATAATAGGCTCACAATTTATGAAGACTGTGTCTTGTTGCTCTCATTCTGTTGTTTCTATTACATTTCTTTTCAATCTGAAGTTTATATTCATCTCTTCTAAAGGAAATTTTTATTTATTTAATTTATATAAGATATATATCGTACGCTTACTTCATATATATTATATAATTACAATTTCAATTAGTTATCCAGCGAAGGCCTGAGGACTTGTTGTTGACTCATTCGAGGTATAATTACTAAAAGATTGATAATGCGACTTGACATATCAATTATATTACATACCAATGCAAGAATTAAAGGAGTTCCAAACAATATGAAATACGTAAATAAATATAATATAGAAATATATAAAGTAACAACGTATGTGTAAAGTAACAACTTATGTGTAAAGTAACACAAAATTAAACGGAATTTTCTTATCCTTACGCTCAGGAATATTGTTCTAGCCCACCATTAAAAGGTGGTTCGAATCCAAGTAGAGGTCAGGAAATAAAAAATGTAAACTAAAGTTTTTCAGAGGTTGGCGCATCTAAAAAGTTGTAAGGAATTATATATGTAATAGCGTTTAAGAAAAAGTCAATGGGAATTTGTGTACATACATGTGTTTTTCTTATTTGTGTTATTTTAATTTTAAACCAACGTTGAATTAAATTTTAAACTAACATATTTTTAAAGTTTACTATATTTGAAATCAAAATTGGTGTGGACTTATATCTAGACCAGAAAAGTTTCAATTTTGCACAAGATTTTTAATCGAGGAAAGGAGACTTTTGGCCAAGATTTTTAAAATATAGTTTTGTGTTTTTTGCGATTGCTTGCATCTGATGGATGATTGTCCGTAAGACCGTATCTATGAGTGAAAATGCATCCCCTAAAGAAAGAAAAAGAGTGAGAGTGTATTATCTAAATGAATATCTACCCACGACTGACTCAACAAACTGATAACTTAAAGAAGCTTCTGTTGAAATTTGTTGGAGCATATTTGATAGTTCCTTAAATTTGAATTGTGTAAAAAGATAAAGGCTAAAGCAATCCAAACTATGCACAATTTACGATGCATCATTTATTCGGTTTTATAAGTTAATCGAATTACTTATAATTTTGTTGAAGTTTCGCACATCGCGTAATGAATGTTTTCCAATATTTCAGATGTTGCAAAATATTTCGGAATTTTCATAGATGTTTTTGAAATATCTTTTGTTGTTATGTACGTCACATAACTCTCGCATAATTTATGAGCGAAAAGTATGCATTCATTAAATACGTACAAAGTTACGCATAAATTCCAAAAGTATTTAAATCACTCATTAACGGCACAAATTGAAACTCTTAACACTTGATATATTACCACAATTTAAATATGTGAAAGAATTTGCATGCATTTGCGAAGTGAGATTCGTTAATGGTTTAAATTGTTATTTAAGTTCTCGTCTTTATAATAATCACTTAAACCACTCTAAAATCGTCCTGAATTCCTTCACCAACTCATCAATCTTACAATTTTTTAATAAATAAAAGAGTCGCTGCTGTTTGCATTTCGTATCAGTTCGCGCCCTTTCCATTTAGAAAATGCCTTGGTTATAAATTTTAACTCCCACCTCGCCTTTTTGTGACCTCCTCTACGGACAGGATTACATTCATCCCTCATGCATAATTTATGTTGCGAATGTATTGCAAACAGTTTAAAGTTGCTGGCAATTAGCGGCGCATCCGAACAACTCGCGAAGAATTCATAACAACAATGAGACAATAAACCAATTCAGCTTCGTTTCCTCTCGATCTCCGTTTTTCATTTTAACTCGATTATTATTTCGATTTCGTTCATAAAGCCTTAGAATATGCAAATGCCATTGAGGGAGGGGATATCGCAGATATCTCAAGAGACTGGGGTTAATAGAAGAAATTGTAAATTCGCAAAAGGAGTTTAGTTTTCGTGCAGCAGGCAACGAATGAAACTTTCTTAAAGATATGTCTTCCTTTCTTATTACATGTTGTTTGTTTTCCTTTTTGTGTGGTCTGTTGACTGAACAAATACTGCATAAAGACAGAGTTTTCCAGGCGCACTTCCGCCTAGACAGATTGTTCAATTAATTGATTCTGAAAGAATTCTTCAAAGCGTCTATTGACATGTAAAATACTCGCTACTTGTTAGTTGAATTTTTATTCAATTAACGTGTTTACAAAGGATATTCTAATGAAATGTGACGGCTTTAAAAAGTCATTTCAAGATGCTAAGTGAAAATTTGTAATTTGAAGGTTTTTGTGGTTTTTTTTTATGTGTATTATTCAGATATCTCCGTTTTCTATTTTTTCTTTCACTTCCCAGAAAAATTTCAGCCAGCATGCAACAAAACAAGCCGAAGATTGATGATGATGCTGCTCCTCGTGGAAGCTGATAAAACAAAAAGTTTTTGAGTTTTGTTCTGGCTTAAAGACCATGACTCCAGAATTTAAAATACGCAATTAAATTATTAAATTGTAAATTATGGTAGAAATGTGACGTATGAAGCGATGAAAGTTTTGTGCACTGGTCCACTAATAACCACTAATAACATATATTTTTTTTACACGCGGAACCGAATCTCTTTTCATACACGATTTTGGAGGATGTTTCGTATTGAAAATTCTTCACTCAACTTCAACGCTTGCCTGTACATAAAACTGTATAAATAATAGAATACCATTAAAACTATAAAAAATAACATAGAAAATTACTTAGATTATGTTTTTGGTTTAAATAACATTTTATAATTTAAGCTTTTGTTGTCTCCATCACTGTCAAACGCAAGCCAATACAAATTTCCAATTCATTCAAGATCGATTGATGAGGATTTAAAGGAACGCAGTACATATATATATTCGTTCAAGATCGATTTGAAATTTTTAATAGGTTGCCTTGAATACTTTAAAAGACTCTATGACTCAACTTAGCTGCCCCATTTCATTCATCTTCACTTCAGAATAGAGAATGGAACTTGGAATTAGCTTTTAAGGTTTCTATAAGTTTTTTAATTACTAAGCAATCGAATTCGATGATTATATTAGATCGATGAGTTTATGTTCGTTTCGTTGAGTCACGTTAAGTTTACTTAAAGGCCGTTATAGGTAAACCCGCTGCCAAGCAACTTCCTCCGGATCGTTCAACTCCCTTGCGATTTATTTTTTTGTTACTATTGAAGGAACCTTTCATAGATTTTTCTAACAGTATTTTAGCTATTCCTCAACCACAACATCATTAAAATAAAACCATTTATCTTTTGATATCTCTCTTTGGGTTGGCCTTCACTTTCGTATCTAATATCGAATTTGTTTTCATTCTTATATTTACTTATAGTTCTTGTTGGTGATATTTGCTTCTCTTCATGGTTGATTTTGATCCTTTTTTCCTTGAATTCTTGTGATAAAATAAAATGTTACTTTTCGCGTCGCCTTTTGTTGTCTTAGACCGTATCCAAAAAGCATCTATTATCCGTGAATGCATTGTGTGTAGATGGATGTTACTTTGTGTGGACGTCGGTCTTTATGTAAAGATAGTAAACAAATCGACTGGCAGTTTCTAGGTTGTTTGCACTCCAAAAGCGTTATCAAATTCATTAAATGCCTTCGCCTTCGTTGGTAAGAAGCCAGCCTCACTGAACCACTTCGCGGTTGATGGCTGAGTGTGGGCTTCGTCCTTTTCCTACGCCGCCATCCGTTCTTTATGGTTGGAGAAACGAGTGCGAGTCGTCGTTGTCGGGTTGAGATCACACACAAGAAAATCAGTAATAGAAGGCATAATATTAGACAGTGTTACCAATGGTTGTTGTATATTTCCCATTTCTCTTTTTTATTTTGTTTTCACTTCTTCCATATTCTATAAGGTATGTACTTATATAATCTTACAATGTATAGCTGTTATGCTTACTCGTAACAATAAATAAACATTTCTTATTCGTGGTGTGTTAATTGTTCGTTTGCGATAGGTTTTTTCTTCATTAACGATTATACCACATCGAATATTGAATAAATTAGAAACTTTCGTCATCTTCAAAATAAAGAGACAAGAATAGCTCATTCCTATGAAGCTTTGGTCTTAATAACTCAATTTCTCACTTTGTGCAATGAGTTTGAATATGAAAGTTTATTCTCGAGTCTACCAACACAAATCGTAATACTTAATATCTCAAAAAATGGGCGTAAAAGAAAATGAACACGATGACAATAAAATATTTGGCACGATTATTTTAAGTGACTATTTCAATAAATCGGATAAATTGACGCATGTAGGGTACATAAGCTTCGGCCGGGCCGGGATCTCGTAACTAGTTTTGTCTTTATTTTCACTTCTGCCTTCAAACCCAATATCAACTATCACTATAGTCCAACCTCTATTTCTATGTGTTGGGTATATAAGCTTCGGCCGGTTATATAGCCTTACTACATAGTTTTATTTATTCCGTTATCTCCCCTTTTCACGTCTCGACGTCTGTCAGTTGCGTGTAATTTCTATCAACCAATTTTACTTCAATTCACGGTTTTCATTCTCACAAATTTATTCCTTGAATGTCAACGTTATAGCAACAAAATTATGCGGTGTTTTGTTCTTCCAAACGCTGTAGATTTTTTCAATGCCCTTCGAACACGAAATGTGGCACGCGTACTAAAGTAAACCGAAAATGAAGGAAAGAAAAGATATTGAGCGGCTGTTTAATTCTAAATTGAGGTTCAACAATAACATAGTAATTCACTCGGTGACATGTGACACGTCGCAATTTCCTTGCATTCCCCCTACTCTCCCTTTCCCAGCACCCCAATGACCCTTCTTCGCTCTTGAAGTCAGCGAACAATTGTTCTGTTATCGCCTCATTTAACGAGTTTGAATGAATTTAGATCCTAACTTAGACGAGACGTTGGCGATAAATTGTTGCTCCGTGATAATAGAAACCTTCGTCGGATATTCGACGATAGATCGATTTCATCTCTCTCGATCTCGTGTTCACTAGAATTCGTTCTTTAGGCTCTAGCAATCCGTAGCGATGAATAACTTACAAGTTCCCGTAATAAAACTTCCCATTAGTATATCAGCATCAAATTCTTATTGGAAAAAATAACATACCTGCTGTAGCGATGCAGATGCGATCAGTGACTTGTGTAAAATATGCTGTATAATACTATGTCTTTTGTGTCTTCCCATATTTTTATACCCTACACCTTAAGGTTGAGGGTATATTCACTTTCTACCGGAGTGTGTAACGCATAGTACTAGACAAGATAGGTATGGAAAAGTATATATATTCTTGATCAGCATCACCACCAAAATTGAAATAACGATGTCTGTCCGTCTGTCTGTCTGTCTGTCTGTCCGTTGAAATCACGATTACAGGAGAACGGATTAAGATTTCAAAATGAAATTTGGCAAAAATATTCGTTGCTATGTTGGGGTGTTTCGTATTGAAAATGGGCAAAATCGCCCAAGGACCACGCCTACTTTTTATATCGAGAGTGCAGGTACCTCTGTTTTGCCTATTAAAAAAGGCCATATCAGCATCACTTTTTGAGAGAAGGCAAGAAAATTTTATATGTAGGTTTAGACTAATGCTTCCAGTTAATATGCCAAATATGGGCGTGGTCCGCCCACTTTTTAAAAAAAATTTTTTGTTTTTATTATTATTATTACATATATATTGTATATTTATTATTAGATATATAATATATATATTGTATATATATACGAGTATATTATATCGCACCACTTCTAAATATATATACGAGTAAATATGCAGCTTTAAGGTGTAGGGTATTTCGGCTACAGCCCGGCTGTAGACAACACCTTTACTAGTTATATTACAAATTAAAAAACACAATGAAATGTTATTCATTTGTTCGGCGTGGATAACAAACATCTTGGTTTACAGGATGCTTTTCTATCTATATTCATTTCTTATGTAATCCGATAAATCATGGACACCTTTTCACTACGCATAGTCGGTCTTCAACACTAAAGGGATGTATTACGGGGGCAGTGCTGTATAGACATGCATTTTTGTAGTGTGCCATGCAAAGAGATTAAAAAGCAATAATTTTCCCGAAATTACAAAATTAAGGAAGAGGAAATGAATGAATCTCGAAACTTACGTAAATGCGCTTGTCTGAATTTTGCTTTTTAACGAAAATTTGTAAGTAGATTCTGTAGGATTATCTTCGCTCCGAAGCAGGTTGATCCATCGTCGGTCGTCCATCATTAAATCACTACAAATCCACGTTACTTTTATAGGTTTTGCTACCGTGCAAAGAAATATATGTAGATAGAAAATATAAACAAAACGGATTTTGGATATTGTGTGGAGCTGGACAAACTGTTATATGATTAATTATTGACTAACCATAACAGATATAATGATTTATTATTTAATTAAAATAAAATTGTTTAATTTAAAGAAGTTCTTCTCAGACTTATTTTAAAACAACAACTCGATGTAAGGCTTGTGTTTAAATTACTGGTTGTTTTTGTTTACGTCGGCCTATAAAGGATAAAAAACAGAAGACTAATAACAGGATAGTTAATTCTTAAACGACTGTGTATCTAAAAAAACTAATACATAGAAATAAGTAAGGCTTTTTCCAAAAAAATTCAGAGTTTTTTTATATTCTCTATCGAGTGAGAAAATTCCGATTTTTCCTTTACAGCAGTCTTTTGAAACGGTAGCAAAACCTATAAAGATAACGAAGATGTAGGAAAGTAGCTCCGCAAAAGTTTTTAGTTGTTTTGTTATTTTGACCACACCTTTTCCAATTGTAAATCAGAAAGAGTCACTTGTTAACCTGCAAGTTAACGAAAATTTCTGGAAAGTAACGAAGCTAAATTAAGTTTAACTTTAACGGTATCTAGTTAAGCATTTTATTTGGGGATCATTTGGATATGATGATTTGGACATTAGCTTTGGATTTCTATACAAAGATTTTAATTACTTGCTTATATTTTAATATCGTCACTTAAATGCTCGAAAAGGGTTTTGGAAAAATAACAAAAAAATTGAAGAATCTGACCACTTGCTGGACAAGTAGCAGAAGAAGGAGAAACTTTTCGAAGGAAAGTTTCGAGGAAATAGTTATAAAAACAACAACAACAGTTAGAAGCAACTTCAAAATTTCTCTATTTTAAATGAGCAACTGTTGTGTTCTTAGTTTTTGTCCGATAATAAATTCACGTACACAGACGAAAAATGTCATCGCCTGAAGCTGTCAAAAGAGATATTCCTAAAAAATATAGTGAGAGAAACAAAAGTATGGAGACGCATGGAGATCGTGAAGATTTGTTGTAGGAGTGAACAAACAAGAAGGTGTCTAAATATAATCTAATTTCCACTTCAAAAGCTGGGGAAAAGAATTTCAGGCTTGACGATGACGTAGAACCACTTAAAGAAGAAGTGTGAGGGTTGCTGGAGGTTAGATGAGAAAACTACTCGAGTGTAAGGCAATATCACAATAGTATTGCATCTACAGTATCTCTTCATTTTCTTCTATATTTTTATTCTTCCGTAACCGAATCTTGTGCAGTGAGGGTTTTTTCTTAGCACTTTAATAGTCTTGCGGCAGTCGTTTTTATGTGTACTGCATTTTGGTTCCATGAGAACGTTGTCTTCATTCACAACAACAATAATAGTAGCTGAATAATAATAAAATAATGAGCTACAGATTAAAATATTAAGTAAGTGTACTTAATGCGTATTAAGAGCGAAAGCTCTTAAGCTTTGGAGCGCAATGGCGGCTGTCATCAGGCGCGAAGTTCTGTGTATTGATTCCGTTTATTGGATTCGGAAGAAATTTTATTTGAATGGTTTCGATATTTTTAACATTTACAACACATCCGGAGCTTGTATTGTAGGTTTCACGGCAAACTATGTCGCATGCTCGTTCATTCAATGACATAACATTGACTAACAATTGAATGAGTGTTGCCTAACAGTCGGACGATGAAAGCAATAATCAGCATCCACTCATTTCATGCACGTATTGTTAAATGTCAGAGGTTCGTATGTCATTCAACGAAACAGATGTCACATTCATTCAGCAATAATTAAAATTCCAACGGACTTTGCGAACTCATATCAGATGATATTTAGTTCAGTGTTAAAGTTTTGTTATTGTTTATGTTTGCAGGGACAACAACAACGAACAGAAAATAATTTCCATTTATTATTTGCGCAAACTGCAAACATCCAGCAGATGGTCAACAAAACTGGTTCCTTTAATTAATTGGCATACAATTTCATTACCATTACTTCTAATAGAAACGTTAGTTAGTTAAGTATATGAAAACATTAATTAAAACAGAATAAATGAAATTCGAAAAATTCTACAAATGTCATAATTTAAATGAATTTAAACTAAACACGTCAATGAAATTTAATGGACGTACAAAAAACCCAACCCATGATTATGGAAAATTGAATAGCTGCATGATTCGCATTCACAGCCTGTGAATATGTAGCTACATGATTGAGGAAGTTTTGTATGCTAGACCCAATCAAGCTTCATACGACGAAACATTCACGTGATTCACATAAATTCCCAGGAACTCCTATAGCATTCATAAAAATGTCTGTGGAACTCTTTCAAGGCTTTCACTTTATTTATTTAAATAAGTTTGTGTCATATTCATGGATTCACATGTAACAACACCGTAAACCACAAAATGGACTCGGATCGAGATTCGCGTACTTTAACGGCAATCCTAAATCCTCAACGACGGATCCGTTCGAAATCCAAATCGGAATTCGAATACGATTGGTACAGTGCAAAGGATTTTGCGAATTCAGAGAGGCTCATAATGATAAATGTGTTCATACCAACAACAAACTCACTCATTCAGATTTTTCGTTTATTTAAAATTCGCAAAAATATATACAATTTGCCTTATAATTTAACTTAAATAAGATACATTAAGACTCAAGAGCATTGACATTACAATTTTTATTGCTTAAGACTAAACAAAATGTTCGCCATAAATTAACCTAAAGTAAAAATAGTGAAATTAATGGATAAAATTAACGACGATGATGGCGCGGATTCCTCTTGCTGTAGAAATTCAGCTCTAGTCCAGGCTGCAGGATCTGTTGAAAAATCAGGTATCTGTTTTCCGGGACGATGCTACTGAGGAAAAGCTTTTTGATTTTCTCGTCCGTGTGATCAGTTATGCTCATAACGATGCGCTTGGAGAGGTTTTCTATGTAGTTGTCGATTGGCCAAATGTTGGCCATCAGTTACAAGGAGTTGAGGTTACTGAGTTACAAGGTTACTGAGTTTGGACGGCGCAAGCGACCGACGCAAGAGTGAAGCACCTTTCTCTCGAAACAACGAAGTTTTTCCATAAGTGTGGGAGAGATGGAAAACCAAATCGGGCATGCGTAGCAGATGACAGGTCGAATCAGCTGCTTATAAATAAGTAGCTTCAGGGGGAGCTTAATCCTTTCTGCTTCCTCAAACGCGGTGACACAAGGCTGTACGCGAAAACAAACTTACTCATGTCAAGAGTGTTTTGCTATAAAGTTTCCTTCACAGGGAATTTTCTATGCTTTTTACTAAATGAAAAGTTTCAGGCGCTAAAATCTGCATGGAAATTGAAATATTAATACAATTTGAATACTGTTCATTTCTCATTTTATTTTAGATGCTTTGTTCTTTGGTCGTCATACTTTCTGCTCTTAATCTTCGTCTTCCTTCGCTACTCTACTTTGTCTTCTAATGCATTTCTTCTATCTGCTTTTCCTTCATTATCGACTATTCGCTGGACTTGTCAACAGTTTTTGTTTTCTTACTTAAGCACTCAAGCAATAAATACATGCATATTAATTTTATGGGAAAATCCTTTAAATTCCTTTCTTCTTAAAGTTCGATTTCCTGTGTTCTTTCACAGCCTTTACGTCTTCCATCAGCAACTTACCAGAAAAACTTACATTTCTTTGCAAATTTTGCAACATTTGCATTTGTTGTTTCTTATTCAGCAATTTGTGCTGTCTGCAGCGTTTAGCTATGTGTAATTATTATTTTTTCAGACTTTACAACGATATTTCTAACAAAAGCCATTATTAAGTCCAGATTTTTGTTTACTAATTACTTTAGAGCCAATAGTCAAAACAACATACAGACAACAAAACCAAAAGTCTTTCCGTTGGGATTTTAGAAGCGATATTTTTCACAATTTTTTTCTTTCCTTTTCTGCTTTCTGTTCTCATTTCAAATTTGTTTGCGATATTGTGTGAGTCTGATCAATAAAAAATATTCGCCGAATTTGATTTTGTTTATAAATCCATCTTTCGATTTTGTTTCATTGTTTATTTTGGTTAGCGCAAGTCTCACGGCAAGAAACAAAGCTCTTGAAGTACTTGAAGTGGACTGAAGGTGACCATAGACCAGAAGCATGCATCTCGCGTATATCGAAGTACTGTTTGCCGCGTCTGCTTTCACAAAATGTTGATTTCCTGCACGCATGTTCGTCGTACGTGGAGGGACACAAGTACAGCAATAAAAAACATTAAAAATCAGTCTGTTTGAATCATCAATGAGTATACAATGAATGTTAAACATTTTTTAACGAACCTAATAGAATATTTAAGGAATAGAAAAACAAAGTGGTAAAAGAAATCCGGGCACAGAATTCTGCAAAAGTGCGGCGATTTGGAGCTAATATAATTGAAATATAAATGTAACCTATATAGGGCCGTCCATTCGAAAAATTTTTAAGTATTGGGTGTTTGGATAATTCCAACATTTTCCATGATTGTCAACGCATCGTTGCTTTTCGGTTGTAGATTAGAACTAACGATTATCTTTAGCGCAACCTGAAATGAACCGCGCGCCGTCTGTGGCAAACGTGAACACGCGCTCTTGGAAATACGCGCTCTTCTCGTCTGTGGTCCACTTGAAACCGACATCTATTTGAATTGTTTATTTATTTATAAGAACTGAAGCTTTCCCAGACGTGAAGTTTTCGTACACATTACTTACATGTTTATTTATTCTGAGTTCTTAAATAATACAAAGAAGTAAATCAAACTGCGGAAAGATAAATGGAGGACTAATCAACTTTTGTTATCGAAATGGAATTGGAATAATAAAAATCAATTTATAAATTTGATTGGTTTCTAAGTTTTTGGATTTCGTTTTCTCACTTCTTGAGTTATTGATTGTCAATAGTTTCGTAGTTGTGCGATTTCCCTGCAGACTACAGACTTTCTGTCGAATGATAGCTTTACTCAGCATGGAGATTTTCTTCCAAACAAATCGGTATGCGGTAGCTGCGCAGAACGAAACCACTTTTTTGTTGGTTGGCCTAATCTTGTTTTCTATCATTCTTGCAGCCGAGCAAATGGTGAAAACGCCGAGCAGTCGACGAACATTTTAAAAGTGCTCACAAGACTAGCCCACAATGGATCATGACAGCGTCCTGAGAATGTTTCATTCCGGGTTTGACGATGTTGCACAGGAGTAAAACCGATGTTGTGTGTTTTTTCATAACCGTGGTAGAAACCCAGTTCTATCACTTCAGACCTGAGTCGAAGGAGAAAGGAGTATGTAGGTATTCATTCAAAGAGATTGCATTAAACAAATGTTGCCGGCAGCATCACTTTTTCGTGAAATCTGAGAGCAGAGTATTCACCAGAGTTCTTTTGCTAATACAGAACTTTTTACGTGGTTTTCTGGTTCTTGTTCTGAAATTATTCGATTCAAGAATGAATGGAGTTCAGCTTAATATCCACTTCATTTTTTGAAGATATTCTTTTATTTATAAATACACATATGTATGCAAAAAACCTGTGCTACTGTTATAAACTACTTCTAAACGAAAATGTATCACCGAATCGCTATAAAAATTTACAAAAAAAAAAAAAAAAAACAAAAACGTAAAATATAGGCAACATTGCTGATAAAATGAAATTAAATAAATAGATATCGATTTGTTAGGTTGACCTGAAGCTTAAATAATTGTCGTAATACTTAAATAGGAAAAATCGGGTTCGGCTGTTATTGCTTGGGGCCACGGATATCATGTTACCCTCTTTCGATTGCTGTGTTCGTTTGTTTTTACTTTTGTTTCTTTCATTCATTTTTAACCATAGAACAACCCATTATACTGTTTTTTTTGTTGTAATTGCCGCTGCTTTTGCTTTTGTGAAATTAGTTATTCTATGCACAAAGTCCTTATTTGCCATGCTGTTGTTTTTGTTATCCCTCTCACGATCATCGCTTTTTCCGCTGCTAAGCAAAGTGAAGGCGTCAGATAAAAAGTGGAACAAGCTCAACAAAACCTCCAGTCGCTGGTAATGTCGCTAGAAGTGTATCTGTATATGTGAGCACATCTTTATGCAAGTTGGCACAAGAGTTATGGTGTATTTTGTTCTCGTTTTTGTTCCCTCTATGGGATATTCTGCCTCTTTTTCCGCTTCAATGGCGTTTATAAAGTAAAAAAACTCCCACAGGAGCACGCCCACGCCTTATCCTTACCCACGCTTTATCCTAGCACTCAGAAAAATTTGCTTTCACATTTCACTGCGGATGAAAGCAACCACGTCTGAATATTGATTACAGTGGTAGTAGTTCCTTTCACTTATAAATAAACGCTCTACTGTAACCTCAACAAAGAGAATTATAATAATGTGTGTGAAAGAGACGAAGATGCAGCAGAGAGCGAGAGCGAAAGAGCGAATCAGCAAGTGAAACATAAAAATCGCTATTAAATGATTACTTTAGAAAATGCTTAATTGTATTTAAATTCCGTGTCGTCCAATTAAATCGGTCTTTAAGTTCAATTCCTCTCATGTGCACTTTTTTGGCCTGCCGATGTTATTTTGTCAAAACTTAAGTAAGCAAGTGTTTTTATTTTAAGAGTATGAATAAGTATTAATGCTTATTAACGAGGCTAGTTGTAACAAATGATTTCAGATATTATTGCCTTACATGCAATACAGTTACATACTATATAAAATATTTCTATGGATTCACATTGACCAGGAAATCTTGCAATAATCTCGGTTAACGCCTGTTCATAAAATATAAAAAAAAAAAAATAAAAAAATAAAAAATAATATTATATGCATATGTACTTAATTATTATTATATATGTAAGTAATTTCCTTACCCTTTAATATTCTAAAAAAATTTAGAAAATTTATCAGTGGAAAAGTAAATTGTCCTTTTGATTCAGTCAATTACCAATTCATAACACCTAACAGTTTTTTTAAAGTTTCCTAATTACAATTATGAATTGCAATACTTTTTATATATTTTACGCATACAAGGAAACAAAAAACTGTCAAAATGATATCATTTCTAATTTGAAAAAAAGTTTTCAATCACCCATATCATAACGGAATACTTTCTATAAGGCTTCTTTCCTCAATTATTAAATTCCCCAAGAATTTCTATGACAACTGAAGATTTTGCGTTCTTCTTAATGGAACGTTATCAAATTTTTTGCGGCATAATTTGTGGAGTTCTTCGGGATACTAGTTTCCTATATCTCGCATCTCTTCATGTACGATTTCCCACATTTTACACCAAATTGAACAGGACATTTGTATGATTTGAATCTCTTCTGTACATCTGTGCAACGATTTTATGAGGACTCTGATATTACATTAATTCAGCTAAAATTGAGGCGATTTCAATCAAGAATGCTTTAGAGAAACGCAAGTCGTTTTTAGTTCCTGAAAGCTAAACTCTGCAATACGCATTAAATCGATCGGAGATCCATTACAGGGATAATATAAAATATCTGGTTTAATATTTAGCTAACGGTCATTAAGAAATTTTAACGAGCGGGAACGAAAGAGTGGCGCATAGTGACGGAGAGACGGACAAACCATATCGACGGTTTACCGCTTTTTGGCTTCTTTAGTTACTTTCTATATCTGTATATCTGCTTCTATTTCTGTATGGCTTTCCGTTGACTGGCTTGTGTTCTTTTGTTTTCTAAATAACCGTTACGTTATTTGAGTTCGTTAGCAAAGACTCATTTTAAATTATTTATATAATAAAATGGCTGCTGAAAGCTGCGTCATTAATTCTGCAAACATCAGAGTCAGGTTGTATTACATTAAATCACAATTACAGCTTTTTTTTTGCTGATTACGTCCAACAAGTAGAAGTTATGTAAAACTTAAGTTTTCAAAGAAAATATCTTGCGATAAATCTTCTTGAAGCAGCCTCATTCCAAATGCAATTCACTGAATGTGCTAGCATGAAAACCAACAAAAACCCAATTTTCTCTTAACTTAGAACAACAACAATGACAGCAACAACATCAACAACAACAACTACAGCTTTTCTCGCTTGCACTCCACGGTTTTTAACCATTGAACGATGCATGCAGAGCAGCTTCCGACATCAACAAAAAACAAGAATAGAAGGAGCAAAAACTCAATAAGCGACCAGAAAATGTAGTTTCCCACACAAACACAGAACGACCCCCTTAAAAAAGTAAGCGGTAAATTATCAAACGTACGAGCAGAACAACTCTTGACAGAAAGAGCAACACGACAGCAATAAAGCAAGCACTAACAACAATTGCATTGTTACAAAATTGCGTAAGTATTTGGAAACTTAGGAAAGAGTTGGTACTGCCTTGTAACTGTTACATCTCGAGGAAAGTACCTCCAAAAATTATCCTTGCTTCTCCTTTCTCATAGCCAGTCTTCATCGGCGTTTTTTAGAAATTAGAAATTAGATTATCATTAACTTTGTATAAAACTCTCTAGTTCAGATTGGAAAAGTAAATAAAAAGAAAAAATAAATCCTTAGTCTTTGTATGTGGATTGTCGTTTGTTTATTTTTATCTATAAACTTGTATTCGTCTTTCTTTTATTCTGCTTTATTCCAGTTTTTTGAAACAAAGTATTGGATTATTTATTTGGAAATTTAATAAAAGCCACTTAATCGTTCCACGTCCAATCCAACCTCGTCAGTCATTATTTAGTTCTTGGCCTTAATATCCGGTTGATCATGAGCGTCCACGCTGCGGAAGTTGGTTAATTGATTCAAGATTTGTGTTATTGGCTTATTGCTTGCTAGTTATGGAGTTTGTAATATAATAAAAGACTTCAATTAATAAAGTTCAAGTATGTTTTATAAAATTCATCATCCCATTTTTGCGCGTTTTCAGCTTTATATTTTTATTTTTTCCTCCCGGCGTTACTTTTGTGGGCAAAAACTTTGCAAGTTTGCACCAGTTTTATTATAATCTACATTAATTACCCGTTGGCCATTCTTTGGTGTTGTGTCTGTGAGATACTATGAACACTTTAAATGGATTCAACGCTCAACTACTTGGACGATTCCTCATAAATTGCAATTTTGATGATGTTGCTGTTGTTTTTTCTTGATGCTTCTTAAGTCGCCTTTGCTACTGTCATCTTTGCGGTCATCATCTTCTTTTAATTTTTCGTTCGCCATCGTCCAAATTGTTTGGTGTTGTAAATAATATCGTTGCTGTATCTGTTCCTGTATCGATTATTTTCACCGTTACTTGAGAGTATACACTCTATAGAATCAAACGGCGTTGGTTATGCTATGTTATGCAATCTTTTTTTTTCTATAGCACTTGATGATTTCCGTTTCTTCGTCAGCATCAAAATCATCATTAATCGTCATTGTTAGGAGTTTCCTTTTTCCCTTTAATCTCTCCGAAGAGCCGTAGCAATTTATTGCAATTTGCTCTCACTTCTTTGAGCTAGAATCCTGTAACCTATCCCCACCCTCGCAGAAGCCTTTCACTCCATGGCAGCTTTCGTCATTGATATCGTTTCAAATACCAAGTGGCTTCACTGCAGTTTAATCGCCAGTTTTCTCTCCCTGTCGTCCACTTTTATTCGCTTTCTTAATCCATCTTTCTGACTTCTACATCGACATCAGTGATATCTTCACGGGCTGTTAAAAGGACGTCGGGTATCCTGATACTGCACTTTGCAGAACTTCATAATTGTAATTCTTCTTGTTCCTTGTGACCTCGATTTAGCATTTCAATGGACGGTTTTCGAAGACTAACGTATAAATCGGAAGAAAAAGACGATTGAGACTACTTAATATAAAAAAAGCAATAAGACCAACAAACAAAAAGCACAAACAAGAACAGAAATTAGCTAAAATTCCTTTATTCTGGTGACTGGATTAAGAAGTCGTTATCATCCTCCGTCACATACAAAAGCGAAGCAGCAGCGTACTTGAGAATTGCTGCAAAAAGCACATTTTAACTCTAGATTTTCTTAGAATCTTTTGCTTAATAACAATACCTCAAATACTAAGCAAAACCACAAATAAGATTTTTTTCTTCGCTGTGTAAACGGAAAACAAATAATTACAAAGAGTTAATATTCCGATAAAAATAAATGATATACATATACAATTAATTCCATGAACAAAATGGTAAAATTAAAAACTAATATAATATCTAAAAAACATTAGTGTTGACAGTAACAAAATTTGGATTTAAAGATGAGACTAAAATTTATAATTACATGAATTCAAATCGCGTTTGCTCCTGACATCGTTTGCTTGCTGACATGAACTGGAGGTGTAACTCCTAAAAATAAATACTTGAAACTAGCTACATGTAATTTTTAAAATTACAAAAATCATATCAATCAATAAATGTTAAATAGCTAAAACAGTTCTTCTGGTTAAAAATATTACGAATGCATTTGCTTTCGTGACAAGCAGCTGTATTAACAAATCTGTTCAAGATGTCAGAAGTTCGATTGGCAACACTTTAGCGTCCGTATAGACAACAGTTTGAATACCGCTTTCTAGGTAGTTCAAAATAATTTCCAATACAATGTCTCAAGGACTTTCGTTCTAAAATTGCAAATTCTGTAATGGTAGTCGGGGAAACATTAAACCGAATTGGAAAGCCATGCAAAATTACTGATATTATGCAGGTTTCATAATAAAGTATAAGTAATAAAAATAGTAGTTAACAAATTTTGTTCCCTTTGGCAAATGTCTACCCCAAAAACTACTGGGGAAAGCGCCTCAAATTCGGTAAGCTTTTCTAAATACGCTTCCCTCATTTTTATTAAATTTTAGGAGATTGGAAATATTAATGCCGAGATATTTTATATTATCCCTGAAAGCAATCTCAGAGCCATTTAATGCGTAACGTAAATTTGGCGTAATGTCGTTTTAGGGGCATTAGTAGTGAGACTCGTCAGCATATAAAAGACCCATAGCACAAAATGTGATATGTGGAGAATCAAACATAAAAATATTGCAAAGACGAGGAGCTAAATTCGAGAACTGTGGAACTCCGCAAAAAATTTTGCCAACATTCGAAACAACTTTCTCTTATCGAAGAAACTCTTAACTAATTTATTACTATAGAAATCAACCCACTTTTTGAACCATCTCATGATCAGATACTTTTTCAATATCTATCGTTTTGAAACGATATGAGATTATTTTCTATGTATGTACATATATCGTTTTCAAACTTCACTAAAGCAGCAACTGTCGAGTGACTTTTATTCCCCCACAATCAATTTTTTCCCGGATAATACATTAAAACTATAGAGACTATAAAATTTATATCTCTAATTTCTTGGCCTTTTTTTTTGAGCAGCGATAATTTTAAAAATTTCCTAAGAGTTGGAAAATTATGAATTACAAAAGCAATTGTTAAAAATAACTCGCAAATATTCGAAAGCTTGAAGTAAAAAATTTTCTGATGTGTTGTGTAATCCAAAAAAAACATTTTTTTATTCAGATTATAAGAAAGAAAGACATTTGAGTAGTTGACTATCTTATATAATTAATAACTGTTTAAATAACTGTTCGTGATTCTTGCATGATTTTCAAAAAACCAAAAAAAAAACTTTTCGAGAAAGTAATATATACATATATAAAGAAAAAAGTGGACTTTACCATAAATTCGCCTCCATATATTAGAATTCAGTTTTAAAAAAGGACATTCGACACTCTACGGTTTTGTAAAATTTCAATATGATATTGTCAATAATCGTGTGTGTACTTTGGCTATTGCTTTGGATATTGAGGAAGCTTCATTGAAATGGAATTAATAAACTGGAACAGATAGGGTTTGATCCTTTTGTAGTGAAACTGTTGAAAAGTTTCTTGTGCATTTTGATCAAGCCTGTTGAGATTTTGCAGAAGTCAATCTCTGAGTTCCTTCACACTCGGAGTAGTAAAATTTTGACACCATACTTGTAAAATATTTATGTATATGTGATGTGATGTGTATTTGTATAGAGCGATACAACTTCGGCAGTCCTTTCAGACTTATCTCGAGTTCTAACCAACCGATCGGGACAGGTTAGGTATCAAATGAAAGATTATTAAAAGAGGAACAACCGTGCAATTTTCAATTTTCCATTTAGCAATTCAAGTGCGAATTATCCTTTGCACGATGACGATTCCCTGCTCTAAAATAACTCAGCGGTTTATAATGACGGGGGAAATAAGATAAGAACATCAAACTGCGAGGCTAATTATTTAAGAAATGCATCAGGCAAGTGTAGGCGCTTTCATAACCATGAAATTCCGTGAAAATTTAAGCTTTAATTTTTAAGAAACATACTTAAAAAAGCTTACAGAATTTTGGTGTAATTTTCGAAAATTTTTAGTAATAAAAATTTGCCCTATAGGGACTAAATTGTTGTTATAAGTCCAGCATAAGACCAGTGATTCTGGTGATTTGTTTGTTTCACATACAGCTTTAAAATAAATAAAAATACCTGAACGTAAAATAATAAAGTTGTGTATTGGAAATAATTCCGAGTCTCTTACGAGTCCTTTAGTCTTGTTATGCTTTCAATACGTTGAAATAAGACTTACATTTGTATTGAAATGGCTCAATAAAACTTTAAGAAGTTAAAAAAGTTATAAAATATTTTTTCTTGAAAAATGTAAGGCAAAAATTTATTTCTTATTCTTATTTCTTGACGACAATCTCTCAGAATACAAAATAAACAAAAAAAATTAAGAAAAATAATTGTCTACAAAAAATTATATTTAACAATTTAGTTATACTATTAACAAAGCCGTACTTCGTACAAAAAAATATATATATTTTCTATTCCAAACATGAGAGTGAAGCAAAGACCGAGTTAAACAAAAATTGAACGAAGAAATGAATTTAAACAAAATTTTTTGTGGTTCCATATTAGTTTGTGCTTCCACAGATATATGTAAATGATATAGACACCAAGCATTAATGTTTAAATTATAGAGCAAATGCATAATAAAATGCATTGCCAATGCGACTCTGTGCTCTGAAGTACGCCTTGGCCTCCAGAGAACCTCTTTCCATCGCTTAATTGGATACGTCAGCTTGATCAGATCTTCCTACTTCAATACTGCTTACAGCTATTTATAACCTAAAAAATGGCGACACTGTTTCGCTTTTTAGGTAACAAGAGAAAAATGTGCTGTCAGCTCACAATCGATGCCGAATGCGAGTATTTTCCCCAACAGCTATTGAAGCCATGTGTTTCGCGCCAACTTTTTTCCGTATTTTTTTTTGTGAAAATCGAGAGGATGTTATACACACCTTTCATACGGTATTACAAGAACTGAAACCCCTGATGTTGATGTTAGATGCCGCATTTACTTTTTGGGTAAAATGGAACTTAAATATATTATAAAATTATATCTGCACACAAACAACTATCCATAATCCCATCCACAGCAACAAAAACAACGATTTTAGCAACAGAAGAATTCGGCCTCAACAGCAACAACAACAAAGAATTCCTACATAAGGGACAAGGGCATTTTTGGCGTTGTTGGTTTTTTTACTGTTATTGCGGTCGATTTTATTAGTATTAATATTGTGTTTTTTTTCTTTAATTTGGTTTTTATGATGGTTAGTTTTCATTGCTGTTCTTGTTGTGGTTTGGGGAGTTTTCGAATTACGAATTATTTGAGTGAAAGCTGTGGTCGACGATATTTTAAATAAAACTTTACGGCTAGATGAGCAACAACCGCAGAATCATCAGCAATGCAGAAGCTGTTAAAATCATTTGTGTTTATTTATCACACCAACAACAGAAAACAAACTCTTTTTAAGAAACTGTATAAAATATAAAATTTGAACAAAAAATTGCACAAAAAGAGATGAGTTTTTGCAAACTGATTAACGAAGCACATTTACTTAAGAAACTACTAGCGACAAGAACCCATAGAGAGTTACCGGGACTAAACTCGATTTGACTTCGATAGACAGTACAAAAACAGATATAATTTTAATAAAACAAGGGAAAGGCCCCCTATCTCGAATGTCCGAAAACTAAGGTTTTATTGATGTATTCGTATAGTTATCGATGCATTTAAAATATGTTGTTTGAGGCGACTATGTGTGAAAAGTTGCCTACTAATAACTAATACTGCTAACTAATTGTACACATTTTTCCCACGTCAACAGAAATACGCAAAAACAACCTCACTTCGAAATGTCTTTAACCTTTTTGCCAACAGAAAGGTCAAGTCAGAGGACCTTTGTTGGACCTTTGAGGACCTTGTTTGTATGTGTTTTGATTTGATATAAAATCATTACTCTGTAAAACCAAGTCAAGCCAGCATTCTGTTTCTATGCAAATACAAAATGCTATTATTTAAAATATTTTATCAATTACTTGTGTGTAGCTCAGACGAGGAAAATGAGTCTACAATTTTTCGTACTAAGGCACGAAATCCATCATTAAGAAACAGTTTAAATACATTATTTTATTATGCAAGAAAAACATTGAGCATATGCATTAGGTCTTGCATAAAAACTTTTTTAAAAGTAGGTCTTCAAGTAGGTCAGTTCTCAGGATATTTATCTATTATACCAACGGTTGCACTCCTTTTTGTTCGAAAATACAGTTTTCACGTAGGAAGTGTGCGATGTGTATGTGTAAATGGTATTTTGCAACCATTTTGAACAGCTGTTCTGGGAATTTAGCGCTAGTATCGTTAAAGAGCGGCCTGTTTGCAAACGATAATAACGCCGTAAGAGAGACTTGAGTAAAACCTATTTCAGGTGTCCTTATGACGCTTTTTGCCTTTGTGAATCAATTAAACTTTACGCGCGTTAAACTTCAAGAATTTATTTTGGAAGAACCAATTTTGAATCTCTATTCGACCGAAAAACCTATTTTTGTAGCATTTGTTTGAAAAGTCTCTTAGAGATGTTTTGAGCTTTGACGTAACAACATAGAAAATATTTTACTAGGTGTAGAGGAAGTGATGAAGACAGCCCAAAATAAGATTTCATTACGTTATAACTGAGAATCCTGAAAGTATTCCAAAAGTAATTAATGAGGTGTAATTGTTTCTACTTTAAAGCAAATAGGTGTTGATTTCATACTCATGTATTAAAAAAACATAAACTGTAGCTCTTTTCAATCTCTGTTGATAGAAGAGTTAAGACATTGCTAACTTTTCTACTCTATGGCACTACACTAATGTATTTCTAGTTCTCACATTACTTCTTAGCATTTCTTCGTATGTTCCTCTTCACTGCGTGTGAAAACTGAAAACATTACATGTAATCATTATAAAACTTTTTTATATGTAGTTGATTTGTTTTTTCCTTTGTTTTGTTAACTTTTTTATAATGCGCTATGTACAGTGGTCAGGTGAACACTGAGAACAGCACTAGAAGAAAGACAATAACAAATAAAAGGGAACAAAAATGGAAAAAGCGAAAGTTTTTTTGTAACGATTCTCAACAGTCGCATGGAATTCAAGGGAACAGCGAACATTAAAATTATACAAAGAAGAAAAGGCAGGCTCCAAGAAAGCAAGGCGAACTGAACCCTAATGTTAATGGACGAAAACGAATACTGCCAAGAACCCCAAACGATGCTTAGGCCAAAGGGGAACAGGAAGCGAGCGATGTGTACAAGACGTTGAAAATAGCGACGGGTTCTGACGTGACAACGAATTAACGGAAGTGAATGAAGCGTAAGAAGCAAGAAAACGTGACTCGATGAGATGACTTCACGACTGTATAAAACTGTTACAAAATTTAAACAAAATGTGACAAAAACGTATTTTGGGAATTTGGAATACCCTGTTTTTCCCCTCGACGGCAAATTTACCTTTCGTCAGATTCTGATTTGCTTTTTTTCTCTGTTCATAGCCACGGTTGCAGATCTTTAAGAATTTTTCGGGCAGTTTCTGGTAGACTTGCTTAACTTCTTGTGAACATTTACTTAAAAAATTAAAAAATCTCAATGTCGCATACGTTTTTTGTTATATTACATTATTTAAATTTTAATAATAATCAGCATAACTGGATATGAACAGGATTAGAAAGTAGAACTTAAGCAATTAAAGCGACTTTAGTTTGCAATTTATATGAGCACTCGCGATTGTTGCCGGTTTATCAGCGAACGTAACTAAAAACAAACTTTGAACTTTGGAAAATATATACGGCACAAGAAGAATCCAGCACCTACGTCATCAACATACCAGATTCTCAACATTATTTTTCCTACCAACAGCTTAGTTTGAAAGTGTTACTTTTACACACGCATCCCATACACTTACGCCCACCAGATTAAGTCGAAAACTGCAGCTGGAACGCTTTATCATTAATTTGTATTATCGATCTCGTAACACGTGCCAGAAGTTCTAATATCCGAAAGAAGGAGAATGAGAAGCAGATTAGGAAATCGCATTTCAATTTAATGAAAACGTGTGATGTGGATAACACTTGACTGCCTTGTAGGTGAAATACTTTCAATTAAAAAATATGTACTTGGTTATGCATAGAATCCTTCGAGGAAAGCATTCTTTTAGGTGTTTTTTCTTTTCTTTTTTTTCATTCAAATACAGAGGTGCAACTACGGCATAAAAGAGTCTCAAATACAAAATTTTACATCTCTCCGGTTTTGACTTATTGAGGATACGTAGACACGTCGCGACCATACTAGTAAAAATGGACTCAGGGATGGTCAAAATGTCGCTTACCATTAAAATCGCAATAGCGCAATTTTTTTTTTTTTTTTGTATTTGCTACGTATCCAACGAAGTAAAATGAGAAATTATTTGTACAATCTAAGCTAACAGCACGATTTTCGTAGATTTTATTTAACCATAAAGCATTAAAAGTACAAATAGTAGTTAAAAATCACATTGATGGACTGTGCACATGCCACGACCTTTTTTCACTATCTATTACCCTATATTCCGATGACAAGCTTTTGGAAATTCGTCGCCTTAAAATATGCTATGTTAAAAAGCATCGTGGATTGAATTGATTCATTTCTGATAGAACTGAAAATGAAAAAATTAAATGGAAACAAATCTTTTTTTCTGACTAAGAAGGACTAAAAAGTGACACAAGAATTACCCAAAACCATCACGAGTTTTCCAAGAAAGCAAGACTAAAATTACTGATGAATCATCGCAGCAGGAGAATTTGTATAACATAAAGCGGAAATAGAAAGGGCATAGAATGAATGACAGAGACTGCGCGAAGAAAAACTTAAGAATAAGATGACAAAGAATACAATAATGAAGTCAGAAAATATTTTCTTTAATAAAGTCTACCATAAAATCGTTTCTACGTGTCTTTATTTATATAAAGTACCGTTGCTATAATTCAAGCATTTTTCCTTGGCGCCAACATTCTCACAATATTAAGAATAAACGAAATTCTTTCGCCATCCTTTTTTCACTTTTTTCTCCACTTTTCTGTCTCTTTTCTTCGACTTAATAAAACAAACAACGAAACTGAAAGATTCCATTAAGAGTCGAGCGAAGATATTAGAAGCAGCAGCCGCTCCGTGATAATATGTCTGCTTGATGTATACTTTCAGGCGCCAAAATGTTATTAAGTCGACACAGGCTGGCGTAAAACGACTAAAAATTGTTTGTGCGACCATAGAAGATGTGTGTGTGGTAGTTGCAAGGGAGCTTATTAAAAACTGTGAGCTAAAAAAGACGTTCTGAGGCTGCTGTAGTAGTTTGTGGTTCAATTCAGATCAATAACGGAAGAGAAAGTAAATGTATGTATTTCAAACGCGTTTAGTGTTTTTTCCGAATTAATCTTTAAGAATTAATTCAAAAAACGGAAAACGTTTTTGTCATTTTGCTGCTGTTGTTCTAAAGTGTATTAAAGTAAGGTTTTCTCCTTTTCAGACGGTTTTCTATGCTTTTTCTTGTCTTATACTGCAATTTTAGAATAATGTCTCTTCTTTCCCTCTTTATCTTGATCTCTAAAGCAGAGCCTAACGTTCTTCACTTAACCGGAAGTTGAGGTCCCACAAGAGCATTAAAACGTCACACTTTTTTACAATAATGCTTGTAGTTGTTATTGTTGTTGTTTTTATGCTCCTGTTGCCATTTACGCTGTAGCCATTCCGCTGCATTAAACTGCTGTCAACGTTGTTCGCAGCTTATTGTCTGCCCACCCAAGGACCAAGTCATCACAAAAGCCGTATAAGGAAGCAACTAAACGGACGCAGGAAGGGAAGCAAAATAGAAAGGATCGTATGACATCACGATCCAGGATCCAGGAAGTGCAAGACCCACGACTACAAGTACAATAAAGGCAGCAGCAAGGGTAGCAAGACTTGATGAAGTTGTTGAGGATGTCGTTGAAGAATCATCGTGGCTGCAGACATGTTAAATGCGTGCTCAATTATGCGGGAACTCACAACGATTCGGAACGAAAAAATGCAGCAGGAAAACAACAAAGCCGCTAAAATATAAGGTTTCCATTAAAGACGATAAAATCTAGAAGGATAAGTGAAAAACTGCATAGCAGTAAGGAGAAATAAAGGAGAAAAGGGCAATAAAAGGTCGCTAAAGCCACACAGGGGCAATGAACGAATGAAGGAAGGCGCGAATGAACGAACGAGTTACAATACTTCATCAAAAGCTTTGAAAACAACAAATAGAGAACGTGTTCTACGGAACACTGCTTCAATTCTAAGAATTACCTTTTCCAAGCGTTCAGATGGATTGATTCCGTCTTCTTATCCTTTCTTACCCTGTCTCCTTATAACTGCGTTTATCTCCGTGCTTCACTCTTTTATTTTAATACTACTTTTTTGCAGTATATACGGAAAAAGCTCCTTTTTATAATCTCATGTTTTTACCTGCTTTTTTCCTTTTGCGAATTTTGCTGTAGAGTGTTTACAATCAGAAAACTTGCATTTAAACAAGTGCATTTTTCAAACAAATGCATAGCTGGTGGCTAGAAGCTGCTGTTTTTAACAGAAAAATTTTCTGCGTGTAATAGCTTAAAAAAAGCCATAAATGCAAGATCCATGTCTCTATAACTATCTCTTTCTCCCTTATTCCAAAAACAATCTTTCCCAGAATCATTATTTTAAGCTATCGGTTTGTTGGAATTTGTGACATTGTCTGTATATATATATTTTAAGGCTGTATTTTTTTTTTACTTATATATATTATTTTATTTACTATTCCATATTTTCCTTAAGGATCTGGCGGTTATACATATTTGTAGATGTAAATCTTATTGCAATTGTTGGAAATTATAGCCTACACCGTTAAAAAAATATAAAATATTAAATATTTGGATAATTCCCGCATTATAAATTTCAAATTCGAACCAGCGCTTAAATAAATATGTTACTGTTTAAAATATATATACATAAATGTATATACATACATAGATTTGAAATAATATTTTTATGGATTTTTATAATTTTCTATTTTTGCCTTTAAGCCAACGTTTCGGGAAGCTTATTATTTCAAAGCCAGCCTTTTGCCTTTTTGTGTTTTGTTTTTCTTTCTACTATAAATTTTATTAAATGCAGTTTTTTACTGCGTTGCAACTCAGAAGTACTTTTAGTTACGATTAAATTCCCAAATCGTCTGTTTTCTAATATTTCTATTTTTTTTTTAATCTTCTCTCTCGAAATTTTATGGGTTTTTAACGCCATTCAAACTTCCTGGTTTCCATTCAACATTTTTGTCTAAAAATCGTGGGTATCTTTTTCAGTGCTTCTTTCCCTATATAATTTTTTGTGTTTTTAGTCTTTTAAGTCTTTCCATAATTGTTTCCTTTTGGAGCAGCGATGTCCAAACACACACTGTCAAATTTTGAGCATATGTATGAATGACTTCTCAATCTGCACTGACGAAAATGAACACTTCGAAGTACGAAGCATTAGTTTCTTTTTGTTAAATTCTGTTGCGATTATTGCAACACATTTAAAGTTTTAACAAACATGTACAAGCGTGATAAGTATCACACCTCAATTATTTGCTAAAGTTTAAACTTTGTTTTGAGTGGCCGAATGGCTGCTCATGGACATCACTGTTTTGGAGGCAATTTTTCGAAGCTTTTGTTTTTTGAAGTATTTCGAAGAAAACAGATGGAGCAGAAGGATCATAAAATAATTTTTTTTTTGTTGCGTAATCAATCATTTCGGAATTTTTTTTTTCTGTTATATTCCTCTTTATATTTGTGTGAGCTCTTCTCTTAAATCAGCTCGTATTGCAGGCATTTACTCAGCTCGTTGAAGCGTAAAGTGAGCTCTGAGTCCGACTTTGTTTATTGCAGTGAGGTTGAGGAAAAGGAAGAAACATGTGCGTCAACAAAAAAATACGTTCTCGTTGCTATCAAATTTTGAGGAAGAAGTATTTTAGGGGCTCAATTAACTTCATTCATACGATGTTCATATGAAGTCTCACCTGAAGATGACTGTTGTTAGTGGTGTTATGTTTGCTTTGTTTCAAGCTGCTCTTGTGTGTGGTCCTGCCTTTGTTCGTCGAATGTGCAGCTGCTTTGCATTTTTTATTTTTGTCTTTTGCATGTTTGTTTTTTGGTATGCTTTTGCGTAACTTGTGGAATGTGTGCTTTTTATTGCGTTGTTGCTTTTGTTTCATATTTAAATTTGAAATTTTGCTCTTTTTACTTCCTTGTATACCTATGTAGTAAATACAAGAAAGTATTGTAATTCGAAAAATTTCGATATTGAGATTTGAATGGTAATACTCATTTTGACACTCCCTGAGTCCATTTTTACTAGTTCGTCGAGGTCGTGACGTGTGTTCGTATCCTCAATAACTCAAAAACAAAGAGAAGTAGAAATTTGGAATTTTGTATTTGAGACTATTATAAGACCTAGATGTGCACCTCCCTTTTTGGATGAAATCGGTGGCACCAATAGGCACTTCTCTTGCAAGTTTTTTAAAGTTTCACTCATAACTTAAAATCAAACAGCGCTGGAATGTAGATATTTCGTATTTATTGCTGTTATAACATCCAAATATAATCTGCCTTTTTGGTAACAATCGCACGCGCCAAAAAGAACACTTCTCTCTAATGATTCTCTGCATAACTGAGTACAACTCTTTCGGAGGCGGGAAGATATCATAACGCTAAAACTATCAACAATTTTGAAAGGTACTCTAGCTCTGGCAACATACCAGAAGCCTGGAGGCAAGCAAACGTTGTGTCATAGAAAAGATAATCGACAATATTCTACGGAATGATGCAGGAAATGAAGTCATGCTCCATCCGCCCCAGGCAAGTCAACAATACAAGTAGACTGCCCTCTGTGACTTTTTAGACATAGAAGGACCCTTCGGCAATACGTTGCATCTTGCGGTTAAGGATAGACCACAAAGGGATCAATACCACCGTCCCAGAATTTGTAGCTGAAACGCGAAGAACAAAGAAAGTATGTACCACACAAGTACAAGTAAGCACCACTAGAGGATGTCCGAAGGGTGGGAGTATCGTGGATCATCGTAATAGATGATTTCTTGTGCAACCTGACAGAGGCTGGACTCTTCTGCCAAGGGTATGCCGATGACATAGTTATACTATGTCCTTTAATACGAAACTAAGCAATAAGAGAGAATTAAAAGTACTGACAAATATGTATATAATGGGACTGCTGTCCCAGAACAAAATACTCAGAACCGATAGAGTTCTGAGGTTTGTCATCGAAGGATCGAGGATCGAAGACACTGACGAAGCTGATCGCCTAGCTACGGAAGGATCCAATACATTACTAGTAATGTTGTAAAGAGAACACCATTTGGAGAACGACTGCTACACACACGAAGTGTCAAAATGTCATACGATCTTATGGGAATTAAGAAAAAAATCAACTGTAGGCGCTGCTTTCGTATGTCGGTACGACAAAATTCCAATATTTTCTATTTCTCTTGTATATAGCGCTACGAACTGTCATTTCTTATGCTCTTCATGCGTCATATATGTACATACAAAGATTTTTTTATTTGGATGTGAATTTTTTTGGCGAAGTAAGTACAAAATTTTACTCGAGAATCAGTAAATATTTGACACTTCGTACGTGTATTTCTCGTTCTCCAAATGTTGTTCTGTTTACACATAAGAACCTTTCCGTGGAGTTGCCCCTAACATAATAAAAATAATTACGTAATTCAAATTGAAAACTTTTTGATTTGAAGCGACTTTATAAATGCGAAAAGAACAAGTCAAAAGAAGACTGTATTGGAAGAAATTTCTACACAAGTCTAAAAATCGAATTCTAAAAAACTAAATTTAATTATTATACTTTTATTAATGTAATAAGTAAACTACCCCTCAATTTATGTTGGATATACTAGCAACGAATACCATCAGCTTTAAATGAAGATACAATTTAAAAAGAAATGGAAGATATAAAGAAACATCTAAACATCGTGGGATTCGAGACTCACTAAGACACTGAGGCCGTTTCTATTAAATTATTATTAGACTTTGCTTGAGAATCTACAGAAAAACTCGTTCCTTTGTCAATAAATATAGTGAAACAATATCACATAATCTAATTATCATTAATCAAAGTGAGAAATATCTGATATAAATTGTGAAAACCTCGAAATAAATTCAAAGTACATATATTAAAAATATGAATTTTCAATATGTTTACCCTCCGTTTTGGTACGGACAAATAATATACTATTTTTATTTTACAGAATGTTTATTTTAATTATTTATTACCAAATTTATTTTCAGTCACAGTAAATTCACAGCGAACTTCTCGAATTGCTTGGTTATATAGTTTTAGATTTTATACAAAAAACTTTTTTTTCTTTTAACTGCTTCTTTCTTTGGTGTCTGCAGAACAAACGGCAACCTCAATTAAAGGAACAGCAATTGACTTTAATTAACAGTGCTTATTCAAATATTAATTTACTGTTATTTTATTTGTGCTTATGGCGTTTTTCATTTCTATCTTTAAATTTATTTTCCACAACGCAACACAAACACATACAAATAAGTCGTCTTACAGTTTTTCAACATATTGTCATTCAAAGAGCAATTCTTGATAATTGCTAATGCCTTCAATATTGGTGTTGTTCTTCTGCACCATTCAATTGTTGCTTTTATTGGGTTTTATTTCTGTTTCCTTACTTAAAACTGTTTGCAAATTAAAGAGCAGAACTAACAAATGACTTCTACAAAAGGGCAATCTACTATCTCATCTTTCTCCCGGTTTCACGCTCTTTCCTTGTATATACCAAGCCACTTGTCTATCTATTTCCCTATGTAACTTCTTTTCTTCATCTATTTCTGCTATTGACTTTCTGTGTACATTCCACAAAATTTGTTTTATGTACTTGTATTGTTTCAAAAGAGTGTTGTAGTACCTCATTGCAAAGTAGCGGACATTTTTTTGGGTCTCTGTGAATGTTTTGGACGTACATAGCCAATTCGAATAAGTAGGTGACGCTAATAAAAAATATATATACTTTTCTGTATTTAGCTGCTTTGCTTCTATGCGTTACACGTTTCGGAATAAAGTGAATATATCCTTAACCCTTGAAGGAATGTTGGGTATAGCAAGAATCAGTGCTATAACAAAATTCACCTAATAGCAGATTATTATGTCAACGTAAGTACGTTTGCTAGGTTAGTCATGTTCAGTTTCGTAGTGAAAGTTTAGTGAGATTGCTCTTCCAATCTTTCAAATATTGGAATCACTGTATGTCAAGAATTTCACACATTTGTTTTTAAAGTTCCTCGTTCTGTTTTACTTATATTTCTTACTCCTCTCTGCCCTCTTTGTGGTAATGCATCACAGTTTTTGACATTTTAATAATCCGTGAAACGTCACGTCGCTGCGCTAATAAAATTGATTATATGGACGCGCTGACACAGAATAATTCCTAGCAACATCCTGTCGGCATGCACTCTGCCGCCTGCGTTTGTCTGCATTTTTAGCACACGTTTAAATAATGCATAAGCGTAAATCTATGCACGTTTTTACTATTTTTTGATCGATTACTGCGAATCCCCGACAGCCGCTGACTAGTAACAGATTCGGGTGAATGAACCACAGACGGGAGGCAGCAACATGAATGGCAACGAAGCCTCGATGAGGTTCCTCAAAGAATTATATACATACTTGTTTGCCAGGGTGGTTAGTGGATGATTATTATTTGCAGTGGATGATGTTAAGGACAAGGAACCGTGGACAAAATATATTTGTTTACAGATTTCGTACTTCTTCATGCAGTTCAGTTCAGTTAAAAAAAAAATTAGAACCACGTAATTACAGATTGCTGCAATATAAAGAAAATCTAAAATCTAGAATTTTTAAATGTGATTTGCGTATTTGGGTGCCTAATATCTAAGAAGAATATAATACTTGCTGTGAAATATTCTATCATTCTTGCTTAATATCTATAAACAACAGCATTGCCAACTCTGTTTCAAAGACTGTCTTGTTTTTTAACTAGCATAATTACAGTAGTCTGGATATTAATGCGGTATAAATAAATAATAGCAATAATAATACTTCCATTTCCAACAAATTGATTAAAGAAGTACTTATCGACTATGGTATTTGAAAGGTCTTATTTATACGTTTTTACATAATAAACTAGGGTTTTTATATTACAGAATATACAGAAAGTTAGTGTAAAACAACATATACTTATGTGCAAAAAGAAACCAGATTAATGTTTTAAAAAGATATTGAAATAGCAATGCAGTTAATGCAAACTACTTATCATGAGTTTCCTTACCTTCTTTCTTCTTTGCACATATTCTATACCAGGAAAAGTTTACGCTATTAACAAACCCATTTTTATGACAAGAGTTGGTTTGATTTTGCTTTAGTTGCGTTAATCTCGTGGACTCGAACTGGTTTTCTTGAGTTTTCATCCAGATTTAATTCTTCTTATGTTAATTTTGCCTCTCCGATTATTGTCATCAAATGATATTTCACTGATTTTACGTTGAACTCCCAAATACCCCCAAAATCGGAGGCTTCACGGCAGAATCAAACACCATTTCGGTTTCTAAAACTGCTCCTAACTGTGAGTTTTCCATGAACACTTGCTTGAAGTTGCATCTAATGTTTGCTTGAAGTTAGCACCATTATCCGTATGGATCTGTGCGCCTTTTTTAACTAGTAGAGTCGCTAAATTGGATTTTCCTATTAATGCAGGATTCTTGTAATTAAATATTATGTTTGCATTTTCCAGTGTAGACTGGAACTCCAATTCTTAAAACACTTCTTTTATCTAAAAGTGGGTTTAAAATTGCAATTTTAAAATGAGAGATAAATGAGAGGCATTGAGAATAAAAACCTAAACAAAATCAAAGGGTGCAACAACAAAAATTCTGCAATTCACCATCTTTAAGAAATTGTTTTCTTTTAGAATTTTACCACCGCTTAAACTTTAATTTGCTACTCCTTGAATATTGATTAATGATTGGAATTATCCATTTTTATTCATCGTAAAGTTTTTCTTATAGTTTTTTTTTTGATACAACTTTTTTATAAAGTAAGTGAAGTAATCTAAATTCTCAAAATCTTAAAATGCTTAATGCTTAAATCATGTTTTATAGTACAGAAGAAGATGAAAATGGAGACGAAAGCGTAATAAAATATTTAGAGAAACGTCAATAAACTTTTGATTTTCTATTGACTTTTAATTAATGCAAAAATAAAATAGAACTTGAAATATATATAGTACACTGCAAGATACACAGTAACACTACCCTTATACAAAGCCATATAGAACCAAATACATATTGAACACAAACAAATTTAGGTGATGAGCTCATGATTAACTGTAGAAGTCATCGCACGTCTCACGTCTACATTTCGCTGCACTGTGGCAGATTTCAGTGCTCAAATTCCGAAAGAAATGAAACGGTTAGTTGAGGAGCAACTACAGCAGCTGGTAATCTGTTACGTCACGTATTCACCCAGCCCAACGAATATATATTGTTGTATAGACTTACTTTGAGACAAAAAGCGTGTGTCTCCTTTGACTGTACGGTTTTATGTGCAGATGTTTTCCTTATTTCTGATATCTGTATGTGTTCGCGTTAGTCTACAACATCTAAAACGGAGTCTTTGAAAAACTAAGAACAGGTTTTTGTAGTTTTTCTGTCCAATGTCTGTAAAAATTCAAAACGCTTCCTTCTGGGTTTTTCTGCCCCTTATTCTTATGTGTGATGTCACATCCTTTAAATTATCATTTTTATACTCTACACCCGGAAAAACAAACGGAATCGCGGTCGTTTTGCTTAGTTAGTTCGTTTCTGTGTGTCCTTAGGAGGGGCGTGGTGTTGTGCTGGCGGTGGAGATTTTTCTCCCAGAAAGTCGTTTAGTTCCATTTATTCGATTTGTGATGCGCATTACATCGTGTGTAACCATTGCCGCTCCCCTTCCACAGCGCATAACGAATGAAGAAGATGTGTTTGCAATACTCGAATGCGACGTCATCACTGGAATGTCAAATGGCTAGAACAGAGCGTTGAATAAGAGGCATCACTGCCGCAGCATACTGACAGCTTCAACTACAGTCACTTGAAAATAAGAAAATTTATAAGACTGCATTAAAATAATAATAATATATTGTTTTTGAGGAAGCATGACAGCAGTTCCAAGCTAATTCCATTTGTGTTTATGATAATTAATCGTTGCCACTATAATCAAAAAATATAACACATAAAATCAAATCAGAAACAAATTCTGAAAAGAGTTATTTGGCAAAATATTCACATTTTCGTATTTTTAATAAAAAACATTATAAAAACAATTACATAGACAAAAGAAGTTATAAATCAGCAACCTACAATTTTTAACTAAAAATAGATAAGGACCAATTTTTCGTTTGTACTTAATGAGGGACAAAATTAACTTATATAAAATGGGAAATTGAATTGAATTGAAGTATTGAAAAAGTAATAATTTTTTGAAGCTTGTGGAAATGATAAATAAAATAAAGATTCAATAATCACAGAGAGGCTTTTAAATCATCATTTTAAAAATCTGTTAACTAATGTCATTAATGAGCTTTCACAACTACAGCAACGAGTTTCAAATGTATAGACTTTAGACCCGCCACGGGTCTAACGATGCGGAGGCGATTGCATACGTCTTCGCCTCTGTCGATGGCTCCGCTTCGTCAGGTAGTGACCACGGTCGACCTGGCCTTCAGCGGGTGAAATGCGATCTGTGACACTATCTGTATAACGAACAAGATGTGTTTGACAACCAAACGCAAAACAAGTCATAAAGATGCATTTCAAAGTATTTAATAAATAAGTGATGCTTTTAAAACTTCCTGCAGTAATCGCGCATTCAACATTCATGAAAGCATGTGTTTTTATTTTAAAGATTCATTTTAAGTACCAGTAAATTAAAGAGATGACTAACAGCAAATAAATTGCATTTCAGAATTTATTTGCGATTTTATTGCCGAATTGCGATTATTACAAATTTACATGGTGAAATAATTTCATATACATATTTCGAATGGATGAAATCGACAAGTTAATGTTAATTTAAGAATATGCCCACTTCGTTGGGGAGTTATTGTACTGGCAGGAACTCCATCAACAGCTACCAACCGCTGACCTGGTTGTCATGCATAAGTTAGGAGCCGCAGCGAGCCACGACAGAAATTATATATGTAACTATGTCGCTTTTTAAAAGAAATCGTCTTTGCATCAGGTCGCGAAATGCAATGCCTCCTTTTTACTGTATCCTGTCTCCTTCCGCAGGATCAGCTGTGGTTAGTTATCAGGTTTTTTTTTTTTTAATTTATTGATTTGCCGATGTCATCCATGTTGGGAGTAAATGAATGCCGGGAAGCAAGCCATAGAATGTGCTATGCTCAATTTATCACAACCTCACACTGCGCTTCATCACTTTTAATTTATGGCTGCGTGGCCGAAATCATCGCCCCCGTTAATTTATTTGTTCCTTCAACATTGCTGCGCGGCATTAAAAACAACATTTTACATATGTTGCTTCTGGCCATTTTTTCTGTTTGATTAATTCAATATCAGACGTCCAATATCAATATCTTATAATTTAATAATCAGGAACAATTAAAATAGTATATTTGCGACATCAAAATGCTTTGAAAAATTTAATCACAGGACCGATCCCATTTGGATACCATTGCTAAAATTTTTTTAAATAACATTAGACTATAACTATACGAGATGCTAAAAAAAAATGACCAACAACATCAACAATAATATTTAAACTCAGTTTCAATCGATATATTTCAAAACAATTCATCAGCTTCACCGGTTCCATCCATGTTTTCAACGATTGCTGTTTTTTCACAAGGTTTTTTGGTCGTCTCCTGCATTCGCTAAAACTGAAAATCAATAAAAAGTTTTTTTCAATAAAAGTTTTTTCTTCTTCAATGGAAACCATTTGAATTCAAATACATAAAGTAGAAATAAATATGTTATTTGCAAGTTTTTCAATTCTGTTTTTCTTTTTTACATATCCTTTTTGGCGATTTCGGTTATTTCTTTGCGAAAATTTATAAAGGTTTTCTGTTTCATTTTATACAGCAGATGACAGTATTTTGTAATCGCCATAAATATCAATTTCATTCAATATAAAGCAAGTGATCTTAAATTTATTGAGTTTTTTAAAAAAGTTGGTCTCTACTTTACACACAAATCAACTATAAAAACTTTTAAGCAAAACTTAATTTTTTAAATTATGGTTGTTTTCAATTTACGTGAAAGCTCGTCCATATTCAGTTCCTGAATTAAATTTTGTTGATCTTGAAGGTAATACTGAGACATCCACCAATCCTTATTCCATTTGTGTATGTTCTGGTATATTCTATTTTCTATGTGAATGAAGTCAAATTCGTAAATCCATCCCAAATTTACGAGAACACGAATTCAAAATTTAGCAGCAGATGTAAGCTAAGGCCTCACTCAGGCGCTTGGAGCAGATTTGAAGCTTTTGTTTAACAAAAACTAGATTTTGAATATGTGTATATATAGGGCGCACCTTGCTAACGACGTATGTTTTATGCAAGCACACGAAATAGTTTGATGTCAGTAGTGGCAAAACATACCGTGTTTTCCGTACACCTTGCAGCAGATTTCAATTGAAAGTTTTCCCTTCTATTTCTCACATTTGAATGGCTCAGTGCATTCACCTGAGCAATTCTAGTGCTCAGTTGGCTCACTTTACTAATTCCGACATTCGATCTCCTAACTCCTACTCTTTTGAAAATTTCTTTCGATAAACTTTTTTGAATGCCAATCGATTCCCTTTATTCAGTCTAACTATCAGTCGTGTACATCGTCTTCTAAATCAGAAGAGCAAACCTCTTACCGCTTTCAGCACTCTGCTGAGCTGTCTCTAATGTCCTCTAAAGGTAGGTAATATTCTTCATTTATAGTAGTCCTTTGCTTTGATCATATGTGTGACCAGGTCCTCCCCGTTAATTTTACTTGTCGGTTTGTCCACGAACTCTTTCAAGTGACCGTTTCACCCTCCAGATCTTAAATGTTTCCCTAAACTTTTATTTCCCGTTGTAAATCTGTTGTTTTAAATTATTGACATCCGGCTTTTCATAATCTCGTAGTCTCTATGTCTGTCACCATAATATAATTTGCTAAATGGAATTTGTCCTCAACGGAAGTGAACTGCAATGTATGGTATCGGATGTATCGTATTTCCAGAGAAAAGCTTGCGGCTGTATCCACAATAATTAGTTTTTTAAAGGAGAATCCAAGAAACTTCATTTGTTTTTTTTTTGTTTTGTTTTAATTCGAATTGAAAATTTTGCTGCGAGTTCAACTGAATTAGTCATGACAATTCACACAGACATGTACTTTTGCCTAACTCCCTCCCACCCATTTCTCGACAACCCATTCTTCCAAACACACACTCGCTTCGTATCGCTCTCACTCTGTTTCGACTCGGAAGACATCATTGGGTCATGCACGTTGAATGTCAATTAAGATTAATTAAAATTTGCGGAATTCATATTTTTCCAAGTGACTAATATCTGGTTAAGGTCATGTATTATCGTGCATTAAATTTAATGATCTGTAAATATACTACAATGTTGGTTCTTATAATACGACCGTGGTATATTTGAAATACAACAAACATTCATATACAAACAAACATATATTTGAAATACAAACAACGATTTCTTGGTAAAAGTAAAAGAAAAGAGAAAAAGATTTTATATAAATATTTATTTCTTCTTAGTTTTGGTTAGTGCACTAGAGTTGTAGAGTCCAAACACAATTTATATGTCCATAATACCTTTGTGGCTTATCTATATGCTAAATAGAATATGGTCACGCAATAGGCACAAATCGAATTCGTCAAACTCTGGACGAAAGGCGTTAGGCCTACAGCTAGCAGATTTCTTAGCCAGGACATGATAGCTTCTGAAGAGTTAGTTGTCTTCAACAGGAGTAACTTACGAGTCCTTATATCCCATTCTAAGAGGCAGTACCGTCTGGGATATCCCGTACATCTTAGGTGAAACAATCACAGCCACTAGAACAGCTGCAGATTTTCCTTGGATATAAAGGGAATTTAGAACTATTTAGTCAATCTCTGCTGTTCAATCTCTGCTGCTCGACCAACCTGAAGTACATTAGAAGCATTGTAGAATCACCAGGTAACTTTATTTATGTGAATAAAATTATGTTCACGCCTTTTTTTCTAGTAATCTTTTTTCGTCATTCTTTATAAGCCAAGAAAGGGTTTTAAGAATATTTATAATGACTTACTTCAAAAAGCATAGAAAATTCCTGAAATTGCTGGAGACCATTTGTGAGGAATCATGAAATGCAATAGCAATAGTGATTTACACAACCATCATCAAAAGCTCAGAGACGTCAAGAGTTTCTTCATCGATTATAATATTTTTATACCCCACCTTAAGGTTGTAAGTGTGTAACGCTATAAGAAAATATATAGGCAGTATATTTAAAATCGTTAAATATAGTTATTATTATAGCATAGATGTTTGAAGCAGTTGGTACTACAACAGCACCCAAAAATTCTAGAAAAGTCTAAAATATTGAAAATAAAAAATAATAGTTTTGTGAGAGGACCAGTAAATATGAGTGAAAAAAATACTCAACAATTAAGCGCAGCTAGGGCTAACATGTGTAACGTTGTTTCTCTGGCTAGGGTATGACTCAGCGAGTAACCATGATCCAATTCACAGAACTATTTATTTTTTGTGAAAACAATTGTTTATTTAGTAAAACTCGTTGCTTATATCTAATTGGCAGCGTTGTCATTCGCACTTCTCTGTGATCCTCTGTAGATGTTGTCTTTGTTATCAGTCGTTGGGTTCTTATTTTCGCCGTTGCTGTATGTTGTTTGAGATGTTGTTTGAGAGGTTGAACGCGGTGCGATGATCACGTCGTTTGAGGCGGTTTCGAACCGTGATGACGTTGGAGGCTGTGACGAACCGTGATGACGTTCGCGGCTGTGTCGAACCGTGAAGATGTTTGAGGCTGTGCCGAAACCTAAAGGCGTACGAAGCTGTGTCGAACTGTGATGGCGTTCGACGATGTGTCGAACCGTGAGGCGTTTGCAGCTGTGTTGAAACGTGATGGGGTTCGAAGCTGTGTCGAACCGTGATGGCGTTCGACGCTGTGTCGAGCCGTGATGGCGTTGCAGTCGTAGCGTTCAAGGTAGGTAGGCGACAAGGAGTAGCGTCCCTACCGCGGATGTCAACCTAAGTCACCAACTTACTTCAAAAGGAGCTGCCGTCCGGAGGTGCAACCATTCATTGGCGCCAACAACTCTTCTTGAAGAACTGTGTGATAGGACCGGTGGAAAGAGACTAAATATAGGATATATATTTAGGAAAGAGAGGTTCTCAAGAGTACCTACGATAGTCGACAGGAAGTACAACTGTCATAATCAGCTATCGTACTGTCAAATTACTTCAAAAGGAGCTGCCCTCCGGAGGTGCAATATCCATTGGCGCCAACAACTCTTCTTGAGCAATTCACAGTAAGGTTACGGGGAGGTTAGATAAGGAGAGGAAGAGCAGAGTAGGAAGCTTTGAACCAACTTATCAAGAATCGCTGCGGTGCTGCTGGGTGTATAAACTGCGCGTTTTGGCTGGCGAAGCGCTCGCCACGTTCGTGTCTGTGTTCCTTTTTTATACTAAGCTCTTGGCTCTTGTTCTTCATGTTGGATGCTCAGGTTCAGGAGTGTTCGACGTTGTCGTTGGTACATTACGTCGTCGTTGTAGCGTGTATGACAGTGCTGCCGTTCGACATGAATTTCTTAATTATTATAAATATTGGTCTTATATTTATGCTTATACGATATTCTTTTCTAATACATATTATTTCACTGGTAATTGATATTAGGTCTAACAAAGTTATTATTTCCTATTTATTTTCCGGAAATAAACTTCAAGATTCTTGTAAATAATATGATGTAAATATAGTGAATAAATGTTATAAAATAATGAATTTCCATGAGCGCGTTATAATAACCTTTCTTTTATCTAATTTTATTCCTTTTCTTTCGGTAAACTTAATTAATACATAATGAAGAAGTGTAAATAATATAATGTAAATATAAAAAGTAATGAACTTCACTGATCGTGTTATAATAACCTCACATCTATAATTTAACTAAAGTCAAAAGAATTGATATAATGCCAAGTTTTATTTAAACTCATTTTTAACTTCCTAAAACGTTATCGCAATTATTTAATCTGTAATACTTTATTAAAAACTACTTAGCAACAATTCGAAATCCACTGGAAAATATTTTATAATTAAATAATAGATAATTTCAATTATACTTTATTATTCATAATATAAAAATTTCATTTGGTGTTCTTACTTATAATATCATAAATCATTTTGATTTGGGGGGAACGGTGACGTACTTGTTGCTGTTGTTTGTGTTTACCATGCCAGAGTTGGGGTGTTGGTCGTGACCGGTAGTTTCTAGCTGTTGTTGCATATTCGCTTCGTTTCTCGCGCTCAAATCGCTGCTTGTGCTAGAGGTGCGACTGAAGCTGGAATCGCTTTCAAAGCTTGAGTCGCTTCTGGAGCTGGAGTCGCTCTGATCGTCGTCGGTGTCGGTTGCTACATCTGGTAACTCGATGATTGGTACTCTTGACTTGTCGCATGTTTTTCTTTGAATTGAGCGAGCTATCCCTCGTCGCATTCTATCGATGGCTTGTCTGGTGGTCCATTGCTTTCGACTTGTTGAGAACGATAGTTAATGTAACCGAGTTCGAAGAAACGCTTTGCGAATCGAAGTAGATAGACGCCGCAGTTGACGGCGTTGTCTTGGTAGCTGCAAGTTTAGAGTGGGCAAGAGCTCTAGTCGTAGGAAGTTCCGCAGCTCTTTGACCACTTCTTTACGTGGGTCGCTCGCGAGAGAGTCCAATACCAGGATCGATGGGAGTCGGATTAACTTACCACGTTTTATAGCGATCGTGTCCATTTTATGAATAATGATGAGGAACCAATTGTCATTCTGGATTATCACCAATGCATGCTTGCATTCGCTGCACCCTTTGGTAACGTTTCTCTGCTGATTGGTTTGGCAGTCGCATCCACCTTGCGAAGAAAAACGTTGAAAAGACGAATGAACATAGTTGATTATCTTGTCATTTAGCTTCTGTCCTGCTGCCAGCAACTTGTAGTCGTACGTCCTTATCGTCGTTCCTCCTGTGACAGCCGCGACCATAATATCGTTCTCTGCTGGCGACGCGGTCATGGTGCGGCCGATCGGCTGCCGTACCGCTGCTTCTACTCGTCGCTTCTTTGATTTTTTTTTTCTTGGGATGATTTTAATAATAATCAACACTTTCGGCTCCTTGTGATGTTGTTTCGTTGCCTCTGCACTGTTGTTTTACCTCCCTTCTTATGGGATGCCTTCTGGAAGAAGCAAAGACTAATTCCTCGTCTTGTGGGCTGTATTCGTAATATTTCTTGATGTTGATCAGATGCGCCCGTTTGGTGGTTAACTCGCCGTCTCTTTGAAGTTCTACGATAACCGGCGAAATGAAATTTCTGACCCAATATGGCCCTTCAAATGTTGGAGCCAACTTAGCTGCAAAACCGTCCACGGCTTTGGAGAGTGCGTGTTCTTTTAGGAGGACCTTTTCTCCGATGTTGGGTTGCCACGCACGTCCCCGCAAGTTGTAATGGCGGGCTTGTTCGCTTGATGCCTTCCGCAAGTTGTGCTGCACTATTTTAAAGATTTCTTTAAGCTTGTTTGCTTTGGCCGCTGCGCTTTCATTTTTGTTTATAAACTTTTATTTTCAGATAGGAATAAGTTCGCAGACAACAGTGGATTGGACCTCTTTTCACTGCAAAGTGTCTATTTTCGCCACTGAACTGAAAAAACCACTGATCAAGGGAAGCAATAGGCCTGGAATTATTCCGGATATATATTCTTAGTCTTGTCTTTAAAATGTTTGTTGTTTGATTTTATTTTTTAGCCGTACCTATGTTTTTCAAAGCTCGCCTAGGAGCATTTAACTGTTAACCATTTGAAAAACTTTAAGGACCCGGTGATTGGAGCCCACACAAACACAATTGAGCACAATTTTTTTCATAAAAATTGCTCTATAAAAACTCCAAACTTTGAAGACGTCTAACTTATAAACGGGGGCGGAGCGAGGAGCGGTTTGGTTTGTTTTTAGTATTTACAACAACAACAAAAGCAACAAATTTTAGAAAAATAACTACAATTACACTGTCCATGTCTTTAGCATAGCCATCTTATCGAAGGTGAACACAAAATTTACTTTGATAAAATTATTTCCGATTTTGACAACGAAAGAAGTAATTATCCTATGGAATTTTTGAATTCAATGAATGTTATTGGATTTCTGCAACATAATTTGGTCCTAAAAGGGAATGTGATGAATTAGTTAACGGAACTCGAATGCGTGTTAAGCATCTTTTCAATAACTCCATAGACTGTGAGGTTTTGAACGGTATTTCACAAAATAAGAGAAGAATTTTTCTGGGGTAATGTTCAATTCCAATTTCAAAGAACCCAATTCCCAATTATTCACTTTTTTTTTCCTCTGCAATATAAAAAGTTTTAAAATAATCATTGTTGGCCGAATTTTCGACTACTATTCATAAAGATATTAAACTTTTTGGGACAAAGTGAATAAGTGACCCTAATAGCGTGTTTCCATAAACACGATTTAGTTGGATTTCTCTATAATCCACTTTAATCGGTGAAATCCAGCTCTTAATCGGATTTAGCTCTTTTGAAATTGTTGTTGTGTGATTTAGTTGAAATCCAAGAATTAAAGTGGATTTAGGAGTTTTCATCGCTGATTCGAAGTTCGAAATTACAGACCACTAGCTTTGTCTCTTTCTACAAGTAATAGGCTAGACCGGCTAGACAACATTATATACTGGCATTTATTTTAGTGCACATTTGCTTGTTGAAGAAAGAGGTTGTTTTCGCAGTGTTTTTATGTATTTTTTCAGAGAATTCTTGCCTCTGATATTTTTATACCCTACACCTTAAGGTTGAGGGTATATTCACTTTCTACCGGAGTGTGTAACGCATAGAACTAGACAAGATAGGTATGGAAAAGTATATATATTCCTGATCAGCATCACCACCAAAATTGAAATAACGATGTCTGTCCGTCTGTCTGTCTGTCTGTCCGTTGAAATCACGATTCCACGCCTCCTTTTTACCCATCCACCCAGTATTGCAATATATTTTTATACCCTACACCTAAATTTTGAGAGTAAACGCACTTTGTACCGGTGTTTGTAACGCACAGAAATAGTTAAGCAGCTATAATTATAGTTTATCTTCCGAATTTGGGCGTGAGCCGCCCACTTTGAGTTTACTTAGGTCATGGAGTATATATGCAGCTTTAAAGTGTAGGGTATTTCGGCTACAGCCCGGCTGTAGACAACACCTTTACTAGTTTAGCTTGATTTTAATTTAAAGAGATTTTAAAACCATATAGCCGTTAAGTTCAAAAATTATTATTTAATTATTCTTGTGCTCCATGACTAATTAATGCAATGTTTTTTATACACAAACATAGTTCGCTTTTCTTTTTATGGTTCATTCTTGAACTTACGGACCATTTTGTATTCAAAGCTCTTTGAGAAATTTCAACTTGAAATGATTGCTTAAGCTAGTGAAATATTGAATAATTTAATATTCAAATGTGGTACTTGGTCATAATATCTAAAGAACATAAATTTTAATTATTGAAATAAGAAGTTTTAGTTTCTAAGTTTTTCTTCTTAAATAACTAAATTCCCTTTGAATAAAGAATTTAATTAATGCCTCAAACTATTTTCCTGCAATTTGATTCATTTTTGACACATTTTATGGTGATTATTCTACAAGAAGACAATTTAAGTAAATAGACATGGGATACAAAGTTAATTAAATAATCATTCACTTGCACTAAACGTCTCTTTGCTATTAAAAGCTCTTTTAATTAAAATCAATTTCGAAAATATTAAAATCGATACTCAAATTTTGTTTACATATATAAAATTATTTTAATTTAATATAGTATTTATTTTATTTGTTGTGTTGATTTTTTACTAATTTCCCTAGGAATGTTGCTTATTTTCCTTTCGAAATTGAGCGAACTTTTCTGCAGGAATATTTTATTTATTTATGTATTCATGCAATGTTTCATTCATGCTTCTTCTTATCAGCTTTAGTCTGTTGTCTAATCAAATAAAAACTATTGAACATTAAAAAAAACACATAAAAATTATTGCAATACCGTTTTTACTAAGTCAAAATATTTTATAAAAAGATTAATTGTATGTGTGAATATGTCGATGCATTTCACCATGCTTTGGCGTTTCTATTTTTTGCTAAAAAAGTTAATAGTTTTATTATTTTTTGATTTTATTTGCATTGGATTTCTATCCGTTTTTTCTTATTGCTGCTACGCATAAATATTTATTTATCTTATTGCGTCAAATGCGATTTGATTACCCTTTTCCTCCTTGATACAGCATTTCATTTCATGAAATATCTTTTAAAGCACTTTTTATTTGAATATTGTTTTATATAAAAAGTAATAAAGAATAAGATATATAAATTTTCCGAAATTTTCATAATTCACATAGAGCAGTTAATATACAAAAAGCATATTATTTCCAATAAATATATATTAAACAATACAGTTTTTCGACGACTAACGTTTCATGTTAAACCACAAGCAAAAGCTTAAAAAAAATAAAATTAAATTGACCGTATAAGCAAAATGGAATAATCGACCACAAAATATTTGCTTTATAAAAAGGCACGTACAAATGAAAATTGCATTTTTAAATTAAACTGTGGTTAATGGAGGTTGAATGACAGAAATTAAAATAAAAAAGCGCGTTTTAAGTTGAATATTTATGATGTGTTATTGTCACTGTTATTATTTTTTATTTTTTGTGTACAAATATTCCCCTTTCGCCTTAACTTTACCCGTTCTCACATCCCAATTTAATTCAATTAAATTAAATTTAAGTTTAATTTCCAAATTAATAAACTAAAACTTAAATACGAAAAATGCTGGCGAAAATAAAAAAAAACAGACGGGAATTGTCCAAACATAATCGAAATATAGTAACAAACGGTGACTTAATCGCATCCTGGAAGTAACTTTTGAGTGATGACTTAAGGGTGACATTTGGCATAGAAAAGTGTAAAACTATATCAATCATTAGAAGAAGGCTGAAATATAATGTAACTATTCATTAGAGACAATATATAATGTTGTCTAGGACCTACGACTCGAAGTATATATATGCTCTAAAGCACTCCACTTGTCGTAGTAGAGCAGGCTTAAAAATTTTTGGCTTAAGTTAAAACTTTTCTGAAACAACATACTTATAAGTCCACATCAATTTTGGTTTTAATTTCGTATTGTAAAGTTGAGAAATATGTTGGTGTAAAATTTGATCCAGCTTTGGTTAAAAATTAAAATTGGCATATTAAGATTGCCATTGGAAGTTTAATGGGTCTTTGTGAGACGGATATTTACAATATACATAAATACCTAATATCAAAGAACATACATGTTGTTTGGTAATATCCATTCGATATTTATATTAAGGTTTATAATTTGATGTTATCGTATTACAACTCATACACATATTATTTATGCATTTGAATTATTTTTATATTTTAAGATTTCACACACGCAGAATTTAAGCCAAAACTTGAAATATTGCCGATGCAGGAAGTGCAGCGAAAACCTGTTGGTAAATCTTTGATCCTGACATGTAGGCCGACGGTGCCGGACCCGAATCTGGTCTCCGATCTGCAGTGGAAGGATAACATGAACAACACCATTCTGCCGAAACCGTAAGTATCCAGAATCTCAAGACTCCGCTGCATGATTCTCTATATTTTTCGTTCCTGTACTATATAAAATATATGTTATTAAGAATATTAAAAATTCGTTTTGAATTTATCTATAATATGCCTTTAAATTGTCAATTTTATAACGGTAAAAAACTATTAACTATACTAAAGTTTAAAAGACGAGAAAAGAAAAGTATTAAGTATTGTCCATATCAATCAGAGTTTCTTTATCTTTATTACTGCCATACATACTTCCAAAAGTTATCTCCTACATTTTTCTAAGCCTAGCATGTCGAATCTTTTCTTTACCTATAACCAGACACATCAAATGTTACATTTACAGAACGACATTTTAAAAGGATTTAATTTAAAGAAGGACATTTAAAATTTGTTAAGTAAAACTTGTTTGTCCTTACTTCAACTTTTTTCTAGTTGATCAATCTTTATATTATCTGGCATACGTCGAGCACGTATTCCTGACCTTATTCATTACTTACTACTTCCTTAACTATTGACCTTTTCTGTGATATTCAATTCCTGATATCTACGAGTATTAAATTCCCCATTCTGATATTATCTTTGCTTCCTCCAGTAACCTTAACATTCGCTATCATATCAACCTTCTTCTTACGTGAACACGGTTAAAAATCTGAGCCTAAAGTTGAAGCTTTTCAATACTACATAGAAGTCCACACCAATTTTGGTTTCAAATTTAATATTGGTAAAGCTTTAGTTTAAAATTGAAATTGTATTACAATTTAGCTCAGGATTTCTAACCGTGGATGTATTAGTATGTTATCTGATAAACTTGAAGGCGTTTCCTTCTTGTATTTTTATATTATCATTTGATTTCGAATATATCATTACCAGTTTTTACCATATATATATTTATATTCACACTTCTTTGAAAATCTTTTACAGCTTTTTATATTTATTTAGAACTTTACTTACCTTAATTTTTGTTGTTAATGATTTCTTTTATTTTGGTGTATTTTTCTAAAAAACAAAATCTATTCTTTTGTGTTCGTGTTTCGAACTTAGGAACAAATACTCTTATCCACTGTATGATTCCAAAGGACGTAGATTACCTGCCGTGTAAGTTTTTTATACTTTTTTCGTTGTTGTTTAATGAACCTAACAATAATTAAAAAATGACTAGACTAACTAGAGATACGAACACATCATTCATAAAGCGCACGGTTCCGGTAACGATGAAGTGTCTATCGTTCTGTATAAGAGAGAGAGAGAGATTGAAAGAGTTCTACCTCAAAGCACTATATTGAAGTTCATTATATGTATAATGTAAAAATTTTAATGTTTTTATTAAATTAGTTAAAATTTTAAGCTAAAAGCACTGTATCTCATCGGAGCTACCGGAACCGTCCCAATACAGAATCAGTATGTGCCAGGAACATAGAAATATATACAAAAATCTCACGACAAAGTTTCATTAACTTAATTAATTGTCATTAAGAACCTTTGATCATTTGATTTTAGTTAACTTCATTTATATTATTAGCAAATTTAAAATTATGCATATTCTATATCAGCGTTTAATTTCCTTTTAGTTACATTTTGAATATATTTTGCTTTTGTTTGTTTAACAATTTTGCCACATCTTCCATTATTAACAATTGTCGTTTATCAAGTTTAGTTACCTTTGGTTACATCAATACATACATTTGTTTTTGACTACAATTTTTATTAAAATAATATTTTTGTTATGCAGCCTTTGTTTGTTTGTTTGTTTAGAAGAGCGTGTGGCTGCCTTGGACAACGCCACGTCCACCTAGGCCTTACCGGCCCATTGCGAATGCCCTTAAAACGTCCCGTGGGGGCTCCGATAGCAGCTACCTAAGCCTCTCCAATTTTAGCCTACCCGTCATTTATGACAGGTAAAGGCTGTGAAAAGGCGGCTTTAGAGCTCCTGATCATCTTAAGGAGATCCTTGAGCGGAAGGACTGCGATTTCCGAAAGTTCAGCCACGAAACCAAACCCGAACGAATTCAAGCGTCGGTATGCTAAGGCTGGGCAGCGGCATAGCAGATGAGCCACGGTCTCCTCCTCGTCAGTATCATTACAGCATCTGCAGTGATCCACTTTGGCACCTGGCTTCCATCTAGATACCATGTCCCCAATGGGACAGTGCCCCGTGATCACTCCAACGGTCAACCTTAACTGTTCCCTCGATAGATGAAGTAACAGCCGCGATTTGCTCCAATCAAATTGACGCCATATAGTTCGCGTCGTAGCACAATCGTTCCTGTTGGACCAGTTACGATTGGCTTCGCTCGTCACCATGGAATCAATCATTCTTTTAATAATGGAAAAGGGCGCGTATAGTGAAGTGTCAGCCTCATGGAGTCCCAATGAAGCGCCCGTACGCGCTAACAGGTCTGCTTGCTCGTTGCCCTCAATATTTGAGTGGCCTGGAACCCAGCAGAGCCTCACGTTGTGGCTACTTCTTAGCACTCCCAGCTTACTTCTGCACCTCCTAACTATATCAGATTTCACCATGGGTGATCCTAGTGCTTTCAGCGCAGCCTGACTGTCCACAAAGAAATAGATAACCTTATTTGTTAATTTTTCCTTGCAGACAAAATCCGCTGCTCTTTCTATTGCGAAGATTTCCGCTTGAAAAACGCTACAGACGTCTGGTAGTCTGTATGACCTTTGAACGTTGAGCGTCTCCGAGTAGAAGCCCGCTCCCGTACCTTCCTCAGTTTTCGAGCCATCTGTGAAAAACAATAGCCCTTCGGGGGGCCTGCGTTTCAACATATCCCAGTCAGCTCTACTGGGGAGCTCTATAATGGATATCCCTTCAAAGTCCAGCCTCGGGAGAATGAGATCCGTCTTAAAGGATAGATTCTTCCGAGGACCCAAGCTCAGTTTTTCCAAAGCATGTAGCACACTGGTGTGTCCAAAACTTAATGCCTTACAGAGATTGAGCTCCTTAAGTCTAATGAAGCTTTTCCCTGCCGAGCCCATGATAAACGCATTGAGGGGTAGGAAGTGCAAAAGCATGTCTAACCCTGCTTGCGGAGTGCTCTTGGCTGCACCAGTAATACTTAATGCCTTTAATATTTACACCTTACCTTAAATATTTTTGTTATGCAGTAAAATCGAAGTGAATAGAGTGAACTAAAGAAACCTCGGCATTATTGAATTTGGTGACGTTACTGGTCTTGTTCAGTGTGTATTTGTCTGTGAACACTTCCTTCGTCTCACTAAAGAGTTTTTGAATTTCAGCACAAGAGCTTCAATTTCCGTCTCTTTATTGATTTTAGATAAATTCTTCGTAATTTCAGACTTACTTGATTCATTTTCCAATACATTACATATATATGCATTACATAATACATATATTGCATTATACATTGCTTCGGGTTCGGGTTTACGTTAATACATCCGTCAATTTTGTTAGTGCGCTACTGAACGTAAACTGTAGACAGATTTTAAGAATACTAGAGTTCAATTTTATTCAACAAATTGGATGTTTCGGCCAGAGAAATTCTTAGCTGACGCTATGGACCCACAAAATTCTGATTATAAGAAACTTAACACTAAAAAATTCGAGCTCACAGTAGCCGAATGTTTACGTGAACCAGTTTTCACTCTAATGCTACTTAAAGGTATGTACTTTTCCCTATATTTGTATGTATGACACTTTTGTATGTAACATGATACAAATGTATTTTTTTTTTTTTTTTTTTTTTTCTAAAACGATTCTGGATCGCATCATAATTAGAAAAGTCTCTTTCTTATTGTGTCGTTAGGCCCAACCTAAATAGACAATTAGCTCCGTAATGAATTTGTACGAATACGTCCGCATGATTCGCATTCTTAATGCCTTCCATAAAGGAACATATGTACATAAATCAACGAAGTATTTTTTTTCTCAATCCACGTGCGTGCGGGATCAAAAGACTCGAACCTAAAAAAAATTAAATACAAGATAGATGACAGCTATTTCCACTGTCGTCTGATCTCTGATAAAAACAAAACTGAAGTAAGAAAATCAAAATTCTTTATAAAATTAAACCAGTTGTAAAAGCTAATGAAATGATACTGTAAAATGTTTTCTTTTTTTTTATTACATTTCATTCTACTTATGCAAGAATGATTTCTTTCTTAAGATTTTTGAAATATTTCAGCATCGATTGTAGGCATGTGGACCTAAAATCTCCTAAGTATGTATAATTAAAAATATTTTGTGTTCTTTTGCTTAAATATCCTTTTTTTTTTTGTGACAAATTTGTGTCAAAGCGGAGAATTATTTAAATTTCCTCAATTAACTTTATATATTTGAAAGGATTCAGACGTCTGTTTATAAAGCTTAGGACAAAAGGTTTTAAAATTCGTGAAAGTGGTACTAAAAGCAATTAAACACATTTTCGAAGTGGACTTAATAATGAAGGACATAGAGGCAACCATGGTCCAGGGGATGCATGGATCGTCATATCTAATGGCATTTGCCAAGTGACCCTACTCACAACGCTGTACTCTTCACCGTTATGGACTCTACGTACGATGAATACCAGAGAATGTCCACAAAGACAAACAGGCGCGCGTTCGCGAAGAGTTAAGGCCCACCCAAGCAATGAATGTGTTTATAGATGAAAAGAACCGAACTGCACGGTCAAAAATGTTGCTTGAAATATTTACACATAAAAGTTTGCATATTTACGAGTATCCTTACTAAAATAGGTTTGATTTCTGAAGTTTATGTCTCAAATCAAATGCAATCAGAAACCATGCGGCGACGCTGTGATTCAACTCAATTCAATCCATTCAAGGGGGTATTGAAAAACCCCTCTTGAAAAACTTTTTCCTTGGTATAATTGATTTAATTAATATTTGAAAATTATTATAAATTTACAAATTATACTTCAATCCGATGTAATGTGGAACCAGCGGCGTCCACATTCCAATCCAGCAAACATTCCTATTTAGTACATGCGATCGTAGTTTTATGAAGCCAAATCTGGAATATGTAGTTGCTGAAGTCATCGAAAGAACGAACCTTATCTTCTTAAGAGTTGTATACCCAAAGTACAGTTTTTTAACAATTGCTAAAATTCTAAACGTTACTGAGAAATGCGTAGGCACATTTTATGTAAGTTAAAAAATAAGTATTAAAAAGTTTAAAATCAATGTTTAAACCCAAAAATCTTGATAGAGGTTGGAAAAACGAAACAATAGTTTTGACCGTGTGCGAATTCAAATTCCCATTTGTGCATCCACACTGTGCTTAACGACGAAAGCTGTAAACAGGCAAATGCAGCTCAGACCGCATCTTGAGTAGAGACACTATGGAGAAAAAGTCGTCAACTCTCTCTTTTCAACACAGTTATTTGCTGCATGAATTTTTCCAATGGAAATTTATTATCACTTATAACGAAAAGTCGCAGACATTATGCAGAACATAATAGTAAATATTTATTCAGAGATCACGAGAAACTACACTTATTTTAGCGCTTGTTCGGTTGCTCATTCGGGCATTCAGGAATATTTTAACCTCTTCTGATTATGCGTATGAAACAAAAGTAAATATTTAGGTTCCGCTTACAGAGGAAAATTACTATTAATATTTTAAGACTTTTTTTCATAAAAAATAGATTCTTAAACTTTATAAAAGCTTTCTGGTATTGAAAGTATACCTACATTTTCATTTCGCCTTATAATAAATTTTATTGCCTCTTTGAAAACTGCCACAATGTTTGTGAAGTTTGCAAAGTTTGTTTCCACGTAATTTTGCACGGACTATGGAATTTCTTCTTACTACTTGAGGAATAACATGTTTTCCCTGCATTAAAACGATACTTGTGTCGTTACAACTCTTAACTAATTAAGTAAGACTTTATTTCAGTTTTCCTTTTTGCGCCATTATTAAGCAACCAACTGTAGCAGAGTACAATTTTCGTTCCATGAACCTTAGGCAATTTCGTAGTCTAAGTATTTCTTCTGAGGAACGTACAAACAAACGCTGCTTCATGAAATTACTTATATTTTTTTACCTCAAAGTATCATTTTATATCCTCTTCATCTCACTCCTTTTGGATGCGAAAAGAATGCGCACTTTGCTGCGGACATTTGTTCTACAAAAAGAAACAAAGACTGTTACCAAAGAGATGCGCACATGTGCATAATGCTGAAATCCCTTATGTATAAACTTACACACAAACAACGGCTGTGATGTTCATCATCTCATAGTCAAATACTGCAAAATAATTAAAATGGAATTTAACAAAATCTTATTCAAGTAGGTTGTGGAATCTTGGCAATACAGTAGCAAAAATTCCTCTCTGAGAAAATCATATTCAATGCATAAAAAATCTTTTTTTTGCTGATGAAATTCGGCGATTCCGAGTAAAAACTCGCACACATCTTCATGTAAGAAGAAATTTTAATTTCTTGTCTTCCAGATTTTACAACGAATCGCAATTTCGACAATTTCACGTACACAATCACAATCACACGTGAACATACACAGCTTGCTGCATTTAGCCTCTGCAAGCATCTTCTTCGCACAACATAACAATTCATGAAACGTTGCTAACCTGAAACTTTAAAAGACTTTTTGTTCGTTCTTTTGTGTTCCTTCTTCTCGAAACCTGTCACGACACTAATAGTTTCTATGTGTGTTTCAATTAACACATAAAAAGTGCATAATGCTTTGTTGTAAGTAATCTTTCGCTAAGCTTCGCAAAATACAGCATCCACAAAAACGCGTCTTTTTCCTTTAATCCTGTTGTTGTTAATAAATATCTGAAGTATTTGACAGAATATTTATATCTACAACAAAAAACCTTTGGGACAAGAAAAGTGCAAAATTGATTGTTAAAAACTAACAACGTTTGTCTTGTGTAGCTTTTCCTGTGAATTTCCCATATGCATATATGTACTCTATATTAAATTTAATTTTGAGCAACAGTGAGCAGCAGTCTTGAAGTGAGGCGGAAGCAAAAAGATACAATGAATAAAGATAGAAATGAATAAATATTACACGCAACAATATTAAAGCAAACATAACATAATAACAACCTCAAAAATAAAAATTTCATTACGAACTGGTCTCATTCTTTCAATTTATGTTGTTTGTTATAATTTCCAACAGTTTTTAGTGAATGTGGCCTAAGATCATGCGGTGATCTCAGCTGTTTAGACGTAACTAAATTAAACTTAATCATATCCCTCCCCACAAATACAACCGTTTACAACTAATTTGTCTTGAGAAATCTTCGAATGTTTCATTTGACGGCATGCATTTAATTTTTATTTGTATCTCAGCATAATATAAATTGCTTAATGCATACTTAATTTTATAAGCATTTAACCATTTTCGTATTAAATTCTTCTCTTCGTTGATTATTGATCGTCTTATTTTACATCGGTTGATCAATTGTCCTTTATTACTTTTCATTGTTATTATCACCTAAAACGATCAAACTCTTCAGGATCGTTTTCTAAGCATTTATTTTGCAACAAATGTAGCTGTATACAGATGCAGTAGCTTGATTTCGTTCAATTGTATTTAGTTCGTAAATCGGAAACATACAAAATTATCTTAATAATTCTATACAAATGTATAATAAATGTTTTTTCTACTCTCTTCCTTCCTCAAATCTAATCCCATGCGCGCTCTCGAATTCGAAACGTTCAAATCACATCTCCGAACTTCTTCGGTGGATGGCAACGATTCCAGAACCGGCCGGAACCAACCGACGATGTACACTGAAACTCTTCCTGGGGAGAGTTTGGCGCTCATGATTCAATCGCTGGCCGTAGATATGGAGGGAAAGTATTACTGTACAGCCTCCTACGCCAACACGGAGCTGCTCGAGACAAGCGTCACCATCACAACTTACGGTAAGTCAAAAATATGGCAAACAAAGCCGCATGAATAACTTTGTAGAATTCGTATTTTAATAGCAACATTTTACAGCCATTGCTTTGAAAACATGAACAGGAAAGGACCAAAGAATTTTCGGAAGTTCTATGATAAACTTGCACAACTAGCAAGACACACATTAAAACATAAATTGAATACTCAGAAGTTGGTCTTCGTACATCCATGCATACTGAATCAATGCGTTTGTCCTTTATTTCTTTCTTGTTTTAAAAGTATTAAAACAATTTCCTTCAAATGCGTCTGTGAACACACGCATATATAAATATGCATGGGTGTATTCATATATACATATATATAAATATATTTATTTACTTCTTGGCTTTGTGCGGAAAATACTTGAATAACCATTGCACTTAAATGCCAGCAAATTCTAAGAGAATGGTAAATTGTATCTTAATTGTATTTTATTACTTGATGGCTTTTTTTTCTTTTTGCCTGTGAAGGCGATATAGAATCCAATCAATCTGTTTGAGTGCATCTGGAGTAGTTTAGCTTAAAGTTTCTACTGAAATTATACCAATGATTAAATAGTTTTGTGATCATAAATGGAGTTCAGCCGCATTTTTAAGGCATTTTTAATAATTTCTCAAAAGTTTATTCTCATAAACATTTTAATAAAATTATATAATAAATTTTTTTATTAAAAATTATTATATTTATATACATAATTTATATTAATAACTACTAGCATTAGATTAACTATAAAAAATAAAACAACAACATATATTAACTTCTTTAAGACTTTCAACGAATTTTATAAAATCTTTTGTTGTAATCAACGTAACCTCAGAACATTACATAATTTTTTTGTAAGCCATGATAGTGATATAAAATATGTCGAGTGACTGGTCCATATTTGCCATTTGGTTTCAGCGTTGTTTTTTACGGTTGCTCTCACACAACTTCAACTTATTCGTCGACAGATGCATAAAACACATCTTCTAACATTTACCAGAAGATTCGTCTGCCATTTGACGCATGAGGAATTTAAAAGGATGAAGAAAGGGAAGAAAATAGTAAAAGCTAATTTTATGTGCTCCTGGCTGCTACCTGTCTAACGCACTTTCACATCACCCTCAGCTTATCCTGTCTAGAATTGCTACTGACAGCTCGTTTCTCAATTTTTGCTTTTCGCTTCTCTATAGAAACATCCGAATTTGGCTACATTTAAAGCGGAAGCAAACACCCGAATGCATGAAGAGAGCAAAGCGTAAAACATCTTCAATGAAGGGACGTGATTTGTGCAACATCAATAACAGCAGCAAAAAATTCTGAATGACGCTTTTCTAATGGACTTTATGTCATTTCCAAAGCGCAGTTTACGTTATTGAAAAACTTCTGCTGTTGTTGAAGAAATGCAACCAAATCTGCTTGAATATGTTTAAAGTTAGACAAATATTTCAAAACTAATAAAAAAGTTATGGTCACAACAAAATAATTGAAATAATTTGAATAATGAAAACACATTAAACATAAAAACAACGGAAAAACTTTTGAAAATTAAAGTTTCAGACATTCATCAGCTTATCTGAACAAGCAACACTTGAGGACGTCTTTCATGTCTTTTCTTCTTCTCCTCCATTCTTTTTGACACGTGAATAGTCCTTACTATTGAGGATTTTCAAGTTGTTTCCCAGTATCGTTTTCACTATAGTCACAAAATTTGTTGTTAATTAAGCCACAAAAAACAATCATACCGCGCGATGGTCCATAAAAGTTATGGATTGCAATGGTCGACATTAAAATTGAATTATATAAAAATTGGACACTTTTATAATTTTACTCTTAGTGTTTTGCAGAGATCTTTTGTTACAAATTGTTCCGGAAAACTATGTGTAAAATTATATTATTATTATATGCTTTTACATTATCATATATGCTTTTTCTTTTTCAAAACTGCAAATTGTAACTATGATGCGATTATGGCCAAAACCACCGAACCTAACCAACACTTACCAGCCTACTTCTTTTGTCTAAACTACTTTTTCAGTTTTCGCCGCTCTCTAATCTCTGTCGGGTCAGCACCTGGAAAGTTATATCTTTCCGGCTTCCGTAATCCACTTTCGCTTCCCACTCACCCACGTCGTAGAAGATGTCACCAGGAAACTACAAGTTCCACAACTTCTGTCGAACAACCCCCAAAGGAAACAAAATTATCAACTTCCAAAAATAAATTGGACTGGTGCGAAAATCCTGGTGAAAAAACTTGTTAGGTTCCAAATTGAAAAGTTTTCGTCCTAATCGGAAGCCGCATCTTCTACTGGTTCGATTCCTCTCAACAATTCTGTTTACTTGTGTTCTTCCTTTTTTGCCTGACGGAAAATGTGTAAATTTATATTGGCTATTTTATTTTTGGGAACACGTTCGTTACAGTTTTCTTATAAACAACCTCTTGTCGAGTTTTCCCTCCCGTATATTGGAGCCTAATCGACAGACCAACAAACCAACCCTCGATTGTATTCGCACCACTATGTAGTTAATTTTTCTACAATGGTTTCTTATTTTTTCTTTCTTCTTTTAGTTGCCATTACATGGACTAATGCACCGGAGAACCAGTACCCCATCTTGGGAACCGACTATGTTGTTAAATGCGAAGTTAAAGCAGACCCCAACCCAACCATTGACTGGATGCGGAACGGTGACCAGGTAGGCATGCAGTGACAGTGGTAACAGCTGGAAAACGTCTTAGATCCGTACAGAAATCTTTGTGATAATTTATTAAAAGCAAATTTTTTTAAATTTGCTGTACAGACGTCAGAAATGAAATGAAATAAATTTTTAACACGGTAAATAATAGGAAATAAGGAGGTAATAGGTAGTTGCTGGAGAGTGAGTAAACCAAGGAAGCAGGCATGATGGGACAGGCAGCATTATTTTTGTAGAGTTTCATCACAAATAAAACGCCGTGGGCGAAAGGGATTGTGTGTTGAGTATTGAGCTTTACATATATGATAGTTCATAACCTTCTTAGAAAGATTTCAAAACCTCTGTTTGCAAATTGCAACCAGTACGAATAATGAAATATAAATTTGTTCTTAGACTCTTTCCCTTATAAATAAGTGACCCTATTATTTCCAGATTCGCACCGGTGACAAATACATCGTCCAGACACATGGCTTGCTCATCCGCAACGTTCAAGAGGCAGACGATGGTATCTACACTTGTCGGGCAGCTGTAATCGAAACCGGTGAAATGCTCGAGCGCAGTATTCGCGTTGAGGTCTTCATACGTCCAGTCATCACGCATCTGGCCGAATCCCTGGAAGCTGTCGAAGGCAAACCCTTCGCTGCCAACTGCACCGCTACTGGAAAACCTGTCCCCGAAATTTCCTGGATCAAAGATGCGGCACAAGAGAATGTCGCAACAGCCGATCGCTTCCAAGTAAACCCTCTCACGGGCCTCATGACTATAAACTCTGTCACGCAGGAAGATTACGGCACCTACACATGCATCGCCAAAAACGATGCCGGCGTCGTCGACCAGAAAACCAAGCTGAACGTGCTTGTCCGCCCCAGCATCTATGAGCTCTACAACGTGACTGGCGTTAACCACAAGGAGATCGCCATCACTTGTCGTTCCAAAGGCCGCCCGGCGCCCGACATCACATTCCGCCGTTGGGGCACTGAGGAGGTGTATGCTCCCGGCGAACAAGCTGACGATGACCGCATCGTTCTAGAGCAACATTACGACGAGGACCGAGGCGAGAGCTCCGGAACTCTGCGAATTTCACGCGCAATGCGCACCGATGACGGCCTCTATCAATGCATGGCTACTAATAAAGGAGAAACCGCCTACAAAACCGGTCACATCACCGTTGAGTTTGCTCCTGACTTCAGTTATATGAGAGAACTGCCACCCATTTTCAGCTGGGAGGAACGCAAAGCCAACCTTAGCTGTCTGGCATTGGGAATACCGAATGCAACCATCGAATGGCGCTGGAACGGACGGTCCATCAGAGAATCATTCGACAAAAACCTGGTCATCGTTGGCAGTGGACCTCGCAGTGATCTCATTGTGCACCCGGTGGCGCGTCAGTATTACTCAGTTTACAAATGTGTAGCTACGAATATTCACGGAAGCGCCGAACACGATATCCAGCTGAAGGAGGCTCGCATTCCCGATATGGTCGCTGCTGCCATACCGAAGCAGCTGACTGCCACTACGATAGAATTCGAAATTAGAGGCCCTTCAGCAGAGCTGGGCCTGCCGGTAACCGCATACAGTGTGCAGTACAAGGAAACCCTGAATCCGGACTGGTCCACTGCGCTGAACCGCACTTGGTCGCCAGAAAGTCCTTACGTTGTGGAAGGCCTAAGGCCACAGACCATGTACAATTTCCGTTTCGCCGCTCGTAATCAGGTGGGACTGGGCATGTGGGGCGCCAACCAGCAACAATCCACTCCCAGGCGTTCGGCGCCGGAAGAACCAAAGCCGTTGCACTCGCCTGTTCAGAACGATATGGAGGAACCTGTTATAGTCTCGCCCTATTCCGACCACTTCGAGCTTCGATGGAATGTGCCTGCGGACAACGGGGAACCAATCGATTTTTACCAAGTCAAATACTGCCCTGTAAGTTTTGATTGTGAATGAAAAAAGTTTTTAATTTTTTTTTAAATTTTAATACATTTTTAAACTTTTTTCGGATTGAGTTTCAATCTTATTAGTAGCTTTGAAACATACGTTCGAGATTAGAAAAATTTTTCCATATAGATGGCGTTTTTAATTTTTTTTCAGTGTAATTAATAATCCTTGAACTCGTTTACAGGGTGTGAAAATGGCTGGAGCCTGGCATGAGCTCGAAAACGAGTGCGTCTCTCAGGATGTAGTTGCCTCGACTAGCTTCGACATGGCCCAACTCAGCGGCAATACGTACTACCGCGTGGAACTCCGAGCGCATAACGCCATCGGCTTCTCGTCGCCAGCGATCATCATCATGAAAACCACTCGAGGTGAGTCCGATTCCGCTAACAATAATCTCGGAACCTTACTTTACTCGGCCGGCTTCAACTCGGCCGCCAGTTCGAGCTCATACAAAAGAAATATGTTCACCAACAAACTCACCAAAACCACCACCATCACCAAAACAGCTCTCACTTTTATCACTGCCATAACAACGACTACATGCATAACATTATTTAGCATCTTAGCTTCGATGTTAGCTTAGGTAAAAACAAACAAAAATTAAACAAGCTTGACAAAAAACACTAAAATTTTAAACGAAATTCTCACAAAAATAACTATAAAATTTTATCAGATAAACACATAAATAATATTTGTTTAATAATAAATGTGAGAAAACAAAAAATTGTCAAAAGAGATTAAAAACCAGCAATAACTTTAACTGAAAAATTTAATTTAACGGAAAACCGTTTGCATTTGAATAAAACTTTATTTCAGTAACGGAATGAACAATATTTTATAGTGTATTTTATTCAGTATTAAAAAGCAGCCAATTTCTTCTGAGTAATTTTTAAGTTTTTTAAATGATTTTAGTAAATTTTTGAGCTAATTCCAATTTTCTGAACATTTTTTTCTTCACTGTTTAATGTTGTGAATTCTATAGTAGTTTGCATGGTTTTACAAAGAATTATAAATACATAAAATTTATTAACTATCCAATTATTCGATATTTGTCATTGCATAAATAAATGTTGCAATAATCTCTTTAGAACAAAGATGATTTCTCTTCCATTTCGACTTATCTAGGATTACTCAATATATACAAGACAAATTCATAAAAAAATTCAAAAATTTTTTATTGTAAGAAACTCACTCGCACAAACATTTTTTCACATGTTCCAAGGAATTTCATATTAAAGTTTCTTTTAATCACACACTCGTAATTAAAGTATGGCCAAAGTTTGTCCTTATTCAAAAGTTGCTTCGTTAAAATTCAGAATAAACATCTTTTGTCATTACACTTAAATTTTTTACATTACATTTATGTGTACGTTTTTCAATATGTGAACCGCTTAAGTATAGATGTCCATGTCGTTGACTTTGCATCAGTTCGTTGCAAGAAATAAAGAGGAGAAAGAAACATGAAAAATCAAAAATACAGCATATGTCTCGTACTTTAATTAAATAAGCTTTAAAGCAAAAAACCATAGTGAATTTCAGCAAACTTCACGAGAAGTCAGCGGGCATTAAATTAAATTAAACGAGTTACAAAGAAAAGTTACAATTGGGAAGACTTGAAGCAATGTCAACATTCTATAATTTCTCTCTCTATCTTTCTCGCATGCACACACACACACACCAACACTCATCCTTAAAAACCAAATCAACTTTAAAATATTCCATTGCCAATTATTTCTTTTTTTTTTCTTGTTATTCTTAATAAAAGAATTTTTTTTTAATTATAGTTGCAAACAAAAAATATAATCGATAAAAAATTATGCCATAAGCAACGGCTATTAAATGTCATAATCCTTTAATTTATTTTCAATTTAATAATAATTTAAATCGAGCTTGTTTAATAGAGAAACAATTATTGAAAAATTTTCTATTTTTTGGAATTTTTCTATTATTTATTCAAATGAAATAACATTTTGATCAGGAACTTGGATTTATTTTGTACTTAGACGCGGTATATTTTAAATGAGTATTAATTTAAACTTTATAAGCTGCTGCTTTTGGTAAATATTGTTTCCTTATACTACTTAATTCAACTTTGCACTATTTTATATACCTGTGTGTGAAATAAATATAATAAATATTATTTGTTTTAATATCGATCTGTAGTTTTTCCGACATTTGCTACTATTATTTGCACTTTATGTATTTAAATCAAAATCTCTTAGAATTTAATACTATATGTTATTAATTTAATTTTTTTTACATTTTCTTAATGATAATATTGATAATAATAGTGATAAAAATAATATTAAAGAATATAGCAATAGCAAAAATGCATAAATGAGTAAAATTTGCAATAAAGTCGTAACTAAATATGAAATTATTCATATTGGCCATGGCTAGACGTGTATTCATTTGATGCGTGAAACACTAATTTTGGAGCGGCAGATAAGTCCCAGTTGTTTGAAATCAGCATTTAACATGCACAACTGGGTTCGTCGGCAAAAGAAAGAACCTGCAGTTGGCCAGCAGGAGTGGATAGGAGTGGGCAAGAAGCAGTGCTAAGTTCGATTGCAAGGAGTTACACTCTCGCTTCCCCTAGAAGTACATCTGGACGGAGTAAACTATGTTGAAAAGAAGGCATGATTTCAGCGAATCAATTTTTTCACCTCACCCAGTTTCCTCATAACAATATTGCATCTACGAAGCTTCTCTAAACTCCAAACTTGTAGCGATGGGGTGAAAAGCTTCATTTGCAGAAAACGCAATGTATGCTTTTGTTGACAGTATTCACGAAAGTACGTGTAGCCACAGTGGAAACACGAAACTGCAACTGCTGCTGCATCGAATGAATACTCGTCTAGCCACGGCCATTTGGCATTGTTTTATTTAATGATTGTTTTCTTAGCTTGAGTTCCTGAGACCTTCTTTGCTTCTTCTGTTTTTCGATACTCGATTGCGTATTGTTTTAGTTGTTAATTGATTTAATTATTTACTTATTTGGGCTCGCTTTTTTAAAACATTTGTGAACTGCCTGCATTCATTTGCTCGTGTGGTCTACTTTTTAACTCGTAATTACATTCGGCTTGAAATGTATTGTTGGATGTGTGTACTTAGTAAATAACCATTTTACTGTTGATGGTTTTTTCGTGTAATAATCTACATCTTCTAATACAAAGATCTTATGATACGCTGCCTAAAATTATGTCAATATCATTGCTCATGTAACAAAAAATGCTCTCAACTTATAGTTAATCGTAGTTGAAGAATGTCAGTGTTAAATTATGAACTAACTATAGAAATTAAAAGAAGCAAATATCCGAATTAGTTATGCAAGTGTTCGCATATTATTTGACATGAACTCAAGCTGTCAGTTGATCTGTCAGTAAGGAAGAAAATCAGTGAGCAGTAAATGCATCAGCTGAGAAAAATCAGGTGAGTTGTAATGACGAAATGCTACTGAATATCCGAACTAACTAAAATCTCCAAGGATGTATTCTCGAAATTAAGAATGCTTCTGAATGAAATTGTCGGAATAAGTCTCAAAAGTGTCTTAACATTTAATTTATTTGCTGATATATAAAAATAGTTTTTTTGGCCATCGACTTAACTTGTTCATTTCTCAGTATACAAACTCTCAGATGAATTGAAAGTAATGGACACGTGTCCAAATAATTCTCACCTCAGCTTGTACAGGTCACCATTAAAATATAAATTACAGAATATTCGTTTTACTTCGTGTGTGAAATAAGAGTTTTCGGCGATTCTATCGCTGGATATTTTCAGTTTGGTAACAGAAACTGCCACTCAAACTGCTGGCACTTTTGTTAAGTTCTGCGTCTGCATCAACTGTCATTTAAATTGTCATGTGATTTGCTCTGTGAGTAGGATGATCTGGTTTCTATTCTATCCTTCACCAATACAATTATTTCTTATTCACCATATCGTAGAGAATTTCATACTTTTATCTACATGTATTCGTACCTAAAGCAACACATATGTATGTATATATATCTCACAGGAATGCCCAATGTTATGTGCTTCGTTTACTTGTTGTTATCTTTATCTGAACGAAGTTAAAATAAATATTAGCTTAAGTAATCTTTATTCGAGTTTTAGCCTAATAAAAATCAGCCGACCATTTTTATTTGTTTTTTCACAAAACTTAGTAAAAAGCAACAAACAAATTTCTTACTGTAGTTTACTAAATGTGTCTTTTATATCACTTACGCTACTCTTTTTGACGTATGTAGATTTTAGATGTAAATTTAACCCATCGAAATAAATTAATATGGAAATAAAAAACTCAATAATCACATGAAATCAACATGGAACAACACCGCATTAAAAAAAAACGAAAAAAAAACAGTTCAAATATTCTGTTTGTTTTATCATTCGAATTCATGTCAAATGACATTCATTTGAAAAACACATTCATTAAAAAATTTGCTTACCAAAGATGATCTCAGATCCAATTAGAAAAGGTGTCATTTGAAATTCTGTTGGGATTCTGAGAGGATAAAGCAAACAACCAAAAAAATCTTCCCTTTCCCTATTTCTCCGTCTTTCTCTCTCTCGCTTTCTCTCTCACACACTCTCTCCCTCTCTCTTTTTTCTCTCGCTTTCTATCTTATCTATTTTTTTCACGCTGGCAACAATGTGAACAATTATTTTAAAATTTAGATAATCCATACAAAGCGGACGCCAACAGCAGTTTGCCTACAAAAAATTGGCAGCACTGCGTCCTGCTGTTGATTGTATTGCTAACATCACTGTCGCTGCTGTCAGCGCCGTCAACGCTTAACGACAAACGCATTTTTCTCCGACACACAGTCGCTAGAGAGGCAACGAGACAATGGCGGCTTCTAGGACGTTAACGCCTCAAAAGTGGGAGCAAATACGCGAAAGCAGCGCAATTTCCAAACCTGTAAAGAACAATAAATTACTCTAAACAAGCAGCAAGCTGTTAAACGCCAATTAAACTTTCAACATAGAAAAATCCCATTCAGCATGTTTTCAAATTGTCCAAGGATCGCTGAAGTCACAGGAAAATATTTTCAGTGAAACAATTAAGATTTACATTTCAGTCCAAATAGCGGAGCAAAGTTAAGTGCATGCATATATAAATAGGCATTCCAATATTTCATTGTTAAAAGATTTATAAAGGCATTTAGAAAATATTTAATAATCTTAAATCTATTTTAAGGATTATATGTACATATTTTTTAACATTTAATTTGGATTAAGAAATAAGTTTACGTATAATCGTTAACATTCATATTTATTGTATTTATGTATATACTCGTTGTAAATGGGCTCGTTAACAGCCATATGTAAAATATTAATCACTAAAACATTGTTCGAACTTGTCTTAATCCCAGCGTTTAACATTTGTCAGTATTTTTGAATTTGAAGAATGAAAAATTCCCTTGCCTTAAGTATTCATAGAATAACATATGTACATACATAAATTCTTCACTTGACGATTACAGTTACACTCATTACTGACGCTGTGGGCATTACATAAAACTCTCAAAAAATTGGGCCTCATGAACATTTTATTTCTTTTCTTCCGATTGAAATGAATCATATGAAAGCATTTAAGAACATTTTCTCAACTTAAAAAGGCGATGGATTTATGTATAAACATAATTATAGCCAAATATAAATGCTACATATTTTATACAAAACTTTTATGGTAGCTAGATATTTTCATTATATGTACTTTATAATCAAAAAGTTTGCAATAAATAATTGTAATCATACGAAGTTGAATAGTTATCAGAAGTTGATTGTTATTATCATTAAATAAATTTACAAAAGTAGTAAAAATCGAGCTTCGCTTTATGAGAAACAAAGAAAAGTTGAAGCTTGCAACACAAGAATGAGTTTCGAAGAAGACGAAATCTCCGTGAAGACATCTCACTGCCAAAACTGATCTAAATTTATTTTTAAAAAATGTAAATTGTTACAGTCCATATCTTAATGCAACGCCAAAAATATTTAAGCTCAGAAGTTTACAAATGAAGACAAAATGTAATATAAAATAAACACCTTTCGCTGATGATATGGAGCTTTAAAAAGAGAAAAATTCAGCCACGATACAGATAAGATTTCAAAAACATTACAATGCGACCGGTCCCTTAGGCAACAAATATTTTAAGTTTTTGTTTGTGTGTTTGGTTTTTGTTTAACGTAGTAGCCAATCAATTTCATGATGTTAACAAAAAAATCAATGAACTTTATAAACTAATTAAATAAATAAGCAAATACGTAACAGAAGAAAGGACGAAGATTTGCAAAAATAAAAGTTGCATACAAAATAAATAAGGAAATCAATAAAGACGAGTAACCAATCACTGGCAAAACAAGAAATCACTTAAATTATTGAAGAAACACCTAAATAAGGAAACAAAGAGGAAGATAAAGAACTAAATAAACTAAGAACAACAGAAATTGATATTAAAATAAACATATGTTTTCTATAAAAAAAGAAAAACGCATTCATTAATAAACAAATCGGCAAATAAAAAATAATTAATAAGCAATTTATAATTTATTATATTAGACAGTTTTGATTACCATTTTTATACCCTACAACTTAAGGTTGAGGGTATATTCACTTTCTACCGGAGTGTGTAACGCATAGAACTAGACAAGATAGGTATGGAAAAGTATATATATTCTTGATCAGCATCACCACCGAACTTGAAATAACGATGTCTGTCCGTCTGTCTGTCTGTCTGTCTGTCTGTCCGTTGAAATCACGATCACAGGAGAACGGATTAAGATTTCAAAATGAAATTTGGCAAAAATATTCGTTGCTATGTTGGGGTGTTTCGTATTGAAAATGGGCAAAATCGCCCGAGGACCACACCTACTTTTTATATCGAGAGTGCAGGTACCTCTGTTTTGCCTATTAAAAAAGCCCATATCAGCATCACTTTTTGAGAGAAGACAAGAAAATTTTATATGTAGGTTTAGACTAATGCTTCCAGTTAATATGCCAAATATGGGCGTGATCCGCCCACTTTAAAAAAAAAAATTTTTTTTATTATTATTATTATATATATATTGTATATTTATTATTAGATATATAATATATATATTGTATATATATACGAGTATATTATATCGCACCACTTCTAAATATATATACGAGTATATATGTATGCAGCTTTAAGGTGTAGGGTATTTCGGCTACAGCCCTGCTGTAGACAACACCTTTACTAGTTTCGATTTAATTTATTACATCTAATTTATTAGTTACTCTGCAAAATACATTACAGTTGACCGAGAGTAAATAGTGATGTACAGATAACATATATAGTCCACCCATCTTGTTTACCTTTCCGGGCGCTCAAACACGATTCATCATCGGATGATACGAAGAGCAAATGAAACTGATGTCTTTCGTGTCTGGTTTGGAAAAAGTCATATCATAATCACTTTAAAGCGTGATGTTAAAGATTAGTTATCTTATGGAAATATTTAACGGAAAATAAAATTGCATAATAAAATCAAAACCCGCCTCGTGATGGATGTACTATATCGCAACAACAATATGCCCAGAACGCAGAATTTAAATGATTTAAATGAAGCTATGTATATATGTACTGTAGAAACGTGTATAAAATGCCATACATGCTTATAAACTATAATGAATATTATGTAAATAATTCACATACAAAACACATTCATAAAGTGATACATTTAAACGTAAAATTGATACTCATAATGTTAACTTTAAATTGTTATTCTTGACATTTTTGCTTCAAATGAAAGCAACTGACCTCCCAATGAGCAATAAATAAAACAAGACAATGAGAGGAAATTCTTGCACGATTGAGAAAACAAGCCTACATATTAAAATATTATTAAAGTTGTTGGTTAAAAAATGAATAGTGATAAAGTTATAATAAATGCTATCACTGAAACTAGTAATAAACGGTTTATATTTCTTAATAATTGCTTTAACATATTTTATTGACTACTATTTTATTGGTAGGAACGACTGAATTAATCTTTAGAAGGCTTTTTTATCCTGAATAACCCTTTTTTTAATATTTGGTCTAATGAAATACTAAAAACTGCCGAAATGGGATCAGTTGAGTTCCAGGAGTTTAAGGAACTTCAGCAACATTTATGAGTTCTTTTAAAATCGTGTTAACTAAAAAGATAACACGCGAATGCAAAGACCAAAACGCTAACTAATAAAGTTGGCATTGAAAAATTAGTACAAACCAAGACAAAAGAAATGTAAATGTAAATGTAAAAATTAAAAAAAAATTAATAAAATTAATTTCGTTTAACAATCACAGCACAAAAAAATAAATAAGTGAGAAGTGAAAATATATATAAAAGAGTAAATAATATAAAAAACGAAGCGATTGCTTCAATTTCTTCCATTTCATCGCACCAAGCATTTTTTTATTATTGTAATTATTCTGCCACTAGTAAAACGGAAATTTGTTTTTTTTAAATGCCATTAAAATTTACCCAACAGAGCTAAAGTCTTGCTTTAAGGCTAATTGTAATTATGACGGCAAGAAAATCATTCTTCTTGTTCTCCATTTTCCCTGTTAACATCGGCAACATCAAAATTTAAATTGACGTTACGTTTACTGCAAGTTTCTGTGAGTAATTTTCTTCTGCTTTTTTATGTTTATGTTTTTTGATATTAAATTAGCAATTTGACATAAGAAATTATTGTTTCTGATCAGCGGTGCCCAGCTGATTTTTTTGTCACACATTCATCAAGTGGAATTTCGTTGTTTGGCAGATGAAATTCCTTTGAAGTGCTTCGCTATCGACTCCATTTTGTATTGCTGCAATATACATTAAACGGTCCCGTATTGATATAAAGAAACACTTCCACTTACGAATATTAATAAAAATGAGTGAATGTCGACATCTTCAGCCTATTGAGATTGATCGCACTCCTGCTTTCGGTGAAGCTTTACGTCGTTCAGGAAAATATACGACGATGTAACGCCTCAGATCGCATTGTGATTTGTATGACAAGATTCTGTGCTTTCAATACTGTCTGTCACAGCGCGGCCGACCTAAAGCACCATTGTGATTTCGGCTTAATAATTTTCTAATGAATATCTTCAAAAAAAAAAAAACAACTCCCTCACAGAAGGTAATTGAAAAATATATTCTTAGGACCAAATTCGATTTTGTAATAAATATCAAAATTTCTAAATACTGCGATTGTATTCATGCTTTTTTGCACTTGCACCATCACAAACCTCATGCACAAAGCCAAACACGCTGCACCAACAACTCACTCTCTTTAATATTCGTTAGTATTCGTTTAGTTTTCTTCTGAATTATAATAACACGAATTTAGATTAACAGCCTTATAATGGATCTATCACGTTTGCGTTTCTTGCCCGTTTTTAAAACATATGTGCAAAAAATCCTTTAATACATGTCACCGTAAAAGTTGTTTTTCATCTCAACCATTAAAACATTTTCTGTCTTTTGATTTTGATCAAAAAATCTTTTGAAAGTCGCAAGAAAAGAATGATTATGTTTTGCAAATTAAACTCGTAAAAGTTACTTCTAAATTTAAAAATAAGAATTTAATCAACATTTCATTACAGAAAATATTCTATAATAAATTTATAAAAAATCTAATTGACATTTTACTAAAATTAAAAAACAATAATTTTTATTTAATTTATAATTTTTTATCAAAATTATTTGAATATTTTTAAAGATTCTTTTAAGAAATTAAATAAAATTTAACATTATCGTATTTCATCAAATAAATTAAATTTCTTTAACATTTTGTTTATACAAGTTATTAAGTTAAATTAAATTTTTACACCAACCTCAAATCATATTTTATATAAATTTTGTTCAACATTGGTTTAAAATCTGTTTATTTAAATTATTAAATTTTGTTATTATTGTTTACTCTTTTTTTATTAATTAAGCACTCTACATTCTACATAGCTAATACACGTATTTAACTAAAGCTCATATTTTTCATATATTTAAATATATGTATATAATTATGTACATGTTTACGCCATACTGTCTACTCTATGATTATTATTAATTCTTTTGTTTTTTAATTATACAGCTTAGAAATGTTTTCCCTTTGTAGCACTTTTGAAAACCTAATCCATTCACTTGTTCAATAATCAATAATAATATCATTAAAATCTCTTACAACCCTATTTTAACTATTGAAAATTAATTTAAAGATTTTAACTTCGATTTATGTTCCCTTGGTATTAAATTTCCTTTCTACATATTTCATTTGCACGTTATTTATTTTGCATTAACAACCACGATAGGCGCTTCGCTACTACTTTTCCTTGTTTCTACTACTATTTTTTTCATTTATTAATTACTCATTTTCTTACTTGTTTATATTTTGCCTTTGGCTTTTTGGCACTTGACTTTTGTTGGCGTATTCCTCAAACTCTAACTTTGTTTGGCAATTAACACACATTTACAAGTACACATAAAAATAGAATCCTTCCTCAATAGTCCGATTTATACAAATATATTATAATATATTCTTCCTTTTTATGCTATTCTTCATAGCATAAGCTTCAATTACGTATGTATTTGTAAATACATTTAAATTTTTTTGTTTGTTTTTTCCGTGGTTTGCTGTACTTTTATAAAGGAAATTTAAGGAAAATTACTTTTGCCCATTTCCAAAAACAAAACTACTAAAAGATTAATCAAACTTTAGAAATAATGTTATGCAGCTGTTGGAAATAGAGACAAAAATTAAAACGAAAGTTGGACATAAAGAAGCCGGTTTTAATATCGTGTGGAAAGCATTCAATCTTCTGAAAAGTAATTTTTCATTAGTGAAACGACATCTTAGAAAACTTAGAACAATAATAGTAAATTACAGAAAAAGCCCGAAATCTAATACATGCATATGTTTTCATTCTCTTTCCCTTGCTGACGGCCACTCACTCAACCCCTTCTATCTTCCCGTTCCGAATAAATCTAGGCATCGATGTGATTCAGTTGGCCGAACGTCAGGTTCTCTCGTCGGCCTCCATCGTGGGAATAGCTGTCGGCGGGGTGCTGCTGCTGCTACTCATCGTCGACCTGCTCTGCTGCATAACGGTGCATATGGGTGTCATGGCTGCAGTGTGCCGACGCTCCAAGCATTCGCCGTCGGAAATTGACGAGGAAGCGAAATTGGGAAGGTAAGTGATTAACTGAGGAGTTATTTCTTCTTTTGCACAATGAACGCAAGTCTTAATTAGAAGCTTATCATAGGCCAATAATAAAACAAAAATACATAGACAATTGAATGGGTTTACCTGTCATTTTTCTCATTTCCATCACATTCTTCGTCATATTCATGCTCTCTTTTTACGCTTCTCATTTTGGTCACTTTTTTCATTCATTCTCGATTAATTAATAATTTCAACGCTTTTAGCCTTTTATAAAAAGTCGTTTACACACATCCACATGGAAATTATGTCCTTGAGAGGCATTTTCAAACCTTCGCCTATCACTTTAAATGAATATACTTAATAATTCTTTGTGAAAGCCCTTGACTTTCAGTTACTATTAAAAAACCTTTCTTTCATTTCTATTTTGTATTAATTTCTTCTGCTGTGTAGTTCATATTATTGTTCTATTGACTCTCTCTGCCTTTGGCTCCTTCCTACTATTGCATGACTATCAATACTATTCCTAACTTTCTATGCGGTACCCAGCCCCAGCGGTACTCAATGTCAGCAGCTTCTCTAAGGAGCACATCATCAGCAGTACGATGCTTAATTTCTGAGAATTTATATATACAATTGTTGTTGCAATTTGCCGAAAATATTCGTAAATTTAGAGCTAATTAATTAATAGCTGACAGAAAGTAAAAGAGAATGAAGTGCTGAGGCCAGGCTTCCTTTAAGAACACTTTAAGGGCACTTGAATAATACCGTTTGCACAGAAAAAGTTATTGCGAATTAAGATAATAGTTGAAGGTAAATTGAACTGCTGACGCCTGTATTATCCTGGAGCACAACAGAAGTGCTGACTCGCAATGACATGCAATGATCAAAAAGCAATGGGGTGTCATTAGGAGCGTCATCGCTTCCTGCTGACTTGGGAGCGCTCTAAAAGGCCTTTTGGAGTGCTCTTTTTCCCGCTGGGTTATTACTCTTACTATTGCTACTACGTTTCCATCATTACTATCAATAATATTACTACTACAACCACAACTTCTTCCAAATCCAATAAAAAATTAATCATGCAGTCTTTACGGCTGGCGTTTCCCGCTACCTTATTGCAGTGGGCAGTTGGTTAAGGAGCCGCCACCATCACCGCTTCCACTTCCACCGCCCGTCAAGCTCGGTGCTTTACCAGCGTCATCACCACTGTACGTACTTTTTTACCCTACAAACGACTATTCAATTCGCTGCATGCTTAGCGTTGCATTCCATACACACATACATACGTACATAATGCATCTTTGTGTGGCGCAATCGATTAATTAGTTTTTTTATTAGTTCGACATTGGATTTAGATTTATTTGTTTCGTAGCAGGGTTCGGAAATGTGAGCACATCGAAGCACATTCACAATTCCACTAAACACTGTGCCGAAGCACAATTCATATTACACAAACACATAAATGTCACAACATCTGCAAGCACCGTGCCGAAGATATAAATCACCTACACACCACTTTGTGCAAGAGAAAATCATTCAGCACGAAGCACGGTGCCGCTCTTCACAATCACATCTCCGACGATGTGTTGCTTGTGTGCCGCTGCGCGCAGGTAGAGAATTTTCGTCACAAATCAAGCACATAAAATTGTGACGCAAAATGTGACGAAACGTGCGTGCCAAATGTGCCACTAGCTAGCACATTTTTGAACTTATGTATGTGTTCGGCTAGAAGATGTTAATATGAATGAATGAATTTTCTGTGTTCACAATAAACAGGTTTAATGTTGTTATGTGAAACTTTTAATGATCAATCTAAATATCAAAAATGCATTTTTACGAATTGTCCCTGCAATACTTTTTCATAACACAAAAAAGTGATACTAAAAAATTTTCCTTGAATTTAAATTAAGAAATTAAACAAACACTTTAGGTTAATTGTATATTAGAAAACATATCTTTGTTGAGTTTTACAATAAGAATGTTATGTAAGTTTTCCTCACTGAGTATAATCTCAGTTTTTTGTTAGAATAGTGGAAAGTGCATTAAACGAACGCTGCACAGATACTTGAGTTGCTGGAACCACGGGAACAACCTCTATGACGCTTTTCAACCTCTGTGACGTAAAATTACTTTCCCACTTTAGTTAATACGTTGGCATTAAGAGGCTGCCGCGTGCTCTTGCATATTGCTAATATCTACATACATACATGTTTTCTGTTTCTATTGTCCTGAAATATCCCTGCATTTTCGTATCCTTAAAGAGTTAACGGAAAGAGCCCCGGAAATTCCCACCGCTAATTGCATTTCGTCATAACACAAATTTGTGCATATACCGTCAGTTTTCTCTGTCGAAATCCTATCTTCCTACCTGGCGTCAACAAATCGCACAGACTCCCATATGCGACATTCTGTGATTGGCCAATTTAGTTGTCCCGCCGCAGAATATTATGGAACGCGTTCCAGTGAATTGCAAGTTTGGAGGTTTTTCGACACAAAATTATAATGTCGGACTGGTACTGAGTCCAAAAATGAACAGCTTTGGTTCTTGGTTATAGCAGATTTCAATCACGTATACTCTATTTTCAAATTTATGAGTTTAAAGTTTGCAGATATAGAAATATTAACAACAATATGCATACATACAAATGTACATCATTAATTGAAAGCATAATTAAAAGAAATATTATTTAATTCCTCCAGCGAATTTCAACTAACAACATTAAACTCAGCTCTTTAAAATACAAAAATTAATCAAGGAGAGATCACCTGTTTATTGTGAACACAGAAAATTCATTCATTCATATTAACATCGATCAGTATCTTCTAGCCGAACACATAAGTTTCAAAAATGTGCTAGCTAGTGGCACATTTGGCACGCACGTTTCGTCACATTTTGCGTCACAATTTTATGTGCTTGATTTGTGACGAAAATTCTCTACCTGCGCGCAGCGGCACACAAGCAACACATCGTCGGAGATGTGATTGTGAAGAGCGGCACCGTGCTTCGTGCTGAATGATTTTCTCTTGCACAAAGTGGTGTGCGTGGAGAGTCGGTTCTAGCACCTCGATTGTGATTGTGTAACTGATCACAACACATTCGTATGTGACGTGCAAGTGAACCGAAGCACAACACAATCGTTGTGAATGTGACGGTGCGTGCAGCACATTGTGCGTGCATTCCGAACCCTGTTTCGTAGTTTAGTAGATATCGGTTTTTTAGTTCTTGCACAACGATTTATATTGGCAAGGAAGTTCTTTAATGAGAATAAACACCAACACAAAACGATTCTATTAAATATTAAGTAATTAGCTAATTAATGGCAGACAAAGCATACGTATTCATTTTAAGAGACAGAACATTACCTCAACTTTCAACTATAACTTTTCACAGTTTATTGAACCTTTTTAATATAATTGTAAGTTTTTTCATGCAGTATCTTACTTTGTAATTACAAGGAATTACCAAAAAAAATGCAAATGGAATATTAATTTAATCATGTCTGCGTTTTCAGTGATTGTAAGATACTGAGAACTCTCATATCACGAAAGCTTTGGGAGCAAGAGAAAGTAAGATACTGCATGCTATATAGACTTTTTAGAATATTACATTTTAGTCTTATATTATTTTGAATGTGTTACAGTGAAACATACATTTGTATTAAAAAGACTCAATAAATTTTAAAAAGTTGAAAATGTTTTCACTAATAATAATTGAATTATCAACAGGGCCTAAAAGTATGCAATTGTACCAATTAAATTACAAAGTTTGTTCCAAGCTGTGTAAACTAAAACTACAGACAAGTAATATATTTCATCAAATTTAAAGTTCAAATATAAGTATAAGAAATAATGTTGCTTTAAAAAAAAATTAAAGTGAAATTTTTTTTTCTTGTATTTTATGCAAATTAACACCGAACGTTTACATTCGGTTTCGGTTCGAGTTTTTGAAAATTATTTCAAGCTGATCGGACGTGCTTTTTCTGTCTACAAAAAAAAATATAAAAAAATATAAATAAATACAAATTTTCAATTTTTTTTTGGAAAATTTTGATTTTTTATGGATCCGTTAGTGGTCGACGCTGTGGTGGCCGAAAAAGTGCCACCGGATAAGACATTGGTCACTAATTTACCAAGAAATACGAACTTACGTAAGGAATCATTGAGACAATGCCTTCTGAAGGCTTGTTTTGATGAGGGTGCTCCAGGTTCATCTGGAAAGCCGAGCAACTGTAATCCAAGTGAAGTTACGGCTGATACATTTAGTGTGCTGAGTGATGACTCAAATGAATTTCAGACGCGTAAAAAGCGCAAGCATGCTGATAATATGGACACAAAAAAGTTAATAGAGCAGTTGAATAAGCAAAACCAACAGCTTACTAAACAAAATGCAGAGCTTGCAAATTACTGCAGAAAAATAGAAGCTGAACTGTCTTTTATTCGAAATGGTATAAAAGCAGGAACAATTGAAATTAAAAAAAAGATTCCGAAAGTGCTGTCACTAAACCAACAATAGACAATCAGCATGAAGTGTTTAATCAAAATTCAAGATCTGACATCGTTAATGAGGTATCCGTGCCTGATGATATTATGCAATACGACAATGTAGAAGACAATACTGGAGAAACAACTGGTAATCTGAAGGAATACCCGGAACTTAATACTCGGCCTAGTGCTAGTAAGGTTAGGATGACAACTGCCTCCAACACCAAGAAGGTTGACAACCATAAGAAGGATGACAAACCGCCTATTCTGGTATGTTACAACATCAACCAGAAAAATATTATATATGATGCAATTAAATTACTTGGTCACAAAAATTTTTCTTTTAAAATTATTAGCAAAGAAGTGACAAATATTTGTACGCTAGTGCTAAGTGACTACATAAAAATTAAAAATCACCTTTCGTCTTGTGGTGTGAATTTTTATACTTATACACCAAACGGTGAGAAGCCGTTTTCAATTGTGATTAAGAAATTACCGGTTGATTACGAAAAGGAAGACATCTTGTCGTATATTGAAGATTTAAAATTAGATATTAAAATACTTAACCTAGTAAAATTTAAAAAGTTTAATTGGCTGATTCAGTTGAGCAAGGACTCTAATATAAAAGATTTCTTTAATCTTAAATTTATTTTAAATTGTAGCGTGGGTTTGGAGAAGCTAAAACCTCCCAAATTAATTCAGTGCAAAAACTGTCAACGTTTCTCGCATGTGGCGAGTAATTGTCACATGCCATATAGGTGTGTAAAGTGTCTGGAGGACCATAAGCCAGGGGAATGCAGGATTCCTGCAAAAGAGTTAAATTGTGAGGTATTTGCGGTTACAGACCCAGATACTGGGAAAGTTAGCAAACAGATAGGTGTGTTGGTAGGTTGTGTTAACTGTGGTAGTAAGGGTCATACTGCCAATTTTAACGGTTGCCCGAAAAGAGTTGAACGTTTGCAAAGCCGCAACGTCAATCAAATAGATACTAAGAAATTAGTAAAGAGTGCAATTCCATCAACTAAAGTTAGCAACTCCGTATCGTATGCTTCGGCAGTTAAAAATAACAGACTTTCAGCGCAACCACTGGGTCAAAATAAAAGCATTAACGATGAATGCATCAGATTATTTGGAAGCAATCTTTATCAAAGTGTTGCAAAAATAAATAATTTCTCAATGCATTACCGAATGCTTACATGCGACGAAGATAAGACGATGGCTTTATTTAATCTGCTCACTTCTTTAAGATTAAATAACAATGGTTAAGCCCATTAAATGTATATTTATTAATGTTAACTCTATTGTTTCGAATCTTAAAAGACGTAGCTTTGACTTGTTTTTAAAGGAACATAAGCCTGATGTGGTTCTAATTGCTGAACACCGCCTCAGTAGTAGACATGCGGTGACGTTTAAAAACTACAATTTTATAAGGCAGACAGTTAAGGCTAATCGGGGAGGTCGGAGTAATCCGCGTCAGGGTACGTGTACCGCAATTTGCCTTAGAGAAAATTTTAAGCACGATGTTATTCAAGTTGAAAAGACTGAATCTGCTGAAAATACTGCTGTTAAAATATATCTTTCGGGTGGTAGACAAATAGCGTTTGTGGCTATATATAATCGGCCTCAAGATAAGCTGTCAATAAATGACTTTGAGCTGTTAATCAAGTCGCTGGGTACGAATGAGTTTGTACTTGCAGGTGACTTAAATGCGAAACATCCTCAATGGGGTGATTCGGTTGCAAACACTAATGGTAATGTTTTGCATAATTGGCTAGGCAATAACCCTATGGTTCAGATAATTCGAACGAAATATCCAACCAGAGTTACAAACACTACTAGTTCTTTTCTTGACTTATTCCTAGTTTCCCCAGAAGTCGATGTTAAATTTGACACGGCAGGAGAATACGTTGATCGCTTGAGGGTTCATGATTTTGATTCCGATCATAAAGCGGTTGAAATGCTTATTAATTTAGGCCAAAATGTTCTTAAAGCTGAGCCGAAGCTTGTATTTGACTTTCAAAATGTGAATAAAAGAGTCTTTAATGAAATTCTCTCAAGCAATCTCGATGATGGTTGGCTGCCAGTCGATAGAGTTGCGAGTGAAGTTGAAATTGACGCTAGTATTGATATTTTAAATGCTGCAATGACTACTGCTATTAATTCGAGAGCAATCCCGAAAATAAAAGTTAAGAATAGAGGTCTCATAAAACTCCCGCAAAATGTATTAGACTACATTTCGGAGAAAAAACGACTTAGACGCGCCTTGGAACGTTGCTTGGATCCACAAAGACAAAATACACTTAGAGCAATAATTAGAAATATCTCCAAAATTATACAAGATAGCATTCGTATAGTTGAAAGTCAGTTCTGGGAAAGTTACTTTTCTATGATTGAAATGAACAACAGGACTTATAAAAAAATAAAAAACCTCTGTGGACTTAGCAGCAGTGTTAAACTTCCAGACATGGTGACTCGCAACACATTTGATGATACTACTGTAAATCTCTGTACTAATGTTGACAAAGTAAATGCTTTAGCAATACAATTTGAAAAGGTGCATAAACTGAATTTGCACTTAGGGGATGATGCTTTTGCAAGTACTGTAAATGCAGCGATTTTTGATCTCATAAACAGCAGAGAACCTCTGTTGGATTTCAACAGTGTTTTCAAGGCTGACGGTAGCTCTTTAGCTGACCTAACGATATCAGATGCTAATTACTTTTGCTATTCGCAATTTATTAAGCCATATGATATTAAGTCTAAACTAAGTTCACTGAATAACAAGAAAAGTTCAGGTGGTGATGGTATATGCAACTGTATTTTAAAAAAGACAGATTCAGTTTTTTGGCGATACGCTGCTATACTATTTAATCATTGTATAAACATAGGCTACTTTCCAAAAAAATGGAAGGTTGCAAAAGTCGTTCCAGTGCTTAAGCCTGGTAGGAATTCCAAGAGTGTTGAAAGCTATCGCCCTGTTTCATTGCTTTCAAATGTCAGCAAGCTTTTTGAGTCTTTTCTTCTTGAAAAGCTTGATAATCATGCTTATGATAATAATATACTTAAAGATGGACAGTTTGGTTTCAGAAGAAATCATTCCACTGTTCACGCGTTGTGTCTTTTGTCTGATTATGTAGCTGAGAAGTTAAGTAAAAGACAGGGCACGATTGCGGTGGCACTTGACTTTGAGAAAGCATTTGACACAGTATGGATTGAGGGTCTTATCTATAAATTATACGTCAAGTTAAATTTTGGTAAGCCTCTGTGTAGATTGCTGTACGCATATCTCACGAATCGAGTATTTTATGTTGAGCATGGGTGTGCGAAATCGTTAATAAAAAACATTCTAGCAGGTGTCCCTCAAGGCTCTTTGCTGGGTCCAAGTTTGTATAACTTGTATTTAGCTGACCTTCCTGAACCAGCTAATGATATGGATTCTTCAGATAGAATTCTTACACTTATTTATGCTGATGATATCTTACTGCTTAGCTCAGCTCCCAGACAAAAGAAGAGCAATGATAAATTAAATAGTCATCTTAAAGGTCTTCATAAGTATTTTGAAAAATGGAAGTTGAAAACGAACATTGACAAATGCGAATGTACATTGTTTAAAGGCACTTCATGTAACGTTTATCCAAATACGCGTAGGTTTGTACCAAACATTAAAATTGACAATAGAAGCATATGTTACAAGGACAGAATTAAATACCTTGGTGTTGTACTGCATGCTAAATTTAATTTCATTACGCATATTGACCATGTGCTGAGTAAGGCTAAAGCAAGGTTTTTCCAGTATTTAAAGGTTTTGAAGGGTTCCTGTTGCCTTAACAGAAAAATCAAAATAAACATCTATAAACAGATAGTCAGACCAACGCTGGCTTATGGTTTTCCAGTTTGGTTTCACATCTCGTCGGCTCAAATGGAGCGGATCCGTATTTTTGAGAGGAAATGCCTAAGAATATGCACAGGTCTGCATTGTACAGTTAATGCGGAGGGTATCCTTAGTTATTACTCTAATGATACTTTATATAGGGCTGCAAATATAAAGAGGATTGATACTTTCCTAACTGAATCGGCCATTAAATTTTTGAATAAGATGGTATATAGCGATAACAGTGAGGTGTTAAAGTTATATGAGAAAATGTTAAGTCCTACGCTTACACTTTCTGTAAGTTGTTTGTCTTCAACACATGTTCTCTTGTTAAACAAGAGCAATCTGCTTTTCGATCGAAATAATAAGTTAATGTTTTATCACAGAAGATTTAACTCTTTAAATATAATTGACACTGTGTACAACACGGCATAAAAGTTAATCTTTTGTCTCCTAGCACTAGCACTAGTTTTAGTTTTAGGTTAAGTTATTTCTTTAAGTTTGTATAGGTTTAGGTTTTCTTTTTTAAAAAATAATAATGTTATCCTTTTTTTTGCCTTTTTTTAAGGAAATTAAATGTAATCGAATTTTAAATGTTAAGTGTTGTTTTGCACATAATTTCAATGTTAATAATCTTTGTTAAATATGTTTTCGTATGTTAAGAATATCTATTTTAAGTGAATGTTTACAAAAAACACTCTGTAATATAATTTTTCGTGGAATAAATCTGTTATCTGTTCCGTTTACATTCAGATTACTTCATTTCACTTCGAAAATGCTTTAATAGACGGCATTTTTTTAACAAATGGAACCGAAAAAGTACGGTTTTTTGTGATTAATCGCTGAGCGCCTCAAGTATGTAGATAAAGTAGAACATATTCAAATAAAAAGAGGTAATTTTGTGTTTTACTAAAACGAAGAATTGTGCTTTTGTTATTTATTTTACTTTAACTAATGCTGCTTTTACTTGAAATCAGGGTTGGAATGATAATATAAAAATTAAGAATTAGTTAAAAATTGTGGTAGATGTTTTTAGTTAATTGTGATGCTGATTAAGAATATATAAAAGTAACCTTTCCACGCAACACTCGAATCAAGTCATCATTATTGGATGATTTATATAATCGAAAGAGCAGACAATTTAATGACAATAATGAGCGGATGCTGCGCAAGGATTCCAGTTAATAAAATCAATATTGTTACGTCATTGTTATCATTTGAAACAGTTACCTTCTTTATGAGTGGTGACTGCGGCCTTTACAATATTCGAGTATGATCACAATAACAAAAAATAGCTATATCTTGTTGTTTTTTTTTGAGTTCTCTGTATCGAATTCTTCAGTCAGTATGTGTATTCATAAGTTCCCTAATAGTCTAATTTTATTTGCATTTTTTTTTTAAGCTTCGTTTTAATTACTATAATTTTCTTGTATATACAGTATGTACTTTTAATTCCATTGTATTTACTTTTAATAATGCATTTATTTACCTTTTGTTTTTTATCATGGCGCTGGTGTTGCTCTTTCGTCCAATGTCGGAACAGAGAAGAGAAACAACCGCTGCAAGCCCCACCCGGACGCCTTAAACAGGACTCAAGCATTGAATTCGATGGTAAATCCGTTCATTCGCGCAGAGGCGAAATCATCGGAAAGAACTCGGCCGTGTGAACGCAGTTAATCGAAGACACATAAAATCGATAACGACAAAACGAGAAGGAGGAAATACATAATAACAAAAGTATCAAAAAATCAAATAAATTCAACGAAATCATGGATTTAAAGGATTTGCTCACTTCTCGTCACTATTCAAAAACAGAAATTATCAAGAAAAAATTGCAAAGCTTCGCAAAACTTCAAACAGAAGTGGAAAAATAAAGTAGTTATAAAATAAAGCTGTTTATTTTAAACGCAGTGTACTAAAAACTACTTTTAATTTCATGAGCACAGTTAAATGAATATGAAATAATTTTCTACACTTGGCAAACACCCAAAACTCATTCATTTTTGCCTTAAATGCTGCAAAATATTGTTTAATTCATATTTACTCCATCCATAATGATTAAGCAATGATCAAAATAATCATCATGAGAATTTATATACACTCGAGCTATTTATTAAGAATTAATTTGAGAAAAAAGAATTTAAAAAAGTATAGTAAGAAAACTCATGACAATTGCATTAACTACATTTATTTTAGAAATACATCAAAACTGTATTAGAAGCTTTCATAAAACTAAAACTTTGCAATGGAAAATACAAAGTTAATCCCATTGCTCAATATTTAACATGGAAACTTTAATGTAATAAATTAGCATTAAATTAATACGTATTTTTATTATCACTAAATGCGTTTCGATTAAGAAAGAACTTATTTCGACCAACAAAACGTGCAACTCATCTTGTCAACTTGCCAATAATAATTGAATAGTAATCAAATGTATTTTACTATGGAACAATCCAGTTTTATATGTTTTGTATTGAATGTCTAAAAAACTAACATAACTTGTATTTGTTCCCCTTTATTTCATTGACGATTCAAACATTCAAAACACGTGCATTTTATTTGGTTCAAATATTTAATATTCTACAAAATACTCGACGTAAAAAGAAACATAAATGATAGCAGAAAGTCATCCAAAAAGTATTGTCACCTCACATTACATAGTAATAACATGTTCAAATATTTATATCGCTCTACACACAATATAAATGTACGCATTAACATACCTCTGTATATAGTACTGTATAAAAGTAAATTTATATTTCGCTTTAGAAGTAATTAAAAATGTTCAGACAACCCACAATTGTGACGCGAGTTTGAATAAGTGCTGCCAAATATGTACGATAAACCGTTAAAAAAAAAAAATTAAGATAAAAAATCTTAAATCTCCATTTCAAAGGTATTCGCAATCCGAGCTGTAATGTGTTCAGTACTTTTGGTACATCAGTAAATCTTCCAAGTACATTTCTTCAAGTTCTTTATACTTGAAAAAGGACTGGTACTTGAGTATTGGAAGGACTGGTACTGGTACTGAGTACGAGAATGAACAACTCTGTACGCAATCATGTAAGGATTTAAAATTACCTGCAGGTCCTACTTTGAACATGTTTTCTGCATTTTTAGATACTTTAAAATATATGATTGATAAACAAACAAAAAACCAGATTTATTTAATTTGTATTTACATAAATATATTTAAAAAAATAAATTATCAAGAAAATAAAAATTATAATAGAGCAATTGAGTTTATTTCTGAATTGTGCTAAACATATACATTATTTATAGTATATATTATTACAAAGATCATAAAAAATATGTGCTTGTATTTCAATCTTATTACGAAATAATTCAGTTAATGTATGAGCTGTTTATTACAGTGTCGTAAGTGCATTTTATATTGAAAATATTAAAGGCTTTGCGAACGAAAGGTATAGAATACTTAATTTAATTTTTGATTTATTAGTATTCTATAATCTTTGCTCATAGCTTGTTCATAAAATGATTTTTTGGAATTAACTGTTCTAAGCCCGAAAGCCATTCCATGTACTTTTTTATCTTCTTACTATATTTATTTTAAGTACAATATATGGAAAACGAAAGACCTAAGTTGTCCTGCAATTAATATGAAAATAAACATTTTTTTTAGTTATACTATTTACACTTTTCCTATCTAATTATTTTTATTTTGTGTAAAATACATTTTTGCTAATTGCAACATTAGAATTATAAAGAAATTCGTATACATACTTACCGAAATATTAAATGTAATTAAACAATCTTGGGACCATTTTTGATTTACATATACATATGTATGTTCATATATATCTATTAATTAATGTAACTAAAAGATTCAATAGGAATTAACTCATGAAATCAAACAAACTAAGAATTTTATATATTGTTCAAGGACTCTAAGGCTCCTTTACAGATTATTAGTGTTAATATTAATGGAAGCAAGGAGAAAAGTCTTTAGTTTTTCATATATTGTACTTAAAATAAATATGGTTTTCTTGTCTTTGTCTTAATTTTATTGAAATTACATTTTAAACTAAGCAGTCACTTTTTCTACACTCGCTTTAAAATTGTATTTAATAAGTGCGAAAGGAGCCAATATTTAACCTTCGCAGACGGACAGACTGCATATATTTTGTTAGTGCAATCGAGGAAAACAAAGTATTTGAGTTGCATCAATAACTAGCTAAAATCCAGCTAGCTAACTAGCTAGAATAACATAGCTACTCCTTCTCTATGCTGCAACTCATCAATTGCGAACAAATTAGCTCATACCTAACTTATTCAATTCATTCAATTTTACAATATAAGTTCAAGACGAAAAATAGATTAGAAGTTGATTTGAAATATTGTAATTTACATCTTACATATAGTATAATATATGATGTAATATATGATACAATGATATGTAAGATATCGTATATTATATAGTTTTATGCATTTTTTAAGCAAATAAAAAATATAAATCCGCATTGCTGAATGTTAGTTTCATTATAAGAAAAACAGAAAATTGCAACTCTTGCTAAAAATACTCTCTCTGATTTATAGAAAGTGATATAAGCGCCACGGAAACAGCTTCCGTTTAAGAAGCCTTATTATGAAGTTGAAAACTCGGAAATAGCCGACGAGATGAAAAAGAAACACTTTCAAAACTTACAATCTTAATTATTTCAATGTTATCTCGGAGGTAGTTAATAAGAATTTGCAAGCTACATTGAGAAGACTACCTCCAAGTGTAGAGTATATGTTTGATAATTATTTTCTAAGGACTGGCCTGGATGAGCACTGGCCTAGTGATTCAGTCTGTCGGAGGCAACAGCAATTGGCTTAACAGTCCAGCATATTTCGCGGAAAGGACTGACTTTAGATGTAGAAAAAGGTCATCCTCTCTACGTAGACAGGATTCGCGACCTTCAATAAATAATTAATTTATTCAAAGAGGTTCTAAGAAAGACAATACCAGTGTTAGTAGAGGAAATAGTTCCTTGAAATAGTAAAAATAAACTAGTAAAGGTGTTGTCTACAGCCGGGCTGTAGCCGAAATACCCTACACCTTAAAGCAGCATATATCCTCGTATATATAAGATATATAAGATAAACTATAGTTATAGCTGCTTAACTATTTCTGTGCGTTACAAACACCGGTACTAAGTGCGTTTACTCTCAAAATTTAGGTGTAGGGTATAAAAATATATTGCAATACTGGGTGGATAGGTAAAAAGGAGGCGTGGACCGCCCATTTTTTCCCAACAGAATATTATTGGTTCACAAACTACAATATTCTGTACACCATTATTCAGGAAATGTAAAACCCTCCATGACCTATGTAAACTAAAAGTGGACGGATCACGCCCATATTTGGCATATTAACTGGAAGCATTAGTCTAAACCTACATATAAAATTTTCTTGTCTTCTCTCAAAAAGCTAATGACTCATACCTTAGAAGATTATGATGTTATTAAAAAATTATTAAGTGAAAGAAAAGTAAACTTTTATACGTTCACTCCTCTTGAACTTAAACCAATTTCGATTGTCATCACCAAACTGCCAGCAAATTTTGAAAAAGACGAAATCCTAAAATATTTAAGGGAATTAAACTTAAATATAGAAATAATAGGTCTCTCTAAGCTTACGAGCAGTAAATGGCTGATTCAACTAAGTAGGTCATCTAACATTAATGATTTCATGAACATTAAACATATCCTCAACTGCAGAGTGACCTTCGAGAACCTAAGACCTGCGTCTCCTGCTCAATGCAGAAACTGCCAACGATACACGCATGTTGCAAGCAATTGTAACATGCCATATCGCTGCGTAAAATGCGCAGAGTCTCACGGACCGGGGAATTGCAAAATTCCGCCAAAAGAAAAGAACGTGCAAGAATTTCTCCATACTGATCCAGTATCGGGCAATATAATTAAGCGACTAGGTCTTTCACTTAAATGTGCGAACTGCATGATAGAGGGGCATGCTGCCAATGACAAATCATGCCCAAAAAGGCTTGAAATAACAAATAATATAAAGGAAAAGAAGCAGCCCTACTCTAGAGTTGCTGTACCAAGTAAAGACAACTTCGTGTCGCCAACAATATCGTACGCGAATAAAGTAAAAAACACACTGAATAACAATAACAATGTTACGTCTGAAATCTTTGATTCCGATTGCAAAAGATTCTACGGAAAAAGTCTTAATGTCTGCCTACAAGAAGTCGCTGAATTTTCAAAGATCTATAAAAGCGCATCCTCGGATGTAATTAAATCAAAACTGCTATTTGACTTCCTCTTAAAATTTCATTTAAATGTCTAAAGACTTAAAATTTTTCTTCATAAATGTAAATTCGCTCATTTCGTTGCATAAGCGGCATTTTTTTAACGAGTTCTTGAAAAAACATAAACCAGACGTGGTGCTCATTGCGGAGCATAGACTCAACCCTCGCCACATCGTAGGCTACAAGTGTTACAAGATGATTCGCCAAAATAGACTAGATAGGTTGGGTGGAGGCACTGCTATATGCATCAAGGAAAATATTAAATTTGAAAGAATCACAATTAAAACAACTTCACTGGAATGTTGCGCCATCCAAATAGCCTTACAAAATGGAACAAAAATAAGTACTGCGGCACTCTACAACGCGCCTAGCATTCTATTAAATAACCATGACTTGGATCTATTGTTAAACGCACTCCAAGCTGACGAAATAGTCATTGGAGGAGATCTAAATGCTCGCCACTACAGCTGGGGTGACAGATATTGTAATCGAAATGGTCATGCACTCAATAGCTGGCTTTTATGCAACCCTACTATGGAATGTGTTCCAACAAAATACCCAACAAGACTTAATAGTTTTCTCGACATTTTCATTGTGTCCAGTGATGTGCGAGTTAACTTTAATCCACAGAACCCCGGTTATCTCAATACCCATTTATATGAATCTGACCACGATGCAGTCGAGCTACTGATTGCAACTACTGATACTGTAAAATGGCCAATCAAAAAATTTTATAATTACAATAAAGTCAATATCTCCACTTTCAATGCGACCCTCACAGAGCACATAAACCTTTGCCAATAGACGAAAACATAACCCCCACACAAATAGACACAATAATTACATCTCTTTCTCATGCCTTCAAAACAGCGATAAATGTAGCAGTTCCCCAAATCGCAGTTAGAAAAACAAGACTAATTCAGCTTCCAGATACCATTATTGAATATATTAATGAAAAAAACAGACTACGCAAAAAACTCTACCGCTGCACTGATGTTTTCAGGCAACGCACTCTTAAAGCCATTATTAATAACCTAAGCATTATTATTCAAGAGCTTATTAAAAAACATGAACAGGAACACTGGAACAACTACTTAAAAAACATTAAAATGAATAACAAAACATATAAAAAAATAAAAAACCTATGCGGCATAAAAGTAAAAACTTCATTGGAATCACTTGTGTTAGACAATGGTTTGGAGTTAAATTCAGATATAGACATAGTCAATGCGCTGGCAACAAACTTTGCTAAAATTCACAGCCAAAATGACAACCTAAGCAGCGCTAATTTTACAGAGCAAGTTCACAACAGTGTTTCCGAATTAAACAATAACACGCCGCTCTTCCATTTCAGTAAAAACTTTCCAGCAAACGGTCTTCCTTTTGTTAATCCCAGTAACATTTCAGCTCTACTCAAATGCAAAAACTGCAAAAAAAGCTATGGTGATGATGAAGTACCCAATTTTCTACTAAACAAAATATCTTCTCCGCCCATTATCTTCTTAACCTCTTTATTCAACCACATAATCAACACAGGCTATTTTCCTAATTACTGGAAATTAGCAAAAGTCATACCCATACTTAAACCTAAATCTGACCCATCACTTGTAACGAAGGAATATCTCCGGGAGATTCCTTCGTACATAAAGGCGTAAATTGAAGAGATCACAATGAATTTAAATGTTTTATTATTTTTATCACAATGAATTTAAATGTTACTTTTATTACAATGAATTTTTATTACAATGAATTTAAATAATAATGTTAAGGAATTCAAATAGTTGTTAGTAATTTAAGTTACATGAGTGTAGAGTATAAGAGTTATGCTGCATAGTGTACTGGAAGCCTCAACCACTGACAGAGCGAGAGCAAAGACGAGGCACACACGTACGCAAGACGACGAAATGCAGATTAAAACAAACGAACAATGAGAGGAAACACAGGAACATATTACGGACAGCGGAGAGACACGCACTCATACTTATACATATCAAGCACGGACAGGAACGACGAGAATGGGTAGAGGTTACTAGTTGAGGCAGTAGTGAAGCGAGAGAGACTTGGTGGTAGACTGCTGACTGGATCAGACGTGCGAGCTCCGTATCATAGACAGACAAACAGAACGGTTCAGAATAAAAACAGAAGACTCCGATCGACTCGAACAGTAACGGATGTGAATAATAGGATCCGAGTCATTCGTGAAAATATTTTTAACGCCGCGCAGAGAAATATATATCGTCGACTATATTTGGCATCGCGTGGTTATCCCCGGGTGTACAATATAGCAGTCGGTGCGTGGTTATCCCACGGCCGTTCGATAATATATACACATCGATTAGTAAAACCAAGTTCCGAGTCATTCGTGGAAATATTTTTAACGCCGCGGAGAGAAATATATATCGTCGACTATATTTGGCATCGCGTGGTTATCCCCGGGTGTACAATATAGCAGTCGGTGCGTGGTTATCCCACGGCCGTTCGATAATATATACACATCGATTAGTAAAACCAAGTTCCGAGTCATTCGTGGAAATATTTTTAACGCCGCGCAGAGAAATATATATCGTCGACTATATTTGGCATCGCGTGGTTATCCCCGGGTGTACAATATAGCAGTCGGTGCGTGGTTATCCCACGGCCGTTCGATAATATATACACATCGATTAGTAAAACCAAGTTCCGAGTCATTCGTAAAAATATTTTTAACGCCGCGCAGAGAAATATATATCGTCGACTATATTTGGCAACGCGTGGTTATCCCCGGTTGCCAAACACAGTAGTCGGTGCGTGGTTATCCCACGGCCGCTCGATAATATATACACGTCGACTAGGGAAACCAAGTTCCGTTCAATTTGTAAAAGAAAATATTTGTAAACGCCGCACAGAGTCATATATACATCAGCGACTATTTGGGCGTCGCGTGGCTATCCTCGGGTGTACAATATAGTAGACGGAGCGTGGTTATCCCCGGCCGGCCGACTATATGTAACCCACCCTACCCAAGCAGCATAGCGAGAAACGACGAGTCGAAGCCTAATAACAGAGAGACGGCAGATCGACCCGACTCACTCAAAGGAGTTAATTTTTATGAATAAAGTTGTATAGACAGAAAATCCCAGACTTATAAATTTCTGTGGCGAACCTGGACTAGCCGGCGAGCTAATCCGTGCAATTCACCCGGAGCACCGGGGTAACTTCGTTACAGTGGCGCCCGAGCAGGGACACTTCTAAATACAACCACAGCTATACCTAAGATACTCAAAGTTTAACTACGTATACACGATGGTAGGAGTCTCGTGGATATACACGCTGCGCAAGAACATATTGACAACATACATGGAAGAATTCGGCTTAGACAAGGAAGGCACCGTGGAGGAGCTCCGTAAACGGTTTGCGGCCTTCGTAACGGAAGATGAGCTAACCCCTGAGACACAAACTCGTCTCAAGGACTTAGAGGAGTCTCACGGAGTAGAGGGAAAGGGGGACGATTCCTCTGCACGAGAGAGAGCAACGACATCAACTACAACGGCGCCGATGACATCGGATGGACAAGCAGGAATGTCCCATCACGTTAATCCTCCACAGGGAGGCTATGTTTATTGGCAACCGACGGACAGTACCACCGGAAATTATATAGCTACACTTGACCGAATAAAGAAGTGGGGTATTAGCTACGACGGTATTCAAGACCCTCTGGCATTCGTGGAACGAGTGGAGGAATTAGCAGAGGTGTACAACGTGGATGCGAACTGCCTCCCTAAAGCGATGCCTGAGATATTGCGGCAACAGGCCGCCCAATGGTATAGATGTAATAATAAGAGATGGACGACCTGGGTCTCGTTCAAGGAGGATCTCTTACAATTTTTCCTGCCATCTCGCTTCTTTGAGCGACTAGACGACCAGATACGACAGCGGACACAAGCGCCACGAGAAGTCTTTAAGGACTATGTAGTGACACTACAAAGCCTAATGCGACACTCAAATTTGACCGATAACGAGCGTCTCGAGCGTATTTACCGCAACAGTAATCCTGAGCTACGATTTTATATTAAGCGAAGCGAGTTCAAAACCCTGACGGAATTAATAAACCTGGCCGGAGACTGGGAGAACCTGAGAGCAGATACACAGCCACCAACTCCATCGCGACAACAACGTCCCCCGGAAATCAATCAAGCGAGGGGGAATAACCAATGCGAGGTACGCCATCGACAAGTGATCGACGAGAAGGGTACTCATATTAAAGACCCAGGTACAGCGTGTAGGAGATGCGGACAACAAGGCCACTTTGCACGCAACTGCCAAGCAGAAGCACTGTTATTCTGTTGGGAATGTGGTCGCAAAAACATGAGGACTAAAGAGTGCTGTCGTCAACATCCGGGAAACGGTCGCGGCCGACATCCAATCGAGGGGGTGTGTTCGTAGAAGACTACGAACAGATGGGCAGCGTGTCGTGGCTGCCGTAACAATAGAGGGCAAACGCATTGAGGCCACCTTGGACACAGGAGCTACGAGGAGTTTCATAAGTAGTCAGACCGTGCGGAAGCTATGCGGGACCCATAAGTTGGAAAAAATGGAGACTCGCATCTGTATGGCAAACGGCGACCCTCAGACTATTACGGAGTGCCTCACGACAACGGTGCGACTAGGAAACAAGGGCTGTAGGATAACCCTCCTGATTTTGCCGGAGGTGGTGGACGAGCTAATCCTAGGCTTCGATTTTTTGGCTTATCTGGGAACGACTATCAAGTGCGGCGAGTTCTCCACGGAAATCACTGTACCACGCAACGAATCTAACCAGATCAAGTGTACTCGTGTAGCGCATGAAGTCACCGAACGTGAGCGAATCAACGCATTTTTGGAACAGGAACTAAGAGGATTCGATGAAATACAAGGCACCTCGAATATCGCCCACCACCGCATAAGTATGCATGATGAAAGGCCAATTAAACAGAGATACTTCCCCAGGAACCCCGCCATGCAAAAGATTATCAATGAAGAGATCGACGAATTATTGAAGCAGGGCCATATCGAACCATCCTGCAGTCCCCACAGCGCACCCATCGTGCTAGTGAAAAAGAAATCGGGAAAGTGGCGCCTCTGCGTGGACTATCGCCAGTTAAATGCTAAATCGATACCCGACGCATACCCACTGCCGAGAATACACCACATACTTGACCGACTCAGAGATGCCAAGTATATTAGCAGCCTGGATCTCCGAAACGGCTATTGGCAAATCCCTATGGAAGAAGCAAGTGCTATATCGCATTTACAGTCCCGGGACGAGGACTCTATCAGTGGAAGGTGATGCCCTTCGGGCTCCACTCAGCACCCGCCACCTTCCAGCGGGCACTCGACAACGTGATCGGCCCAGATATGGAACCTGTCGCTTTTGCATATCTGGACGACATTATCGTGACGGGTGATACGCTGGACTCCCACATGGAAAATTTAAAGAAGGTTTTCGGACGATTAAAACAAGCGAAACTACGGCTCAACACCGAGAAATGTGAGTTCTTTAAAAGACACATCAAGTACCTAGGACATGTAGTTAGTGAACGGGGTATACACACGGACCCAGAAAAGATAGCAGCCATCAAGGAACTACAACCACCACAAGATCTCCGAGGACTGCGCAGGTTTTTGGGAATCGCATCTTGGTACAGGCGTTTCGTGCCAGAGTTCGCGAAAATTGCACACCCTCTAACATCGCTGCTAAAGAAAGGGAAACACTACAAATGGAAACCGGAACAACAAGCTGCATTTGATGAATTGAAACGGCTACTCACAGAGGCACCGGTGCTCGCCTGTCCGGATTTCGAAAAGCGATTTGTACTACAGACCGACGCTAGTGACCACGGTATAGGGGCCGTGCTAACCCAAGAATTAGACGGCCATGAGAGAGTTATAGCGTACGCCAGCCGCCATCTAAACGGAGCAGAGAAAAACTATTCCACCACGGAAAAGGAATGCTTGGCGGTGGTTTGGGCCGTACGTAAAATGAGGCCATATCTCGAAGGGTATACATTTACGATCGTCACCGATCATCTATCTTTAAAATGGCTCAACTCGATAGAGAGCCCTTCCGGCCGCATCGCTCGATGGGCCTTGGAGCTACAACAACACACTTACGAGATGCAATACCGCAGTGGTAAGCAAAACGTGGTGGCGGACGCACTTTCTCGCCAGCCAATAGAAGAAATCTGCGCTAGGGCCAGAGCAAGTCCCGAAAAATCGTGGTGGGGGAACAAGTTTGCGGAAGTACAAAGAAATCCTCAAGAACATCCCGACTACCGCATCGAGAACGGAAATCTATATAGACACACTCCGGTGACATTCGAGGATGAAGAGCAGAGTCAATGGAAGTTGTGCGTCCCCGAAAACATGCGTGTGGAAGTGATAATGGAAAATCACGACGCCCCAACAGCCGGGCATCTAGGCGTCCGGAAAACGGTCGCACGGGTGACCCAGAAATACTACTGGCCAGGGATGTACCGCCAGATTTGCCGGTACGTACGTATTTGCAAAAATTGTCAGTGCTACAAGACACCACAACAAAAACCGGCAGGGGAGATGCTGACGCACCTAGCAGAGGAACCATGGACCACGGTGACGGCCGACTTTATTGGTCCATTGCCCAGGTCCGCCCACGGTAATACAGCATTGCTAGTGTTCACGGACAAATTCTCCAAGTGGGTGGAATTAATCCCGTGTAGAAGCGCCACACAGCAGGTACTGATAAGAGCTTTCAGAGAGCGTATCTTGGCGCGATTTGGAGTACCAAAGATATTTATCACGGACAACGGCGCCCAATTCATCAGTGGAGCATTCCGACGGTTTGTACGAGAGCTTGGGATCAACCATCGTTATACAGCACCATACACTCCTCAAGAGAACCCGACTGAACGGTCCAATCGCACGTTGAAGACGATGGTAGCACAGTACGTGGGGTCACAACAAACGAAGTGGGATGACCTACTCCCCGAACTAAGCCTAGCCTTCAATTCCAGCCTATCAGAGTCGACGGGTTACAGTCCCGCCTTCTTGGTGCAGGGCAGAGAACCGCGTCTACCGAACGCCATATTTGACCGAGGTATTACAGGTACTGGACACGAAGCGAGTACTCCTACGGAACACGCGGAGCGTATACGCAAGGCGTTCGCCATAGCGAAAGAGAATATGCGTAGAGCAGCACAGACCCAAGCCAAGTATTATAACTTACGGCGACGAAAATGGAAGCCGAGGACCGGCGAACAGGTATTACTCAAGAAACATCCACTCTCTAAGGCAATGGACAAGTTCGCTGCAAAACTAGCTCCGCGATATGATGGCCCGTACGAAGTAGTCGATTTCATTTCGCCAGTAATAACAAGGATCCGGAGGCCTGGGGAGAGACATTTACGAACAGCCCATGTGGCAGAGCTAAAACCTTTTCATTCTACCAATAACGACACAGATCACATAGAAAGCAACCCCAGTACCCCTACTATCGATCAAGCTGCAATTTGCCACACAATCATCGAATACAACAGTAAGGGCCGCTTAAGGCGTAACACCCACCATCAACACCCATCAACGAAGAGAACACGTAATTACGGCCACCGCAACTGTCACACACCGCCCGGCAACACAAGTCATACGGCAGCACACGAGGAGAAACATCTCCCACAGAGGAAACGTCAGTTGACTGCGAACCGGCATCCGAGTAAGATGCAGCGTGAAGAATACTTTAATCAAAGTGCCAAACGATTCCGCGAGAATATGGAAAGAGCCGACCGAGAGCAACCACGAACGCGTCGGTTAAGTGATCAGTGGGAAGAGGTGGTCGTTAACCCGAGCGACCGCTGGCCCCGCGTTAGACTCCGCCGTTTAATCCCCGAGCCAGCCCCAGGCGAAGATAATATCATTTGCCTCGATTCACCCGACCCAGAGAGGAATAGCGCGCAGGTCGAAGAGGAGCTTGACAGTGTACCGGTCGAAGAGGAGCTTGACAGTGTACCGGTCGAAGAGGAGCTTGACAGTGTACCGGTCGAAGCGGAGCTTGACGACGACAATCAAGGCGAAATAGTCCACGAGTGGGTCCTGTGCGGTGAGTTGTATGATGAGGGCGCTGACGGACACGAACAAGAATCCGGGCCAACCCCAGACGACATGGACGCGGGCGGCTACACGAGCGACAATCACAATGGACCACCAGAGGCTCAAGAGACGGAGGGCGCAGCCACTAGCGAAGGTGAAAGCTCCGAGGATGCAGACGAAGACGACGACGAGCCCCGGAGAGTGTTTTGCAACACGATGGTCGAAGAGGAGGTGGTGACCGGACCAGGGTTCACCCAACAAATAATCCATTTCAGCATCACTCGCACCGCATTAAATCCCGAGGTGTGGACCGACGACGTACTGCGAGGGGATGTTTGGCCAACAGGTGTGCCGAAACCACTAACCCAACGCGCAGCCCATGAAGTCCAAGTGGCGCAACGAACCGGTTTGGCTAACGTCACAACTCCAAACACTCCACCACGCCACCAGAGCCGAACAGAGAGGATTGGCCTGCTACCAATCGAGGCAGTAACAATCGCACCCCCACAAGCGGACCAGTTGGGAGCCGAGGAAGTCGACGAAGATCTCGGTAAATTCCTACAGGAGTTTTTGGACGACACTCTGGAGCTAAACACCGACTTGTGGCCGAACGACGATGACGCTGGCCAACCTAGTGTTGATGTCATCCCCGGAACGCCCACCATCGAGCAGGAGGCAGCCAAGATCCTCGCCGAGTGGAAGCCCGGAAGACGTATCAAAGTACTGCGTACCGTTGGAGGCCAACAATACCGTATCGTGGTATCGCGGGGTGGAGAGGTAACCTGGTGCCTTTTCCCCCCTCCCAAGTAAGGAGGAAATGTAACGAAGGAATATCTCCGGGAGATTCCTTCGTACATAAAGGCGTAAATTGAAGAGATCACAATGAATTTAAATGTTTTATTATTTTTATCACAATGAATTTAAATGTTACTTTTATTACAATGAATTTTTATTACAATGAATTTAAATAATAATGTTAAGGAATTCAAATAGTTGTTAGTAATTTAAGTTACATGAGTGTAGAGTATAAGAGTTATGCTGCATAGTGTACTGGAAGCCTCAACCACTGACAGAGCGAGAGCAAAGACGAGGCACACACGTACGCAAGACGACGAAATGCAGATTAAAACAAACGAACAATGAGAGGAAACACAGGAACATATTACGGACAGCGGAGAGACACGCACTCATACTTATACATATCAAGCACGGACAGGAACGACGAGAATGGGTAGAGGTTACTAGTTGAGGCAGTAGTGAAGCGAGAGAGACTTGGTGGTAGACTGCTGACTGGATCAGACGTGCGAGCTCCGTATCATAGACAGACAAACAGAACGGTTCAGAATAAAAACAGAAGACTCCGATCGACTCGAACAGTAACGGATGTGAATAATAGGATCCGAGTCATTCGTGAAAATATTTTTAACGCCGCGCAGAGAAATATATATCGTCGACTATATTTGGCATCGCGTGGTTATCCCCGGGTGTACAATATAGCAGTCGGTGCGTGGTTATCCCACGGCCGTTCGATAATATATACACATCGATTAGTAAAACCAAGTTCCGAGTCATTCGTGAAAATATTTTTAACGCCGCGGAGAAAAATATATATCGTCGACTATATTTGGCATCGCGTGGTTATCCCCGGGTGTACAATATAGCAGTCGGTGCGTGGTTATCCCACGGCCGTTCGATAATATATACACATCGATTAGTAAAACCAAGTTCCGAGTCATTCGTGGAAATATTTTTAACGCCGCGCAGAGAAATATATATCGTCGACTATATTTGGCATCGCGTGGTTATCCCCGGGTGTACAATATAGCAGTCGGTGCGTGGTTATCCCACGGCCGTTCGATAATATATACACATCGATTAGTAAAACCAAGTTCCGAGTCATTCGTAAAAATATTTTTAACGCCGCGCAGAGAAATATATATCGTCGACTATATTTGGCAACGCGTGGTTATCCCCGGTTGCCAAACACAGTAGTCGGTGCGTGGTTATCCCACGGCCGCTCGATAATATATACACGTCGACTAGGGAAACCAAGTTCCGTTCAATTTGTAAAAGAAAATATTTGTAAACGCCGCACAGAGTCATATATACATCAGCGACTATTTGGGCGTCGCGTGGCTATCCTCGGGTGTACAATATAGTAGACGGAGCGTGGTTATCCCCGGCCGGCCGACTATATGTAACCCACCCTACCCAAGCAGCATAGCGAGACACGACGAGTCGAAGCCTAATAACAGAGAGACGGCAGATCGACCCGACTCACTCAAAGGAGTTAATTTTTATGAATAAAGTTGTATAGACAGAAAATCCCAGACTTATAAATTTCTGTGGCGAACCTGGACTAGCCGGCGAGCTAATCCGTGCAATTCACCCGGAGCACCGGGGTAACTTCGTTACACACTCCCTTCTAGTTATAGGCCTATTTCTCTACGCATTGACCATGCTTTCTGATTTTGTTACTTGTAACTTAAACTCTAGACGAGCCACAATCGCCGTATCACTGGACCTCCAAAAAGCTTTCGATACAGCTTGGATTGATGGAATAATTCATAAGCTTTTAATAACCTTTAAAATTAATAAACCCATTTGTAGAATAATCTACTCTTATCTAGCAAACAGAAAATTTTATGTATCGCTTAATGATTCAAAATCCACCCAAAATACCATCTCTGGCTGGGTGCCGCAAGGCTCCATTCTTGGTCCGGTACTATATAACATCTTTTTAGCTGATCTACCAAATCCGCCGTCGAACGAGATTAAAACACTCACTTACGCTGATGACATAATTGTACTATCCACCAATAATAAGCTTAAAATAGCCAACATAAACGCCAATAAACATCTAGAATCACTACTGCTCTACTTCCATAAATGGAAATTAAGGCTAAACACTAACAAATGTTTCTTCACAACTTTCACTGGTAAGAAAAAGAGGCTATACCCAAATGCTCGAAAATTTTCCCCATCCATCAAAATTGGAAATCAGCCAATTTCCTATAAAAATACCATCAAATACCTTGGAGTAATCCTAGACTCGAAATACACCTTCTATAGGCACATCGACCATTGTCTGAGCAAGGCGAAAAATTGCTTCTTTGCGTACCTAAACTTATTTAGGAGGAACAGTTTACTGATGCCAAAAATTAAATTAAATTGCTACAAACAATTAATTCGCCCAATACTTACGTACGCCTTCCCCATCTGGTTCAACATTTCGTCGGCCCAGATGGAGAGGCTTCGAGTCTTCGAGAGAAGCTGCCTTCGCGCATGCACCAATCTTTACCGCAAGAGGTCGCCGGATGGTACTTTCAGATTCCACTCAAATAAAACATTGTATGATACAGGTGAACTAACAAGAATAGATGCCTTCTTGGTTGAGTCAGCCACAAAGTTTTTAGAGAGCCTGTTAAATACAGAAAACAGTGCACTTCTACACTATGCGAATCAAAGACCAGATCTAAATAGTCTATATATGGGCAGATATCTTTCGCCAATTTACCTAAAAATTCTAAAAGAAAATAATCTACTCTACGATGCTAATAATAACCTTATATTTTACCATAGGAGGTACAACTCCCTTAATCTGAACAATTTAGTTTATAACAAATATCAATTTACACGATAATTTTAATGTTTAATTAGACTTTCTTATTAGCTTTAAGTCTCTTGTATATATTTGTTAGTTCTTAAGTATTAGTTGTAAGTTATCTTAAGCAAGCATAATGTAATCCCGTTTTCCTTTTTTTCCGGGAAATCTATCTTTAAGTCAATTTTAGTCATTAAATGTTATCAAACTAGAAAGTAATTTTAAGGATATTATCTTAGTAAAATACGCGTGTATGTTAAGAAGAAACTAGCATATTAATTTAAAAACTGTACTAATTTTAAGACAATTGGAAAATAAAATTGAATTGAATTGAATCTCTCAAAAAGTGATGCTGATATGGCCTTTTTTTAAAGGCAAAACAGAGGAACTTTCACTCTCGATATAAAAAGTAGGCGTGATCCTTGGTGCGTTTTGCCCATTTTCAATACGAAACAACCCAACATAGCAACGAATATTTTTGCCAAATTTCATTTTGAAATCATAATCCGTTCTCCTGTGATCGTGATTTCAACGGACAGACAGACGGACAGACATCGTTATTTCAATTTTGGTGGTGATGCTGCTCAAGAATATATATACTTTTCCATACGTATCTTGTCTAGTTCTATGCGTTACACACTCCGGTAGAAAGTGAATATACCCTCAACCTTAAGGTGTAGGGTATAAAAATAGCAGTTATGCTCCAATTCAAAGATTCAAGATTTAGAGCAAGGTATTCGTCCAATTTTATTCGTCCTTAAAAAGGTTTAAATTCCTTCATAGAGTCACGAAGTTACCTTGATTCCCCATTCCATCTTGCCAGAATTCCTGCCGGCAGGGGACTCTATGGTGAAAATAGATACATATGCAAATGCATATTCTACATTCCAATTTCTGAGGTTCATCGTTGCTAGTATGTATACTAGAAAAGTTGACGTCTCATCGGCGCTCTAAATCTTTGCGGCATTGTCATACTGGATCGCGGAGATCCTTCGTGGCAGAACAATTCGTATTTATTTAGACGATTTTCATTTGGTTGCTGTGAAAAATTAATAATGAGTGCGAAGAGAAAGGATTAGAACAGCGATTGCTATTTGGAGTATTGCATCATATGGAAAAGAGAGTTTCTGTGAGCGAAAAGCTTCAAGGATCCCCTAAAGCTCTTGCTGTGACTGAAAAATTTGGCGTCTTTTTCTTTTTTGTTCTGAGTGGCACATCTTTGTATTCTATAATCTTTGATAAAACCATAAAGCAAGTGTTTACTCTACGAAAAGTAACTCCAGCCGATGCAATGTGTCATGCTTTTGCAGAACATGGAACACTGTAAAAAATGTGGTGCGATAATTGAAAATAGATTCCCCGCGGATAAAGTCAAAAAATTAAAATTTGGGTAAGTTCCCAGTCTAAATCTCGCACAATTGCATATAATATATTACAGAAATGTATATACTTATTTTGGAATGCAATTAGTAGTTATTATTGATTATTATCTCTGCTGATATCGCTGCTGACAACTGCTACCAGCTTCAGTGAAGTTAATCTGTTACCTGTTGAAACAGACGTGAATTGGTATTTTGTGGGATACCCACTAAAAACTAAATTAAAAAAAATATTCAATGCAAAAACTGCGAGGAACTTAATAAATTAGGTTTTCCAGTACATTCTAAAGATCTTATTTTGATAAATATTTCCAGCGACAGTCTTCTCCTTTTACAAAAGCCATGGCATTCGACGTACGGATGATCCTTATTGTTTGATATCAATAAGTTTTTCTAGAAATTAATATTTATGTGCTGCCATACCATATGGTATATAGTATATACTAAATACCATACTCCCACAAAAAAAATTTCAGAAAGCCCTTGCTACAAGAAATGAACATGTAAAGTAAGTATTTTTCTGCTGAGTAGCTGTGATCATTCAACCTACTTTTTCTTTTACTATTGATTTTTAATTTTCCCTTCTTTTCCTTCTTTGTCTTTCCCTTCTTTATCTTTCCCTTACATTTCTCTGTTTTTGTCATCTAGATTTACAATTAGTATCTAATTTATTATTTGTTTTAGTTCTTAAGTTATATTTTAATTATATTGTATTTTTTTTTTCTTTTCTGTTAATGTATTTTTGTAATTTTTAATTTGTAAGTACTATAAAAGACAGAAGTTTTAGTGTACTGTTGCAATTTAATAATAATAATAATAATAATAATAATAAAGGCCTCACACACAACCAAAAAGTGCATCCGTTTCTTAAACGCAAACCTTGTCTTGCTCATTCAGCTGGCTCTCAGCGAAGTTTGGTGGGAAGCGTTCGGCAATCGGAAAGCCCGGATGTAATATTTAGAATCCTTTGTATTTATTTCTAAAGGTTGCGAAAAGAAGAAGATGGAGAAGAGGGGAAAGGAAGAAATAATATGGGAGCAAAGAGCACAAATATCACATCGGCACAGATACATAATTGCGGGAGTAGAAATAAAAAGTATTTATTGTACATGACACTTCACTTTAGAGAAAAGCTTTTATCAATCGCTGTCAATCAAACGTAGTCTATCTTTAATTTTACTGGCCGGGCACCATTCCAATCTCCATAATCTCATATACGCCATCAACTGCGGTGATGCTAGGACATGTTAAATTAAATTCAATTGTAGAGCTCCTGAGTTAATTCTGCTTCGAGCGTATCTGCTCGTTTCAATCCATCGTTCTCTTTCCCAATTCGCTTTTTACCTTCGCTGTGTTATGCAAACCCGAATGAACACACGTCTATAATTTTTCTTTCAACACGTCTTTAATTTTTTTAATGTTTTTTATATACGTTCGTTTGTGCCTTAATCCTAGTTTCACCTTTGACATAGGACGAAAGGTAACTTGCTATTTGCATGTTCTGTTGTATGACATTTCAAGAGCATTGAAAATCACTTTTGGAACCATAACAATGTCCATTGCGTCGAAAGATGTGGAACTTCATAGGAAAAGCTGCATTAAATTGCTGCCCAACTGATGAATTGTTAGACAGCATTTGGAGAAACTGTACTGCAGTCTAATGAGACGCACTCTATCGATTAATATATGCATGTCTAGAATTGTTTTTGATTTGAAACTTTATAATCTGAACCAAACCATTGTTTACTCTCCCAAGATGATGTTAATTTCGGTTTCTATGAAATTCAACAGCACAACAGATCTAAACAAACTCAAATAAGTAACTTCTGCTATTGTATTTCCTCAAATATTCGTTTATTACCGGAAGTGCTCATCAAAATAATATCTAAAGCTTAAACGCAGCCACAGGTGATCCAATGCCTGCTTGCATTTAAAAAACAACATAGAAAATGTAGCTTATATTTGTTTTCATTATAATTTGAATATTTATTGTTGTTCATTATTATTATGTATATAATTTCCGGGAAATTGTGTAGCTAGTTTAGTGATTAAAACTGGGAGATAAATCAGTAAGTCCGGTTTCACAATATCCGGCTATCCTTTATCTGATACTTTACTAACTTTAGCTGATCGCACGGCTGCATTTAGAGGAGGGTTTCATGTGTTTGAAATTTTAGATATTGCTTTTGGGGGTAATGATGTAGGCCGGTGTATACGTCAATTAGAGGAAAGATTTCTTCGTAGATGGAGGAGGAAGATAACGAAGCTTATATCCTACAATTGATTTTTTCCTTTGAGGGTTAACATAAAGGTTGCTCAGAAGCTTATTTTTGAGTTAACTTGACATAACCACATTGGGTCTATGTCTCAAGAGAATCGTCGTAGTCAGTCCAATAAGAAACTTCGTAAATTTCCGGTTCGAGTGATAGGGCCTGAAGCAGTTTTCTCGCAGATCGGTGCTGTGAACAGTATTCCGGATAGTCACATTCACGCACTTGAAAAGCTTTCCTTCCATTTTGAAGTAACTTTTCAAGTTTCTTCTCTAAATTCGTTTGTTTCCTATGCAGCTCCCTCAACAACTTCCTACTTTTCTCGTCAGGATTTTTACCAATTACATAATGGCGAAAATATGAATTCGGTTTCGGCTTTTCTTTTGGCAGCAGAATTTTAAACAAACGTGAGAAAAACCCCGGCTGTGCTTCAAATTCATAAGAATTGTCATAGACTATTTGCTCCAGTTCTCTCTCCGAATACGGATACAGGTCGACATCGGCGAACTTTTTAAATACATTGAAATTAGCATTAGCTGAACGCTGCTGACCTGCAATAAATTTTTTAAAAAGTTTTGTACAAAACGTTTGCTACTATTTGCAAAAGCATACCAAGAATTACCGCGAGCAAACAGATTGTATAAAGCACCTTCATCAGATCTGCGCTTGTCAATCACTAAACAGATAAAATTAATAATAGTTCTTCTTGTAGATGTTTTATACTCGTTCAATACCAACTCAAAATCAGCTACAAGGCACGTTTTTGCCATTCGCTTCAGAACTGTAGTTTAACTTTTTGCTTAGTTTTGCTGATAACGTTACATGAGGTAGTTATCACGTTCTGATAAACGTAAAGACATGTTTCACAAAAAATTTTGCAAGTTTTTTAAATGCATAAATGTATTTCGTTTTAGCCAGACTTAACACCTTTTCGATGATTTTCATTAAATCTCTTCCTTTAAAAATAGATAAATAAAAATAAGTACCTTTTTTTCTCTGTAAATAGTTATTGGTTTTGTGCGATAATGGGAGGAGTTGGAGTAAACTAAAAGTTAACGTCTTTAAACTTCTGATAGATTAGAAAATCTTAAATTTTATTCATGTTGGTCACGTTTCGTAGACCTTCGCCCAGAGATAACTGCATTTCCGAGATAATATAATCTGAGAGAAGAATGTGTATCAAAGCTTATCAGAGGCGGAAAATATATCGAAGATGTCGCAATCGAATTCTTCAAAGCGAATAAACTGAACTAACGACTTCCTGTTGTTGATATCGTTATCTTATTTCAATAAGTTAAATTACATATAGAGTAATTACATATAGAGAACTCTATAATATTACATAGAGTTCGCATGCCATACATGTGATTTAAAATAGCTTTCTGGATTCATTGTTAATTTCTGATAAACATCGAATATACAAAATGTTGCAAAAAAGAGAACCAAGGAAGTGTACACAGAACAGTAAACTTTTTATTGCCCCCAATAAAAAGGTATACGCCGACGAACACAAAGTTTGTTCAGAGGTGTTTATAGCACTCAAGAATAAAAAAAAAATATTGTGCTTTGTTTTGTGTGTAATTATTTTATGCAAGATTTTTGGACATTTCTTGAGTTTTCACTCATTTTATTAGGGATTCTTGTTGAATTTCGTGTCAAACCTTTGTATAAAGTAAAGTCTGCGAGTGTAGTGTGAAGTTAGGTCAAATACCTGGGCATTAACTTCTGCAGCTTATTTAAGTTCAATGAGCACGCCTACAAATGTATTAAAAGAGCCAATTTTGCTTTTCATCTTGTGGGCCCTATCCTTAGACGTCGCAGCGGTCTATCAACAGGAACCAAGTTGCTCTTATACAAGTAGCTAATTAGACCTATCATCACTTACGGCTTTCCAATTTGGTTCTCCTTATCACCAAGAGCAATGCATCGGCTGGAATTACTGGAGCGACGAATTCTGCGACACTGCACTGGGCTTTGGCGTCGACCTGGCTCCTACAAATACTATTCTAACGAGTGCTTGTACAACGCAGCCAAAATTATGCAACCTAGCAGAATAGTTGCCTGATCTGGCCGAACGTCTTATGGCAAACATCGAGCAACATCACGACGAGGAAATACGCAGCATCGTTCAACATCGTGCGGACCCTGATCTTCGGTACCTTCATGCACTTACCATTCGCAACATTGACCACAACACTTTTCTATAAGCAGCGAAGCAGCAACCAACATCGCGGTTAATCAGTTAAATTTTTGATTTTATTTTATCTTCCTCTGTAATATGGCAACACGTTCAGAACTCTGCGCCTCTTTCACTTCCCACCGTTTATTTGAACGGCTCTTTTTTCTACGAAGAATTTCAGCAAAAAACTAGACTCTTTTCGTGCTTAGCTATACATGTTTATAAACAATGTTTACATACTGGGGTTCTAGTATCATAGAGTGTATTTCATATGAATTCCTCCTACTACTCTTTGCTAGTAGTAGGACCTCAGCAATCGAAAAACGTGGACAAAAATTTGCTCTGCGTGCGAACTCTATATATTACAGTGTGGCAACATTTTCGGAACAGATTGGGTAAGAAAGTTTATTTATGGTGCTAAATTATTATTATTATTATTTATTAACAAATTCATACACCAAGACAAGAGTCTTTTATAGTAACATTATTCTATTACATTATAAATTATTCAAAATTTGGATAAAAAACATAGAAAAAAAAAAAAAAAAAAATTTAAACTAAATTAAATTAAAAAGATAGAGGGATGGAGTAAAAAGGTAAGAAGTACAGAACATAGGAAAAAGAAACGAAAAAAAAAGAATGAGCAGAAAGAGAGAAGAGAATAGACTTACAACATCGAAAGGAAGCGAACTACCAATTGCCTAAACCTACCAACACCAGGTGTCTCCCTTACACATCGTGGCAACGCATTCCATAGCCTAATAGCAGCGACGAAAAATAGCCTTGAAGAGACCAAAGATCTGTCACGAGGCACTAAAAGTACCCTGCTCCTCATGGAACTACAAAATTGTAACTTCTCAAACAAATATCCCGGAGTCCTAGTAGCCAGCAATTTAAAGAGAAATATGCAGACCTTGGCTTTGTGGTAACTAACTAAATCACAACCAAGAAACGCAGAGCGATACACGGATAAGTGGTCAAACTTACGCAGTCCGAAAACATATCTCGTAATATAATTAAATGCAACGGACAGTTTTAACTGCGAAGAGGAGTCTAACACAGCATACACAATGTTAGAATAATCTATGATGGGCATGAATAGTTGTAGAGCAACCAGACGACGAATCCTTGGTGGAGTAGCACTTGCAGTTTTCATGAGATTGCGTAAAAGACAGTAAATTTTTCTAACAACACTGTTTATGTGATCAACGCATGAGAGGGAGGAGTTTATACAAAAACCCAAATTCACTATTTTATTGACTACTCTCAGATCACTGCCATCCAACAAGATTCTGGAAAGTGCAGGAAGAGACCTCTTCTTATGAATAGGTAGTACGAACGATTTCGAAACATTCAACTGGAGTCCATTTAAAACTGCCCAACGGTTGATGGAAGCTAAATCATCATTTAAATTAGCGAACAGATCAACAGATACTCTAGAGTCTTCAGATATGTATATCTGAATATCATCCGCATATGCATGCATAGTAGAATGTTTACAAACCGCAAAAATATCATTTAAGTACACAGAGAATAGTAACGGACCAAGTATAGATCCCTGAGGCACACCAGTCTTAAGAACCTTATAACCAGAGAATCTATTACACACCTTTACCCGTTGTTGTCTACCAGTCAAATAATTTTCCAATAAGGCCACCGCATCATCCTGAAAGCCAAATAAATTTTTCAATTTGGAGTAAAGACATTCATGCACTACACTATCAAATGCCTTAGAAAAATCTAACAAGCAAATCAAGGTCAAAAAACCATTATCATAACTAGGCCTTATATCATCCAATACTTTGACCATAGCAGAAGCGCAACTATGACCAGGGCGAAAACCAGATTGGAGAGGAGATAAATACCCTCCCGCCATAAGATGGTTTGAGATTTGCTGAGCCATAAGTTTCTCACAGACTTTACTTAACGGCGATAAAATGCTTATAGGCCTGAAATCATTAGCCACTACAGGATTCGACTTTTTAGGTACAGGAATCACAACTGCAGTTTTCCAAATAGAGGGAAATGTAGAAGAATTGAAACACTGGTTTATTATATGAGTCAAAGGCGTAATAATGTGTGGCAATATAATTTTTAAAAACCGAATTGAGAGACCATCATCACCAACAGCATTAGACGTGATACCCATAACACAGTTACCAACATCGAGCTCAGTGACTGGAAGAAATCTGAAGGTACTCGCATAACGCGGCGAAGAACTAGGTGTATAACCAGGGTTTGTTATAGCAGAACCAAAGAAATGAGAACTAAGTTCTTCAGGGTCCAAACGGCATTCCGTGTCACATTTACTACAAACTCCAAGTTTCCGTATATTGGCCCACAATTTTTTAGTAGGAAGAGCAGTATTTAGCTTAGTTGAAAAATAATGTGCCTTAGATGACCTGCCTACTTGCACAGCTCTGTTTCGCGCCCTTTTAAAGTTCACCCAGTTAACAGATGTAGGGCTTCTACGCCACTTAGCATGCAAACGATTTTTAACTTTAATAGCATCAAGGACAACAGAATTAATCCACGGCCTAGTAGCGCTACAACATATTACAGTTTTTAAAGGGACGTACTTATTAAAGAGGTGAGAAATACGAGCAGAAAAATAGTTTACTTTATCGTCAACAGTATTTAGTAGCATGCAGTCATCAAATGAATGAGCCGCAATTTCCCGATACAACGGAGGATAGTCAATAGCATTGTAGTTTCTGAAAGAATAAGAACTTGAAGTATCTACATTTGAAAAGGTAAGGTCTAAAGTGCAAAAAAGTAGATCGTGATCCGAAAGGAAATATAGTTGGTCGAATAGGAGAACTTTAGCTAAGTCAGACACTATAAAATAATCTAGAAGGGAGGGACAAGCATTATTTGAAAATCTAGTTGGCATGGTAGAATTAACAATGAATAATCCTAAGGAATCAATATTATCACAGAAGTACTTACTAATTTGATCAACGGATAGTAGATTTATATTGAAATCCCCACAGATAGCCATGTAATCATAGGCAACCACATTTTCCTGTAAAGCCACTAAAAATGGATCAAGTTGGAAGTTCCTGTTGGCATTATATACACACGATAAGAAGAGACTTTTGAACGCATCAGAAATACAAACATTTATAAATTCAACATCTGAGTCACAAGACTTAGATATGACATTCACATTTAGATACTTCCTGCAATAAATAGCCACCCCGCCTCCTCCTTTCCCAACTCGATCATTCCTGAAAACATTGAAATTATCAACTTTAATAGTATCATCCGTAAGTTCACCACAAAACCAAGTTTCAGACACACAGATAACATCCACAGAGGAGTCATTAAATACATAGTTCACATAGTCTAATTAATAATTTTATAGAAAATAGAATAGAAGTACAAAATAATATCAAGTCGATGATCCATCCATAACAACATCACGAAAGGAGTCCAGGTCATCTATGTTCTTAATTTCAATGCACTGATCATCAGCCAGGGTTCTCACAAAGATACGGCCGTTCCTAGAGAAGGCTGCTGAAAGGTTTTTTTGCCGTTTTAGTTTCGATGCTAGTTGTAGAATAGCTCTAGCCGGTTTAGTCAGGCATTCATTTAAGAAGCAATTACCCTCCACTTCCATACCGACGTCACGAAGAGTAAGATGACGTTTTGATGTTCTCCTATAAGCCGCAGCCGCACGTAACAAGCAGAGTCTGTCGAAAGGGCAGCTAAACTTAATAACGATGGGCGGATGCCCGTCAGATTTAGACGCATTGAAACCTCCTCTCAAACGGCTAATGCTGACTATAGGAGCCGATCTAAACCCAATACTGAAACAGAGCTGATTATAAATGTTGCTTAAATTCTCATCATCTCGGAGTGGCACAGAAAATAGAATAGCATTTGTCCCGACATGCGAACGTTCGAGGGATTCAATCCTTTCACACAGGTGAGCAACAGTTGTAGCACTAACAGAAGAACGCTTGAAATCATCGAACGTGAAGCAAAGTTTGGTTACTTTACTATCCAAAACAACTTTTTCGCCACGCAGCACATTTAACTTATCGATGAGAGAAACACTGGATTCTTTTAAATCCGCTAATTGTTTTACAGTATTGTTCACTTCTGAACTCAGCTGAGAGAATTTATCATTCCAAACTTTTACAAGCTCTGACAATTTAGAGCAAAATTCCTCACGAAGATTTTGCATTTCTGCTTTAAATTGATTTATTATTTGTTCGCTTTGTTTCAATAACCTCTCATCAAGCGAAGACAACGAGAGAAATAATTAATTATAATTAATAATTAATTAAATGATAGTTAAATTAAATAATTATTAATAATTTTTACAATTGCAGCTGCAACTAGAACTTTCCGCACACTTACAGTCGGTGTCAAGTTGGTTAATCTTTTTATTAACGAACAAAATGCTATTTCAACAAATATATTCAAAGCTGTACAAGAGTAATTCTTATTCACGTTAAGACAGGACAAGGATTTTTTTGGTGCGAATTCCGTCGCTACGACGCCTCTTAGTGTCAAATTGTATGTAAAGTTTAACCTGTAAACACACATAAAAAAGAAGAATACGACAAAATCGTATTATTTTTCATTTTAAGCGCAGTCGCACGCAGTCGCACGCTAATTAAAGTGTTAATTATACCCTTCATGCTTTAAAGGGTTAAGGATATATTGACTTTGCCCCTCATTGTTTAACGCATAAAAATAAAGGATATGGTATAGAAAATTATAGCTGATTTAACAATGTACGTCCGTCCGCCTGTCTGTCTCTCTGTCTGTCGGTTGATATCACGCTTATACGAGAACCGTTAAAGATATTGGAATGAAATTTTAAAGATATATGCTTTGTTATGGCGAGAAATTTCCTATTCAAAATGTGCAAAAACGGCCAACAAATTTGCCTCCTTTTTATACCGAGAATGCAGCTACTTTTCGTCTCACAAAAATTGGTAGTTAGCATAATTTTTAGTTATTTTGTCAAAGTTTCAAATTTATTAGAAAAATTTGAATTAATTAAAATCAAAAAAAAAGAAAATTATTTTGTTCCGTAGTTTTTTTTAAAATCTGTTTGGTGTAGGGTATTTAAGATCTCTCTCTGCAATATGTACAGTGTAAACAAATTCAATGAATATCACATGAATGGCGGAGAAGATTCTTCAACAATCGATGTGCGGCATCTATCAAGCATAGCGAAAGATCCATACTTGATATTTCTTCAACACAGCATACAAAGCAGAACATGGTTCATTGCTGAAGCAAACAATACATGGAAATAGAAGTTTCTACACAAACCAGTAGGATGTCGAGTAGTCGCGCCATAACCTAGCGATAATTATGACATACTATAAACAGGCACAAACCATAGCAGCAGAAACGTTTAGCTATGCAGCCTCATCGGCAGTTTCTCCGAAAGGGACTCCAGGGGATCCTGCAACGGACCTACAACACTTCGTCGGTCGAAGTGTTGCACGATTAACATTTGCAGCCCAGCGATCAGAAATTTCAGAAACGATGAGCTCACCAGAAAGCTGGAAAAAATTAAACCATGTCCTGAAGCCTTAACGCAAATCACCCATTCACTGGTAGCAAGAATTGCCTTCCTGAGGTAATGTCATCCGACGATACGCAAGCGACAGAAGTCATGGGCAAGGGTGAGATATTCGCGGAACATTTCTACGAAAGCTTCGCCGACAGCCCACCAACAGAGATAACGGAATTTTTCGAACATCACAAGGGACGTGGTCTCAAACAGCACAAGGTACGTGGTAAACCTCAACTCTCCAGTTACACAGATCTCCATCCTTAATGGAGCCGATCTTTCACTAAACTCTTCTATTTTTACAACACCAGATACAGTCTCTGAATCGCGAACAAATCTGTCGGCAAAGACGGAATTTTGAATTTTGTGCTTAAACCGCTTCCCACGATGACGTTTTGGACTCCGGCTGTTATCTTCAACAACTGCATCAACAACCATTACTTTCCTTCTGCCTTTAAACTTTAAAGTTTAAAGAAGCCAAGATCGTTCCTGTGCCTAAGAAATCAGACAGGTCGACGGTCGTGAGCAAAAACTTCGAAGCGTTAACCCTGCGCCAAGTCAATGATCACCGGGAAAATCACAATTTTATTCTAAGAAATCCGCATGGTTTCCGGAAAAGCCCTCCACGCTTCATCCACTTATGCAGCTCCATAATGATGTCTCCGTCGGACAGTTTGATATTCATCTTGTTAAACTTCTACGTAGCTTTCTATCCGGCAGAAAGTTCCTTGTCAGCATCGCGGATTGCTCATCCACATTAGGGATATCATTCCGTAACATTAACGAACATAAAGTTTTCAATTTTGTTTTGGTTATTTTCGTTTTTCTGTGTATTTGACGCCAGCATCGAGAAATTCTGAAGAAACTGCGTCGGCAGAACCCTTGGCTGACGATAGACGAACGATAATAAATTTGTTGGTAAATTTATGTGCTTTCCAGGCATTAACACCTGTTTTGGTGTACAGAAAAGGTACGATTTCTGGCGTGAACAAAAAGGTTGTCGTGTAGAGCAAACAGAAAATAATCGACGAACAGAAATTTTAGGAAATGCCTCTCTCGGCAGAGTTTTGTCAACGCTGGCGTGGCTTCCAATCACGTTCGTTAGTATTACGGAATGATACCCTAAGAAAAATATGTCCCAAGGGCGACTGGGGTTTCATAATGCTCCAAGCTGGGTCCTGTACTCTTTAACATTTTTATGTCTGACTAGCCTCCCAACAATCCGGCCACAACCACGCTGCTATACGCATATGACTCCATCAACCACACTTCGTCTTCGTCTCCTGCTCGCCGCCTTGGCCTCCACATCACCGCACTCTGGGAATATTACTAAAAGTGGGATTCCTGCACAGGTCTCTTCGAAAGAATTGACAGTTTGAAGTATTACTCCAACCAACAACTCTATTACTCCGCAAACACCTCTTCAGTTGACCATTTCTAGATTGACCTCGCCAAAAAAATTCGTCGTGACCCTTGAAACTCACCAGGAAGATCACATGCAACTGCTGCTCCAACATTCGTCGGTTCCCAAATTAAAATACCTTTATTTAAGCTCGTTTTTTCATCCAGGCAATTTTTATCCAACTTAATCCAAACAATTTTTATTTTTATCGTTGCATGTATTACGTATTGGTTTGGGGCTTGCCAATAGCTAGTGCATTTTAAGTTTTAATTTATACATATTTGTAATATATAAATCTTTTGGTGACCGACTAAGTAATAGCCTTGTTTCTCGAGTGAATCTTTCGAAAGTGTATTTCATCACCTTTAATTGGCATAATTTAACAAAAATATTTGTGCTTCGTTTTCATCATTTCTTTTGGACATTCTACCCCCTTTTTTGGCGCTTTTTACGTAGAAGATAATGAAAGGCAAGACAATGCTGCAAACAAAGAGTGCTACACCTTTTCCACTTTAAATTCAGAAAGCGTCACTTGTAAATCAGAAAGCGTCATTTGTAATTCAGAAAGCGCCATTTTAATTTCAGAAGTGCCATTTGTACAGAATACTTTAAATACAGAAAGCGCCACTTGTAATTCAGAAAGCGTCACTTGTAAATCAGAAAGCGTCATTTGTAATTCAAAAAGCGCCATTTTAAATTCAGAAGTGCATTGTAATTCAGAAATCGTCACTTGTAAATCACAAAGCGTCACTTTTAAATTAGAAAGCGTCACTTGTAATTCAGAAAGCTTCACCTGTAAATCAGAAACTGTCACTTGTAAATCAGAAAGCGTCACCTGTAATTCAGAAAGCGTCACTGGCCAAATTATATGCATGCATGGATTTTTGCGTGCAGATACTCAGAATATCATTGAGATACATACATAGCATAGAACCTTGAGGCAACTCTACCCTCAAAAGTTTAAGGCCGCAAACTTTATTGCCTACTCTCATCAAAGTCACCAGTCATCAAAGTAGTGCCTTCATAGCAAAAGCCAAAGCAATGTGTAAGCTTAAAACAAATGCGTGCATCCTCATTTAAAACTTATTTATATAAAATGTATTCTTGTGAAAATATTAAAACTGAAATATTTAGAAATCACGACTTGCACTTTTAAGATATGTATGTACATATATTAAAAATGAAATATCAGTAAATGTTAGCGCGTGCTCGGCGATCTCAAATCAAATATTTTGACTGTAATTAATTTACTATAGAAGCACTTCAACTAAATTTTTTGTTAATATTTATTCTTTACTGAATAAAAACACTTAACACAGAATATTTTTTAGCTAGTAAAAACACCAATGTGCAGTGCATAAATTGTCTTTTAACTTTTTGTAGTCTTAAAAATTTATAAATATTTATGTTGTTATTTATGGTACTTTAATAATTAAATGTAATAACAAGGAATTTCATAATATAGTTAATATAGGTTGTAATATAGGTTTCATAATATAGGTTACAAAAAAACATTAAACAAAAATCTATTTCAAATTATTTGTATAGTTTGAAATAATAAGAGCAAAAATAATAGTACAGAACACGTGCTTCATTGTACAACAAAAACTACAAACGGCCTTGCTAAAAGAAATGATCAAAAAAATTTAAAAATATGAAAGTTCTTCCACAAATGCAAATTGAAAGCAATGAAACAAAGCTGAGCAGACGATTCCTCATGAATTGTTATTGGTACAGAGCAAGAAGAAGTTAAAATGCCTCGTTGCCTCTCCACAAACGCTGTAATCCATAAATCGATCTCTGTGCTGATGACTTCGTCAGTTGTGCGAGACAATAAAAACACGCTAAAAATCAGAAAACCACACAGCTTCGGCTTTTCATGAACATCGTTTCTCGTCGTGTACCTTCATCGTTCTTATTAATCAACAGATCGAACAACTTCAAACATATTGTAAACTTGTGTGTGTCCAACCTCAGTTCGGACACTGAAATTTAATCACTAACATCCATATATCTGAACATATATGTAAGTAAAAACCGAATGTTGTAAATATTTTTTATAGCATTCAACAAAGCATCCTCGAATAATATATAATACTAGCTGAGAAATAGCCGGCCTTGCATGGCCATAAATACTTGACATTGTAAATCTTTGAATGCACGATGTAATGTCGCTATCTCTGGCAATATCTCACTTTTTTCTTCAAATTTTTCTCTTTATAGGTCTCGCAAATATCTCTCCCGTTACCAATTTAAATCTTCGATATGTCTGGTCCGTCTCTGTGCGTCACTCTCGTTCTTCTTTAATCTCTGTCTCATTTACCCGCCCACTTCATCCCGCTTCCACCCCAATCAGTCCACCGTCACTAATTACATTACATGATTATCTTCTCTCTCCCGTTTTTCCCCCATTCTCCCTCTTGCTTACTCCCTCAATCGAATCCCTACAGATCTTTCCCACACCCTGTTTTCAGTATACACCCCTCTCACTCTCTTTTTTTTGCGTCATTCTTATCCACTACATTCGATAATACAGGCCGCTCTCCCTATCATCCATATATTCTTCAAAACATGGCAAAAATTAAAAACATGCTTCGTTTTGTGTATTTTTACCAAAAAAACTTTAGAAATGGTTTTGGAGGCATTTATATGATTCTTTATTTATATGATTTATATGATATGAAAATTTTAAGGCATTTATATGATTCGTGAATGGTCCACGAGCATAAAGGCTAACATAAAATAAATCCGTTCAACCGTTCTCGAGTTTTAACGAGACTAACGCACAGCAATTGATTTTTATATATATATATATAGATGAGCTTATTCCGAATAATATATTCCTTACATAAATAATATTAATAAATATCGAGTTCATCTCCGCAATTAATGACTTGCATGTATTTTTAGGTGCACTTAAAATTGCGTGGCATTTGTTGTTTATAATCGTTGAACAAGTAAATGATATATACAAGATAACTAAAACCTAGGTACAAGCTTGTAGAGTACCAAACAGTCATTGTTCTTGTATGCAAATATGTACATACATATGCATGTGTACGTAAACAATACAGGAACAAAGTCAATAAAACAAAATCAACTTCAAGCCAACTGATATTCAAGTGATAACGTAGAACTTTATTTGGCTATATAGTAGATAAATGATAATGACATGTTACAAAGGTTCAAAGATTGCTTTTACTCCGCCGCAAGAACTCTTTGAGTGCTTTCGAATAATCCTCACCAGAGCGCAACGTCTTCAGTTCGTCGCATTCTTTATCTAACGTCTCCCTTAACTTTTTGTGCTCCTCTCTGCTGTGCAAGAGTTTTTTCGTTGCGCGCAACGAGCACAAAGGCAGCTCAGCATATTGCACCAGCCTTGGCCACAATTTTAATTCCAGTTCCTCGAAACTCACCACATCCGAAACGAATCCGAATTGCATGGCTTGCTTTGCATTCAACGTTGTACCGAAAAATAGAATTTCGGCTGCTTTGGCTCGTCCGAAAATCAACGGAAAAGTGTACGATGAACAAGCTTCGGGACTGAGGGCGAGCTTCGTAAAGGGTGCTTCAAAGAATGCATTTTCCGTGCAGTAGACAACGTCACAGAGCGCACTGAGCGTAAATCCGATGCCGATGCAGGGACCATTGACGACTGCTATGAGTATTTTTGGACAACATACGAAACTTTCAACCAGTCGGCGAAGCACAAAATTCCCTCCTCTGAAGAACTGATCCACATTTGGCTGATCCTGGGTCTGCGTGAGATCATTTCCAGCTGTGAAGCAATCACCAACGCCGGTGAGAGCAATGGCCGTAATGGAATCATTATGGGAAGCTGATAGCATAGCACCTATGAGCTCGCGATAACTTTCCCGTTTAAGTGCATTTTTCTTGTCAGGCCGGTTTAATTTGATAACAAGCAGCTTTTGACGCTGAACTATGATTAGATGTTTGTAAGTTTGATGAGGTGCAGTCATGTTGAGTGTCCGTTTGGAACTGAGTTTTGGCGTAAGTTCATGTCTTTCTTTATCTAACCACAGAACGATTTAATAAATGCTGAGAGGCTGATTTTGAGAATGCTTCTGGTACTGAGAGCAACTGAGTAATTGTGGAAATGATTCAGGAGAGAAATTAGATTCTTACTACTACTACAAGATTGTAAAAAGATTTGTATAAGAGTTTAAAAAGATTTGTACTCCTATATGAGTGCTAGTCCGTTGTAGGAGAGGTAAGGTAATGTGTTTATTATTAAACAATTGATAAAGTTTGCAGTAAAAAATTCTCTCTGCAAATCGAGCTTGATTTTTTAATGCAATATTTAAGTGTCTTCGACTATAATTTTTGTTGAAATATTTCCTTTTCAAAAGACGGATAATCACAAATTTATTTAATAAAAGTAACTATTACAATATGTAATCATATTAGTAAACAAGAGAAGTGTTTCTTAAAATTAAAGTTCTTCTTAAATTTAAATTAAGTAAATGCTCCAATTTTGCACTTAATTCGAGTCGATTTGTGATTTCTGTGGAAACCGGTTACTTTGCATTGGTCATATTTAGCCATATACTTCCAGTATTTATGTATGTATGTTTACCGTGTAACACAAAAAAATTGCAATTTAGCGTTTATTTGAAAATCGATTAGCGATTAAAACTGGTTAACACATGTAGTCAAACAAACAAAAATCCAGTTGGTGGCTGAGCTTCCCCAATCGCGCTTTGCTAGTGCTTTCGTCTCAACCACTGAAATTTTAAATAAGAAAATCGTTAATATGGAGCGTTGGTCTGGTAAAATAGCTATAGTGACTGGAGCAAGTTCGGGCATTGGCTGGAGTGTCGTTAAGGATTTGGTGATGGCGGGTATGCAAGTCATTGGTTTGGCTCGTCGTCTACAGCAGATGGAATCTCTGCGAATTAAACTAAGCTCACCCCACTGCGACGCTTTCCACCCGCGTGAATGTGACGTCAGCAACCTTGCTTCGATCAAACTGGCTTTTCAGTGGATCGAACAGCGTTTCGGGAAGGCGCACGTACTCATTAATAACGCAGGTGTATCGGAGTGCTCGTTACTGTTGGACGAGGGTAACGAGCACCAACTGAAACATGTGATGGATGTGAATTTAATGGGTAGCGTATATTGCACTAAGGAAGCGTATCGCCTGATGAAAGTGGCCATGCAGACAATGAACGAAGAGTGTCATGTGATCAACGTCAACAGCTTGCTGGGTCACTTAGTTCCACCGCACATACCTCCCCTTGGCTTCAATTTGTATCCGGTTGCGAAGCATGCTTTGCGCGCTACCAATGAAGTCCTACGGCGGGAGTTGTACGGGCACAAACTGCTTCGTCTTTCGGTAGGTATTATCTGTAACGGCTGAGCACCGTAATGTTGCTTACGATCATCACTAAACTTAAACATTTTTAGTCAATTAGTCCTGGCCTCGTAGAGACCGAATTTGGGTCCAGATCGTCGGATTCAGCATTCGGTGAAGATATTGAGAAAATGAAACCTGAAGATGTGGCTCGCGGTATCGTCTTTATACTTTCCTCGCCAGCTCACGTCACCATCGCCGAGTTGGTAATAGTCCCATCCCAAGAGAAATATTAATTATTTATGTTGTTTACAAAATCAACAAAACCAATGCAAAAATTTTGAAATACGAGTACACTTTAGACGTCATGATTTCCTCCCTGATTTTCTTACATCGCGTAGGGTTAAAACAAATTATGAATATAGTTAATCACAATTAATGGTACCAAAGAAAATACTAATGTTTTCTCTAAATCTAAATTTTGTAATTTCTGTTAGGTTTACAGCCTTATAAACAATAGTGCTCAATTTTAGCATTACAATTTTGGTTTTTGGTACTACACTAAATGTCAGCATGAGTGTTCCCTTGCTATTTAACGCTTTCAGCCGTTAATTTCGGTTTTTCAGTGCGAGTGTGGCGTATGGTACAGCGTACACTATGCTGCATACTAGAACATCGCGGATTTTTTCCGCCTCGGAATCTCGCTTTCCTGTTAACCACGTTGTGTTTTATTGGAATATACAGAATTAGAAAAAGAAAATATATAGGCAGTATATTTCAAATCGTTAAATATAGTTATTATTATAGCAAAGATGTTTGAAGCAGTTGGTACTACAACAGCCCCCAAAAAAGATGTTTGAAGCAGTTGGTACTACAACAGCACCCAAAAATTCTAGAAAAGTCTAAAATATTGAAAATAAAAAATAATAGTTTTGTGAGAGGACCAGTAAATATGAGTGAAAAAAATACTCAACAATTAAGCGCAGCTACGGCTAACATGTGTAACGTTGTTTCTCTGGCTAGGGTATGACTCAGCGAGTAACCATGATCCAATTCACAGAACTATTTATTTTTTGTGAAAACAATTGTTGGAATCTTTATTTAGTAAAACTCGTTGCTTATATCTAATTGGCAGCGCTGTCATTCGCACTTCTCTGTGATCCTCTGTAGATGTTGTCTTTGTTATCAGTCGTTGAGTTGTAATTTTCGCCGGTGCTGTATGTTGTTTGAGTGGAGGTTGAACGCGGTGCGATGATCACGTCGTTTGAGGCAGTTTCGAACCGTGATGACGTTGGAGGCTATTACGAACCGTGATGACGTTCGGGGCTGTGTCGAACCGTGAAGATGTTTGAGGCTGTGCCGAAACCTAAAGGCGTACGAAGCTGTGTCGAACCGTGATGGCGTTCGAAGCTGTGTCGAACCGTGATGTCGTTCGACGATGTGTCGAATCGTGAGGCGTTCGAAGGTGTGTCGAACCGTGATGGCGTTCGAAGCTGTGTCGAACCGCGATGGCGTTCGAAGCTGTGTCGAACCGCGATGGCGTTTGCAGTTGTGTTGAAACGTGATGGTGTTCGAAGCTGTGTCGAACCGTGATGGCGTTCGACGCTGTGTCGAACCGTGATGGCGTTGCAGTCGTAGCGTTCAAGGTAGGTAGGCGACAAGGAGTAGCGTCCCTACCGCGGATGTCAACCTCCGTCACCAACTTATTTCAAAAGGAGCTGCCGTCCGGAGGTGCAACCATTCATTGGCGCCAACAACTCTTCTTGAAGAACTGTGTGATAGGACCGGCGGCGATTATGGGGGTAGGAAAGAGAGGTTCTCAAGAGTACCTACGATAGTCGACAGGAAGTACAACTGTCCATCATCAGCTATCGTACTGTCAAATTACTTCAAAATGAGCTGCCGTCCGGAGGTGCAACATTCATTTACGCCAACAACTCTTCTTGAGCAATTCACAGTAAGTTTACGGGGAGGTTAGATAAGGAGAGGAAGAGCAGAGTAGGAGAAGCTACGAACCAACTTATCAGGAATCGCTGCGGTGCTGCTGGCTGTATAAACTGCGCGTTTTGGCTGGCGAAGCGCTCGCCACGTTCGTGTCTGTGTTCCTTTTTTATACTGGTGGCCCTTGTTCTTCATGTTGGATGCTCAGGTTCGGGAGTGTTCGACGTTGTCGTTGGTACATTACGTCGTCGTTGTAGCGTGTATGACAGTGCTGCCGTTCGACATGAATTAAATGAAAATATGTAAATAATGTAAATATAAAAAGTAATGAACTTCACTGATCGTGTTATAATAACCTCACATCTATAGGGCCCTATTCTCATTTACAACACAACATCGGTTGTGTTGTCTTCAAGACAACACAACTTTGGAGACAACTGAGTTCGAATTCCGTATTACGATTTACAACCATTCGAAGTTTTAAGTTGTCTTGTCGAACTTTAGGCAGAAATTTTCGAAGCCACCAACAGTTTTGATGTTTCAGTTGCTTGAATATGCATGTGTTTTTTTCTTTATAGTGTTACACTCCGCATTATGCAAAATACTCCACATTTTGAAATTGAGTCTTTAAGAAAATCAAAATGAAGCACCAAATTGTGTGTTGTTACTATGGAAATGTATGCTGCTATATTTGTGAGGATATTTTATATTGTTCTGTTGGATAAATTCTACTCTTATTAACAAAAACAAAATTTCAAATTAGTACCAAAAAATAAATGCAATGAATACTACTGCCAGATCTGTAACCCTGCCGTACAGTACTTATAGCATCAAAATAAAAACTGTGGTTTGTTTACAATTGTGATTAAAGATAAATAAATATTATAATGGAAATTGGTGTCGATTTATTCTTCCCGGAAGAAGAAAATCAAAATACCATAAATATTGCAAGAATTTTTGAAGAGTTGATATTATAATGCGGTTTCAAAAAAATATCACTTCATATTCTCGTAAAATCTTAGAAATTAATAAATATCACTGAAATACAATAATTACATTGCATTACATTATATTTTTTGTCCATTATTTTCGCGTCAGACAACAAATTCACGTTAAACATGCGACCCTTTCAACAAACATAGCTGATTACAACTGCTCTCTAGGTGTTGTCTGATTTTGACACATAAGACAACACAACTGGGGTTGTGTTGTGAACCAGAATAGACATCATTTTTGCTTAGACAACTTCGAAAGACAACCAGCTTGACAACATTCAGCAAAGTTGTAAACCATAATACCGATTTTGCTTAGACAACACAACTTACAACATAAGTTGTAAATGAGAATAGGGCCCATAATTTAACTAAAGTCAAAAGAATTGATATAATGCCAAGTTTTATTTAAACTCATTTTTAACTTCCTAAAACGTTATCGCAATTATTTAATCTGTAATACTTTATTAAAAACTACTTAGCAACAATTCGAAATCTGCTGGAAAATATTTTATAATTAAATAATAGATAATTTCAATTATACTTTATTATTCATAATATATAAATTTCATTTGGTGTTCTTACTTATAATATCATAAATCATTTTGATTTGGGGGAACGGTGACGTACTTGTTGCTGTTGTTTGTGTTTACCATGCCAGAGTTGGGGTGTTGGTCGTGACCAGTAGTTTCTAGCTGTTGTTGCATATTCGCTTCGTTTCTCGCGCTCAAATCGCTGCTTGTGCTAGAGGTGCGAATGAAGCTGGAATCGCTTTCAAAGCTTGAGTCGCTACTGGAGCTGGAGTCGCTCTGATCGTCGTCGGTGTCGGTTGCTACATCTGGTAACTCGATGATTGGTACTCTTGACTTGTCGCATGTTTTTCTTTGTATTGAGCGACTTGTTGAGAACGATAGTTAATGTAACCGTGTTCGAAGAAACGCTTTGCGAATCGAAGTAGATAGACGCCGCAGTTGACGGCGTTGTCTTGGTAACTGCAAGTTTAGAGTGGGCAAGAGCTCTTCCTCGAACCATTCTGCTGTGTTGATCTGCTTCCGATGTAAGTGCTCCTTACGCGGGTCGCTCGGGAGAGAGTCCAATACCAGGATCGATGGGAGTCGGATTAACTTACCACGTTTTATAGCGATCGTGTCCATGTTATGAATAATGATGAGGAACCAATTGTCATTCTGGTTTATCACCAATGCATGCTTGCATTCGCTGCTTTGGTAACGTTTCTCTGCTGATTGGTTTGGCAGTCGCATCCACCTTGCGAAGAAAAACGTGGAAAAGACGAATGAACATAGCTGATTATCTTGTCATTTAGCTTCTGTTCTGCTGCCAGCAACTTGTAGTCGTACGTCCTTATCGTCGTTCCTCCTGTGACAGCCGCGACCATAATATCGTTCTCTGCTGGCGGCGCGGTCATGGTGCGGCCGATCGGCTGCCGTACCGCTGCTTCTACTCGTCGCTTCTTTGATTTTTTTTTCTTGGGATGATTTTAATAATAATCAACACTTTCGGCTCCTTGTGATGTTGTTTCGTTGCCTCTGCACTGTTGTTTTACCTCCCTTCTTATGGGATGCCTTCTGGAAGAAGCAAAGATTAGTTCCTCGTCGTGTAGGCTGTATTCGTAATATTTCCTGATGTTGATCAGATGCGCCCGTTTGGTGGTTAACTCGCCGCTCTTTGAAGTTCTACGATAACCGGCGAAATAAAATTTCTGACCCAATATGGCCCTTCAAATTTTGGAGCCAACTTAGCTGCAAAACCGTCCACGGCTTTGGAGAGTGCGTGTTCTTTTAGGAGGACCTTTTCTCCGATGTTGGGTTGCCACGCACGTCCCCGCAAGTTGTAATGGCGGGCTTGTTCGCTTGATGCCTTCCGCAAGTTGTGCTGCACTATTTTAAAGATTTCTTTAAGCTTGTTTGCTTTGGCCGCTGCGCTTTCATTTTTGTTTATAAACTTTTATTTTCAGATAGGAATAAGTTCGCAGACAACAGTGGATTGGACCTCTTTTCACCGCAAAGTGTCTATTTTCGCCACTGAACTGAAAAAACCACTGATCAAGGGAAGCAATAGGCCTGGAATTATTCCGGATATATATTCTTAGTCTTGTCTTTAAAATGTTTGTTGTTTGATTTTATTTTTTAGCCGTACCTATGTTTTTCAAAGCTCGCCTACGAGCATTTAACTGTTAACCATTTCAAAAACTTTAAGGACCCGGTGATTGGAGCCCACACAAACACAATTGAGCACAATTTTTTTCATAAAAATTGCTCTATAAAAACTCCAAACTTTGAAGACGTCTAACTTATAAACGGGGGCGGAGCGAGGAGCGGTTTGGTTTGTTTTTAGTATTTACAACAAAAACAAAAGCAACAAATTTTAGAAAAATAACTACAATTACTCTGTCCATGTCTTTAGCATAGCCATCTTATCGAAGGTGAACACAAAATTTACTTTGATAAAATTATTTCCGTTTTTGACAACGAAAGAAGTAATTATCCTATGGAATTTTTGAATTCAATGAATGTTATTGGATTTCTGCAACATAATTTGGTCCTAAAAGGGAATGTAATAGTATTGTTGATTAGGAATTTATGACCAAAAGATGGATTAGTTAACGGAACTCGAATGCGTGTTAAGCATCTTTTCAATAACTCCATAGACTGTGAGGTTTTGAATGGTATTTCACAAAATAAGGGATTTATCATACCACGTATACATATGAATTTTTCTGGGGTAATGTTCAATTCCAATTTCAATGAACCCAATTCCCAATTATTCACTTTTTTTTCCTCTGCAATATAAAAAGTTTTAAAATAATCATTGTTGGCCGAATTTTCGACTACTATTCATAAAGATATTAAATTTTTTGGGACAAAGTAAATAAGTGGCCCTTAATAGCGTGTTTCCATAAACACGATTTAGTTGGATTTCTCTATAATCCACTTTAATCGGTGAAATCCAGCTCTTAATCGGATTTAGCTCTATTGAAATTGTTGTTGTGTGATTTAGTTGAAATCCAAGAATTAAAGTGGATTTAGGAGTTTTCATCGCTGATTCGAAGTTCGAAATTACAGACCACTAGCTTTGTCTATTTCTACAAGTAATAGGCTAGACCGGCTAGACAACATTATATACTGGCATTTATTTTAGTGCACATTTGCTTGTTGAAGAAAGAGGTTGTTTTCGCAGTGTTTTTATGTATTTTTTCAGAGAATTCTTGCCTCTGATATTTTTAAATATAACATGAATACTTGATATGTTTCCAATTTATGCCGAGGGCTTCCGTCCCACAGAAATTTGTTTATCGAAGACCAACGAGAGAGAGAAAGGAAACACACGCCCGATGCCACGAAGAAAACACACTTTAATTTCTTTGAAACCTTTTTTCCTTTATTAGATTCTTCCTGTGTTTAGCTCCACCTTTCGCCTGCTGCTTGCTTGCCGTACGCGCTATGGGCACTCGCGCGGCGTCGGTTACTGTCGGATCTCGTCGGGTGCGGTCGGCGGGATTCGCGAGTTATCGGACGAGGGCCGGTTTGACTGGTCTCGTCGGGTACTGTCGGCGGAGTTCACGAGTCGTCGGACGAGGGACGGTTTGGTTGATCTCGTCGGGTGCCGTTGGCGGAGTTCGCGAGTTGTCGGACGAGGGCCGGTTTGACTGATCTCGTGGGGTGCTGTCGACGGAGTTCGCGAGTTGTCGGACGAGGGCCGGTTTGACTGATCTCGTCGGGTGCTGTCGGCGGAGTTCACGAGTCGTCGGACGAGGGACGGTATGGTTGATCTCGTCGGGTGCCGTTGGCGGAGTTCGCGAGTTGTCGGACGAGGGCCGGTTTGACTGATCTCGTGGGGTGCTGTCGACGGAGTTCGCTAGTCGTCGGACGAGGGCCGGTTTGACTGATCTCGTCGGGTGCTGTCGGCGGAGTTCACGAGTCGTCGGACGAGGGCCGGTTTGGCTGATCTCGTCGGGTGCTGTCGGCGGAGTTCGCGAGTTGTCGGACGAGGGCCGGTTTGGCTGATCTCGTCGGGTCTTGTCGTAGTGGACTTACCTGTGCGCTGGCTTCTGGTCGACTGTCTCGAGTTTGAAGTTCCTACTCCTTTTATAGCAGTCAGTCAGCTGTTCGATCGTCTGTCGTCGTTTCCGCGTTGAGTTAGTCTTAAGGCTATCCCCTTTCTTAATAGGGTGGTTTACAACCTAAGTTCTTACATTAACTTCATTTGTTGAAAATTTCTTATCGGCTTTAATACCACTAACTAAAACTAGGAACAATGTTATTTGTGAGACTTCCTTATAGGTTTCGTACCACTAACTAAAAATAGGAACAACGTTACTTGAGAATTCCTTATAGGTTTCATACCACTAACTAAAATTAAGAACAATGTTATTTGAGAATTCCTTATAGGTTTCATACCACTAACTAAAATTAAGAAGAATGTTATTTGAGAATTCCTTATAGATTTCATACCACTAACTAAAATTAAGAACAATGTTATTTGAGAATTCCTTATAGGTTTCATACCACTAACTAAAATTAGGAACAATGTTATTTGTGAATTTCTTATGGTTTTCATACCACTTAAACTAAAACTAGGAACAATGTTATTTGGGCGACTTTCTTATAGGTTTCATACCACTAACTAAAATTAGGAACAATGTTGTTTAAGCTGGTTGTGAGGCGCAAACGAGCCCGCGACTTGCGTCGTTACACGCCCCTCTCACTTGCGGGGTGGGAGCTCTCGAACTCGTACATAGCCGCTGCGCCGTACAGTGAAACTCAGGGCTCGTCCTTGCAGGGTCTCACAGAAGGTCTGCCGGAACTTGGTTTGTCGTTTGCGCCATGCGCCGCCCAGTGCTAGGTTGATGTCCCGCTGTAGGGATGCTTGGTATGCTTTGCCGTCCAGCCCTACCCATGGTTCGGTGGGTGGAGGATCTTCCGTGTCGGATCTGGTGGCCTCGGCCTCTCTCTCCGGGGTGACCTCAATGGTAGTGGAAACGGCGGTATTGGCTGGCGCTACCTCGATTGGTGCGTGCGGAGCCGGCTGTCGCTTGGGTACCTCGCTGAGTTGCTCGTCGTCGCTGCTGTTGTCGCTGTTGCTGTTGCTGCTGTCGCTGCTGCTGCTAGTGATGTCGCTACTGTCGTTACTGCTGCTAGTGATGTCGCTACTGCTGCTGCAGTTGTTGTCGCTAGTGGTCAACTCTGGTAGGCCAATGTGCGGCAGGGGCCGGCCAATCTGCGGCAGGGGCCGGCCATTTCCGTGGCGTGCATGTAGCGTTCGTAGGAGTCGGCCCAGCTTACGAGGTTGTCGGCCGGCGACTCGCTCGTTTCCCCAGGCTGTCTCTTTGATGTCGGCCAAGACGCCCCCATCCGTCAATATGACCTCGGCGAACCACAATAAGAAGGCGCCGCAGTCGTCGGTATTTGGCTGCGTGGGTATCCGCAGTAACCGGCTGGGAAATGCTTCGGCAGAAAAAAACTGTGGGCCAAGCGCGCCACCCTTCCGGGCGTGGTACTTGCAGGCGAGATACTCACGGCATCGCTGCAGCCGATCGTCATAATAATGTGGTGGTAAAGAGTCCAGGATGTTTATATACATGCTCTTTGTGCCCACTTTGTTGAGGCCTTGAATATCTATTAGGTACCAGTGCCCCTGGTCGTTAACGGGCATCAGAACGTGGCTCTTTCCGAACAGGTCCACGTTCTTGGTCCAGCGGCGAACCTGCCAATGGCGGAGTTGTGGCCCCATTGCTGGATCCAGTGACGTCAGCTTTGCCATGAACAAGGCACTGTAGCAGTGGGCGCGTTGTTGCTGGATTTGAGGCAGCCTCTCCTGGAGGGCCCATTGGAGGTAAACATCGATGAGGACGTCGTTCAACCAGCGTCCCGTAGACGCCCTCATGTAGTCCTTGACGTATACGCTGTGGCCTCGGGCCGGCGGATATCGGAAGCGGAAGCCGTCGTCTTCGGCGTTGGCGTTGAACCTTTTAATCGTTGTGGTGGGGTGGTGGTTGCCCTTCCCCGGCCGGGTCGCGTCGGCACGGACCGGTGGTGCTTCGATTGCACTGTTGTCAGCGCGAATGGCCGCACGTTCTGGTACCTGGAGCGTGGTTGGATCAGTCGGTGTCGATAAGGTGGCGTGTGCATCGTTGTGGCCGAGGGACTCTGATGGCGGTGAGACAACTTCTGTGTTAGGAATGGACCTGCGTTGGTCGCCCTGGTCCGGCTGGGCCACGTCGGGACGGACCGATGGTGGTTCGTTCGGGCAGTGGGTTTCCGGCATTACCGGTCGGGTGTGTTGTTGCTGTCATGGTCGTCGAACGAACAGGCGTCTGGGGATCGGCGTAGCGTGATGACTGGATGGCGCCTGCATGGTCATAGTCAAACGCCGTGCGTCTATTTTTGGCAACGCGACCAGTGGTGGAGCGCCCAGTAAGTTGAACCATGCTCTGGAACAGGCTTTGCTTGCTGAATGTGCTGTGGACAGAGGTGCTAATGGCGGCGGCGAGGCTGGTAGTGATGAGACCTTAGCCCGTCTATCGATGTGCCGTGCTGTTGGGTGTGTTGGTGGCGTCAGCGGCGGTACACCGGTTTTGCAAGAGGCGACCCGAGGTGGGCCCGAAGATATGCCTGGTGTGTGGACTGGGATTTTGACACCACTGCCCGGCCGTGATCGCTTCTTCGCTGGTTTGTTGGGAATCTGGTCGAGCAGTTGTATTCTCGGCCGCGCGTCCCTCTCTGCCATCGGCGGAATGCGGCTGCTGTTCGCTGGAACTTGCGGTTCGTAGTTGGGCTGTGCTTTTGCATCGTGTCTGTAAGAGAAGAATGCGTTAGTGCGGGTTTGCCGCTATCGCTCCTCGAACTGTCGTTCGTCGAGTGGTATGCTTTCAGTTCACTGACGTGTGCGGTTCGGTTTTTAATCGGGCGGTCTGTGATTGCAGTTGCACGATTACCGGCGATGTGAACCCCACAACCGTGTACCGCCCAGCGTACTTTGGCCCTAACTTGGCGTTGAAGTCGTCAGTTGCTTTGGAAAGGAGGTGCTGTTTCACCAAAACTTTTTGACCTATGGCGGGTGTCCAGTGTCGTCGGCGTAGGTTATAATGTCGGGACTGCTCCTGTGATGCCCGTGTTATGTTATGGCGCACAATTTCGATGACTTCTTGCAGCTGCTGCGCCAGTTCGGTCATGTGCCGCAGTTCCCAACGTGACCAGGTCGTAAGTAGCTCCGGGTAGTCGTGGCTCACGGCCCTGCGTCAAGTAGGCTGCGCTGAAACCCGTTGTCTCTGACACGCTCGTGTTAACCGCCAAGGATATTTCTGGTAGAAGGTCGTCCCAAGTCCTCTGCTGGTTTTTAGACAGCTGGGCGATGATAGTTTTCACCGTGCGGTTCGTCCTCTCCGTGGGATTCTCCTGCGGCATGTATGGTGCAGTAAACTGCTGGCGAGTCCCGATGTCGTTGATGAACTTTTTGAACTTATGGCTGGCTTTTTGAACTTATGGCTTCACCCACGAAGTCGGTGAAGATTGTGTTCCATGGCTCGTCAGTTATCCTGGTTAGCATCTCTCCTGCTGGTGCTTGTTGACTCGCCTTATAGCGCTGGCATGAATCGCATTTACGAACGTAACGGCTGATGTCGCGAAACATCCCTGGCCAGTAGTATCTATTGACGATGCGATGTATGGTTTTCCGTATTCCCATATGTCCGGCCGAGGGGTTATCGTGATTTTCATACATGATTTGTCTTCGTAATGGAGTTTTTACACATAACTTCCATGGCGAGCAATCTTCATCGTGTGCGCTACGTGGAAAATGACGATGCAACTGTTCGGCTACGACGGCGTATTCGGGGAATCTCTCTGGTTGCTGTACTACTTCGTCGAGTCTTTTCGGGTGCCATGCACATGTTGTTGCTCCGTCTTCGCTGGTGGGCGGTTCGGCGGCTCTCGTGAGCAGCTGAAGCGTCTGCCTGGGTTGGCATGAAACTTCATCGGCGACCACGTTGCTCTTGCCTCTTCGGTACTGCACGGTGAATTGCTACTGTTGTAGCTCCAGGGCCCAGCGGGCGATCCGTCTGGTGGGGCTGTCAATGGAATTCAGCCACTTGAGCGACAGGTGGTCTGTGATGACGATGAAAGCGTAACCCTCTAGGAAAGGCCTCATTTTGCGAATACCCCAAATAATGGCCAAGCACTCCTTTTCTGTCGGAGAACTTGTGTCAGTTTCTGCTTGAGTTCCTCGAAGGCTGACTGCTGTTCTTTTCCCCACTTCCAGTGTTTCCCTTTCTTTAGTAGTGTGGTGAATGGTTGCACAATGGTAGCAAAGTCGGGTACGAAACGTCGGTACCACGAGGCGATTCCCAGGAAGCGTCGTATCTCGCTTACATTCTGTGGTGGCTGCAGCTCCATGATAGCTGCCACCTTGTCGGGGTCCGTGTGTATCCCTTCTTCACTGACGACGTGTCCGAGGTACTTGACTTTTGTCTGAAAGAAGTCGCATTTCTCTGGATTGATGCGAAGGTTGGCCGCTTGTGAGGACGATAAATACCACCCTCACAAATTGAAAACCTTTCTTATATTTAAGTTTATGTTTTATTAAGAATTTAGATTTATGTTTTATTCATAGTAGATTTAAGAATATAAAAATAATCATAAGAAATTTAGAATGAATAAATAAATCTCATTTTGTAATATTTAAATAAATAAACATTGCAACCTTGAATTTAAAATCTTTATAAGCATAAGAATTTAATTGTCTAACGGTAATTGTCTAACTGTAAATATAGAATAAGAAAAATGTAAGCAAACGACGACGAAAGGCAAATCGAAGGAAGCGACAAAGACACAGCAAACATGCGAGCGAAAGCGAGAGGCGGATAAGTCCAGACACATGAACAGCACGCTACAAATGCAATAAGAAACAAATATAAGGCAAGGGAACAACTCCGGACAGTCAGTCAGTCTCCGGCATCGATGCAGACAACATCATCAGAAGCTAATCGGGTAAGTGCGGAAATCCTAGTCTCCCTCTTGGCAGTTTTGGTAGACTTTTAAGTCTCCTTGTTTAAGAGGATCCTTCCGTCCCCTCCTCCTTGCTCTTAGCAGTTTTGGTAGACTTTTAAGTCTCCTTGTTCAAGAGAATCCTTCCGCTCTCCCTCTTGCCAGTTCTGGTAGACTTTGAGTCTCCTTGGCCTGAGGAATCTCCCGCCTCTACCTTTCGCACGCACACAACACCCAGCGAGAAGCTCTCTGATTCGACGGCGCTCACATACATCGAGAGAGGCACACAACGCTCTCTGATACGACGGCGCTCACGCATACATCGAGAGAGGCCCACAACGCTCTCTGATTCGACAGCGCTCACACACATCGAGAGAGGCACACGACGCTCTCTGGTTCTAAAGGCGCTCACACTTACATCAGGAGAGACAGCTTGATTCTACAACGCTCTCTGATTCGACAGCGCTCACACACATCGAGAGAGGCACACGACGCTCTCTGGTTCTAAGGCGCTCACACTTACATCAGGAGAGACAGCTTGATTCTACGACGCTCTCTGATTCGACAGCGCTCACACACATCGAGAGAGAGGCACACGACGCTCTCTGATTCGACGGCACTTACGCATACATCGAGAGAGACACACAACGCTCTCTGGTTCTAAGGCGCTCACACTTACATCAGGAGAGACAGCTTGATTCTACGACGCTCTCTGATTCGACGGCACTTACGCATACATCGAGAGAGACACACAACGCTCTCTGGTTCTAAGGCGCTCACACTTACATCAGGAGAGACAGCTTGATTCTACGACGCTCTCTGATTCGACGGCACTTACGCATACATCGAGAGAGACACACAACGCTCTCTGGTTTAACGGCGCTCACGCATACATCGAGAGACAGCTTGATTCTACGACGCTCTCTGATTCGACGGCACTCACGCGTACATCGAGAGAGACACATAACGCTCTCTGATTCGACGACGCTCAAGCATACATTGAGAGAGGCACACGACGCTCTCTGGTTCTAAGGCGCGCACACTTACATCAGGAGAGACGACGGCACTCACGCATACATCGAGAGAGGCACACATCGCTCTCTGATTCGACGGCGCACCCACCTACAGTGAGAGAGATATACGACGCTCTCTGATCCAACAGCGCACACATCCACAACGAGAGAGACACGCAACGCTCTCTAATTCATCAACACTCGCACTCACAACAAGAGAAGACACGCTACTCACCGAATTCACCCACACCCGAATTCGTCGTCGTTTGCAAAAATAGCCTTTCTGTAAAATATTCATTGGAGTAGATGAAAATAAAAGTGAAATAGTCCCACACAAACAAATTCTTTCCTTTAACGAACCTTGGACACCCTGAGTTATATCCCAGCTAAGAAAACTTCGTTACAGGTGGCGCCCGAGCAGGGACAATTTACAGAAACACGCATTAATTATTTTTGCAACCAATTAAACTAAGTTAACAACTACACAATGACGGGAACATCATGGATTTATAAAGCTAAGAAGGAAGACCTGGCTAAAATCTTAAAGGACCTCGGCTTGGAAGAAGAAGAAACAGTCGAAGGAATGCGGAAGCAACTAGTGGCATTTATAAACCGTAAAGAACACAGCGAGGAAATCCAACGACGATTAGAAATCTATGAAAATTGTAACGATCCAAGCATCGTTTCAAATTATTCTGCCGAAAACAATCATCTGCTTGACAACAATAAACCGAGTAAAACGAATATACATACTGACTTACATATATTCCGTCCCTAGAAAGTCAGTTACATACCGAGAGTCATATGAGATCAACCGGCCGAACATATACATACTGCACAGCGACCAGCAATAGCAAAACATGTACACACATACATACCGACATACTCGCAGAAACCGAAACGAAGAAGAATACAGCAAATGACAAAACAAAAATAACAACAACCACCGACTGCTTCTTTACAATACACCACAAAACAAGAAACAGAAGTAACAACAACGACAAAACCTGATTCCATAACCAGACATATGGAAAGCGACAACAACAACAACAACAGCAACCGCAGCTGATAAGAAGACAATGCTAATAAGAAGCATGGAATCTGCCAACGTGATTTATTTTTCTTTTGTTCAATACAGAACTTATAATTCCCAAGAACCTTAATTCAAGTGCTGCTTTTAACGAGCATTTTTGAACTTAGAAAATCGACCAGTCTTCCACCGGCGAAACTCTTCACCAGTAAGCGAGACTTTATCTCATTCGTGAGTTGGTTCAATTTTGGCGCCGCAAGGCAGATTCATTTAGTTTAAATCGATCATACAGCTAGTGCTGTATGACTCCACGGGCTTTAGCTCATTTTTGATGTTTTTTTTTAAGATTAATCAACTTTAGAGTTGATTAACTCCACGGGCTTTTGCTCATACTCTGTTTTTTTTGACGATTAGTCAACTTTAGAGTTGATTAACTCCACGGGCTTTAGCTCAACCTTTTTTTTTATGATCATTCGAATAGTTTCGAATGACTCCACGGGCTTTAGCTCTACTCGCACCGATCACTTCGTCAGGCCGAAGTGACTCCACGGGCTTTTGCTCATACTCTGTTTTTTTTTACGATTAATCGACTTTAGAGTTGATTAACTCCACGGGCTTTAGCTCATACTCATTTTTTGTTTACGATTAATCAACCTTCTACTCGACCAAAGCGTCGCACCGAGGCTGTTGCTCAGCTGTCTTTTTCCCACTCCCATTTAATTCCCTTTAGCATAAGACTTAGGCTAAGTTACATTGTAGTAGAATAAGCACCCATTGTTAGGTATAAGAGAATTTAAATAAAAACGATATCAAATAGAACGTCCGAGCTGAACTGTTTCAGTCAGTGCTAGATTGTTGAAACACAATCGTTTGAAATTCGGAAACGTTACAAAGTGAGTGGTTTTTTTCAAGTTCCACCCACAATGAACCCTGGAGCCGCTGAGTCTACCTCAGCCGAGAAAGAAAACTTGTTACAAATGGCGCCCGAGCAGGGACTGTCTGTCGCGACGAGCAGCCCAAATCTCACCGTCGAGGGACTGCCTGTCACGAACAGCAGTCAAAATTTAAATTCAAAGAGTCTGTCTGCGACACACAGCAGTCACTCTCCTTCCACATCAGCACCAGTAAGCAAAAGAAGCACCTCGCCTTCTAATCCAAAAGGGGCGTCAGTTTCGAGGAGTTCCTCACCAAGCAACGCACCTGAAGAATTTTTTCCTGAATCACTCGCCTTCATTTACCGACTCAAAAAGGAGGAGTTAGAGGCACAAATGATTCTGTTAGGTCTACCGGCACAAAGCACGGTTAAAGAAATGAGACAACAGCTAAGTGCACACATCAAGAAGGTGGGACAAATAGAAAACCCGACCAATAACGCAGCTAAGCAGACCACCAGCACATCCGCAGCTCTGCTCCTACAGACAGCAGCTGCGACAGCCACAACGCCACAGCAGCCGTCCACAATCACCCGTACATCAGCCAGATGTAATGACATGAACAGAGCCAGCACGTTCGCTGCCGAACGACCGATACCCTGCACGAATCTACATTCACCGATTGACTGTGACGTCATGAACACCGTCCGGAAGTGGAATCTTCACTTCAACGGCGCCAAATCTATCCTAGACTTCATTGAAAGCATTGAAGAGCTAGCCGACTGCTATCGTATAAATTACGATCAGCTGCTGTTACCGCTCAACGAAATATTTCGTGAACGCGCCAAAGAATGGTGGCGCTATAAGAAGGATGAAGTACCCACCTGGCTGCATTTTAAAGAGGCAGCATACCAATTCTTCTTGCCGCCACGATATCTACAGCGCCTAGAAGAAGACATCATACGACGCCGACAAACTCAACGTGAAAAAGCGAAAGACTACATCCTAGGCATGCTCGCGATGATTCGGCAACACCCGAGGCTATGTAAAGAAAATCAAATCGACCGCATATACGAAGGCTTACGGCCGGAGTACCGTTTATATATAAGGCGCAGTGACTTCCACGACAACGCGGATGCGCTTATCAGTCTAGCCGACGAGTATGAACACATACGCAGCGAAGAAGCCCGTGCACAGCGGCCGCACGTATCTAACATGGTAGCCACCAAACAATACTCCCGTGACACGCACTGCTGGACTTGCGGCGAACCGGGCCACAAGCGCCAACACTGCCGAGGGATCAAAAAACTTTTTTGTTCATACTGCGGGCAAGACGGAGTATTGACGCGACAGTGCTGCAGAAACGCACCGAATATAATACTACCTGACAACGATACAGAAGATATCGTTTTATATCGACTAAAGTTAAAGTGCCAGACAAAAATAGTGGACGCACTCGTGGATACTGGGGCATCGCTCACGTTCATTGGAGCGCACATGAATCAATACCTGCTAAGAAATGCCCAAACGATAAATAAAACTGAAATGTTAGTATTGGCAAACAATAACCCGGTACAAACGAGGAATTGTCATCGCGCTCAACTTCGCGTTGGCACACACCGACTTGAACATCTGTTATACTATCTACCAGGCCTACAAGAAGACATGGTGATCGGAATGGACCTGCTTAGCAAATTAGGTTGTAACTTAAACATCGCCGGAAGAAATATAAGGGCGACGCACATCGCTGCACCAGCACAAGTTCGCATGATAACTCAAGCAGAAAACAGCATCCAGCAACTCCGCAAACTCGAGCAAACCGCAATGAACGGCATGACAGGGCTCTGCAACATAGACCAGCACACAATCCATGTCACCACCGACATCCCGTTCAAACAAAGATATTACTCCAGAAACCCGGCCATGCAGCAAATATTAGATCTCGAAATCAATAAGCTGTTAGAAGAAGGTAAAATTGAACCCTCACGTAGCCCTTACAGTTCTTCTGTAGTACTCGTAAAAAAGAAACAAGGGTCGTGGCGACTGTGCATAGACTATCGCCAATTAAATAAACTCAGCATACGAGATGCGTATCCACTTCCCCAAATACAGGCGATTTTGGACAAGCTAAGAGAGTCCCGTTTCATCAGCACGATAGATCTAAAAAATGGTTATTGGCAAGTCCCACTGGAGACGAATTCACGCAAATATACGGCCTTTACCGTGCCTGGCCGTGGACTATTTCAATGGACAGTCATGCCTTTCGGGTTACACTCCGCCCCTGCTACTTTTCAACGCATCCTGGACAAAGTAATCGGACCAGAATTAGAGCCTTTCGCCTTCGCATATCTGGACGATATTATTGTATTGGGAAAAACATTTGAAGAGCACATGTCAAATTTAACCACCGTATTCCGACGCTTAAGAGAAGCAAATCTAAAGGTAAACTTCGAAAAAACCCAGTTCTGCAAAAATGAACTGCGATACCTGGGTCACATGATTACTCAGGAAGGTATCCACACCGACCCGGACAAGATTCACGCCATCCGAGCACTGTCCGAGCCACGAACCATAAAAGAAGTACGCCAACTCCTGGGAACAATCTCTTGGTACAGACGATTCGTGAACAACTTTTCGGACATTGTCGCACCACTGACAGCACTCCTAAAAAAGAAAAATAGATGGCACTGGGGACCAGCACAGGCCGCGGCATTTAAAGCAATAAAAGATGCTCTAACCACAGCTCCGATACTTCGTTGTCCGGACTTTTCCGTACCATTCACAATGCAGACTGATGCCAGCGATACCGGCCTAGGCGTAGTACTCACGCAAAGAATTGACAACGAGGAGGTAGTTATCGCTTACGCTAGCCGCATGTTGAACGACCTGGAACGAAGATATTCAACTACCGAAAAAGAGTGCCTCGCCATCCTTTTCGGCATACGCAAATTACGACCGTACATCGAAGGGTACCACTTCACGATCATTACTGATCACCATTCATTAAAATGGCTCCACAACTTGCAGAATCCGTCAGGAAGGCTTGCCAGATGGGCCTTAGAACTGCAGCAGTATGACTTCAACATCGAGTACCGCAAAGGGACGCTAAACATAGTCGCCGATACGTTATCGCGTCAGATCGCACCTGAACCCGCCCAGCTGTTGCAAATCCGACGTCTCGATTGGTACGAACAACAAATTTCAAAAACACAGCAGCAACCGAACTTATACCCGCAATTCTGCATTAAGGATCAGAAACTTTACCATAAGACCAGGAACCAACATTGGAGGCAGTGTGTGCGGGAAGACCAAAAACCGAGCATCCTGCACGAAGTACACGATAGCCCTACAGCTGGTCACTTCGGCTTCTACAAAACCCTGAAACGAGCCTGCGAACACTATTTCTGGCCAAATATGTATAAGGACATTAAAGCACACGTGAAAGCCTGTATACCCTGCGCCAAGTATAAACCTCATCCCGGACCACCACTCGGGATGATGAACACCACCAGAGCAGAACTTCCGTGGCAGGTAGTCGCTTCAGACTTCATAGGACCCCTACCCCGCTCACGGAAAGGCCACACCGCACTGCTAGTCTTTACAGACAAATTCACCAAATGGGTGGAATTGATACCCGTACGACAAGCCACAGCCAAAGTTGTCCATCAGTATCTCCGAGAAAGAGTAATTTTCCGTTACGGAAGCCCGAAGATTCTCATCACCGACAACGGCACGCCCTATACCAGCACTCTTATCAAACAGCTGACTAATGATTACGGCATTCGTCACCAACTTACGGCAGCCTATGCACCCCAGTGCAACCCCACCGAACGAGCCAATCGCGTGATCAAAACCTTGATGGCCATGTACACGAAAGAAGATCATCGAGATTGGGACAAACACATACCAGAAATTATGTTCGCGATCAACACCGCCAACCACGAATCTACACATCATAGCCCAGCCGAACTCAACTTTGGTCGCAATCTTACACATCCCTCCCGCCAGGCCGAACCGATTAACGCATACATCGCACCAGATTTCCGCAAACTCTACGAAAAAGCGCTGCGGAGGAATACAAAAGCGACGCAACATCAAAAAAAACATTACGACCTGCGGCGAAGACCAGACAAACCAGCAGTCGGCAGTGTTGTGTTAAGGAGAAACCACGTCCTGTCCTCATCCTCAAAACACTACGCCGAGAAACTAGCCCCGCGCTACATTGGACCGTTCGTCATACAAGCTTTCCTATCACCAAACATCGTCCTCCTTAGCGATCCCAAACAGCCGAGCAAAACCACCAAGGTGCACATCAAAGACGTGAAACCACTCCCAACACACCCGGCGGTGGCACGAAGCACTTAAGCCGACATCCTCGCTAACAGATAGTCTTTCTCCACAGATTACGATGAGCCACACGCGAGTACGCACTCAACCGAGGAAGCTTGGAGTAGTCATGCGACGCATAGCACACACCGCGCAACCACCGCTGCCCTACCGTCCACCTGTGGAAGCCACACCTCGACATCAGCTTCTACTCGCCAGACAGCTACCGAAGAAACCCAAGGTGGAAATACAATCGGTGCAAGTAATAAAGCCACCAGACACCTGTTCACCCAAGTCACCAGCCACGAAACACCCAGCGCCACCACCGTCTACAGTGGTGCAGACAAAAACACCAGATATAAACCCAGTGCCAGCCAGGAAGCCCCAAGTTTCAGCGGTGCAGCTTCCACCACCCAAAAATTGCCGCAACAACAAACCTGATAAAGAAGACCCGTTCAAGGGCATCAAGATCCGACCACCGTCTTCACGGAAGCTCCAACGGTTCCAGTTAACTCAACGGTGTGGGATAGTCTACGTCCTCACAAAAAATGGCTGGGCACAACTCCGCTTCCAGGGCATGCGTAAGGTTGTACGAGTCGCCGACAACGCCACGCCATATCCGCCTCAGTTCGACTTTTTGTGAAATCAGCAAAAAATATATATATTGTCTTCAGCACAAACACCTTAAACATTACAGTAGTTTTTTTTTATATATATTTACTTCTTTTTTATTTACTCTTACATACACTAAATCATGAATAAACTATCCTTAATATTTAAGTTTGAAATAATAATGAAGTTACAAATGTTATTTTAGTTCCATTTTTTTCTTTTCTTCCTCACTTATTACATTTTATTATTTTGTTAAAAAAAAAAAAAAAAAAAAAAAAAAAAAAAAAAAAAAATAATAATAATAATAATAATAAATAGATATATATATAAAAAATACAATGGAAGCTGAGCTGCACCCGCGCAAGGGTCAGTTAACTTTTCTGCGAATACGCAGAAGTGCATAAGTCGCTTCCCATCCTACATAATATTTTTTTTTTTTGCTCTCTCTCACTCGCTATCCATTGTAGGGATAGGGTGTAACGATCCAAGCATCGTTTCAAATTATTCTGCCGAAAACAATCATCTGCTTGACAACAATAAACCGAGTAAAACGAATATACATACTGACTTACATATATTCCGTCCCTAGAAAGTCAGTTACATACCGAGAGTCATATGAGATCAACCGGCCGAACATATACATACTGCACAGCGACCAGCAATAGCAAAACATGTACACACATACATACCGACATACTCGCAGAAACCGAAACGAAGAAGAATACAGCAAATGACAAAACAAAAATAACAACAACCACCGACTGCTTCTTTACAATACACCACAAAACAAGAAACAGAAGTAACAACAACGACAAAACCTGATTCCATAACCAGACATATGGAAAGCGACAACAACAACAACAACAGCAACCGCAGCTGATAAGAAGACAATGCTAATAAGAAGCATGGAATCTGCCAACGTGATTTATTTTTCTTTTGTTCAATACAGAACTTATAATTCCCAAGAACCTTAATTCAAGTGCTGCTTTTAACGAGCATTTTTGAACTTAGAAAATCGACCAGTCTTCCACCGGCGAAACTCTTCACCAGTAAGCGAGACTTTATCTCATTCGTGAGTTGGTTCAATTTTGGCGCCGCAAGGCAGATTCATTTAGTTTAAATCGATCATACAGCTAGTGCTGTATGACTCCACGGGCTTTAGCTCATTTTTGATGTTTTTTTTTAAGATTAATCAACTTTAGAGTTGATTAACTCCACGGGCTTTTGCTCATACTCTGTTTTTTTTGACGATTAGTCAACTTTAGAGTTGATTAACTCCACGGGCTTTAGCTCAACCTTTTTTTTTATGATCATTCGAATAGTTTCGAATGACTCCACGGGCTTTAGCTCTACTCGCACCGATCACTTCGTCAGGCCGAAGTGACTCCACGGGCTTTTGCTCATACTCTGTTTTTTTTTACGATTAATCGACTTTAGAGTTGATTAACTCCACGGGCTTTAGCTCATACTCATTTTTTGTTTACGATTAATCAACCTTCTACTCGACCAAAGCGTCGCACCGAGGCTGTTGCTCAGCTGTCTTTTTCCCACTCCCATTTAATTCCCTTTAGCATAAGACTTAGGCTAAGTTACATTGTAGTAGAATAAGCACCCATTGTTAGGTATAAGAGAATTTAAATAAAAACGATATCAAATAGAACGTCCGAGCTGAACTGTTTCAGTCAGTGCTAGATTGTTGAAACACAATCGTTTGAAATTCGGAAACGTTACAAAGTGAGTGGTTTTTTTCAAGTTCCACCCACAATGAACCCTGGAGCCGCTGAGTCTACCTCAGCTGAGAAAGAAAACTTGTTACAAAATGTATACAACAAGAGCCGAGCACCATCACCAAATCTTTTAGGATTCACCGATGACTGCACATTGTTCACACCGGCTGTAAACAACGAGATACCGACACCGTCAAAAGGAGTTATAGCCACAGAAGGATATGGACTGGCTATAGAAAAGATCCGGAAATGGTCCACCAAATTTGATGGAGGACGCGATCCCATCGAATTTATAGAAAGAATTGAGGAACTTGCGGCGACATATAATGTTCAACAACAATTATTACCACGAGCAATGCCCGAGCTACTCAAAGACAAGGCGTTAATGTGGTATCGCAATAACAACAAGCACTGGCCAACTTGGGAGTCATTCAGAAAAGACTTCCTCCAATTCTATTTACCATCACGATATTTCGAGAAACTTGGTGACGAAATCCGCTCACGACGACAAAGACCTAATGAGCCCTTCAAGGAATATGTTGTCGCACTCCAGGACCTGATGCGACACGCCAACTTCAACAAAACGGAACAGTTGGAGCGAATATTTGACAATAGCCTTACAGAATACCGGTGGTATATACGGCGAAGAGACTTCTCCTCCTTAGACGAATTGACGACTTTAGCAACGGAAGTAGAGAGTTTGAACTTAGAAGAAGCTGCAAGAACTCACTCGCATAAAGGAAACACCGGCCGAATGCATCAAGAAGAGTACTCTGGACTCCGAAAACACAGAACAACGGGAGCATCGGCAGAGAAACATAGAATAGCTGAAACTGTGGAACAACATCTCAACCCACGAACGGCCTGCCGACGGTGCGGGCGAACAGGTCATTATAGTAAAAGTTGTCGGTTACCGCCAGTGTTATTCTGCTGGGAATGCGGAAAACAGGGCGTACGAACGATCGACTGTTGTAAGCGTTACCAGCGTGCGGAAAACTCCAACGGAACTCGTCCTTAAGGAGGCAGAACGGGTCCCCACGAAATAGTACCTCCACAAAATCAACTTTAAAGCTAGAAAGTGGACGAATTGCAGCCACCGTCACGATAGATGATAAACTACTAACAGCAACAATAGATACAGGCGCCACACGAAGTTTCCTCAATCAACAACTGGCAGATACATTACGAACTACAAGGAATCAAATGCCGGCGCCCACATTGGTGCGGCTGGCTAACGGAGAAGTAACCAAAGCAACAACCGCGTTAAACGTCAACATCAAGATGGGGAATAAGACGACACAGATGCCACTCTTGATCCTCCCGAGGGCCATCGATAGCCTCATCCTCGGACTTGACTTCTTACAAAATACACAAGCAACGATAATACTAGGCGGCCACAGGTTAACCATCACAAAGGAAGAACAGCGCGAGAACTCAGCCTGCTCAGTAGTCCGCAGCCACGCAATGACGGAACAAGAAGCCATCAAACAATTCATAGAAACTGAAATGAAACTCTTCGAAGAAGTAAAAGGACCCACGAACATCGCTTGTCATAAAATAACCATGACCGACGAGCGAGCAATTAAACAACGCTACTTCCCAAGAAACCCAGCAATGCAAGAAGTCATAAACAAGGAAATCGACGAATTACTACAAAAAGGACTAATCGAACCGTCAAAAAGCCCACACAGTGCACCCATTGTCTTGGTTAAAAAGAAGAACGGCCAATGGAGAATGTGTGTAGACTACAGGCAACTAAATGCCAAATCTGTTCCCGATGCATACCCTTTACCAAGGATCCAACATATCCTGGATCAGCTGCGAGATGCAGAATTAATAAGCACAATCGACTTGAAGAACGTGTACTGGCAGATACCCATGGAACCAGGAAGCAAGGAATATACCGCATTTACGGTACCAGGCCGTGGCTTGTTTCAATGGCGCGTCATGCCATTTGGCCTCCATTCGGCACCAGCAACATTTCAACGTGCACTAGACCGCGTGATCGGACCAGATTTGGAACCATACGCTTTTGCGTATCTAGACGATATCATCGTCACAGGAAAATCCGTAGAAGACCACATGCGCAATCTCCGCCGTGTCTTCCAGAGGCTGCGTGAGGCAAAGCTAAACATCAACAACGACAAGTGTGAATTTTTTAAAACTGAAATAAGGTACCTAGGGCACTTGGTTACAAACGAGGGTATCCACACGGATCCAGAAAAGATAGCAGCCATACAAGAATTACAACCACCAACCAGCTTACGAGAACTACGCAGATTACTGGGAATAGCTTCCTGGTATAGACGCTTTGTGCCAGAATTTTCAAAAGTCGTACAGCCACTAACCAAGCTACTGAGAAAGGATTGCCGCTTCAAATGGGAAGCTGAGCAACAGCAGGCATTCGAGCAGCTAAAACATTTACTTACTGAAGCACCGGTACTAACTTGCCCCGATTTTTCAAAACGCTTCACGCTACAAACCGATGCCAGCGACCACGGATTGGGAGTAGTACTTACGCAACACATCAATGGACAAGACCGAGTTATTGCATATGCAAGTCGCCGGCTAAACAGAGCCGAAATAAACTACTCCACGACGGAAAAAGAATGTTTAGCAATAATATGGGGCATTCGGAAAATGAAACAGTATCTCGAAGGATACGAATTTACCATAATAACCGATCATCTGGCGCTCAAGTGGCTCAACACAATAGAAAATCCCTCAGGACGCGTTGCTCGATGGGCATTAGAAATGCAACAATATCGATATGATGTCCACTACCGAAAAGGAAAACTCAATGTAGTAGCGGATGCACTCTCACGTCAACCACGGGAAACACTTCGTCAAACGCAGGCAGACATCATCAATGAAGACGCGTGCTCCTGGATCAAGAGAAAAATTGCCGAGATACAACAGCATCCGGAAAAATTCCCAGATTACGTCATCGAAGGCGGTCAGCTTTATCGGCATATCGCAAATCTAAGTAAAAATGACAACTCTGTAGAATGGAAACTATGCGTCCCAACACCAATGCGTGAAAGAGTGCTGAGGGAGAACCATGACGCACCAACAGCTGGGCATCTTGGAATCCACAAGACGATAGCACGACTAGCCAACCTCTACTACTGGCCAGGAATGTTTCGGGACGCCAGCCGCTACGTAAAACAATGTACATCCTGTCAGCGCTATAAGGCTAACCAGCAAAAACCTGCAGGTCACATGCTAACGCAACTAGCCAACGAACCTTGGGAAATAGTTTGCATGGATTTCATGGGACCTCTTCCCCGATCAACTCACGGCAACACGATGATGTTAGTCTTCATAGATAAATTCACGAAATGGACAGAAATAATTCCGGTACGCAAAGCAACAACAGCCACAGTGAAAAAGGCCTTCAGGGAGCGAATTTTATCGCATTACGGAGTACCCAAAATAGTAGTTACGGACAACGGATCCCAATTCTCCAGCAACGAATTTAAAAGATTTACACAAGAGCTAGGTATAAAACAACAATTCACGGCACCTTACACGCCGCAAGAAAACGCCGCTGAAAGAGTAAATAGGACCATCAAAACCATGGTAGCGCAACTCAGCAGAGGAGATCAACGAAAATGGGACGACGCATTGCCAGAAGTTTCACTCGCAATCAACACGAGCGTTTCTGAAACTACCGGATACAGCCCAGCTTTTTTAAATCAAGGTCGTGAACCACGTTTACCCAAAACCTTGTACAATGAGACGACATTTGGAACTGGCCGAACGATACAAGACCCTAACACTAGAGCCGAACGATTGAAAGAAATATTTCGAATCGTACAACTAAATCTGGAACGAGCAGCACAGGACCAGGCCCGTCACTACAATCTTCGAAGGAGACAATGGCAGCCGGAAATTGGACAACAAGTATTAGTTAAACAGCACCATCTCTCCAAAGCCTGCGAGGGATTCACTGCGAAATTAGCACCACGATATGACGGACCTTATCGAATTACAAGGTTCATTTCACCAGTGATAGTCGAGATAGAAAACATCGACACCACACGAACAAGAACAGCCCACGCTAACGAGTTAAAAACATACCACCATATAAAGACACTCGAAACAAATCTGAGAGGTATCGCAACAAAACGTATTAACTGCGCACGCAAATTCAATTCTTATCAGCGTCACACTTCATAACGCGCATAAAAATCCAAGCCACCAAAACACAACGAGAACGTCATATTACGCGAAGCATCGAGAATAAGAAAACAACATGCTGCAGGCTACCCCGCAAAACGGCACTTTGGTCCCACGAAATGCACCAAATTGTCCGAAATACGAGACAACGAACAACGACAAAAGAGATAACGCCGCAAAAACAACATCAACATTTGTGCGTGTGTTTACCTAACTGTACCTGCATACGCATCGTCGTTACTACTGCGCATTATTATTATTAGAAAATTTCAGAGGAATGTGACATCATCATCACAAAACGCATTGGCAGAAGAGCGATCATCAACCCAGGATCAGTCTTAGCGCAACCTTCATCGCGACCAGACCAGACAACCGACAACGCGAGGACAATCATAAAAACAACAATGGAAGACGACAAGGGAAAACGATTACAAAAATCTATCAGTGACATGAAGCAAAAATACAAAGCTCTGAACAATGCAAGAAGCCGAATTCGTATATTAGATGCCAACTGGATCGAGAAAATAGGGCGTGGACAGCGGCTACGTGTGGAAGCCCGCCCACCGAGCAGTTCATCAATACATACCATACCGGAAAACCCCGTGGGTGAGTTACGTCGACTACAAACGATAACCCAGCCGAACCTCGAGCACAACCCAGAGGAACAATCGCCATCAACGTCACCACAAGCAAAACCTCTTTGCGTGTATCCTAAGCAACAAGGCATAGCCATATACGAGTCCGATTACCGCCGCCTTGCAGTAGGGCAATGGCTCAACGACTCAATAATCGACATGTACCTACACTGGGTCTGGAAGACGGAATTACCGGAAGGACAACGAGACTATGTGTACATTTTCTCAGCGCAGTTCATCACGAGGCTAACACGGACACAAGGCGATGGGACGCTCCCTAGCGCTGCACAACGATACGAAGCAGTACGCCGATGGACACGAAAAGACGACCTCTTCAACAAAAAAATTCTCGTGTTCCCAATAAATAGCAACGCCCACTGGCACCTAATAATCATAGTCAATCCCATAGCAGCGATACAAGTACCCTACACGGGCATGAATTCAAAGGGAACACTATTGATCTTCGACTCACTCCAAGGCCGACCACGTTTCCAATCAGACGAAGTCATACGGGAGTACCTGCAAGAGGAGTACCGTCACCGCAAACGCGAATCAATGACTACAATCACGCAACAAACCCTACCAACAATAGAAGTTAAGGTGCCGCAACAGACCAACACATGTGATTGCGGCGTATACATGCTGTATTTCGCCGAACTCTTCCTTACTACCGCGCCGGATGTGCAACAAGTTGAACAACTTTACCAGGAACACACCGAGACCTCCGTCACCCTACAACTATTCCGAGGACGCATCGCCCAATTAATCAGGTTTTTGGCTACCCAGGAGAATCCGAACATACAATTCCCAGCAATACAACTACCCAATGAAGATACCAACAGTAGCAGCAGTGAATCTGAGGACAGTAGCAGCAGTGAATCTGAGGACAGTAGCAGCAGCGAATCCGACGACAACACCAATTCAAGCTCCGCGCCTAACAACGAAACCTCCCCGCAAGAACCAAATCTACCCGAGACCGAAGTCAAGCCTATGCAGTGGCAAACTCAGCCGACAACAGAACAGGGCACTACGCAGGCCAGAGACAACCCAGCCAACCCGCAACGTCACCCGTTGCCAGAAGAATCCTGGCCAGAAGCCCTACGCTTAAAAATTAAAGAAGCCACCGATAACCTCGCTCATGGACGACAACGACAGTTCAAGCCGGTCATCGATGGACGAACGTACTTGGTACGCATTGGCAGAGCCAAGAATGCCAGCGCCTTTCTCATTCTCGGAAGTAAGGAGGGGATGTGAGGACGATAAATACCACCCTCACAAATTGAAAACCTTTCTTATATTTAAGTTTATGTTTTATTAAGAATTTAGATTTATGTTTTATTCATAGTAGATTTAAGAATATAAAAATAATCATAAGAAATTTAGAATGAATAAATAAATCTCATTTTGTAATATTTAAATAAATAAACATTGCAACCTTGAATTTAAAATCTTTATAAGCATAAGAATTTAATTGTCTAACGGTAATTGTCTAACTGTAAATATAGAATAAGAAAAATGTAAGCAAACGACGACGAAAGGCAAATCGAAGGAAGCGACAAAGACACAGCAAACATGCGAGCGAAAGCGAGAGGCGGATAAGTCCAGACACATGAACAGCACGCTACAAATGCAATAAGAAACAAATATAAGGCAAGGGAACAACTCCGGACAGTCAGTCAGTCTCCGGCATCGATGCAGACAACATCATCAGAAGCTAATCGGGTAAGTGCGGAAATCCTAGTCTCCCTCTTGGCAGTTTTGGTAGACTTTTAAGTCTCCTTGTTTAAGAGGATCCTTCCGTCCCCTCCTCCTTGCTCTTAGCAGTTTTGGTAGACTTTTAAGTCTCCTTGTTCAAGAGAATCCTTCCGCTCTCCCTCTTGCCAGTTCTGGTAGACTTTGAGTCTCCTTGGCCTGAGGAATCTCCCGCCTCTACCTTTCGCACGCACACAACACCCAGCGAGAAGCTCTCTGATTCGACGGCGCTCACATACATCGAGAGAGGCACACAACGCTCTCTGATACGACGGCGCTCACGCATACATCGAGAGAGGCCCACAACGCTCTCTGATTCGACAGCGCTCACACACATCGAGAGAGGCACACGACGCTCTCTGGTTCTAAAGGCGCTCACACTTACATCAGGAGAGACAGCTTGATTCTACAACGCTCTCTGATTCGACAGCGCTCACACACATCGAGAGAGGCACACGACGCTCTCTGGTTCTAAGGCGCTCACACTTACATCAGGAGAGACAGCTTGATTCTACGACGCTCTCTGATTCGACAGCGCTCACACACATCGAGAGAGGCACACGACGCTCTCTGATTCGACGGCACTTACGCATACATCGAGAGAGACACACAACGCTCTCTGGTTCTAAGGCGCTCACACTTACATCAGGAGAGACAGCTTGATTCTACGACGCTCTCTGATTCGACGGCACTTACGCATACATCGAGAGAGACACACAACGCTCTCTGGTTCTAAGGCGCTCACACTTACATCAGGAGAGACAGCTTGATTCTACGACGCTCTCTGATTCGACGGCACTTACGCATACATCGAGAGAGACACACAACGCTCTCTGGTTTAACGGCGCTCACGCATACATCGAGAGACAGCTTGATTCTACGACGCTCTCTGATTCGACGGCACTCACGCGTACATCGAGAGAGACACATAACGCTCTCTGATTCGACGACGCTCAAGCATACATTGAGAGAGGCACACGACGCTCTCTGGTTCTAAGGCGCGCACACTTACATCAGGAGAGACGACGGCACTCACGCATACATCGAGAGAGGCACACATCGCTCTCTGATTCGACGGCGCACCCACCTACAGTGAGAGAGATATACGACGCTCTCTGATCCAACAGCGCACACATCCACAACGAGAGAGACACGCAACGCTCTCTAATTCATCAACACTCGCACTCACAACAAGAGAAGACACGCTACTCACCGAATTCACCCACACCCGAATTCGTCGTCGTTTGCAAAAATAGCCTTTCTGTAAAATATTCATTGGAGTAGATGAAAATAAAAGTGAAATAGTCCCACACAAACAAATTCTTTCCTTTAACGAACCTTGGACACCCTGAGTTATATCCCAGCTAAGAAAACTTCATTACACGCTTTAAGGCGTCGGAAGACCTCCTTGAGGTTCCGCGTATGATACCCTACGGATGTTCCGGTAACGATGATGTCGTCCAAGTAAGCGAACGCAACCGGCTCCATTTCGGGTCCTATCACCAGGTCTAAGACACGCTGGAAGGTGGCTGGGGCGGAATGGAGTCCGAATGGCATCATCCGCCATTGGAAAAGGCCACGTCCTAGTACGGTGAATGCCGTATACTTTTTGCTGTCGGCCGCCATGAGTATCTGCCAGTAGCCGTCTTTCAGATCGAGGCTGCTGCTGAACTTGGCATTGCGCAAACGGTCTAATATGTGGTTGATACGAGGCAGCGGGTATGCGTCGGCTACAGAGTGACTGTTCAGCTGGCGGTAGTCGATGCTCTTTTTCACCAAGACGATGGGTGCACTGTATGGGCTGTGCGATGGCTCAATACACCCCTTTTCCAGGAGTTTGTTGATTTCCTCATCTGTTGTAGCTTGCATGTCCGAATTCCTTGGCATGTATCGCTGTTTGATTGGCTGGTCGTTGCTCATGATGATCTGGTGTTCGGTGATGTTTGTGACTCCCGACATACCTTCAAAGTGCCGGAGTTCGTGGCGCAGGAATTCGTCAGTCACCTCGGTTTCGGTGATTTTGTGACTGGCGGCTATCAAGAAATTTCTGGGAGGCTCGCCCTGTCTTTCATCGTTCATTATTAGGCTACTTCCACCCAAGCTGAGAGTAGCTCCTGCGGCCCGCAGGAAGTCAAGGCCTAAGACCACGTTGTCGGTTGAGGTTGGCATCACGATAATTGTCGTCCGAGCCAGCAAGTCTCCTAGTGTAACTTGTGTCACCACTGCCTGCCTGAGGGCTTAGGTGGAACCGTCGGCCAGGGTGACGTCGGTGTCGATAGGTATGATTTCGCAGTCGCTGCTGATCTGGTTGGCGACTCGTTGGCTGATGAAACTCGCGGAAGCTCCGCTGTCAATGGTAGCAAATGTTTCCATACTGCCTACCACTACTTTCGCATGGATGCGGTTTCCATCGTCGCGGAGGTCGTTGTTGGAAGACCCTTTTATTGGGAGATGGTCTGCCCGCGCGCCCCATGCCCTGTCTGGCCGCATCGTCTGCAGGCGATCCTTGGGTCGATGTATCGTTCATCGCGGGTTTGTGTTCTCTCGGTTGTCTTCGGTCCTTGTGTGGGTTGCGGTTTTTCTTCCCTGATGAGCCGGTTTTCTCCCGCCGCGCTGGCGCAGGATACCACTCCCTGATCCGTTCGAGGTCTTCGGCTAGTTCCACCAGCTCCGCGAGTGTTGTGAAATCCTTTCGCCGCATATACCATTGGTAGTCGGAGTGTAGGTTCTCGAAGATGCGCTCGAGCTTCCGTTCCTCGGAGTAGTTCGCGTGCCGCATAAGGTTTTGAATTTCTAGCAGGTATGCCTTGAAGGATTCCTTCGGCTTCTGCAGTCTTCCCCTGATGTCGTCGTCGAGGCCGGTCCAGAACCGTGGGGGAAGGAAGAACCTCAGAAAGTCCCTTCGGAAGTCGCTCCACGTAGTCCAGTGCTGATTGTTGTTCCGGAACCAAATAAGTGCGCTGTCTTTTAATAGTTCCGGCACAGTGCGGGGTAGACAGTCTATCTTCATCCCGTAAGCCTCGGCTAGTTTCTCGATCCGCTCGATGAAGGATATGGGATCCTTGGTCCCATCAAATTTAACTGCCCACTTCCTTACACGCTCGATCTGTTCGGATGTGGGGCTGTGGTGAACCGGTTGGCTCGGCCATTCCTGGTCCGGAGTCTTACTTCTTGACAGAATCGACTGGGGTGGTGTCCCGCAGCCCTTTGTACTGGACGCTTCCATCTATGCCGCCATTGGTATCGGGAGCGTTAGGTCGCCTCAGTATGTAGCCGTGTAACCTCCGGTCTTCTGGCTCTGTTTTTTTTTGTGAAACTGTTCGCGTGTAGGTCGCTTCAAATTCGGCGATGCGTTGCTGGGTTTCTGGATCAAGTCCGGTTTCGTTGAAGAACGCTGTTTCCGCAATTCCTGAACGGTCCCACTAACTAAAACTAGGAACAATGTTATTTGTGAGACTTCCTTATAGGTTTCATACCACTAACTAAAAATAGGAACAACGTTATTTGAGAATTCCTTATAGGTTTCATACCACTAACTAAAATTAAGAAAAATTTTATTTGATAATTCCTTATAGGTTTCATACCACTAACTAAAATTAAGAAGAATGTTATTTGAGAATTCCTTATAGGTTTCATACCACTAACAAAAATTAAGAACAATGTTATTTGAGAATTCCTTATAGGTTTCATACCACTAACTAAAATTAGGAACAATGTTATTTGTGAATTTCTTATGGGTTTCATACCACTTAAACAAAAACTAGGAACAATGTTATTTCGTAAAATGGACTCAAGAATAGCTAATTTCTGTATTACCGTTAAAATCTCAATATCGACGTTTTCGCGGTTACAACACTTTTCTGTATTCACTACGGATACAAGGAAGTAAAAAATTATGCATTTAACGAATTGTTTTTATAAGGTACTTTTTACTTCCTTGTATACATAGTAAATACAAGAAAGTATTGTAATCATGAAAAATTTCGATATTGAGATTTTGATGGTAACACACATTTTGACCATCGCGGAGTCCATTTTGACTAGTTTGGTCGTGACGTGTGTACGTATGTACGTATGTACGTATGTACGTCTGTACGTATGTACGTATCCTCAATAACTTAAAAACGGAGAATCGTAGAAACTTGAAATTTGGTATTTGAGACTCTTATAAGACCTAGTTGTGCACCTCCCTTTTTGGATGCAATCGGTTGCGCGAAAAGGACACTTCTCATATAGTTTTTTTCAAATTTCATACATTACTCAAAAACAAACACTCCTAGAAAGTATATTGGGCCTTACATAAGACACAATTTTGTAGCTCCAATTTTAATGATGGTTCGCACCAAAAGGACTCTTCGCCAAAGGAACACGAAGCATGCATTATCCGAATTACATAAATGATAATGATAAATGAATGTTATGCTGCTATATCTTTTACAAAAATTGGTTGTACCCTTACAGAACTAAACAGGGAAATCAAAATTACTACGATTGATAGTTAAAGCTGTGTGGAAACTAATTTGTACTTCCTTGTTTTTACTTACTACTATTTAAATTATTTAAATTAAGAGAAGCCTATGAAATTTTTTTCATTATGGAAGTAAAAATATTTAAAATTTTTAAAACTTCAATTTTAAAATATAAATAAAATATATCAACCACTCTTGAAATAAAACCATACAATTGCCGTCATACAAGGAAGTTATGTGTTGCCCACATCAGATATTTTAAAATTGAAAAACTTTTTATTACCTTTGTAAAGAGTTCATTTAATACGTTTATTACCAACTTTTGAATATTAACTAATACAAGTTTTCTTATCATAAATAAACGAAAACTAACAATAAATTTTTTAATGATTCCGCTGATGAAGTGAAGAAATTTACGCAATAGCGTGAAGACAATTACGCAATAGACCCTGTATGAAGTGCGGGAATCGATAAGAGAGGAGAAATTTTACAAATACCACTTTTTTACATGCATTGATATCAGCACTGTTTTGAGATTTCAGTTCGATTGTATCCTAGAATAAAATTAATAAATTCTATGGATTAATCGCATACTTATTACATTTTTACATCGCATTTGTGGTATAAATATTAAAGTTGTCTGCTGGTCGCAGGAAAATATTATTTTAACATGCTTTGCATATGAAAAACCTTCATAATACAGAGTTTGGAAATATAATTTACGCACTCCTTATGCTATAAACACAGAGCCAAATTGTCTCTGTCGTTGTCGCTGTTTACTGTCTAAATTACACACGCTCTTATGGGAAACGAGAAAAAAATAAAACTGACGTCGCTGCCTCTGCAAACGCCGTCGATAAAATGCGAAATTTTGGATTTTTGTCGTTGTCGCCGCTCTTGTTCTTCTTTTCTTGGTGTGTTTACAGCTTAGATTATTAGATGTGACACTCGCTATTCGCCGCTTCAAAAAATCGGTTTGACATTTGACTGTTTGGTATGTTGAACTCACATATACAACACGTGAGAAGTACCACATTGTTGTTTTTGTTTCTTTATCAAGCAAAGTGTACGATTTCTTAACAGTGCAACCGTAGGTGCTAAAGGTTTTTAGAGCCCCAACTGGGCCAATAAAATATAATTTCCAACTATTTTGTAATAATTTGTATTCAGTTTCATTTATACTATTCTGCTAACAGCATTCTAAAATATTTTCGCACTTAGGCGCATAATTGTGTATTTATAACAAAAAAGTTTTGATTACCGACTGCATTTATAGGAAATATAATTAAGCAAATTAGGAAATGCTGTGTAAAATGTGATATAATACATTTATTAACATTAAAACTATGTCTTATACATGTTTTTCACGGATAAAAAACATAATATTTATAATTATTTATTTTGACGTTTCGATAAACAAACCCCTTAAAATAAATTTTCCATCAGTGCTTGCTACAAAATTTTTGCGGCGTCAACATAATTAATTATAAATATTATGTTTTTTATCCATGAAAAACATAGAAAACACAAAAAAAATTTCGAGCTTCGCCAGACCCCTAAACCTTACCTATAATAAAAATTTATACGTATTACATTACTCTCTAAATTATATCTACTTTCAGTTTTTAAAATCATATTTTAAAATAAAAATTTGTGAAAATACTATTTCAAACCAAAAACCAAACCATTAACAGTTTGATTTTGTTTCTGCGATCGCTTCGTTTTTCAACGAATTAGATTACAATAGCTGTTCCAAATGGAACCAAAATTCGCACTTCGCTTTCGGTTCTGTTCAATAGCGAGCCAATCGCTTATATCCTTTTTGCAACAACACTTTGCATACTTTGCTTACGTAGTTTCGTACGAATATGGCATTTTGTGTCTATAGTTGTGCAGATTTCGCTTCTGTTGAGAAGCTACTTGCGGTTGGTGTTTTTTATTTACGTTATTAATTTTTAATATTAATATTTTTTTTATATAATTATTTTGTTAAACAAAGGCATACTTTTCTTAAAAAGTCCAAAGAACAGAATCCGTGAATTCAAGCAATTTTTTCGAGTTATGAGCTATTAAGATACAATAGCCGAGAATATTTGGCCAATGTTTTGGATTATAAAGCCATCAGTACTTTTGATATACTATGGTAATCTATTTTTACATCCATGGCGAAAATGGGATGGATTCATTCAATAATTCATTTTATTTTAATAAATCCATTTCTAACTGAAAAAAAATAATATAATGCATTAAGGAATTAAGGTAGCTAAAAACTAGTGTTGAGCTCAATACTAAATATAATTAAAAAACAATAAAAAAAAATTTAATGTAAAAATAATGAAAAATAATTACGTAATTTCCTTACGTCGGCGATACAGAAACGAATTGCAGTTTCTTGAATAACTAGACATTACGAAGCGATCGCATCGTAACTCTATCGCAGAGATAATCACAATGTAAATCACGTAATTACAAATATGATCACAAACCTAAGGCCGCCTCATAATCGGCTGAATATTTATTCGCGCAAACATTTGATTGTACTCCTTGTAATCTACTAGCTCGATTTGTTAATTTTACACAAGAGACCTGATCATATCCATATTAATTAAACCATTGAATTAAAATTAAATGTCGGAATTACGCATACGCCCACGTCAGCTTCTTATTCTTATTATATCGTTTCTAATAATCTTGTTGTTTGTTCATCATAATGGCAAACGCAGTTGTAAGGGCCCAGATTATCTACAAGGGATGTATGGTATGACCGAAGATAGAAATCTGCCGCGTATCTACGCAATAACACCAACATACAAACGACCGACCCAAAAGGCGGAGTTGACGAGGTGAATTCCTGAACGAATAAAAAATTTAATTTGTAATGATTTCCTTGGTTAGATTATCGCACCTTATTATGCTGGTGCCAAATCTATATTGGATTATCGTCGAAGATGCCAACACAACTAGTTCGATGGTGAGCAATCTGTTACAACGAGCGGGCCTTGGAGAGCGCTCCACGCAACTTAACATTAAAACACCGACGCCTTATAAACTGCAGAACAAAGATCCCAATTGGATAAAACCGCGGGGCGTGGAACAGCGCAATATGGCTCTATCGTGGATACACATCAATGTCGATCATAAAATGCACAGTTTGGTATATTTTATGGACGACGATAACACTTATAGTATTGAATTATTTGCGGAAATATCAAAAATTGAGCCGGGACGGGTAGGTGTCTGGCCTGTGGGTTTAGTAGGTGGTCTTATGGTGGAACGTCCACTACTTAATAAAGACGAAACAGAGGTTGTTGGTTTCAATGCTGTGTGGCGACCAGAACGTCCTTTTCCAATAGACATGGCAGGATTTGCAATAGCCAGGCGCCTTTTTTTCAAGTATCCACAAGCTGTATTCTCCTATGAAGTACAACGTGGCTATCAGGAGAGCGAGATTTTGCGTCATCTGACAGAGCTGAAGGATCTACAACCACTTGCGAATAACTGTCGCGATGTACTAGTGTGGCACACACGCACTGAAAAACCAAAATTAACGGCTGAAGAAGCGCTAAATAAAAAAGGTCAGCACTCGGATGATGGCATGGAAGTGTAGCTAAAAAAATACCTCTAAATGTAATACAAAGAAAACAATATTGTAATGCGAAAATTCAACATTATTGTCTTTCACGAATTTTATAAAAGGCTGTGAACATAACATAGAAATTGTTAAATTTAATTTAATCTTTTATAATTAATTAAATGGAAAAAATGTCGAATCATTAATCGTTATGATTAATTGTCTTATTCAAGCGTTTTACAGATGAGCGGATATACAAAATTCAGCGAGGAAAACATAAAATTCTAACAATTGAAATTTTATTGAGCCATTATATCTCTAAAGACAACTAACTCGTATTTAAAAATTTATCTATTGGTTATAATTGATTTTAACGGACTCCTTCTGGGTGTATAGTTTACAAAAACAATTTCATCACAGATGAGGTAAATATTGACATATTCCACCTGTGACGGAAATTGTGTAAATGACTCTGGTGTTCGAGGTGAGAAACATGGAAAGAGACAAAAAGTAAGCTATATATTTTTACAATAATCTAAAATAAAATATATGATTACTTAGTTTACTCAGAACAACCCAATGTGAGAGAACAGTGCAGGAGCACCTAGATCTTACCAGACCAACGCTGTATTAACGATTTTCTAATTGATTTTAAATTTGAGCGGTTGAGACGAAAGCAGTAACCAAGCGCTTTGAAATACATGCAAAATTTTAGGTAACGTACCGATATTAACTGGAAGACTGTATATGTATGTTTTATGCATTTTGTATGGACGTACATGCCCCCAGCAGTTCCCTATGGCATCCTCAATTTCTGATACCCTGAACGAGTGCTGCCGTGTCAACAAAAAAATTATTTTACACCTATAAAGTACAACGCAGAAAATTCTTTTACAGTACAAGAAGTATAAGTATATATGTATGTAAATCTCATATTATGAATTAATGTAGAACTTACTAATTATTTTTTAGCCCCAGTCGTGTTTCGAACTCTCGCTTTCTCGCTTTCCGTTTATCAGCTCAGTACGCTGTCCTATTGAACATTGAAGATTACTGAATTCTAGCTTCGCAGAGAAGCTAGGAGGATGCAACAGATTTCTGTTGCTGTACGCTATTGCACCTTCGTAACTTCCTACAGAAGGAAATATTCGGTAGTATAAGGAAGTTGGAAAATATTGCAGCTGCTTCGCTACCAAAAGTTCTAGGTATTCACCAATAAGCTGTGGTGAAAAGCAATTGCAGTTTTTTTGGTGTTCTATTCTAAAATACGTTCATGAAAAATTTTTTTTTCAAAAAATGTTAGACTTGGGAAGTTCATTACCACAACAATATAAATCATATTTTCATTTAATGACCATATCACAACACAATTAAAAAAAATACCAATACTATGTAGTCAAACACTGGTGTGCGCTCGTATTCCTCCTCACATAACTCCTAAAAGAAAGCCACGCCCCTTAAAAGTTAGTTAGGGTAGAGTCTTCGAAATACGTTTAAAGTACAGATACCGGTAAGAGAAACAAGAAAAATGAAACAAGTTATTTATTTATTTTACAAGTTATTTTTTATTATTTAACTAAAATTTAGTTGTGACTTTTCTCAGCGTTTCTTTTTCCTTTGCGCGATTAGCAACATATGTAATTCGGTTTTGGTTTCGGTTCTAAGATTCACTAGTACAAACCATTCTTCTTAAAAATCGGTACATCCGCTCTAGAAATTGGATAAACCGATCGACGGTAGATTGATTATGATAGAATGTTGCACTTCTATTTTATATTTCCAAACTAATGTTTTTTTTTCTTTATCTATTCTAAAAGCGAGGACACATTTAAGAATGTACAATGAATGATTTTACTTACATCCAAAAAACGAGAGTGTATCAGAATCAATCAATGTTGGTCTAAGTGACAAAATTTCTTTCGCAATTTTTGCCGCTTCTCTTTCTTGACGTTGCGCCATGGCTTGGCAGATTGTTCAACAGTCGCAGTGGCAGCTTCCTGGCCCATAGTTCGTATATGCGGAAAATTAGACCGTCCCTTAATATAAGCGTGACTGTTTTTCGCTTGAAAGAACTGCTGATCGACTTCTTTCCATGGCTTGTTGTTATTGATCTAATTTTTGGAGGTGATCAATAATTCATAAATATTCACATTATTTTTCGGCATAAAGGAAAACATACACGCATCGCCCTTTGTTGCTGAGTCGGAAGCGTCTCCTCTGATATATCTTTGCGTGTTTTAGGGGGAAAGAGGTGAAACTCTTCTTGTTGGAGAGTAGGTGGCGCCACAGCATAAAGCAATTTACCATTAACGTAGTCCTTGCAGATGTAACGCGCCGAACGAGCCTGATCAGGTTGGCCGTTCGACGTCATAAAACCACGATTATCTGCATTTATAAAAGTATGTGTATACAAATGGCTTTCATTATATTTCTTAATTTGCTAACTCACATCCATACGCCAATAGAAGTTCCTCTGAATGCGGTGGACGATTTGGATCTTCACCTTCAACGGGCTTCGCTATAATGATGCCATATTTTTCCTCTAGAACATAACGTGGTATCCTTGAGCAAAGAAGATTTACTGCAGGTACATGATCGCGCATCTAAAATAATCAAAATCGAAATTCAAAAACTAGAATTGTTCAATTCATAGAAACCTAATAAAGATATTGTACTTTTGATGAACTTTAGTAAATAGCTAAATTAAATAAATAATAGAAATATAATTCTCGACCTGATCAATTGGAAGGATGCCATTCAAAATCATATCGGCTTTAGTCAGAACAAAGCTTGGCATCACTAAGCCAGGACAGTCACACAACATCAGTTCCTGGTCCAAAAAGAGAGTTTGAAAATGCTTGGTTTTGCCCGGTGTCGCCGAAACTGAAACTTTCTTCTGTGTCATCAAAGCGTTGATTGTACTACTCTTACCAACATTAGGATAACCAACGAGACCAATTGTTGTGACATTCTTTGAATACGTTGTTCCTACGTACACATGTTTAAAGAAGTCAATTAACTCCATGCGATTAAGTACTTTAGAGTTATTTGTGAAATTATTTGCAACGGTGGGATAAATCTTTTCCTCAATTAGTGTCAATTGCTCTTCCAATTTATCCAATGATGTGTTGATTTTCTTAGCTGTATCATTTAACTCAAGCATTGATAAATGATTTTCAGCTTCTGTCAGCTTTTCCACCTTCTCCGTTTTTTCTACCTCATCCTCTGGTTCGAGCCTTTTGAGCTCTTCGTAAGCCAAAGTGGCCGAGAAAAAAGCGGTTCGGATGCCCTCTTTATCAAAATAAGAGGCCCACTGCTGGCGCTGTTGCTCTGTCAGCAAATCAGATTTGTTCACGAGAATCATATTCATTTTGTTTGGATTCACCTCTTTGACGTACTTTTCTAGGTCTTCACTACGAAAGAGTAAAGGATTTCGTGCATCTACTATTTGCACAACTACATCGGACCGCTCGATCACGCGCCACAGTTGCCGCCAGAATTCCAAGTTTTTTTCATATGGGGTCAGTATAATATCTTCGTCTTCTTGCAGTAACGCTAGATTACGACGCCAGAGTAGGAAACTCTCGCTCTCAGCGCGTTGCAAACTGTCGGCTGATGTATCTTTTGTCCACTTCGGGCGACGTGGTATCTTAAGTAGCGCTTTGTTATCCTTATGTTTCTGTTCGATTTTCTTTTGCTCGGTCTTGGTCACTATACCGACGCCTTGCTTCGGGTTGATGAAGGCAATATTAAGCTTTTCGGCAAGAAATTCAGTACCTGCCATTTCAGCAGTACGCAGGAATTCTTGAAATGAAGACTCCTCTGTGACAGAAGATAGATTTAAACGTCCCCATTCGTAGCCATCTTGCACTTCAGTTGTATGCAGCTATAAAGTTAATATAACTTTGTATATAAATTAAATCGAGTAAAATTGAAAATAGTACAGTATATGTGTACGTATCTTACCATAGATTCATTGTCCACTCTTTTCTGGTTGGTACGACCAAAACGATCTTTGATAAGTGCTCGTCCTAAATTACTGCCACCTTTACTTTTTTTACTCATTTCTAAACTTTCGAACTATTTTTTTTGAAAATTGTATTTGTTTAAAAAATTTGCGTGCAACGTGAACTTTTTGCGAAGAACTATTTAGTGACGTGCGCGTAAATATCAACGATAGCAACGATTTTTAGTGTGGTTTTTTTGTGGAAGCTGTTTGCGAAGCAAAAATAAGTTGAATTTTTAAAAAATCATTAAAAATAAACCATAAACCGTAGAAAAATTTTTAGTATACAGTTCGAAAGAGAAAATTATTCTATTTTTGATTATGTTAACACAAAAAATCTACTTAGTCTATAAACCCCACTTTTTTGGTAAATTCCAAAATGAATTAGTGGAAGCCATTACAAAACACTGTTTTTCAGGTTTAAAAAATTTTCTTCCAAAACGGCAAATAAACATTCTGAAAGAGGATTTTTTTCTTAATTTTTCCATATATCAACCAACTCTCTAGCTAACTTGGTTCCCGAGATATTTTAGATGATGACCTCGCGGGTTCAGCCGCCGGTACTGTGCATCAAAACACTCTGGCGTTCTCAATGAAGTTGTAAATCCCAACTACACATTCCCATTAAACATTCCAATACAATAAAATAATAACCAAAGTTAAATTTCTTTGTAATTTTTAAAAAATTTTAGAAAGAAATTTTCAAAAATCTTCGAAAAATTATTTGACCATTAAAAAATTTTCTTCCAAGACTTCATATATTACAACAATATTAAGAATATTTTTCTGCAATTTTGGATTTAAAAAGTTTTCTTGCAGCTAACGCCGTTCCCCAGATAATTGATATAAAGGCCTATTATATTTACGTAACATATCTAGCATTTATAGAGGCGCAGAAAATGGAAAATGAAAATTATTTGCTCCATTGTTTACAATTGGATGTGACCACGTGCTTTTCTTGGAAACAGCAATGCGTAAACAAACAGCGCACAGAAAAAATGCAGATTTTGGTAGGTTTTTTTTGGAAAAAGGATTCTTTTTTTGAAATGACAGTTGTAAGGACTGAAAAAGGAGTTTATTCCACATCATATAAAGCCAAAACCAGGAAAATCTACTGAAGTGTTTTCATTCTATTCCTTTGCAAAGCTAGTGCCTTCTATCTAAAAATTTTCTTCGCGCAAAACATAAATGCAGTTTTGAAGAGGACATTTTTCCACGTTTTTTGGTGAAAAAATTATTAACATATGTAGCTTAGTTGTCGAGATATTAAAGAAATTGTATTTACAGTGACCAAAAATTTCAAGTACCGTTGCTGGCTATCTAAAAATTTTCTTCCCGCAAAACATAAATTGAAGAGGACATTTTTCCACGTTTTTTGGTGAAAAAATTATTAACGTATGTAGCTTAGTTGTCGAGATATTAAACAAATTGTATTTGAAGTGACCAAAACTTCAAGTACCGTTGCTGGCTATTTAAAAATTTTCTTCCCGCAAAACATAAATACAGTTTTGAAGAGGACATTTTTCCACGCTTTTAGGTGCAAAAATTATTAACGTATGTATGTAGCTTAGTTGTCGAGATATTAAAGAAATTGTATTTACAGTGACCAAAAATTTCAAGTACCGTTGCTGGCTATATAAAAATTTTCTTCCCGCAAAACATAAATTGAAGAGGACATTTTTCCACGCTTTTAGGTGAAAAAATTATTAACGTACCTATCACCGTTCCCGAGATATTAAAAAGTTAATAAAAATTAAAGTTGTTCGTTGGTGTTGTTTTTTCTTCTCAGACCAGCGATTGTTTCCACCAATCTAGCACTGACTCATAGAGTTCAGTTCGGACGCAATAATGAGTATCCTATTTATTATATTTACTTAAGAATTTTTATATCTTAGTACTAGGAAGAGCCACAACGGGTCGCTTAGAATACCAGAGCCGTTTGACAAGAGCCAAAATGCGAACCTTGTCGATTGTTACTGCTATACTAATACATTAGTGTTTGCATTAGATCAATTGATTTGCCTTTGCAAAGGCTGATTTGCTATGTTCGAATGAGCTCGTTAAAAGCAATTTGCTTTCTTGTGTAGCTATGTATTCGTAGTGTGTATTTGTTTACGTGCGGTCACTTGGAAGGAACAGATTTTGTGTATTAATTCCAGTTCTATTCTTCATGGTCGGTTTGTATTCTTTCTGTTTTGTTTCACTCTGTCTGTCGTTCATACGGTAGGTATGTTTGTATGTATATCTGGTTAACGCGAGTGTAAGTTTGATTATTTCTATTTCGTCTTTTGCTTTGCTCTTCATAAGTGACGTTTGTATGTACGTATGTGTGTCTAATTGTCTAATCTAAAACTATTTATATTAAAATATTATCGTAACGAATTATGATCGTTACAATTTCTTCTATTTTTTACTTTTGTAGATACAGTCTGTCCAGAATGAGTTTACACATCGCAAGAAAATCAAACTTTCCAATTTGCTTGGCAATAAAATACTACATTTTAAATCGAATCGAAATTGAAAAGTTTGATTTTTTTGCGATGTGTAAACTCATTCTTGACAGACTGTATCTTCTATACATGCTTCTTTAGGTCTTTTTTGGTAAAAGAAAATTAAGCGTTAGCTTTAATTGTGTAGCGCAAATTTTTTTATTTGCAAGCAACGACTTGTTTTCATTTTCGATTACCCACAATATAGTGCTCCTATGTGGAGTTTCCTATCTATAAAGTCATCCCCCTACGGAACTGGACGACATTAGTAACACTTTTTGTCAAAGCGTTTCCTTTTAAACACTTTATTACTACTCATGTTTTTCCTTCCGTCTGGAAACGAGCTAAAGTTGTACTCATACCTAAAGCAGGAAATCAAATCCAATCTATTGCTATACTGCGTTCATATCTGATCCACATGAATGTATTATCAATAAGCAGGTGCGTGGCTACTGTAACCGCAACTCTTTGTTTACTTCGCAGCAATCTGGTTTCAGACCCAAACGCAGTTGAATTACTCTGGTGACAATATTCGTTAGGAAATTACGTAATAAATTCTGAAAATTAAGTAACAACACCCAAGACGTTTGTGACGCAACGGATGTTTTATTATTACATTAAATAATTACTTAAAGCAGTATTAATATAAACAGTTCTAATTTATTTTAATTAGTTCGATGGTGTTGCTGCTACTGCTAACAGAATCGGATCTGGCTTGGAACGTTTTGGTAAAGTTGCTGCACGTAGATAAGGATTATCAATATTTGGATTATTCAGAATCGCATTATTTGTGCTTGAATTTCTTTTAATTTCATTTTCTGGTTTAACTTCTTTCTCTGCTTTTTCCGACTTTGTATCAGCATCAACATCTTCATCGTTACCACTGTCGTTATCATCGTTTTCATCTACAGTATATTGAAAATGTTACATGTTTTTATTAAAAATTATAGTTGCAAGCAAAGCCTGAAAATAACTATTCTTCCTTAACTCAGCCTTAGTTTTATTTGAAACCGATTCTGTGCGGTTTTGCACATTATGATAAAATTTTTTATAATTATAGCTGTGTTGAAACTGTTTCTGTTCTGATTTTTGTAAAACAACCGTAGCTGTATATGCATATCAGAGTTGGGCATTAACTAGTTAAATCGTTAACTAGTTAACGTCAAAGTTAATTCAACTTCGATACTTCACAAAAAATTTTCGTTAAAGTTAAAGTAACGAAGTTGATTTCAGTTAATTTGTGATTAGTTAAAGTTAATGTAACGAACATGAAATCGTTGAAATTTTCGTTAAAGTTCATGTAACGAAGTTGATTCCATTTGGTTAAAGTAACGAAAATGAGATAGTTGAAATTTTAGTTAAAGTTAATGTAACGAAATTGATTCCATTTAAAGTTAAAGTAACGAAAATCAGATAGTTGAAATTGTAGTTAAAGTTAATGTAACGAAGGTGATCAGTAACTAGTTGAATTAACGAAATAACTAAAAACGTTAATGGCGTTACTTTTATGCAGCTTTCCTTACTTTTATAGATTTTGCTACCGTATGTACCCCTTCCCGTGAAAGAGAAATCTTTATTTTGTCAATGGATAGAAACTATTAAAGAAACGGATTTTGGTTACTGTGTGAGGGAGGTGGACAAACTGCTATATGAATAATTATTGATAAACCAAACTTCATATAATTTATCGTTTATTATTGAATTAAAAGAAAATTATTTATTTTAATTATACGTATAGAGATATAGTATAATTCAGTTACAAGCCAGTAAAAAGTTCTTACAGGCTTATTATTAAAGGTGATCGTAAAAAGTCTTTGGAAGTCCTTCTGTGCTGATTTTTAAAGGCTTAGTCTTAAGATTTCTACGCTAAAAGAACAAAAACCATTTTGAGAGCTGCTGGGAGATTTAAGAATTGTTCGCTGGATGTGGTTCAGCTTCTGCGTGAATGACTGTGTTGCTATTGTTGTTGATTGCTTACGTCAAGCTATAAAGGATTTAAAGAAGAAAACTGACTCAATTATTAAGATCTCATTTTCGTTACTTTAACTTTAACTAAATGGAATCAACTTGTATTACATATGTATGCACATAATTTCTTGAGTGTTCAGATTTTCAATCATTTCAATGTATACCTGTGCGTGGCTTTACTGAATTCATAAATGAATCGTAAAGAATTCTTTTCTTTGATCACAATTTCATTGCCAATTTCTTTTGATCACAGCTTGTGTGTATGAAAATATGCTGAGAAACTAATTCGATGTATCGTTTTAAAATTTCCACATTTAAGAACAGTAGTGTACAATTTCCTGCGCTCCTAAGCTCCCTTAAAAAATTGAATGGGAAGGTTTCAAGAGAATCCACGTTTACCATCCGCTGATATTTTTTATAAAAGTTATAAGGTTTCAGGCTATGATTGTAACACCTAACGTTTAAATCACCTTTTGAAGTGACATCCTCAGTGCGATTTGCAACTAAATAATGATACTCCAGTTCCTCGAAATCAAAAACTTGATCGGTAGGATTAAGCGCAGACAAATATGTTGGAAATGTTGGCTTAGAAGCGATCACTAAGAACATTATATCAATTTATCTCTTGGTAGTTGAATATATGCACAGCTTACAAGGAAAGATGTTATCTTCTGTGTCGAATAAACTGTGAGTTTCTGTAGTTTTCGAAAGAAACCTGGTCAGTGCTTTTTCGACGTCTCGTTTTTGGGTGGCAGCTTTTTCACGTATAGCTTCGTATTCCGTAACTGGTTGTTTATGTGTCTAGATTAATTGTTTTGTGGTAAGCATAAGATATGCCATAGTGAAAAGTTAATTAACCGCGAACTTACCGGTGTCCGGACATATGAATGAGGATCTGGTAATACTGGCAAATAACTTGGTATATGAGGTGGATGTGAGCTTTTGGTACCCGCCTGCAGAAGATTAAGCTGCTTTTGTTGAGAAACCACTGCAGGCATTGGAATAATCTGTCGGTTATCACGCTTTGCAAATTCAGCAATGCCTTGCAAAGGTATGCCCATGTTAATTAAAGCCACAAGGACATCGCCTAGCACGGGTATTGTGCGGCCGGAAAGTTCACAGTAGCTACGCGCCGACTGACCTACCTCTACAAGCACTTTCAAATAACATTTTTTAAATAATAGACGATAGAACCATTTAAGCAGGCAAAGCTAGCTCTTACAACTTTGCAACATTTCTGTTAGCGTCTCCAGACACTCTTTATCGACGCTATCGAAACCCTTTTCCAGCAGCATGCCAGACACAGCAATGTTAAGTATTTTACGGCGTACATTTACAGAATTTTGTAAACAATCGGGTTTTTCCATTTAAAGTATTCTGTTATTACTTGTATGTATTCAGATGTTCACAGCCAATCGACCAAAACCTGACCGAAAAGTTTTAGCCGATTTATAGGCGCCGCCGGTATATTTTCCAGTCATTTTTATGGCGGCTAATACCTCCTAGAAGTGGTTCGATTCAACCATCGTGTTCATATGATGTGTGAAGGAAAGCACATTAAGAATGTGTATTTCGGGACGAAGAGAAGCAAGGGCTAAATTTAACTTCTTATTATTTTACAACAACAATTCCTAATCGTCGGCTCCGACAGAAGCAAAATTTTTCAATTTTTTGTTTTATGACCTTTGAAATAATATTGTTTTTTGTAATTTTTTCTTTTATGCTTGAGAATTATAGCCTAAACACAGTTGGAGAGGCCGGATACAACTTCATTAATCAGCTGTCAAAATTACATGGGCTCTTATGGACAACGAGAAAAAAGTTATTTTCCAGATTCCCACGCCGTTCCGTCGCTTACTTACGCCGCCAGCATTCAGCTATTTTCTAATCTGGCGGTAGAGCTGCCTTCTTCTTCTTTTGTGTAGAAAAAACCTTTGTATGCAATGTTCGCCCGATTACGCAGATATAACTGTGTGTCGCCGCCAGAGTTTGACGGCTGGCAAAAATTGAAGTTGTATCAGGCCTCTCCCACTGTGTTTAGCCTATAAAAGAGGGAAAGTGGAAAGAGTTCTGGAAGTTAAACAGTTCCACGGAACGAAAGAGCTAAATAGTTCCTCGGACACTATTTCGTTCCGGAGATGTTTGCGAAAGCAAACATGATATAGTTTCAAAGATGTTTGCGAATGCAAACATGGTACAGGTATATGAAACGATATCGTTCCTCGGAACTATTTAGACTTACGCAGCGGATATGATATTATTGCAAAGACGTTTGTAAACGTAAATATGAGTGAGCGGTAAAAGTAGTAGATATATACATACATATATGCATTACTTTTTATTTAATTAAAATATTTCGTTAAATTAGAATGAAAATTTTTGAATGATAATTATATTTGTGTGAAAATCAAAAAAAAAAATCCTTTCCTAAAGAAAATTTTTATTGAATAGTCAAATAACATCATCATATCCTCTTAAGAATAATAAATATCTTTAGAATTACAAATCCTACATATTATAATTCAAATATTTAAGCAGGTTCCAATACCAAAAAAAAATCCCGTTGTAAAAGAAATAAATTGTACAGTTCCGGGAGACGTCTCTGGGCAGCAAAAAGACTCGTTCCATGTTCGTTCCCTATCCGGTACTGTTAAGCCCATCTCTACTGAGAATATGCGTTTGTGATTTTGCTTATAAGTGGAGGAAGAGAAACAAGGGGCTGTTTCCGTTTATGATTTTTGTGCTTCTGACATTTCACAAATTTTTACATTTCCAGCTTCTGAGCATTTTTGTCTTCTCCATTCAATTTGCTCCTTTAACTACAATTTTAGTGCTGGTGTAGAAAAGGTACTACTTTTTTTTAAATGTACGCAACTTGAATAAAATTAATACAAAGAAACCTGTTTTATTTGAATATATGAAAAACTAAAAAATTTTCCTTATTTGTTATTGAACATTAATTATTAAAATAAAAATTCTTCTTTCTCAAAAATTTATCGGATGATGTCACAATGGAATTCGGCCTAACCCGCTAAAACCCCTCCTCAAGGTATGCTAGTCCTCCCGGAACTACCTCCAAGTATTACGTCGAGAGGCAGAAGGACCACTAAGGCTCTAACATCATGCAGGTGCGTACGTCCTCGTCATTTCGTCAGTCAGAATGTCCCTGATCGTCCATTATTTATAAACCCAGTTCACTGGATCTTCTCCTTTCTCTGTCCGCCGCTGCCGCTACGCATGTTTTCAGGCATTTTGCTCACTGCTTTCCACATTTCCTCGGACGAAAGCATTGCTTCCACCATATTATCGGGAGCAAGCTGGTTACCGCATCACTTGTTCGCCTCCTCTCTTTCCATAACAATCGCGTGTTTGGTCGTAAGAGAGCACGTTATCAGTCGCTTTTGATTTATATCAAGTCCGCATCATTTAGCTGGCCCTCTCTCATTGCGTTAGATTCCCACTCATCATGCGGGTGTATACTTCCTGAACTCATGTTCATTACACCTTCGCATCTTTTCACTGTGATGCCATTTTTACCCTTAACATGGACGTCGAGAGACTGCATCTGCATTTGCATATTGACTCTCCTCCTGATAGCGTATCTGCGAAGAGAAGATGGGCAATCATTTGGGGGAACCAGTTCACGTCCCTTTGGACTGGTTCGTTTTAGTTTAACGACTGATTTTCTTCAAAAACATCTCTCTTCACAGCACCCTTGGTGTTTCTTCTCCATGCGTTCGAGTTCTACCTGATTCACTGCAGGTCTACGCAAAGTGTTCTGGTCTGCCGCATCTGTAGCATTTTGATTCAGATCTCTTCTGCAAGGTTGGCATTATTCAAGGGATAGTCTGGATTAACTACTTCATAGTTCTCTCCAAGGATTCACTAGGCTGAACCTCTACCCGATGAACATTATGTACTCATCTATTTAAAAGACTGGCTATCTCCTGCGAAAGTCTTCTTAGGCATGGAGTAGACAGCACGTTCCATATCCACATCCTGTATTGAATTCATAAACGCCTGAGTCTTTAATAGTTCGATTACTTCTGCGGGTGCATCCGCGTTGGCCAAATGCGCAAGCCGATCGATTTCTTCTGCATATTCTTGTATCAGCTCATTATATTCTTTTTGGAAGCGATGTGTCAGCTTCATCTGTAACATTTGCCTCCTTAAATCTTTCGTGTGCCGTGTTGCATTATTAACTTTTTGGGAAAGACTGTATAAAGTCTCGCTTTCTGTCCAGAGTCCCCACTTCGCCGTGTCTCACTATGCTTGCCAACGGATATATGTATATAATATCGAGCGGTCGGGATTAACCAAGCGCCGACTACTTTTAATACACCCTATATTTGACAGTCGGGTTTAAGCACGCGATGTCAAACACAAACTGTTTTCCAAAACTCTACTGTTTTACATATGTATGGTGCGGAGCTCGCACGTCTGATGCAGTCTACAGTCTATTACCCAGTGATGTTGGTTTCACTACCTTCTCTGCTAGTAACTTCCTTGCTTGACGGGTATGAGTATGAGTGTCCGCCACTCGTGATATGTTCATGTGTTAGCTCACTGTTTGTCAGATATTCCGATATAACTCTATGTTCTAGCGCTTCCAGTCTCTTTACCCAACTGAAAGCACTAAAAGAATGTAACTCACAATTAATTAATCAGGTGAACATACAATACGTTCGTGAACATACCGGGGCGGCCTGAAACGTCGTTTCAGAACAGTGCTAGTGCGGCCAATCTTGTTAGAGGACGAGTCAGATCTTCTCTCGCAGTCTGAACCTTCGCTACTGGGACTAAACCGTCATCTCCGGGATAAACTTCAAACACACGTGCCATAGACGAGATTGCACACTTTTAATTCGCTTCCCTAACGGTGACTATGCCCAGCCGGTAGTTTCGTTGGATATGACATCACTTGAGCCGATGCTGCAACGAAGTGAAATGTTCCCGATGCCATCGTCTCCAGAAACTACTATACATATTTTGGATGTGTTTTACCGATTAGAGATGAGATTCCCGAATCCCACCTCAGTGTGGTGCATGAGGCGGATTGAACGTCCACTTAATTCCATCTTCTGCTAAGGAAGCAGTAACAATATGTTACTTCGCTATGCGAAACAATATGTTTTGCTATCCACCTGCTTAGCTCCATTCCTGCATCTGCCAACAGGGCGATTTAATCGTCACTTATTTCGATCAGTTTCACTGCAGTTTTCGCTTAACATAACAACCTTGTAGAAGTACATGACGATCGATGCGAGGGGTTGCTGGCTAGCACCATCAATACCTGTAAGATGTAAAAACAACAAAATGGTCATTCTAAAATACCTTTCCTTCCCTTTCACAACCCCATTAAAATTGTAGTGAATAAGTGCGAAAGGAGCAAATTGAATGAAAAAGCCAAAAATGCTCCGAAGCTGAAAATGTAAAAATTTGTAAAATGCTCACAAACACAAAAATCATAAAGAGAAACCGCCCCTCGATTCTTCCCCTCTTCTGTTAAAATCTTCCATCTTGCATACATCCCTCAAATTATAAAAACAAAAATTTCGCTAAGAAACTGAATGCAAATACGAATGAAAACAAACAACCAGAAGAGGACGAGCTACCCCGCTGTCTCCGTCACCCGCTGAAAAAATAAAGTCAAACTTGTGGAGTGACAAACCATAAACCATGAGAATGCAAAACAAAATGCGTAAGAAATCCACCAACAACAACACATAGTTTGTGTTCGCTTGTGTGTTTTTTCTCTGTTTGATTCATTTGTTTAAAAATGCGTACTCGAACAGTATCGAACCAATAATTCACTTGTTTTGCTTTCCACATGAAATTATTTCAATAAATTTTGGCTCACGTTAGTTTCGAGCTCTTTCAACTCGTTTGAACAAACCATGTGTATGATTCCCAGGTTCTAACCAATGTTTATTCCTTTCGTTGGTCGATTGAAAAGTCATGCAATCTCTTTATTAATATATACTCGTTGACTGAACTAACTGACTGAGTGAACTAACTGAACAAACTAGTTCAAGCTAGTTTAAACTAGTTTAATTGAACTAAAATGATCGATCTCTATAGTGAACTACAAAGCACAAACCCAATAAAGCGCAACCCCCCAACTTAAGAGCTGTCAAATCTCTATCCGTTTACATTGGTTTGTGTATTTGCTGGAAAATGCAGCCGACACTCAACGTAAAGTGTTTTATAGCCTAAACACAGTTGGAGTGGCCGGATACAACTTCATTACTCAGCTGTCAAAATTACATGGGCTCTTATGGACAACGAGAAAAAAGTTATTTTCCAGATTCCCACGACGTTCCGTCGCTTACTTACGCCGCCAGAGTTCGGCTAATTTCTAATCTGGCGGCATTTTGCTGGCGGCAGAGCTGTCTTCTTCTTCTTTTGTGTAGATGTTGTTTGTGTAGAAAAAATCTTTGTATGCAATGGACGCCCGATTACGCAGCTATAACTGTGTGTCATCGCCAGAGTTTGACGGCTGGAAAAAATTGAAGTTGTATCCGGCCACTCCAACTGTGTTTAGGCTATTACTCAACGCAAATATCAACATCGATTTGATATTTTGCTTGCGTTACTGTAGAAACACATTACAACAACTGCCGCTGCAGCTGCAGTGTATATATATAACACATCTCAGCAGTCGTGCAGTTGGGCCCTACTCTAACCGCAGAACTTCTGCTCTCTTTCTCTGGAAAATGGTTGCCACTATTTTAGTGTAATTTCAAATATTTCGTGAAGGACAACATTGAAATGAAACGAAACCATATGTTGATGGCTGTGCTTGATTTTTATAGCAATATTTGACAATATGAAGCAAAAATATATTTAATATATAGATTTGCAATGTACAATATATAGAATCAAATGTACTATAGAGAAACCAATTATTATTAATAATTTTACTTAATTTTACTATCAATTACGTATATTGTTCATCAATGTGCAAATTGCTGAAGCTGACGGGTTTGCGGTAGCTGCTGATGCCGGGGAATGTGCTCAGGCGGATGCTTTATAGCCTAAACACAGTTGGAGAGGCCTGATACAACTTCAATTTTTTCCAGCCGTCAAACTCTGGCGACGACACACAGTTATAGCTGCGTAATCGGGCGTCCATTGCATACAAAGGTTTTTTCTACACAAACAACATCTACACAAAAGAAGAAGAAGACAGCTTCGCCGCCAACCAAATGCAGCCAGATTAGAAATTAGCCGAACTCTGGCGGCGTAAGTAAGCGACGGAACGTCGTAGGAATCTGGAAAATAACTTTTTTCTCGTTGTCCATAAGAGCCCATGTAATTTTGACAGCTGAGTAATGAAGTTGTATTCGGCCACTCCAACTGTGTTTAAGCTATTAGGCTTTAGGCAGGTGCTTTAGAGAGAGTTGCAGCTGCAGCGGCGGTTGTAATGTATTTCTGCAGTTAAGTGATTTGACAGCTAAATTCGTAACTCCATATTGGCTGTGTTTACAAAAAGCAGCCAAGTCTTGTTAGGTTCATATTAAGCAAGAATGATAGAATACAAGATTGCGCATTGCGCAGGTCCGTTATTCTGTGTAAACAAACTTGGCAGTTGACTTTCCAGTGTACAACGTCATCAGGGCTAATTCATGTTCCACTGTTGTGCAAAGGCGTTGTCTTTTGTGTTATTGTAAATTACTTTTTGGCTTTTAAATCTAAATTCTAATAAATAATCAGTAGCTAACTTTATTCAACATGCATACATGTTCCGTAAAAGGATGTAAAAATGCTAAAAGTGGTGTCACTGCGTGCAGTTATTTCAAATTTCCTTCCGATCCAAATATTGCAAAAAAATGCTATTATGCAATTATGCGCAAAATTGTATAAAAAATGCAATTATTACATAATTACAGCCAATTTTCTAACATTTCAAAATATGTATTCCTCTATTTTAATGTTTTACTTACTTTTATTATTTTACCACTAATGTTAATTAAATATTAAGTCGCAAGTTATTATATATATATATTTTATAATAAATAATAAAAAGAATAATAATAAAAAGAAACTATATAAAAGAATGTCACTAATAACATTTAAAATAATTATCTGAAAAATTTGTCTTTATATTAAATTCTTTAAGATTCAGGTGAAATTTTCTATTCAAGCCACAACAGAAAGAAAACAGTTTCTACATAAGAAAAGCTGTAGTTAATTTATAATAATGGATCGTATATTACTCTAAAAACTTCACTTAACATATTATTATGAAGACATTTTCTGAAAAACGAATAATTGTTGTAAAATTTCAATTTTCATAACGATATGCGCAAACTTCCAAGCACAATGCGACATGACGTTCTATTTCAACCTGGATGACGTCTATGCGCAGAACGAAGCAAGTTTCGTGAGCTGATCTGCGCAATCTTGTATTCTATCATTCTTGCATACTATAAAATATTTTTGGAACACATCAATGGAATATTTTTATTGATTTAAAATAATTGTTATTTAAAGAAAATAAAAAAAAGAAATTATTCAATTATAAAAAATCATTAATAAAAATGAATAATGGAATTACACGCATTTAGCTTAAAAGAAGTACTTCCGCCGCAATTCTCAAAAGTAAAAATCCCACAAAAGAATTAAAAGTACCCATATATTAAAATGAGAATATTTTCGTTTGCAAAATCGTGTGGAGTTATTCTGATTTTGACTTCCTGTTTGAGAAATAAAGCTGTATAATTTTATTTAATATTATATACATATGCATAATATTTAAAAAAAATTTAGACGTAAATAATAATGAGTAGAGATTACTGATTTCTGATAATGCGGCTGCGCAGCGCCGTTTTCACTGGAAAACCACACGAGGAAATCATAGCTGAAAACGGTCTTTTCCATTGAGTGAGCTAGCCAAAATATCCCTGCGGCAATAATAAAAAAACTCACGTCCGTTTGGCAACAATCGGACGAATGCACAAACAAATATTTTAATATAATAGTGATATTATAATTGTGATATAACATTTTAATATCAATTGCACAGAATATGAAGGCAACATTACGATATCGTGGAGGAAAAGGCAATTTAGTCGAATTGGCAAAAAAACTGGACGCATTCAAGAAAGTGCCGGAAAAGTACACCGAAACTACAGAAATCGGCGGAACACGTAAGCTAAAATTTTCCAGTCTCATTTTTCAACTAAGAAACATCACACACGCAATAGTTTCGCTTTTAAGCCAGCTCCTTATAATTTTGCTCATCTACAATGAAGTGCGTTACTATCAAGAAGCTAATCTGGTGTTTCAATTCGAGCCTGACATAGATATGGACGATAAGGTACCGATGCATGTGGACATGACGGTAGCCATGCCGTGCGAGTGTAAGCTTGAATTAAAATTCTTGAATAACATGTGTATTTTTTTTTAAAATTAGTGTCCTAATTTATTTTCGATGTAGCACTATCGGGCGTTGATCTCATGGACGAAACGCAACAGGATGTTTTTGGTTATGGTACGTTACAGCGTGAGGGGACTTGGTGGAATATGAATGCTGCAGAGCGTTCCACATTCAAACGGATGCAAATTATGAACTCATTTCTGCGCGAAGAATATCATTCGGTGGCCGATGTCCTCTTCAAGGACATCATAAAGAGCAAAACTGTATTGCCTGTATCCTCGTTGAATGACAAACCCTTGGCAGAGATGCAATATGATGCATGTCGCTTGCATGGTACAATAGGGATTAATAAGGTTTGAGTCTGAGTTGTTAATATTTTACTCTAATTCTTTACTGGATTTCTCACATGCAGGTGGCCGGAGTTTTACATCTAGTGGGGGGCGCAGAACCGGTCTTTGATGTTTTTCAAGACCACTGGATGATTGAGTTCAAGCCAGTGCAAACAAATTTTACTCATCGGATTCACCGGTTGAGTTTCGGCCAATACTCCAATCGTATTGTGCAGCCTCTTGAGGGTGATGAAACACTCGTTGCTGATGAAAGTACAACCGTTCAATATTTTCTTAAAATTGTTCCTACTGTTATACACAATACTTTTTCAACAATTAATACGTTTCAATATTCAGTCACGGAGAATCTCCGGAAGCTTAGTGAGTATTGAAATTTTTGCAACTTTAAGAATTAGGGACTTTATTAATAACCACTTCAGATCCTAATCGGAACTCCTACGGTTCGCCTGGCATCTACATCAAATACGATTGGTCGGCACTGAAAATAGTGGTCCGTACGGATCGCGATACCATATTGCAATTTATAATACGTTTGTGCTCCATAATATCTGGTATTATTGTTATATCCAGTGGGTATCTGTATAAACAGCCTCGATATTACTTTCTAGCATTGTTCATATTTAACAGGTATACTAAACTCGCTGTTGGTTAGCGTTCAACGGAAGCTCTTCACTATGCAGAGCAAAGTAAGTCAGCAAAGCAAAGTAAAGGCGCCTCCTACGTCTGTAGCATCTGCGAATGAGATTGATACTTCTATCTCATCTGCAACCATGTTTCAAGCCAACGATCTCATTATGGTTGCTAATGAAATGGCCGCCGATAGCTTGACGAACAACGGTCTGCCGAAAACGTTATTTGTGCCCGTCTCGAATGTACAACAGCTATAAAATTTAGTGCTAATATGTGTGTTATATATTTATTATTTGTAGGAATAAGTTTCATTATTGTTATCTTTATTATTAATTTTACTTTTGTTGGACAATATCGAAGACATTAAAATTAATCGAAATTTTCGTATGTTCATATAAAATGTTACAGGGATTTCCATATGTCATAGTGCTAACAAGTCTTCATTTATATTGCTGAAATTTCCGGAACGTTTGAAGCCGCATAAGCTCTTTAGAATTTCCATGCTTGAAACGATGGTTGTCTGTACGTCTTGCTCTGAGCCGACCATGGGGTTCAACTCAACCAAATCTATGCTCTGCACCCGATTCGTATCGCGTAGCGCTTCGACGATGGAGATGCCCTCACGTAAAGTGAGTCCGCCGGATACGATGGTTCCTGTGCTTGGCGCCACGCTGCTGTCAAGTGCATCAATATCAAAGCTAATGTGGAGCTTATTGGTCGGATTTACAGTGTCGAGGGTTCTTTCGATAACTTTTGCAATACCGTACTTGTCAATATGCTGCAATTAGAACAAAAGAATAGAGAAATTATGTAGCTACATATAAATATTACACTTATATTGTAACAATATTTTTTGAGGCGGTGTCCAGAATTCATAAAAGAAAAATATTTATACATATTATAGTTTCCTTCAACATAAATTAGATTTTATAAAAATTATTGTTCTAAAGTAAAATATTTCTTGCTCATGGATCGAGTGCAAGATGAAATGTTATCGTCAATGTTCCGTCGAACCTACGTCGGTGAGCGTCCACGAACTTATTTTTCAAAGGTTACGCTGGTCTTTTATCGCACACACTGAACCTGTTCACATTATACTTTTTATACGAAGATTGCTTGAATACTATTGATGTATGAAAATTATTATAATATAAACTATTATAATATGCTAAAAATTTGTCCACAAAGGGGAAAGTAATGCTGACAAAGTTTCCACACTCCGTTTCTTATATCACTTGGAATTGAGATTTCCTGAGAAGCAGATTGATAATCGCATACTTCATGATATCAACCTCTGACAAAAGTGTAAATAATTGGACAACGTTAATTTGAAATTTGGCATGATTATTCCAAGTCGATGCGGAAATCGGACTGTTTTAATAAATAGGAATCGGTTTTACTTCTTTGCGGAAACTTCACGGCACTGCACAATCTACCAGCATAGAGATTGTAATAGACTGGATTATATTATTAATAGACTACATTATTAGATCTATGGTAGAGCCTAGAGTTCTTCTTCGAATGCAGGTGTCGTGGCTAGAAACGCAATTGGACTAAGCACATGAAAAAAGTGTGTTCATAAAAATTTTGTAAAAGTATGTATCTAAAAACGTAATGAGGGCGATAATTATAATGAGAAATAACGTAAAGGGAAAGCTTTTGTTTGCAATGTTAACTGCTCTTTTTTCATCGGAAACAACAAAACTGCAACAAAAACAACCATTTCTTTCCTAACGATGTTTACCCAAATCAAAAAAGGCGAAATCAAATGTTGTTTGTTTTGAATGTTGTCTTGTTTTGTTTATTACTACTATTAATGTATTACTGCATTAACAAAAATCGCGAAACTCCTCCAATACAATAAAAAATGCGAAATTAAAACGCATACACTTTATACATATGTAGTGTACTTCCATATATATGTATGTAGCTACATGCACTACGCATAAATGCCATTTTGAAGAGTTTCTAGTCTTATTGTTCCCTCTTACAATGCGTCGTCAAAATGGTGAACATTTTCGTGCTTTTTCAATGCGCTAGTTTTCTATATAGAAATAGTAATAATTGTTTGAATGGAATAGCTTGCTTTGCGGGTCCGGTTCTTTGGATAATACCTTTTAATTTATTGAAAATACGTAATATAAACTTTAGTTTTGTTTACAGTTTTTCACCTGCCTTCAAATATAGCCTAAACACAGTTGGAGTGGCCGCATACAACTTCATTACTCAGCTGTCAAAATTACATGGGCTCTTATGGACAACGAGAAAAAAGTTATTTTCCAGATTCACACGACGTTCCGTCGCTTACTTACGCCGCCAGAGTTCGGCTAATTTCTAATCTGGCGGCAGAGCTGTCTTCTTCTTCTTTTGTGTAGATGTTGTTTGTGTAGAAAAAACCTTTGAATACAATGGACGCCCGATTACGCAGCTATAACTGTGTGTCATCGCCAGAGTTTGACGGCTGGAAAAAATTGAAGTTGTATCCGGCCACTCCAACTGTGTTTAGGCTAATACAATTCAAGTTTGAATACACGTTCGCACACATGTCTTTTTTTTTGATTTGACTAACTTTTTATTATATATTATAAAATTATAAATATTTTCTGTGCGAATTTATTGTTATATATGTACCTAAAAATATGGAATTATAATTCGCTAAATATGCATACAAAAATAAATTCGGTCGATCGGCCTGGCAAATGAAATTCATGAAACACTTGATCACGCTTCAATTTGAATAAAAACATTATCAACGCTCCTTGCATGCCATAAATAATCGGAGCTGATTGCAGACCGACAACCCAGCGACCTCGCCTTTATTTTTTGCAGACGGAACCGGGCACCCTTCAGCAGCAAGGCTGTTATCAACCCTTGTTTGAGCTGCACGAGAACGACGTTGTAACTGTTGTAACGTGGTCCCTAGCAAGAGCTAGCAGCAACCTCATCCCTCCGTGCTGCGGTACACAAAACGCGGTCGCGACATCGAACACTTTGAATGCAGATCCGGATCGGGGCAGACACGATTTTGTGAGGTTTCATTCGATTCGATGTCCTTTCTTCTACATTGCATGCAGTGACAAACAGAAACAACTGCAGCCAATGCATTCTTATTGACAACATGCTGCCTAGATACTTACTTCCATCGAATACACACGAATTCCCAACTTGCGCAGAATGAATGCCTCGTAAGGGTCGATGTCGCGGAGTCCGATGTAAACCAGTTGGTCGGCGGCTAAGCTGCAAAGGCAATAAAACCCGAATGTTACTGTATTGACGTCAAACATCATTAAAGACGAACAAACAAATTATTTCAACTACAAAATCACACAGGTAATTCAATCATGGTTTAAGGATCAGATTATCAGAGATTAAGATTCGTTCTTTGGTCATGCACACGAACGAATATGGACGAAAATGTAGAAGACGCAAAAATGAAAATATTCATGTACACATTATTCAAATAAAATTGTAAATATTTGCCGTACTTTTTCAAGTTGAAGATGAAATTTATTGAGCCATTTCAAACAAAATTCAAAGTACAATTAATACAATTAACAAACTTGAAAAATTAAAGACTGTTATTACTGAATTATCGACTTTAAGCGAAATTATGATTGAGGAAAACTGTGTATTTGTAAATTTGTGTTTTCAAATAATCAAATATAGTAAATTATATAAATAAATTGTAAAGTACGTCTTGTTATAATTGTCGCTAATGTCGCTTGTGCGGCACGAGTGCAACGTATAGAAAGAATGTGGAATATTATTCGTGTGCTCGTTGCGTAGTTAAGAACGATTCTATCCGTTGCAGTTCTCTCATAACCAAGCAAACGAGCAATGAGCAAAACGAGCAAAACGTAACGAGTAATGAGCCTGAAGGGCAGAGCTGTTCATTTTCGTACCAGTGCCTCTTCAAGTATAAAGAACGTGAAATGTACTTGAAAGAATTTACTGAAGTAGAAAAAGTACTGAATACATTACAGCTGTGGTGTAGGCTACTTTTTGTTTCACTTTTCAACATGTATTAGAAAAAAGGTTCAAATATTTTATAAAGGGCAAACATTTTATTTGGTATGCATCAATCTGTGATTCCAATCTGCAAATCTACACGAGAGCTTGATTGAATTTTTTTCTTAATCAATCAATGCTCTATTTTTCACTCAACATTTTCAGTTACCGTTTCGGAACATGCTAAAATCTTAAGTAAAAAAGTTACTATAAAAATTCCGGAAAGTGCAAACAAAAGTTCGAAAAGTGAACAGGTAATACAAAAATTGGAAATAATTGGATTTTGTAACAGTCGATAGCAGCTGTGCTCTACGTTGCTTCGCAATACCAAAAACTTTTGCGCAGGGTTTCGTTGCGCGTAAATCAAATGCATAGACGATTTTTTATGAACCTTGACGGCGAACCTTCATTAAAAATACAATTAGAATTTTTTTTTCGATAAGAATAGAATGAAAATAAATTTAATGGATGAAGAAAGGATTACTGTTAGTTTCCGTTCCTTTGCTTTTGAGTTTCAAAGAAATGTTTAGAGCCGCTGGAAGGAAATTTCCCAAATTTTATATCATGGAATAAAAAATAGTATTTTGTAATTTGCAAATGACAAATCACTTTGCGCAGGAAATGTGTTCGTTTACATATGTTTAAACAACACGAACACACAAGTGCCATCAGTTTTATGAATAAGTTAGTCCATTATTCAGTCGTTTAATGCATAAGTCTTCCCTTGAATTTCCCCTGAGAAGAAATCCCTGCTTGAATGTAGACTTGATATCGAATGCAGGATTTCCTTTTCTGTGCGTTAAAACAGATAAAACACAGACACGCGTTTCATGATTATATTGCATGAACATGCACAAAAAACTGGCTTGAACCACTTTAAATATGCGGGGTGAGGCGGAAACGGTGCTATGGATGCCAACCGCACGGACTCGACAACGGCAGGAAGTGAGTAAAAACAACCCCTCCTGCTAAACAGGATACAGCAGTAGCTAGTCAGGCAGCGACCCTGGAACCACCACCGCAGCACAGACGCAAGCATGAATAACACTATCGCTACTACGAGCAGGACTTGGAACTGTAATTTGTGTATTGACGACATGTGCAAATCTGCACGAAAGTCTGATTTTGTTGTTGGGCGTCGTCGTAAACCGGTTCACGAACTTTTTTGCCTTCCATTCATTGACCTTTCAAACGTTTCTGGCGCTAAGAAACTGCATTTTTTGGTAATACGAAGAGTTTAGTGGTTTCCGAACTGGAAATTTTCGAAATTGTCCCTCGATAAACAGCTACACATCCAGACACATTGCTGGGAACAGTTTAAAAAAAGGATCTGTGTTTTTTCTAAAAAATAGCACGCATTTTATATATTGTTATGCCCTAAATATATTATTAAAGATTTCACTAGCTAGTCAACGACATTAGTAATTACTAATGTAATTAATGGCGAATAATATTAATATATAATATAATAATAATATGAATATTATAAATATTAATTACTAATATATACTCTACTATTAATTACACTAGTAACTACTACTATATACTCTTTGGACTAAGTGCAAAGGTAATGTGCGTACTATCTTCAGTGTTAAGACGCCCATAAACGAGAAGTATGCACGTCGCGTATTTCCAAGAACTGTTTGACACGCTGCAAATTCTCGTCTGTGGGCTTGATGACGCGCGGCACAACTACTTTCAAAAAATTTTGATTTTCTGCAAGCGGCTCGCACTCATGTTCGTTGTCTGTGGAGCGGCGCGCGTCTGCACTGAAACAACAATAACAAAAATTATTCTGTTCAAATCGTCAATGAGTTCACATCATTGGCTGCGTTGTTTTAAAGATATATCTCTCGATATATATCTTCGTCATACACCTGACAGATCGCAGATCTCATCGAGATTTCTATCCCGATCTTCAGAAATTTTTCGAACTTCCTAATTTTTGTTTGTTTTTTGTTTATAATATCATGTTTAGCCTTGTTTTTTTAAGAAACTATATAGCAAGACCTATATAGTTCATTAAAAAAACAAGGCTTTTATTAACGTTCATTTATATAATTTACTACGTTAAATTTTTAAATTTGAGAAATGCGACGAACTACTCTTTTTATAAGCCAATTATATGTTATAATACTTTTATATACTATTATTACACTCCTTTTAAATTATATTATATATGCTCTAGGTAAAAATAATCTTTATTAAGTATTTAGTGTTATTATTATTATTATAGGTTATAAACTAAATTTTTTAGTACAGATGAATATATTTCACTTTTATGATAAATACGTATTTAATTTCAGAAATTTTTTGCCACACGCACTGTTTTTACACATATCTTGAATAACATCAATACTGAAAACTATTAATAAAAATAATTAATAAAATCACACACATTCAATAACTCCGTAATTTTTCAATCGGCATAATATGAACCTATGTTCTTAAGAGTGCTTGCCATATTTCGATAAAACAAATGTTTTCAATTCAAATTTGAAGTTTGTCCGAATTTTAAGACATATATTATGCGCGGATAACTTCTTGTTTAGAGATAACATGTGATAGATGTTCTCTGAAATGAAATTCCCGAGAGATTGTTACATTACTTTGGCAGCGATTAACGCGTCCACATAATGTGCAGTTTTATTTAACTATTGTTTTGTGCAACTGGCAACACTACACACCGCATCAAAATTTCCTTTCAAATTTCTTCGTTGATGTTGGAAATCTTTCGAGCACGTCGCCCAACGAGTATATATTAATATTAATGTTATTATTAATTAATTATTAATGTTATGCTAATATAAATATATTAATATATACTCGCTGATTCGCCGATGTGCAGTAAATGAGTGAAATTTTCCAACAAATTCGATTAATTTCCTGTTTTTGGAACGCCAAAAGTGTATTTCAACTTGGAAATACTGGGGACGGTTTTTCGGAAATCAATTTCGAATTTGGAAGTGTGTGCTGCACATTCCATTTATCGGCCGTCATTTTCAATTTATCGCTCGGACGAAACACATTTGTGTTCGCTGTGCTCTGAGTTGCTGTGTTTAATAGAAATCATTAATTAGAAATAATAATTCTCAACTCCATTAATTGGGACAAATGTAATTTGCAATTTCTACAAATTACACTAAACGATAAAATCTAAAAACTGCAGCAACCTGGCAAGCAAAAACAAGCAAAAAGTTCAACAAACCGTATCAAAAGAAGCAGCGGAAAATCCCGGAAAAAGGGCGCAGCGTTTTTCCATTTCGATCAATAAAAGTGTATCTACCGAATACAGCAACGAAGACATCGGACAGAATTTTCTTTACAACAACGTTGAACGCTCGATATAAATCGAACGCATCGAGTGTATCCAAGTGTTAAAACGAATTAAACTGAGAATTGTTTTTAACTCAAATTAAAACGCAATTTAAGAGTAACATTAAAAATTGACGAGAATTAATTGATATAAAAATCTAACAATAATAGTTACAGTGATTCTTCACCCAACAAATTAGTTTCATGGGTGACGTGTGCCTGTGTGTGAAAGAAAATTTTGTATTGGTTTCAGTTGTGCAAAAGCGCATTATTATTAGTTAAGAAAAATTGTGTAATCGTCGCAAAATTCTATCTGCAACAAACACAGTCGCTTTGGTGTAAAATCAATAAATCGATTGGCGGCCATCATAAGTTCTCCATACGTACATTAAGCATCCATATATATATATATATATTTCGTATAACAATATATAGCTTCATTTTGAATCCAGGGGAGGAAAATTACCTGTATTCGGGTGTGTGTGTGTCTGCTCTAAACGGTACACTTCGCTCTACCGGGCCCACAATTTAACCCCGTTGCTAGTACACATACTAGCTTCTATTCTATTCTTCAGCGGAGCACAACACCAACGACAGTCGCCGCAATACATACATACAACATAAGTAAGTAGAGAAGGCAACAAATATGTATTCAAAGAGCATTAAAAATAGCATCGTTCCATTGAATGGGTTGCCATGTGCAAGTAAAAATACTTTTTTGATTTTTATAATAAAAATATTAATACGAAATTCATCAAGGGTTGTAAAACAAACATTTTGACTACAATTTTTATTTTTTCATTCAAACCATTGAATCGAAATTTCTTTTTATATATTGATTAAGCAGCAGCAATCAATTACCGTCGATGTTCCTTTGAAATGCGAACATTTTGTACTCTCTATATTCTTAACTGCAGTAGATGCGCTTTTGATACCTATATTTGACGTTATAAATAAAAATCAACTACTTTTTTCCATTTGATATGTAATTTGTTTTTAAGTACAATTTTTAGTGTGGGCATTGGAAATGTACTGCTTTCGAAAAATGTGACTCCGGTATTCGATATTAGAGCGCCAAGTGTTGAAAGCGTAGAATTTATATCACAGCGGTAGAAATACAGTAATAATTCTATAATAAGCGTATAATTCTGACTTCCTACCACGAACATATTTGCAGAAGTAGTATACGAAAAAATTCATTAAAAAATGATTTGTCAATTTTGTCGTTAATATTTAAATATTTAACAATATTTAACTGCGTTTTAGCCTAAAAAGCTACACCGAGTCGGGAAAAAAGCATAAGCCGATGCCTTTTAACAATTGTTAAAACTCGCAAGGTTAATGATACATTTATTTAGAGAAAATTCATTGTGTAATTAGTATTAAAAATATTATTAATGAAACATGCTTTTCTTCGTTAAAATTTTTGTCAAACAAAATACAAAAACCCTTCATAGGACGTGTTACATTCACGTAATTATTACCTATCTGCAAATGAGACCGCTTCGAAGCGTTTCTATTCGCTATATTTGAAAAGCAGCAGTTCAAAATTGTTGCTTAGCTTACGAACTGCATGCAACGAGCATGTATTAGAAAGAGATTACAAGCGCGAATTCAATTTCGACATCGTATCCGACTCGACACGAACTTCGTTCGCTATTGCTTGATGCGTATGAGGCATCAAAATGCCGTATGCGTTATGCTAGAAAGTGTTTCGATGCAACCATCGTGTTCAAATGATGTGTGAAGTAAAGCACATTACGATTGTTGATTTCCGGGACGAAGAGAATCACGCGCTAAATTGTTATTATTTTACAATAACAATTCATAATCGTCCGCTCAGGTAGAAAGCAGAATTTTTCAATTTTGCGTTTTATGACCTTTGAAAAATATGTAATACTGTCTTCGATGGTTCAGAATATCCGTTTGTGATTGTGCGTGTCAGAGGAGGAAGAGAAGCAAGGGTCTGTTCCTGTTTATATATGATTTTTGTGCTTGATCATTTCACCAATTTTTACATTTTCAGCTTCTGAGCATTTTCGGCTTTTTCATTCAAACTGCTTCTTTCGGACTTAAGGTACAATTTTAATGCGTTTGTACGATGATTGCTTCGAAGCACTTTTTTTTGTGGTCCGCGCACCATCTCGAGGTGCTCTGTAACGAGTAGCCTGCGTTGAAATCTCTTTACAATATATACTCGTTGGAGAGCCTCAGTGGAGGCAGAAATTAGAACGTATATTATACTATATGGCCACAAGCACTTTCTTGCATAATTTTATACGACATTCTGCTGCCTCATACGCATCAAACAATAGCGAGCGAAGTTCGAGTTGGGTGAAATGCTCGGTCCCTGATCGTTGTATATCTCGTCGAAATATTTCTGCCGCGAATTCGCCTTTGTAATCTCTTCATGATATATGCTCGTTTGCTTTGTATTTACTAATAATCTTTTACTATAAAGAAGGATCTTTTACTATTCTTTCGTGCTCGAAAGAAATAAGTAGCGTGTTTTGCATACTCTTTAGGAAAATTAGGAAAAATCTGTTTTTATTTTATGTTTTTAGCGCAATTGCTAATCTTGTATATCTCATTATTAATTGTACACCCTCAATATTCAATAATTCAGTTCAAAAGTAATTTAAAAGTAGGGATTTTCCCTTGTGATTTGATGTAGTTTATATGGAGGCGCACAACTAAAGAAAATAATATATTTTATATATAGTTATATAGTATTTAACACGTTATATTTTATTACTAAACTTGGACGCATGACCAGACAAAAAGATTTCGTTTTAATTAAGTATTTTAAGCAAGTATTTTTAACGGAATTTTTCCTCTGAATTCCTTCATCGATCCTGCTGAAACTGAAATATAATACAAAGCTTCATCGCTCTCCCTAATTTCATTATTTTTCCGCTTCTCTTTTCATGTGTCAACGTTTGTGTGCGTCGCGTTCAGTGGATTTTATGATGGCCAATGCAACCGGAGCCGGAGGAGTAGACGCCCAGGCTCAGCTTATTCAAAGCGGCAATCCGGCTGCCGCAGCAGCTGCAGCGGCAGCTGCTGCTGCCGTCGCTGCATCCAATGCTACGCCCGCTGCCGCTGCTGCAGCCGCTGCCCAACTGCAGCAGCAGCAGCAGGTACAGCAAGCTATTCTGCAGGTGCAGCAGCAGCAGACTCAGCAGGCAGTAGCCGCCGCTGCTGCCGCCGTTACCCAGCAATTGCAACAGCAAACAACCAACGGCCAGCAGAATGGCAGCAACGGGTCCGGCGAGACTCGCACGAATTTGATTGTCAACTACTTGCCGCAGACCATGACCGAGGACGAGATCCGTTCGCTGTTCTCCAGCGTCGGCGAGATCGAGTCGGTGAAGTTGATACGCGACAAGTCGCAAGCGTTCATGGATCCCTTGAATCCTCAGAACACGCCGAAAGGCCAGAGTTTGGGGTACGGTTTCGTCAACTACGTGCGGCCGCAAGATGCCGAGCAAGCAGTGAACGTGTTGAATGGGCTGCGTCTTCAGAACAAGACAATTAAAGTGTCGTTCGCACGGCCTTCGTCGGAAGCCATCAAGGGTGCCAATCTCTATGTCTCTGGTCTGCCCAAGTCCATGACGCAGCCAGAGCTGGAGGCCATCTTTGCGCCCTTCGGCGCTATAATCACTTCGCGCATTCTGCAGAACGCAGGCAACGATTCCATGACTAAAGGCGTCGGCTTCATACGCTTCGACAAGCGCGAAGAGGCCACACGCGCCATCATAGCACTCAACGGCACTACGCCAAAGAACTGCACCGACCCCATCGTCGTGAAGTTCTCCAACACCCCTGGCAGCACCAGTAAAATCATACAGCCACAGATACCGGCCTTCCTGAACCCGCAACTGGTGCGACGCATCGGCGGCGCCATGCACACTCCAGTCAACAAGGGTTTGGCACGATTCTCGCCCATGGCTGGCGACATGCTGGACATGGTGCTACCCAATGGGTTGGGCGCAGCAGCGGCTGCCGCCAGTACGCTCGCGAGCGGCCCCGGCGGCGCTTATCCCATCTTCATTTACAACCTGGCACCGGAGTCGGAGGAGTCCGCTCTCTGGCAGTTGTTCGGCCCTTTCGGCGCCGTGCAGTCGGTGAAGATAGTCAAGGATCCCACCACAAATCAGTGCAAAGGCTACGGATTCGTGTCGATGACCAACTACGATGAGGCTGCAATGGCTATCAGGGCGCTCAACGGCTACACAATGGGCAACCGGGTGCTGCAAGTGAGCTTCAAAACCAACAAGTCCAAGTAAATGCAGTCGATAGTCGATAGTTTGGAGAGCAGAGCGGCGGAGGGTGAACGCTAGCGGCTGTATTTGTTATTAACGCAATAGAATCGTAGTGGGAAGGGAAGGGGCGCGGAAATCGCTACTCAAGCAGTGGTCCTGGTCCACTTGTCCCTCCGCTAGCGACGCTCCGCTGTAGCCAATGCGTTGCTCTCGCTATTTTATGTAGTCTGTAGAAAAATGTGCTCCAAAGCATAAAGAAGTAGTTTTAAATATTCAGTAGATGTATAAGGTTACCATGAAACAAACCAACAACAACAAATACCGAGGTTTACGACACACACACACACACACACATACACACAGACCTAGAATACCGGAAATAAATCAGTTTAGAAAGACAAACGAACCTGGAACAGCGCTGAGAGCCAAAATGTGTGCCAGCCAATCAACAAGGTGCAACATTTCGCCGAAATCCAGAGAATCCAGAGTTTTTTTAAACTTTGTTGGCCTCATTTAAACTTTGTTTGTTGATGGACTCGGTGCATTATTACTTCAGCTACGTAAAAATCAAATTAAAGCCGAAAAAAGTGATTATCGAGCGAGATAAAGAGAAGTTGCACAGATTTGCAAGGAATCTGCATTTCGAAGAAGTGTTCAGAGGATTATCTGGAAATGCTATGGGTTTGCGGAGTGTTGTGTTGATTGGTTGGAGGATGCAAACTTCCTTTGGAACGAAGACTGGATCCGTGGATCGGGCTCAATCGACTCCGCTCCAGATTCCTGACGAAAGCGTCAATGTAGATGCAAGCACTTGCATTTGGTGGCAGATGCTGTTCCAAAGCGACAGAGGCCAGATTCTGTGTGAGTTTCTGATGTCGAACGTACAAAGAAATCAGCAAACATTAATAAAAACGATCCGCAAAGAAATGTGCATTCTGCAACTTTATTCGACAAAACAAACAACAACCATTTGTAAATTTAATTGCAAGTATAGAAAATATGTTAGTAACTTTATCTTCCACGAGAACCATTGCGAAGAAGTATTCATTTTTTAGCCGAGTCAAAAACCAAAACCCATTCCCAACAACTCGAATTCTTTCAGCACACATTCTAACAGTAAATATCGATGCTAATAAGATTTTGTAACAGCTGCAAAGTTTCAAAATTAACGATTTCCCATTTTTGTTTTTTTTTTTTTGTTTTTCGAATAATAAAGAACCAAAAGGAGGCTGCAACAGTATTATTAAAACAAAAAGAAAACGAAACTAATAATTAACTAGAAATCCTTTTTCCTCGAATTTGTTTAACTTTCTTTCGTTTTGTTTTTCCATTATTAACAACGTGCAAATGAAGTAAAGATGAAAATAGATGATAAAAAACGCAAACGAATACATGAATAACAATAATAAATAAAAAGAAATCGTATTTCTAAAGGGAATTTTGCATGCTTGTGTTGTGAAGTTAGTGAAGAAGGACAAAAAAATAATTGTTGTAGTCCAACAAAACAAAACGAAAAATGTAATACATTCACAATAATTAAGAAAAATGCAAAAAAAGAAATAAAAACAAACACGTTTGTTAGTTTCATACTAACCACGAATAAAGATGGAAGCTTTGTTCACAAAACAACTGAAGTATAACTCTAAGAAAGTTCAAAAAAAAAGAAGAGAAGAGAAAAGATACGTCAAACTGCAAAACAAGCAGACAAACAGAAAAATATGCACAAATATTTCAAGGAATTTTCGTCTTATAGTTAAAATTAATTAATTAAAAATAAATACTCTTTATTTTTTGTATGTATGAACTTTTTTACTGTTGCTGTATTTATCTTATAAGCTATTAAAGAGCCGCAAAACTGTAAATTGGGCATTGGTTGGGGTTCTTTTCGAACATATTCTTGCACTTCTTCCTCTTTCAGTTCTGTTTGCTTTGTTTCGAAACATTTGCACCCCACATACATTTCATTTGAGCATACAAAACAGATTCGATTTAATTTCGCTATGATTAATTCGTTCCAAATTCCATTGAGTTCTCTTTCCAACCGATTGGAAATATTGTGTTTCAATAAGAAGATGAATGATCTTTTTACTTAACAATCGTATATTATTTTTTGTTGATTTCTTTGGTTGTATTTGTTGTTAATTGTATTTGTGTTTTGTGGTAATTAAACGAAGGCAAACAAAAATCTTATAAATTTATTAAATTATTTCATTTAGAATTTTAATTTAAAACTTATTCTTCTCGTCGTCATTTATTCTACAATTAAAATATAATTTATTAAATATTTCCATTAATACAACACACACACACACTCTTACTTTTCATGTTAATATACAAACATTTCGTAATTTTCTAAAAGCCAAACGTTCAACATTCGTTTGGGGAAACTATTTATAAAAATTATTTATATTTTAACAGCCCCACCCACACACAAGTTAGTACTAACGCTGCATATTTATTGCAGCTTTACATTTAAGGAAAATATTAGACATTAAACATAAATAAACTGAGAGCAGACATTCGAAAGTAACATGAGAGCAAAATTAGCTCTAATCTCTAAATAAACATTTGAAATGAACAAAACTTGAAATCTAGTCAGAAAGCAGAAGCAAAAGTAAAGAAGAAGCATTAAAGAAGTAGATTCTAATAAGTAATAAGAATCATCAGCATCAGCATCAGCATCATCGTCATAATTAAAAATGAATACATGAACGAATTAAAGCAAATGAAAGCCGATGATGATGCTGATGGATGAGGATTAATATAAGAAAATTCTGATTTAGTTTTGATTTATACAAAAAAAGAATGCTTCGCTAAAAATTGGTACTAAAGAAACAAAATCAAATGATGCATCAACAAGAAAACAAACACGGGAAAAGCAGCAAAATTCCAAATACAAATAATAATAATAAGTCCAAAGATCTTTTAACTTTGAAGACTAAACTAAATTAAAAACAAAAAAATCTGCTTTTTTGTGCACATTTTTCACTGTCAAAATGAGGAGAAATGAAATGAAAGCACACATGAATTAATTGAAGTTCTCCTCATAAATTGAATTTTATTAATTGTATCTAAAACGGATCTCTCTAAACGAACAATTGCAATTATTTCGAACTCAGTTGAGAAATGAGCAACACTTGAAGAAGATTCGTTGGTTAATCTTTCAACTGACTTCGCTGATTTTTGTTGACGGCGGCGGCGAAAAGTGTGCGCATTTTTATTGTATTCGTATTTGTATTTGTACAAATGTTTTTTGTTTGTGTGAAAATGTTTCTGTGCAATAGTTATGCGAAAATGAAGCATCTCAGAAAAGGGTTTTTCTAAACTTAATATTTACACGAAAACTATAAGAACTAAGAATGAAGAAACGGGCGTTGAAAACAAAACAAGAAAAACTCGGAAATCGAGAACACATTCAAAACACTTCATTAAATTTTAAGATATTCTTATTAAGATAAAAGAGTCGTCTAATGTACATCGCAGTACATGAATATTTTCAATTTAATAGAATTCATGCAGCAGCAAGAAGCACAACAAGGCATGCAAACAGAAGTTTCCGTTTTTAAAGCTTAGCACGAAATGAGATCGGCGAGAAAAGCGAAGAAGAGCGTATTAAATGTTAATGGAATAGAATGGAATTTGATCAGGCATTCATTGTGAACGAATGTCACTTAAACACAGCAGTACAAATTCGAAGCTAACAGCAACAAGAAAATTGTAACAGAATCACGTGGGTTGCTTTTTACCATTAAATGTATTAGAAATAGACAGACAGCAACACTCTAATTAGTTTTATCAAACACTTTGCTTCTAATTTGAATCGAAAGATTATTTGTTATTTATATTTAACGAACTTGAAAAAGAGCAGCACTCATTCATTCATTCATGGATACAGAATTTGGTTGAATTTATAATAATTACATTTAATTAAAGTCCACTTTACTTTTCGGTTACTTTTTCATTTTTAATTACTAATATTAATAAAGATTTTTTGGGTTTTATTATTATAGTTTTTATATATTTTGGTTTTGGTTTTTCGATTAATTATATTGAATTACATTTGTCAAAGTGTTTCTTGATACTTTACTTTATAAGAAATCAGTTTAATTTTGTATCTCGCTCTAGTTTTAAGTTTCATATATTTTTTGAGCTAGATTTTTAGTTGCTGGAAAAGATGGAACAAAGCAGAAAAAGTAAAAATAAGTTTTAAAGACGAGCCAAGAGCAGGCAAATTGCTAGGATTCGATTGCTAATTGAGTTGAATTATGAATAAAAATGCATTCAAGTTAATTCCTAAAATTAATTTTAAATTCCAAAAGAAAGATTTGCAAAATATTATTTCAACTCTGAGTTAATTATTAAGTTACCTACATTTTTGTAAAATTGAAATTTTTCTGAATACTACATTCATTGTTACAAGCACATTTCAACAGAAATTGTCCAACAGTAGCTCGGACAACCACCATCAGCTAAACATTGATTGGAGCCCAAGCGAAATGGGCGAGTAGCTGTGTAACGAATTTGAAGCGCAACGTAACTGAGTGAAGGTGGACGAACTCGAAGTCGCAGTGTGACGAGTTTCTTGCGGAGCTACTCGTTCATTTCGGTTGGACTCGTGAAAACCCAATTAGAAGAAGTGGAATTGGTCTTAGCGAAGTATGTACCAGCGATTGAACATGCTATTATTTCGCTTATTTCGGTAATTTTTATATTTATTATTATATTTTCTATATTTTGACTCCTGAATTTTTTTAACATTTTTTTTTTGTGTTTGTTTTCAATAATCAGTTTTTTTTTTGTGTAAGCGTGTAGAAACTAAAAGCAAAAATTAGCCCACGAAACGAAAGGTGGATAAATGTTTAATTCATATCTAGAGCTAGAAAACATAATTGTTTTTATTTCATTGTGTATTCCTGTAGTTTAATTTAACCAATTTAAGTTATATCCAAAAATAATTAGCGATAACAATTCCAATGTCGGAATCAGCAACGTTTACATTATTTCAATTGATTTTTCATATTTTATTTTTCATAATGTTTATGTATTTTCTGTATCTGCTTTCTTTCGAAAAATTATAATTTTGTATTTAATTTTTGGCGAAATTTTGTGTACTATTTTTATTTTATTATTTCAAAAGTATGATTAATAAATTATCAACAACTATTTAAAATAAATAAAAAAACACATGTATAGAGTATCAGACAGAGACAGAGAGAGTGAGAGAAAGCGATAAAAACCTACAAGATTATGCAGAATATTTTTTGTTTAATAAAAACTATTTTATTTGTCATTTTTACAAATTTTGTTTTTATTTTTAACCATGATTTGATTTGGTTTGTTGTTGCATTCATATTTATTTATTTACTTGATTTGTATTTCTTCGTAGAAAAGTTTTTCATTTTCCTTTGTGTATGCATTTGTATTTTCGTTTGTGTTTCCGATATCCTCCTTCCCCTGCCACGCCTTAATTTGGTAAGTTTTCTATGTTTTCGTTTGTTTGTTTGTTTGTTTGTCCTTCAGTTTTCAGTTCAGCTGCTTAATCACTTTAGTAGTAATTGTAATTTACCGTTATAGTTTGCTTTTTATTCTTGTACTCCTTCTCGCGCGGTTTCGTTTCGTGTATTGGAATTTTCTGATGAAAAGCACAGATCTGATTCGCTCTTCGGATTCCAAGCGAGAGAAGAGAAGCTGCTCACCTCGAGTGCGTACTTTAAAAATGGCGACAATCTGTCGCTGCTCTTCTGTGCTCCAGGCGTTGCAGATGTGTTCTCAATGAATCCTTCTCACTTCAACACACTTCGAATGTGTTGTGCTGCATGGCGTTGTTCTTTTTTTTCAATGATCTCAAACAACGCTTTCTTGTTATAGACTGAATTTCTGTGAACTTCGATTTGTGTCGAGGTTCCTTTTTGTTTTAATTTTCGTTTTTATTTATCGTATTGAATAAATCTGTGTACTTAAATTTGTTTAGTATCCAAATTTAATTAATGAAAAAATTAAAAGTGTGAAACTAAAGGAGAATTATTCCTGGATATTAAAATTATACTCACTCTGTTCTAGTCAATAAAAAGGGCGTTATGAAACGGTTTATTTCCCCTTTAAAATGCCCCATAAAATGAAGTAAAATTTTAAAACCAATTAAAAATATATTAAATAGAATTTAATTATATGTAGATGCAAGCAAAAAGAAATCGTACCAAAGCTTAAGTTTAATATTTAATTTATTAATTAATATCTTGAGCAGTTAGAGTTAAATGTATTTATTATAATTTGTTGCAATTTTCCAAATATTGGAAAATTAATGAATGTTTTGCCGAAGAAGGACATTCCAACCGACTAACATATTAATTTTACAACAACAACAAATACTCATGAACAGCAAACGCAATTAATTTTATTACTTAAACAATATTCCATTCCGTATAAAAGATTTCATTTAGTATTTAGTATATATATTAGTATTTATTTTAATTACACATATTTAGCTTAAAAATATACATATTTATATTTATTCACTTTCCATTAATCATTATTGATTTGAAATGCGACAAATATTTCGATTATTATGAAAATTATATTTGTATTTATTGCTAAATTATACGATTATTTTAAATAACTGATGGTTTATTGAAGAGCAGCAACAAAGAGAAAGCAAAAGCACCAGAATACTTAATTTATTGATTACTATTTAATATTTACTGCGAATTCAAACCTTTATAAAACATATATCTACATATATCTCAAGCAAAATAAGAAAGAAAATGTATTTAAAAATATTGTTTTGAGTTTTTTATTTCCTTATAATAGATAAACTTTGTAAACAGCCTTCCTACTTTTTAATATTTCATCTTTTCTAATTATTTTCGTCGTTTGTCTTCTGTTCTGTTCATTTATGTTACTCTGTTTTCGTCACTCGTACTTTTTTAAATTGCACTTTGTTTTATTCTTCCTTAAACAATAATAGCAACATTGTTGTTTTTCTTCTTTTTCCTGGTTTTGTTTCGTCTCCTTCGTTCCTTTAACTTTTTGCCTCTTCCGTTTCGTTTAAAATACCTTTTTATGTATTGTTTGATCTGCGTTTTCTGTCTGCGAGGCAAAATATCAACACTTTCGTCTACTTTGTCATTTCATTTTCTTTGTGTTTCTGTAATCAACGTTGTTTTCCGTTCTTTTCTCTATTTTACTTCTTCGCCGAGGCAGTCTTCCTCTTTTAGATTGGCTTCAAACCAAAAAACGTTGCCAAGCAACTCGTCAGCTGCAGTTCGCTGCTTGAAATCTCAACATTAGAATTATAATTTTCGAAAAAGAATATTGGAAGTTGTTAATTTATTGAAATTATTTGCATTTATTTCAAATTGTTTATATTTTAGTTGTTGTTATTCCTTTCCTCTCGTTGCGCTAATGTTGCTACTGTGCATTTTCATTTCAATAATAACTTTAGTTCGTTTTTTTTTGTTCTTTGTTAGTAGCTTCGTTTTCAGTCGTTTCGTTTTCGCCTTGTGGAAACCGCACCGAAGTCTGATTTTTTCCGCGGTAGGTTCGAGTCTTCGCTCTGATTGCTAATTTTCAGAAAGTCTCGCAGAATTGTGTATCAGTTTGTTCTTTAAACGTATTTGTTTTTTGGTGGAATCGTGATTAATTTCTAGTGCTTAGATGATTATTTGTTGTTTCAGAATTAAACAAGTTATTGATTACTCGTATTTAATTTTTACGTTGCGGTGACGGTTTGGTTGCTTGTAATACTTGTAATAAGAAGAAGCAAAGCAAAACAGCGAATCCAGTAAGAAATCTGCTACTATTTTAAATACCTTTTCTTTTCTTTACGTTTTCTGGAGTACAAATGAAACTGTTACGAGGAACCTGTCGTTGATTTCTTTAGTGTAAACGCCCAAAATGCTTTTTACTTTATCTGGTTTGTTCTAAACGACAGCAAAAAGTAGAAGATTTTACGCATTCACTGTGAAATAGCGTTTTTGTTTTTTTTGAAATGTCCTTTTATTAAAAATGTTGAAGATTCTTTTGTTTAATAACCGTTTACTAACAGTTGTTGTACGTTGATAACATACAAAAATTGCAAACGTTAGTTTTAGTTTTTCCAGCAGTTAGTTTGAATTAATTGGTTAAAAGAACAACAACAACAACAGCAATAACAAAAAACGCGGTTGCAAACACATTTAACATATGTTTCTTAAAACTTATATTTTCGGTAAGTAAATTTTTGATTTTTATCATTATAATTATTGAATTGTTAAACTAATTGAATTGAATTATTGAATATTTGTTCGATTTTCGTATGTTGAAATGCTTGTTTTTTAATGATAACATTATTCTGTTTCGTATTTCTCTTTGAAGTCAGCCAACAACAACAACGCATTTACATCCGATGATTTAATATTATTATGATTATGAATTCGTTGATCTGAGATTTTTCATATGTGTGCTTGTGTGTGTATATATTGATTATATTATTACTCAATTTGCTTTCATTTGTGTCTCTTTTCTCTTCGTCTTTTCTCTTTATTTGCAGGAATGAGCAATAGAAAGTATCAATTACGATTACGATTTCATTTTGATTAATGATTTAATTTTGTTGTCTTCGCCCAGCGACGATTTCTTAGAATTGAAACTGAAAGAAGTAGTTAACAAGCTGTGAACTAATGACGCCTCCAGTCGACATACATAAATGCAACATATGTATAAAACTAAATGTATAATGTAATCATTTTTACACAGCGCAAACTTTCCTGGATATGTTAAAAAGCAGCCTTTTTTTAAATTCTGCTTATTTGTGCTATAATAATCTAATTTATATCTTAATGTTTTCCATAAATATTTCATTACATGATTCACACTTTTGTAGTTAGACGTATAGTTAAGTACATTAACGGTAATCTTATCCGTCTGAATGGGTCATGACTTACTTAGAATCATGAGGACAGCCTTATTCGGAACTCGTGCGGTCGCCCTCATGATACCAAGTAATTCGCCAATTTGTGTACTTTTTCGTTTCAGTATTTCGCCCAGGCGAATGTAAGAAATTTTATGATTAATGTTTATGTTTCTTCTTGTAAATGATATCAATTTAGTTTAATATTGACATTGTACTGTATTATTATTATTGACGATTTCATGTAGTTGATAATTTTTCCGTTATATAGTGCGACCCTTGCAGCACTTCCGCAATCATAGCAGTGATGCCAGCCTCTTCGTCGTCTTTAGAACAATAAGGAAAGATTTACTACGCATTATTATTTACCGTAGGGAAATAGAGAGAAAGGAAGAGCAAAAGAGTGATTGAGAGAGAGAGTGTGTGTGTGTGTGTGTGAGAGAGTGGTCAGTTTTGTGGTAATATTTTATGTAAATGTGAATACTTTCTAAGTGCCGACTGTTCTATTGAATTATACCAGTTCTGTTTTATTGTAACTAGCTTAATTGATCTTAAATCAAGTTGTATGGAATTTATTTTGAAGTCATTTAATTACCAGAATTTGCTTATTGCTAAAAGTTATAAAAACTCATTAATTTCTAATTTTATTATTCATAAAATTATTATTATTATTATAAGTATTTTTATTATTATATTCCACAAAATGCATCGATTTTGTTGCTTTATTAATTTATGTTATACATTAAATTATTAATTACACACACTTTAACGTTTTGCTTAAATTATTTCGTGTTAAAAATGAAAGTGTTTAATTTGCAATTCCCCTTTTACTATTTTAATATGAATTCTTTAATTTTTTCATGAATCAATAATTATATATTTTAATTAGTTTTTTTATTGAGTTTTACGTTAATAATTAAAACTAAAAAATATCTTTCGAAGGAATATAAACTAAAAAAATTAAACACAGATTAAAAAATTAAGTACAAACTAAAATAAAAAGTTGTGAGGAGACGTACATAGATAATAAGAAATCTTATAAGACTGAAGAAAATCCAGGAACCAAAAGACAAGAGAGTAAGTGCGTGAGAGAGTGTGAGAGAGAGGAAGAGAGAGTTGAAATTGTGATATGCTACATTGTGATATAAAATATTTACATACATATTATATTTATTTATCTAGATTGTGTATTATAATAAACGTTATTATATTAATAGTTAAAAAAGACAAATAAAATAATTTTACAGCTATTATGGAAAAAAGAAGTTAAGGAAAAATGAATAGCGAAAAAAGAAAGAAAAAATAAACGAATGTATTTTGTGCACACTTGTAAAAAATTTTTTTAATAAAAATATATAAGAAACAGACCTTATTTATTTATTAATGGTCTTAACGCTGAAAGAACAATTTTCTTTTACTGTAGAAAGCATAATTAAATTTTAGCACAAATTTTAGAGGGAATTTTCAGTGTACGAATGTACATATGAATAAGAAAGTAAAATATCGAATTTAATATTGAAAGATATTTGGTGCATATGCAATATTGAAATGTAATAACAATGAATATTTTTTATATTAAAATATTTACACGCATTTACATTTAAACCCCTAAGCAGCTAAGCCATCGCACTCCTTCGCAAATCACTACAGGCCCATCTTCCTCTCCTTCCTACTGGACACTGGAGAGACCTCTACCAGGGGACTCTCTCTTAAATCATACACAGGCTTTGCAATTCTCAGCACGCCATCAAAAAGGCAATTCATTTAGGAGCGCACTACATAGTATGGTATCCAAAACTGAGAAATCCATTGCGCACAAAGGGTATATTCAGGAGCCTTTTTGACATTGAAGGATCGTTTAATAAAGGAGCAATAGAAGCTGCTCTGAAGTGCAACGGCGTGCTCAGTGATATAATTGAAGGGATGGTATGTATGCTGGAAAGCAGAATAGTAAGTTCGACCATGGGCGCAAGCACTCTCCTTAGAAGCGTCACACGAGGTATACCACAGGGAGGAGTTCTCTCACCCGTATTATGACTTGTGGTGGTTGATGCTATAGGTGTCAAAGCCATAGCTTATGCTGATAACAGGTAAATTCTTACCTACCATCAGTGTACTTATGACGAAATCTCATGCGGAAATGGCAAGGTGGGTGGACAGAAATGGTCTCAGCACAAACGTGGCTAAGACCTCTCCCCTCCTCTTCACAAGGAAGTACAAGATACTAGACTTCAGAAGGTCCAGTCTTAAGGACCCTGTTGTCTAATTATGTGACCTTGCATTCTTCCTGAGCAGGAAGTTAACTTGGAAAAGGAATGTAGTCGAGCGAACCAGTTGCCAGCCAGTTGCTTCATGTTGTAGCAAGCGGTACAGAAGAGCAGCAATCTAAAAATCAAAATTTAAAATAAAGTAAGGTTCAGAGATGTGCAGCTATGAGCATTACAGGATCTGTTATGCATATCTGTTATGTAATGCGGCTGCATATCCTCCCCCTTGACAAGTTCATTCTGAGTTTGGCAGGGACCAGTTTCCACTATAAATAAAATTTCTTCTGAGAATTAGTTCGAGTTTTCATGTTATTTTCACATTTTTTTTATGGAATAGAAAAAGTCCACAAATTTGTTCTTCTCTTTGAACACTCTTATTTAATGCCTACTGTCTTATTTGCAATTCAATATAAAAACAATTTTTTGTGTTTCTCTGTATATTTATTAGCATATCTTTTAGTTATTTTTCATTAAAATTCTTTATATACATACAATAAAAAGTAGTTAAAAAGAACATCAACTAAAAATCCAGATTTTTAAAATTGATTTCTTAATATTAAACATATTTTATAGTCGTTTTATAATTTATTATTAAAAAATATCAAAAATACTAAAGCAAAAAAATAATTTAGTTTTCGTATATAATATTAAATTTCTAGTTTTGAAGGTAAAATGGAAAATCAACGCGTTGGGTATTTAGTAAAAACATCACGGCTAAACATAATCCAAAACAAAAAGGAAACTGAGAATCAAAAAAAGAAAACAGTGAAAAAAGAATGAACAAAAGGGCAGAAAACTCCGCTAGTTTCAGTTTAAGTTTTTAAATATACAAAGTGAATCTTCCATAAAAAAATCCAAAATATACATTTTAGGAAAATAAAAAAAAAATGAATTAAATGTGAGCCTTTGGCTTTTTAATATTATCGTTAAGAGTTCAGGAAAAGCAACGATTACTTTCTAAATGGACTTTAAAGTGCTTGCATTACGGTTGTCATTTTGTGTATAGCCTCATTCTATGAATCACGGTGACTAAATCAAGTCACGGCGTCGTAAGCAAGTCATTACAGTAAACAGAACGTTACATGGTTGTGGTTTGCTGTTGGTAGATTAAAATTTGCCAACACTGTATTACAGTGACTGTAAGCAATTTAAATGTCAATAAAAAAAACTATTTCAAGCATCTTGCGTTTTATTGTTATACCCTACATGCAAAGAAATGAGGGTATATTCACTTTGTGCTTCTGTTTGTAACCCATTAAAGGAGGCGTAGTAGGTATGAAAAAGTATATTCTCATTAAGTGTCACCTGTAGATTTAGCCATAATTAAGTTAATAGGCAAATTTGTGCAGAAGAAATAACAAAATTACATGCCACGTGGAATCATGCAGATTGAATATTATGTTTAAAGAACTTACAAAAATAAATAAATAAATTGTAAGCACTGTATGTTTTAAACAGATCGTTTTTCAGCCAATGATTATCCTAGCTTACTTGACTGTTTCATTGTGTCGGATTTATCACTTGTTGAACTTTTTGACCAAATTTACTCTTTATCTGAGCATGATTTGCTGTTTTGCACCTTGAGTATTTCCATGAGTCCTAGCTCTACTGAAACGTATTTTTCTTTTTATGACTTTAAGTCAATAGACATCCAGAATTCATATTATGAGGCGAGTATGGTTCCGTGGAATAATATTGCGTTGGTCTGCCCCACTGTGAATGATAAAACAACAATGCTAACCCAGTTCATTAGTGACTTGTTTGTCAAGTGTGTGGCTGTTAGAACTGTAAGGACAGGTAATTCTGCATGTCCTTGGTTCACGAAGGAAGTTTTGAAAGCCATACGAGAGCGAAACAAGCTTCGTTATCTCTGGAAAAGAAACCCTTCGGCGGAGAGATGGGAAAATTACATGCATGCACGAAATAGTTCAGTTCGTCTTATTAGGCGGACGAAGACTGTCTTCTTTAGATCCAAACTTAACACTTCTCTGCCGCCCAAAGTTCTCTAGGATAACCTATTAAAGTTAGGAGTTTATAGCAACAGTAACTACGATGCTGCAAATGGTGCTCTTGACCCCAATCTTTTAAATGAACATTTTATTTCTCTTAATTCTACAAACATCAGTATTGACATTACTTTTCCTATCATAGCTCCCACTAATAACTCCTTATGTAGTTTCGAATTTACTGCTGTATGTGAGTCTGAAGTATCTAGGACGCTGCTAAGAGTTAAGTCTCATGCGGTCAGTGTAGATGGGGTGCACCTCAAATTTGTTATCGTAGGTTCATTTACCCATATTATAAATCATTGCTTTACGACATCTACTTTTCCTAGTTTGTGGAAAAATGCATTTGTCATTCGCTTACCTAAGAAAACGAATGCTGTTGTGCCTGCTGAGTTTAGGCCACTAAGTATTTTATCTCGGCTATCTAAAGTACTTGAAATGCTCATGGCTGATCAAATTTCTAAATACTTATCTATAAATAAGCTATTAGACGCCAGTCAGTCTGGGTTCCGTGCTGGACAAAGTTGTACCACTGCAGTCCTTAAAGTCTTAGACGACATCAGACCTTTTTACGATAATGGAATTGAAACCTTATTGTGCATGCTGGACTTCTCTAAGGCCTTCGACTTAGTCAATCATCGTATACTCTGCCGCAAATTATAGCATCTCTTTGGTTTTGGTGTTAGTGTCGCTGGTCTCATAAAAAGTTATTTATGTGACAGATATCAGTCAGTTAAGTGGTCAAATGGGCATTCTCACTTGAAAAGAATCTGCAGTGGTGTACTGCAAGGTTCTGTTCTAGGACCCCTACTCTTCTCAATGTTTCTGGATGATATTTTTCATATTTGCAAGTATTCGTCACTTCACGCATACGCGGATGATATTCAGGTGTACCTGTCTAGTAAGGACAATCTTAGAGAGGATTTGGTAGCTAAGCTAAATGAGGACGATGATATCAAGTAAGCTCAATCCATTGAAGTCATCTGTTTTGCCCACTTCAAGGTATAAGTTGTGCTATTGTGACATTCTGATATATCTTTTGGTGGCAATAAGTTAAAAGTTGTACAAGTGGCTGTAAGTTTAGGCTATCGTATTAATGCGTCCTTGAGTTGCGTGGACCACATTAACAATGTTGTTAAAAATATTTATTTCATTCTCAGGAATCTTCGGTCCTCTGCTTTTTGCACTCCTACTGTCATTAAACGGAAGCTTGTTCTGCAGTTAAACGTCCCTTTAATCACATGTTCGAATGCTATCTACAATAAGCTTGAATCGCGATCTCTCCACAAGCTCTATTTTGCTTTTAATCATGCAACCAGGTACGTGTAAGTGTCTTCGCAACTTTGACCACTTAGGTGCGCTTAGGTCTGTTATTCTAGGCTGTGATATTAGTGATTGCCTCAAAGCTCGTACCTGCATTTTTCTACATAAAATTATTCATTCACGCACTCCTGCTTATCTATTTCATAAATTACTATTTAGTCATTCGCTTAGAGGCCTTATGTTAATTATCCTGGAATATAGTTGCTGAAACTCATCGAGGTTGTTTTTTATCAGGGTCGTTCAAGCGTTCCATAGGTCACACTGTGATGTTTCTCTCTATCTCTCCCTCCTTCTCTCTCACTATTTCTCTTACTCTTTCTTTGTTTTTTTTTCTTTTTTATTTCTTTCTTTGTTTTCCTTTTTTTCACCTTTAATTGAAGATAATATAACTTATATTTAATGTATTCTTGAGTGAATTTTGTACTACAAAAGAAACTTTTCGGTTCTTATTGTACAGCCATTGTGGATTTATACAAATAAATACAAGTGAAGTTAAACATCCTTTTTTATATAGTCTTATTAAAAAAATATTCCTTTTCTTAATTTCATTTGTTATATGCTGAATTACATTTGATTAATTTACAATTGAAAATAGTGTAACCGAAATGGATTTATAGATTGTCAAAATTGCTTTTTTCGTATCCACGCTAAGTTCGGTGTGGGGCGTTTACACGATGATCACAGATCAACAATTATAATGCATTTGCGGCTTGAAAATTTCTAGAGAGGATTCTTCGTTTCTTTGCCATGATCGATGAGCTTTCACATGATCGGAGCTTAAACCTCAAATGACGGTACTTCATATGTTATTTTAAAGAAGAAGAAATTTTTCTACAAAAGTTTGGTTACTTTAAAGAACAAGAAATTTTTTCTATATAATTTTGGTTCGCTTCGACGATAACTGTTTTTAGAAATATATTTCAGGGAGGTTTTAAGTTAGGAAAGTTAAAATACGTCAAATTTGCACCCTTAATAAGGCCTTGGTTCGAATCATAGATTACTAGATAGGACCATTCGCCGCTTCAAAAAATCGGTTTGACATTTGATCGTTTGGTATGTTGAACTCACGTATACAATACTTGAGGAGTACCACATTGTTGTTCTTGTTTCTTTATCAATCAATGTGTACGATTTCTTAACAGTGCAACCGTTGTGCTAAAGGTTTTTAGAGCACCAACTAGGCCAATACTGTATAATTTCCAACTATTTTGTAGCAATTTATATTCAGTTTCATTTATATTTTTCTGCTAACATCATTCTAAAATATTTTCGCAATTAGGCGCATAATCATGTATTTATAACATAAATGTTTTGATTACCGGCTGCATTTATAGGAAATATAACGATGCAAATTAGGAAATGCTGTCTAAAATGTGATAGAATATATTTATTAACATTAAAACTATATTTTATCACTGACCGTACAACATGTTATATGGTTGTGTTATATAGTCAGTGGTTTTATACATGTTTTTCACGAATAAAAAACATAATATTTATAATATTTAATCAGACGTTTCGATAAACAAACCCCTTAAAAAAAATTTTCCATGAGTGCTTGCTAAAAAATTTTTGCGGCGAGGCTACATTCGAGCAAAAATGCATTAGTGTATAAAGGAGATTTTCGAGTGTCTCATCTACTAATCTATGGTTCGAATTACCTCCGATCGTCGTGTAAACAATTTGTAATCAACGTCAATTATGTAACAAGACTTACCAATTGGGAGCGAATTTCTCCAAATTTGCATTCTTCCAATAGGGACGTAATTCCTGCAGCAGAAAAGACACGGGCATTCCATGGATGTTGCCTGACTCCGAAGTGAGGTGCATGTTGATGTCCGCATGGGCGTCGATCCACACCAGCGAAAGGTCGCACGAATGTTGCAGACTGCCTGCCACAGAACCTGTCAAAGAGCACAATTGTCAGTCGAGTCACGCGAGTGCGAATGTCACTTGTCAAACCGAAGCCGATGGCATGGTCCCCGCCAATTGTCAAAACCTGATCGTTCTCCTGAAGAATTTCTTGGACCTTTGCGACCAGAGCGCGATTGCATCCCATGAATTCGCCGTAGTTCTTCATATTTTGGAAACTGAAATTTGTTTCATTTGAAGCAGGTTTGTACTGTAGATTGCCATAATCTCTAATTTCTAATTGACCTGTGGATGGACAAAGATGCAGGGGAAACTATTGAGAACTCAACATACGAGTTGTTTGTAAAGAAAGAAATTAATAAATTTAAATCTAACGGATGCCTTCATATATGGTGATATATACAGCCATCAGGCTCAATATTTAACGTATAGAACATTATTTTCTATAACTTCTTTACATACTTATAGATGAGTACTTCTCGATAAGAATTTCAGCTTTTCAGCGGAAACAAAAATTAAAAATTTCCGTTTTATCTCCGATTACCGTTACAATGAAGACATACTTATTAATTTCATGATAACAGGCATCTATAAAAACTATGGTGCTGTTCGTCGTGTCAATCACGGTTTTTTTGGTATAGCAATCAAGAAAAAGACTTACCCATTTTTATTTTTATTATATAACAAGACGATAAAGATTTACGATTGAATGAATATAAAGTAAGTAAATTGCAATTACGAAAGTCATTTCAGAAGTGTACATATATGCATGAAAAACGGTTACAAACACTGTACCATTCGAGGCGGCTTTCAGTTTCTGCAGCAGGCCGAACTGACGAAGTATGTCAGGCGCCATTTCCACGCCCTGCTTCATCTGACCCTTGCAGAAGGGCACCCCCAAAATACCCAGTTTTGTGATGGTCTGTTTACTTAAAGTTTTCAACATAGCTTCGCAATTGTAAATTTAAGCGCAAATTTCATTTCCTTCCTAGTTTTAAAGTGTTTCAGGCTTTAGAGCAAAGCAAATATTAGTGTTAATTGCTTTTGCTTCTGATTCACTATATTTTATTCACTTTTACTCAATATATTATACTGTAACGCTCATTCCGGGACATCTTTCCCTGATTTGGATTCTGTTAAAATTTTGCCACGTGACGTGGCGCTTGAAGAGCTGATCGCGAGCCACCTTTCGCCAGATTTTCACAGATCGTCTGATCAATGATCATGAATTTCTTTCTCAACTAGCGTTTTCTCTTTTTCTACTTCGAAGGTCACCGAATTTATATTCTTCAATGCTTTATTTGTTTGTGATAAGAAATTGCAAAGACATAATTTTTTTTTTGATAACCTTTCCCATTCAATTTCACTATGATTAGTGAATTACTTTAGTTGCGTACAGTCACATTAACATACATTATTAAAAAAAAATATTTTCGAAAAATAAATACGGTTACTGATGCTCTATATATAAGTTGCGTCAGTTCCAAATTAGTAAAAGTGGTCTCTCGATTCTGCGCCTTCTTTTAAATACTCAGCGTGTTCCATAAAGCGAAAGCTTTCAGTTCCTTCTCAATATTGTTTAAAATTAACTTTTAGCTATAGATCTTATTTAAGGTAATTTACTAACCAACATTTTAAAACCAAGTCCTTAGAAGTTCTGCAAGCATTCAATAAAAAAATAAAAAACTTGCTGTAGTAGAATTGTAGTAGTTATCGACTCTTCTGCTATACACGAATTTCCTTCGAGAGAAATTTCCTTTTTGCAACTATCTCAGGAAATAATTCGCAGGTGCAGAACTGCGAATTGAGCTCTTATTTAAAACAGAGGATGTTTTCCCCTCAGTTCATTAAAACGACGTCTTTTCTTTTGACGCGTTCAAGTGAAGCTGGAAGCATCATCATCATCATTTCGTATTTTAATTGTTCCATTGTTAATTTAATCGAATGCCCAAAAGTATGCTATTAAGCTCCTGGTTGATTTTTGCCTACAACAGTTTTGAGTTATGCATGAAATTTGAGAAATCCCACAAGAGAATGTAATTTGGCACCACCGATTGCATCCAAAAAGGAAGGTACACAACTCCAAGGTATCCATGTTTACTAAGTCTCAAATACATAATTTCAACTTTCTGCGAATCTCCGGTTTTGAGTTATGAACGATACTTACACACTAAAAACTAAGCAAAACGGACTCATGAATAGTCAAAACGTGTATTAACATTAAACTTTAATTGATTTGATTTTTGCAATTAAATATAATAATATTATATAATATAAAGGAAAAATCCGCCTGAACATAAACAGCGATAATTTTTTTGGGTGTAGCCAAATCAAACTTTCATGGCTGCTGACGTAATTTCGGCAAATGCACTCATTGTATACATATTAAGGTGCTCAAAAATTGAGTGGCCGAATGGCTGCTCATGGGCGACGCTGATTTAGTCTTAAGATTTATTATTATTATTATTCCTCTTATTGTGTAACTTCTTAATTTGTTATTGACAAGTATTTATTGTTGTTTTTCGTTTTTGTTTTTCGTTTTAAATTTACAATTAATATGCTATATGTTATGCTATACTATGTTTTAAATAAAGTAAATAAATAAATAAATAAATAAATTGGACATCGAAATTGGCTTTTGGTAACGTTTGCATCGAAGGACTCATCTTTAAAATAGCCCTATACCAGTTCTATTATCGCTTGGTCAAGCCCATCTGGATTCTTGATTAATATGTAGAATCTTATTCTCCAAAATCGACAACGAAGTCTACCGCAGCCGGAGTTCCGCAATGGACGAAGTTAGTTCAAATCCTCATCAGGATATTTACCTCAGATCAGCCTTGTAACTTAATTTTGATGCAACCGAAGAAGCTGAGCTTCAAGTGGAGTAGCACGTAACTCACAATCGGCTTACTAAATAGCAGCGGCGTGAAGAGTAACTACTTCTTTCTATTTCTGTGTTGCTCCCTCACCCGTTCTGCCCTCTACACCTCACTCACTCCCTATCGCACTCTATCTCTCCTCCCATTCACAATGCCATTCCCCACACGCCTCCCTCGCCAAACACTCAGTGTAAATAGTGAATTAGGAAACGAACCTATTATATATTCTGTCAGGTTCGTTTCCTAAGTTTTTATTCGTCCGTTTCTAAAACTGTGGGTATAGCGCATATTCAGTTTTCGTGACACCAAAATAGACAGTGCGTTGTCTTCACCAGCTGTTTGACGACGAGTAGTCTTTCTGGCTTGCAAATGGTGTCGCGCGGTTGAAAAAGACACCGACAACATCTATATAAAAACTAAAAAAGACTGTGAATCAGGGTAATAGTCAATGATGTGATATGTCAAGAACAATGGTGCACAAGTGCAGTTGAGAAGGTACCGTTTGCCTGTGTAGTAGTTTCGAAAAAGGAGTTCTTCTTATTCAATAATTATCAAAAGCGACAGCATGAATTCTTTCCTTCTTCCTTTGATTATTATGTATACGTTTTCTAAGTAAAAATATTATAGTAGTTTTGGGTTTAGTTGGTTTTTATTTACATAATAAATGGTTTATATAGAGATTCATAACAAACGATATATATTTCTGTTTGTTGGGTTGTGAGTATTGTGTTGTTATTATTTCTGTTCTGCTCTCCTATTTCTTAGTACTTCTTTCATTTATTTATTTATTTATTAGTGAAGACATAAAAGTCAATTCTTTTAGAGTTCTATCGGTGCCTGCACAGTTAATGATTTCCTATGGCGTTATTAGCTTGATGACACCATTTATTGTTCCTTATTTGGTGAAGTTGTGTTTTCCGAAAGGCATTCCTCTTTTCCCAGCAGTACTACATCTGAGAAGCACAAAATTAGCTCAGAGTTGTACCTTAGTTTCCACGTTCTTTCCACGATATAAGTCGTTAAAATCTTCTACATGAGATGTGTTATTGTGTTTGTGGTTTTAAAAGTTATTGGGATCTACATATATATATATATATATAAATAAGTACTACAGTCATAAAATTTTGATTTAGGTCCATTTCTGAAATTTGTAACGTCAACTCGTCGTTTTTTGGAAGCCGTATTTTTTCTGTTGAATTTATTATATTAAGTTTTAAGCTACAGGTCTAAGGTTTTCAGTTTGTTCTTGTTCAACTTTCGTAAGACGTGTGGTTAATTTGTGGTTTAGTTGTTGATTTTGAAAGATATGTTAATATGGATAAAGTGTCCTGCGTCGTAGTTCGTTGTCCAGCTCTGCGAGTTGGTGCAGGAAACCATCGTTAGGGCGAATGTCGCGATGCATGAGAACCTTGCGTATGGCGTCCACGGCGAGCATACTGCGATAAATCATTAGGTAAGCGAGGACGCAGGTCGCCGAACGGGACATGCCGACTAAGCAGTGTACCAGAATCTTACCTACAATATTAGAGAAAGAGTAAAATTAGAGATAGAAATTAAAGAGTCTTATAGCTGGTCCATAAACGTGAATTGTACAAACAAAATCATATGAATTGGTCGTCTGCCCCATTTGATATTACTTTGTCCATCAAACTCTATTCAAACTAATTCCAGTTGGACTTAAATCTAATCTCATTTCTAACCCATCTCATCGTATTTGAGTAAATATAGTCTCATCTAATTCCCCTCACACACATTTGATAACTTTTACTTTATATAGTAACCTAATCTCATTTTTTAATTGCGATACTTTTCGATACCATTTCCATCCCAGATCATTTCATCCCACTTGCTGCCGTTCGTCGCCCCGTTCGATATAGTATTGACCTATCGATGCCTACTCTGTCGAGTCTAACCATTCAGTCCCATTTCACGACTTGTTCTGGTCTTTGATCTTAATTTGTGGTAATTTTTTAGCAGTTGTCCACTCACCACCGCTGTTCAGAGCGCTGTCGATGAACTTGGCGGCAACGTAGAAGTACCGAGCGATGTCTGTGGTCGGCTGGTCCATCATAGGAAAGCCCATGTATCTGAAATAGATGCTTGTTTTTCAGCACCCAAGAATAAAGTCACGAAATATTCAGCATTGAACAAACCTTATGTTGGGCATATCGCGGTAGTAGCTGTGTCCGGTGTCCACTTGTCCATACCTCACTCCCTCCGCCGTATTCAGTACGTGAGTAATGCCCATTAGTCGCAGAAAGGTTTTGTTTTTGGCCGCGGCTCTGAAACAGAAATCGGTTCTTAATTGTCTAAAAAAACAGATAGTATTTATAAAGCAATGCGCTTTCGCCTTCTTCTATTTCTTTATACGAACATTTCCATTTAAAAAACTTACGCATCTCCGATGTAAACTCCTGGATACACTTCGTCGCAGTCGACATCGTGCAGTGTGCACTCCGACCGGCGTAGGCCCGGCAGCGACCGGCAAGGCGCCACTGAGTAGTGCAGCACCCGCTGCAACTGCCGTCCGGTGGTTTGCTCTGGCAGGTCTACTCGGCTCGTCGCCTGCAATGGCAAGCCAAACGTCCAAATATAAAATATCGATAAGAAAATAACCACAAAACACAAAAATGCAAGAACATCCATTTGAATTGTTGTGCGTCAGTTTATTCTAAAATAAATGATTTTGAAAGTGAAAATAATATTTATACAAAATGTTCAGCTGCATTTGTTTTTTGTCACAAAAACACGCACTCTTTGTTTAATTTGTAGTACTGAAATAATTAAAATTATTACTGAACAAGTACGAGCAGAAGCTTAAACAAGGAACAAGAAATACGGAAACCATCTGCTTCTTGGGAGATGCAGAAGAAAGAGAAGAGCAGAACTCAGCTGCTTTGGCGGAAATGTTCTTCAAAGGTATTGAAGGTCCAACAGGGGAATATTTCACGAAAGTGCTATTGAACAATCAATAAATGATTGCTGTTAATCAAGTTTTACAAAAATGGTTCCGAAATCCTCGTCGTCGTTCCGCAACTTGACTGTTTCTCAGCATTTAAGCAGTTCAAAACTAAAATGTCAGCAAATTAATTTTTCAAACAAATTCTTAAAAAATCGCAGCATTCATTGCCTAAAGTTTTAGATAACTCGTTGATCATGCGAGCACCGAGTACAATTCTCTTCTCCAATGACATGCTCTGGAAATAAAAGTGTCATACGAGAAGCAACGAGCTCGTATCGTTGTAATCGCTGCGACCTGATCTTTTTTTGAAGCAACGAGTAAAATCTCATGTAATCTCTTTGTGTATATATGCTCGTTGCGAGAAGTCAACACTACGGAGCCTTTCAACAACAAACACAGTTGAGGTTCGTATGGTTGATTAAAAGAATTAATTTCCTAATAAATCGTGGTTGGTAAGTTATTGAATTACTTGAAATTGGAAGAAACTAGTTAAATAAAAATCTTTCAAACAAAAATCTTTTCCTACTGTTTCCCTAGAGTTTCCTCCTGAGTCGATTCAGCAATGTCCGTCCGTATGTCGCTGGGTATCATAATTATAGGAGAACGAACGAAGCTGGCTCAGATTAGTGTCAGAAAACGTTTACATGCCGTAGTGAAAATGGGGAAAATTGGCCCAGCGACACGCCTCCGATCTATAGTAAATATGTTTGGTGTTTATAGCTCAATTGCTCAGTTTTTGCAATAAGTTTGAAGCTGAAATTTAATTTTTAGATCTATCAACACAAAATAACATTATTTCTCAAAAATGGGCGTGGCACATCCACCATTAACCTAAATAAAAGGCTTACTAATTATTCTTTATTTTGTATGTGACGAGTTTGGTAAAAGAGCCGCCTATGAACTCTGTACGAAGGAATTCAGCTTTTGAATTTTCTAAATAAATTCGCCTGCGAGAAGCCACATTCAGCATGGACGCCACCAAGCGGATTTTTTTTTTGACTATCCTATTACATGTGGGTCTGAGATACACAGATATGCTGTAAATTTCAGTTCAATCGGTCGACTGGTTCTGGAATTTTAGTGTTTGGATACACTCAGAAATTGAGCTTTACTTCCTTCTTCATGTAGTAAAAACATGAAATATTAATGGATCTATATTTTCACCATCGCAACCTCAGCTAAGCTCTCAAATGTCAAATACATATTAATATAAAATTGATATACAATATATTTGTATACATAGTATGTCGGTCGATGTTTTATTTTGTGGTTCATTTCAATCTTAATTTTTATTGGATTATTGTTTAAAATTAGTCAATTATTATTTGCCAAAGAAACACATTAAATTAGCAAACAAAGAAAGCTGCAGCTACAGCTAGAAAATTCTTTATCCGAAGGTAAGTAAAAATTCGAAAGGCTTTCATTCGACAATAAGGAATATTTGTGACTATAGTAGCTTGTCTTCTCAAGAAATTCTTCAATCCTGGATTAATTTGAGAAATGCTCATTGAATTTTTGAGGGCGAGAAAATTCTTGCTAATTTTTTATTTCCTTAGAAACCATCTGAAGACCAGAAAGATTTTAATATATCTTTTAAAAATAATGTGAAAAACAAGTTTTTCCATAATAAAGTTTCGCATTAATATTTCGAAAAGTAATTTAAGTTTGGAAACGTACGAGTATTAAAAAATTTGTTTCAAGAAGGATATTTATCTTTTTACATTCCATTACTCTCTGTTTATATTTTGATTTATATGAAATTCAATAATATTAAACAATACAAAATTTCAAACGTGTTACACAAGAAAAAAGTCTAATTAAAAATAAATTTAAAATTCTTTTTTTACACAATTCGCTTTCGAAAATGATATTTTTAACAACAAAACATGAACAATTGACTGAAGTTAATCGAGAATCGGAAAAAAAAAGTTACAAATATTCTTCAATTGCAAACGAAATTTTACTAAATAACCGCAAAAGTAGCTTCCAATTGTAAATAAAATTATTAAAAAATCCAAGCTAATGAGTCTAGAAATGAATTGAAATTAAGAAATAATATTTATTACGATACAGAATCTTAATTATTTTAGTTAATTATAATTTTAGTTAGCGGAAAATAAAAATTTATGAGTATTTTATAAATGAAAAATAGTTGAAAGAAAACGGTATATAACAAAATTGCTAATTGAATAAAAGAAAATTAAGATAAATGTTAAAACATAAACCTAAACAAAAAATGAAAATTTAAGTTAAATTTTTTAAATTAAGTTAAACTTCAACAACAACAAAAACGGCATTTCCAAACCTGACTGTATGACGAGTTAAATCTATCGGCTACATTAAATCTATCGGTGAGGTACTGAAAATAGATTGGAGAAAGAAAAAAAAAAGACAAATAAAAATCTGATAGAAAAAACTATGTTTACACAGTGAAGTACATAATAAAAATTCTATAACATCAGACAAAAATGTACAAAGGTAAAAATATCAATAGGAAAATCAGAAAATAATTTACAATATGGTTTGAATAGATTATTATTGCAAAAGAGGAAGCTTAGACTGGGTTTTAGATCATTGAAAAGGAAAACAGGAGGAAGTAGCTAAGCACATCACCCACTCGGAACTGTTAAAGAATAATTTAATTAATTTAAATATTACAGATATAAAAATAAATATAACAGAGAACAGAAACATCCAAAATACATAAACAGAGATCTGAGAAATAATAAACAGAAATAAAAGCCAGGGAAGAAATGAGTTCACAATTTAACGAAAATGTGTAGAGCGATTTTATATTAGGACTGCGGATACAATTGCATTGTCGGAAGTCACGTAGTTTCCGAACAGACCCTAGAACGAGTCCATGTTCCACATCACGTCACGGGACATGATCGTAATCATCGCTTGGTCCAGATCGAAATGCAATCAGCCGTGGTGAAGTGTAAAAACTAGGAAAACTTTGAATTTTTCCATTATTTTCCCCGTCCTAGTCTCACTTCTTCATCGCTTAATTATTCTTTTTCTTCTACTTTCACTTTATTTCAAACGACGCCAAATTTTTTGACCGTCTTCTGTACGTCGCCTCATGTGAGCAGCTTGAGACTTGACCTTGTGCTCGTATTATTTGCGGTGTAATTTAAAAATACCTCTTCTTAAATTCATTTTCACAGAATCACTCGGCAGTCGTCCTTCCCCCCTCCGCCCCTCGGCACTACTTCAACACTACACGACGTCAAAGTTACGTCGCTTTTTCATCTGTTTTTATTTTACATCTCAACGAATTCTTTCACAAATAAAACTGCACTTTGAAATCTAGAATGAACTCAGCCGCGAGTGGTTTTTGTAAATTCGAAGAGCCAAAAATAGATTACAGACAAATTAAACAGTTCTTAAAATTAAGTTTACAAGAAAAAAAGAAAAATCAATGAATCCTTCCTTTAAAAATTTAATAACGTAGTCCAAATGAATATAGAAAATGCAATGAAATTTATGCGAATTTTATGTATTTGTTTTTATTTTATTTTTTTGTTAAAAGTCATTTTAAAATTTTCTTTTTGCTTTATAGTTTTTGAAATTTCTTTTATTAGTTTTTATGTAGGAGGAAGTGTTTGAAAAATGTGACACGTTTCAACGATGAATGTTTAAAAATATCACTCGGTGTCTATTGAAAAATTTATTTATAGTGCCACAGACGCGAAAACTCATGACAAAAGCTGAATTCGTAAAATCACATAAGTTCAATAATGTTTTAAGGTAATTTAATTTAATTTTAATTAACGCAAATTGACATATTCCATTTTGGTTTTCATCTCTCTTCTTTTAAATTTACTTTTTGCGACTGTGCAAGTGGAAGCTGTGAAAATGTTGTCTATGATTCACAACAAATTCAGCTCGAATCGTTTCATCAAAAATGGAAACAGGCAACAAAAGAATAAATTTAGAAGCACATTCATATTTATATAAATATGAATCATAATAATAAGCATCTGTTTTTAAATATACTTGAAATCTGTAGAAGAATAAAAATGCACAAATGTTGATTATAAATTCAGTATTAGAAGAATTTATTTATTCTTTCTTTGAAAATTTTGCAAAAACTAATTAAAAATTGTTCGATGAAAAATTTACTCTGGAAATAAGTCGAATTACATCATTTTATCTATAAAATTGTTAATTGTCATTTAGAGTAATTTTACTTGTTATTAATTTATTTTATTTTATTTAATTATCACAGAAATTTAGTCAATTTTAATTAATTGTCACGGCTTCAGTTTTGGTTATTTTTTCTTTTGTTGCTTTTTTTTCTTGTGCGCGGCAATTAATTAATTATTGTAGTTATTTTTAAATCTTGGAAAATATAATTTTTATTGCTTTAGTAAGAATTTATTCACAGTTTAATCAGAAAACATTGACCTATTTTTAATAGATGCACAATAAAATGCGCACTGCAACAATTAAATATTTCGCATTTGACTTTAAATTTGCCGAATTCGAAATTAGCATTTATTTCGAAGGTAAAACGAAATGAAAAATAAGAAGAAGAAATCTATTACAATAGAAAGTTCTCTATGTTTAATATTCGTTTAGTAATTTATTTTAAAATTAAGGTGAATTCGATTCTACTTTTAGTATTTCACTTGAAAATTATTGGAACAAATATTGAGTTCAATGTCGTAGTATTTATATGTCATTTCTTCTCAGGGTCTGTGTTAATAGAATTTTCATATCTACGTGTAAAAATATCTTTGTCAGTGTTGGGAAGCGTTAAAAATTGCACAGCAATATTTAAATTTTCTTGTAAATTCTAGATTTGTTATTTATTCAAGTATCAATAAAACAAGCTTTGAACTGAGCTACAATCGGGCCACAATTCGGATTTATTATAAAAAGTAGGCTTGGCACGGCGTCGATTTTGATCTTTTTCCAATCAAAATGAAACAATGACAGAGGTTGGTGCGATTTCCACAGGCAGACAGACACATTGACAGAATCCATACTTTTCAACAGCAAAGAAAAATGAAAATAATTATTGCAGATGTTAGAGAAATCTAATTTTACTATAAACTTAAGCGAATCAAATTTGTTGACGAATTAAACATAGAAGGAATTCTTTTTGAGGTAAAAAAGATCCTTTCTTTTCTAGTTTTTTAATTAGTTTCAGTTTCGATGAAAAGGGGAAAAGCGAAAGGGACTTTTCTGCTTTTTCAACACTGGAGAAGCCCTTGAAATACAAAAAGTTTCATTGCCGCGACAAGTAAACGACGTTGACATATGAATTATAGTTCACTGAAGAAGCCGAGGAGAGAAGAAATGGAATGACAGGAAGCCAAGCCAAAAAGAGATGAGAAAACCGAGAGAGAGATAGAAGAAGGACAGCGGAGGAGAGAGAAACGCGAGTTGAAAACTGTTATAGACAGACACGTCGATCAAGCGAATGCTAATCAGAAATAAGGAAGGGAAACAAGGAAGGCCGAATGCATCCGATCAGAAAAAGGGGAAAAGGAGAAGAACGCGTGAGCGAGTAACGCAGCGAAGAATCTTGGATAGACAGAGGAAAAGGGGGAGAAATAATGCCAAAGAATGACTTTTGTCCGGAGTAAGACAAAATGACACACATAAAGTGCACCCAAATAGTCAGTATAGCACCAGAAAAGCTTGCAAAATCATTTGAATATTTATTTTAGGCCGAAGTCCTTGAAGCTTGTGTTGTCGAGGAAGTGCTTTTTGTACGGAACTCCAACTGAGAAGTGGAGGGGCAAGGAGTATTGTGCAGCAACTGAATCGGTGAGGCGAATGCAGATTGTGCATGTGTGGTGTTGGCTGAATGTAGGTTAGCAGGACATCCGCTCAAGGACAACAAGCTCGGTGTGGAAGCCACTAAAAGCACTTGCATCAACAACCACTGCACTGCTAACAATAACAATGAATGGAATGTTCCATCAGTTGAATTTCTAAAAATATTGCCACCGAATCCGGCACAGAAATGTATAAAAAATTGGATTCCTGTGCAAATACATGCTAAAAACGTTAATAAACAGCAAAATAAAATGTATTTCAATATGAGTTTCATTAAATATCATAATTTTATTTTATTATCCTCTCATAAAACAAAAAGATTTATTAATTTGCAACAAAAAACGCTAAAATTAAATAGATTCCGAAAAAATCAGCATTATTTATTTTAGTGAGCTTTATTTATTTTATTTAAATAGCGACTGTAAAAGGAATTCAGACTTATATGTGGTAAAAGTAAAATAATTATATTAAATTAAAATATTATAAATACAATAATTATAATTTTAAGATATTAAATAAAGACTATTAAATAAATAAATTTATAGTAATTGTATTATTATTTTGTCGTCAATGAAATAAGTTTATAATAATTGTCTGTATAATAAATAATTTTTATAATAACTGTTAACGAAATTATTTGCGAATATTTTATATGAGTGTGAATTTGGTATGTATTAATTGTTTGTATTAATGATTAATTAATACTAATTGTATTAATCAAGTGTTTGTATGTATTAATTGAAACAATTTTAATTTTCGAGTTTTTTTTTTAACTTTAATTTTAATTTTCGAAAGCTAAATTTATCCCATATCTTTGCAACCCTTCGACGCAACTTTTCCTATGTCTTCTGCGGCTTAGCTAAAATAGTGTTAATAATTATCAATGGCAACTCTGTTAATGACAAATAACGAAAGAACTAAAAATGGCCGCAGCAGGAGTTTTCCAGTCACAGGACCTGAAACGCACCACTGACAAACAAATACATAACCAAATAAATGCGCAGAAAAACGCATGCAGTCGCTTGGTCATTAAATTGTTACTATTATTAACTTCGTTCTTATTTTTAGCCTTTTCTTATTGAATCCTGCAAGCACAGCAACAACAACCTACCGCGTATCTCCATGACATTCTGATTGGAAGTTTCGTCGATTACGGTTTTGCCTGAATTCTATTAAAAAAAGGCAGAATATTGCGCACGTCGTCGTTATTGCCACTGCAATTTTATTAATGTACTGCACTTTTACACCACAATCTTTCCACTTTAGATTAAATAAAAATATTTTGCAAATTCCTCTCCCGACAGAGCTCAAGCAGCAAAATATTCTATTTTAATGCATTTGTTTTTGTGGATATATTATTTAATTTACTTTTTACAAATACACTTGTACAACTCGTTTACTGCACGCGCATTCATAGGAATATTTATATAAAAGATAGTGGAAAAAAGTTATCTTCGGTTCTCAATGAATCACAATCAATTAATTTCTTTAAACGATGTAGTTTTTTCTTAGTAGAAATTTACATTTACTATAAGCGGACCTCCGCAGAGCACGTTCGCGTGACAACCGATTAGCAACTAAAACTGTTGACGAAACTTTTTAAATAAAAGGGATGCAAGGTTGCAAATAAAATACCCACACACAAACGTATTCAGAAGAGAACCAAACTAAAGCAAATCAAAAAAAATCCTAAACAAGTGCAATAGTAACGTCACTGAGAACCGATATTACTTGAAACAGCGAAGGCGGAAACTTTGTTCTCATCAATTCTCAACTGAGGTGCACACAATATTATTTCATCAAAAACAACAAGGACAACAGTAAGAACACACAATTTGAATTTTATCATTCGAGTAAAAGCGAAGAAAACTGCTTCTCGCTTCTGATGCCGTCTTGTAAACACTCAAAGCTTTTGCGATGGCAGCGAATATTCTCAAGTTGCTCTCTCCGAGTAAGCGCATTGCTCGTTCTTCTCCACTCTCACCAATACTCAACTTTGTTTAAATTATAGCTTTTCCGTCGCCTTACATGACTGTCATTTTTTAATTTTTGGACAAGTCAAATCGAGTAGCGACTTTCAATAAATTAAATCATTTGGTTTTCTAATACACATGTATACATATGAAAGTCGATCGTTTCCGTGTAAAAGACTTTATTTTAATTTACTTATACATTATGTTGACATATGTACGTACAAAATACGCTTTACAACATACAATCAATGTAATTAATATAAATGATATTTTAGAAACGTGTACAAAAGTTTTATTGAGGTTTGCTAACTTTATTTACATTTTAAATTATATATTAAACATTTTTTTTTTTTGTTTAACCTTTGTGTGTAGAAAACTTTATATTGTTTTTTTTTTTGAAATATAAAAATAGTTTTTATAAAAACAGAAATATTAAAAATATATTTAATATTTCAAAATACCTTTCAAATTATTAAAATTGTGATTGATTTTACATTACCTGTTATTAAATTATGGTTAAATGTTATTGAATTATTTTTAACATTGCTTTTATATTCATATTTTAACACATATTTAAATAAAATAAATACCATATTTATATATTCAGATTCATCTCATTTCTTATTACGTCTATTATTTTGCTATTCGTTTTTATCGTGTTATAATAATATCCGTTAAATTAATTTATTTCTTCAATTTCATGAAGCATGTGATGTTTCCTTTTTGCCGAGCCTTCTGATTATTAGATTTACATAAATTTTTCAAAAAATTTCCATGTTAACACTGAATTCAAATAAATTGAATATTTTTCATGTGAATAAATCAAGATTGTGCTTTTATACTATTATTATAACTGTTACTTTATACTATTGAATAGTTATTTGTTTGAATTCTTGGGTTTGCTTGGCATTTTCCACTGTGTCAAAAGGTTTTTTACCAAATTTGCATTTGAGACAAGCCGATGTCGGCTGTCTTCAATCTTCCGAACTTCTCTAACTTTAAAAAAAAATTAGTCTAAACTTATTAGAGCTGCTGTTTACAGAAAAAATTTGTTGGAATGTTTTCAACTTTAGAATCTCGTTTTTAGAATCACTGAGTAAGTTTTTTATCATAGCAATATTTAAATAAAAATTGCTCAATGCCCGGTTTTTTAATTGTCTAATTACCTCGTTGCTCAGTCTTTTTTGTCTAGCAAATTTTTCAAAACTGTTTTTCGCAATCTGTGAATGAATGCTATGAAAAACGGTGTCAAATGCTTCAAAGATTCTTTCTAACAATTCCGATGTTTATTATTAATTGTCGTCATTTAAAATTATCAACCTTTTTCATTATTTATTTTAAAGGAATGTGATGTATAAATTTGCAGAAGCTTGTGCCGCGTTTTTTCAATATTGCACCGTACGTTTTTTCATAAACTACAATATAAATAAATGTAAGATTTCTTTGTGTGTTTTGATTTTGTTTTTCTTGTCTAAAATGAAAAGTGGTTGGTCAAGGATCACAGCTGCTCATTGCTAACGCTTGTCTAACATAACGATTTCCTCAGCACTGTCGTTGAAGTCGTCGCAGCTGTCGCTGTCGCTGTCGGCTTCGGCGAGGTCCGCCTCAAAGTCGTAATAGGGTTTAACGGTCATGTGTTCTGCAAGAGAGTATCTATTATATCATTATCTATTTTTCTCCTTGTCCTTACTTTTTATGGGCGATCTGAACAGCTCCGTTTCGCCCTCGGCGTCGTCCTCAAACAGCTCGTGGCCCTTTTGGCGCAGCAGCGAGAAGTTGTAATACGGTTTATCAGTCCGATGGCGACGCGCCAGTAAAAACTGCATGCACAACACACAAACGACGAGCAGGAGAATGCAGACGACGCTGGCCACCATTATGAACAGCAGGCGAGGCATTCCCCAGACGTACTCATTTAGCTCGAGTCGGAAAACCACTCCGCGCACCAATCCAGCGTGATGCGCGTCCACGTGCACCAAACGAGTGGCCTCCAAGTAGCGCGCTGCTTCCACATCCACAGTCACCTCTTCCATCGGCACATTGGCGATACTGTAAGCGCCCATGCTGTCGCTGAAGTTACGCAGATGCAGATGTTTACTGTGCGGCAATGAGACGGAGACTTTCGCATTAGCGATTGGATGATTGGAGACATCGAGTACATAACCGGTTATCGTTGCAGTTCCGGCCGCGGCGCTGTTACTGGGATATACAAAAGCTTCGCCCATCTTCTTGACGCTGGAACTGCCCGTAATCAAGGTGATTGTGTCCAACTGAACTCGGCCCACATCGTTGACTTGACCCGGCGCCACTACGACGTGCAGCATCTTCGTCTCGTAGCCGCGGCAGTTGAGCTCCAAAGTGTACTCGCCCTCGGGCAGAATGATCTGGAAGCGTGCCGCATTCTTTGTCACGTTGTACAGCGACTTATGACCAATTAGTCGCACGTTGGCGTCACGTAGCGGCTGCCTTTGAGCGTCCTGTACGTGGCCCGTTACGCCGGTGTCGATCAGGTGCAGGAAATTCTTTAACTTTTCCACATTCTTGCGCCATATCATGGCGATGTCCTGCTGCATCGGCATGCTGCAGCAGGAGAGTCCGAGCGAGAACATTGGCGTGGCGTACATGTTGAAGAAGAGACTCGTGAGCCGTTCTGTGACTTCTCGTTGAAGCAACCGAGTGGCTGAGTCTGGACACTTTAACGGCGAGAAATTAAACTCAGTGTTCTCAACGTTGTGAGCCAGTTTCTCCACGATCAATTCGCTTTTCGGATAGCTGATGGAGCAGAGTGTCGGGAATTAAGGAGAAGTCAGAGAGGAGTTCAAAGACTCGAAGTACAATCTAACCTTAGTTCGGAGCTTCCAGTCATGAATGTCAACATCAGATCGAATCGAGTATTTTCCACGAATTGCAAAAAAAGTTGGCGCCGTTTTTCCGTCTCGCCACTGAGTAACCTTTCGCCGAACTCCTTGCCAATGACCGGATCACAAATAGAATTGCTAACGGAAGCATAAAACCAAATGAAAGGATGGACAATGTTTTATCGGGTGAAAAATTGCTTACTTCTTGTTGAACATGGCGTAAACTTGGTCAAAGTTGTCTGTGATGGGTAGAAAGTACAAAACACTACGTTCCAATAACTTGATGATGGGCGGCTCGCGAATTTTGTAGCCCTCGATGACGTGCCGCGCCAAATTCATCGTAATTTCGCGACCCAACGGTGATGCTGAGTCGAACAGTGAACTCACAATCAGAATCTTGTATTTATTCTCTTCCGGTGCTCCAATCTGCAAGACAGTCGCAAAATGAGGCCCACGAAGACTTGGACTTGGAAGCTACTCACATCAGCTGTCAGCTTGACGGTGTTGTAATAGAAGCCGAACTCGCTCTCTGCGTAGGCAAACGTGGCTATCTGTCCGTTGTGCGTCTCGAAATCGGCCAGCTTCTGCCGCAATTCGGCGTTGTTGTGGTATCGGGTGTGCACCACATTTTCGATTATGCGGTAATCGTTGGCGGAGGCCCAGTGTTGTGGATCGTCACGCATCAGAGTGACATCGAGACGAATGGAGCGTTCACCATTCGCCGGGATTTCAATCTCTTCGCGTTGCGGCGTAAAACTGCGAAATACAGATGCAAAAGGCCAAAGGAAAATAAAGAGAGAAGACTATAATTCCGATCCGTCATACGCACCCATCGGACAACACAGTAATGTTGTGCCGGCCCGGCAGAGCCAGCTTCCAGTAGTCTCCGTGTGTCGCACTGTAAGTGGCATGCTTAGAACCGTCCAAGGTTATCATGGCACCAGCTACCGGATGGCCAATTGAGCTCCTGATAAAACCGTGGACTCCATAATGGACTTGCTCCATGTACTTGATCAGTGGCTCACGATTGTCGGCCCAATATTTCGGCAACTCGGCAGCCATCGGGAATTTATCACAACCCAGTTCAAGTGTCAGTTCCATGACGCCGGCATGGACGTAATTCCAGTCCTGCATGCCGCCGGTGACGCTGTACCACTGTGCACCATTGACGATGCCCTGCGGAAACACTTCGTTCTTAAAAAGTGGACAAGGGCTGCCGAGATGCATGGTGGGGTGGGCCTACCAATGAAAAGGCGAGAAAGAAAGAGAGAGAGAGAGAGAGAGAGAGAGAGAGAGAGAGAGAGAGAGAGAGAGAGAGAGAGAGAGAGGGAGAAAGAGAGCATATATATTAAATAGCATGATTCAAACTAAGAATAAGACTCAACTCAATAGGGTTCGCAGTTGATTTAAAATCTAGTGAATTATTTACTAGTAATCATCTGCTATCGCATTATAGACTTATTATAGGTATTATCCATATCTATTTACTGTTTCTATGGTATTACCTTTGAGTAGATCAAGGCCAAGTGTTCGAACATCTCATTCTCATCGGTAGGGTTCATTTTGCGCTCCTTTACGTTGGCAAATCGCATCCGTTGGACGGGATCAAAGAAGTCGTTCGCGTTATCATCGAACGGATAGTTAGCCACGAGAGATCCTCCGTGCAGATTTGCAGACAACACAAACGGCAACGTCAGAGTCCAGTTCATGACGGCCAAGACTTCGGGTTCGGTTACGTTGTTGAATTGGTCCGTGCCGTACTGGTCCGGAAAATTGCGATTCAAATCCACTTCATGCGCATTGCCACGCCCCACTCCGCTCGACTTGTCGCCCTCATGCGCGCGCTCATAGCCATCCGGGTTCATGCTGTAGAGGAAGTGGAGTCGAGTCGTGTTCAAGAGCCTCGTGATGCGATCCTGCACCAGGTAGTTCTCGCAGAGATACTTCGTGAGTAGCAGCAGCATTTCGCGGCCCACGACTTCGTTGCCGTGCATGTTAGCCACGTACTTGAACTCCGGGATGCCGGGGACATGCTCGCCTGGCGTGGCAAATATTTCCATTACCCAGAGGTCACGATTTTCCACGCTCTTTCCGATGCTGTAAAGACGCGTTATCTCCGGAAAAGAAGCGCCAATGTTACGCAGAAACCTGTTGCCGAGAAAGGAGAGTTACAACGTGAACAAGCCTGTGATTAGTATTATTGATATATACAGTTATTATTGAGATGCTAATGGGTCTGAACTTGAACTGGGCGGTATTTCGGTCGGTCTTTTTAGCAGTCCGTATTTATGTAAGGAACATCCGGCAATCTCTCTCCAAAGTTCCTCCATAGAGAAATATAAAAGAGATTCGACGAGGATGGAGGCAAGTTTTCGGAGGTGTTGGATAGACAGGAGCAGACGTAGGTCAGTGCATAGAGAGGGGCAAACAGATGCCGCTATTAAAAGTCAGAATCCTCTACAGACTCAAATAATCATAACGTGAGCTAATGATGGCTCTTTAACAAAACCCAATAAAAAAGTAGTTCGCGATTGTATTGAATGTTTGTGATTTAAGTTTTTTGTTTGTCATTGAGTGTTGCTTCTTAATTAATTTTAACAAAACAAGGAAAAATACAAACTTTTCCATTTCTGTGTTGTTGTGATGGACGAATTTGGTAGGCGTTGAAAATCCCCCCTCCAGCTTCGACGGCTCGGCGCGTTCGATCTTGAGCTTGCGAAAAGCGCCTAAAATAAAAACCAGAAAGCAGAAAGAAATGCCAAGGCAAGCAAATAAATAAGCAATATTGACGAATGCGACTTAAAAACAAAAAAACAAAAAATAATAGAAGAAAACCAACTGATAAATACAGACAGATTAAGGTTAAACGAAGGAGATAAGTAAGATTTATTCAGCCACACCATAAAAGAAACCAAAAACTAGTCCAAACAAATACAGTTACAAAAAGTTACTTGCGACAAATAAAACCAACACACAACGTAAACCAAAAATAATTACAGATGGCCGATAAAAGAATATCCAAGTGAGAATAATGCAAAAAACATACAGAAATCAACTCAAATGATATCGAACTCCAACCAAAGCAGAGAAATTGTTGCTGTGGTGCCTTAATAAAACTAACTCTAATAATTACTTACGTCTTTATTTAGAGTTTAATGTTATTTTATTTAAAATCAAATTATAAGGAATATATGTATACATATATATAATATAAGTTACGTTCAAAAAGTGCTACAGAATTTATTTTATCTATGATCGTTAATACAGAAAAATCTTTGGAATGCATTATTAATAATAATACAACAGAAGAAATAATACTAAAATATTTCCATTATATTCACTGGTTATAATTAGTAATAAATATGTAACATAATTGTATAAAATATTTTATAACAAAAGTTATTACAAGATAACAATATTGTTTAAAAACTATAAGTAACATTATTATTATATTCCAAGTACTCGTCATTTGCATTCATCCATTCACGTTGGGACCTTCGATTCACAGATATCTATTAAGGAATTCATTGATGTACATACATCCATGTACCAAATTCATTGCAATTTATTTACATCAATCTAATAAATCCGATATTAATTATTCAATCATGTTGATGATGGGTTGCGTTGAGTGAATGCGCATTCTTCGATTGATTTAATACGGCGATGATCCGTTATATGTATGATGCAGACATTATTTTATATCGATTTCCTTCTTGTTCTCATTCATTGATGTTAAGAAATACTTTGAAAAATCTCCTACAATTCAATTTATATACAATATAAGATCTTTGTTCATGATTAATGTACTGGATCTTTTTTAAAGAAAATGTATTATAATGTGAATCTCGCGATAAAGTGAAGCTTTTCCTTCTTTTACTACTCGAAGGATTACAGTATCCGGTTGAGTACTAACCGACAGAATGCTCACAGCTCAAAGCTTGTGCTGTGAATAGAAAATGGACTAGAAAAATAAAGATTCCCATTTAAAAACCTAAATACACACTTTTATGTTATTATCGCGAGTGATCTATGTCACAAATTGCAATAAAAAGGTCGTCATCAAAAGAGTAATAAATGTAATAATATAATATAAGAATATAAGTAATATTATTTGCATATATAAATACGTTAATAAATTGTTACACAGAAATTTATTCATGATTATTGATGTGATTTATTTGCACATTTTAGTCGTGTTTTACAAAGTTATACATTTATGTACACTATAGCTGCAATATATCTATTATAGTTGCTTGACATCCACATTTTATAAGGAATAATTATTTTAATGTGAATATGTTTGGTTACAGTTCATATCTTAAAGTATATAAGACTATTAATATATTAACAGTTTCCTTATCTGTATATTTAATTCGAGTTGAACACAATAGCAAAGGAATTTAGAATTTTATTTACTATTATAAAAAAATTAACCGTATAAACTTTTATTTTAAATCAAAGAAAAGAAATAGCTTTAACTAACTTTTACTAATAACTTTTACTTTACTTTATTTCAGGTAGTTTATATTTTAGTTTTTTATTAGAATTATTTAAGCTCAAATAAATTATATTATATTTTAGACTTATTTAATATTAATAATTTTTAAATTGTTTTAAAATTTTAATTTTTCATTTTTAAGTCATATTCAATATATTTAACATTGATTTTTCTGCAGCAGAATTCATATATTTAATGATTGAACGACATGTGAACCACCCTGTATTTATTTAAATATTACCGCTGGCCTTTGCTTTCTGCTAGGATTTACATACATTAAAAAACTATAAAATTCATTAAAAAGGCGAAAGGAAGTCTTCTGAAAGCTTCGTATTTATTAGTAAATATTTATTGAGATTATATTTGTAAAATTTTCACTATTATTACTTTTGGGATTTATATAAAAAGATCTCGTGTAAGTAACCAAAATAATTTGTTTGTAATTTTAGTTGTTTGAGGAAATTGAATACAAGAAATTCCAGAAAAATTAATTAAAATTAGTCTTTTATTTTAAGACATTTAATTACTCGCAAAATAGGAATAAATTGGAGCAATATAACTTTATTCATTGTAATTAAACATTAATATGGGGAGCTTTAATAAAAGACGGTATTTACAAATATCTAAGGATAGAACAATAGAAAAATAGTTTTTAAAAAAAAAATAGTATTTATTAGAAAATGGGGCAATGAGATTAGAACAAACTTAATGAGAAGAATTAAAAATGCGAACAGAACAAATAGAAATGGAATATTTTATTGAAAATTACGAGTTTGTTTAAAGATGTCTCCCGCTGGTGTTGCGTTTCAGTAGTTTATTATGCAAATTAATTTAATAATAAACTGTAATAATAATAATAATAATGTTTAAAGATGTATTTCGCCGTCAGTTCAATGCTCAAACAACGCAGAATTGATATTGACGACCTCAACTGGACTCAAGAGAAACATATTTGTTGCAACTGCAAGAATTTGGAAATATTCCCAAGAATTTAATAATTAATCAATTAAAATTAATTAATTTACATTTCCATTAATAATGTCGGTATATTATAGAAAAAGAAGAGAAGTCCCGGAAACAGACGGACTAAATATTTCCATTGCTCACTTGTGGTTCTGATCATATAAAAATTATGCTGGATGGAGGATCTCCAAATTCTGTTATGGATTCACATAAGAGAGCAATGTTCATACAAATTTTTTGTGGACTAGAAGTTTTGGATGATTAATCTGTGAACTTAATGATCAGTATTGAATATAGGCATATATCCATGGAAGTGAGAGAAACACATTGTATTATTAATCTCTGTATTTTGAAGGAGTCAAGGCAGATCATATTCCACGAAATCTACGAAAGAAGCATGCCTCGGTTTTTCTGCATAATATACAGAATAGTCCATTAATATACAGCCCATAGTCCATCAGGAATATTAACACTTACTTTTTATTGCGGGGGTTCAGTCACGGTCGTATAAATTCCTATCTGGACTAGCTATAGAGATGGACCAACCCTACATGGCACCCTCCACAGCATAGCGTTTAGAATTATTTTTAAGAATTTCACGATGATGAATAACATCCGCACTTACCATGCAAAACGAAGATCCAAGAGAGCATAACACCAGTAATAAGCTCAAGGAGCTATGGAGATGCAGTGCGAAAAAATTGCACAAATTTCCGACATTATCTGCTAAAACAATTCCGACTAATAGATAATAAATTAACATATTTACAGGAACTAAAGAATTTCTATTTTCCACATCACCGAACCAATTATATTGCTTTTTTCTTATTCAATTTCATTTGTTCTGTTTTCAATTTCCATCGTTTTTGTCTTCAACTTGAAAAAAAAAACAAACAAATAATTTTCAATCCATAATAATATATTATATAAATTATTCCTTGCATGGATTTATAATTGAAGTTAATATAAGTTGTCTGTGTTGTTGTTTGTATTACCTTAGAATTTTTAGATATAAATTCATTTCAATTTTATAAATAAATGTCCCAAAAAACCTTTATATGATATGGATCTGAATACTGAAGTTTCTAAAACTACGGTGAAGGTGATTCCCAATAATCTACTATACAGTGTAAGTAAATGCCGAAAAGTAATGATATTACTAATAATAAAATATTTGGATTGTTTGCACCACATCAGAGTGACTGCTCAGGATTCGGTCACTAAGCGTCGATGGCTTTTGCCTGTTGTATTCCCTCGATATGTCATTATATTATACAGTCGAATAATTGCTTGTATATCGATTAGGAGCTATTCAACCTGACGTAAAACGTGCTACACAAAAGACCATCAGCTCAGGCAATGTATCTTCTGTGACTTTCGAAACATTTCAGTTTACAAAATAAACACAAACTTTTAAATAGATGAAACCAAGAAAGACAAAAACAAAGTGCGGTGAATTGACTGTTATCTGGCTGTCTGAATTATTTTGGTGAGTTTATTCAATGCTTAATAATATCTGAACATGTGAGTGATTATCTGAAGCGTGAACATAGACACACACATATAAAATAGAAGTGCGAATGAGGAGCAAACGTGGGTCTGTGGTTGTGGCTCTAAGTCGAATATTGTGCTTATTAAGGTCAAAGCATTTTGAAGCTAGGAACGGAAACCAATAAGAGGAGAAATACAGACTCCTTCAGTTGCTTTCTTTTTCCCAATTATCTTATTATTATTCTTATTTAATGTCTAAAAAAGTAAGAGTTGTAAAAACGACTGATACCGTCATAGTTGGTTGTTAAAGGTGTTAATATAAAGTCTAGACGCAGCGCTTCGGGGCGGTCGTTTTGCACGTGGATCTGCTGGGGGACGCTCGGCTGGTAGCTAGAAAAAAAGAGAAAACAGCAGAAGAAAAGGACTTAAGTGCGTTCGAACAATAAATAAGACGTCACACAAAACAGGCTAACAAAGGAGAACAAAAAAGGAACCAGTTACAACGGTCCAGGAGCAAACTTCTTCCACTTGTGCGACCTACCCGAAAGCAATCGCTTGCACTGAATACAAGCCCGGCGTTAACAGCCGCCAGTACTCGCCACGACTGGTGGTGCGTACCGCTTTCTCCTCGAGCCCAGATACCACGATGCTGGCGTCATGTATGGGGTAACCGCTGGCGTCCTTCACCAACCCCTTCACCCCGATGTGCGCCAGCTTCAGCAGCTGCAGGAGACTGCGTTTGTTGCGCGCCCACTCCTCGGGCAGCGTCGCTGCTGGCGGGAATTTGCAGCACGACAGTTCGATCGTCAATTCGAAACAGTTGCTGAACGCGTAGTTGAAGTCCTGCATGCCGCCGTTCAGCTCGTACCAGTTGGCGCCGTTGGTGACGCCGTCGGCGAAGCTGTCGTTGCAGTTGTGACCGTTACGCATGAGCGGATGGCTGTCGGCATACGTGTGAGCCATCAACTTGAAGACTCGATCGTCGGGCGTTAAGCTCTCTGTGCAGCATTCACGGTGAGCTCTAACGAGTGAGAGAGAGAGAGAGAGAGGAATGTGCCAATTGTGATAATAAGAATGAAGGGTTAGTAATTTATAAGTTTGATGCTGATTTCAGTGGATCGGAGCAGGCAATTGATGAACTGGACATGAATGAAACTGAGCTTGATTTCGTAATTGTGATGCAGCGAATTATTGCGAGTCTGTCTACTTACATTGAGTTGTCGTAAGGATAACTGGCAACAACAGCACCTCCATGGAAATTAGCCGACAAAACGAAGGGCTTGCTAACGATCCATTCGACCAAGGCTGCTGTTTCGGGTTGACGCGTTTGCGAACGCAGCTGAATGATTGGTTGGCTGTCGAGTCGATCGGGAAAGTCGCGATTTAAGTCGACGCCAGCTGCGTTTGTGCGACCGACATAATTGTTCAGCGACTCGCAATTTCCTTCCTGGAAAAGCGAAAAAAGTTAGAACCATTTTATTATCTGCAAACATATTTGATTCATTTACTGGTTGGCACTAATTGCCATCATTACAAGAGTTGAAAGTCCCCATTGTGCAAGAAATAATAAGGTAATTTTCATTTAAATACTTTGTACTTGAGTGTATTTAAGTAAAATTAAAATATTAAAATACTTAAGAATTAATTTCACAAGCAATAATGCATTTAGCGCTCTTCTCCTCTGCCATTCCACATTCCACGGTTCGGATCTGCGTCATTTACATGAATAATCTCAGCAGCAAAGGTTTGCTGAGCCCCGAAAACACATCACAATCAGACTGTTGTACATCGCATACATACATATGTATGTATTCATTTGATGCATACAAGACTCATTTTCGCGAGAGAGATGAAGAACAACGGGAATTGACAATCGAACGAGTTTGACGCAATTGGTTCTGCTTGGTTTGAATTGGTTCAGCGCTTCACGCTTGCGTATGAAGTGGTATGTGCATCTTCTTCATAGGATTTAGTGCTGCTGGTGCTTCGCCGGATGTGATGTGGCATTAGAAGCAAACAGAGGTGCAAGCAAAATTTCTCAGTACATATTTTTTTCGAGTTTGTTTCGAAAAACTTTCACTTCTCGTGAAGCTGATTCACATGGAATTGATATGTATGTTTACGCATGATATTTGAAAACAACTACACACAAGGATCGATTACAATTGTTTCTATAGTCCACTCGTGTTTTTTGATTATCTACGAAACCATGCAAAAAAAAAAAGCACCAATTCATAATTACATGTAAAAATTTAAGTTATGCTATAATAAAAATCAAGAGATAAAACAAAAAGAATAGGAAAAGAACGTGCTAGCAGTTTACCACGTCAGTGTACAATTTCAAAATTTTGCATTTTTTTCGCTGTATTGGTTTTTGGCTGCATCCATCTCACTTCTTTTCGATGCGAGTAGGATGCGCACTTTTTGCGGACATTTGTTCTACGAAAAGAAACAAAGAGTCTAACCAACGAAGTGCACATACATGGGTTCATTAAATTATGCACGATTCTGCGCATCTAAGCCTGCTGGGTACGTTAAGTACCCATCACCATTAAGTAGAATACTCAGAATTTGTTACACGAATTGCCAATACTTTAGCAAAGGAATAGCCGCGAAAAGAGCTACAATATTAAGCCTAAAAATAAGCCAGAAAAATTCCTATTCCCTGCACTAGATGCGACAATCACAGATTTCGATCGACACGTGGGCACAATTAATGTCTCACTTAAGCAATGAATAAGTAGAGTGTGCTAGGTTAATCATTATTCAAACTTAATATTCAATGCTTATCATGAACACAAAATATATAGTGCGTTTGTATGTTAGAGGAAAAGATTTTGTAAAGAGCAAATCTGAGCAAATTGGAGATGTGCATTGCTTAAGGCATCATTGTTATCTTCATCTTACAAAGTGGCACTGAACAATTCGTGGATGCTCGGAAAAATTCCAACTGGGGCATGCGTATTTCGCTCTCTCTGGTTTTCTGCTCTCTCTGGTTTCCTGCTCTCTGCTTTTCTGCTCTCTGGTTTTCTGCTCTCTGGTTTTCTATCCACGCTCGTGCTCTCTGTTTGCGTGGGATCAACGTTGCAGCCCACGAAGAAAGTTTGCTTTGTATTTCCGACGGCCATAATACGTAATAGTCTATAAAATAGTCCACTCACGTGACTTGTTCGTTATTATAAATCTCGTGCGATGAACACGTGACACATATTTTCAATAGTACGAGATCAATTCACGATAGATTTCCGTTAGCTATTTAATCAAATCTACGTTCGTTTCATTTGTCTGCGACATATCAAAAGAAAGGTAACGATATGCAAACCATGTGAATTCTGTTACGTAATTTTTTCAAACTATTGCAATCTTGGTTTCTTGTCATGCCTCAACACTTTGCATTATGCAGTAGATGTCTCGGTTTTTTTATACGCATTACATCAGAATTATAATTAATATATATATTAACACTATACAGTAACTGATGTAGACAAGCGAATAAACAAGGAAACGAACTACTCACAGTCAATATAATGTTCACACTGAAGAAAAACCGAAGCAATGCTAAAGGTAAACGAACGTTACATTGATATAAATGATTCTCATTTCTAGGTCGTGATCATAATTACAAAGACTACTATTATTATAATTTCAGAGGAGTTTAAAAAAGTTATTTAATTAATTGTGAAAGAAGACATCACAGAGTAAATGATTTTGGTTTCAAAATTAATTTATAAATTATGGGATAATTAAAAATGTTGCAAGTAAACCATACAATTTAAATTCATAATTCATTTATTTATGTTATTTTTAAACTCTAAATAAAAATCACTTTTAATAATCTATGGAAAGTCGCCATGGCAATTTGAATCGCAAGTAAATTATAATAATTGTACGTAGCACGAAGAACTTGTACTATTCACACATTCCCAAAGACAACTCAGCCTGATAGAGATGAACAAAGTTCTGTATGCAAGAGAGCACATCAACCAATTCGCTAGTCGCGTAGAGTAGATGAATACTAATTAAGCGAAAACGCAGTTGATAAAGGAACTTAGAACACACGTTCGTATCTACTCATATAAAATTGACCAAAAAAAGCTTTAATAACAAGAGCTATCGATGTAGTATACATGTACGAAAGAGGGCATCGAAGAGGCATAAGGCCGAAGTTGAGTGAAGAAAGAGCAAGAGCAGAAAGGAGCGCACAGAAAGCTTTGATAGATTGAAGTAAAAAATTGATACCATAAAACTTCAAGGATTCCTACTTCGGTTTTTGCCGCGTGACTAAAAAACGTACAATTGAAATTATTGCAAACAGCTTTCTTTAAAAGCAACTGCAAAATAAGTTTGTGTATTGATTTCTTTATTTAAAAAGTTTTCAGACAAGTGAAGCGAAATCGTATTGAAGTAAATTATACACGCTATAACGCAGAAGAGAAATAAGGTTCGTGAAAGGAAGCAAAAATTATCACTTTTCAAGCTGAGCAAGTGAGTAAAAATAGAATCTGGTGGGCGGATGTCAGCTGAGAACAGTTGATTCATGACGTCAATTAAGTCATGAAAACTTCTCCAGAATTTTATAGGGTTTGTGTTTTTTTAACGTGAACAACATGCGTCATATTTGACACTTGATGCGTATTGCTACTATTTACAGGCTGTCAAAAGCGGCCAAATATTGATTTTTCACCGAAAAGAAATATATTTTTCATATGTTTATATCTGCATATGCTCAATAAGCATTTGATAAGCAAATGGCCAGCAAAAATCGAACAAAGTTAGGGTAACTTTTGTAACTATTTTACTTGTGGCTCATGTCCCGAATAGCGAGAACCCCTTCCAGGTGCAGACGACACCCTTCACAGTTAAAATCAAGAAATCGGACTGATTCACTCAATTAAGGTTTACCTGCGAACGTGCAAACCCATCCGGGTTCATGGTGGGCATCAAATAGATGTCCGTGGAGTTAATCAGTCTTGCCACATCCGAATTGGTTTGGTAGTTGAAGAGCAAATACTTGGCCAAGTAGACGAGCAACTGACGTCCCACGGTCTCGTCGCCGTGCATATTGGCGACGTATTTGACGATAGGTGTCAATAAGCTGCGATGTCGTACATTCCGACCGATTTGCAGCACAACCAAGTTTCGGCCCTCCGCTGAATGTCCGATGTTTGCAACCTTCGCCATTTCGGGATAAGCTTTGGCCAGCGAGGCGAACAAGTCCTCGATCTCCGCCTGGGTCTGGTAGTGCGGCTGCTGCAGGAAGGATTCATCCTCTCTGATTATATAACACTGAGTGAGGGGAGAAATTGCGAGCGTCACTAGGAGCAATGCACAAGCAACTTGCTGCGTGGATGTGGGCGTCATTCTTAATCACTTCCTCCTTTTGCGATTATTCGTAGTTGCACTCAATATTAAAATACAACAACACGTCAGAGCTGCGATGTGGGCAAATGATGATAAACTTTTTATATTTTTCAATAGCCTATGCAATACTGGAGTGGACAGCAGGACAGTCGCGAGATCTCCTGCTTTTGTTACTTCCGCCGGAACTGTTGCACTTCAACTAAATCGCTCAGGCTTGGAGGTTCATTGAAATGGAAATGGAGCACTTCGCCGAAGTGTTGACTACTTATCAGTAACTTGGAAATTGGCGCAGAGCAGAAACTGGTCAGCGTTGCCGAACGACAGAGTGTGAGGACTGTTTTCTGTTGCTGCTATATTTGTCTCAGGCGCCTCTATCTGCTGGAGATTTCGGTGATTGTTGCTCAGATTGCTTAAGCAGTAGAAAAGCACCAATGCAATCGAGCTCAGCTCGTGATAATAAAATTAACAAGTTTTACACACGAATCTCTTGCAGTCTTGATAGGTTGTTGCTCGATGAAAATTCACATTACGACTGAACGTGGCTCGCCGTTGAAATCTCCTTTATGCGCCGTCATCGTCGGTTCGCCGTAAAGCGTTTGAACTTGAGTACAGCGTAACGAAGAATGGGATGGAAGCGCTGATGAAAATTTAGGCTTACTTCAGAGTTTATAAGGTAAAAGTTTTCGCAAAGCTTCTGTTGTAAACCATGTACATACGTAGTCATTCGAGAGTGCTTGTTTTTATCTCTTCGTTCCCTTCGAATGAATGTCAAAGAATGCAGCGTTTCGCTTTACGTGCTCTTTATGTTTGTTACTCACAATTTCTCTTCGATTGCAAGTGATACATAAATCAACTTGTTTCTGCTCAAAGCTTTTTTTAAACTGTTAGTTCAGCGTTGGAGAAAAACTTGCACAGTCACATTTTATGCATCTGTGATGCTTTGAGAGCGGTTGAGTTACGGAAAAATTCTCTACATTCGATGCACTGTAATGATTGTAGATTGTCGGGTGAACAATAAGTAAAAAAAATTTCTCATCACCAATATCAATCATACTTTTAAATCGATTCGAAATAGCCGACAGAAGAAAAGGCCACGCTTGCCTATGGGGTTGCCAAAGATGCTTTAGCTGAGGATACCCATTTAAAATGCTTATTAATGCTATTATTGTTTCCTGTTCGGTGTACTCAGTGTTGCAAATGATTTTGTCTTTGTTCTGAGATAAACGGAGGCACTTGTTACTTCTATATCTTTATATTGCATTTTTATAGCTAGCTACATTCTTTATAGATGTTCAAATTTGTGACAACTTTACGTCAAAAGAATTAATCCAGACGACAGATACAGCGCCGGGTTTGTTTTCTAAGTCTCTCATACGCATGTATTTACCTGGTTCATCAATTAAGGTAAATAAGAATATAACTTCTTAAAGCCAAAACACGATGCTTCTGATAACTATTTTGCGTTAATAGACCTCTAGGATGAAGTTTCTCGTTTTCTTCTAATCTTCTAATCTTCTTCACAATCACGAAGACACTTCATTCATTTTTGTTCAGCTAAACATGAATGATCTATCATTCATCTTGGAGCTATCTCTGCTCCAATTTCAATCAGAGTATTAAACTTTTATTTCTTTGTGTTTTAAATCGGCTTTCTCAAGACGACGTTAGGGGATAAAACTTTAACTTCGTACTTCAAATTTGGACTTCAACTTCGGACTTCAGCTTCGGACTTCAACTTCTATCCGTCTTTCTGAAGACGGCGCTCGTAAAGAAATTAATTTCTTATTTGCTTAAAGTTGAATTTTTACCAAATTTCTAATTCTCTACGACTTTTTCAGGAGAATTCTCCATAAGTCTTCAACAAGGCCTGCTCCATCTTACTTGCCATGGGCGGTAAGGGCAATATGAGTGATGTGGAACGCGACGTCGGCGCTGCGATGTCGCCGTTCAGATCGGCTTTGGCGAATGGCGTTGACCTTCCTCGATGTCATCTATATGGAGCTCAGCTGCATCGAGGAATTTTATGTGCAGCTACCTGACGCTGATCCTCCGCTTCCAGAAGAAAAGGACGATGACAGCATGCCCACCGACAACGAAGCTATAGACGCCACTGCTGCTGTTGACACCAACAACACTTGCACCTAGCGCAAGTCGGAGCCGGTAAGCGCTAGCGCGAATGCTCCGCCCAACAAAGTTCCTTCACTTAAAGATATATTACCTCCCCTACCTTCTACCACGACCCATCCTTCATTGCGTACAACATTATTAACAAAACCAGGTCAGTGATTTCCACTGAATTCAAAGATGGGTTTTCTACGACAAAGGATTAGTTGAGGAGTCAAAAATTTCAATTTAATTCCTTCACGCTGAAGGAAGATCGGAATTCGTCGTTGCTTCTCAAGTGCGTTCACCATATCTTCGAGCCTGATGACGTTAAGGTTGCCTTGGAGGACCTTAACTTCCAAATCGTCAAGGTCTCCTTATTCAAATCCAAGGTTTCCTCACGGCAGAGCAATTGCCTCGTTGAAGTCAACAAGGATTGCGACATTTCCGCTGTCTTTAACTGCAAGCTACTCCTCAGCCAAAAGGTTGTCTGGGAGAAACTGAGGCCCAGCGGTATTACTCAGTGCAGGAATTGCGTTAAATGCTGCTAGCAGCACGCTTCAGGCCAATGCCAACGACCCGTCGTTGATAACTCTGACGGCAAAGTCTTTTGCGAAAACTGCAAACAAGAAAGCCATCCTGCTAATTTCCGGGGCTGTCCCGTCTAGAAGAAAGTGGCAGATTCCCGCTAAAAAACCGCTGCAAAATCCCAACAGTTGATGAAATCGCTTGCCCTTCTACGGACCGAAATTTTTTCAACTCTGAGATAGATGAAGCTGTCTGCAACTTCGAAGCGTCCGTTAGCAATGCGCTTAATTCCCAGTCTTCAGTTCCTACTAGCAGAGACCGATTCACTGATTTGCCTGTCAATATTCAGGCGACCCAGGCTCATTGTCAAGTGCTTCGAAAGAAACTTCAGCGGATTCTACACCGCATTTACAGCACCTCAACACAGGAGTATAAAAGTGTATTTGCTGAGTTACGCTGCACTACTTAATACTCTCTTCAACCAAGCGATGAGGCAACATAGGAATGATGAACTCAAAAAGAGACTCGAACAAATCGTTCCAGGCCCTGACGCCCTTAGCAGATTGGTTTCATCATTGGAAAGAATAATCGTCCTGACGTTATTTCCAGCGGTGATACACGAGCCACCGCTGGATAAAGCAGAACTGCTCGCTGAGCACTTCGAGCAAAGCTTCACGGACAGCCCCTCCGCTGATCTGTCTGATTTTCTCAGCCGTGTCTTCGGAAGTGTTTAGTCTCGATACCTGCTTAACGCAATTCTCCCATAACCCTTCCGACGTTCCGTCGGATTAGTGCTTCTCGCAAAACCCAAAAAATCTTGTGGCAGAGATGGAATTTCCAACTTCGTCCTTAAGCGACATCCTGTTCTTGCTTTCTGGTTACTAGCAGTTATTTTCAACAACTGCATCAACAACAGCTATTTTTCGAATAGGTGGAACGAAGCAAGGATCGTCCCTATGCCCAAAAAGTCTGATAGGTCCTTGGTTTCTGGCTATCGCCCAATTTCACTGTTCTGCGTGAGCAAAATTTCGAAGCTCTCTTGCTACAACAGCTGGAGTTTCATTCTGCTGATCAGCACATGCACTCTATGATGCATCTTCACAATGAAGTCACCATTGGCCTAAAAAAAAAGAATGTACCCTCGCCCGCTTTGTCGATATTCAGAAAGATTTTGATAGCGTTTGGATTGACGCGCTGATTTTTAAGTTATCGACTTTAAATTTCAATAGACGTGTCGTGAAACTTTTGTTCAACTTTGTTTAACATATTTACCTCTAACAGCCTCCCAATTCACAACTATCTTCCTTTACGCAGACGACTCCATCTGCTTCACCTCTTCTTCATCACCTGAAGTTACCGCTGACCGTCTCGGCCTGCACATCAACTTGCTTTGTAACTTCTACCACAACAGGTGTCTCAAAGATAACTGTGCGAAGAAAGAGCTCATTTGCTTTCGCCCACCTTCTACGGTGGTCAAATTAAGACGTTACTTCGCCCCTAGGTGTAGAGACTTTGAGCTTGAAATGCCTGATGCTAGTGTCATTAAGACCAAAGGGCAAGTTAAGTACCTTCGAGTACTTTTCTCCGAACGCTTTCAGTTTAAGGCGCATATTTCCCAAGTTCTCCAGAGAGCGAACTTCGCTCTCCACCTGGTTAAACTGCTTTTGAGGCGGCAATGTGGTCTCAACATGACAAGCAAGGTGCTCACCTATAAGCAACTTATCAGGCCGATAATTGCTTGTGGTTACCCCATTTGGTTTTCTATTAATCCCAGAGCAATGAAGAGGCGCTATTTGGGAGGAAGATTCTTCGCTTCTGCACCGGTCTCTACAGAAGAGTGAACCGCCCCAAGTTTCATCGTAACGAAAAGCTTTACGAGGCTGCAAACATCCCTTCGATTGACAACTTCATGATCGACATCGCCAGACGCCTCATCGAGAACATTGAGACTCACGAAGAAGATGACATCCGCTCGCTGCTTTGTAATCCTCCCGCTTCGACATACCTGTTTCTAAGCTCGTTCCTGCATCCAGGCGTGAGCTCCAACTTCTTCGACAAGGCAGATTATCTTTACTACCGATGGTACTGACTTCGGTAATTTTCTTTCACTTTTCTAAAATTTCCTCTTTTATTAGAGTTCTTTTTAATTTTCGCAACGTCATTGCTCTAGTGGGCCCTGTTTTTGCGCCGCTTGTTAATATTTATGTAAATAAATTCATTGTCATTTTTGTATCATTGTATCAATTGTAATAAATAAATTTTCGTTAAATTGTACATACACATTGCTCTTCCATTGCCTTACATTGTAGCAACGTGCGTAGCAATTTTGGCTTAGCGCACCAAAGCGAAGGCAATCTATTGCGATGAGTTGCCTGCAATGAAGAGGCATAATTACCGCTTATGGCTTATTCTTTAATACAAAAAAACAATTCAACCTTACCAAAGTGCCTCGGGTTCTTGTAAACCAAGTACATTACTTGAATTAAGAGCGTGAAGTTAAATTCGTAAATCCATCGCGATCTTAGCAAAGACACAAACCAAAAACACGAATTTAAATTCGTATTTTGAGCCATTACCTGGCATCGCTAATGTAATGCGTACTTTTGTTCCAGAAACATTGTTAACAAAAAAATGGATTTTGAATACATGTTATACACCGTTGAAAAGAGGAGGACGAGACCTTTCCAATGGTGGATGATTTTTGCGTGCACAGCAAGAATTTTGGTGGCAGCGGTTGCATGAACAATTTTGGTGGCAGCGGTTGCATGAACATAGCGTGTTTTCCGTACACACTGCAGCAGAATTCGATTAAAACTAAATACGTCATACAATAATATGATATACAGCCATCTATACGTCATACAATAATATGATATACAGTGCCATCTACACGCCGATACGTGCAATATTTACGAGTGTTACAGTGTTACGAAATCATAGTCCACATTCTTCTGGAATACTATGACATCTATCGAGCGCTAGCGAATGATCTAGAAGTTACTTGATATTTCCACAACGCAGCATACACAATAGAACGATGATTCAAGCGCGTGAAGATAAATACGTTTCGAACTTTAACAGAGTTTGCAACTCTGTAAAAGATCGAGACGTCGCTAACTTTAACAGAGCTCTGTTAACTCTCCTTTCCTATGAAATTTAGTAAGTAATCGCAACTACACAAAGAGAGTAAAATTAATAATAGCATATCTACGCTGCAAGACTATATGAATATTGCATTTTAAGAAAACAAAAAGGTCTGCATAGCCGTTTTTTGTTAAGATTTTTTTGAAAATTGCACTGTTTGCGGTCAAGTGCCGTACAAAAATCCGAATGATGAAGTGGACACTGCTCGGTCCAGGACGATTGTGCCAACATAAGGCATACGGCAAATGAAAGGTGGCTTCTAGTAGCATTAGTGCTAAGAAAATCAAAGGGCCCTGAGTAGGCGTGTTTTGTTAAGATTTTTTTGAAAATTGCACTGTTTGCGGTCAAGTGCCGTACAAAAATCCGAATGATGAAGTGGACACTGCTCGGTCCAGGACGGTTGTGCCAACATGAGGCATACGGCAAATGAAAGGTGGCTTCTAGTAGCATTAGTGCTAAGAAAATCAAAGGGGGCTGAGTTGGCGTTTTTTGTTAAGAATTTTTTGAAAATTGCACTGTTTCTGGTCAAGTGCCGTACAAAAATCCGAATGATGAAGTGGACACTGCTCGGTCCAGGACGGATGTGCCAACATGAGGCATACGGGAAATGAAAGGTGGCTTCTAGTAGCATTAGTGCTATGAAAATCAAAGGGCCCTGAGTTGGCGTTTTTTGTTTTTTGAAAATTGCACTTTTTGTGGTCAAGTGCCGTACAAAAATCCGATTGATGAGGTGGATTTCAAAAAAATCTTAACAAAAAACGCCAACTCAGGTCCCTTTGATTTTCTTAGCACTAATGCTACTAGAAGCCACCTTTCATTTGCCGTATGCCTCATGTTGGCACAACCGTCCTCGACCGAGCAGTGTCCACTTCATCGTTCGGATTTTTGTACGGCAATTGACCACAAACAGTGCAATTTTCAAAAAATCTTAACAAAAAACGCCTACTCAGGGCCCTTTGATTTTCTTAGCACTAATGCTACTAGAAGCCACCTTTCATTTGCCGTATGCCTCATGTTGGCACAACCGTCCTGGACCGAGCAGTGTCCACTTCATCATTCGGATTTTTGTACGGCACTTGACCGCAAACAGTGCAATTTTCAAAAAAATCTTAACAAAAAACGCCTACTCGAGGCCCTTTGATTTTCTTAGCACTAATGCTACTAGAAGCCACCTTTCATTTGCCGTATGCCTTATGTTGGCACAATCGTCCTGGACCGAGCAGTGTCCACTTCATCATTCGGATTTTTGTACGGCACTTGACCGCAAGCAGTGCAATTTTAAAAAAAATCTTAACAAAAAACGCCTACTCAGGGCCCTTTGATTTTCTTAGCACTAATGCTACTAGAAGCCACCTTTCATTTGCCGTATGCCTCATGTTGGCACAACCGTCCTGGACCGAGCAGTGTCCACTTCATCATTCGGATTTTTGTACGGCACTTGACCACAAACAGTGCAATTTTCAAAAAAATCTTAACAAAAAACGCCTACTCAGGGCCCTTTGATTTTCTTAGCACTAATGCTACTAGAAGCCACCTTTCACTTGCCGTATGCCTCATGTTGGCACAATCGTCCTGGACCGAGCAGTGTCCACTTCATCATTCGGATTTTTGTACGGCACTTGACCGCAAACAGTGCAATTTTCAAAAAAATCTTAACAAAAAACGCCTACTCAGGGCCCTTTGATTTTCTTAGCACTAATGCTACTAGAAGCCACCTTTCACTTGCCGTATGCCTCATGTTAGCACAATCGTCCTGGACCGAGCAGTGTCCACTTCATCATTCGGATTTTTGTACGGCACTTGACCGCAAACAGTGCAATTTTCAAAAAAATCTTAACAAAAAACGCCTACTCAGGGCCCTTTGATTTTCGTAGCACTAATGCTACTAGAAGCCACCTTTCACTTGCCGTATGCCTCATGTTAGCACAATCGTCCTGGACCGAGCAGTGTCCACTTCATCATTCGGATTTTTGTACGGCACTTGACCGCAAACAGTGCAATTTTCAAAAAAATCTTAACAAAAAACGCCTACTCAGGGCCCTTTGATTTTCGTAGCACTAATGCTACTAGAAGCCACCGTCCTGGACCGAGCAGTGTCCACTTCATCATTCGGATTTTTGTACGGCACTTGACCGCAAACACTGCAATTTTCAAAAAAATCTTAACAAAAAACGCCAACTCAGGGCCCTTTGATTTTCGTAGCACTAATGCTACTAGAAGCCACCTTTCATTTGCCGTATGCCTCATGTTGGCACAACCGTCCTGGACCGAGCAGTGTCCACTTCATCATTCGGATTTTTGTACGGCACTTGACCGCAAACAGTGCAATTTTCAAAAAAATCTTAACAAAAAACGCCTACTCAGGGCCCTTTGATTTTCTTAGCACTAATGCTACTAGAAGCCACCTTTCATTTGCCGTATGCCTTATGTTGGCACAATCGTCCTGGACCGAGCAGTGTCCACTTCATCATTCGGATTTTTGTACGGCACTTGACCGCAAACAGTGCAATTTTCAAAAAAATCTTAACAAAAAACGCCTACTCAGGGCCCTTTGATTTTCTTAGCACTAATGCTACTAGAAGCCACCTTTCATTTGCCGTATGCCTTATGTTGGCACAATCGTCCTGGACCGAGCAGTGTCCACTTCATCATTCGGATTTTTGTACGGCACTTGACCGCAAACAGTGCAATTTTCAAAAAAATCTTAACAAAAAACGCCTACTCAGGGCCCTTTGATTTTCTTAGCACTAATGCTACTAGAAGCCACCTTTCATTTGCCGTATGCCTCATGTTGGCACAACCGTCCTGGACCGAGCAATGTCCACTTCATCATTCGGATTTTTGTACGGCACTTGACCACAAACAGTGCAATTTTCAAAAAAATCTTAACAAAACACGCCTACTCAGGGCCCTTTGATTTTCTTAGCACTAATGCTACTAGAAGCCACCTTTCATTTGCCGTATGCCTCATGTTGGCACAACCGTCCTGGACCGAGCAATGTCCACTTCATCATTCGGATTTTTGTACGGCACTTGACCACAAACAGTGCAATTTTCAAAAAAATCTTAACAAAAAACGCCTACTCAGCGCCCTTTGATTTTCTTAGCACTAATGCTACTAGAAGCCACCTTTCATTTGCCGTATGCCTTATGTTGGCACAATCGTCCTGGACCGAGCAGTGTCCACTTCATCATTCGGATTTTTGTACGGCACTTGACCGCAAACAGTGCAATTTTCAAAAAAATCTTAACAAAACACGCCTACTCAGGGCCCTTTGATTTTCTTAGCACTAATGCTACTAGAAGCCACCTTTCATTTGCCGTATGCCTTATGTTGGCACAATCGTCCTGGACCGAGCAGTGTCCACTTCATCATTCGGATTTTTGTACGGCACTTGACCGCAAACAGTGCAATTTTCAAAAAAATCTTAACAAAAAACGCCTACTCAGGGCCCTTTGATTTTCTTAGCACTAATGCTACTAGAAGCCACCTTTCATTTGCCGTATGCCTCATGTTGGCACAACCGTCCTGGACCGAGCAATGTCCACTTCATCATTCGGATTTTTGTACGGCACTTGACCACAAACAGTGCAATTTTCAAAAAAATCTTAACAAAAAACGCCAACTCAGGGCCCTTTGATTTTCTTAGCACTAATGCTACTAGAAGCCACCTTTCATTTGCCGTATGCCTCATGTTGGCACAACCGTCCTCGACCGAGCAGTGTCCACTTCATCATTCGGATTTTTGTACGGCACTTGACCACAAACAGTGCAATTTTCAAAAAAATCTTAACAAAAAACGCCTACTCAGGGCCCTTTGATTTTCTTAGCACTAATGCTACTGGAAGCCACCTTTCATTTGCCGTATGCCTCATGTTGGCACAACCGTCCTGGACCGAGCAGTGTCCACTTCATCATTCGGATTTTTGTACGGCACTTGACCGCAAACAGTGCAATTTTCAAAAAAATCTTAACAAAAAACGCCTACTCAGGGCCCTTTGATTTTCTTAGCACTAATGCTACTAGAAGCCACCTTTCATTTGCCGTATGCCTTATGTTGGCACAACCGTCCTGGACCGAGCAATGTCCACTTCATCATTCGGATTTTTGTACGGCACTTGACCACAAACAGTGCAATTTTCAAAAAAATCTTAACAAAAAACGCCTACTCAGCGCCCTTTGATTTTCTTAGCACTAATGCTACTAGAAGCCACCTTTCATTTGCCGTATGCCTTATGTTGGCACAATCGTCCTGGACCGAGCAGTGTCCACTTCATCATTCGGATTTTTGTACGGCACTTGACCGCAAACAGTGCAATTTTCAAAAAAATCTTAACAAAACACGCCTACTCAGGGCCCTTTGATTTTCTTAGCACTAATGCTACTAGAAGCCACCTTTCATTTGCCGTATGCCTTATGTTGGCACAATCGTCCTGGACCGAGCAGTGTCCACTTCATCATTCGGATTTTTGTACGGCACTTGACCGCAAACAGTGCAATTTTCAAAAAAATCTTAACAAAAAACGCCTACTCGAGGCCCTTTGATTTTCTTAGCACTAATGCTACTAGAAGCCACCTTTCATTTGCCGTATGCCTTATGTTGGCACAATCGTCCTGGACCGAGCAGTGTCCACTTCATCATTCGGATTTTTGTACGGCACTTGACCGCAAGCAGTGCAATTTTAAAAAAAATCTTAACAAAAAACGCCTACTCAGGGCCCTTTGATTTTCTTAGCACTAATGCTACTAGAAGCCACCTTTCATTTGCCGTATGCCTCATGTTGGCACAACCGTCCTGGACCGAGCAGTGTCCACTTCATCATTCGGATTTTTGTACGGCACTTGACCACAAACAGTGCAATTTTCAAAAAAATCTTAACAAAAAACGCCTACTCAGGGCCCTTTGATTTTCTTAGCACTAATGCTACTAGAAGCCACCTTTCACTTGCCGTATGCCTCATGTTGGCACAATCGTCCTGGACCGAGCAGTGTCCACTTCATCATTCGGATTTTTGTACGGCACTTGACCGCAAACAGTGCAATTTTCAAAAAAATCTTAACAAAAAACGCCTACTCAGGGCCCTTTGATTTTCTTAGCACTAATGCTACTAGAAGCCACCTTTCACTTGCCGTATGCCTCATGTTAGCACAATCGTCCTGGACCGAGCAGTGTCCACTTCATCATTCGGATTTTTGTACGGCACTTGACCGCAAACAGTGCAATTTTCAAAAAAATCTTAACAAAAAACGCCTACTCAGGGCCCTTTGATTTTCGTAGCACTAATGCTACTAGAAGCCACCTTTCACTTGCCGTATGCCTCATGTTAGCACAATCGTCCTGGACCGAGCAGTGTCCACTTCATCATTCGGATTTTTGTACGGCACTTGACCGCAAACAGTGCAATTTTCAAAAAAATCTTAACAAAAAACGCCTACTCAGGGCCCTTTGATTTTCGTAGCACTAATGCTACTAGAAGCCACCGTCCTGGACCGAGCAGTGTCCACTTCATCATTCGGATTTTTGTACGGCACTTGACCGCAAACACTGCAATTTTCAAAAAAATCTTAACAAAAAACGCCAACTCAGGGCCCTTTGATTTTCGTAGCACTAATGCTACTAGAAGCCACCTTTCATTTGCCGTATGCCTCATGTTGGCACAACCGTCCTGGACCGAGCAGTGTCCACTTCATCATTCGGATTTTTGTACGGCACTTGACCGCAAACAGTGCAATTTTCAAAAAAATCTTAACAAAAAACGCCTACTCAGGGCCCTTTGATTTTCTTAGCACTAATGCTACTAGAAGCCACCTTTCATTTGCCGTATGCCTTATGTTGGCACAATCGTCCTGGACCGAGCAGTGTCCACTTCATCATTCGGATTTTTGTACGGCACTTGACCGCAAACAGTGCAATTTTCAAAAAAATCTTAACAAAAAACGCCTACTCAGGGCCCTTTGATTTTCTTAGCACTAATGCTACTAGAAGCCACCTTTCATTTGCCGTATGCCTTATGTTGGCACAATCGTCCTGGACCGAGCAGTGTCCACTTCATCATTCGGATTTTTGTACGGCACTTGACCGCAAACAGTGCAATTTTCAAAAAAATCTTAACAAAAAACGCCTACTCAGGGCCCTTTGATTTTCTTAGCACTAATGCTACTAGAAGCCACCTTTCATTTGCCGTATGCCTCATGTTGGCACAACCGTCCTGGACCGAGCAATGTCCACTTCATCATTCGGATTTTTGTACGGCACTTGACCACAAACAGTGCAATTTTCAAAAAAATCTTAACAAAACACGCCTACTCAGGGCCCTTTGATTTTCTTAGCACTAATGCTACTAGAAGCCACCTTTCATTTGCCGTATGCCTCATGTTGGCACAACCGTCCTGGACCGAGCAATGTCCACTTCATCATTCGGATTTTTGTACGGCACTTGACCACAAACAGTGCAATTTTCAAAAAAATCTTAACAAAAAACGCCTACTCAGCGCCCTTTGATTTTCTTAGCACTAATGCTACTAGAAGCCACCTTTCATTTGCCGTATGCCTTATGTTGGCACAATCGTCCTGGACCGAGCAGTGTCCACTTCATCATTCGGATTTTTGTACGGCACTTGACCGCAAACAGTGCAATTTTCAAAAAAATCTTAACAAAACACGCCTACTCAGGGCCCTTTGATTTTCTTAGCACTAATGCTACTAGAAGCCACCTTTCATTTGCCGTATGCCTTATGTTGGCACAATCGTCCTGGACCGAGCAGTGTCCACTTCATCATTCGGATTTTTGTACGGCACTTGACCGCAAACAGTGCAATTTTCAAAAAAATCTTAACAAAAAACGCCTACTCAGGGCCCTTTGATTTTCTTAGCACTAATGCTACTAGAAGCCACCTTTCATTTGCCGTATGCCTTATGTTGGCACAACCGTCCTGGACCGAGCAATGTCCACTTCATCATTCGGATTTTTGTACGGCACTTGACCACAAACAGTGCAATTTTCAAAAAAATCTTAACAAAAAACGCCTACTCAGCGCCCTTTGATTTTCTTAGCACTAATGCTACTAGAAGCCACCTTTCATTTGCCGTATGCCTTATGTTGGCACAATCGTCCTGGACCGAGCAGTGTCCACTTCATCATTCGGATTTTTGTACGGCACTTGACCGCAAACAGTGCAATTTTCAAAAAAATCTTAACAAAACACGCCTACTCAGGGCCCTTTGATTTTCTTAGCACTAATGCTACTAGAAGCCACCTTTCATTTGCCGTATGCCTTATGTTGGCACAATCGTCCTGGACCGAGCAGTGTCCACTTCATCATTCGGATTTTTGTACGGCACTTGACCGCAAACAGTGCAATTTTCAAAAAAATCTTAACAAAAAACGCCTACTCAGGGCCCTTTGATTTTCTTAGCACTAATGCTACTAGAAGCCACCTTTCATTTGCCGTATGCCTCATGTTGGCACAACCGTCCTGGACCGAGCAATGTCCACTTCATCATTCGGATTTTTGTACGGCACTTGACCACAAACAGTGCAATTTTCAAAAAAATCTTAACAAAAAACGCCAACTCAGGGCCCTTTGATTTTCTTAGCACTAATGCTACTAGAAGCCACCTTTCATTTGCCGTATGCCTCATGTGGGCACAACCGTCCTCGACCGAGCAGTGTCCACTTCATCATTCGGATTTTTGTACGGCACTTGACCACAAACAGTGCAATTTTCAAAAAAATCTTAACAAAAAACGCCTACTCAGGGCCCTTTGATTTTCTTAGCACTAATGCTACTGGAAGCCACCTTTCATTTGCCGTATGCCTCATGTTGGCACAACCGTCCTGGACCGAGCAGTGTCCACTTCATCATTCGGATTTTTGTACGGCACTTGACCGCAAACAGTGCAATTTTCAAAAAAATCTTAACAAAAAACGCCTACTCAGGGCCCTTTGATTTTCTTAGCACTAATGCTACTAGAAGCCACCTTTCATTTGCCGTATGCCTTATGTTGGCACAACCGTCCTGGACCGAGCAGTGTCCACTTCATCATTCGGATTTTTGTACGGCACTTGACCGCAAACAGTGCAATTTTAAAAAAAATCTTAACAAAAAACGCCTACTCAGGGCCCTTTGATTTTCTTAGCACTAATGCTACTAGAAGCCACCTTTCATTTGGCGTATGCCTTATGTTGGCACAATCGTCCTGGACCGAGCAGTGTCCACTTCATCATTCGGATTTTTGTACGGCACTTGACCGCAAACAGTGCAATTTTCAAAAATCTTAACAAAAAACGCCTACTCAGGGCCCTTTGATTTTCTTAGCACTAATGCTACTAGAAGCCACCTTTCATTTGCCGTATGCCTCATGTTGGCACAACCGTCCTGGACCGAGCAGTGTCCACTTCATCATTCGGATTTTTGTACGGCACTTGACCACAAACAGTGCAATTTTCAAAAAAATCTTAACAAAACACGCCTACTCAGGGCCCTTTGATTTTCTTAGCACTAATGCTACTGGAAGCCACCTTTCATTTGCCGTATGCCTCATGTTGGCACAACCGTCCTGGACCGAGCAGTGTCCACTTCATCATTCGGATTTTTGTACGGCACTTGACCGGAAACAGTGCAATTTTCAAAAAAAATCTTAATAAAAAACGCCTACTCAGGGCCCTTTGATTTTCTTAGCACTAATGCTACTAGAAGCCACCTTTCATTTGCCGTATGCCTTATGTTGGCACAATCGTCCTGGACCGAGCAGTGTCCACTTCATCATTCGGATTTTTGTACGGCACTTGACCGCAAACAGTGCAATTTTCAAAAAAATCTTAACAAAAAACGCCTACTCAGGGCCCTTTGATTTTCTTAGCACTAATGCTACTGGAAGCCACCTTTCATTTGCCGTATGCCTCATGTTGGCACAACCGTCCTGGACCGAGCAGTGTCCACTTCATCATTCGGATTTTTGTACGGCACTTGACCGCAAACAGTGCAATTTTCAAAAAAATCTTAACAAAAAACGCCTACTCAGGGCCCTTTGATTTTCTTAGCACTAATGCTACTAGAAGCCACCTTTCATTTGCCGTATGCCTTATGTTGGCACAATCGTCCTGGACCGAGCAGTGTCCACTTCATCATTCGGATTTTTGTACGGCACTTGACCGCAAACAGTGCAATTTTCAAAAAAATCTTAACAAGAAACGCCTACTCAGGGCCCTTTGATTTTCTTAGCACTAATGCTACTAGAAGCCACCTTTCATTTGCCGTATGCCTTATGTTGGCACAATCGTCCTGGACCGAGCAGTGTCCACTTCATCATTCGGATTTTTGTACGGCACTTGACCGCAAACAATGCAATTTTCAAAAAAATCTTAACAAAAAACGCCTACTCACGGCCCTTTGATTTTCTTAGCACTAATGCTACTAGAAGCCACCTTTCATTTGCCGTATGCCTCATGTTGGCACAACCGTCCTGGACCGAGCAGTGTCCACTTAATCATTCGGATTTTTGTACGGCACTTGACCACAAACAGTGCAATTTTCAAAAAAATCTTAACAAAACACGCCTACTCAGGGCCCTTTGATGATCTTAGCACTAATGCTACTGGAAGCCACCTTTCATTTGCCGTATGCCTCATGTTGGCACAACCGTCCTGGACCGAGCAGTGTCCACTTCATCATTCGGATTTTTGTACGGCACTTGACCGGAAACAGTGCAATTTTCAAAAAAAATCTTAACAAAAAACGCCTACTCAGGGCCCTTTGATTTTCTTAGCACTAATTCTACTAGAAGCCACCTTTCATTTGCCGTATGCCTTATGTTGGCACAATCGTCCTGGACCGAGCAGTGTCCACTTCATCATTCGGATTTTTGTACGGCACTTGACCGCAAACAGTGCAATTTTCAAAAAAATCTTAACAAAAAACGCCTAATCAGGGCCCTTTGATTTTCTTAGCACTAATGCTACTGGAAGCCACCTTTCATTTGCCGTATGCCTCATGTTGGCACAACCGTCCTGGACCGAGCAGTGTCCACTTCATCATTCGGATTTTTGTACGGCACTTGACCGCAAACAGTGCAATTTTCAAAAAAATCTTAACAAAAAACGCCTACTCAGGGCCCTTTGATTTTCTTAGCACTAATGCTACTAGAAGCCACCTTTCATTTGCCGTATGCCTTATGTTGGCACAATCGTCCTGGACCGAGCAGTGTCCACTTCATCATTCGGATTTTTGTACGGCACTTGACCGCAAACAGTGCAATTTTCAAAAAAATCTTAACAAAAAACGCCTACTCAGGGCCCTTTGATTTTCTTAGCACTAATGCTACTAGAAGCCACCTTTCATTTGCCGTATGCCTCATGTTGGCACAACCGTCCTGGACCGAGCAGTGTCCACTTCATCATTCGGATTTTTGTACGGCACTTGACCACAAACAGTGCAATTTTCAAAAAAATCTTAACAAAACACGCCTACTCAGGGCCCTTTGATTTTCTTAGCACTAATGCTACTGGAAGCCACCTTTCATTTGCCGTATGCCTCATGTTGGCACAACCGTCCTGGACCGAGCAGTGTCCACTTCATCATTCGGATTTTTGTACGGCACTTGACCGGAAACAGTGCAATTTTCAAAAAAAATCTTAACAAAAAACGCCTACTCAGGGCCCTTTGATTTTCTTAGCACTAATGCTACTAGAAGCCACCTTTCATTTGCCGTATGCCTTATGTTGGCACAATCGTCCTGGACCGAGCAGTGTCCACTTCATCATTCGGATTTTTGTACGGCACTTGACCGCAAACAGTGCAATTTTCAAAAAAATCTTAACAAAAAACGCCTACTCAGCGCCCTTTGATTTTCTTAGCACTAATGCTACTAGAAGCCACCTTTCATTTGCCGTATGCCTCATGTTGGCACAACCGTCCTGGACCGAGCAGTGTCCACTTCATCATTCGGATTTTTGTACGGCACTTGACCGCAAACAGTGCAATTTTCAAAAAAATCTTAACAACAAACGCCTACTCAGGGCCCTTTGATTTTCTTAGCACTAATGCTACTAGAAGCCACCTTTCATTTGCCGTATGCCTCATGTTGGCACAACTGTCCTCGACCGAGCAGTGTCCACTTCATCATTCGGATTTTTGTACGGCACTTGACCGCAAACAGTGCAATTTTCAAAAAAATCTTAACAAAAAACGCCTACTCAGCGCCCTTTGATTTTCTTAGCACTAATGCTACTAGAAGCCACCTTTCATTTGCCGTATGCCTCATGTTGGCACAACCGTCCTGGACCGAGCAGTGTCCACTTCATCATTCGGATTTTTGTACGGCACTTGACCGCAAGCAGTGCAATTTTCAAAAAAATCTTAACAAAAAACGCCTACTCAGGGCCCTTTGATTTTCTTAGCACTAATGCTACTAGAAGCCACCTTTCATTTGCCGTATGCCTTATGTTGGCACAATCGTCCTGGACCGAGCAGTGTCTACTTCATCATTCGGATTTTTGTACTGCACTTGACCGCAAACAGTGCAATTTTCAAAAAAATCTTAACAAAAAACGCCTACTCAGGGCCCTTGGATTTTCTTAGCACTAATGCTACTGGAAGCCACCTTTCATTTGCCGTATGCCTCATGTTGGCACAACCGTCCTGGACTGAGCAGTGTCCACTTCATCATTCGGATTTTTGTACGGCACTTGACCGCAAACAGTGCAATTTTCAAAAAAATCTTAACAAAAAACGCCTACTCAGGGCCCTTTGATTTTCTTAGCACTAATGCTACTAGAAGCCACCTTTCATTTGCCGTATGCCTCATGTTGGCACAACCGTCCTGGACTGAGCAGTGTCCACTTCATCATTCGGATTTTTGTACGGCACTTGACCACAAAAAGGGCAATTTTCAAAAAAATCTTAACAAAAAACGCCTACTCAGGGCCCTTGGATTTTCTTAGCACTAATGCTACTGGAAGCCACCTTTCATTTGCCGTATGCCTCATGTTGGCACAACCGTCCTGGACTGAGCAGTGTCCACTTCATCATTCGGATTTTTGTACGGCACTTGACCGCAAACAGTGCAATTTTCAAAAAAATCTTAACAAAAAACGCCTACTCAGGGCCCTTTGATTTTCTTAGCACTAATGCTACTAGAAGCCACCTTTCATTTGCCGTATGCCTTATGTTGGCACAATCGTCCTGGACCGAGCAGTGTCTACTTCATCATTCGGATTTTTGTACTGCACTTGACCGCAAACAGTGCAATTTTCAAAAAAATCTTAACAAAAAACGCCTACTCAGGGCCCTTTGATTTTCGTAGCACTAATGCTACTAGAAGCCACCTTTCACTTGCCGTATGCCTCATGTTAGCACAATCGTCCTGGACCGAGCAGTGTCCACTTCATCATTCGGATTTTTGTACGGCACTTGACCGCAAACAGTGCAATTTTCAAAAAAATCTTAACAAAAAACGCCTACTCAGGGCCCTTTGATTTTCGTAGCACTAATGCTACTAGAAGCCACCGTCCTGGACCGAGCAGTGTCCACTTCATCATTCGGATTTTTGTACGGCACTTGACCGCAAACACTGCAATTTTCAAAAAAATCTTAACAAAAAACGCCAACTCAGGGCCCTTTGATTTTCGTAGCACTAATGCTACTAGAAGCCACCTTTCATTTGCCGTATGCCTCATGTTGGCACAACCGTCCTCGACCGAGCAGTGTCCACTTCATCATTCGGATTTTTGTACGGCACTTGACCGCAAACAGTGCAATTTTCAAAAAAATCTTAACAAAAAACGCCTACTCAGCGCCCTTTGATTTTCTTAGCACTAATGCTACTAGAAGCCACATTTCATTTGCCGTATGCCTCATGTTGTCACAACCGTCCTGGACCGAGCAGTGTCCACTTCATCATTCGGATTTTTGTACGGCACTTGACCGCAAACAGTGCAATTTTCAAAAAAATCTTAACAAAAAACGCCTACTCAGGGCCCTTTGATTTTCTTAGCACTAATGCTACTAGAAGCCACCTTTCATTTGCCGTATGCCTTATGTTGGCACAATCGTCCTGGACCGAGCAGTGTCCACTTCATCATTCGGATTTTTGTACGGCACTTGACCGCAAACAGTGCAATTTTCAAAAAAATCTTAACAAAAAACGCCTACTCAGCGCCCTTTGATTTTCTTAGCACTAATGCTACTAGAAGCCACCTTTCATTTGCCGTATGCCTCATGTTGGCACAACCGTCCTGGACCGAGCAGTGTCCACTTCATCATTCGGATTTTTGTACGGCACTTGACCGCAAACAGTGCAATTTTCAAAAAAATCTTAACAACAAACGCCTACTCAGGGCCCTTTGATTTTCTTAGCACTAATGCTACTAGAAGCCACCTTTCATTTGCCGTATGCCTCATGTTGGCACAACCGTCCTCGACCGAGCAGTGTCCACTTCATCATTCGGATTTTTGTACGGCACTTGACCGCAAACAGTGCAATTTTCAAAAAAATCTTAACAAAAAACGCCTACTCAGCGCCCTTTGATTTTCTTAGCACTAATGCTACTAGAAGCCACCTTTCATTTGCCGTATGCCTCATGTTGGCACAACCGTCCTGGACCGAGCAGTGTCCACTTCATCATTCGGATTTTTGTACGGCACTTGACCGCAAGCAGTGCAATTTTCAAAAAAATCTTAACAAAAAACGCCTACTCAGGGCCCTTTGATTTTCTTAGCACTAATGCTACTAGAAGCCACCTTTCATTTGCCGTATGCCTTATGTTGGCACAATCGTCCTGGACCGAGCAGTGTCTACTTCATCATTCGGATTTTTGTACTGCACTTGACCGCAAACAGTGCAATTTTCAAAAAAATCTTAACAAAAAACGCCTACTCAGGGCCCTTGGATTTTCTTAGCACTAATGCTACTGGAAGCCACCTTTCATTTGCCGTATGCCTCATGTTGGCACAACCGTCCTGGACTGAGCAGTGTCCACTTCATCATTCGGATTTTTGTACGGCACTTGACCGCAAACAGTGCAATTTTCAAAAAAATCTTAACAAAAAACGCCTACTCAGGGCCCTTTGATTTTCTTAGCACTAATGCTACTAGAAGCCACCTTTCATTTGCCGTATGCCTCATGTTGGCACAACCGTCCTGGACTGAGCAGTGTCCACTTCATCATTCGGATTTTTGTACGGCACTTGACCACAAAAAGGGCAATTTTCAAAAAAATCTTAACAAAAAACGCCTACTCAGGGCCCTTGGATTTTCTTAGCACTAATGCTACTGGAAGCCACCTTTCATTTGCCGTATGCCTCATGTTGGCACAACCGTCCTGGACTGAGCAGTGTCCACTTCATCATTCGGATTTTTGTACGGCACTTGACCGCAAACAGTGCAATTTTCAAAAAAATCTTAACAAAAAACGCCTACTCAGGGCCCTTTGATTTTCTTAGCACTAATGCTACTAGAAGCCACCTTTCATTTGCCGTATGCCTTATGTTGGCACAATCGTCCTGGACCGAGCAGTGTCTACTTCATCATTCGGATTTTTGTACTGCACTTGACCGCAAACAGTGCAATTTTCAAAAAAATCTTAACAAAAAACGCCTACTCAGGGCCCTTTGATTTTCTTAGCACTAATGCTACTAGAAGCCACCTTTCATTTGCCGTATGCCTCATGTTGGCACAACCGTCCTGGACCGAGCAGTGTCCACTTCATCATTCGGATTTTTGTACGGCACTTGACCACAAACAGTGCAATTTTCAAAAAAATCTTAACAAAAAACGGCTATGCAGACCTTTTTGTTTTCTTAAAATGCAATATTCATATAGTCTTGCAGCGTAGATATGCTATTATTAATTTTACTCTCTTTGTGTAGTTGCGATTACTTACTAAATTTCATAGGAACGGAGAGTTAACAGAGCTCTGTTAAAGTTAGCGACGTCTCGATCTTTTACAGAGTTGCAAACTCTGTTAAAGTTCGAAACGTATTTAACTTCACGCACTTAAAATGCATACAACTTCAAAATAGAAATTTTTCGATCAGATAACGGAACTGAATTTGTTTATGCAAATATTAAAAATTTCTTTGAACGCGAGGGTATTCGATTTCAAAGGACCGTTTCATATACTCCGAGAGAGAAATGAGAACGATAATGGAATCGCAAGGACCATGATACATTCACAAGGTATGGAACAGAAGTTTTGAGCGGAAGCGGTTAGTACAGCTGTTTTCGTAATTAATCGTACAGGGTCCAGTACAGTAGTCAACAAAACTCCATACGAGCTGTGGTGTAAAAAAGGATCTTCATTTGAATATTTTCAACCATTTGGCAGTAAAGTATATATGCATGTCCCGAAAGAGCGACGTCGAAAGTTGGATGCAAAATCCGTGAAAGGTATTTTCGTTGGATATGATGAAAATGTTAAATGTAAAGGTATTTGGGATCCTGCCATTGAAAAAATACAAATTTCTCGAGATGAAAAGTTCACAGGAAATACTTCAGATGTATCAAACTCTAAGCAAGACGATTTTCGCGAAGCAAATAAAATTGATTTAGTATCAATTCATCATAAAGAAGTGGAAGAAAATATCAATGAGAACGTTGACATTTCATGTTCCTACGAAGAGGAAGGAGAAGAGTTTATTGATGCAGAAGAATCTGTGTTACCAATACCAGTATCTTCACAAATACAGAAAAAGCAATCATGAGAAATATATAATTTAGGATATCAGAATATTTTACCGAGTCGATTACGAAAAGGTCCAAGTGGTGAAGATAGCAGTAAAAAAGGTAACATTAATAATTTTACTGCCTTACTATCTTTACACGAAGCAGATGAACCGAAAACGTACGAAGAAGCTATGAAGTCTAAGGATAAAGATCAATGGCTACTTGCAATGAAGGAGGAGATTGACTCATTGGCAAAAAATAACACTTGGACTTTGGTCGAGGCACCTACTGATCAGAAGGTAATTGATAACAAGTGGGTTTACAAAATAAAGTATAATACTGATGGAAGTATAAAAAGATATAAAGCTAGAATGGTAGCTAAGGGTTTTACCCAAGAGTATGGTGTAGATTACAAAGAGGTGTATAGTCCAGTAGTTAAGTTTACATCATTGCGAACAATTTTATCTATAGTTGTCATTGAAAAGATGAGCATTCGTCAATTTGATGTAAAGACAGCTTTTTGTATGGTAGTCTGGATAAAGATATTTATATGCATCAACCAAAAGGCTTCAATGATGGTAGCGGCTCCGCATGTAAACTTAATAAGAGTTTATATGGATTAAAGCAATCGTCACGTTGTTGGAACCAGAGGTTTACAAATTCTATAAAGAAATTCAAGTTTAGACAAAGTAATTCAGATAACTGTTTTTTTATAAGTAAAGATCCAAGGATGATTTTAGCCATTTATGTCGATGACGGGTTATTAGTTGGTGAACGAATGAAAATCTTGATTCAGTCATTGAACATTTAAAAAAAAAATTCGAGATTAAAACTTTTGAAGCAAACTGTTTTCTTGGATTAGAAATAGAAATATTTACTGATGGATCTATTCATTTGCATCAAAAGGCTTATGCATTTAAAATTTTGAAGCGTTTTAATATGGAAGACTGCAATGGTACAGCAACGCCATGCGACACGAATCAAGTTTTAGAAAATTTTGATGATTCTACTAAAACAAATTTTCAGTCAGTTGGTTGTCTTATGTATTTGACAATAGCTACACGTCCAGATATTAGTTATGCAGTCGGTGTTGCTAGTCGTTTCTTGGAAAAACCTACACAAGGCCATGTAACTGCAGTACATGGCCTTAACGCGCATTTAAGTATTTTAAACAAACTATGAGTCATGGAATGTACTTCAAAAGTTCGAAGATTTTCAGTTTAATCGGATACAGTGATGCTGATTATGCAGGTGATAAGGAGACTAGAAGATCAACTTCAGGATATGTGTTCTTGTTTGGTTCTGGTGTTTTGAGTTGGTCATCTGCGAGACAAAAGTCGGTGGCACTTTCAACTACTGAATCAGAGTACATTGCTGCTTCTGGAGCTGTCAAAGAACTTGTATGTTTAAGGCGTTTACTTTCGGAACTAGTTGAATCTGCAATTGAAGTACATTTTAACATGGATAATCAAAGTGCAATGCGTCTGATCAAAAATCCTGAATATCACAAACGTACAAAGCACATAGATGTTCGGTATCATTTCATCAAGGAAAAATATGCTGAACAAATATTTAATCTCTATTACGTTTCGACAGACGAACAATTGGCAGATATTTTTACAAAGGCACTACCACGCTCACGTTTTGAAATTCTACGAAGTTTTTTGAGTATTATTCAGAAATTTTCATTTTGTACTGTAAACAAATAGCGAGAGTATTGAAATAATTTGTTTATACTCTATGTTCATTGTACTTTGTAAAAAAATTTGTGTAGAAGCTTTTGTAACTGAGCTCAAATATTTTCTATGATGAATAGAAAATTTTTCAATAAATTTTTTTTTCTAATTTTGCTGCTGTTCAATAAGGTTGTCTAATTTTTATCGATTAAATTCAATAAATATACATATATTAATTCAATTTTTGATCCACAATAATATTGCAGATATGTAGATCTTTAACCATCTTTACCATAGATTAGACAGGAACGCAGGAGGAACGACGATCTTCATCAAACATTCCATCCCACACGCTCAAGTTTCCACTCCAGGCATTCAATATGTAGAAACCAAAATCCTCAAAAGAAATCAGACCATAAACCAGATTTACAGACCATAAACCGATTCTGGCTAGCATTACAATATTGTGATCGTAACATCGGAATTATCAGTGCAGCCTAAGAAAGTGTATTCGCAATATGCTACAAATTAAATCCCGCTTCTTGTTTTTGGATCCCTAAAAAATCTGGCAGTTATTTCCAATATGTAACACGTTCACTGACAAACCTACCTGCCTAACAAAGAGGACAAACTGGCTCGCTTTCCGCGAAACTCTGTAAAGAATACTCGCTTCCCCAACCAAATAGCATCGCAGAATTGTAGTCTGCTATAATATTCTTAACGCATAAAAAAAGCCATAACCACTGCGACCGCCCCAAAATTACCTCAAAAACTAAATACGAAAACGCAACAGATTCAGAAAAATAGCAAGGGACACCGCAAACCCAGCCTTAACACTTCAAAAAAAATTATGTCTACTCCGTAGAGACGTGAACGACTCTTTAGAAGAACTTCAGAACGTTTCAATTGATCCAGTTTCCATTTTATTGTGCATACTTACATTCAGTGTACTTGATTGCTTAAAAATGTAGTATGAATGTATAAAAATTAATTATATATTTCTCATTTAAAAGTAATGTGTTTATTACTCACCTTAGCTGCAGCAAAACCGTCTGGGTTACAACTGGGAAGCAGATGTATTTCAGTTGTGTTTAACAGCTTCTGCACTTCAGGGACTGTCTCATAATTGGCAACCAAATACTGAGCTACATACAATACCATCTGCCGTCCCAATGCCTCGTCACCGTGTATGTTGGCTGTCACTTTTAACTTTGGCCGCAGAAGATCGCCATCAGAGTTACCAGTGGCTGCACTAATCGCCAAAACATGAATATCACGTTTCTGCAACGTTTCACCCAAACTATATTTTTGAACCAAATGTGGATACTTTTCCTGGAGTTTGGCAAAAAGTTCGGCAATTTCTTTATTGCTTAAATAGTGGGGCTCTGGTTGGAGAAATGATTCATTTTCAACAACTTTCACAAGGGAGGAAGAGAACGCAATAAAAATGCTCGGAAATAATAATATACAAAAAAGCCAAATAGGCACTGTTCTCGATTCGAAGAGCAAACTCATCTTGTTTCATGGACACCCAAGTTGGTGGGCTAAGAAAATATGCAAGTGGATATGTATGTATATTAAAGAGGCTATCACAAATAATTAGAAACACATTTATGGATATGAAACACTTGCTGTATTGTCTATCACCACTTAACACTTGTTAACACTATTTGTATACTGCACACAATTCTTAACTGAGATGCGTAATTGACTGCTTGTTACTTTGCTGACGTTGAAAATTACTTCGCTGATCGGTGCTAATATCTTTCATCGATATATACATATGTATATAGAAAACTCGGCTTTCCCAAGAATATCTTTTTAGTCTCGCGGCACATGTGTAGAATTTAAATTATTGTGATCTGTGGAAGGCTTTAACAGTCAAAGAAAAAAAAATAAAAATTACTTTCTTTTATTATAAGAACACCATACAGAAAATCCGCGTTGTATTTCAAGCAATGGAAAGTAGGGATTCACTTGCGAACACGACGAGCTATCTCCCATAACAGATGCTCGTACCCACTCTTGACGAGTTAACTCATCACAACTTATGTACGTATAGGAATACATAATGATCGTAGCACAAATTCTCCAGTTTTATGTTGTTTTGTGGGTTGCATTCAGTGTTGTCCGGTACAGTCCTTTAAATTTCAGAAATTCGTTGCCACATATCTCCAAAGCTATTCGAGATATCAGGTAGCTCTTAATCAAGAATGATAGAATACGTAATCCATCATTCTTGGCTCTTAGGGTGTTATTCACAAGGTTGCCTGTCGCCTTGAGAGTCGCCTTTTTGCAAAACTTGTATCACAAGGTTGCCTTTGGCAAAGGCGACTCTACCTTACGTCGCATTGGCCTCTACTCGTAAGCACTTCGGCACTTATTGAAAGATGGTGGACCTTCTAGTGTTGCCACTCAAATTGTAGGTATTAGGAGCTGTGTTTCATAAGCAAAATTCTTGGCAAAGAGATAATCGTCCTATAAAATTGTATTTCTTTTATGAAAATTTAGCTAAAAAATGTAGCAAAAATATGGAATAGCTTTGAAGAAAATTATTAGACATCATTGTTCAATTTTTGTAGTAAGTTTTTTGGTTTTTATTGAAGACAAAAATTCTAAAAAATTTTGTTCTCTTTTCTGACATGCAACTCTGAAAATTATACTCATGTCTGTATACATTTTCCGAAAGTATATTCTTGTGATTGTTTTGTTGCTGAATAGTGGAGTTCCTCGTGCGAGGTCTGGCGCCCGCTCCATTTCACTTACCAGCAACTCAAACTGCGCTGCGGTTGTGAACGAATACCTATATTCCAGAAACGCTTATAATATTATTATGCCATCTAATAAATTTATCACTGCACCTTTTCTTTTGCGATTCCATTTCCATAATGCGGAGAAACACTCACAATTCTTTAAAGCGTCTTTCGAAATTCTTATAAAGTAACGGCACATCACACAGAATTGGAGGCATTCGGTTGCAACATTTACATCGGAGTACATTTTACTTTGTAAAGTGACCACGCCCACAACGTTTTCCGCGTTTTTAAACGTACACACATTTTTCTTTAAAATAAAACAAATAAAACTTTTCTCATATACACGGTATAAATAATTATGTAAAAACTACAAGAACTATAACTATTATACCATTTTCGTATACAAGTATATTGCATTTATAAATAGTATTACTTTTACCGCTAACTGCTGAATATTCATAAAAATATAATAGAAAAAATCGAAATAGTGCAAGTTTTGTAAGAGTCGACACCTAAGATAACACCGAAATAGTTGTCGCCTTAAAGGCGTCGCGTGACGCCTTACAAGGTAGCTTTTGTCACACTAGTGAATACACTTTTCTTACGTTTTTGATGTTGTCGCCTCAAAGCAATCGGTTTTCCGAGAACTGAGAGACGACGTCTCACTGCAGAATACAAAAACGAAAATTTTGTCGCCTAAGACGACAAAGGCAACCTTGTGAATAACACCCTTAATATATTTCTAGAAACTATTATCTCTGGCCCTAAATACCGTTGGATAGACGGATAATTGCAATATCTCTCACTCTTATTAAAAAGTGTTTTTATCAGAAAACCTATGTATGTTTTAGTAAACCTTTTTTATACCCTACATCCGAAGGAATGAGGGTATATTCACTTTGTGCTTCCTTGTGTAACGCATTAAAGGAGGCGTGGCAGGTATGGAAAAGTATATATATTCTTGATCAGTGTCACCTCCTGAGTCGATTTAGCCATGTCCGTAGTCTGTCTGTCTGTCTGTCTGTCTGTCTGTGGAAATCACGATTACAGGAGAACGAATGAAGCTATCGCGATGAAATTTTGCACGTATATTCTTTGTCATCCGAAACTCTGTGGGATTGAAAATGGGATAAATCGGTGCAGCGCCACGCCTACTTTTTTAACAAATACTAATTCTTTTAACAATATTTCAATTTTCAATTCAATTGAGCTTCAATTTTGTTTCCGAATACATCGGTACAGGTAGATTAAATTTTAAAAAAAAATGGGCGTGTCCGCCCACGAACATATGACATTGATATAAACCGCAATTCCAGAATAACGGTTGGAAGAATCGACTTGAAATTCGGTACGAATATTCTCTGCCATCATAGATAACTCTGTATTGAAAATGGGGAAAATCGGCGGGATGTAGGGTATATAAGCTTCGGTCTGACCGAAGGTACCCTTACTAGTTTATACTTTCATTACTTTTTTTCTGAAAATAATTTTTTACTAAACACCATTGTAAGGTACCATAAATATATATGTATTTTTTAGAAAAGCGTTATTAGAATTGGTCCAATTGTTTACGAGAAAATTGATTTCACAGACCACGATCAAATACTAATTTGCTTCCTTTTGCTTTTGCTAAAGGCTCCTGCAAAACAAACAACATTTCAATTATTTTTAACAGCATTCAGTATTTAACAGTAAAAAACAGAAACGTTGTAATTTTTAAGAAAACATGTGCAAATCTAACAGCCCGATTTTCGTTATGCGTGACATGAACAGGAGCGGCATCGGGACCAAAGATATCTCTGATAACGACTACTGTTCCCGTTGGTTCTATTCCATTCTTGTTCTGCGGCGTTTATAACTTCGATGAACAACGGAGTACTTCTGGGCAGAAATGGGTTGTTCTGCATCTATTCCAACAATTCACTCTACCGTTCTGCTGTAGTGACTATACAAATGTGAATTGCATATTTTTATAAAATGCTCAACATATATATATATTATATAAATTGAAAAATATGTGTATAATAACAAAAATTTTACTTCATGGAAATACTCAATTCTAGAATAATATAATAAAAATTAAGAAACACAAAGTAAAATATAAACGGCCAAAACATGCGCACCGAACCAATGCTTTGCATGAACTGGATTCAAACAGCAGCCTTTTCTCAACCGTAGGTTACAGAAATGCTGGTTATTAACATTGAAATTTCTACCATCTCTCAATGATTGCGGAAACTCTTACGAGCAAAACGACGTAATCTAGTCCTTTACAAGCGTGCTTACGAAGTCTCACATAAAGTGACTTTTGGGGCGTTGAAAAGCACCTGATGAGGTTGCGAATTAGTCCAAAAAATTTATACCAAAGACTATACTATATAGTTTTTGCCTTATACCTAAGAAATTGGTTGTAATCCTTTCGGAAATCGTTATCGTAACTTTTTAATATAACTACATTTAGTTATAGTGGCTTTTTCACTCATTCCAAATTCGCAAAGAATACAAAACTCGAGAATATAAAAAATAGAATTAATGAAAAACCAAATCATCACCAGGAAAATTACGTTCGTTTTTTAAATTCTGAGAAAATTACGTGCTTGTTCAGCCATTTTTAGGCAAAGGCGACATAAGATATATAACTTTTTAAAAAAAGCTTAGAAGTACAAACGAACTTCTTTTTCATAAAACTAGCAGCAGGAACTATTTAGATGTGTGTTGTGGATAATTATTGTCCGCCAGCAATCGCGCATGCTACTGCAGCAGCGCAAGTTAAATAAAATTAAAGAAATTTTGGCCTGGGATACACCCTTATAATTAAAAATTGGGAACTTTAATATTTAGCTTTGCCACCTTCTATAGAGAATAGCCATATTTCTTTCCCACTAACGTCGCACTTAATCCGTGTCAATTATGCCACAATCACGAGCAGCTATAGCCGAAGTGGTGTCAATCTCGGCGGGTCCTCAGCCGTTGGTAAAGATAGGGCACTATACTCTCGGTGCTACGCTAGGTACAGGCACATTCGGCAAGGTTAAGATTGGAGAGCATCAAATGACTAAACATAAAGTAGCTGTGAAGATTTTAAATCGACAGAAGATCAAATCACTTGATGTCGTTGGAAAGATACGTAGAGAAATACAAAATCTAAAACTTTTTCGGCATCCTCACATTATAAAGCTTTACCAGGTTAATCTGTGACATATTCAGTATGCATTTAACGTTCCCATCTTCCTTTTCGATGCAGGTCATCTCAACGCCCACTGACATCTTCATGATAATGGAGTATGTAAGCGGCGGTGAGTTGTTCGATTACATTGTCAAACACGGCAAGCTGCAAGAGTACGAGGCTCGTCGCTTTTTTCAGCAGATCATCTCTGGCGTGGACTATTGTCACCGTCACATGATTGTTCATCGTGATTTAAAGCCAGAGAATCTGTTACTCGACCATAACATGCATGTAAAAATTGCGGACTTTGGTCTTTCTAATATGATGCTGGATGGGGAATTCTTGCGTACATCTTGTGGTTCACCAAATTATGCAGCCCCAGAAGTAATTTCTGGCAAACTTTATGCTGGACCGGAAGTGGATATTTGGTCTTGTGGTGTCATTTTATATGCACTGCTGTGCGGCACTCTGCCTTTTGATGACGAACACGTTCCCACGCTCTTTCGTAAAATTAAATCTGGTATCTTCCCGATACCAGAGTATCTTAACAAAAAAGTGGTGAATTTGGTCTGTCAAATGTTACAGGTAGATCCTCTGAAACGCGCCAATATTGAGGAAATTAAGAAGCACGAATGGTTCCTAAAGGATCTTCCGTCATATCTTTTCCCATCGAGTATCGAACAGGATTCAAATGTCATCGATACGTATGCAGTGTCTGAGGTTTGTGCAAAATTCGGCGTCAAAGAGTCAGAGGTGCACAATGCTTTGCTTAGTGGAGATCCACACGATCAACTGGCAATTGCCTATCATTTAATCATCGACAACAAACGTTTTGCTGATGAAGCAGCCAAAACAGAAATCAGTAACTTCTTTGTTGCCGGCTCTCCACCGCCGGTGCAGGCTCAGTTAACAACCGACCGCACACAAGAAAGCGGTACCGGTGGTTCGACAACTCCTAACAGTTGCGGCAGTAATTCTTCTAATTTGCGCCCACATCCAGAGCGAATCGCACCGATGCGTGAACGGCAGTTGGCTCTATGTGTGCAAAGCTCTGGAGGTGGTGCATTTCCAGAAAAGGCATCACGTGGTACACCTATTAAACGTGCTAAGTGGCATCTCGGCATACGCTCACAAAGCAAGCCGAACGACATTATGCTCGAGGTTTATCGAGCTATGAAAGCTTTAGATTATGAGTGGAAAATAATCAATCCATATCATGTGCGTGTACGTCGCTCGGGCAGTCTAACAGGCAAGTATTCCAAGATGTCGCTGCAACTATATCAGGTGGATGCGAAGAGTTATTTACTCGATTTTAAGTCCCTGACTAATGAGGAGGTTGAGCAAGGAGATGATGTGATCATGGAGAGCTTGACACCGCCCCCACTACACTCAGGTGGGGTGATGCCACAGCAGCCGACTGGACATCATACAATGGAATTCTTCGAAATGTGCGCTGCTTTAATTATACAATTAGCACGTTAAAGGAGAAACTTGAATGCATGACATCCTTATGTTAATGTATAACAACACACAAACATGGTTTATCAAAATTATAGAAACACCTTGGAAATATTGCGATGCTTCCTTTATTATTATTATTTAACAAGGTATTTGAATTCAATTCTGTTATAGAATCCAGATATATAAAAGCATGTGTGTAGTTTAAACCAATACTGTTGGTAACACCTATTCTTGTTTTTCATAAAAATCATTTATTTGGCCAAGCAGACACCAAGAATTCCTGGAATAATTGCAGTCGTACAATTCTTATTGTGCTGTAATTTGATGTAATTAGGTAAAGGTCAACATATGCTTAAATATTTTATTAACTTTTAAACCGATAAATACTAATTACATTTTTAATAAAATTAAAAATATACATATATGCAAATAAATTAATTACCCAAGATTTGTAAGGAAGGTCGGCGCTCGTATTTTAACGCACGCGAATTCGGCGTTGCCGAAGCTCGGCCCAGATTGGCATTTCCTTCGATTTTTGTACGTCTATTATTTTGTGTTTGCTCTACACGACACCTTTTTGTTCACGCCAGAAATCGTGCCTTTTCTGTGCACCAAAACAGCTGTTAGCGTCTGGAAAGCACATAAATTGCCAACAAATTTTCAACCGTACGCCTTTCCTAAGTCGGGGGCCCTGCCTACGCAGTTTCTTCAGAATCTATCAATGCTGGCGTCAAATACGAAGAAAAACAACGAAAAGAGCAAAAGGAGAACAAAAACAGCGCTGCTTTGCGTTTGCGAATGATGCCGATAATTCCAACTTCGAGTGAATTAATTACACAACACCAAAAAAAAAAAAAAGTTTGCCCATTGACAATCGAAAACCAACCACAATGTCGATCGACGTAAAACACATAACCAAAGTTCAAAGCTCCAAAAAGGAAAAAAAACAGCCAGAAGTTTATAACAAGGTTTTTGAACATGAAAGACGCGACTTTTGGAAGGACTACGTGAGAAAAGTCGAACGAACTTAAAAAATGCTTACTAATAAGAATGGAGTAACAAAGAGATTAAATCATAGTGGACCAGCAGCAACTGAGGGGAACTACAGTTATCGCTTGATGCATAAAAGACGCCGTCAAGGAACACTCGATTGACGATTGATTACGTTGTAGAAATCGATTCTGTTTCCGAATAAAATCGAAGAAATCGTCAGCCTCTCCGAAGCAATCATTTAATTCTGCATTTAAAATCCAGTCGACTCGGCAGCGGCTTGAATCATATTCATATCGCCTTTAGACATTGAGGAATATAGCTTAAAACTTATCAATTCTTGTTTCTGGCAATCAAGGACAGCTACTTTCCCGATTCTTGCAAAGTTGCAAAAATCGTCGCAGTTCCCAAGAAGTGTGACCGAAATTTTGTTGAAAGCTATACTCCAATAGTTCTGCTGAGTTGCACATGTGACATTTGAAACGACCTTTCCTGCTTCGGCTGAATGCAGGCAGATTTTCTTTATGAGGTCCACGGACCTTGTCTATAGCTGGGATAGACTCGCGGTTTGTCCACGTTCAATTCCAAGAAAATTTATAATAAGAGGACCAGTAACTTTTCATTGACAATTTCGTTTATTTAAATTCTCCAATCTTAGTGCTAACTTAATTCTTGTTGTTGGGCAATTGAAGCCGTAGTTCTTAAGGGTAAAAAAAAAACTGGCGGTGCAGTGGTGGAATAAGCTAGTGCAGGAAATGTTGTTAGAAACGTTGGCCAGGTATGCGTGATGCGTTGTTTTCCTAGCACGTTTGTCTCTTTAGAATATCGTTGTGACAATTGTGCGTTTGCGTTGCTACTCTGTTCTTTGTTCTGTAAATAAAAGGTGTTGTCGTATTTGACGTGTGCGTTCTCTTGTCTAAACCATCAGGCTATGGAGACGTTTGAAAGCGGTTACGGAGAGGAGAGAATCTCTGATCCCTGTAGTGCTGGCTCTCGGCGTTTGAGAGAGGCTACGGAGAGGTTTGAGAGCGGTTACGGAGAGGAGAGTTGCAACCTCAGACATTGCTTCGAACCAACACGACAGAATCTCTGACCCGGGTAATGTTGGCTCTCGGCGCTTGAGAGATCCTACGGAGAGAAGAGTTGTAACCTCAGACATTGCTTCGAACCAACACGACAGAATCCCTGATGCGGGTAGTGTTGGCTCTCGGCTTTTGAGAGAGGTTTGAGAGCGGCTACGGAGAGGAGAGTTGCAACCTCAAACATTGCTTCGAACCAACACGACAGAATCTCTGACCCGGGTAATGTTGGCTCTCGACGCTTGAGAGAGCCTACGGAGAGAAGAGTTGCAACCTCCAACATTGCTTCGAACCAACACGACAGAACCTCTGATCCGTGTAGTGTTGGCTCTCGGCGTTTGAGAGGTTGTAACCTCAGACATTGCTTCGAACCAACACGACAGAATCTCTGATCCGGGTAGTGTTGGCTCTCGGCGTTTGAGAGAGGCTACGAGGTCTTACCTGTACTGATGTTCGCGAATGACTGAACGCTCCTAGGTGTTGTGGTCGTTCTTATACGCTGTCGGTCAGAAGTCTTTTCTGTTCGTTGTTCGATGTTCAGCAGACTTGCTCAATGGAATGCTAGTTCCGTCCTTTTTTGGCATTTGACTTATTCTGTGTTACTGAGTATGCGGCGTCATTCCACCACTGCGTAGTTTACGGGTCTTAAAAACAGGTTTTCCAGATTGCTTAACATAATTTAACTCGAGTAGGATGTGTCATGTGATCCACAGAAACTATCATTTGACAAGACAACTTTAAATTCAATTCTTATCTATTAGCAAATTCATTTTCTTAAGGGTAGGTTTTAAACGTAACTTACAAAAATTCATTTGACCTTATATACATAAATATAAGTAGTAAAATAGTCTGAGGATTAAGAACGTCGTTACTTCGTTGCAGGTTCCGCTCACTCCTTGGTTTTTCCTCTGACGTGGAATTTATTCCGCGACATTTAGCTTTACGAATCTCCTGCGTAGTTGTGGTTTTCCAATGACCCAAAATGTTTTCGTATTCATCGCACAAATCGACCAACTTTTCTAGTGTTGGAAATCTCGCCGCTTTACGTAAAGTTGATAGTCGCGTCGGTTATTTCTACAGATTCGCTCAATTTTGTCAGCTTCCGCGTAACCAGTGTGCCTCATTAAGGTCTGCTAGCAATAACGAAATCTTTGAACAATTCGTTTGAGCCTTGGAATCTCTGTCGCACTTTGTCATCAAGGCTTTCTCTGTAGAGCGAGGACAGGAAAAACTTCAGAAAGTCATGCTTGAAATCTCCCCAGTGGAGCCATGGTTTCTTGTTATTATGGAGCCACTGCAAGCCCTTGCCCTGCAGAACCTCCGGCATTGCTCGGTGCAGCACATCCTGTGGTATTCCGTAGGCGTCAGCCAACTCTTCCAGTCGCTCGACGAAGTCTAGGGGATCCATTTTATCGTCGAATCTGACATTTGCGCACTTGGTTTAACATGCTACCGTAGTTGAGATTCTGAGGATCAAGTTTCGTTTGCTGTGGGATGTTGGTCTGCACCGCGGTCATCGCCGTGTGTTGTCTTTCGGTGGCCGTGTTTCGGTTTGGTGAACTGTTTCGTCGTTGAGCCGTACTCGGCCCGGAGGAGATGTTGCGGCTACGCAGTCGTTCTAGTTCTATCTTGTTGTCATCTTTGTGTACTGTAACTTCTGCGGTCGCCGACGGGATGCTGAGTGCTTGAGCCCCGCTCGGACTCGGCGATGGGCTGCGGCTATGCTGCCGCTCTAGCTCTTGTAAGCGTTGTGCCTGATTAGGACTGAGGCCCTCTTTGTTGGTGAACTCGGAGAATACGGCTTTAAGTTCCTCTACGTTGCCATCGGTGCTTAGTCCGAATTCCTGCATGTATCCCACTATTTCCTCCCGCTTGAGACTGCATATCCACCTACGGACCATGCTGAGTTTGTATACTAGCCTGTTGCTGTTGTCACATTCTTTTATCGATTTATATTGCTCCGCTCAGTTTTTTTTTTTTTGCGGCTACGGAGAGGAGAGTTGCAACCTCAAACATTGCTTCGAAGTCGCGTATGGAACAAGAAATTAGATAGAACGCTGAAATCTATGGGACTGACGCAATCAAGAATAGATCCTTGCATCTACTACAGTCAAAGGGATAATGAAATAACTTACATAGCAATATACGTCGACGACATCCTTTTATTTACAAACAACGAAACCACTAAGAAAAATATCAAAGAAGATCTAGCTCGTAATTTCAAAATTAAAGACCTGGGAGAAGCCAAATCCGTGCTTGGAATCAAGATAACAAGAGACCGCAAGAAAGGAAAACTGTGGATCGACCAGGAACAATATATTAAAGACGTTCTAAAACGCTTCAATATGGATGACTCCAAAGCAGTCACAACACCGCTGGATATAAATCAGAAGCTATCAAAAGACTTATGCTCGACCACGAGAATGGATAGCCTTTCTGTTCCATATCAAGAAGCCATCAGTTGCATCATATATGCTGCCCAAGTAACTCGACCTGACCTATCCTTCGCTGCCGGAGCATTGTCAAAATTTAATAATAGTCATGGCAAGGCTCATTGGATAGCTGTCAAGCGCGTTCTGCGTTATATGAAAGCCACAAGCAATTATGAGCTCGAGTTTACAAAAGATTCTAACGGAGACTTAGAGGGATTCTCTAATGCCGACTGGGATGGAGATACAGACGACAGGAAATCTACCACAGGCTATATCTTTAAATTTCAAGGCGCAAGCATATGATGGAATTCAAAGAAGCAGCCTACCGTCGCGCTCTCAACAACTGAAGCTGAGTACATGGGCCTAGCCGCAGCATCACAGGAAGCCCTGTGGTTAAAGTCCTTATTTCATGAATGTTACGACAAGAATCAAGATATAATATTGAGATGTGACAATAAAAGTGCAATCAATTTATCACAAATTAGCACGTATCATGCGCGCTCAAAGCATATAGATATACGACACCATTTTGTACGAGATATAATCAACGAAAAGAAATTGGAAATTCGATATCTAGGTACTGCAGAGATGGCCGCTGACAAAAGACTACCACTTTCAAAGCACACACATTGCTGTAGCTTACTGGGATTAACAGTACAACCATCTAGTGGGAGTGTTAGAAATTAGATTTTGTACTGTAAATAATATACTTGTTCATATAATTGTTTTATATATATGAAGAACATGTTTCTTACTGTCATTGAGATTTCACTTTATTATTATTCTATCAATAAAACCATCATACTCCACCACTTTGATTATATTGTTTTATTAACGTTTCATGTCGTTCAGACTTCACCGTCGCTTGTCTTGCCGCATTATAGGTTCGGTTCGGTGCAGTCGTGCTTTACGTCGGAGTTTCTTGTGTTTTTTTTTCCTCTCGCGACTCGTGTTTTCATTTAATTTAGTTCGAATCTGCTTTGTCTCGTCGTTCTTGCCCTCGGTATTCCTGCATCCCTTGTGCTGGACTAATTTGTCTTGCTATTGTTTTTGGTTGTTACATTTACTTCGAGTGTTTGTTGATGGAACTCCTTAAGTTCGCTTACGTGCGCTGTGCGAGTCCGGGTTTCTCCGTCTCTTCTAACTTTCACTATTACTGGAGATATAAAGTCAACCACGTAATAAGGACCTTCAAACCGTGGTGCCAATTTCGCCGCGAAATTGTCCACTGCTTTAGACAGGTGATGTTGTTTCACCAGCAGTGCTTGGCCAACTGAGGGTTTCCACTGACGACCTCGCAAGTCGTAGTGTCGTGCTTGTTGTTGCGCTGATTGTTGCAATTTTCTGCGGACTATTTGATACGCTTCCGTGAGCGCTCTCCCTTGCGCGTCGTTGCTTTCGTGCCCCGTCGCATTCGTGACTCCGTCGTATAGTGTCTTCGGTAGTCGCAGTTCTCTTCCTTGTTTGAGAAAGGCTGGGCTATACCCCGTACTTTCAGATATACTGCTATTGATGGCTAAAGACACCTCTGGTAACATCTCGTCCCAGGCTTTGTGGTGGCTTCCTGCGAGTTGTGCGATCCATGTTTTCAAAGTTCGATTAATGCGTTCCGTCGGGTTCTCTTGTGGAGTGTACGGTGCTGTGAATTGCTGCCTGATGCCCATTTCCGCCAGAAAGTTGCGGAAACTTCGACTCGTAAATTGTGCTCCGTTGTCACAGATCAGAAATTTAGGTACACCAAAGCGCGCCAGACTCCGTTCTCGAAAGGCTTTCTTTAGGTTCTCCGTTGAGGCTTTGCGTAGAGGTACCATTTCGGTCCACTTGGAGAACTTATCGAAGAACACCAATAACATACAATTTCTATGTTTTGACCGTGGAAGGTGTCCCACGAAATCGGTGCATAGTGTTGCCCACGGACTTTTCTCGATTTTTGACTGCATATGTCCTGCTTGTTTGCGTTGACTCGGTTTATATTGTTGACATAGTTTACACCCTCGGACATATCGTTTAATATCCCTGAACATTCCAGGCCAGTAATACTTAGCGGAAATTTTTGCAGATGTCTTTCGTATACCGCCGTGTGCGGCACATGGGTTATCGTGGTTTTCCTGTAATACTTGTGCTCGTTGGTTCGTTCCGACGCATAAGTTACAGGGTATGTATTCCTCGTCATCTAAAGTGTTCGCAATATGGCGGTAGAGTTGCCCATCCTATATGATATAGTCGTTGAACTTCTGCGGGTTTTCTTTGACGTCTTTAATCCTTTTGTCCAACCATGGACACGTGCCTCTATCTGCTTTACCGTCCACTGCGCTGATTCTCCCTACGGTTTCTTCTGGTTGACGCGATAAATCGTCGGCGACAACATTTTACTTTCCTCGGCGATATTTTACGTCAAATCTGTACTGATGCAATTCGAGTGCCCACCTGGCAATTCGTCCTGACGGATTCTCGATCGAGTTCAACCATTTGAGAGACATGTGGTCCGTGACTACGACGAAATAGTATCCTCGAGGTATGACCGCATTTTCCTAATTCCCCAGATAATTGCTAGACATTCCTTCTCTGTTGCAGAATAATTGCGTTTCGCTGGATTCAGTCGTCGACTTGCATATGCGATCACTCGCTCGTTCCCCTCAAATTCCTGTGTGAGCACCGCTCCTAAACCAAAGTTGCTTACGTCCGTCTGTAGCGTGAATTCTTGCGCGAAGTCTGGACAAGCCAGCACCGGCGCTTCTGTCAGCTTGGACTTGAGGGTATTGAATGCCTCCGCTTGTGGCGCATCCCACTTCCAGTGTTTTCCCTTCTTCAGCATTGACGTCAGAGGTTGCACTATGTCGGCGAAACCTGGTACGAACCGACGATACCACGACGCTATGCCGAGATACCGGCGTAGTTCTCGAACATTCGTTGGCGGCTTGAGTTGCTGAATCGCAGAAACTTTGTCCGGGTCCGTGTAAATCCCTTGCTCGTGACCATGTGTCCTAAGTACCAAGCGCGCCATAAGTTACAGGGTATGTATTCCTCGTCATCTAAAGTGTTCGCAATATGGCGGTAGAGTTGCCCATCCTATATGATATAGTCGTTGAACTTCTGCGGGTTTTCTTTGACGTCTTTAATCCTTTTGTCCAACCATGGACACGTGCCTCTATCTGCTTTACCGTCCACTGCGCTGATTCTCCCTACGGTTTCTTCTGGTTGACGCGATAAATCGTCGGCGACAACATTTTACTTTCCTCGGCGATATTTTACGTCAAATCTGTACTGATGCAATTCGAGTGCCCACCTGGCAATTCGTCCTGACGGATTCTCGATCGAGTTCAACCATTTGAGAGACATGTGGTCCGTGACTACGACGAAATAGTATCCTCGAGGTATGACCGCATTTTCCTAATTCCCCAGATAATTGCTAGACATTCCTTCTCTGTTGCAGAATAATTGCGTTTCGCTGGATTCAGTCGTCGACTTGCATATGCGATCACTCGCTCGTTCCCCTCAAATTCCTGTGTGAGCACCGCTCCTAAACCAAAGTTGCTTACGTCCGTCTGTAGCGTGAATTCTTGCGCGAAGTCTGGACAAGCCAGCACCGGCGCTTCTGTCAGCTTGGACTTGAGGGTATTGAATGCCTCCGCTTGTGGCGCATCCCACTTCCAGTGTTTTCCCTTCTTCAGCATTGACGTCAGAGGTTGCACTATGTCGGCGAAACCTGGTACGAACCGACGATACAACGACGCTATGTCGAGATACCAGCGTAGTTCTCGAACATTCGTTGGCGGCTTGAGTTGCTGAATCGCAGAAACTTTGTCCGGGTCCGTGCAAATCCCTTGCTCGTGACCATGTGTCCTAAGTATTTCACTTCCCGTTTAAAGAAATCGCACTTGTCAACGTTAAGCCTGAGATTTGCCTGACGTAGTCGACGGAAAACTTCTTTAAAATTCTTGATGTGCTCTGCCAAGGTGGACCCCGTGACTATTATGTCGTCCAAATAAGCGAATGCGTACGGCTCCAAATCTGCCCCGATGACTTGGTCTAGTGCTCTCTGGAAAGTTGCTGGGCCGAATGTAACCCAAAGGGCATCACTCGCCAATGAAACAAGCCCCTGCCGGGTACGGTAAAATCCGTCTACTGCTTGCTGTTCTCATCCATGGGATTCTGCTAGTATCCATTCTTCAAATCTAGACTGCTTATGTATTTTGCGTCTCGCAGCCGGTCTAGAATATGTTGAATTCGTAGAATTGGATATGCGTCCGGAACAGACTTTGCGTTCAACTGTCGATAATCGATGCATAGTCGCCATTTTCCCGTTTTCTTCTTCACTAACACTATGGGCGCGCTGAATGGACTATGGGACGGTTCAATGCACTTGTTCTCCAGTAATGTGTTGATTTCTTCATTAATCACCTCTTGCATGACAGGGTTACGTGGAAAGTTTCGTTGTTTGATTGGTCTCTCGTCTCGCATGATGATCTTGTGACTCGTAATGTGACTTGGACCCCTGATATCTTCGAATTTCTTCAGCTCTGCTTGTAGAATTTTTGTTGCCTCCTCCATGGTAACCTCACGACTCTCTTGTATGGTTGTGCACCTTGTGTATGATGTTGGCACCTGTTGCTCTGTCAACTTCTGTCTGGCCACAACATTTAATGGTAGTACCGGTGGAGCATAAAAAGTCCATACACAAGATGATCTCATCGACGACTTCTGGTAAAACCAGCATTGACATTTTAAAGGTCTCCTTCTCCAAGCTAATCTGTAGTGTAATTTCGCCCACGCAGTTTTCCGCGAGTTGTCGGCTAGTGTGATCGTAGTTGCTTCTGGTGTGACATTAGTACCTATTCTAACTTTCTCCGCCTAGCGTCTGCTGATAAAGCTCTTCGTCGCTCCGGTGTCTACTGTCGCGTCGTATTGCTCGCCATTCACCTGTACTCTCGCATAAATCCGGCCCCTTTTGACGCACAGACTTCTGGCCTCTACTGCTGGCGAGTCGGCGGCCTCGGGATTTCCGTCTCCACTAGCCGTTGACGTAGTCCCAAGCCGTTTCCCGCTCGCTGGCGGCAGTAATCTATGGTGCGAACTCCTCGACGTCCGCACTCCCAACAGAACAAAACCTGTCTGTTACGGCAACCCTGGGACCGATGCCCTTCCAGACCGCAGTTTCGGCAAGCGGTCCTAGGATCGATTTGGCGTTCTGTTCAGTTCTTCTAGACTGTTAAAATCCATCCGTCTAATAAAGAACTGGAATTCTTTCCTGCTGTTCCTGTAGATTTGTTCTAATTTTTGACTCTCGGCATAATCTGCGTATCTCATCATATTTTGTAGACGAACAACATAATCTTTAAACTCTTCTCCTTCTAGGTGATGTGATTTCCGGATCTTATCCTCCAGACTCTCGAAATAACGGGCCGGCAAGAAGAAATTGTGGAAGTCTGTTTTGAAGGCTTCCCAGTGCTGCCACTTCGCATTGTTGTTACGGAACCATAACAGTGCCCTTCCTTTCAGCAACTCTGGCATTGCCCTTGGTAGCATGTCAATATACAGGCCAAACGTCTCTGCCAGTTCCTCGATGCGCTCCGTGAATAGCTACTGATATACTTCTTGGAGTCAAGCTTGAGGGAGTCATGACGGTGACTTCTGGGTATTCCACGCTGTTCCTCATATTCGCTGTCTTCTTCTCAGACCAAGCGCCAGTTTTACGTTGGTGCTTCTCTTCGAGTGCGTTGGGCTCTTCATTTACAGCCTACTCGTGGACCCCATTTACGATCCAAACGCTGAATCGTCTTCGTTTTTCCTTACTGGAGCCTGCAGTGGATACGCCATACGTCTCCATGACTTTCACCAGTTCGTCGTTGGAGAGCTCGTATACCCAACTGACACGAACCATCCTTCGGCCTTCGATGTGTGTATTGTGTAAGCGTATGACTTTGTAAACTTATGTCCCTGCTCGGGCGCCACTTTTAACCAACTTCGGGTTAGCCAAGATATCCTCAGCGGTTGTCCGGGGTTCAATTTACAAGACCTAGGGTTCTGTGATACAAGGATTCGTTTTATTTAAACTTATTTCGCTTTACTTACAATATATTGATACTTAAAACTAACAATGCGTGTTTTACTGATAACAATAGTACTGGTAATATTAATAGTAATGATTATGCTTGTAGTGTCTTCGTGGTCGTTCGGGCTCCGCTGGTGGGCGTACGCACAACAGACGCAGCGGAGTTTGGTCGTTAGTTGGTAATAGCGACTTCTCAAAGGGCTTACGCACACAACTCAATAAGTCTGTCGTTGGCTGATGGGCTTACGCTCAACGGTTGCAGCGATACGAATTATAATCGTCAAAGACACTTTATTGAAGGGTTTACGCACGCAAATCAATAAGTTTTGTATATGTACTCTAGGTCTTCCCTGTGGCTGTCTTCTATGATAGTTCACTATTCACTGTTAGAGTTCACTATTCACTGTTTAAAGTATACTCGGGTTCTCTGCTGGGCTGGAATTTAACACTGCACCTCACGAAGTCTTGACTCAAACTGAACTGAACTCCTGTTGCTTGGTTATTCGCTCTTTTATAGACCACTTTTCCTTGCTTCCGTTATTCATTTTCCGCTATGATCTGGCGTTGTCTCGTTTGTTCGAAAACGAGTTCCCGTTCTCCGCTACGTTCGATTATTTAGTTCGTCAACACGTTTATGTTGTTCTTGTCTTCCGTGTTTTCGTGTGACCTTGTATGATCTCGTGTTGTTCACCTTCTCTGTTTCTTCTGCTTTGACCTTGTTTCGTGTCACTCAACTTCGCGCCACCGTTGCTTGTTTGTTTCGAACCTTTATTTCTTTTGTTAGTCCGTTATGTTAATTGTTATCGAACTTTTATAAATTCCTGTTAGTAACTTATACAGAGTGATTATACAGAGTGATCAACTATTAGTTACTCCTGTTAACAATTTATGCAGAGTGATTAACATTGAGCGATGTGCGGTTATTTCTGGTGCTCCAGAAATTATCGTCACACTGGATTATTACACAAACTGGAAGTAAAAGTGTAAAGATTTAGCTAAATTATTGAAATGAATAATAATTGTGCGGTTTTGTATGAAATATTGTAACAATTGTATAGAGTGAACATTTCTTATACAGATAAAACTAAATCAAATATAGTAATAAGACAACGAACGATGCAATAATCTCGCAAAACAATTGGAACATTCTGCCAAAGAAGAGAAGCAATTTCGTGAATTATAATTAAATCTCTGAAAAAGAAAAGAATTGGATCTAACGACCAAATAATTGGAATAACTATATAAATACAATTTTATTAAATTATAATAAATTTATTGATAAAAAAATTAAATAAATAATAATTTATAATATTAACATAAATTGGGAAGGTATGTCGCGTTATATATATAGCTATAGTTTCCGTTTCTTTTTGTAGACATCTGTAGTCTACAAAGCTTTTATTTAATTGCCTTATTTTAAAAAACATCCTAGCCTAGAAGAATAATTTCGTATTGTATTCTTTATTCTTGAGTAATGTGTCCATTACTTTCTTATTCTTCCGTCTGTGGTTCCGTTCGGCACGTTTTGAAGAAAGCAATTGGCTATTAGCAAGTGGATCAAATATCGATGGCACAGCTTCAAGCTTCAAGAGTCTCTTCTTTGCAAATCCTATTTATTTAGACACATATTAATACCGAATAAAACTGAAAAATTCATTAAAGAAATGCTTACCCAGTTCAAATTGCATTTAATTTTCGAAGTCATAACTAAATTAAAAAGGCGCTTTGGCCTTTTTTTATACTCCTGTTATTTTGAAATAAATAAATAAATTGTTTCATGCAAATAACTAAATTTTTTATATCGAAACTTTTTTCTTGTCGGCAAAAATGTTTCCACAACTTCGCACGGTTATTTTCGCGCGGAAATTTGAAGAAATTAATTTCACTTACTTTGTGGTTAGCAAAACTATCACAGTCTTTCACTTTACACTGCATTTTGTTTTTTTTTTTTTGTTGTAATTTTTATTAATTTTTCACGTAAAAAGCAATTTGTCCTGGTGTGACGTCATGCACTGGAAAGCCGCCTGTCAAAAATTTGGAAATAGAATAACAGACCTGCACAATGCGCAATCTTGTATTCTATCATTCTTGGTTTCCCATAAGAGCCTGTGTAATTTTGACAATTGGCGAAGGGCCGACATGCTATATAGCATATGTGTTTAATGCCTTAAACACATAGAATATCGCGCAGCGATGTCGCTCTCTGCAAATTGTCAAAAATCAGCGCTGCTGAGGCGCGGCAGAGAACAGCTAGCATATAAGAACTCACAACAATCAACAGAAGAAGAACAAGAGCAGCGACCAAAATGGAAAATTTTCCATTTCGATCGCCGTCGCTGGCAGAGGCAGCGGCGACCTGTGTTCTCTGCCGCGCCTCAGCAGCGCTGATTTTTGACAATTTGCAGAGAGCGACATCGCTGCGCGATATTCTATGTGTTTAAGGCATAAAGTTTAAACTTTAAACTTCAAACCATTACTTTTGGGATTTCCAAGTTCATTTTGTACGAAAAATACGATAAAGATAAAATAAGACACGAAACAAACACATCGAGTTTCTTCAAAAAAGTTACGGGATAAGGCCCTATAGCCAATTTTTTTTTTCTTTATTCATCCTGCTTTATTTGATTGGCCTTCCTGGGACATTTCGATTTCACTTTGAATTAATTCTGGCAACATTGTTGATTTGGTCTCAACCAGAAATTTTGTTAATTGTAGGTGGAATAGTAAGCAACTACTGCGGTTTAGATTTTAATTCCTCGATCTTATAATTTTACTTATCGAATATCAAAAAAAAATTTAAACATATTATAGCTGCAACATGAACGGATTAAATATAAAAACCGAAGCACCTGATGAATCGTCAGCATCATCAATATCTACTACTTTACCATCTTCTGCGCGTATTAATACAGAAGAAACCCCAGTTCTGCATGGGAAGAAACCAGAAGCGTCCTCTTCGCAGTTGCTCACGAAAGTAAAACAGGAGCCCCACATCGATGATGAGATTGAGGTGAAATCGAAACAATCTGCAGTAGCCCCAATGGAAGATACTCGTATAAAAAACACCGAATCTCATGTTAACCAAACTACGGATAGAATACCGGTTGGCGTGGAACTGGAGGTGCGTATAAAACAAGAGCCAATTGCGGAAGAGGAACATATCTTTCCTGAAAAATCCTTACACACCCAAACTAAACCACCAACAATCCCTACAACACAAAGTGGTCCTAAGTTAATGGAGAATGTCAAGACAACATCTGGAGCAAACCGCGAACGTATGCCATATAAATTTGTTGAGGAAACTCTAATTCCTCAGCCAGACGCATTAATTCTAACTAATTTAGAAAAAACGTCAAAAGAAATTACTACGATTACTTATCCAAGTAGCTCAAAAGAAAAAATCTCATCTGCAGAATCTGAGCACGTGATGGTTACATCTTTATCAACCACCAATGGACAAGTTAGTGGCAATTGTCTATTAACCTCGTTAAAAAATTCGACATCAACACAATTGCCGTCTGAGACGATCATAAAAACCAACTTTTTTCAAAACGTAAAAGAAACGCATACGTCTGAAGAAACTCAGCCAGAGAATGCTCCAACTCCAGTAGCTGACACCTTTTCGTCTAGCCTTACATCAAATGGAGCAGATGGAATAGAAAATGCAACAAATACGGATTTAATAAGAACTAGTACAAGTCAATCCAGTTCAATTTATACTAAAACGTCGTCAGAAGCAGAAAAATCTGTGCGAATTAAAACTGAGCTGCATTCGGAAGACTCACCTACTAGTAACGTGGAAGAAGATATACTGTCAACGCCAAAACGACCTACTATCAAAAAATCATCGCAATTAGCATCTCCAACAACTGCAGTTTCAACCACCGGAGAAGATGGACGATCAACTCCGGAACGCCCTACTGGACCATTGGAATCCTTCGAGAGCAATGTTTATTCGTCGGAAGCAGAACAATCGGTGCGAATTAAAACTGAGCCGCAATTGGAAGAGCCATCTACTACTAACGTGGAAGAAGATGGACTGTCAACACCAAAACGACCTCCAATCGTGAAAAAAGCAGCGGAAATGGAATATACAACAACTGCAGTTTCAACAACCGTGAAACCTGAACCAATTTCTCGGAGCCCCGATAATATTCCCGAGGATTACTTTGATGATCTGCTTGAAAATGCGGATCAGTTGACGGATGGCTTGTTTGTACCGTCGCCATTACCATTAGCGATAGACGGGGATGCGGCTGGTACATCGCAGGAAGGTCAGGAAGCAACATCGTGCGCAACAAACTCCTCTACGATTCAATTAAGACAAAGCAATGAGTTATCTGGCACACAACGCGACGATGGTTCGGATCTGTTGGCAAATAACTTTTTTGACGACTTGCTCATAGATCATGTGACAGAGCGCTCAGCACGCATAGCGAATGAAGAGAAGGAAATCAAATATTCCTATCAACTGGAAAGCATTCGAGAAAGACTGAGAGAAATGGACGAGGATGTGGAACCAAAGAAAAAACACAAGCACAAAAAATCAAAATCCAAAAAGAAATCACATAAACATCGGAAGAGAGATGAAAAGGAAGTCAATCCTTCAGATGAAGCAACAATTACTAGCAGTAACCAACAACTGACTGAGAAGCGATCAAAGAAACGCAAGCGAAACGACAGCAACTCTAAAGAAAGTTTGTATTCGTTTGCAGAGCTGACAACACAGCAAAATGTGACTTACGGCAACCTTCCAAAATGTCTGCCAACGTTGGGAGAAACCGACAGACTGAATGTTGCTGGCAGTTCTGACCAACAAATAGATGCAAATGATGATGTAGTTATGCAGCTTCCACAACCTTTTCTAGTCGAAAGCACATTTGCCAATGCGGAGGGAGACTTCGAATGCTTGACGCTCCAACATTGTTGTAGTAGCAGCAGCGGCAACAGCGTACCATTCAAAAGAATAAAATGTAAGTTTATGATATGCTGTAGCTCACTTTAAAAAATAAATTTTTATAATAAATGTGTTATAATAAATTTTGTTACGGAATTCAGTGGAAAAACCGCTAATAACGAATCCGGAGCCGTTAGTACTTACTCCTCCCATGAAGCGGCAGATAGGTAGGTAACTTTTGCATTTTCTATTACAAAATAAACGACACACTTCTATCCGTTTCTGGTAGCTTTGAAACTGGCAGCTGAAACTTTACGCAAATTTGAAGCTGCGCGAAAAAATCCTCAATCCGGATGCTTTTACTTCACTTCGACTGTGCGTAAACTTCCTGCTAGCAGCTCGATGGCAGCACAACAAATCTTTGAGAATCGCTCCCCATTGCATACCATCAATAATGTGGACTATGCCTTTAATTCACATTGCACTCGATTTAATCTACAAGAATGGGGTTTGGAAGCCCTGCCGAAGCTAGTTGCAAAGATTGCGTTCATATTAGGCTACGACGCAGATGCTCTTCTCAGCAAACTTCACGCCACAAAGCTTACAAGAAAATTCACAAAAATTAAGAAAGAACTGGACGATTACGGCGAGTCCGTGGACGAAACTAAGTCATCTTTCTTTACCAACGCCATGACACAAACCGACGATGTGCAAGTATTAAGTGCCGCCAGACGCAATGTGCACGAAATAGGTGTGCAAGTTAAGCCGAATAGTGGCTCGATAAGCACACAAACCACTGCTACAGGCTCAATTAGTGCAAACTCAAATGATGATCTGCCACTGATGCAGTTAATAAAAGTTTTAAATGAGAATCAACTTTTGGCACTTAATGACTTTGCTGAGCTAATAAATGAACCGGCCACCACTGCTATGGATATGTATCGCTTGCGTACACGTATGTTAGAAATTTATAAGTGCTCGCAGCTGCCATCTGCCTTGCCTGCACAAGCATCTGCAAATATATCCGTGCCGCCGTCAGCATTCACTGCTGCATCTAATCACTCCAATCGTATGGAATTCTTACGCAACCAAAATCAATATTCAGCATATAATGAATATATGCGACATGACCATAACCACCCACAACAACAGCAGCCACCTGCCTTTGCTATTCGAGATCCCCGTTCAGTAGCTCGTTCCTATGCAGATCCTCGTCTCAATGCTGTACCGCTCGATGCGCAGCAGCAATCACAAAGAAACTCTATTCCTCCCAAATCTGATGCAACCAAGAAAGGTTACGGACGTGGAAGTTCCAGACATTGAAATTTTGAGATTTATTATTATAGCGAAGCTAACATTGAGCTATTACGGCTCAATTACTTTATTTACATTAGTTTTATTTACATTTGTATCGTTCGTATCGTCGAAACTTCATTTATTTAGATTATATATCTTTAATTTATCAAAAACTGTGGATTAGCTTCTCTCTAGATTTCTGTTGTTTGCTGAAATTAAATTCATGAGCTAAAATTCCAACTCTGCTAAGTTAGAACAGTTCAAAACTTGTGATATATATATACATATATTTGAAAAGAAAAACTAATTCGTTTTGTAGTTTGATGTCTGTTTGGAATTCGAATAAATTCGTTCACTAAGTTAATACGTAACGTATAAAATACAAAAAAAAAAATGTACATCTGAATTTATTTTATTTTTTAAATAAACAAAATGTTTTAAATTTAGCAGGCGCTAAAATAAAGTTTAAATGTATTTTGCTAAGATTGCTTGTGCTCAGAGTTCATAAATTTATGGTAATTTTCAATTTATGTCTTTATTTGTATTATTAGCGAGTTAGTAATAAAATCAACAACAAAATATTTGCCTTACATTAAAGGTTTTAATCCATAGAGACTTCTTTCTTACTTACTTGCACATCACAGTGAAGACATCAAGTAAAAAAGGAAACACTGAAATGACACTTTATTTATCCTTCAATAAATGATTACAGCATTGTACAAAAGATCTTACGTTAGACTATAAAGCATTGTCCAAATAGAGATGAGCGTGATTATAACAGCGTACAGAACAAGTTTACAAACAATCTCTGATACATCTGCAGCAGACCTGATGTCGCTTTATAAGAAATCTTTTCATGATATAAAGTTTATTATCATGCTATGCTTATCCTTTTTCAATTATGTATATTCAGTTAAACTACTCATGAAGACTTACTCATAAAAATAGTATTTAAAAACGTAATTTGGAAACAAAGAATCGAAACATTCAAAATTTTTCTTAACGGGCAATGAAAATGAATGCAAAACTGTCAGCACTTAAGTTATGGTCACTTGTATGTCAACAATGAAGAATAAGCCTGTTTACCATAGAGCTATTTCGGAATTCATAAACCCGTATCTCCTTTGCCGCCGGGAATTAAATACTATGATACAAAAATGCCGGATGGATCGAATGGCGTTGCGAGCGAAATAAAAATTCTAAACATTTTTGCCGAGTTATTATTATTATTTCAAGTATTGTCTTCGAAAAAGTCTATGCTGAACAAATGTGTTCCAGGAAAGTCCTCTAAAATATGTTCAATGTTTTGAGGTGTAAAGCTTGCTGACTTCTCCAATATTTTTTAGCAGGATATCGGTGATGTTGCGTGAGGGATTGCCAAAAATCTAATACTTAAATTGATTCTGCACAATCTGGACCACAAGGAAAAACTGCACCTGGATGTCGTCGGTTAGTCGCATCGATACAAACGCCGTAATGGACTCCAAATTTGATTTTTGGTATCTCATACAAAGAGTATTAATAAGTTACTTATTAATATTTATACTTACTAATACTCTTTGTCTCATAGTCCTTTACTTCGGAGTCTTTTGAGTCACAAATGGTGGTCTTAGACATTCAATTACCTACACTGCTACAAGTATGAGAAGTATTTAGAAAAACAACCCAACAAAAGTCTGACATGCAAGCAAATGTGCGAATAAAGATCATAGATATAAAAGCATCAAATTCGTTTATATGAATATGTATTACATGTATTTTTACGATATAAAAGAAACTTTAAATTACGTTCGCTTAACTTAACATTCTAAGTTACTTATTAATCAACGCCACAGTTTGTTTACTGTCGCTACGGTTCTGTTTTAAAAACAATGATTACTCAGACGTGTTTACGAAAATCGGTATTAGTAATTGTTAAAAACTTGCTTGATAAAGCCCGATGGAATAATTTATAAATGGAATTAAATTCCTTACATCAGAAATGAATCTCTGAACATTATCAGATGTTATTTTCTTGTGGGTTACAATTTTAAATTTACTTGTAGTTTTATATAATTATCCGTTTATTATCTTGGTCGTCTATTATTTTTAAATTTATTCCCAGGAGAACTTATAGCAAACGCATTAGCTTGGTAGTAAGTTAAAACCTTTCTTATTAAAACCTACCATCACAAATGGCGCCGTGAATATTTTAAAATTAATTTTACTATAAAAGTTGTAGGGTGTAAAAATGTTGGATTCCTTAATACTGAACTGCTTTCGGATTTTCGGAATTAAACGATACTCGTAAACAGGAAAAAGTTAGGATCGGCGGCATTTGTGTAGCTTTGAAGTTCTCTACTCGATTTTATGCTACTTTCCTGGATGTATTTCGTGTACTGAAGAATCTACGGCGTACTGAAGAATCTACTGCTATATCTGTTACGTTGTATAAGAAACGTTGCTCATTGTAAGTGTATACGTGGTTTTTGAACAATGTATAATTGTGAAAAAACACGTTTAATTTCGGATAACACATTCAAACATCCTTAAATAGTTTATATAGAAATGTTCTGCCGTTTGTTTCGATAGCTTTTTTTAATTTAAAATCGGGCTTTTTCGCTTTTAATTAATAGCCGAACTTTAAAGATGTAAAAATATGTGTTCGCTCGCTTTTTCTTCAGTAGAAAAAGATGTAACTTTTTGAATGTCAATTTTGTGTGTAGTTCTAAAGTCCGATGCGCACGTGCAGTGATTTCCCATTTACTGATCCATTGCTTCTTCCTGACTGGTATCGTCCACTTCCATGTTGGCTGGTTCATCTTTAGACAACTCATTTGCACCAGTGGCTATGTTAGCGCAGCTTAGTTCCGACATAACGACTTCTTCTACTGCAGCAGCGATTGTGGAAGATTCGGCTGCTGTTGCTTCAATGGCTGCGGCGTCATTCAATCCAGCCTCTGCCGACTCCTCCATAGGTTGATCATTAAGAGCGAGTGTTGGTAGTACGATAGCGACTGGTGCTGCTGCTGCTGATGTTTCAGTTGCAGTTGGCGATGAAGACAACGCTTTTGTAGGTGAATCGGCTGTGGTTATATACTGTACAGCTTCAGGGTCCAATGTGGTAGCGGTCGTGTTGGCAATCACGCTGCTACTTGTCATACTCGCGCCAATCAGTACTGCTTCAGTCTTTTTGTCTTCTGCTTCTGCTGCTGTCGAGCTTGCGATTGTGATTTCTTCAGATGTTTTCTTTTCGTCAGAAGTTGTAATTACCCTATCGTCCTTAATCAGTTTCTTTTCTAGTGAAAGAATGCTGCTATCATCGCCAAGTTCCGGAGAAACTATTGCTTTCTGCACAATTTTCGTATCTGGTTTTTCATCATTTATAACATCATCTTTATCGCCGTTGTGTATTTCGTCTAGAGCGTCGTCAGTTTTTCTGTTCGTTTCGCTGGTATTTGAAGCTATGGCCACATCTGGCAACTTTTCAGCCAAAAGATTCTTGTCTTTATCATCTTTCAGTTGTTTAACTTCTACGACACTAGTCGACTTTGTGGGCAACTTTTCTACGTCTTTATTTTCAGCATCAGCATCAAGTCTTTGTAGCTTTTCTCCTTTTTCAATTTCTTGTTTTTCGACGATGGATTTTTCTTCTACAGCCGCAACATCTTTTTCAATTTCGGGTGCTTTTTTCTCTGCATCAACTTTAACAGCTGCATCCACCTCAGTTTCTTCTTCTTCTTCAACAGGCGATTGCTTTATGTCTGCTGTCGCATTCAGGACTCTTTGCTCATTTTCTTTCGTTTCGGTTTCTCCACTTTGCTTCTCTTTATCTTGCTCTTTTTCGAGAGCGATGGATTTTTCTTGCGTTTCAGTTTTTGACTTATCGTCGAAATTTGTCGAAATTTCTTCTTCTGCGTTTAGATTCTCTTTATTTTCCTCTTTTTCCTTCAAATCCACATTTGCAGCAGCAGCAGCTTGTTTTTCTTCTTCAGCAGCGAAGGCTTTCGTTTGTGTCTGTATATCAGCTGCAATTATTACCGCTTCTGCAGCCAAAGCCTCCGCACTTTCAACTTCCACATCCAGCCTAGGCTTCTTCGGATTAGGTAATATATCGTCATCGGCGGCGCGTGATGCGTTTGAGGAAACAGTAACTGCAGCTCTTTCTTTAACATCAATCGTGGCACTATTATTTGAATCGGCAGCAGACGCAGCCGCAGCCGCAGCCGCAGCAGTAGAGTTTCCATTTCCATTTTGTGCTTCCACATTGAAAAGAGATTCATTCTCCATGTCAATGTCAACATTAACATCCAGCGATAAATCGCCATTTACAACAGAATCCAACGAGTCACCGTTTTCACTTTCGGTACGTTTGCGGCCGGGCTCGATCGTGCTCACTACTGAAATAAAGAGAATCGTTGTTAAGCACACGTTAACATATGGAACGTATTTTCATCGAGCATAATTAATCACCCAGAATATTCTTCTCCAAGGCACGCATAAATTTGTCAATCCGAGTGTACTGTTTCCGGGGATCAATGAGCAGCTCGCACAGACGTTGTATGGTGAAGGGTGCTGCATTGAAAAGTTCCAAACGTTCCAGCAGTGCAGACTTCATGCTCTCATAATTGAAGGGATCGACGTTTGGATATTGGGGTATTTCTAGTAAATAAAATAATGAATATTTCATACAATTAATAACAGAGAACGAAAGACGCATTTGATGAAAATTTGCCAAAAAAACAGGATTTCATTGCTTGCAAGTTATAATTTCCTCCCATTTGCTAAGCAACACGCATACCACAAAGAACAAAAATGCTCTCAGTTAAAGGAATAATATATGTAAGATGCGCAAACAGAGACCCAGAACCAGCAAGCAGTCAACCAGCTGCAGCAACGAATGTGCACAAGACAGGAGATGATTACGAGCAGCAGTAGAGACGCAGCGAGAAAAGGGTTATTGTACTGACTACGCCAGAGCAGAGTGGTACAGAGAGTCGCGGCGAACCAGCACATAACTTGTTTTCTGCTGCACTCGTCAATGTCCTTGGTTGTTTGTGTTGTTGCCGACATGCTTCGTATGTATTGTTATTTCAATAAGAGTCGATGAAGTTCACGATTCAGCTGCGTTATGCTTCGTAAATTTTTCAAATTCAATATTTTCTCCAACGTATATAGACGAGTTCAAAGAAAGCTATAAAGTCCAACATTTTTTATAATAAATTGTTACTAATACCTTTAAAGTAGGTGAAAACGTTATCAATTTACAAACTATACATGGTCGTCCCTTCCAATATAGTTGCAGATAGTAAGAAGCATTTCGGTATTTTAGTTAAACACCCGTCAAGAAAGGTGAAAGAAAAGCTGAAATTTTTTTGGGCAACAAAAGAAAAATAGTAGGTTAAAACATTGGTTAACACAACTCCATCACATTTGCCATCACTTTGTACGACGCTCAAGCAGACAAAATGGAAAGTGCAAACGAAAGATTTGCGAATTGAAAATTAAACAAGTTTGCGGATGCAGCTGATATGTTTTTATGTGTTGTTTGACGTTTGGTTTTAATGATTTAAATGAGGTGAACGTAGAAGTTTGAATAGATATGATAGCGTGAGTATTAAAGCCGATTCATGACTAAAGCCGTTTTTAGATAATGGCGTTAGGTCTTTGAATGAATTTGAAAATCGCCTAAAAGATGTTAAAAGTTTGGCCAAGAGACGAGTGAGGTCGAGCCGAAAGATATCCTGACTGTGCGTTGCGGTAATAACATGATTCCTGTCCGAAATATCCGAACAGTGAAATAATAGGTTGTATGGCACCGCAGCTGCACGTGTCATTGTTGCCGATATTAATTTTATGAAGGTGATCCTTACATCTCGTGTGATTCGTCCCAAGCTTGTTAATGCAGGCGATTACATCGCGAGGGAGGAGTATTAACTCTGGGAGCTATGGAATAGAGGTGACGGCCAAAAACCTAATTATTCCAGAGTTCTTGCCACGTGGCTGCGTGCTTTTTTTGTGTGAGGCCCTTAAGTCTCTACAGAGACTTAATTTAATGTAAATAATGGTGGATGGTACGAAGAGGAGTGAGGAGTAAAAAGAAGTACTATTTAAAAGATCTATAGGCTTCTATGTACTGCTTTTTGAAAATTTGACCAAAGAAATAAAGATATAATTCTAGAACTACGCAAATAACAATATATCACCATATAAAATTTCATATTACATTAAATCACTTAAATAAAGCATTTAGAATAAAAATTAAAATACCTAAAATCAAATGTTTCAATCATTCATTATAACTCCATCGTAAAAATGCCTGTGACATTTAATAATTGGAAATATGGGCTTAAATAGGACCCACTATTATAACCAATATCGTACTGTATACGTTTATGAATACATATATATGTATTATGTAACAGACGAGCGTCGATATCGATTTGAGTATAAACTTGGAAATCGTTGTTGATCGTTAATTCAAATGCGAAATTAGCGTGGGTTCGATATCGTTAAAATATTTTAAGTTAGCAATATTTAACTATAACTTCATTAAAATTTAAATTATAATAAATAAATTTAGCAAGCACTATATAGCTCTTGTATAAGAAAACATAAATTAACGGTGAGAACAACATATATTAACGATAAGAATGTTATATCGTTGCTATAATGTAATGTATAATGATCACGAGTGACGGGAAACGAGCAGCTACTCGCGCGTCGCTGTGAGACGGCAGTTCGCAACTCTGGAGCCATCGGAGTAATCAGCCGATCGATTGACTGCTTTAAAAATAAGAATAAAATATTCAAAGGGCCAAAATGCTATAATTGTAATGAATTTGGTCACATTGTCGCAAAGTATCCAAGACAAAAGAACAAAAAAGAACCCAAACAGTTTCTAAGAAAAGAAGCAACGTATAGCTCCTTCTCTGTATTTATCGTAGAATCGAAATAGCAATGGAGTACTTTTACAGTCGTAGTAAAAATAAGCATGGCATTAATGATTCCAAAATTGTTCATCTATTGAAAGGAACATAAAAATATATGTAAATATCTCACGTTGGACGATCTTACATTAACCGTGCGGCAATTTTATGCCGGTAACGTTTGGGGTATACATATACTGCATCTTTCAAAATCATCTTACATTTCGCCTCATTCATCGTAACGCATTCCAGTTCTTTAACCGTCGCTGCATCGTGGCAAGCAGCTTCTGCTGCTGTTTGGAAGGAAAGAACAATTTTTGTTCCTTTATACCAACGCCCCTTTTAAATTTTTTGTTTTTCTTTTGCCTTTCTTTCTTAAGCTTGGCTTTAATCTCGACGAAATCCATGCTAAATACATACAGTTTAGATACGCATGCAAGAAAAAATGGTTTGTGATACATAATTTCCAATATGCAAACAATATACCATTATATATGTATGTATGTACCACCAAAGAAAAAGTTTTGGAAAAACTTTTAATGTTTAAAATAGCCAATACTTACCGACGACGTGCGGCGTAGTATCATGAAAATGCTTCATCACATTTAGCAGCTTTTCACGGAACAAGTACTTAAGACTGGACCATTTGAAGACAGTGTCACCGGTTTTCGCCACATACTGCAAGTACTCGTCCAATTCCTTAGGAATCTCCTTTTGCTTGAGACGAGTAAATCGCTCAAGTATTTGCATCACTTCTTCAGCATTTTCCATATTAACCATCTTTTCGAGTATTTCTTCAAACAGTTGTAATTAACAAAGTCTAATTAAAACTCGACGAGTAAAAATTTTCACAAGATGTCTTCCTGCAATGTAGACAACTAAAACTTGCAACTGCAGAACCGCACACACAAACAGACCGATAAGTTAGTTAGTTCGCCTCAATTCAGTACAAAACTTTGTATTATTTGGTGGCGGTATCGTGTTGCTGGTCCTTCTACGCGTTCGTCCGTCCTGCTTTGATACGTTTGCGTGAAAGGACTTGCAAATTTCTTATGTTTAAATTTTTGCTCTGTAACAGCTGTTTCTCTCTGTTTATCCCATAGCGCCGCCAATCCAATGCCTAAAAGTAGTTAAAAACCAGAGTCATAGTTGCCAGACTTGGCTTAAAATTGCCAATTTTCATAAGCTGGAGAAAATGCCATATGTTTTTAAAAGTCTACGATAATGATAGAATACAATTGCGCTGACGGGCCTTAAAAATAGGTACGTTCTCTACAGCTAATTCAGTAACGCGATGCCATATGGTAGAACCGCAAACTGATAAACAAACAAAAATGGGAAAGTGTAATCATTGACCAAAAATATTAAGAATAATGATAATAAGTTGGATGATTCGTCCAAAGGAAGGGTGCGAATCTGAATTTGAAATATAAGAAGCAAATATTACGTGATAACAATTTTATTGGTTGCTTTAATAATATAAATAACTTATATTTATAATGAGCTAAAAACTTATAAAGGTACGGTCAAACAGAACGCGGCAAAAATCTCCGCTGAGCCGCGTTTATCGAGTACGTGGTCAAACAGAGCGCGACACGACATGGAATACACAAGTCATATCTTCATGTCCGTGAAAAGCAAAACGACGTATTGATAGTAAATGATTTTATATTATTGGATATGTGAGTTTCGCGAGGGAATTTTTTGATGTGATATGAAAATTTTCATATTTGTAAAATTTTTGCAATCCTGGTGGCTTGTATCATACAGCATGGGTTTTTTCTCACCAACCCAACCAAAATCTCAAGCATATTGATAAAAAATTCTTAATTAAACAAAAAAATCAAAGACATAAAACGTCTTCTCAAAAATGGCAACGCAATGAATTCTAGTTCTCATCATTTTTTTAAGGTACGGTCAAACAGAAGATGGCAAAATCTGCGCCAGAGATAATTATCTCTGATCTGCGCTGAGCGGCGATTATCGTGGAGGTGGTCAAACAGAATTATCAGATCAGATAATTATGAATTTATCAGAGAAGTCGAAGAACGGCATCAGGCAACACAATTAACTCTCATGCCCTAATAATATACAAATACTACTACAAGATTTTGTGATATTTTGCACTGCGCTGCTGTGCGCCGCACATTTCCTAATCGCGTTCTGTTTGCCGGTCCCTTTACCATGCTCCCACAATATAAGCCATAACTACAGCCATAGCTACTAGCGGCACTAGAATCGCCGCTAAGTTCCAGTGAATAAACTAAACAATAGCGCTAACGGCATGTGTAAAAAAAAAAAAAAAAAATAAAAGCTGTTAAAAAATGGAAAACGAATACTCAGTTTTCGTATTTAAGAATAGTTCATTTTTAAAGAGTACATAAATATTTTGGCCGCTAAGAAAAATTAGAAATAAATCGAAGGCTACCGTCGAACGGCGTAGCGGCGCCTGGAAAGATTAATTATTTGTCTTGTTCTCATAACAACCCATGTAAATTGAGAGTTGAGTATACTACTATAAGATTATGTGAAATTATGCGTTGGTGCGTGACACTTCTGCCGCCGTGACACGCGATGTCTGTTTGACGTGCTCAGTAAGAACCTGTGTAATACGGTAATGTTTGACGATCCCTTAAGGATGAAGGCCGTAGCTTTCAGGATGTTCCCCTAAATCGAACACTTATAAAATTTTTTGGGCTTAGCTCTCCGTTCAGTTGTTATGGGAGTGTCAATGTAAAAAAGGGCAAAATATTGAACTGCGATATCTACCAAAGTATTTGAAAGGTATTCACAAGATTAAAAGGTTATTATCCTTTTTGTGATTATAATCCTTTTTATTATTATTTATATTACTATTTTTTTATGTAGTAGAAATTATATTTTTATTTATATTTATTATTTTTTTTTTTTATAACTATTGAGATTATTTAGTTTAAAAAAAAAAGAGGAGGTAATAGTAAAAAACATTATGTACCTTCATATGATAATTAGGGTATAGAATAAGATCGGTATGATCAAAGCCTACATTTTATTTATTTCAAGAGTACATAAAAGGTCTCAAGACCTTGTAAATTGTACAAAAACAATATGCAATCGCTTATCTGGCACTAATCGAATATAGCTTAACTGTACATACTGGTTAAAAATACTGAAAAACTCCAACTGCCCTAACTCATCATCAAAAACCACCACCATATAGTCAAGTACACTAATAGTAACACCATGCAAATGTGCCACTGCTCCGTGCATCATGAGTAAACGAATGAGTAAAAAAAAACAGAACAATCAGACTACTAGTTATGGCCAACGAGCATATATTATGAAGAGATTACAAAGGCGAATTCACGAGAAAAATATTTTGACTTGGGTTACAAAGTTCGGGGACGGACCATTTCAGTCGACTCGAACTTCGTTTGCTTTTGTTTCATGCGTATGAGGCAGCAGAATGCCGTATAAACTTATGCAAAAAAGTGCTTCAATGCAACCATCGTGGACATACGATGTGTGAAGTAAAACAAATGAAGATTATGGGTTTCTCAGGCGTGGAGAGGCAAGGGGTAAATTTACCTTCTTATAATTTTACAATAACAATTCCCAATCGTCCACGCAGGCAGAAATTTTTAATTTGGGTTTTACGACCTTTGAAATATGTAATACTGTTGTTGTTATTTTTTTCTTCGTTTGTTGAGAATATGCGTTTGTGATTTGCTTATGGGTGGAGGGGGAGAGAAGCGAGGGGTTTTTCTGTTTATGATTTCTGATCAAATTTTTACATTTTTAGCTTCTGAGCATTTTTGGCTTTTTCATTCAATTTGCTCCTTTAACTACAATTTTAATGCGGGTAGTGCTTATTTTAAAATGTACGTAATTTCACTAAAATTAATAGAAAAATTAATACACAGAAAACCATTTTTATTTAAAATGCAATATATTTATTTTAGTAATATATATTAAAATTTATTTTGTACAATGTAATGTTAAACAATATTAAATTATAAAAATTTCAAATAAATATGAAAATATTAAGATTTGTTTAACTTTAAAATAGCCAACATTTCCTAAGTCAACAATCGAAGTTATAATAGTCATCACACAATAATTGATTGAAATTTAATTTTTACATTTACATTTAATTTTTACATTTAATTTAAACTTAAGAATTTAACAGTCTTTGCTTTTTGACATTTCGTTTAGCTTTAACATCTGATTTCCTTTTCGATTCTTCACTTACAAGCTTTTCTCTTAGCCACCTACAATTTTTTCGAATTAAAACTATGATTAAGAAATCCAAAATTAATTTCCGATGTTCAAAACACCTTCCCGGTGGGTCGAACCAATCTGGGTAGCTTGCGTCTGTTTTCTTAATGCAGGCTGACATTATTTTTCTTTTAATTTTTATATCGTGACTGCTTTTACGAAACATTGTGTTAAACAATTCAAACCACTGCAGGCAAATCAGGAAAAACTTTTCGGAGGGATTTTTTAAAAAAAGTTCGCAATTGCTAACATTTTTTGTTCGTAAAAATGTTTCAGATTCGGAAAAAAAATTATCTAATTTAATAAGGACTTCCTCGCAATAGTTGCATTGAATTCGGCTGCCGAGTTTAGCTTTAAGTCCGTATCCAATAAAATAGCGCCCCACCTCTCGTTCTACATTGTTAAGTTGATTGTTTTCCTCAATTTCCTCACTTGAGGTATCGTAGGGATCTTCGTAATCTTCAGACACAACAGTTGCAATGTTATTGTCTTCTGCAATCTTTGGCTGGTCGGAAGGTTGAAAATTCCAATCTAGCATAAGGTCGTCATCATCGTCACAATTCTTATTACGACAATGATAATTGTAAGTTAAAAATTTCATGGAGAGTATTCTCGCAGACAGATATTGCACTTCCCTTACAGATGGATCAGTGCAACTTCCTAGGCTCGATCTTAGAACTGCAAAGTAATTCTCAAGGGAATCTTGGTTTAGCCTTCCTAACATTACAAAGGCAATATCTGATTCCTCAAACAAATCATCAACCAAAATTAACATTGATTTCATTGTGAATATTAAACCACTAATGCAACGATTTGGTCTATTGCCAGGAAGTTTTAAAGTTTGTAGAAACGATATAAAAATTTTAATTTTGTCGATTTTTTCGGAATTTCTTGTAATAGGACGCTTATTGGGATTTTTATCTGTAAAGTTTTTGGAGTTGCAGTGGTCAAAACCATCATTACAATTTTTTATAAAACTTGCTGTCGCTCTGGCATTTTTACGGTTCTCTTCCTGAGTAAAAATATTCTTTTCCGTGCAATATTGAATACAGGAAGCCACGGAAGCACTCAGCGTTTGCACAGCTACGGCAACACGCATTTTATCGAAGAGTTTGGGATATATATGCGTGTCTTTTATTTTTGGCATCATGCGTATGTTGTTCAATTTATCAATGAGGTATGCCTCTTTGATAACCTCCCAACTAACGATCCCTTCAGCTGTGATAATATCAGTGCAAAGAAGTGTGTTTCGCAAACTTTTAAAGAGGTGGCAATAATCGTACATAATGTAGATTTTATGACCGTTGCATTCGAAATAGTGACGACTAAAATTATTCGTCAGAGACTTGAAGACGGCCACGTTTGGGCTACCCTGATCTGCTATAATTCCTCGTACTATAAATCCTGACTTCAAAACTGATTGCAGCACATTAAGCAATGTCGTTCTAAGATTGTCCGCTATGTACATGTATAAAAAACCAAAATATAAAATTGAAATTTAAATTGAAAATTTACTCACTTCTCATCACTCCGTTGACACAGTAAAAGCTATGAACGTACTTATAATTGACAAACAGGCCTTTTACCACAAAAACCAACATTTTATTGGCCAAAATTCCTTCTCGATAACCTTTACCTAGGTCAACGTAGCCATCAACTTGATCCAACTTATCATTATATTCCAATTCTGTTCGGAGAATTATTTCATCCATAAGGAGAACGCAATTTCTTCCTTGAGGGGTCATCTTTTCAGATAGCTGTTTAAATTGATGCGACATATTGTCATTGCAACCAGGCAGTAGAACCCAAGTCTGGGCATGTTAAAACCCAAGTCTTCCCGGAGAAATTTGTAGGCCCTTGTGGACTTAAAATTGAGCAGCTGAAATAGTTCGCGCTGCTCTTCTGTAAACTTGTGGGTTTTTTTGGTGTTCGTTATTATCATTGCAAACTCTAGTTTGCAACCTACCCCTCTAGAAGCAAGGGGTAGTTTCTGTTTATGATTTTTGTGCTTCTGATCATATCACAAATTTTTACATTTTCAGCTTCTGAGCATTTTCGGCTTCTTCATTTAATTTGCTCCTTTCGCACTATGTCACTACAATTTTATTGAGGGTATAGAAAAAGTAGTATGTACTTATATTAAAAAGTATTATTTAATTGAAGTTAATCTTTCGGTAAGTAATAAGTAGTAAAATAAGGAAAAATGCTAAATCAAAAAAAATTCAAATATAAATGGTTGAAAAATGAAGAATATTTTAACAATTAATGTTCAATGACAAATTACGAAAATTTTTTGGTTTTCCATATATTGTACTCTAAATAAAAATTGTTTACTTTATATTAATTTTATTTAAGTTACGTACATTTTTAAATAAGCACTACCTTTTCTACACTCGAATTAAAATTGTAGTGACATAGTGCGAAAGGAGCAAATTGAATGAAGAAGCCGAAAATGCTCAGAAGCTGAAAATGTAAAAATTTGCGAAACGATCAGAAGCACAAAAATCATAAACAGAAACAACCCCTTGCTTCTCTTCCCCCTCTGATAATCAAAGCGCAAAGGCATATTCTCAACCATCGAAGGAATAACAACAAACAGTATTGTTTCAAAGGTCATAAAACTCAAAGTTGAAAAATTCTGCTTTGTACCTGAGCACACGATGGGGAATTGTTATTGTAAAATATTAATAAGAAGTTAAATGTACCCGTTGCCCCTCCACGCCTGAGAAACCTATAATCTTCATTTGTTTTACTTCACACATCGTATGTCCACGATGGTTGCATTGAAGCACTTTTTTGCATAAGTTTATACGGCATTCTGCTGCCTCATACGCATGAAACAAAAGCGAACGAAGTTCGAGTCGACCCAAATGGTCCGTCCCCGAACTCTGTAACCATCGTCAAAATATTTTTGCCGTGAATTCGCCTTTGTAATCTCTTCATAATATATGCTCGTTGTTATGGCTACCTAAATTGAAGGATTAAGGAAAACTGAGGCTTTGTTCTTAAAACGAGGCAGCGAATCCAAGCATTTAATAGCCGCAGGTATTATATTCCACACATTTATACCCCTAATAAGAGTCGAGCGCTCCCTAGTCCAAGAGTGGTACCTTGGTAGTATTAGGTTCGCCGCACGAAGCGAACTCCCCCGAGTGAACTTTTCAAAAATGTATTGCAGAACACGGTCCCTGATTATTTTATAAAATAAGACCAGTAAACGGTAATTAAAAAGCACCTTAAGTTCCATACAAATCTCAACTCTAACTAGAGCCTACACACTATCCCTAGAACGCAAAAGCGAACCGCACTGCAGCTCGAAAACAAGCAGTAAGCTTCTCCCAACAGGCAGCGCTACAATCTCCATAAATTTCACACCCATAAAGAAGCTGTGGCACTACGAGCCACCTAATTAGTCGTGATCTGGTTGATTTTGGCAGGAAATGCTCAATGCAATACAGGTTCCTTAGTATGCCATAATTTCTACGACAGACCTGCCCGACATGCAAATCCCAAGAGAGGTCATGAGAAATAGCTTTTGATAGAGCAGCTGTACGGAATAGCCACCCCCTAATGTCGCAAAGGCGGAGGCAACACAAGGCCAGAACCACTATAAAATACCATGACCTTAGTCTTAGTATTGTTAAGGATAAGTTTGTTAAAAAACGCTCATCTAGAGACAGCCTCAATGTCCTCAGTAACCGGCCTTAAACTATTAGCCGCATTACGCTGCTCACAAGGCAAAAAGAGCTGCACGTCGTCCGCAAAAATATGTACCAATGCATGACAAATGCATGACTGGTCTGCACAAAACAGCCCAGTCAACTCTGTTGAAGGCTTTACTGAAATCTAGCGTGACTAGAAACTAGGGCAAGCGCCTATCAAGACATCTACTAATCTCATCCGTTATGTCGATTAATAACGTAGTGGTGCTGTGTTTCTCCCTAAACCCGGACTGATTTCGATAAATACCACATCTGGAGAGGCAATAAAATCAAGAACCTGCTTTTCATTAATACCTCGCACAGCTTGGACAAGCAGGATAAAATACTAATCGGCCTATAATCAGAGGCAACACTGGGCTTCGCATGTTTTGGAATGGGAACTATTTTTGCCATTTTCCACTCGTCCACGAGGAAAACAGGACGAAGTCAAAACTGAATTTACCATTGATAAGAAATGCACTCCAACAAATGGAAATGAGTTTGATAAACTTTAAATGAGCCACAAGCGCAAAAAGTAATTCTTCCAGTGAAACATTTCTGAAATAAAAAACATTATCACTATCAGGCAAGACGAGATCTTCACGAACACAAACCTCTGGAGCACTATGCGTAACAAAATATCTATTAAGACTATCAGGATAAAGAAAAACCGGGGAAAATTTGCTTTGCAAAACACCAATTCTCCGCGCATGTTTCCAAAACTCTGCACAGTCAGTCACATTTGTGAAATATCTCTTTTCATATTCGTACCTGGCCTTCCTGTTGAGATGAGTAACCCTATTCCTAGTCCTCGTATATTCTTTCCAATTACTTGTCGTGGGGAAACAACCCATCATGCCCGTCAGCAACACACGCATGGCATAAACCAAAACACCAAAAAAACAACATGGTAGTAGTACCCAATGATGCACAAAACAGTTGGAGTAATCTTAAACTAAAAACTATTCTAAATATATTAATATAAACAAAACCAACAAATCTCAGCGTGCAAACACACAATAGGAGACCCGCTCACTGCATATATGAACATAAAACAAAGAATTAATTAAGAACTAGTGTAGAAACTTACAAGCAATTCTCTGAGAGTATTGAATGTAATGTTTTAACTCAAGATGATACATAATCAAAATCCAATTAGATCAATAAAATGAAATCATTAAACCTATGATAACAAAAAGAAAATATCTGATGTGGGCAACACATAACTTCCTTGTATGACGGCAATTGTATGGTTTTATTTCAAGAGTGGTTGATATATTTTATTTATATTTTAAAATTGAAGTTTTAAAAATTTTAAATAAAACTAAATAATAAAATAATAAAAATTTTAAAATAAAATTTTAAAATTTATTTAAAAATAAATTTTAAATAAACTTCCATAATGAAAAAAATTTCATAGGCTTCTCTTAATTTAAATAGTAGTAAGTAAAAACAAGGAAGTACAAATTAGTTTCCACACAGCTTTAACTATCAATCGTAGTAATTTTGATTTCCCTGTTTAGTTCTGTAAGGGTACAACCAATTTTTGTAAAAGATATAGCAGCATAACATTCATTTATCATTATCATTTATGTAATTCGGATAATGCATGCTTCGTGTTCCTTTGGCGAAGAGTCCTTTTGGTGCGAACCATCATTAAAATTGGAGCTACAAAATTGTGTCTTATGTAAGGCCCAATATACTTTCTAGGAGTGTTTGTTTTTGAGTAATGTATGAAATTTGAAAAAAACTATATGGGATGTGTCCTTTTCGCGCAACCGATTGCATCCAAAAAGGGAGGTGCACAACTAGGTCTTATAAGAGTCTCAAATACCAAATTTCAAGTTTCTACGATTCTCCGTTTTTAAGTTATTGAGGATACGTAAATACGTACAGACGTACAGACGTACATACGTACAGACGTACATACGTACATACGTACACACGTAACTATCAAACTAGTCAAAATGGACTCCGCGATGGTCAAAATGTGTGTTACCATCAAAATCTCTATATCGAAATTTTTCATGATTACAATACTTTCTTGTATTTACTACGTATACAAGGAAGTAAAAAAAAAAACAAGGAAGTAATATCTGATGTGGCCAACACATGACTTCCTTGTATGACGGCAATTGTATGGTTTTATTTCAAGAATGGTTGATATATTTTATTTACATTTTAAAATTGAAACTTTATATATTTTTACTTCCATAATGAAAAAAATTTCATAGGCTTCTCTTAATTTAAATAATTTAAACAGTTCTAAGTAAAAACAAGGAAGTACAAATTAGTTTCCACACAGCTTTAACTATCAATCGTACTAATTTTGATTTCCCTGTTTAGTTCTGTTAGGGTACAACCAATATTTATAAAGATATAGCAGCATAACATTAATTTATCTTTATCATTTATGTAATTCGGATAATGCATGCTTCGTGTTCCTTTGGCGAAGAGTTCATTTGGTGCGAACCATCATTAAAATTGGAGTTACAAAATTGTGTCTTATGTAAGGCCCAATATACTTTCTAGGAGTGTTTGTTTTTGAGTAATGTATGAAATTTGAAAAAAACTATATGAGAAGTGTCCTTTTCGCGCAACCGATTGCATCCAAAAAGGGAGGTGCACAACTAGGTCTTATAAGAGTCTCAAATACCAAATTTCAAGTTTCTACGATTCTCCGTTTTTAAGTTATTGAGGGTACGTACATACGTACAGACGTACATACGTACATACGTACACACGTCACGACCAAACTAGTCAAAATGGACTCCGCGATGGTCAAAATGTGTGTTACCATCAAAATCTCAATATCGAAATTTTTCATGATTACAATACTTTCTTGTATTTACTACGTATACAAGGAAGTAACAATACACTTGAAAGTTTACAGCAAATCACTTGACTTCTGCACTAGGATACGGTCCTCAGCTTTTCCACCTTTCTTAATAATGAACAACAGCCCCCTCCTAATAAACGCGCGTACAAGCCTTCCTTCACTTAGCAATTTCTTCGCCATCCTAAATAAGCCCTGCGTATGTGGTGTGAGATTATTGCCTAAGTATATGCGCAAGTTTGCATCAGCAGCGGAAACAATTTGACTCAGGAATAATTTTCCCTTCCTGACGTAAGACGTGAATAGACGATCCCGCAATTTCAAATTGATGAAAGCATTTGGTGGCATCATCTTCACTGCAATCCACACCAAGAACTTTTGCCATGCTGACTATAAATTTAAACAAATCGGTGTCAGGTACTATACTAGTCACCCCATTAACCAATATGTCCAGCCTACTAAAGCGACGCTCAAGTATTTCCACTTCAACAGTTAGATCAGGCTGAGCCTGATTGCCCACCACCTCGTTCACTTCGGCCAAACCAGCAATTACATCATTTTGGCACTTGTTGACTGCCGCTTCCAAGCTGCTGCACCTGGCATCGAGTTTCTTAATGGGCTTCTGAATTTCCTTCCTCAATTCTAGGGTAAGCCATTCCCTCACCTCACTCTTAAGGCTTACCGTAAGGTTGTCAACACGCTTATTTAGATTAGCTGACAAATTTTCAATTATTTTTTTCCAAGCGCCTCAAAGACGAAAACCACGTTGACGCTTCACCTAGCTCTGACAGTACAGCAAAGGTAGACTCGGATACCTTAGCACACTTCAAATGATGCTTCTTCAAACAACTGTCGCACTTCAAAACATGCTCGCCAACTGCTTTATTACAGCAACGTAGAAAATCTGAGCATCTAGTGTCCAGCATCTAGTGTCCGGCATTTTGTATATCACTACCTACAATCAATGCAGTTTAGCAATCCGAGAAATCCGACGAACATGCAAACAATTCAAACTCGACTCCGCCATAAGTACATAACCAAGAATTATCCGTGTTAAAAAGGTTTTTATATGCAATACAATTACTAAAAAATAAATCTCGTGCGTAGCCGAGATTACGCTGTCAAATGTCCGCTGAGGATCGACTAAAAGTCCCATCACCGTGATTGCTCTGTGAAGGAAAACAATGCATTTATTCCCCTCAGCTATGACAACAACTACATGCTGCTTCAAGGAAACACAAAACATCTAGAATAAGAAAAACATGGCATGCAAAATCGGAGTCATGAAAGCCCGGAAGCGCTATTGAAACGCGCTTGATTGAATTTGGAAAACAAGACAATGAAAAACAGTGCCACAGCTGAACACCGCAAACTTTGCTTTGATGGAGTTTTTCATAAGCATTTATAGACCATGCCTTTTCCTTTGTGTTCGAGAAGTGCCAATATTTTTCCTATAGATACGATTTTTACCATAGATTACTAGATGTGACACTCGCTATTCGCCGTTTCAAAAAGTCGGTTTGACATTTGATTGTTTGGTATGTTGAACTCACGTATACAAAACGTGAGAGATACCCCATTGTTGTTCTTGTTTCTTTATCAAACAATGTGTACGATTTTTTACCAGTGCAACCGTATGTGCTAAAGGGTTTTGGAGCCCCAACTAGGCCAATAACGTATAATTTGCAACTATTTTGTAATAATTTGTATTCAGTTTCATTTATACTATTCTGCTAACAGCATTCCAAAATATTTTCGCAATTAGGCGCATAATTGTGTATTTATAACAAAAAAGTTTTAATTACCGACTGCATTTATAGGAAATATAACCAAGCAAATTAGAAAATGCTGTGTAAAATGTTACAGAATATATTTATTAACATTAAAACTATGTTTTATACATGTTTTTCATGGATAAAAAACATAATATTTATAATTATTTATTTTGACGTTTCCATAAACAACCCCCTTAAAATAAATTTTCGATCAGTGCTTGCTACAAAATTTTTGCGGCGAGGCTACATTATTTTACGGCGAGGCTACACTTTTTTACGGCGAGGCTGCACTTTTTTTGCAGCGAATCAAAGTTTTCTTTCATTGTATCAGTGCAATTCCAGCAAAAATGCATTAGTGTATAATACCCTGTTTACATAAAAATATTTAATCCGATTAAGCTGTTCGAAAACTGATGAGCTTTCCAAGTGTTTCCATACATAATCCGGTCAAGCAATGTAGGTGTTTTGTTATTGCTTTGTTTTGTTTGGTGTAGTTGAGCTTTAACCATGTTTTTTTTGTTTTAACGAGGAGTAAAAGCATCGAAAGCCTTAGTCAGTGCGGGACTTTAACCCGCTAAACATCTCCTCTCGTCCGCAGGGATAGTCCTCCCGGAACCACCGCTAGGTATTGCGTCAGGAGGCCGTAAGAGCATTATGCTCAATCGTCAGTTATCAGGTCAGTCATTTCGTTCGTTTACACGTCTTACCTGCTCACGCCTTCTCTGCTCCTTCATCACAAGTGCCGCCATTGTGCTCACTGCTTTCCAGGCTTCGTCGTCTTTAAGCATGTAGCTTACAATATTCTCTTGCGAAATCGGATGGCCTGCAGTACGTTGCAGATCGTCCCGAAGCGCGCTCTGCAGAGGGCATTCAAAAAAGACGTGCTCCGCATTCTCAATGATACCAACTCCACAGTATTCACAGAATGGTTCACGCTCGTAGCCATACTTGTGCAGATAAGACTTAAAGCAGCCATGTCCGCTGAGGAACTGCGTTAAATAAAAATCGACCTCGCCGTGTTTCCTGCTTAGCCAAGGTTCCAAAACGGGAATGAGCGTAAACGTCCACCGGCCCGTTTCTCCGTTCCGCCATCGAGCTTGCCACTCCTGCATCACTGCCTGCCTCGCAAAACTCTCGCTGGCAACTTGCGCAGCCTGGGCTCTAGTCACTGCTTCCTTCGCAAGCAAGTCCAATGGCATCAGACCCGCGATCACCAGTGCGGCGTCAAAGGAGACAGTACGGAAGGCGCAACAGACTCGTAGTGCGCAGTGTCTGTATGTTCCATTAAGGCTACGCACATAGCTGGGCTTGGCAAAAGAACCCATCCATATCGGTGATGCGTATAGTATCATCGATTTGATGACACCTGCAAGTAACTTCCTTTTGTGCTGCCGAGGGCCGCGATTATTGAGCATAATACGCGACAACGCTGTTGTTGCTGCTGCTGCTTTACCCTGCACATACTCAGTGTGAGCTTTGAAGGACAGCCGATGATCTATCATCACCCCAAGATACTTTATATATGGTTTTGACTCGATCACACAATCACCAACTCTAAGCGTGATAGTTTCAACTTTTTTGCGACTGCTCACCAAAACACACTCCGTCTTGTGGTCAGCTAGGCTAAGCGACACCTCAACTAGCCACGTCTTCACTGTGTTTATTGCTTCCTCTGCTTTAACCATGTGTGTGGACATATGTGCTAATAGTTTGTCGCCTGCAATTGTCCCTTTCTAACACATTGGCACTAGACAAGGAGAAGCATAAGTTCCTATAATTCCGAACTTCGAACCTGAGTTGCAAACTAAAAATTGAAGCTAAAACCCAAAAGCATTTCGGTTTAGCGCTGGAATTGCAACAACAATTTCAATGGTATTTAAAAAGTTTACTAGCGGTTTTAGGTCCTAAAAAGTTTTACTTCCAATTTCTGGAAAAACCATTTTATGTAAACGCGGTATAAGGGACATTTTCGAGTGTCTCATCTACTAATCTATGATTTTTACTAAGGTTGAACATTTGTGCTGAAGTGGGATGGAAACAATTTGCTGTTCGGTGACTGCAGGCAAAGCTGCACAATAGAATATTAAATATTCAACGCCAAATTGAATTTTAAATGAGGTCGCGTAAATACTACTTTATTTACATAAGAATATAAATTCCATCAACAAATGGAGAAAAAACTGTAACATTATTATTTTTGTAATAAAAAACCTAAGACTACAAACTTAAAAACATCTTAACCTAAACTTAAAACTAACTAATTTATAATATTTTACTGCTTCTCAACTAAGACGTCGGCGTAAGGCGTCACGTCAAATTGGTCAGAGATCTCATGAGACAACCTATTCGGATCAGGCTCAACCAATATTAAAGGAGTGTGTGGCGCTACGGGAATCGACTTCAAATTCGTCCCTTCTAGAGCACCACAATTCGGAGGCCTCTGGGAAGCAGCAACCAAATCGCCAAAACATCTATTGCTTATGCTACGTTTACAACGACTGCGAATGGCTCATTCGAGTCAGTTTTCCCGAATGTGAAGCCGAATGAGAATAAATTCCATACGATTTCACGAATGAGAATCCATCACATTCGTTTTGAATGTGAAGCGAATGTGAACAAAATAAAGTTTTTGAATCATTCTATAGCTGGGATAACAAAATTCCCAAAACAAAACAGTGAGAATGGAACGAAAATAATTGCCGTCAGCTGTCCAAAAATATATGTCGCCAACATTCGGCAAACAAAATGTAATAATTATACAAGCAGAAAGCAAAAATTAGAAAAGAAAAACATGGAACCGACGCAAAAACATCATTAAAGACGTATATGATACTTTCTGCATTTATTACAATTATTACATTATTGCTCTAAATTCAATATTTTTTTCAGTCGATGATTCAGCTAATGTTTCTGTCAAAACGAATGGGAAAAAGGCGATGTAAACGGTTTGTGAATGGCTCATTCATTATTCCCATTCGAGGTCGGTGTAAACGTAGCATTACAAGCGTATCATAGACGTTTTGTTGTCCAGTTATCGCTATCTTAGATGTTGCTACTACTCACTCCTTTTCTGGTTCGACCTTATGACCAAGTTGGTCAAGGTGCAGTGATCACTGCACTGATAGATGGTCATCCTTCGGCAGCCACATTACCCCTTTACGTCCTTCTGCGTGGAAAGTTTGAACAATGAATGAAGGTCAAGATCAACTTCCTCATCCTCTGTTTTCGAGTAATTTCGGATGATTGGAGCACTATTTACACTTCTTAGAATCGCCGTTCCATAAAATGTGTCTCAATCAACCATATAGAAGTCGTCGTGTAGAACTTGAGATGCAGCTGGATGATTCCAGCTGGCCTTACTTCGGCTAAGTAGGGTGCTGACGGTTCGTAGACGATAATATTTAAATTCTTCTATTATGTGCCATCGCCAAATTATTAATTTATATCTCTGATCGTCACTGTGTCAGTGTTCCCTAAGAGCCAGAATCGGTTAGTTTATCTGTCATTTCGTTGTTAGTAAAGACTTCCGCACGTAACAGGTGGATTCATTGTTTTGATAATTTTTCAAAATACTATCCAACATAATTTTAATTTTGCGTTAGAGGCTTATTTTTACCTATTTGAAATGGCTTATTTTTACCTATTTGATGAGCGAGAATTCAGCATGAGCCCTTAGCATGCAAGGATTGTGATTGTGAAGTTGCTTAGCCGTCCTTACACGCTGCTGGTGGCTTGTTATCTTTGGCCTGACACAACTCGCAATTGTGATCGTGCTTTTAAGTGTTCACATTTGCGAACTTTGCAACAAGCTAATAGGTCTTAAATCCGAACGAGAATTATGCCTTGAGGTTTCATGTATAGGAGGAACCCACTACATGCAGGAACCCACCATAATCCACTATAATGGTTAATTTTGAATGATTTTTAGAAAAAGCATATTTTCTCAAAAATAGCATCCAAAAATAAACCACCCTAGAAATCGTTGTCGTCATTGCTACTTTCACGCACGGCGTTTTTATGTGAAAGATGGCAAGAAGTCTGGCAAGAAGATTGCGTGAGCGCTGATTACGAGTCTGTGAAAAATTTTAATTTTAATAATGGTCGTAGCAACGCTAATTGGTGGACTGAAGTTAGTTCGAAAGTTGAATACGCATACACCCACTATTTACACTATTTCAAGAAATCGTAAGTTAGCAGTTTTGTACGAAGCGAATAGTATATATTGAATCAGTTCTATAAGTTTGTTTACGTAACTAACGTTATTAGCTATTAATTAGTCTGCAAAAAACAGAATTCGCATGATCATAAACCTTAATCGTTTTGGTAGTTGCTGGCTGGAACAAGGACTACAAACCCGGTAAATATCCCAAGACGCAAAAGGAGAGGGAAGAAGCTGCGAAAAAATATAATCTGTTACCCGAAGAATATCGTCCCTACGCCGATGACGGTACAGGCTATGGCGACTATCCAAAATTGCCTACAGGCCTAGGCATTGAGGCTAAGGATAACTACTACCCATATGATTTCCCTGAACATAAGCGAAATTTTAATGAACCAGTGTGTGATGTAATCTTACCTATCAAGTAATTATTATTTAGATATATAATATTGCAGCTACATGTTGACATTGATATGTATGGAGAGGATCGCTATTCACAGCCTGCTAAGCTTCGTTACCCGATGTCAACTTACTGGTTGAGTTTCCTAGGTGTAATGGCTTTTTTTACAACTCTTTTCTGTTTGTTAGAAAATGTTAAAATGTTTCGACCAGTATCAGCCAAACAATATCCGGGAGAAGGTCGGGTGCACTATACATTCGAACCGGCAGATTGTCAGCTTGAATCGTGAATTCTTGTTTGTATGAATTCAATTGAAATAAAGTAATGGAATGAAGGAATAACAATTTGTTTAAATAGGAATATGTACCAAGCATATACATACATTAAAATCTGGGTGGTTCATATAAATTCTAGCATCAATCGACTATATAGGATTAATGGATAACGTTAGAACTTGCCTTTCGATATGTTAATAAACTGGAAAACATCGAAATATTCAAGGAATAAAGGAATGCTTCTATCGAAATATTCATTTATGGATTATTTATCTAGCAAAGTTCATATTTTTATTTATACAAAGTAAAAATACTGACAACGGAAATATTTGAAGAGAAAAATGTAACGATTTGATTTTAAGTAATAACAAATACTAATGCGAAATTAAAATCAAAGTTTTGCTTAATTAAGTGAATTAAAAGTCTCCACATTATAGCTTTTATTTCTATATTTTTGGAGAATCTATTTTATCTTGTGTTGGTAGTGAAAGAGAATGAGCTCCTATTTACCATAAATAATGCTCGTGTCTCTGTCCCGATTTTCCTCGTTTTTTCTACGACACAAACAGTGATGGCAGATTTATAGGGAATATTCTTGCAAAATATTCTCAAGAATATACTGCAATTCCTTCTGTGTTTGCGGTTTACATAAAATTAGAAAAGGTAACATCCGACGAGCCATATGCACACAAGTCGCGTTTTACAAGATTAATTGGTTCCAGCGATGTCTCGTGCAAAAAAAATCCTGTAAAAAAATATACATAGCTTATGAAAAAACGAATTCATAAGCTCCTCAATTTGAAAATCCTGCTGTTTCGAAAATTTCTTTGCAAAATCGTGTAAAAAAGAAACTGATGAGAACTAAATTTAGACATACATATTTATGTTTGCGTAAATTTAAAAATATCATAAAACTGAATAAATAACAGAATGCCGTTAAAACTAAAAAAAATTACTTGTATTGTTTTTTTAAGTTTGAATAAAATTTTATAATTCAAGCTTTTATTGTCTGCATCACTGTATACATATATTGAAAACATCATCAATCAATTTGGAATCAACTGGAAAATTGTTACATACTTGGCAAATTTCATAAATGACTAATTCAGCTTTTAATTACGGAATTTAAAGGCCTCTCAATTGTTTCTCCATCGAGCACCACGGTTGCAAATTGTTAATGCCTTCATCGGAAATTTTATTGGGACAAAGTTATGATTTCAGAGAGATTTTTGATGTTCCAAATGTAATACGGAACCTTCAAACATTGTTACAAGTACAGGTGTTCATTTTCGTACTCAGTACCCGTACCAGTCCTTCCAGTACTCAACTACCAGTCCTTTTTCAAGTACGAAGGACTTGAAAGAATCTATTGAAGTACCAAAAGTACTGAATACATACACCTCTGTTTAAGCGTTAAAATTGAAGTTGAGTAAAGAATTTTTCATACGAAACATATCTTGAGAAATGTGTATAAAAAATTAAATCATGCATAAAAAGAGTGTAAAAACCAAGCGTGTAAAAGGCGAATTGGGTGTACTACCTACTATTCCTTTTTCTGTTATTGCAGTATATATTAAAAGGGGACGGATAACGGCTATATTAGCAATTATTTTTACCGAAATGCGCTGATTCGAGAGTAAGATTTTAGCTCAAAATTAACACTACAATCTGAAAAAATATGATATTAGCTTCCTTCATCGATTCGTAAATTGTCTTGTAATTGTCGATTATTTTATATATTTTGTAACCTGGTGACTAATATGGCTTGAACGTCCCAAGCGCCCACTTAACTCTGTTCTGGCGGATAGTTTCCCTGAGAGTATTCATTCCTCTTTTGTGGGCCTGTGCTGCCAGCTGTCAGCCTCCTCCTGTTCACAACTAACCGATCCCGGAAAGTGAGTTTTAAGTAACAGTTCAACATTTTCTTTCTCACTTTTGCAAAGTGTCCGCACTCTTTTTTGAGATATACTTGCAGTCTTTGATATGACTGTGTGAATTGTTATTTGTTATAAAAAGTAGTCGTGGGTTCCCTCCTATTTTGCCCATTTTCAATGCCAAGGAATCTATGATGGCAGCGAATATTCATACCCAAATTCAAGCCAATTTTTCTATTCGTTCTGCTGTAATTGCCGTTTATGTCAATGTTATACATATGTACGTGGCTGGACACGACCTGAACCGATGTATCGGGGAAGAAAATTCGAGCTCAACACTCGGTCTACAAGTTGAAATATTGACTTGTAAAAAGAATTCATATTTGTTAAAAACGTAGGCGTGGCGCTGCCGCGATTTATCCCATTTTCAATACCAAACAGTTTAGGATGACAAAGAATATACGTGAAAAATTTCATTGCGATAGCTACATTCCTTCTCCTGTAATCGCGATTTCCACAGACAGACAGACGGACGGACATGTTGAAATCGACTGAGAAGGTGACACGGTTAAGAAGATATATACTTTTCCATACCTGACACGCCTCCTTTAATGCGTTACAAACAGAAGCACAAAGAACTTTCATTCATTCATATGTAGTGTATAAAAAGTTTGATAACATAAGTGGAATTCATTTTTGTTACTCAAACTAATCACTACCTTTACGAATACATATGAAATATAGTACTTATTATACCCTACACCTTAAGGTTGAGGGTATATTCACTTTCTACCGGAGTGTGTAACGCATAGAACTAGACAAGATAAGTATGGAAAAATATATATATTCTTGATCAGCATCACTACCGAAATTGAAATAACGATGTCTGTCCGTCTGTCTGTCCGTTGAAATCACGATCACAGGAGAACGGATTAAGATTTCAAAATGAAATTTGCAAAAAATATTCGTTGCTATGTTGGGGTGTTTCGTATTGAAAATGGGCAAAATCGCCCAAGGACCACGCCTACTTTTTATATCGAGAGTGCAGGTACCTCTGTTTTGTCTATTAAAAAAGGCCATATCAGCATCACTTTTTGAGAGAAGACAAGAAAATTTTATATGTAGCTTTAGACTAATGCTTCCAGTTAATATGCCAAATATGGGCGTGATCCGCCCACTTTTAGTTTACATAGGTCATGGAGGGTTTTACATGGATTGTATTGAAAAGTATATAAGTTTCCTGAATAATGGTGTACATAATATTGTAGTTTGTGAACCAATAATATTCTGTTGGGGAAAAAATGGGCGGGCCACGCCTCCTTTTTACCCATCCACCCAGTATTGCAATATATTTTTATACCCTACACCTAAATTTTGAGAGTAAACGCACTTAGTACCGGTGTTTGTAACTCACAGAAATAGTTAAGCAGCTATAATTATAGTTTATCTTATATATCTTATATATACGAGTATATATGCAGCTTTAAGGTGTAGGGTATTTCGGCTACAGCTCGGCTGTAGACAACACCTTTACTAGTTTTTTCTTTATTATTATTTTTGACCCGTTGTAATTATAGTACTTTTCTTATTTTGTTGCCTTATAAAAGAAAAGATGTATTGTGTATCAATATAATAAAGCTTAAAGATGTTCTTTAAACAAAAGATTCTAAGAACACACAAGGTACATGCAAATCAAGCAGTAAATCATAAAGAAAATACTGTACAAAGTATGTAAATAGTAAAAACAGATTTTCGGTTTTTGTGAAAAAGGCTTGATGAGTTACGTATTTTCGTTGGAGTTAATTTTAAAAAAGGTTAACTTGTTTAATAATGGCTCCTACATGTAAAAAGATTCATGTATGTATGTAGCAGCAATGTAATGTTTTCATTAATAACAACAAATATAAAGCAAAATTTTAAAAGTAAACGAATTCTCTTTAATTCATTGTAATAGGATACGATTCCTCTTAATATTTATTAAACCCTCGATATTCTCTATTATTTGAGGCATGACAGGAACACATCTGTGTGAATTTAAGACAAAATTTACTAAAGAACTTGTTTAAATTTTGGGAAACCTATTGTTGCCTATACATGATTTATAATTCTCTACAATAGCTTGAACCCCACTGTCACAAGAGCCAAGCTGCAACCCATTACACTCATGATGTAACGTGGAAGTGTTTTTTAATAAATCTCCAAAAATACGGCATGTATTTAAAGTTGGCTATTATTTTATCTTTCTTCACATGTATACAATGATTTGATTTCTTATACTGTACATACATATGTATGTATGTATATACAAATATATGCAAGTGCTTAAACAAAATTAAATATTTCCTCCACAAATACATTTACAAAGGGTTTTCTATCGCAGTATATTTAAATTAGTACATTATAAAATCACGTTTATTGCTCATACTTTTAAGACTGTGCATTTATATGACGCAGTAGATTTTCTTTAACTTTAGCTATTCGTAATACATATTAGAGTGTTTTTAATATCTATAGTATTATTGTTTGCTGCGTAGATCGGTGTTTGTGTATATAAAGATGCAGTTGTGTTCAGAATTATGCAGTAACGATTTATTAAGAACCATGTGCACAATAATTATTTAAGAATCAGACACAATTATATAAAATATCTAGTTGCCAAATTATTAAAATGAAGTGTTTAGTAATAATTTACATAGGCATATGATTGCAATTATTTATACTTCTTTTATATTCTTTAGCTCTTGTACCATAAATTCTCTCAAACATAAATAAAATTCGTCAGCATTAGTTTTATAATCTACACATAATAATTTTAGACTCTCTTTAGCATTCGTGTTATATGATTAGGTACCATTCTGCTTATATAAGTACTAACTTTTAACCTATTGACGACAATCTCCTCTGTGGATATTTCTAGCATACTAATAATTATTTTATTTTCATAAAATTATCACGAAATCAATTGTGGTTGTAATCCTTAAATACCGTAGAATATTTCATTAAAATATACAAGGTATACATTGTTGTTTATACATATTTCACATATAATTTATCAACTTTTCTTTCTAAGTTGCTACTTCTGCTTTTATACAAAGTAAAAAACTATTTTTCTTATATGTTTAGCGTAATATTAATGTGTTCTTTTATTTATTTCCTGATAGAAATTTTTTATTGTTGTTGATTTTTAACTGCGGTTCTATTAATTCGATTAAATTCATAACATTATTAGTTGATATTGGGTGGCTTTTAATGGTTTATGATGTCAGTGGCGACATTCCCATCTGTCGTGGATCAGTTGGAGCAACAGCAGCCAGTTCCAGATTCTTAATTAACAACTGTAACCAATGCTTTGTTGACTTATCATCTTGAAGACATACTGAAAATGTTGCATCGCGCAATTGATCAGGAAGACACTGACGTAAAGCCTCTCGTGCTCTGTAAGCATAACCATAAAGCAGATTTCTTATTTGCTAATTAAACACTATTACAATTAAATTCACAATTCGTCAATTAATTAAATTAAATTGTAAAACAATACCACCGATTAAAGTAGTATACCAACCTTGGATTGTCCGATAATCTTAGATAGCAACGCACAACATGTTTCAGTAAACGTGCTGAGGGCTCTTTTGCTAACTGAATAACCATTTTACCCTGTCAAATGAAACAATTACCAAGATCTATAATTACTATGTTACGAAAGCAGATTAAATTTACCAATATTATTGCCACATGTGAGAATCTTTCGTAGGTTTGGCAAATGTAGGACAAACCACTTTCATCTAGTAAAATCTTCTGCAAAATAAAGGTTGCAACAGTTTTACTCAACTCGGAACCTGATTCCATTATCCGTAAGCACAACGGAATAATTTCAGTTGTAAGTAGAAAAGTTATAACTTCTTGTTCGTCAGTCTAAAAATGAAAACCAGCGAAACAAAGATGAGGTGCAACCAACACAAAATAATAGTTTGTTAGCTCGCTTCAATTGAAGACTCACCTTAACAAGAGCTCCAATTACACCCAAACTGGTCAATCTTAGATATTCGAATGGTCGCGTTTTTGACGTGGTATGCAAAAACGGATAAAGGAACAACGGTATCTGTGCTTGAAGAAATACAGTTCGTGTCTCTGGATGTGAAGCGACACATTGCAACAACGCCAAAGCGTTGCAGACTCTATTCGACTGATGCGCAGTTAAAGTGGCCGGATTTATTGATGGATAAATGTTAATAATCTCTTGTAACAATGCAGCAGTGGTACCGAAACTATTCCATAGCATTGGTGCTAAGTCGGTGACCGATTCGCGTTTTTTACTTAATTCCAGTAGAGCAGTTTCACGTGTCTCCGGATGAGCGAGCTCATTGATCCATGTAAACACCTGTAGATATATTTTCGATAAGTTTATTTATAGCATGATAATAAAGTATATAATAAAGTAGAGGTGAAAAATGGTGCTGATCACTCACTTCTAAAATGAACATAACTCACGTCTTTTAAATTAATTATATAATTACAATTTATAGCAATTTTTTTATAATTATATTATATTCTTGCTTTTATGGAATAGCATTTAATCGCGATTTAATTTAAACTATTCCGGTTGCTCGCTTAACCTAGCTACGTTAGCCAATTTCTTTTATAAACTGAATCCGCTGAAACTAAGAGCCGAGAGCTATAAAAAACCGAAAGAATGAGGGTATATTTGTGCTTCCTTTTGTAACGCTATAAAGGAGGCGTGGTAGGTATATATATATATATTCTTGATCAGGGTCACCGCCTGAGTCGATTTAGCCATGTCCGTGCATCTGTCTGTCTATGGAAATAACGGTTACAGGATAACGAATGAAGTTAGTGATTTTGCACAAGAAATTGAATATTTTCCATGATGAATCAAGAAATCAAATTATGTTATTACAAAAAATAACTTTACAAATATATGTATATTAATTGTGGCGTATGTAATCGTATAAAATGATGCTTTAAAATAGACTTTTTAAAAATTCGCTTTAAAAAATATACTTTAAAAATATAAAAGATAGTGTTTCGCAGCTACACTACACTGTAAAATCGATATTTAAATTGCTCTTACTGAGGGCATAAAATTCACTAAAAATATTTAAATAGTTACGTTTATAAATAAATTCGAATTGACTACTAAAAAATTTTTCGGAATTCGTAAAATTTAAAATGAACAAATGAAAGCAGTAACAGAATTACATATACATATGTACATACGTACATATATATGTATATGTATATAAGTAAAACATATCATTACATCATATTACAAGAAAAATTATATTTTTTATAATTACTAGTAGTCCTGCTGTGGTCGAACATTCGACCAATAATATCATTGATCAATGCCTTTGAATTGTGCCTCACTCTCTTTATGCTAAAAACTTACTTTTATTTGCCACTGTATTCCACAGTCCAGAAACAGAAATGCTAAAGAGATGTGTTCAACTTTCATTTCAATAACAACCAAATTCTGTTCCTCACTTCAAAGAGTGCTTCGCAACAATTGCAACAATAACAAGTACGTCTCACTGGAGAGCCCGCTACACAATCAGTCGAACAGTAGCTCTTCTTGTGCTCCATTAGTTTCTCTCAATTCTTTTGATGCAAAGTTAGCGGATTTGTGAGACAATTTTGTGAAGCAAATTCGTGATGACATTTATAACTCTGAGGAACTCGTGATCTGTTCTCCACGATTGGTCTATCCATTGTGATGATTCGTATCCAACTCAATTTGGGAATAATGTGCAACCTAGCTTAATTGACTACTTTGTTGTCTCAGACTTGACTTTAATCAAGTAATAATTATAATTATTTTTGCAAATAACTTTTATGTCTGACCATAATTTAATCTTCTTAGCATTGGACATGAATCTCTCAGTCGTCTCCCTCGCTTAGTTTTTCATATTTTGACTTTAAATCCTTAAATGTTGCTGAACTATTTCGTGCTGTTAGAATGATTGACTGGGAACCCTTATGGTGCTCTTTTTATCGATAATAAGTTGTCAATACTCTTTACTGTTATCCAATACCTTTTGACTCGATTGTGCCTATTCGAACTGTTACTGCTTCCAATAGTTATTGTCCGTGGTACTCGGAACGTATTAAAGCTACGATTAAATATACTCCATTCTAAGTTTTAAAGACAACCGACTGAAAGGAATTGGAAAGCATTTAAAAGGGCGCCCAACTCCTTACGTACACGATAAGGAAATCTGGCAAGCAACTATGGAGGAGGTTAAAGGATCTTGGCATAGGACGTCAGAAATCTACTACATGCAAACCTAATCCGGCTGAACTCAATGAACACTTCATATCGGAGCGACAGAATGCTAACTCTCCGGATGATCTTGTTTATTGTTCAAAACTGTTTTACTTTTCTGCATTTATTTATTTAATTATAAATTTATTAAAATACTATACTTTTAATAATTTCTCCTCTTACAGACTCTATAAACCATATATACTATACTTCTTGCTTTCCATCCTTATGGAAGCTGGCAACAGTTTTGCCGATACCTAAGAAGTCCTCTACCTCTGAACTTGCGAACTATCGTCCAAAAACTATTTTGTCAGTTATCTCAAAAGTGGTTGGTTGAAGGTCTCATAGCCTCAAAAATTTACAGTCACATTACAACTAACAGTTTGCTTAATCGGCTACAGTTTGGTTTTCGACTGGGGCATAGTTGCGCTACGGCAATGCTGAAGATTACTGATGACATCAGGATTGCCCTAGATCAAGAGAACATTAAGTTTCTTTTTAATTAACGTTATAAACGGAGTGGCAAACCAAACTTGAGGTTAAGTTTACGTCGCTTAAAACGGATCCGCTTTAATCGAATTCGATTGTATTTGGATTTCTTGATATGTTCCTTTGGTATTTCAGTTATTTTTAGGAGCAGGGAGCGGACCACAACAATTTTTGGGTACACACTAACACATTATGATACTCTATATCAGGGTCGGGCAGAAGTGGATCACGAAAGCTAAGTGTTGATGTACTTCTATCAGTCTCTATCGAGATTTCCTGCGAGTAGTTTGTGTTTCGCACCTATCTTTGAATGTTAATACTGTAAAAATGTTCCACTAAAGCTTTAAAAAAAATCGTACACAAAACCTCCTGCGCATATTTGTTCATTGCAATTGTTACGAATACAATCGCAGTTGCGCTCTCTATCCACCAACATTAACACAAAATGACCCTGCTCTATATAAACAAATGCAATTTTGTCGAATGTTTGCACCATAAATAACATAGACTGGAAAGGCGGTGATTCCACTTGGGTAAAGTTACCCAAACGTGTAAAATTTTGTTGTTGCTTTATGGCAAAACACAAAAATTAGCACTCGCTCACCAGAGAAACTGAGAGAAGAGCGTGATCATAAGTGGGTAAAATTTTACCCAAGAATTTAGCTGGTTTTTCTTCGAGAACACAGTTTTGTAGCAGCAAAAAGCGTTCGGTAGTATGCAAGCGTATGTAAATTCAATTAAAGCGACAGATTAGCATGCAGAAAGTATGGTAAAATAGCGAACGGAAATCCTTTCGAACGCGTGTACAGCAGCAATCAGTTCAGAGATGTAAGCTTATCAATACGGATGTATTGTACGATCGGCCAGTTTTAATTATTTTAACAGGACATATTACGCACATAAATAAATAGTTTTGTTAATTTTTTAATGCTATTTATGACTGCTTTAAGAGTTTATCATTTTTGTATTTCACATAAATTTTTAATTAAATTTTTTTAATTCTATGTTTCATTATTACCACATGATGTTTTTAATGTAAAATATTTTTTTTTTTTTACGAAACATCTAGATACAAAAAAAAAATTATACTAAATTATAATTATTCTATATTTTTGTATAAATATAATAATTGATTCTATATTATTATCTATGCGCAAAATTTTATGACACTCAACTGCCTCTTTTACGCCATTTGGTAGCAAAAGTATCAAATATTCAAAGTGTTAACAGTAGTGCACAATATTTTGCTTGAGTAAAAATACCAAAGTTTAATCATCTCGGGGTAAAAATTAGATGAACACATTGAGAGAGTAAAATTGCGTGAGTAACTTTACCCAAGTGGAATCACCGCCAAACTCATTGAGAATGAAGAAGCATAGCTAAAAATCATTTTTTATACATTAGTGAATTTTGTTGTAATACCTTCAGCCAGAAGGAGATGGAATATTTGTGATATAATTACGCAGTTAATGTACAATAGATAAGGTATACATCTTTTTTTGTACTTTTTTTTGTAATAAATAAATAAATGTTCATATCGTGTTTCGTATACCCTGAACTAATGTTTACGTTCATAAAATGAATAATGGTCGTAGATGTATGAAAATGTATAGAGAAGAAGATATGCAGCTTTGTGATGTTGCTGAGATTACTGTAAAATTTTACGAATTTCATTAAGTATATCTTTTTCATCACAGTGTTCCTGTAATCACTGTAATGACATTCCTTTCTTGCGTGGTTTAGCTCCATTTCGCAAAATTATTTATTCTAATTTTGAACTTATTCGCTACATGACTGTAGAATAAAAAAAATTTATTATGATTAGCTTTCCGGTTATTCGCTTCCTTTCCATTTCAAATGGAAATCAAAAAGCATATCGCAAACAGAGCTCGAAGGACTGTCTTTGTAGGTTTCAAGCATGTGCTTATAATTTGATGAACACGATTTGGCGACACAGATTTAGAGAAGCAGTCCGCGTTTATATCGCAAGTGGCGTTGTATTGAAGTTTGGTGAAAACAAAAGATCACGTTCAAAACGGAATCAGTTCGTGTATACAATATTTGGTCCCCTAAGCGACCGTAACAGATGTTGAGAAAGCAACGAACTGCGCTTTTTACAGGCAAAATTAATAATCGTGCAAGATTTATTTAACAGGAAAATGGTTTTACGATTCGAAAATGTGCATTTGCCTAATACATTATAATAAAAACTAATGAACCGAGTTAATTGCTATTTATTACATACATACGTAGCTTAATATAAAAAGCAACTCACCTTATCTTGTTCCGCTTGTGGGTTTAAACAGGCTGGACTTGGCTGAGAACTCATTGTTCACTCTTTTGATCGACTAAAAATGTATACAATATTTTATTTCATATTATACGTGATAAAAATAAAAGGTAAATTATAAATTTTCAATAACTTGCAGTGATGCGTTTTGTTTTTTTATAAGCCTTCAATCGACGCCATTACTAAAAATTTTTCACATATTCGGAAAATAAAAACAAATATTCTGCAAAGAAACACTTACCTATTAGGAATTTAAATTATACAATTTAATAATATTTGAAATAAATTTTAAAGGTACTAAAGTAAAATTTTATTTATAATTGCTCTAAACTTCGTTTTGCTCACGACCCACACGTACAGTGTTCCCTTTCGTCTTATATGGACAAACCTTTAAGGGGCATGCACATCTAGAATGACAGAATAAATGCCTTAAGCACATATCATGTCGCTCAGCGATGTTGCTTCCGCCAATTGTCAAAATTACACAGGCTCTTATGGGAAACAAGAAAAAAATAAAAGGTCGTCGCTGCCTCTGCCAGCGAAAAGGGAAAATTTTCCATTTCGGTCGCCGTTCTTGTTCTTCTTCTGTTGATTGTTGTAAGTTCTTATATGTTAGCTGGTGTCTGGCGCGCCTCAGCAGCGCATATTTTTTGACAATTGGCGGAGTGCGACGTCGCTGATCTACATGCTATGTGTTTAAGGCAAAAAAGGTTGCGCAGATCAAGCCTCACTGCAGGAACACATTACTAAAGAAACACATTACAACAGCCGCCGCTGCAACGCTCTCTAATGCTATGAACACAGAGCCAAATTGTCGCTGCCGTTGTCACCGTTTACTGTCTATATTACACACGCTCTTATGAAAAAAAAAAAAAAAATTAAACTCACGCCGCTGCCTCTGCAAACGCCGTCGAAAAGCTACGAAATTTTGGGTTTTTGTCGTTGTCTTCGATATTGTTCTTCTTTTCTTGGTGTGTTTACAGTAATTTCGCAGCATGTGTGCATCTGCTGCAGCAGCAGCGACCGCAGACTCGCAGCTTCAGCTGTTTATGCTACTTTTGTTAGTGAACTGCAAACTTAATTTGCATACTGATGCACATATTATACGTAATTGATAGTAAAATTAAGTAAAAGTAGTAATAATAATTGGTTTCTCTAATAATTGGTGCAAAAATATTGCTACAATAAACCAAGCACACCCATCAACACATGGTTTCGTTTCATTTCAATGATGTCCTTCACGGAATATTTGAAATTCCACTAGAATAGTGGCAACCTTATTCCAGAAAAAAGAGCAGAAGTTCTGCGGTTAGATAAGAGTCCAAATGCCCGACTCCCGAGCTATCTGATATACTAACACTGTGCAGTACGGCGGCGGTTGTAATGTATTTTAACAGTAGAGTAGAGTTCAACTGCGAATTGGAACTACAGTTACAACCGCCGCCGCAGCTGCACAGTGAAGTACAATGTAGTTTAGATAAACATTTAACATGTTCTGCTTGGGCAATATCGGTCAACGATCGAGTCGCTGACCGCCCTTGTCGAGGAGAGTAAGGTGTCACACCGAGTGGCCGTTTTCGCTATCCGCCGCGCCAGCAAAATGACCAAAGTCATTGACTGCCATTGACTGTGGGATTCTAATGCAGCGACCTCATTATGCTGACGCAGCTACAATTTAATTTTTATATTTTCATTTTGTCACTTTTTACTATGTTAAATTAGTATTGAAGCGCGTTTAATAAATAAACTGATTTGAGTCGTTATTTAACACGCATCCAGTAAAGTTTAATTTTGGGTTTCATCGTAGCATTCACGGAGTCGGTTCAAGTGCCGAATTCGAGAGCAATTACTCAACAAGTGGAAACCAACCAACAGTTGTAGAGTCGGTTCAAGTACAGAATCTATAATCCTTCAACTTCAGAACAACCAACAGTTCCTGAACATTTTGGTGACCCCGACGTGATCATCGAATCACTAGAGAACAGTTTAGTGGAAAAATTATGGAATTGTTATTGGAGAAACAAAGCGAGATCGGCGCTGACATTCAACGGCTTGTCACCAATATCAAAAAGGACTCAACATCCAGCTGAAATTGATACGGTGGACAACCTAATAAGACAGCTCGATCCGGTGCCACTTGAGCATCAATATTTTACTGGAGATCACTATTAGGCAAGCCATGAATTCGTCGTGAAATACCAGCAAATTCAAAGCTGCTCTGGAACCACATTCGGTTGAGCATTACGAAGTCAAATTGGACAACATTCGGCGACTGTGGTGGCAGACTGAGGAAGTACCCTTTCTCATTTGGGAGTGCAGCGCCGATCCGGCAGCAGACGGTTATGATTACGAAGGGTACTCTCAGCTTGAAAACGATGTCAATCATCAGCTAATTTAGTTGACCCGAAGGACGAAGGAGTTGCCCACTCTAAGCTTAGCATCTCAGCACTTTTACAACAATTACATCCAGTTGCCAAGAATCACTCTTCATCCCTTTGATGGTAACTACTTCAAATGGCGACGATTCTTCGAGATGTCTCAAGAATTGATACACAACAGACCACCAGCAACAATTCAGAAAATGTGTTATCTTAAGTCGAATCTTACCCGAAAGGCGGAACGACTAATTAAGCACCTGCCCATGATCGAGAATAATTACAACACCGCTTGGCAGATGCTACAAAATCGATACAACAATAATAGAATTTTTAAATCAGTACTACTGCAAAAACTTTTTGAGCAAACCACCGCCCGTAGCAACGAAACAATGGCAACGTTTTTAAAGAACTTACATGACACAACTACGGAGTACCTAAATGCACTCAACAATATAGGTGTCGACACGTTATCCTGGAGACGCATAGTTTTGTACTCGTTACTGAAAAAACGAACTATTAGACAACCAAAGCCATTTGTCATTCGAGCAATCACTTTAAAATCCGAAAGAAGTACCAACACTTAAGACTTTCCACAACTTCCTGGAGTCACGATTCCAATACCTGAAAGCCGCTTCCTGCCAGGAAAACAAACATCATTCAGCAACAACGACTCAACCTTCGAAATGAAGAGCATGCACCGGCGAAGGTCATCTTCTTTTCGCATGCAAACAATTTCTTCAAATAGATGCAAACTATCGATTGCAGGTAGTCAAGAAACATAACTTGTGCATCAATTGTCTCAAGAGCGGTCTGTCTGAAATGCAATAGAAAACACAATACACTTTTGCATCTTGGCGAAGCAAAGGATTATACAGTTTCGAAACAAGCCAAACGGATGGGCGAACCATGGTCACCTTCATATGTCAAGCATTTAACCACAACCAATCCGTGAGCCTGACAGCGTATCCCTTGAAACTTGAAAAATATGTTCTTCTCACCACTGCTCGCTTCAAGGTTGTGGCAGCAGGGGGACAAGCAGTTGAGTGTCGAGCGATATTAGACTCAGGATCACAAATAAATATCTGAGCGCTTGGTGAAGAAGCTAAAGGTACCAGTCACTGCCACCTTTTTATCGATCAAAGGAATTGGAGCCGGCGACCTAAAATCACATAAGAGAGTCTTCGCAAAATTGGCATCAACAATAAATAACTATTCAGCACCGCTTGAAGCTTTTGTGCTACCCACTATTATCTCAAATCAACCCATGCAGATTCTGGATACGGCCGTCTGGGAGATACCTCAAAACATATTGTTAGCAGATCCAGAAATCTCCCGATCTGACAGAGTGTACGCGCTTCTAGGTGTCGAGTTTTATTTCCAACTACTCGCCATAGAACAAATTAAACTTGAAGGTTTCGGACCAATTTTGCAGAACACTCTATTAGGTTTGGTCATAGCTGGGAACGTTGACACTTGCGCCAATGCCATTGCCACGTGTTGAATATGCAGTGGCAACGAAGAACAGCAAGTAGGAGAGCTCATAGAAAGGTTTCGGAGGTTAGAGAAAGTAGCTGAGGCAGAATCCAATACGACACCAGCGAAATCTTGATGTGAAGCACATTTCGCTCAGACCACCACTCGTAATCCAGAAGGACGTTGCGTAGTACGTCTTCCATTTTCCGATGATACATCATTGCTCGGCAACTCTCAGGAGCTGGCTCTTAATAGATTTCTAGCTTTGGAACGGCGATTATCAACGACAACCTTCGAAGTCAATATGTCGATTTTATGAATAAATAACCAAAACTTGGTCACATGTCAGAAATCGATTTCGAAAAACATTATCACCATGAATAATGAATGGCTGAGTTGTTTGCCATGCTGTTGAGGTTCAGAATGCACCGATTTGTCTTCACCACGTATGTTGAAAAAATGTTTCGACAGATCTTGGTACATCCTGAAGACAGGCGTTACCAGTTCATTATATGGAGAAATCGTCCTCGAGAAGCTCTTAAATATTATGCACAATAATCTATGGAACACAAGCGCCGCTACATATCTATCAACCAAATATCTGCAAAGATTGTTAAATGGGGATTAGCAAAATATCCTCATCGGAGCAAGTTGTTGGCAGAGAACTTCTCCGTAGATGATGAACTGGCTGGATCTGACAACTTAAGCGAAGTCATAACAATGCAGCAGCAAATCAAAGAGTTACTTCAATCGGCGGGCTTCAGGTTACGGAATTGGTGCGCTAATCATCCAAAACTCCTACAAGACATATCCCCAGAAGACCAGGAGGTAAACTTAAATTTCGACGACGAGACGGCTGCAGCGATAAAAACATTAAGGCTAACTTGGATCCCGAAATCAGATGGGAATCACTGGGAATCCTTGTAAAAAGGATTACAATTATAGCAAAAATATTTATTCAAGAACTGTGGAGCACCAAGGTCCACTGGGATGCGGAGTTGCCGGGGTCAATGCACACGAAGTAGACAACATTCCGTTCATTGCTTGGTAGCATCAATTGGATGCAAGTACCAAAGCACATGTTCAAAGGCACACGTACAATATCAATACAACTACACGGATTTGCAGACGCATCCGAAAATGCATATGGAGCGGCCATATACCTAAGAGCAAATATGTCAGACGGAATTGTTTTTTTAAGGATACTGTGCGCAAAATCAAGAGTAGCACCATTGAAAAAACAGACAATCCCTAGGCTTGAACTATGTGCTGCATTGTTGTGTGCGCAGCTAATGGACAGAACTAGGTCGATCATGGGATAAGAAGATAAGCAAACGTTTGTTTGGACAGACTCCCAGATCGTATTGGCATGGATCCTCTCAGGCCCTGCAATGTATAAAACCTGCAAGGGTCCTAGAGCAGTCATCATAAGGTAGGTAGCGGCGCGTCGGTACTAAAGCCAACCCAGCCGATCTGGTTTCGAGAGGCATCTCATCAGGAATATTCGCCTCTTGTAGCATGTGGTTTTATGGTTCCTTATTTTTACATGGCAGGGAAGACAGTTGACCACCACCACCTTGATACCATCTGAGGAGGAACGAAAACAAGAAGTCAACGTAGCGACAGCTACTCGCAACGGCGCATCACCGCATCGTCACATATGTGCTTCGCTTCATACATCATCTGAAGAAGCACAAGTCAAGAATTGGTGCTAAAATAGATCTTACTCCACAAGATTAAAAAACGCACTGATCGTTACCATCAGAACTGTGGAAAATGCTGACTTTCAGGCAGACATTGAGCAACTAAAGAAGAATAAAGAGCCGGAAAAGTCGAGCTCATTGCTATGGCTAGCACCGAAAACGGAATCGTGATAGTTGGCGTCCGACTTAGCCCCTTTTCATTACAATATGACGCAAAGTATCCAAGGTTGCTGCCGTACAATGAGAGGATAACGAGACTCATTATGGAGTATTATGCATCACAAAGAGAACTTCCACTGTGCATCTCAAGCTCTACTTGCTTACACAAGACAATGCTTCTGGCCTTTGAAAGGGGAAACTATGGCACGATCCATCGTGCAAAAGTTTGTAATATGCTCCCTAGTGGGAAACCTCCCTAGTGATCGGGTACAGCCGGCGCGACCATTAGTGAGCAGGGGTTTTGCCTACTGTGGCCCTTGCCACATACAATACAAAATTCGTGGCAAGAGGCCCACAAAAGCCTACATCGCGGTTTTCTCCTGCTTTGCCACGAAGGCCATACAGCTCAAATTGGTTGGAGACAAAAACCAACTAACGGAATTACAGAAGAGCATTCATTTCGCTGAAGCGCAGGAAACAATCGTCAGCAGCTCCATCAAAAGTGGCAGCTGCCTAGAGCCACCCATTTTGGTGGCCTATGCAATGGCATTGCTCACAAAAAGCGTGTCAAAAGAATCTCTCACTTACGAAGAGCTAGAGACGGCAATAATCGAAATTGAAGCGGTTCTCATCTCCAGACCATTAACAGAGATGTCATCAGATCCAAATAATTTAGTAGCATTAACACCAGGACATTTTCTCATTGACACCACAACCAGACGCACGTGCATGTCCGATAAGAGCTAAGTTTGAAAAGCGCTGGCGGCTCATCTCGCAGATTAAAAACGACTTTTGGACTCGCTGGTCACTAGAATATTTATGCGATCTTCAACAAAGAACACGATCAAAAGCTCACGCCCAAAACCTCGAAAAGTACAGGCTGGTCATTATACGAAAAGACAAGACAACACCGTTAGGATGGCCATTAGGAAGGATTGTTAAAGTCTATAAAGGTGATAACAAGGCCAGAATGGCAGAGACAAGAACAGAAAAAGGAATTTCCAAACGCCCGATACACCGGCTAGCGTTGTTACCTGTAGACAGCGAAGCGAATATCGATGACGCACAACATCATGATGAAGACAAGTCAGAAAAAATACCATCAAAGCGCTCGAGGCTGACTGCATCGATAAACACGATGATAATGGTCATAGCCTTCCTGATCCCTTTGGTGGCTGCATCAACAGTCACCTTCTCAACGCTTCCAGCAAAACCAGGCTTCTACTTCGAAGAATTTGGGAGCGCTCACTTAATTATGGCCGAATGGAAATTGATCATTCATTATGACTTACAACCGCTGATACCACTTGATAGCTTGTGCAAAAAATGCACTCCAGGAAAGATTGCAGCGCACAAGAATGCGTGCAACTAAATGCACAGTCATACCTTCGAAAGAGGCGAAGGAGAGGCGCAGTGGAAATAGTCCTCAATTCGGACTATGCTGAGCAAATGTCAACAACAATTAACCATGTTAAACAAAACGAAGACCACATCATGAAGTTACTAAAAAATCAGACTTCAATAATAAATTCCACTCTCAACATAATGAAGAACGGTCAAATTAACATCAACAAAAGGTTCACGGAAACTGTCAATGAACTCGAAAAACTAAGAGAAGCAATTCGTACAGACCATGTACTGCGCACCAGAGTGCTTGAAATGTTCGCCATGCTTTCTGCACAATTGACCATCATAAGAGCGGACATGCAACAAATTCAAGCGCTTATCTTAGACGTACTCTCAGATGTTCATCATGGAAGCATAAATCCGTTGATACTATCTACCGATCAGCTCGACAAGGCGATGGTGACAAGGAGATGAAAACTCACATAGATCCATCTATGCAATTTCCTGTTCAGCCCAAAAACTTTATGAAACTATACCAACTAATGAAGGTAACAACAGCAATCTCGAGGGATCACATTCTTTTCCAAGTAGACGTACCCCTAGTCGGCCACGAAACAGCGGTTTTCGCTGTTCGACATCGTACAAATACTGAGCTCCAAGCCAACATGATAGTCACCATTGGAAAAACAACACCGATAATAGCTACCACGGCCCACAGAGATCGCTACAGTAGCGCAACCAATCAGCGCAAGTTTTTTCACGGTCCCAAGCAATGAGTTCTTGTGTTCAAACTCAAATACTCAACAATCAAAGTAGCCCACGTTGCCTCACACATGCCTCCGACCGAAACATATCATTAACGAAAATGCCAGGCGCCAATCAATAGATCTACGCTGTAAAAAATCCACGACTGTCAGCAGTCTGCCGCTCGGAGACACGCTGAGCGGCTCAGGCATGATGCGTGTAGAAGCCGGGTGTATACTAAAGGTTGATTCCGTGACAATTCACACCGAACAAGTTGTCAACTCAAGCTCTTACACTTTCTACACCTCGTTTCCTGATTTACCTCAAGGCACATTAAGTTATGAATTGCCCAACGATATCAGAAGTAATAATCATACTCACTATAAGCATCAGTTGCAAGACATCACGGCGCTCGAGCATCAATTTACCAGCAGCAACATCTGGAAATTGCCAGCCCAAATACAAGATGATCGCCAGCATCAAATGACCGTCGACTATTTCGACTTATCCCTATCAATCGTGTTCATCGCAATAATGCTCTAGAAATGGATCAGACAGTCGAGAGATTCTCAGCAAGCAGATGCGCCACAACTCCTCCCACGACGAGCACGACCAACTGAACTTATTGAACTTCACTCGCTGAAGGTCAAAGCGTCGGAGGATGTTTAGATATGCAGTTAACATGTTCTGCTTGCGCAACATCGGTCAACGATCGTGTCGCTGACCGCACTTGTCGAGGAGAGTCAGGTGTCACACCGAGTGGCCGCTGTTGCTTTCTCCTGCACCAGCATAATGACCAAAGTCACTGACTGTCCTTGACTGTTGGACTCAAATGCAGCGACCTCATTATGCTGACGCAGCTACAATTTAATTTTTATATTTTAATTTTGTCACTTTTTACTATATTAAATTAGTATTCAAGAGCGTTTAATAAATAAATAGATTTGAGTCGTTATTAAGCACGCATCCAGCAAAGTTTAATTTTGGGTTTCATCGTACCATTCACGAAGTCAAAACCAAAAAATAAATAAATATAAAATAAATATTATATAATAATATTAATATTATTATTATTTATTTAATATTTATTTGGTTTTTTTTTGTGTAAAGCATAGATGACTAGATGAGACACTCGCTATTCGCCGTTGAAAAAAATCGGTTTGATATTTGACTGTTTGGTTAGTTGAACTAATTGTTGTTCTTGTTTCTTTATCAATTATGTGTACGATTTCTTAACAGTGCAACCGTAGGTGCAAAGGGTTTCAGAGCCCCATTTAGGCCAATAACGTATAATTTCCAACTACTATGTATTCAGCTTCATTTATAGTATTCTGCTAACATCATTCTAAAATATTTTCGTAATTAAGAACATAATTGTGTTTTTATAACAAAAAAGTTAGATTATCGACTGCATTTATAAGAAATATAACGAAGAAAATTAGGAAATACTGTGTAAATGGTGATAGAATATATTTATTTTCCAGCAAAAATGCATTAGTGTATAAGGAATATGTGTAGTTGTCTCATCTACTAATCTATGGTCTAAACGTACTATTACGGTTACTTATTTTGGTCTGTTGTACAGATTTCTTTTCTTAGCCACTATTTCTGGTTATCCGTAGCTGCAACGTAATTTTGAGTTTTTTTTTTTTTGATAAATAACAGAAAATAAACTCTGTGTATGCGCCTTTAATACCAAGAATGATAGAATACTAATTCTATCATTCTTGCTTTAATACAAGTGCCAGGCATATTTACATAACGATATGCCTGTCCAACCAATAATATGACAACGGCAACACTGTTTTGTGCTCGTGCTTATTATTGCTCCTAAAAAAATCGATTTGAAAAAATTTTCATGCTAAATTTTTTTAAGTGGTAGAATTGCTAGAAAAAGTTCGATTTAAAAATATACCAGTACCAGTATTTAAATATAAAAATATATTAATTCATAATGTCAGTGACAAAAAAAATTGAAGAAGGTAAAGAGTTAGTGCGACAGGCGGAGAAAAGTCTCAAAACTGGCTTATTAAAGTGGCGACCAGATTATGATGTTGCAGCTGATGAGTACACGAAGGCAGCCACAGCGTTCAGAATAGCCAAATCATTTGAACAAAGTAAAGAATGTTTATTGAAGGCAATCGAATGCCATAAAAATAATCACTCGTGGTTCCATGCTGCGAAATGTTATGAGCAGATAATTATTTTGCTCAAGGACACTAATAATTTACTGGAAGTGGAGCAGAACGCCAATAAAGCCTGCAATCTATATCAACAACACGGATCTCCTGAAGCTGCAGCAAGCGCTTTAGACAAAGCAGCGAAAATCCTTGAACAGCAATACCCCAATATTGCACTTCGATGTTATCAGCACGCTTTGGAAGTAATTTCAATAGAGGATTCTACTCGCCACGCTGCCGAATATGCAACTAAAGTTTCCAGGCTTTTAATAAAATTAAAAATGTATGATCAAGCTGCTGATGCCATTCGACGTGAAATTGGTCTCAATCAACAAACAGAGTCCTATGGACAAATAGGCCGGTTAGCTGTTGGTTTGGTATTAGTGCAATTGGCACGTGGCGATTTTGTGGCTGCAGAAAAGGCATTTAAAGAATGGGGTAACTGCTGCGATCCACAAGAAGTGCAGACGCTTGAAATGCTGTTGCAGTCATTCGATGATGAAGATCCAGAAGGAGCTGCACACGCCTTGTCATCGCCTTTCATTCGTCATATGGACGTCGAATATGCTATATTGGCGCGTGATTTACCTTTGCCAAAGGCATTGGCGCCTACATCAAAAGCTTCGGTGATTGAAAATGCGATGCCATCATATAAATCACCCAGTTGTTCTGATGAAGCGGCAAAAGGTGTAGCTGCTGAAGAAGAAGAGGACGAGGGTTTGTGTTAGTCAAAGTAATAACGCAAAATATGGATACATCGCTTTTATGAATTCAACTGCAGCTTAATATATTGTATAATACTTAGAACCTGATATAACAAAAAATTTTTGGAATAACTTAATTGTTACTTCTTGGTAAAAGTAATACTCAAAACCTAATTGGTTATATCGCTAAATATTTCAAAGTTTTAAAAATAAAGTCTTTGGAAATCTGATCGTAAAGGCATCCTAGACACTATCAGAATTCTATATTTATTTTAAAAATTGTTATATTACACGCATTTAATTAAACCGTAATTAAGGTATTTTTAACCGTATTAGTAAGTAACAATAAATTGCATGATAAATAGTATAAAAAATAGAAAAAAGTAACTATGTATATTCTTAAATGTAATTTTCAAATTTACTTAAAGTTTATTGTAGCAATACAGGATTTGCATAATATCATGTAGAAAAAAATATTGTACACAATTAAAATCGTTACCTAAAAGAAACTAATTTTATTACTTCCAATTTAAAGAAATATTCATAGTATATGTATGTATATGTATCAAAAGAAATCCAAGAAAAAACTATGTACACATATAAATTTTAAAAGTTACACAGGTTTTCAAAATTTATGTGTACGCAATCTAAACAAGAACGCAACATTTTAAAATAAAGAGCGCTTAATAATTGCCTGCAAAGATTAAACAAGATACGAAACTAAATTTTATCTTTAAAGTAAAATTAAAATTAGAAATATCCCGACACGATTGGAAGGAAAACTATAACCATAGATTAGATAATCTATGACTATTACAACAAACTGTAGTGCCTGTGTAATTATGATGCAGAGCCAAACGTCGCCGCCAACACTACATGTGTTCTACAGCAGCAGAAACAAAGGCTCAACCAAAATAGACGGTAACAACTCTAGGAACTCAACGAACGTCTGTATTCGTCTCGTCACTTTTGACATCGTGACCAAAATGGAACGCATACAAACGATTACATTTTGATCAGCTGTTTATAAAAACTAAAGATATAAAAGTTCATAAGAAAATGTCGCAACTCCAATTGTGTCTGAGGGAATTGTTAATTTTAACCAAACTTTTTTTAAATTATATCGATGCAGAAAATTTAATGCAAAGGATGAAAAAGAAATACCGCCTAATAAATAAAAAGCGCAATATTCATGGTTACTTCAAAGCAATCTTTCTAAAAATAAAAGAGTTGCATCCGTGGCAGTTTTTTATACACACAAGGATGACGAAAAGCACTTCCGAATTTCTGGTAAATATGTGGAAACCATACATGATTAGAAACTCCATTCGAGATGCAATATCGCCAGAGCATAGACTATCCTTAACCCTTTTGTAAGTATAATCAAATATAAAGATTAAAATTTGTATAATTACTCGAAGGTAAATACATATATTTGTTCTCATTGCACGTATATTCCGCAGATACTTATCGCATGCCAGCAGTTTTCAATCATTAGCATGAAGTTGGAAGTTAAGGGAGGAGACACTGAGGGTTATAATTTATGACACTTGCGACATTTTGTGGACCACACTAAGCGAATTTACGCTTCGGAACCAAATCGGTCCGAACTGCATTCAATAGCAGGAAATTTCTGGACAATGTGGGGAATGACGAATTGCGTGGGCGCGATTGACGGCAAACACATTGCAGGAACAAATGTGCATTACGGGATTTTGCCAATTTTTTTGTGTTTTTGTGTACCGTTATTTTTTACTGTTTTTTTTTGAAATTAGGGGTTTTTATGAGGGGCGGACCAGAAAACATTTGGAGGTTCCTCGTTCGACACCTCCAAATACCCATTGCCCCTCAACACGGTGTCCGACGTGGTATTTTCTTCTGCCGAATTTACTCTCGTCGATTTCGACGACCACGCCTACACCACCGATTTTTCTTCTATTGTGCATGACGGCATAAATGGCGACATCACGGCAATAGCTCGCCCAGTCACCGGCAGCATGTGCTGGAAATGCGGAGCTCCGGCATAATGCCGTCGAGGCTCATATTGTAGATCCAGAAATAGCAAAAACTGACAATATCGAAAATGCTCAGGTGGCTCTTGGCCATAAAAGTCCCTGTTCGTAGGGTACAATGAGTACAATTCGACGTGCCTTTTTTATTTTTAATTTTTTCCTTACAACTATGTGAAATAATTTATTAAGTTTTTGGTTACATATGATGGTAGAAGTGGTACTTACCGCCAAACGTAACCGTCAATTCTTGATGAGTCTTTTATCAAGCTCATTTTATGTCCTTTTGGGCAATTACAATAATTGTCTAAGGGGATTAAACTCCATAGGCGCAACGCGTTTACGGATTTATCGTTCAGTTTGGAATCACGGTCAAATTTTCCGCCGTTAAAAATGGTGTTGATGTCTAAAAAGTTAATTTTAAATTAAATTTTTAATTTTCACAATATATATGTAGATAACCTTAGCACGTTGTTACAAACCAAATCACTTTTAACAAGTGATTCCTAATTCGCTTTTACTCTTCATAGATTCAATTTGTGAATTCGAGAACGGTTATTTTCCAAAAATTTAATACGCAATACCATAATGCAGTAAAAGCAATCTACCTTGTAGGAAATATCGTTGCTTCACACCATGCACTTATGAATATATGCAGCTAATTTCCTACTTGGTATTTGGATATTTTACATATGCCAACGAGTATATATTATAATATATATATACTCGTTGCATATGCGTATGAAGGAACACAAAGGCGGTGATTCCACTTGGGTAAAGTTACCCATGCAATTTTACTCTCTCAATGTGTTCATCGAATTTTTACTGGGAGGTGATTACACTTGGGTATTTTTACCCAAGTGGCGTCGAGTGTCATAAAATTTTACAGATAGCTAATAATATGCAATCTATTATTATACTAATACAAAAATATAGAATAATTATAATTTAATGTAATTTTTGTTAGTTTCTAGATGTTTTAAAACACATAAAATTAAGTTACAAAAGAAAACATCAAGTCATAATAATCAAACATAGAATTGAAAAAATTTAATTAAAAATATATCGGAAATACCAAATTGATCGACTCTTAAACAAGTCATAAATATCATTTAAAAATTAGCAAAACTAAAACATTTATTTATGTGCGTAATATGTTTCTAAAAATTTCTAAAAATAATTAATATAGAACGTCCGTACAACACATCCGCATTGATGAGCGGTCATCGTTGAACTAATAGCCTAAACACAGTTGGAGTGGCCGGATACAACTTCATTACTCAGCTGTCAAAATTACATGGGCTCTTATGGACAACGAGAAAAAAGTTATTTTCCAGATTCCCACGACGTTCCGTCGCTTACTTACGCCGCCAGAGTTCGGCTAATTTCTAATCTGGCGGCATTTTGCTGGCGGCAGAGCTGTCTTCTTCTTATTTTGTGTAGATGTTGTTTGTGTAGAAAAAACCTTTGTATACAATGGACGCCCGATTACGCAGCTATAACTGTGTGTCATCGCCAGAGTTTGACGGCTGGAAAAAATTGAAGTTGTATCCGGCCACTCCAACTGTGTTTAGGCTATTATTGTTGCTATGTATGTCAACAGCTCAAAACAAATGAAAAAATGTACACGCGCTCGAAAGGGTTTCCGTTTGTTATTTTACCATACATTTTGCGTGCTAATCTGCCGCTTTCATTGATTTTACATACGTTTGCATACTACCAAACGGTTTTTGCTGCTACAGAACTCTGTTCTCAAAAAAAAAACCAGCAAAATGTTTGGGTAAAATTTTACCCACGGATGAACACACTGTTCTCTCGTGAGCGAGTGTTCATTTTTGTTTTTTGCCGCAGAGCAACAACAAAATTTTACCCATTTGGGTAACTTTACCCAAGTGGAATCACCGCCTAACAGAAACTTAAGAAAAAATTTACATCTATTCTATACATATTAAAGTTTAAGCCGCACAAGCATTTTAAAATATAACGATTTACAATAATAAGTACTTATTTTTCTCATATTTCTTTATTTAAAAAATCGTTACATCGAATATAGAAACATTGTTCGCAATAAGCACTTGCAAGTGTACAGATATGCACACTACACAGTTTGAGCACTTAACATTTATTTTTAAACATTTCGATGAATATCGTCGGAATCGTAAGAGATAACCCCAACATGTTATATATCATTGGAAAGGGGAGACTGTAAGCTTTCAGAGGATGATGCTAACTTTTGACATCATTACGTAATATTTTTAACAATTTATATTTTTTTAAGACAACCTTCAAATTTTTTTTTTAAAACCAAAATATCTCGGAAAATAGTGGCAAAATAAAAAAAAAAAAAATTAACACTTAAAAGATAGATCTCAAAAATACCTATAAAAATGATATACATTATGCGTCTGTAGACCATTACATTGAGAAGATATAGCTATTCAAATTTGAACTGTTTTGACCTTCAAACGCCCATAAATCCTAAAGTAAGGCCACGCCCCTAAATTTTTTTTCGCAGTTCAATTTTTGGAGAGGAGGGGGCCTAAAGTAGTCATTTTCATCAAACCATTAAAATTGCAGAGAAAAACACTATTGTGGTCTAGTCTCAATTTATGCATCAAGATAACATCAGAAAAACATGTATTCTTGCTGCTACAGATTATTGGAATAAATCCGAATGCAAGGGACATTTTCCTTAGCTGTAAATGGAAAAATTTTTTATCGTTTCCCTAGCGTAATTTTGATAGCTCCTTGCTGCTATTACTGGTGTCAATCTATTGCGAAAGACTATATATATCGATCAGTGCTGTCGCAAATTGTGAATTCACTTCATTCAATTCATTCTTAAGCATTTCCTCGTGAGTTCATAAAATTGAATTTAATACTTAAAGACAATAAAACACTGAAATGGAAAACCTTTTTACCTTATATTTCTGCGGAAAAAAACGTTATTTTACTGGTTTTTTCACCGGTAGCAATACCCGAAGTTTTGGTTATCACTCGCGGTTATTTTACTGGCTATTTTACCGGTAGCAATAACCGAGAGCTGCCACGTGCGAAAGAGAACACTATACATTTTCGCTTATGAAGTTGGACGTTGAACTCATTGACAACCTGTGCTCAAAAATCAACAGCGATCTTAAGAATATTTCTCGCTGGTGTAGTGAAAACTGTCTTCAACTCAATGTTTCCAAATCATTTGTCTTACCCGTTTTTCGTAATGCTGCTAATTTGACCAATATTCCACCATTATATATAGAGAATATGACGCTCACGACTGTATCTAAAATTACAAATCTAAGTTTTTGCATAAACTCAACTTTAACTTGTACTGATCATGTCAATGTGGTTGTAAGTAAAGTGTACGCTGTTTTACGTAATTTTCGTTATGCGGCTAATTGTCTCCCTGTAGAAACCAGAAGAAGGATTGTGCGACAGCTCATTTTGCCCATCATAACATATAGCGAATTGGTGTATTGTAACTTTGATTCTGTGTCGACGAACAAATTAAGGGTCTTATTCAACAACTTGACCAGATTTGTTTGTGGTCTACGACGCTTTGACCGACTTGGTGGTCGGAGACACTCTATCATAGGTGGTGATCTCTTCGACCTTATTAATTTTCGTAACTGTGTTTTCCTGCACAGGCTAATTTATATGGGGCTACCTACCTATTTGTTTATAAAATTATGCTTTGGTAGCTCCAGTCGTTCACGTAATCTAATAATTCCGCAGTTCAACTACCTTAGCACTTAGGGAGATTATTCTTTGTCAGCACTATCAAGTTATCTAATAATTTACCAAACAAACTGAAAATTACTGTGGAAAAGAAAGCCTTCAGGCGGCTTGCTTGGGAACATTTCTTCAGCACCTAAATAGTCACCACATTAAAGAGCTACTTCTTCTTCTTCTTTTTTCTTCTTTTTCTTTCTGTACCCTTCTCCGCTTCTCCTCCCCCTAAAATATCTTAATTTAGTTAAGTTGTTATAATTTATTAGTTAAGTTGTTAAGTAAGTTTTGAAATTATTTGTTATTGTTCTTTATATTTTATGTTACTTTTCTGTGCTAAAAAAGAACTCATTCTTAGGGCACCTCCTGTAAAAGTGTTAAATAAAATAAGAGAGAAAGGAACAGGGCATCACATGTATACAAAAGTTTCGGTTAGTATCGTCGAAAGGCGAAACTAATAGAAACTTTAATCGAAACTTCGGTCAATGCTACCGGTGAAATAACCGGTTAATTAACCGGTAGCTTTCTTGCAGGGATAAGACGGGAAAGTGAATTTTATCTTTATGCTACGTTTACACCGATCTCGAATGAGAATAATGAATGAGACATTCACAAACCGTTTACATCTCTTTTACCCATTTGTTTTGACAGACCAAGCTTTCTCAAAAAGATATTGAAAATAATTTTCTGATTCAATACAATGAAATAATTTTTGAGTGCGACAAATGGCTGAATTAAAAAAGATGTGGTATATGTCGGGTCGGTAGACACCACCTTTACAAACACTGACTCTTACTGATGTACCCACAATAATATTTTTTAGGGGCGTGGCATATTTGTACCAGTAGTGGGCGTTTATATGAGAAACTTTCGTTCTGGTTTCGCCAGAGCCGAAGGGCGGACAAACTCTGTTGATTAGAAGGAATTGGATGTACTTAGGGATTTTTTTTTCAAAAAAGCGCGGACGTGGGCCGAAGGACGTTCACTCACCTAGAATTGATCACAAAAGACTATTCGGTTCCGTTAAAAGAGTTGGACATACTTAGTGATTTTTTCAAAAAAGCGAGGACGTAGGCCGGCAGGCCGAAGGACTAATTAAATTAATTAAAGTAATTTTATATACATAGGGATTTTTTTAAAAATAATACTTACATTATTGTACAATTTTTAAAAATAGGACTATAGTTTCTTAATTTTTGGATTGACTTGAATTATGGATTGAACATAATGAAAATACCTTCCCAACGACACCAATTTCAATTTTGTATGCTTAATAGTTTTGTATCGGAAAATACCCAAAAATTGACAAATATTGCAGAAATGCATGAGAACTTTGGGTGAAGCCTTGTCCACAGGCAATTATAGATATATATATATATATATGGGCATTTTTTCTGTGGGGATTTATCCAGCAATTTAGCTTCACGCAGAATCGATTGTATTTTCCAGACAGTGTCAGCTTGCAGCTCTTCATTTTTTATACCTTTCAATTCAACAATGATTTTCTGACCCAGCCAATCATAGTCGGACCTATCGTTCAATCGCGTCTCAAGCATCTTCTTGACACTTGTAATTCGTTGATCCAAACTTGCAGTTGCGTTCTGAAATATTGAGAAAAACTTATTAACAACATTTTGAATTCAAGGATTCTAGGATTTGTTTATGTTGCTTGTCCACACTTACGAGCACTGGATTCTAGGATTTGTTTTATGTTGCTTGTCCACACTTACGAGCACTGGACTCAAAAAGTTCAAAAAGTGATTCAAGGATTCTAGGATTGGTTTTATGACGATGGTCCACACTTAAAAGCACTGGATTCAAAAGGATTCGAAAGGATTCAAGGATTCCTTTGTGTCCTCACTTGCAAGCACTGGACGTAAAAATAATATTAGTTAGCTAAAAAGTCGACTCACCCGTACAGCGTATGTTTTCCAAAAGAGAGCGAGGGTTCATTTGCGGCGGCTTTTATACACCAAAGGCTAACGGTACTTTCCTTGATTGCTTATGGGTGGCCTTGAATTAATCCTTTTGTTTATTTCATAATTTCACCTTTTCGCAATCTTCATTGTCGACCTTGGATTAATCCCTATGTTTACTACATTTAATTAGGGTCACCTTCAATTCCCTTTTTGCACTCTTCGTGCGTAAACCTTTGCATTTGTTGTTGCATTAGATCTTATTTTTCTTCAAAGGTACCGTGACTTCTTTCCTAATGGGTTTTTATGCTTTTACTTGTAAATCTGCGTACGGTTTCTTGTGTTTGATTGCTAAATTTCGGTCCGATTTCTTGTGTGTGTTTGTTGTTGCGTTTGGCTGCTAAATTCCGGTCCGATTTCTTTTGTGTGTTTGTTGTTGTCGGACTCCAATTTATAAGCCTGAGTGCGTTTTCTTTTTACTTACGTATATTTGTTGTTTTTAAAAAAACTTCTAAATCGAAGCAAGTGTTTGTTGTCGTCTTTGCTGCTTTGTTGGAAGTTCTTTCAAGCTTTCGTTGCGCACTGTACCTGCTGTGCTTTTCACCTCTTGCGCTTTCAGGTTTGGTGAAATATATTTATTTGGTGGTTATAAAGGTAAATCCACCCCAAATTGGGACCGCACAATTCGAGGTTACTGCGCCTCGTGAAAACGATTTTCACAGGGCCAGCTCAGTGGGGAAGCAGGCCAGGTGCTACATCCTTACGCAAATTTGTAGGGGAGATATAATCTCCCTTACACTCCCTCTCCACTTTCCGGGGATTGAAGGATCACGATCTTGTTGGGGATTATCGTGATTCGGGTATCTTGAATCCGACATTGCAGACGTCGTCGTTTCCTCCGGCTCCCTGATTCCAGACGACTGCACCGCATCCGGATCCCCTGTATTAGTTCCGGATCGAACACCGTTCTTCTCCACTTCGTTAATGTTGTTGAAGACCCACTCATTTCGCGTCCGTACGTTTTGTGTCGTCTGCTCGTCCGTCAGCGTGACCGTTTGTGGCAATGCGGGAAGGCAGTGGCTGTCCATCTCGCGGTAGAGGTCATCGTACGAAGCTCCGGTCAATGGGTCGACGTACACGTGTGTTGCGAATTTCTGTAGTTCCGCCGAATTCCTTGTTTCGGGTGCTGTGGCCTGAGCGACTCCGACGGCCATGGGCTGTGCCAGTTCCGGGAAGGCATTCTCCGAATTGCCTTGTTCCTTTGACCATGATCTGATCTGCTGGGCCATCTCTATCCGCTTCTGGTCGATATCGGCGGCAGGGAACCAGTTCGGCCGGTGAGTTCGTTCCTCCTGAAAAGGGTAAATGGTCCCAACACGAATTTGGTGGCGTACTGCACCAAGAACACACCACAGTCGGTGCCGTTCGTTTGCATTGGTACGTAGGGAACTCGTAGCGGCAAGGTCTCCTCATCAAAATATATTGCAATACTGGGTGGATGGGTAAAAAGTAGGCGTGGCCCGCCCATTTTTTTCCCAACAGAATATTTTTGGTTCACAAACTACAATATTATGTACACCATTATTCAGGAAACATATACTTTTCAATACAATCCATGTAAAACCCTCCATGACCTATGTAAACTTATAGTGGGCGGATCACGCCCATATTTGGCATATTAACTGGAAGCATTAGTCTAAACCTACATATAAAATTTTCTTGTCTTCTCTCAAGAAGTGATGCTGATATGGCCTTTTTTAATAGGCAAAACAGAGGTACCTGCACTCTCGATATAAAAAGTAGGCGTGGTCCTTGGGCGATATTGCCCATTTTCAATACGAAACACCCCAACATAGCAACGAATATTTTTGCCAAATTTCATTTTGAAATCTTAATCCGTTCTCCTGTGATCGTGATTTCAACGGACAGACAGACGGACAGACATCGTTATTTCAATTTTGGTGGTGATGCTGATCAAGAATATATATACTTTGCCATACCTATCTTGTCTAGTTCTATGCGTTACATACTCCGGTAGAAAGTGAATATACGCTCAACCTTAAGGTGTAGGGTATAAATATTGTATACAAATAAATGTATGACAACTTACGTTAGAAATATATTGAGCTCCCGGAACAGGTTAAGTTTAGGGGTTTCGGCCGTGCGTAATTTTTGGCAAAATTAACAATTATTTTACCGTTATTTGGACCGTTAGTTCTTGGAATCCGCTTGCAAGTTCCCGGAATTGGTCGCCATATTGCATTTATGGGCGTGTCAAGGTCGAACATTAAAAGGTAAAGATAACTCCGGAAATATTCAACCTACATATGGGTACCGAATGAAAGGTATTTTCAATGGCTTTATTTCCGCTGAAGATGCCAAAGCTGTAATTGTAATAGCTAAGAAGTTATTGGCAATTAATTGATTTTCTTAGTAAACAGAAGCCGTTTTCTTGGAAATTGGATTCGCAAGGTATAACGGTAAATGTGAAATTCATTAAGATGGTTATTTTACCTTTGCAACAATGTATAATATGCTATACGTCTTGTGTTTACTTTTCGAGATATCCTCTAAAATAAGTAAGAAGTCTACTCATTCAGCATAAAAAGTAGACATTGATACAGAAGCAAGAACAACTTTTTTGAAACAAGAACACCAATCGCGCGATTTTTGTTAAAAATTTTTCATTTTGGAAAACAACAACGACAACAACAATAATGCTACAGGCAAAAAATGTTCATTTAGTAAAGCAACAACAATAACGCGATTTTTCTTATTCTTAATAATTTTTAATAAAAAAACAACAACAACACACTGATATAACAACAACAACAATAACAACAACAACACACTGATATAACAATTACGCATAGAAATAGCAACGTCAAATGAAGACAGCAAAGAAAACTAAGTTCTGAAGTGATTTGCGCTTAAACTCAATTATCTCCAAAACTATTAAAAATATAAAAAAAAGGTTAAAACTAAAACTAGTAAGGGTACCTTCGGTCAGACCGAAGCTTATATACCCTACATCCCAGCAACCTTTATTATACATATTTATACATATTTATATTTATACATAATTGAGCTGACATTTTGAAAAGCACAGAAGAATTTGTTATAAAAAGTAGGCGTGTCACTCCGCCGATTTTCCCCATTTTCAATACAGAGTTATCTATGATGGCAGAGAATATTCGTACCGAATTTCAAGTCAATTCTTCCAACCGTTATTCTGGAATTGCGGTTTATATCAATGTCATATGTTCGTGGGCGGACACGCCCATTTTTTTAAAAAATTTAATCTACCTGTACCGATGTATTCGGAAACAAAATTGAAGCTCAAAACTAAGTCTACAAGTTGAAATATTGTTAAAAGAATTAGTATTTGTTAAAAAAGTAGGCGTGGCGCTGCACCGATTTATCCCATTTTCAATCCCACAGAGTTTCGGATGACAAAGAATATACGTGCAAAATTTCATCGCGATAGCTTCATTCGTTCTCCTGTAATCGTGATTTCCACAGACAGACAGACAGACAGACAGACAGACAGACAGACAGACAGACAGACAGACAGACAGACAGACAGACTACGGACATGGCTAAATCGACTCAGGAGGTGACACTGATCAAGAATATATATACTTTTCCATACCTGCCACGCCTCCTTTAATGCGTTACACACGGAAGCACAAAGTGAATATACCCTCATTCCTTCGGATGTAGGGTATAAAAATAGCTCTCAAAAATAGCTTTCAAATTACACTTCGTTCACTTCATTAAACCTCATACTTTAGATGTTATCGCCAAAGTCTAATATTCGACCTTTCCACGCCCACAAAAACGCCCACTACCATGAAATGGTATCCTAGGGTGGAATAGTATAGGCCAGTATTTGTATAGGCAAAGCCAGAGCCCTAAACCTTACCTATACCATATATTCATAGTAAATGTAGTAAAGAATTCCGTTTCATCGCGAAGAGTGGGGCCCGTTTACAGTTGGTAGTAGAGCTCCACCAAAAAAAAACACCTAAAATAACAGCAATAACAACATTGAAGAGTTTGTGCTCTTCACTAAAGGCATTTCTTTAACTTTCTTTACATTAGTTTTTTTGTACTGTGACAAATTTGTTAGCGAAGAATTAAGGCAGAGATAAATCTCTGATTAGGATAGCGTGTTTACACAGTGTGATTAGAAAATTTTTGTATAGTTTAGTCGCATGAGTACATGGTAAAAATAATGCTTCGTCATTATAATGAATATTAATATATTAACCCGACATGCACTAATATAAGCAAAATATCGAAATTTGAAGTGCGATTGCATTACATGTATTTCAGTAGTTTATATTGCATTAATTCTCAATACGTTTTAGTACTTATGCTTTTCTATACTACAAGAATTAAATTCATAATATAAAAAAAAATTAACAAATAAATGTCATAATCGTACAAGCAATAACTTCCAAGATTTTTTTCATATACATGGTGTGGCGGTCGTGTGTCATAAGTGTTTTGACAATTGAAACCGCGTAGCGGCCGGTGCAAAATTATTATATTTTTAGTCTCCGCTGGAACTGTTGACAACGGAAGTAAGTTGATGCAACCAAATTCTTTAATTTTACTAGTAAAGCAAATTTTTAACAAAACATTGTTTAAGAAGCTGCTCATTGAAGACGACGAGTCTTTTTAGTAATCATTCAGTAACGTTGGAATAAGTCCAATCGGAGGGGCACTAGTACGGAGCAATTTGCTTAAAATTTGATAATAAATATAAATTAACGTAATGAAAATAACTGTCACTACATTAGACGACAAGATATTTTTTCTTGATGTGTCCGAAGATCTAGAGTTGGAAAATTTTAAGGCCTTCTGTGAGGTCGAATCGGGAATTCCAGGACGAGAGATGATTGTTGTGTTTAACGGACGACCACTGCTGGAAGATAAGCAGCCGCTGAAGTACTTTGGTATCAAGGATGGCGACTGTGTTATATTGCAGCACATACGATTTGACCAAGCAGCGTCATCAACAGCAGCAAGAGATTCAGGTATGTGGACTATAGATTCCGATAACGCCGACGCTTAGTTGATGGAAGAACTGCTTGTATTTTAATTCGCAATTCATATTTCAAAGAATATTAAGTGGGTCAGCTTTAGCTGATGATCTTGCTGTTGCTATTAATGTTACTCATGGTGTTGGTATGTGCTATAAGAATTCTTTAAATGGTGTACAGAGCTTATTTTAGCAACTGTTAACGTATACCATTGAGCATTTATTTTTATAGCTTATTTCCAACAGAAAACATTTACAAACGTATAAACTTATGATGACCATTGCCTACGCCGTGCTTTATTTACTTTTAAAAGCTTATTAATACCGCTATTCATGCTGTATAAAATCATTTTTAATTTCAATCAAATGCATTGAATACAGAGTACATATAAAAAAATTATTGTATATAAAATTTAATGAATACGCATTATTTAATTAATGATTGTATTTTTAAATTTGACCTACTTAAAATTAATATTAACATTCATTTCCATTTTCATTTCATTTCATTTATTCAATAACTACAGAAAAGGTCCTAAACCTTAAATCAATTGTACTTAGAATGTAATTTAATATCATAGTATTAGCATATATGTATAAACTTGTGTATACAATCATTCCAAATGCATTTATATAACTAAGTATATGTATTTTTTTTACTTTTTTTACATTATTAATTATTAAAAAAGCAATTATTTATTTATATTGGTCTCGGTTAGGACGACCTTCATTGAGTAACCTTGACTTCAGTGGAATTCCGATACCTGCTAGTGGGACTGGTTATCGTCTAGGTACCACAAATTCAACAAATATGATGGATTATTCCGACTCTGATGAGTTTAATGTGAACTATGACGATGATCCGGCTGCGGTGCGAAATATGTTTATGTCGCAGCCCGAGTCACTGGCTTTGCTGCAGCAAAATAATCCGACTCTTGCAGAAGCCTTACTTTCTGGCGACATGGAATTATTCACAAAAGTTCTGCGCGAACAGGTTGCTGTGCGTAAACAACGAAATTTGCAGCGTATACGTATGTTACACGCGGATCCTTTTGATGCCGAAGCGCAACGTTTAATAGCAGAGGAAATAAAACAGAAAAATATACAGGAAAATATGGCAGCAGCGATTGAGTTTAATCCTGAGATATTTGGCACGGTGATCATGCTGTAAATTGTCTCCTGAATATACTGAACTATTAAAATCCGAACTTAAATTTGCATTCCGATTTCCAGATACATCAATTGCAAGGTGAACGGTGTACCTGTAAAAGCTTTCGTAGACTCCGGCGCGCAGACTACGATTATGAGCGCAGGATGTGCTGAACGCTGCAACGTGAACCGCTTGGTTGATACCAGGTTTTTGTTTAATCAGATGCCTTCTTTGAAAATATTTTAGTTTGGCACAAAAATAATTCTTTTTTATCTTGCTTCTATTTAGATGGAACGGTGTGGCAAAAGGTGTTGGCACTCAGCGTATTATTGGCCGCATACATATGGTGCAATTGCAAATTGAAAATGATCACTTAATATCGAGTTTCTCAGTGCTAGAGAAGCAGCCAATGGATATGCTGCTGGGTTTAGATATGCTTAAAAGACATCAAGTAAGGCAAAATTACTGCACTCAGTTTGTCATATAAAATAAATACATTTAGTGCAACATTGATTTGCAACGCAACGTTTTGCGAATTGGTACAACTGGCACCGAAACGCCCTTCTTGCCGGAAAATGAGCTGCCGGAATGTGCGCGTTCTACTGCTAACTCGGAAGAGGAACTGAAAGTACTCGAAGAATCGATTAATGATGCAGAAGCGAAAGCAATACAAAAAGCAATCGAGCAGAGTAAAGCTGATGGAGGTAGTAAAATTGCTCTGCAATTCATGTAAAAAAATAAACATAACTTTATTGCGACTATTTCATTGATATAGCATCCACCTCAACGAAAATGACTACATCGTCCGCTACAGTTTCGTCAAGCGATAAATTCTCGGAAGCTGATGTCAATGACCTGGTCAAACTTGGTTATAAGCGCGACGACGTTATCGCAGAGTTGCGCAAGCATAACGGCAACAAAACTCAAGCGACTGCAGCTCTTATTGCAAAGTCTTTAAAATTCTGAGAAAAATATTTACGTGTACTTAAATTTCAGTGAAAGGTTCTAAACAATCGTTATCAAGACATCGTACATAGCATTAAAAGTAACATACGAAAACAAAAAGCCTACTATTTACAAACTACCTCAGGCTGGAGCATTTTTATACAACAAAAACCGTAAAAATTATAATACAAATAAGAGATGAGAAAAGTAATAACTAAAAAAACTAATGAAAATATTTCGACCAAGTCTCAAAATTTCTGGAGTGGTAAATTTTAATTTTATACGTTTATTTTATAGAAATAATTATATTTACGTAAAAAAGGATAATATGTAATATTTTAAAAATTATATTGCAGCGATTTTTGAGGGAAATGGTTACTATTTCATATCGATCGTATAGAAAAAATTTTTTCTTTAATAAGAAATAAACTAAACAAATTACTAAAAGACTATTTATTGAATTCGGGATATTAAGTTAAAGAAAAATTCGGTGACCAATAAGTGCCAAATTTTATTAATTTTTTTTTGGAATCCCCAATATTTATTAAACTAAACGTAGAAAATTGTATAGAGTGTGATTTCCATTTAGCAGTTACTTTCAGAATCGATTAAATTTTACTCATGTCTGTAAAATTTTGTTCTTGGTTTAATATTAGGAAAATCGTGTGGGTAAACAAAAGACTATAATTTTCTTTAATATTTAGAAAAACATGTTAACAATAGATTTCCAAAAGAGATTAGTCCCCGTTCTCATCGACTTCATTGTTAACAGTACCATGTAACTGTTTATGGTTGAACTCCTTTTCTGGATCAAATTGCATCCCTTCATTATTACCCTCTTCTTCATCGTCATCGCCGCCGACTTCGGCATTCTCAGCCTCAGCACGTTCCAGGCGACGTGCTAAATCGGCTTCATCGATAGCAGTGACCAGTTTCGGCGCCATAATCACTTTGAATTCGCCCTCGTATTCAGTAATTTTTTCACGAATTTTTTCTATAGCGCCTTCAAGTTCCTTTATGCCTTCAGTTTTCTTAGTTGTGGATGTGGTCATAACATAGCTGAAAATAATTTAAAATTGTAAATTACAAATCTGCAATTATCATATAATGTAAAACTTAGGTGTACATACAGCGGAGGCGCAATCAGATTAATGCGTATGGGTAGCTCAAGATCGCTCATTTCGAGACCAGCTCTTAGTGCTGATTTTACGGCATCGATGCCTTCGTAACCATAACAAGAGCATTCAATGTCTGCACGAATTTTGACCATAGGCGAAACCAATTTGCGTTTGATGTTATTTAGTAACACTTCCTTCGTTTTCTCATCTAGACCACACTCATCGAACACTGAAGGTTCCAACACAGACTGTTTGAAAATATCGTACGCAGCTGTTTTACTGTTGTATTTTTGTTCGAAATACCAGGCTGTTTTTTGATAAAGCTCTTCCAGCATACTACTAGAGTCATACTCCAGTAAATCAGCAACATGACGCAATAACGAATTCACTGCTTTCGCCTTGGCAAATCGTTCTGTGCACTTTTCCACATCTTCCGGAGACACCCGACGCTTCGACAGATCGATGTACCCCTTCTCCTTGTCTACACGAATAACCACCACGGGTTCTGTTTTGCCGACACGAATCAACTTATTAATGGAACGTATACGACGTCTGGATAACTCAGAGAGCAATATCATGCCTTCGATATTATTGTACTCCAGCAGATGTACGTACGCTCCCATTTCAGCAATCGAAAGCACATTCACCATTACAACATCCTCAATCTCCGGATACTTTTCACTATAAAATCGTGATGTGAGCGCCATGTTTTTAATTTGGGATAACCAATATTTTATGTCAAAATAAAAACCTAGCAGCGAAAACGTGTACAAACTTTGTGTTGCCGCAAATGCCAAAACTAATTGTCAAATTAATTTGACATTTCGTCTCCGTTTTAATTTGACATTAACAACCACATATTGTATGTTCATACGTTTATGAAGCCGTCACTTACGTTAAAGGCGATTACAGACAGATTCCCTATTCCGTTATATATATATATATAAATATGAGACTTTATTATTCTTAAGAAAAGTGATTACAGCAGTGTACAAAGAACTTACAATGGACTATAAGTCGTTTGTTGTTTAGTACGTCTCCGTACTAAACTATTCCGTTGTTTAGTACGTCTCTGGTTGTCAAATTGGGTAATATTACACCCAATTTAGTTTTATGAAGGTACTCATGCCGGCAAAAAATGTGTAAACAAACGACCGCAGAGATCAAAACGGACTTCGTTTCTGTAGTCGGACGATTATTTCGAATTTTTACAGACAACAGTATGTTTTCGGCTATATTCAAGACTCGGATTTAGTAATTGTTGCGGTAATTTTTTTTTTTTTTTTTTTTTTTTTGAAATCTTGATTATGTCCCACGATGACAGGACTGCTGGGCCAATCAGCTGAGTATTATAAAGCCATTCAAAAACGCTGTTTTGGTGATCCTTCAATCACTCGTTATAGACTTTCCAAAATTTAATAATTTAATTAATAATAAAATTAATAATAATTAATTTTAATTAATAATTTAATAATTAATAAATTAATTATAAATAATAATAATGAATTTTAATTAATTTTTTTATTTACAATATAACTTCAATATTCCGTTCTTTAGTAAACGGTGTTGCACTTTTAGTATAAATACTACTTTTTTATAGAAGACAGAAAAGAGTTGGAAGCGTAGCTGCTGCTAAGCGACAAGATAACGGTTTTAATCAATTCGCCTTTATTACGGATTTTGTTTGATTTTGGGAGCCAAATTTGAAACATTCGCAAAAAGTATAGTTGGCCAATGTTAACGTCCGTTTTCAGTTATATTATAAGATATAGTAGTAATAAATGTAAATGCGTTTTAAAAGACAACTAACAGCTTTTCGAAAAAATGTGTGGATAAATATTAAAAGTTCCTTTCGAAAGCTGTACATTTCGTTCGGATACGTGGCGGAATTATAGATATAGAGCCCCCAATAGCTCGAAACTTTGAAGAATAATAACTCAGGAACAGGTCGAGGTGCGGCGTTTGTTATAATTGGTAGCTACAACAACTACAATAAAAAACAGCAGCAATTACTTCGTCCACCTGTCCGAAAAAATACACAATTTTATATTTTAGTAGCTTCCTATGGAATTGTGACAGATGAATTGACTCATTTTTTTAGTTGTACTAGGTTTTAAACAACGAATGACTTTACAATCATATATGTTTAGTTAATGAATGAAAATTTAAATTTTCTTATTATAATTTTCCTACCATACGAATTTCTATCTTGAAGCCGTTTCAGGCCTTTTATTGTGAGTCAATCCCAACACACGTTGAAAAACCGAAACCAGCTTATTTTATTAATTTTTACACCTGTTCACTTTGAGGAATACAATTTGAAGAATCTGACTTTTTCTGATGTGAAATAACAATACAGACAAATGAAGCGTTGCTGTTGTTCCTATAGTATAGAAGCTACATTGATGAAGCTACTGATCAGCCATATCTTAATGTTGTTAAGTAATATTCTTAATGTTGTACATATTATTAAATAACATTTTCTAATCAATTTTTTAAAAGAGATTAAAACTACTACGTTAAAAAATAACTTTCTATAAGTTTTAATTATTTTGTTTTGAAATATTTTGGGTTAAAGCAACTTTACAACTCTGTGTTCTCTAGATATTCCACCAGTGCCTTTTAAACGATTTGCACTTTTTGACAATCGGTGACGATACTAGATTCCTTGCATTTTTCGTGTTTGGACAATTTCAACCTTTTATAAGCGCAAATAAATATTTAAGGAATTGTTGGTTAAAAACTAATTTTTTTGGATCAAAATTAAAATTTAGTGCCAAACAAAAAACTAAAATTTAGTATTTATATGTAAGTTGTCGTCGCTGCGACTTAAACATTTCTTTTAATGAAGCAGCAAAAAACTTTTTCAAACAGCCCAAATTGAGAAAACCAAGATTTTGTCAATGAATGCAAGCAGCCGGCGTAGCATATCCACAAAATTGGAAACGCAATACATACGTTAAAGAGCGATAGAGATCGCCAGTGGCTTGTTGAAATTTGTTTTCATACATTGGTGTGACGTTTGCTGTGCGTGAAAAGTACATCGCAAGCGTAAAGAGAACCTAAAATCGAACATTTGCTGAAAAGCGAAAAGAAAATACGAAACGTCGACACAAGGAAATCGCCAAAAAAGAAGTCTCGAGCGACGGACGTCGATTTTAGACCACTTTAAAAAAATAAAACATGGCTGGAAGAGGTGGTTTTGATCACGTTAGGTAAATATATTCTTATTTCACAACACCTGAAGTAATTTCCGACAGAATTCAGTAATCAAATGACACGAATATATTTGCTGCTATTTGCGAATAAATATTCATATGATTATAGGAAAGTCAATATAGTACTTGAAATTTTATTCATGAGTGTGTTTATTGAGAAAAGTTTTTAAAACTTCAAGAAATATGTTTAAAGAAAAAAAAGTTTTGAAAAGACCGCAAATCAGTGCGAAATTATCACTTCACGCGTACAAAGTGTACGCAAAGGCTAAAGTAAATTCCAATTTCTACTCCGCGTGGTGGCTGTAAGCACAGATGCACCTGTATCCATGGTACCCACGCTCCAAAAATTATGTAAACATTTATAATCCATTTATCGCAGAATGCTCATGCTAATTGCAATTGAAATATAATTTGTCCCTGAGAATTGGATATCGGCGAGCTGGTGCGTGACAGAATCCGGGAAATTGTATTGCCGTATGTACGTTTCTCCGATTTGTTAATAAAATGCTTGCAAGAGTATTTTATAATTTGTCACAAGTGCCACAATTCAGCCTTAAATAAACATAATTAATAGTGATATAAAATTAATAACAGTTCGTGGAGTATTTAACGTTTATTTGTTAACACGTGGGAAACGGTCATGAGCTTTTGTATATCATTGGGAGCTACTTTTTCGGCCTATCTCCGAATAGAAAGTTGCAATGGCGAAGAGAAACCCTACGTGACTGTCTATCGTTTGGTATTTGAAAAGCCCACATTTTTTTATTATGTACTTAATATTATCAGGTTTAGGAAAGGTATTTAGCCAAATATCACGTTACACGAATTAAATGCATCACCGAACTCCACCACTTTTTAGTTTTTGCACTACTCTAGTGTCTGTACAGTGATGTACTTATATATGTACATGAATTAGATATACATTAATCTCAAAGTATTCATAAAATTATAGTGAAAATGGGTTGGGCTGTCATTCAAAGATCCATGAGTAGAGGGTCCTATGGCCTTAATTGGTTAAAACGGTGACAATGTTGTAAGTGACCGTAATTTGAAACTGCTTGTTGAAAATCTATATAAATAAATTAGAAATACACTTGAAGGTTTACTTATCTAAACATAGCTTCCCACACGGACACCACGTCGTCACCTCACGATAAGCTAAACACTTAGCTAAGAAATGATAAACAGATCATGTCTTAAACACTGCTGAAACAATACGCATTTGTTACACATTTGAATATATTAAATGAAACTTGGCACATGTGTAAACAGGAAGCTGACCAGCAACGTTGGACTACGCCCAACTAGCTGATAATTTCTTTGATTTAATAATATTTACAGTCGCGCTTGCTTAAATTATAAATAACTTTATTAAATTCTTAGTTCGCTTCTGAAGCATTTCTCAAAAAAGCGTGATCAAAAGCGCTAGAACCGAACTCAATAGTTTGCAAATTTATTTGGTTTTTATTTTGTTGACTGTATAAATTGAGATAATTATTAAAAGATATACATGCTCAATCTAACAGTTAAATTATACTGCTTTCTCTTTGTTTGTGTGTTTCTTCCGATTCAGAAACTTTGGCGGAGACAGACCTCCAAAGCAATTGCCCACCGAGCCTCCATACATTGCTTATGTCGGCAACTTGCCCCAAGGCCTTGTTCAGGGTGACGTTATCAAGATTTTCGAGCATCTTGAAGTGAAGAATGTACGTTTAATCATGGACCGTTGGACCGACCAGTTTAAAGGATTCTGCTATGTTGAATTCGAGACACTCGATGATTTAGAGCGCGCCTTGGAGTGCGATGGCCGTATAAAGCTGGACGATTTGTCGGCGCCGTTGCGGATTGATATAGCAGCTGACCGAAAAAAGAACGATCGGTAAGAAGACATGATGGTGTTGGTAGTGCAGCTTCCTTATGTCCACTGTTTGTGTTGCAGCAGTGGCGGTGGCGGTGGTGGCGGCAGCGGCAGCGGTTTCCAAAAACGCGGTCCGCCCAGACAAGGCGGTGGCAGTGGTGGTGCTGGCAACCAGCAGCAATACAACCGCGGCGGCGGTGGTAATCGCGGCGACAATAGAGGTGTGTACAATGATAGTTACGGCCATAACGATAGGAATCGAGGCGCCGGCGCTGGAGGTGGTGGAATGAATAGAGGATACAATGGTAAATGTACACTGCGGATCGCTTTATTAATACGCCTTTCTGTTTGTTTCTTTTCTTGTTTTTTACACATGTACCGCGTACTCACTTCTTGATCTCGACTCCCACCTTACGACGATCTACTCTGTTTTGATACTCTGACTTCTGCTCTCCCCACACACGAAACCGCTCACACTTCTCTGCCCTTAAAATTGTGGTTATTCAAATGTTGCGTTTAAAACAAAAAACAAAACAGAAGACTCCTTTTCAGATCGGCCAGCGAATCGCGGGCGTTACGGCAACTTTAACAATGATGACCGAAGCTTCGATCGCAATCATCAAGATCGTAGTAATCGGGAGGGCAACTATGGCGGCGGCAGCCGCGACGGTGGCAACCATGATCGCTACAATAGCTTTAGCAGGAACCGCGGCGGAGATCGTGGCGAACGGGGTCATTACAATCCCAACAATTTGAACCACGATCGACCACCAGCATCGACTTCCACTCTTGGTAGCATAGGTGAGTTGGCGGAATTGAAATGCTCATGTCTTCGTTGACTACGAACATCTGCCGCACATCCTAAAGATTTCACGTTTTCTCTGTTACTGTTAAGTTCGTTTAGAGGACGCTAAAAATCATCATATTTATTATATTTATTACCTATATATTTATTATATTTATTTCTATGTGTGGCAGATGATAGCGAAAGACCACGACTCAATTTAAAACCTCGTACTATACAAGCGCCTATCAATGCGCTGGCGGAAACGAAGCAGGCGGCTGCAATCTTTGGTGCTGCTAAGCCACGCGAGGAGAAACTCAAGGATGTACACCCCGAAAACGCTGCTGCGCATGATGTCGACAATTAATTTAAACCATCAGATCACACTAAATTATATTAAAAAAAAAAGATAATAACAACTACAGCGACAAAAGCAAAATTTTTAGAAAAAAAAAAAAACAACAGCGAATATATTTGGTTTTTCTTCTATTAGCGAGAGCAAACAAAGTAAATAAAAAAGATTTTCAATCTTATAATTAACAAGCGAAAAATATATCGGTTTTGAATAGAGCGAGTGAAGAAGAATGCCCAATTTAATGCCGTTGCTCCTGCAAAGTGCACCTTGCATTCTCACACACACAAATTAAGACACGAATTAAGCGAATAGAAGTTCATTAGAGCTAAATATCAGAGTAAAAGGTTTAACAGAACAGCAAGATAAAAGCACTAGAAAAGAGAGAACAAGAAAATAGCCAAAAATAGGGCAAGTTTTTAAACGCAAAATAAGGATTTTAAAGCAAAAAATATTTTGTATTTAAAATTACAAATGAACATTACAATAAGACTATTATAATCGCAATTGCAGAACAGTTGGAAACATACGTATGTACGTTGAATAGGAAAAATCCACAAAAACAGCCACAAATTTAATATAACTAATTATATTTGCATTATTTGTATAAAAAAAAATAAATGCAGACATAAAATTGCAATTGAAAAACGAACAAATAACATTTCTATAACGCGTTAAAATAAAATTGTAAAGAAAAACCCTAAAAAAACTAAGCTGACGATTTTATTACTAAACTTTATAATTAGAGAATAATTAAGTCCTATATTCACAAAAAAAAAAAAAGTGAAAAACATAAGACGAATACTTGGTTGCTCAATCTTAGTTTTTCATTAGTTTTCTTGTTAATCGGTTAAAACAAATGTCTTGTTAATTGGTGAACCAAACCTAACCTAACTTTGGTACGCAACAGCTTAGTCCTATTAATCTCCATTGACTCGCTTCAATTTGTGCCCTCGTTTAAGGCCTGTTGGCGTTTGCTGCGTCGTCCCCATTCTGCTTCAATGATTTACTTCTTGTTAATTTTAATACGATTTGTTTGGGCATCTTTCATATTGTTAAATGAATAAAATGATAAGGTAGTAACTTCAATAAAATAAAGATACATATATATACATATAATATTTTGTACACAACCAAAACAGCAAAATTAATTAAAAAAGAAAAAAGGAAAAACTTAAAAAACTGCGTAAAATTAAAGCATAACATTAATTAGACATTAACTATGAGTAATTACTTTTATATAAGTATATATTATACACTGATGCATACAATTATTAATTTTATGATTAATAAAGTAATAATAAATAATATAATTGAAATTACTACGAAAACAAGATACAAAATAATCATTTACTTATTATAGATCCTTATGTATTCAGGATTCTTTTATTTATTTATTTATTTATAACTAAAAAAAACAATAAGCTAGCAGAGCTTTATAGCTGATATTAAAAACCAAATAAACAATTTAATTTTCCAGATAAATAAGAGGTTTCCGCTTAGAAATAAATAAGGAATCAAAAAAACTCACAACTGCAGAGACTGAATTAAAATCTCCACAAGCAATTAAACTGATAGCAAAGATGATAAGAGCCACAACGGGTCGCTTAAATACAAGAGCCACAATGGGTCGCTTAAGATACAAGAGCCACAACGGGTCGCTTAAATACAAGAGCCACAACGGGTCGCTTAAATACAAGAGCCACAACGGATCACTTAAAATACAAGAGCCACAGCGGGTCGCTTAAATACAGGAGCCACAACGGGTCGCTTAAATACAAGAGCCACAACGGGTCGCTTAAATACAAGAGCCACAACGGTTCGCTTACAATACAAGAGCCACAATGGGTCGCTTAAGATACAAGAGCCACAGATACCAACAAACAATTGAAGAGCTAGATGGACATATGTATTTGAATTATTTCCAAATACGAGCAGTAGTACTGCTGAAATTTCACGAAAGACCGACTGCCCGACGGCATGATTAGCTGCGTCGTCGCAAAGCTTAAACAGATATGGCAACAAACTAATTGGCCTAAAATCAGAAGGAGGTATGGGTAGAATCTTAGATGCACTTCTGAACGTAAACCCATTCTCACGTTGAGAAGATTGCAGTCAAGCCGTGACTTCGCACCTGTGGCTTATGGCGGGAAGCGAAGAAGCTATTCACTTCGACAGGATTACGTTGGATTGAGCAAGACTTAGTCTTGAACACACCAAACCGGCGAGCACAAAAAGGCAGGACATTAGTTCAAAATATCTGATGTGGCCAACATGACTTCTTTGTGCGTGAAATAATTTTAATTAAAAAATTTTTAGCTTAGTTATGAATAGTATACAATCCTTCAAGAGAAGGATTCCTCTTCGCGCTAGCGATCTAGCAAAATAGTAGATTATATTTGTATGTTATAGCAGCCCTAAATACCGAATATATACTTTCTGGCGGTGTTTGGTTTTGAGTTATGCATGCAATTTTACAAATCTTCCAAGAGAATTGTTCTTCTGCAACCGATTGCATCCAAAAAGGGAGGTGCACATCTACGTCTTATGAGAGTCTCAAATACCAAATTTCAACTTTTTTCGTATCTCCGTTTTTGAGTTATTGAGGATACCTATATCCATACGTACACACGTCACGACGAAACTAGTCAAAATCCACTCAGCGTTGGTCAAAATGTGTGTTACCATCAAAATCTCAATATCGAAATTGTTCGCGATTACAATACTTTCTTGTATTTACTACGTGCAGAAGGAAGTAAAAAGGCACAGGCTTTGCCGCAGAGATAGCAGCGTTCAAGCATGTGCAACGCGACGATTGTTGGCGACAACTCAGCAAAGAGGGTGTGTCACATAAGCGAAGGAGGATGGGAAAGAAAATGAGAAAAGATACTGAAAAGAGGCGGACAAACATTGCAGGATAACAAAGAATAAACATGCAAATTTAATTCGCTTTTATGTAATCGTGATTTCCACAGACAGACGGCCGGAAATGGCTAATCGACTCAGGAGGTGACACTTAATATAGAATGTAGATCTATATATATGCATATAGATATGTATATCCATACCTTTTCATATTTAACACGCCTCCTTTAATGCGCTACAAACGAAAGCAGTAAAAGTGCATATACATACACTCATCCGTTCGGAATTAGGGTATAATAAAAAAACCAATTCACTATTTTAAGGAAAATATTTATTTTCAATTTTAGGAAATACTAAGCAGAAAAAAAATCTATCAAAAACAAAATAAATCATAATGATGATAATGACAACGATAATGATGCAAATGATGAATACATTTCGATGCTACGTACGATAGAAGTCCATACTCCGTGGAAAAGGTCCTATTAAGCCAACATAAACTCAAATAATTATCATGTTATATTGATTCAAGGAAGTAATAACGTAGATTCTTCGTGTAGTTTCATTGAAAATTGTGAGTTCCGTGGGATCTTTTTTGTCCAGGATGTAGTTTTATTTTAATATCTCAAAATTGTTATGAACTTAGAAATTATTTGCGATCCGTGTCGTGTTTCGAACTCAGGGCGTCCGTGTTATATAATTTTAACCTACTTATATATATAAGTACCTACTTATATTTTTTTTTGTATTCTAAATACGGAATATTTCGTTGTTGAACTTGTGGAGAGCACGAAGGAATGAAAGATTGTGACGAAGTTAGGATTCGTAATGGAAGTTCGACTAAATTCCGTTACAGTAAAGTCTCCCATTAAAGTGTGCAAAAATACAAAAATTAGGAATTTACGCACATTATGTAGAAAATTGGAAATGAAGTCGTCGTAAAGATACTACCGAAGCAGTGAAATCTCATTCTTGAAAATGTGAAAATATTAAATTCACGCATTAAAATCTGTGCGCCTATAAATCCATCTTATCGAAGCCGCAGAACAGTCAAGCACCCAATCGTCAAGAGTCCTTAAGCGCTTCCATCATCCATCCGGCGCATCATCCAGCGCATGACCATGATCTTTTAACTTCGCCCGGAATTCATCAAGCAAACACTTGAGATGAAAGCATTTGTGGCGCAGGAAATCATCACTCGCGGTTTCGTTACCGCAGAGGCGCTCACTAACTGCAAATCATTCGCTGATAAAATCAAGCACAAGATAACTTCCACAACATCATTATATTTCAATTGTTGACATTATTTATCAATGATAAGAACTGTAACGATCCTCAGTCACTCCTTTGCGAAGCTCTGTGAAGCTCTAAAAAAACCTTTGTTGTGGTATTTATAAACAAACAAATTCTAAAATAAATAGCTCAAAAGAAAAGACATCCAAAGTCTTACAGAAATCGGTGTATGAAGTCAAGCAGAGCAGTATTAATAAAGATTTTCTATTGCAGAACGTGTTGCAACTGGAAAATTTATTAATTAACACTTCACCAGACGTGCGAAGCCATTGCCTTGTCTATCTTTCTATTATCTTTGAAGGAGGGACTCTATTCGGAAAATTCAGAAAAAAGTAAATCAAATGCAATTGGACCACGAAAGAATAGTGCATGCGTACTTAACTGATTCAAGGAGATCTCATAAACAGCCTTGCAGTAAAAAAAGATCAAATAAGCAGTTATTCAATTGTGAATATTAATTGGGATCTGATGTAAGGACATTATAATTATTGAGATGGCGCACTTAGCTTTGATCAGAAAGTAAATAATAACATCGATACTATTTTATATATATATTGTATATGTTAGACAATAGATTTTATTTTGTTTTCTTGTCAAGTTTTGTAAAATTCTTCGAAATATACAAGTGTAAAGTTCACAGATGTACAAATGTATCTATGATTGTGCGAATGAATAAATGCATACATCATGCACATTATTCCTCGATTTCGTATTTTATTTTTGTTGACATTACCAAAAATACATTGTAGTTTGCTACTTTGCTTTTCGAGTATACAAAACATTTACATATATAAATTTCTTATTTCATTACAATTAATATTTTTTTATTTTTTTTTTTGTTTTGTAAAATGATTAATATAAATGGCGTATGTATTTGTAAATCTAATAAAAGTACATTAAACAATTGTATAATTTTTACTTAATTGGGAACAAAACTTTATTAACTAACAAAGCAAAACATCTTTAACAAAATTTGAAATAAAAGCATTTCATTTACGAACACACACAACAATAGTTTACATTCTGACCGAACATCCTTTTGGATGTGTATGTGGGCCTGTGCGTTAGTTTTTGGATCTTTCTTCAACATATGATATTGAAAGAGATGGTTCGTGACGAAAAATTCTCCATATTGGTTTTTTCTATTAATTACTAAAAATATGTAAATTTGATATCATTTCTTCAATGGCGCCATTTCATATCATATCATTTCACATATCATTTCACCATGGCGCGTCACAATTGATATTTTTTGATATTCTAAGAAAAAACAAATACAGTTTTTAGGTTTAATAAAAAAAAAACTTTTGACGACTTTTAAAGTAGTTTAAAATTTAAAAAAAAAAAATAAATTTCGATTATTTATTTTCAACGAGACAAACCAAGAACAGATAAAAAATAGAAGACGTTTAATTTGAAGAAAATCAAGATATTCCAATAAATATAAGAAAATTCACCTCAAATGGGTGAAAATACTTTTGATAGTGCATCGGAGAAAATAAGAACACCAAAATGTAAAATAATTACTACATACATACACATATATATTTTTGTTTCATTTCTTCTTAAATATATTTTTAAAAATTTGTGCTTTTTTTCTGCAAATATGCGATTTAGTAAGATTGTTCGTTTTTGCGGAAGGATATTTTATTTGTTGAGAAATTAATTGAGACAATTTATATTAGTTTTAGTCGATTTTTGCCAATCATGTGTTGTTAAGGATTGAAACATAAATCCGCCTTCTCTTCTCCCATCCCAACACACATTTTAATTTATTTACTTTATTACAAAAGTTAGTTTAAAGCGAAAGTAGGTAAATTTAGCTCTTGATTGATTGTTGTTTTCTTAATAATGAAGCAGCAAAACGTGTTCTTTAATGTGGATTTTACTGCTTTCAGTTATTTTAGATTTTCATTTCGCGATAATTTTAGTGGAAAGTTTAGTAAGCAATTTCAAGCATTTCTTTTTACTAATGTAAAATGTTGCAACTTTTTTGTATGTATGTTAAAAAAATATTCATATATTTACAATAATTTCCATTGATTAGTATTTTTTATATTTTAAACGCTTTCGCCTTGTCAGCGCAGCCCACAGATGCAACTCCGTTACGGTACCAACAATATGAAGTTTCGCTGTTAACGTGAAAACGATAATAGTCATTGTTCACTACCTTTCAATGGAAGGACGCCTGATCTTGAACTTGTATTCCTTATCTCGATGAACTCCGTTGAGTGAACTCGCTTTCGTACTACTTTCCGGGCGCAAGCTCGACCGAGCGTTGGGTAGTCACGTTGCGTTGCTCATGGATATAATTATCAGAATTTAAAGCAATTTTTTTTTTATGTACATTCCATTTAAGAATTAAACTCGGCATTGGAAAATACAAATACTGTGGAAGCTGTTGTTGTAAATTTGGAAGAACCGTCTTTATCCGCTTCGAAATAACTCAAGGTACGTCGAGCAAGCATTTGCAGCAGGTATGTTACGAATCCATCAAAGCCAAACGCGCAAGAATGCTTCCATTAAAAGATAGTAGCTAAACGCATAAATAAATTGTCGTTTCAGCATTATGCAAGCTCACGTTTCACTTTTATCTTATCGTTAACATCAGTTGTTATCTGTTTATCCATAAGTAAGCTACTGTTTTACAAATATGGTTTTTATTTAGTCTAGAAGATGGTTTTCAGTTGTTATTTGAACGTATATTGTTCAATTTATTTCGTATTGTTCAATTAATTATGCACAAGTTTTGTAAGGCCGAAGGCATATTGCAATTATTTGCCCTACGGTCGAAGCACAGTTCCCTCTCCGTAAAATGACCGATGGTATGTCACACCAAGAGTACCATATTAAGTCCATAATTTCAGTACTTTTTAGGAGAGTATTTTTGGTATCAATAGACATTATTATTATTATTTGTATGGAGTAGTGCACTGCGACGTTTTGATCAATTGTGTCTCAATAGACATAGGCAATCATTGATTTATAAATTTGTTGCGAAAAATATTCGTTTTATATATTTCCACAAACAATCATGGCAGTCTTTTTATAAAACAATCAGGAAAACAAAAAATCTTTTTTAAAAACTCTAATTTATTCTTTCCGGCAATACATTTCCGGCCACACACTAACAATGAGTCTGGACGGTGGTAAAACATGAAAAATTTACCAATCACTTATTTAAAAACAAACCACGATGTTTTATTTTACCTTTTTCACTTTTATTACTAAAATTCTTTTTCAGTTGGCTTTCATCAAACGAAGGTTCAAATTTCTCAAAGTGTTAAACCAGAACTTTTCTTCAGTTATTCTTCGCTGTGAGTACAAGTCCGCATGAAATCTTTAGGAACACTTCAAAAGTAATAATTTCGAGCACGGGACTGTTTTATTATTTATAATTCTTTTGCATTCCTGTGTTATTTTTGATCGATGAGCGCTGGCTGATATGCGCTCAAATTTGATTGCTTTACTTCCTACGCTGTCTCAGTCGCACACTGTTGCTATCCCTCTTTCTACTCCACAAAAGGTTTCCTTAAGTCGGTCAAATGATTGCAGTGTGACATCGGCCTAGTGTAAGCGATTTTCATTCATGTTATTATAAATTTCAATCATAACTTGTCATTCAAAAGTTTGTTAATGTTCTACATTTATGTTTTCTGAATATTTTATTACAATTTTTCCCCAATTTCTTAAGTGAATTAATTGTAATTGCAACTAATTTAAATTCTTGTTTCTAATGGCTCCATAAAATTTCAATGTAACATAATGCAATTGCATAATTTTAGGCTGCGCTGATAATTTAATAGTCACGGCATCGTTTTGTGACTCATCCACGGATGTAAATTTGTTCATAAGAAATGCTTTCATTAATCGGTTTGTATGTGTTTGGGGTTTTATCCCAGCGGCCTCTTATGCTCGTCTCGTTGGTAAGACTCTTCGCTTCTTTTTGTAGAACAAATGGCCGGAAAAAATGCGCATCCTGCTCGCTCCCAAAAGAAGTGAGATAGATGCAGCTAATGTCCCTTCATGTGAAAGCGTGAAGCGCTGGAAGCCGAGCTCGCTAGGATTTGTTTCGCTTTCAGAAGGGTTATGCGCATCCTCTTCATTGGATTTACTGCTGCTGCTGGTGCAGCGCTAGATGTGATGCGGGATTAGAAGGGGACAGAGGTGGAAGCAAAAAATGAAAGCACGAATTCGTACTTAAATTTAATAATTTATAAAAAAGAATAAACCATGGTGTAATAGACATCAAGAGAGACTCACGAAAAGAAAGAGAATAGAGAGAGAGAACGTGGTAGAAATTTCGAAGCACTTTCGAAGTTGTTTCGCGCTGTTGGTTTTTAGCCGCGTCCATCTCACCTCTTTTGGTGCGAGCAGGATGCGCATTTTTGCGGACATTTGTTCTAAAAAAATAAATAAAGAGTCTTACCAACGGAATGCGTGTATTACTTCGCTGGGTTTGTTTGATTTTCGTTTGTGTTAGAATAATTAAAGTATGTGTTGTTGCAGTAATTTAAGTGAAAATATACTTAATAATAGTAGTAATAGTGAAAGTGGTTCGGTTGTTGTTGGTGGTAGTGGAGATTCTTCTCTTGTTGCTGCTGTTTAACTCTCATGTCATATTCATCAGCAATAGACCCTCATTCAACGACTCGGCCAAACTTCACGCCTTTGCGCCGGGCAACTTCGACAGCACCTTGGAAAGGTCGACACCTGTGAGCGCGTTGATGGCTGGCGGCAGCTGGCCCACCAGACGCGTTACGTCCTGCGTCATGTTGTCGTTGCCGCCGATGAGTACGATCTCATCGGTTTTCGCCAACGGCGCAGCGATCTCAGCAGCAATCTGTGAATATAAGCAAATTAAATTGAGATCAATGCTTTAATTCAAATCCTACCTTGGGTAAGGATTCCAAAACAATGTTCATAATAGCTGCATCGCCGTATTGTTTATACACCTGCGCCTTCAGGTTCATGCGTTCGGCCTCCGCTTTGCCCACCAGTTCAATGACATGTGCTTCGGCCGAGCCGATTTTGCGTATTTTATCCGCTTCGGCGCGTGCAACTGCTATAGTTTGGCATCTATAAATGGAAGGTGATGAAGTTTACAATAACAGACCAGCTTCTCGTGGAACTCTTTTCAAACTCACTGTTTTCCCAACGCGATCGTTTGTACGCGGTAACTTTCGGCTTCGGCCGGCAGCTTTACGGTGGCCATCAGCTCGCGATCTTTGCGCTGCACTTCCTGGGACTCGATTTCGATTTGTTTGCGGCGTTCAACAACTTCGATTTGTATTTCTTCGTTACGAATTTTCTGGCGTATTTTGGCCGCTTGCAGCTCATAGGCCAATTGAGATTCGGCTTTCTGAAACCAACGAGATTCACAAATATACAAAAAACTTGTAAAGGTGTTGTCTACAGCCGGGCTGTAGCCGAAGTACCCTACACCTTAAAGCTGCATATATACTCGTATATATATTTAGAAGTGTTGCGATATAATATAATCGTATATATATACAATATATATATATTATATATCTAATAATAAATATACAATATATATATAATAATAATAATAATAATAATAATAATAATAATAATAATAATAAATATATCGCACCACTTCTAAAAGGCAAAACTTTATACTCCTATGAAATTTCTACAACTATGCCGTCATGATAGCTGTATGCAGTTTCATAAGTGAAAGCATAAGGAGGCGTGGCCTCCCCCATTTTTTTCCCAACAAAATATTATTGGTTCACAAAATACAATATTATGTACACCATTATTCAGGAAACTTATATACTTTTCAATACAATCCATGTAAAACCCTCCATGACCTATGTAAACTAAAAGTGGGCGGATCACGCCCATATTTGGCATATTAACTGGAAGCATTAGTCTAAACCTACATATAAAATTTTCTTGTCTTCTCTCAAAAAGTGATGCTGATATGGCCTTTTTTAATAGGCAAAACAGAGGTACCTGCAATCTCGATATAAAAAGTAGGCGTGGTCCTTGGACGATTTTGCCTATTTTCAATTGGAAACACCCCAACATAGCAACGAATATTTTTGCCAAATTTCATTTTGAAATCTTAATCCGTTCTCCTGTGATTGTGATTTCAACGGACAGACAGACAGACAGACAGACAGACAGACAGACAGACAGACAGAGAGACAGACGGACAGAAATCGTTATTTCAATTTTGGTGGTGATGCTGATCAAGAATATATATACTTTTCCATACCTATCTTGTCTAGTTCTATGCGTTGCACACTCCGGTAGAAAGTGAATATACCCTCAACCTTAAGGTGTAGGGTATAAAAAGGCATAATAATGATAGTAATAAAGAATATTCCACCATCCATCATCTTCCACACGTACCGCTGTGTTAATCTCTTGGTCAAAGTGAGCCTTTTGCAGTTTATACATCCTGGTATTGTCCTCAATCTTCGTGTCGGTGGAGTATTTAACATCCATGGCGCTTTTCTCGCATTCAGCCTCACGTATGCCCGCATCCCGATTCGCCTCGGCAACGCCGGCGTCAGCGTCCCGCTTAACCATAGCCGTCTGTGCCTTGCCCAACGAAGCCAGGTACTGGACATCATCGTAGACGTCCTTGATTGTGAACGACAGGATCTCGATGCCCATTCGCCCGACGTCCGGAGCGGCGACCTCGCGTACAAGCGCAGCAAATTGGTCCCGATCTTTGTACACTTCCTCGACTGTAAGAGTTCCTGTTGGAGCAAAAGAGAGAGAGAGAGAGAGAGAGAGAGAGAGAGAGAGAGAGAGAGAGAGAGAGAGAGAGAGAGAGAGAGAGAGAGAGAGAGAGAGACCATAAACTAATAAAGATAATCATATTGAGCCGACATAGGGCACACGCAGAAGGTAGAATACACAACAGATACCGAACAATTAAATGCCAATCATTTTGAAGACACCTCATCAAGAACAGCAAATAAAAACTGGAGAAATCAGACAAGGGAATCTAAAAGAATTGATGAGCCAGGACACTAATGAATCCGTAGACCGTAGTACCAAAAATACATAAAGCGGATTCTCCAATTAGAAGCAAAGAGAAATGCGCTCCAGAATAAAAACTAGCAGAACAATAACAACGATATAAAAGACACCTGAGAATTAGTAAAAAAAAAAAACAACACTCTATAGCCAAAACCAGAGAACTACTTGAACTATAAACTGCCGAACATGGGAAGAATGAAAAACTGTATAAAGAATTTTATCCATGGAATCCAGTAAAAGAGACAAAAATAATTGAAATAAAATACAAGTCTCAAATTTAAAAAGAAGAAGATGATGAACAAAGAACGGGTAGCCCAACATCGACGATGTTCATGGAAGTGTTATTGGACGATTTGGAAGGGCAATATTTGAAAGGCGTTAGGAAAAAGCGTCGCAGTGATATTCCAGGCGTGATAAAAGCAATAACAAGAAGCTGAAGGAAGCTCACGAGAAGGACTGTAGACTATACAGCACAACTACGAACAACTGTGAACAAGTTGAGACATTAAAACAACCAAAGACCACAATGCAGAAAACGACTCCGAAAACTTTGTAGAGGCCTGGACAATATTACAATAGACAATCCCCTGCCCACTGTTTTTCTCCAAGCTTGACTGAAAAGCGTTTGACATATAATTAAAATAATTCTATAGGGGAGAATTCGGAAATCGGATATATTATTATAAGATAAGAAAATCCAAGGACCACCAATTGGACAATACACAAATTTTAAATACAGTTAAATTTTTCGACTTTTCGATGGTAAGTTATAAATTATACCTGGTTATAACGATGTAAGTCAGGCTCAAAATCATGGATATCTTCAAAGCTCCCATCCACACGAACGGCATTTGGACAGCTTTCGATTTTATTTAACTGCTATCGACTAATTTTATTATTTCAGTTAATCGAAGTTATGTCGACTTCTATTTTCGATTGTACCTTTCTCGGTTTGTTATATTATAATTTTTCTTTTAATTTTAGGTTTTATACTCAAAAAGTATTCTCATCAGTGATTTAAGTTAAGCAAATTGGCAACAATATAACAAATTGTCTTAGCTTCCGTAGTAACCAAAGTAGACACGAACCTTAGCATAAGCACCACTTTTTTTTAATCTTATCTTATCTTATCGTATTATAGCAATTAAGCAAGTTATCAACTTTTCTTATTTAAAGTTGATAAAATTTATATACATCGATATACATACGATTATGTTTCGCATTGACGTCAATCTGTGAAGTTTAACTTAAGAAAAGCAGGTCGAAAGTTCTAAGAGGACTTGAAGAAAGAGGAAATAGAAGTAGAAATAACAGAAATAAGAGGAAAACGAACACAAAATAAACTTCGAAAACTTGAACAACCGCGATGGAAATTACGATAGTTGAGAGTTTGTATTGATATTAATATTAATTATTATATTTAATAGTGAGTTTGTTTAATATTCTGATCTTGACTTCAATTGTAAATATTTATAATTCTAGAAACTGTTTTTAGTTCTTTATGAAAAATTAACTAAAAGCCAATTAAATCAATTTTGGAATAACTAAGGGGATTTTGCAGATTTATCGCTTTATTATCGGTTATCGATTGAAGATTGTTCATCGTGTAACGATTGAATCAATTAAATTATTTTTATTCTTACTTAATTTCTGTGTAAATTTTGATTTCAATTACGACAAGCTCACATTCAGCCGCCAGTTTATTTATTTAATTAATAGACTTTGTGCATCAATCAACTTATATTTTGTTTCTAATTTGCAAACATTTTATCCAAAAAAAAAAAATATTAAAATTAATAATGTTTTCAGTGAAGTTAATATAATCAGCATTTATATAGATTGGAAACTGTAGATCATCTTGGTTTTGGTTTTTGATCGCACACTGCAAAGTTTACACTGTATTTGGATGTATAAATTTTTTGGGCTGAAGAGTTCAATGAGCCGCATATAACTAAGAATCTGTACAGGTCATAGTTCGAAGATACTGCATTCAAATCTAAGGTTGGCCTTTTTTATGTGTCGATGCTTCGTTTATTGCTACGTTCCTCGCCTTTCATCGAAAAGACACGAACGTCTTCATGCATTTTATTGAAGGTTTCTTCAAAATTCGTTAATTCGTCAACGTCAGTTATGAAGTTTTCTGATACAATTGCATTCATCAAAAAATTGTACTTGTTTAATTAAGCTTTGTGTCTAATCGTTTTTATCTTATAGTTTAAATCTGAATAATTCAACTTGTTTTAGTAAATCGCTATTTAAACACGAGCATCGAAATCAAAACAGTGAAAATAATCAGGAAAGCAGAAAAAATAATTAAATATTTTCGGCGGAAAATCGCCGACTTTTCTCATATTTTCGAACAAGAAAAGCTTTTTGATGTTAGTGTTGGTCGTTTCGGAAGACAATTCTCTTAATTGGTTTTAATAAATGTAAACTTTTAATCAATTAAATTCACTTGAGCTCGAAAAGTGTTTTGTACATGGGTCTGGAGTAGCGAAAAGCTAATAAATTGAAAAGGCTTTTTTAAATAGCAAAAGTTTTGATGATACTTTTTATTCGTTAACAAGATTTCGTATTTTTCCCATCTCTTAAAAATTTAAAGTAAGCATTAATATTAATTTCCGTCTAAATTAATTTGCAATTTCTATTAAAAATATTTTTCATTATTACAGTAGCTTTTACGGTGAATTTATTTTTCACTTTTTCACTTAATTACTCGCAAATTCTTTATTTTGCATTGACTGGTTTTCGTATTAGAATTAGATTATTTGTGGAAAATAGTATTAAAAGCAATTGAAGTTTCACATTTTACTCTTTGCACACACAACCACACTTTTATTCATGTTATAAGTATCATGCGACATTAACATTTCTGTCATGTAGCAAAAACATTTCTCTCATGTAATATTTTCATAAACAGCACATTGCTTCATTCTTTGTTTGCGTTTCGTGTTGTTTGCAATTGTTGGATTTTTATTTATTTATTAAAAAATTATTTAGATCTTTTTGATTTATTTGTTTACTTGTTTGAGTTCTTACTTTCGGTTTAAGTTCTTTATAATAAATTTATCTATTTAAGAAATTAATGAATTACTTTATTTAAAATTTACTCAAATAACTACTAAAGTGTTTGTGAATTAAAAACAAATCTTTTTATTTTATTACTATTTGATAATAATTAATACTGCGAAAGAAGAACGTGATTATTTGGTTATTGGTAGATTTTTATATATTTTATTATTATTATTTCAATTATTTATTATCGCGGGTTTTGATTAATATCTTAAATGAAGACCTTTACACGACTATACGTTTATTTAAATGCGTCAATCAAAAATGCGACTAAGATATTTTAAATCATACGGAAGCTTCTTCAGCTCACTGCAACATTCGCACTACTCTAATTTATTACAACGCTTTCTGTCGCATGACTCGATAAAAGTTGCGTGGGAGCAAATGCCAATGCTGAGTAAATTGAGAATAGCAGTTGCTAGCTGAACCGTTGCTCGTCGAGCACTGAAATCGTCTGGTTGCTCAGTGAAAAGTGTCGCTAGTCCAAAAACTGTGAATGAGTGACTGCTTAGTTTCTTTTCTCCATTCTTCTTGCTGCTTGTTCTATGTTTACGAAATGTTTCCTCACAAATAAACTATGTTCAGCGCTACTTACTTTAATACGAACATAAATACATACACTTTTAGCTCCGTAGCAAGTTTTAAAAAGACGGCGGAAGGGAGCGAGTCTGAACTTGAGCAAAAATCCACCCCACAAAATTCACCGAGCAAAAAGTTTCATTAAGTAGAAGAATGGTTGTTGTGGGGTGTTTTTTTTTTGGGGGGGGGGGGGGGCGCTTAGTTGATGGGTTTTTTGGTCCATGATTACGGTCATAGAACTCAGAAAAGCCAAACGCAACTGCTGCGTTTTATTAAGTTGACAAAAATGTTGACTCCTCTAAATTGTAAATCTAGAGTTTATGAGATTTTTTAATAGGAAAATATATAATTTAAGCAAAGCTATAATGAATTTAATGCATGTATTATTCTAGATCTTCTTACTTATTAAACTATTCTCCTCATAATTTATTTTCTTTATTATTGAATCAATTTTATTTCATAGGTTTAGACAATAAAAAATTAGTGCAGAAATCTTTCACTAATTTTTTCCGTCACTCTATGATAAAAGGGGCGCAAAGGTGTTGCTGTTGTTGTTGTGGTTCGTATTATTATCAACATGTAACGGAAGACTCCCACAGAAAGCGTTGCAAGAGCTTCGCAACGTGTAAGCGAGAGAATTGGTGCGAGAGAATCGCCTATGTAGTCTCTATTGTCTTTTAAAAATGACAGTGGGTTTTAATTTTTGTGTCACAGCACCTGCAGTGGTCAACTACAGTGCCAGCTTTCCACCTAGTCACCAAATTCCCCACTGGGCACTGGCCCCTTATTAATCTTATCGCTCTTGAAATAGCGATAAGCGAGAGAACTGAAATCCCTAAGTTTTGGGTTAATAGTACAAACCAATTTTCTAATTGGGGGAAAAACTATTATCACTTTACGAGGAGGCTACAAAACACAACCTAATACTTGAAAAACTGCTTAAAATAATAATTTTATATAATTATATCGTAAAACAAATTAAAGTGAGGCGAGAAATAATAGATAACAGATTTAGATATAGTCTTTGATTTTGCTAGTTTGTTAATTAAATTACTTGTACTTCTGCATATCGTCCTTTAAAATCTTAACAAAATTTCAATTTTAATTACTCTCTAATTTTACCCACTTCTTATTGGGAACAATTCCATTTTCTTTCTGGACAATGCTCCTCCAAAGCTCGCTAAAAAGGTATTCAAATCAATATGTTTTGATTCGTCTTATTTTTTAATCGATATTTTTAATTTTTCAATGCAATTATACAATTTATTTAACGAAAAATTGCTATTTACAATTGACCTACAAATAGTCTACAAATGACAATTAATTTAATCAATATTTTTAATTTTCAACTTTTCACTTTTATGTATTTTGCCTTCCTCCGTCGCTCTGTTCCAATGTTCATCCGTCCGACACATCCTCTTTCTCTCTCTCGCTTACAATAATATTTGATGATAGATTTACGCTATTTGTTAAAGAAATGTTCTAATGTCGCGGTTATTCATGTGGCACATATGTAAATAAGAATGCGCCCATTGGAAATAGTGACAGACAAAAGAAACTGTTATTGGAATGTTCGCTGGTGGGTGACGACGTGGCCTTGGCACACAAATCATTTCATCATTTGCCGTTTATTTATGTTGTTGCATTTGTAGTTGCTTTTGTTCATTACTGACGTAAAAAGAAGAATCACAGCATTTCAGGAATAATCGTCAATGACGTTTGGCAGTGAAAAGAGAGTGAAAAGAGAGTGAAAAGAATATTCTCAAGCAGAATGAAATTGAGAAAAGAAGAAGCCTTTATTTTGTCTTTTTTCTGAAGAGCTTCGAATATTTTAGTAAAAAATTCGTAAGTCTAAAAAAAGGGACCTTTCAAATATATATGTCGCCAAATTAAACACCAACGGCTGCGAAGCGAAGAGCTCTTCACAGGCGAAGTTCTTGGGAATCAATTTCTCCGAGCTCATCAACTTCAATGAGTCACTACAAATCAAAAGAGCAAACTTCGCTTTTCACCTGGCTGCAGCAATGCTGCGGAAACGCAATGGCTTAACCAGGAAAATCGAAGTCCTCATTTATAAGCAGCTAATCAGACCGCCGGTTGCCTGCTGCTTTCCCATTTGCTGCACCATTTCCCTAAAGAACACCGGTTTCAGTTGCATTAGCAGCGTCTACTGCTCAACCTGGGACATCATCCTGAGGACTTCGTTCGACTTCTCCTTCCGTAATCGACAGCAGCGATCAAAACTTCTTCAAGAAGAGAAGCGGCTGCTATCATAGAGGATAAATCGCTGCCTTCCTCAAAATGTTATTTTTTTAAAAATTCTATTTCGTATTTCTTCAATTCTGTAATCTTGCGAGTTCATGTTTTAATTAACCATTTTTCTCATGAAAAACATTTATTGTTGTATGTATTTTCATATTTTAACCGTGTTTTAGCTAAATAAAATTAATATGAAGTGAACAAAAACAGTTTCAAGGAAAGATTAAATTTGAAATGGACGGAGAAAAATAAGAAGAGCAAAAAACAAGTTTCACTTTTAAAATGTCGAAGAGTTTCTTAAAAGCTTCATTGCTTTGCTTTTGCTGTTGTATTTTGCATAAATTTATAGGATAAAATTTAGATTTAATACCACTAATTTTCAGAAAATGCTTTCTTTTGATTTCCAGAGAAGCGAATTTAAACATCGCCTTCAGTGAAGCAAAACGAAATCAAATATACGACCTCGGAACGAATGAAAACGACGAGCGTTGAGCAAAAAAATAAATGATTCTTACGAAATCAAGTGAATCTATTGAATTTATTGTGCTAATAATTACTAGAAAATTTTTTGGTTGTCTTCTTAAGTGTTTAAGATAATCCTTAGCTTAAGCAGCTCCTTGAAAAATGCTCAACAATAATTAAACACAATTGAAAATTTGTCACTGTTATTCTGAAGTACATTTGAAGAAACTGCTTTTCAGTTGATGCTTCTGCAGTCCAATTGAACTTTTATTAAAATAAATAGCAAAATTTTAAAATATGATCACAGGTTTTTCAAGTTCATAATTGCTATGCTGAAGTACATTTCCAATAACCCGAAAATAATCTAAAGTCATGTAGAAATTCCTTTGGTTACCTTTTGAATTTTTTACGTATCATGCGGAATAAGTCATCGTCAAAAGATGAGTCTTAAATGCGATTAACTGTTAGAATAGAATAGATTTAGTACTCTATTAAAGGGCAGTTAAAAGATAAAAAATTGGGTTCGAAAAAAATAATTCCTATTGCAAAATATTCAACCTCAAACCACAACCTTCTCTCAAAAAGTAAAAGAAGTACATGTTATATTTTTTTTGCATTGAAGACAAATTGAAGTTTATGAATTCGAGAAGTGCAAGTGACTACATATTTCTACCTTTTTCCCTAATAAAATCTTGCCTTATACAACATTTCAACTTCCTACGCTTTTGTGTTTTGCCGGATACGGAAACACTTTATGACGAAACTGTTCAAAATGGATACTGATTCGTGTTCTTGCGTGGCGAGTATTCTTAACATATAATTGAGGTCAGGATGAGGAACCTAGCGTCAAGATGCGGTTACTAGAACAGGAAAAAAGAAATTTTATTTATGTAAAAAGTCAGCAACCTCTGAAAAATCAGCTGCAAGATAAAGAAGATAGATAGAACTTTGACCAAAGCGATGAAAACGGAGAGAAAGGTCACGAATCAACAAAGTAGAGAATATTCGTTTAGTAAATACGAAAATAAAGTAGATAAAGGACTGGAGGGGAGAAATGCAGATAACTCATAAATAAAGGAGTTTCGTTGGTTTACAGAGTTACTGAGTCCCTCGTCAAGAATAGTGATGGAAATGCTGAGGGCGAAGAATTGGGCAGAGAGGAGTTACGGCGCTTGGCTACTTACCCAGTATTGCACGCAAGTGTCCTTCGAGCGTCTGCAGGATGGTCTGCTTCACCTCCTTGACGCTCTTCCCCAGGAACTGTTCGCTCGCCGTCCCCAGAAGCTCATCAGCCTGATGGTGGAAATAATACACGTTCATCATCTGCAAGAGAGCGGAAAGAGCAGAGATAAGGAGAAACCCGAAAAGCGGGCCATCAGAAATCCCATGCATTCAATTCTTGGTGAAAGTGTTGGTGATGTGATATATTTGTGATTTTTTCTTTTTGATTTTAACATTTTGCAATTGGAAAAAGCACGAATTGTATACTTGGATATACGCTTGTGCTTGAGTGTCACTTTGGGTATTAAATAATAAAAAGCGCTTATGAAGTGTGCGAAAAAACATAAATAACCACAAAAAGTAATAATAACATCAAAATCTTCAATATAAGAAGCGATTTAATGTTTAATGTCGATCGGTTGAATTGGTGAACGATAGAATTATTTATGTTGTGTATTCTTATTGGAATAGTAAACGTGAGTGATTATTGTGAAACACAAAACAAACATTCAACTCGAAATCGTCTAAGCCTGCTATAGGGAAAAGCTCACAAATATCTCAAGAATGGATGAAATATTTTGCGTATGATGAAAATAATTAAGCAATTATTTATAGGGGATCCATAAATACACGTACCTTTTAAAAGCAATGGGAAATATAAAATATAAAGATGTCTACAAACAGGCTCAAAAGTTCCACCACGTTTTTATGAAACGAAAAATTTTACAGAATTAACAAATAAAAAAAAATGAAGGATAATAGAACTAAATGAGAAGAGCAATATTAACAATAACAGTAATAAAAATTAAATATAAATAACGAAGAATTAAATATAAATAACGAAGAAACTTCTTTTATGAACTAACTTTTACAAGACTTATTTCAAGATAACTTTTTAATATGTTGATGTATACATTTTTAAATTAAAATTAAATTGAAACCCTTTTTAAAATTTCTGATTCCATTGAAAATCAGCGAATAAACGAAGTCCATAGAAATATTCACAGGGAGCTGAATAGATTGATATTATAAAATAAGTATTAACTTCAATGATCTTCAGCTACTCTTACTTATAATAATATTACTTCAATTTATTTAAATATTGTGAATAAAAAATAAATAGCAATGAAAAGCAAATTCTTATCAATATTTCATAGTTGCTCCGAAATGTGTAAAAATGCTTTCTTAATTCTTCCTTTTTCAGTGTTACATTTTTTGTTCTAGGGATTCACTTTTTATTGCTATTCAACGATTAATAATTTATTCTTATTGATTTTTAGTGTTGCGAAAATGTTGCTGCTCATTGCTTATATATAATAAGGATAATAAATTGGAAAATAAATTGAAAACAATTCACAGTTTATAAGATGTGAAGCACATATAAATTTTCTTAGTGTTTATAATTTATTTGTGTCGAAAATTTTAGTCGATGTTCTTGATGAAGATCGCTTAAATTTCTACATACTATATGGATAATAAGAAGTCAAGATCGGATGAAATGATGGCTGATTATGTTGAAAGATAAGATATTGTATGTGATTATTATTTTCTCTTGCGTTTTCGTTTTTTTTTTTTGGTTTTTCTGGACGAAAACTCTTTGAAAAAAATGATGCGTTTAAGATTATAAACGAAAGTGTAGTTAAAATATTTGAATTTTTTAACAATTGTGATAATTTATCTTCTGCATTTTCTGTTATTTTCATCTAAGTTGAGCAGCATTTGAAGAAAATCTGTAGCCGCAAACATTAATAACCTAAGTTAATCGGTATTTGCTCAGTTGTCGATTATTTAATTTGAAGTCATATTCAAAGTAATACTCAGGTGTATTTTCATTAAGCGTCTTTATAAATAAGGCATAACTTCTGCATTAAAATACAAATACTTATTACAAAAATAAATTGGATCAAAATAAGCTGAATTTAAGCCTGTTGCTTAGTCCCTGTGACCAGAGAAATGTAAAAACTTACAATAGCGAGAATAAAAAAAAATATGTATGTATATGAAACGATTTATTGAAAAAGACTTATAAACGTTTATTAACTCGGAGAATTTAAGGAACCGCTTTCAAGGCGAAACTCCAAACTTTAAAATAATGAATTTAATAATTTATCTAAAATATATTACAATAAGAAAAAGGCTTAAACATAACTTTAGTTTTCATAAACTGAAATATTGGAAATAAACTAAATACATATATAAAAAAAATATTTGAAAATGTCTGAATTTATAAAAGCAATGAAGGAGCAGGTCTTTCAATTTAAATAAGAATTGAAACTGCATGAAAGCCCAGTTAGCACATGAAATGGTGTGTAATGTACATTAAGTGGTTTGCATAACTTCCAATAGGACTTCTAAACTTACTTTTTTCTGATAAGGTTTTCTAGCGTTTTTATTCTTTGCATTAAAATAAATTGTCATAAATATAAAAATGTGAAAGAACGTTGTTAATAATTTGTAGCAAGGTTAAAAGTTCTTACGTTTTACTATCTAAATACGGAAAAGTATTTAAAAATCACAGTCGACTGGCGATTAAATGAATGTCCAATATAATTTTATTTTAATTGAAAAACTTCTCCGTTTCTATATTTAATTTTATTAAAATTGTTTTAGTGTTCCATGAATTTTAAAAATGCTCATTTATTTTGATTTCTTGGTTTCTCATTTTGCCAGAAATTCGAGTAATCATTTAATTGTATAGTTCATTTAATCGTGAGTTTACTGTCAATGACGGTTGTGCTCTTCGTGGTTTTTAATTGCGATTTCTACTTGAAAAGCCGTACATTTTTCATTCCTCAAACAAATCAGCGTCATAAAAATTCAATATTTAACAATAATCCTCTTTTTCGGTAGCGTTAAGAAAATAAATTAACATAAAACTGTTTTTAACTTAAGAAATACCAAAAAATTAATTCAAAAAAACAAAAATCTTACGTTTACCGCATGCAACGACTTCTTCGTTGGCCACTTTTGTACCTTCATGATTTTGCACTGGGCCACGCCCGTTACTGTGAGTGGGACGCCTTGAGCGGTTTCAACGTTTTCGCACATCGGATTCAGGGTCATCACTTCCAGCGACAGCCTCTGCACATCGGTCACCAGCCACCAGGCCCACGCCCACCCGCCCACAATGGTGCGTTTCTTGGTTGAACCGCAGCATCCACCTGAACAACAATAAAAAAAACACATTTTATAACAGCTGTTTTTATCTTTCTTATTTTAAGAAAAAATTATAATCAAATTGTATACCATTTTTGGAATTAACTAATTAATTCGAGGACCCAATTGATTATTAGTAAATTAAAATTAAATCGTGTAATAAATATATATTTGCAATTTAGTGCGTTATGTAGTTAAAATATTTATTGAATCGCATTAATTTTATTTACGACGTGTTTTAAAGATATGTGGAATAATTGAGAATGGTTTTCAATTTGTGCACGTCAAAATTTTATAATGAATACAGTTGTTAGCAAAAGAATCTTTCATAAATGATTTTATGGTGCTTCTATTAATAAATCTCTTACAAAATATTTCATTTGACACTTGAATCCCCAATTTATTGCTGATTTCACTGAAGACCTTCGTGCTAAAAGTCCATCAACGCTCCGATCCATGGTGCTGATATTCCGCGAGTCAGCTGCCCATCTATATATCGTTTCGGTGCAGTTTCGTTTCATAATAAGACACGCCGATAAATAAACGGAATGTTTGTCGAGTATGAAACAGAACTCAGCTTGAAATCAGATCCATATACAGAAAGAAGGCAGAGGATCTCCTAAGATTGTATGTTTTGATCAACTATTCGCCCAGAGAGGCTCAACTTCTTTTCCTTCATTCTTCAACAATTCCCGAAGTTCGTCATTCATTCACAGTACTACGACAATCGAGGGCATTTTTATACCCTACACCTTAAGGTTGAGGGTATATTCACTTTCTACCGGAGTGTGTAACGCATAGAACTAGACAAGATAGGTATGGAAAAGTATATATATTCTTGATCAGCATCACCACCGAAATTGAAATAACGATGTCTGTCCGTCTGTCTGTCTGTCTGTCTGTCCGTTGAAATCACGATCACAGGAGAACGGATTAAGATTTCAAAATGAAATTTGGCAAAAATATTCGTTGCTATGTTGGGGTGTTTCGTATTGAAAATGGGGAAAATCGCCCAAGGACCACGCTTAGTTTTTATATCGAGAGTGCAGGTACCTCTGTTTTGCCTATTAAAAAGGCCATATCATCATCACTTTTTGAGAGAAGACAAGAAAATTTTATATGTAGGTTTAGACTAATGCTTCCAGTTAATATGCCAAATATGGCCGTGATCCGCCCACTTTTAGTTTACATAGGTCATAGAGGAATTTACATGGATTCTATTGAAAAGTATTTAAGTTTCCTGAATAACGGTGTACATAATATTGTAGTTTGTGAACCAATAATATTCTGTTGGGAAAAAATGGGCGGGCCACACCTACTTTTTACCCATTCACCCAGTATTGCAATATATTTTTATACCCTACACCTAAATTTTAAGAGTAAACGCACTTAGTACCGGTGTTTGTAACGCACAGAAATAGTTAAGCAGCTATAATTATAGTTTATCTTATATATCTTATACATATATACGAGTATATATGCAGCTTAAAGGTGTAGGGTATTTCGGCTACAGCCCGGCTGTAGACAACACCTTTACTAGTTTTATTTACTTTTGTTACTATTGCATTTGAGGGCGCCCGTTTATAAATTTGTCGCCTCTCGAAGATAAGTCTACCTTGTTTATTATACTGCGAACTATTGAGGTATGAATGATCGCAATATTCGTTATTCGAAAAGCGTGACGAAAGGGAAAGCAATGACAACAAAAGAATTACTTACGTGATATGTTGCACGTACTAAAGTAAATACCTAAATAACAATCGTAGATTGAATCTAAAATGAAGCGTTGGTGATGTTTTGGGAGCAAAAGAAAATATGATTTGACCAGTTTATACCGGACTAAATACGGAAATTTTTTAAAGGTTTTAGGGTATTCGAAGTCGTTGAAAGTGTTTCACGATTTTTACTAAAATTTTTCTTTGAATAGAGGTAAAAACAAAAACGGATCAGCATTGAATTTAAGCTGCTTTAAGTTCTCGGTCACAAAAAAGTCCCTTGAATACTGAATATAGCTGAATATATCTGAGATTAAATAATAAAGAGAAAACCTATATAAAATACGTGGGTTAAAAGTATATAACAGTTACCTTATATTGATGATCTTGTGTAATCAAAGAATAAGAGAAATTTAATAAAGAATAGTCAAAACTGTGACAAAAAAGGCGGCGTTTACTATATACACTGGAACACAAAACTAATTCCATTCAAACTATTGTAACCAATTCAAAATAATCTGATATATTAAAAATCTGCCCCGTAGTAAATTCGTTATATTATAATAAATATAATATTATATTTATAAGATTATTAATAATAAAATAATTACTTAAAAGTTAGACTTATTAATCGCAATCAATAATAATAACAATTATCAAAATAGCTAATGGCTAATGGCACCGTCAAACATCGATATCATTTATATAGTCCTGAACTGCAATATTCCCCACAGTTTTTTGAGGATTGTTTGTGATTAATAATTTTAATGTTATGCAAATCCTTTTGCTACTATAATTCTTTTATTCGGAATATAATTTCGAGTCGTGGGCAACCCTGCCAGCTGCCAGCTGCCAGCGTCTAAGAAATCCGCCCATCAAAAAACTTCGTTCAATGCATATGACTCAAGCTGGCGGCTTTCTTTCTTCTTCTGTGGAAAACCTTCTCTTCGCTTTACTCTTCCCCGCCGCCCTTCACGAACATCTTACAAACGAAATCAAACTCCGGAAAACGACGTTCAGACAACATTGAGAGCGGCTATCGTCATTTAAAGAAGTGGCCAACAGTTGAGCTCCGAACGTCGATCGTGCAAGAAGTGGCAATAACTCGAAATTAGAAAGCTGCCAAGACAAGAAAAAACTAAACGGTAGGCTAAATAAAAGAATAAGAAAGCCACATAAAAGAAGCAGCAATAAAAGAAACCTTTAATATAATTTAAGAAAAAACATTTTTTCGAGATATCGAACGCGTATTCAGCGAAAAATAACGTGCTTACATAGTATTCTTTTAATAGTATTACGACAAATTCCAATTTAGTGAAAAGATAAAAAAATAGATAATGAAAGTTTTAGCATCACTGAAGAGATAGATTCTAATTGGATACGAGGTACAGCTTCAAGAACAAGCGAGGGACAATTTACAAAATATTCCTGAAGATCGTTCCCTTTTTGGTTGGTATTCTGGCTGTATTGAAGTTTGAATGAAGGCTGGACAGAGACATCGCGATCGAATGTTAACGCATTACAAAACTGTGCTTTTTTTCGACATCTAGTTTAGTGTGACAAAGTGAACATGTATGCATGCGTGTATATAATACATTCGTGTATTGAAGGGCAACAACAAACAAAAAAAATATAACAACTCTTAAGATGGCACTGAACTTGACTTCGGTCGTCGTCGGCGTGTTGAAGCTGTAACACGTTGCAATTCGCTGGCAAAATTGAGTTGTTGCAGCCAACAGCGGATTAAGAGTTGTTTGAGTCATTGAAATTAACAACTCAAGAAAAGTTTTGATGTGCGATGCAGCTTTTTCGAAAATGAAGAAGACGAAATTAGAGCTAATTTAATTATTAAGCGGGTGTTTACAAAAGTTGGATGACCTTAAAGCAATAACCACGAGAAGAACAAGAAAACCATGGAAAAATTTCACATTTAGTCAAAAAAAAAAAAGTGTATTTTGAAAGTGAAAAAAAGTGTATTAGAAATTTGTCCATTTCTATATGACATTAACGTACTATTATAATATTATTTAAAATCCATTTTTCGAATTATCGTCAGTTAAAGTAAAAGTTTTGCGGATAAATGTCTCTAAAGATTGACATTGTAGATATTAAAACTCCCTTCGAAAAGTATATATTGTCGCGATATGGTTCGTTATTATGGATATATAGCCCATAAAAGCACCAAACTTTCAAGCACACTTCAAGATGCAAAAACTTGAAGAGTTTCAACTCTGAAGTTACAAACACAAGAATTTCTTTAATGCTTACAATGGAATTATATTATCCAATCAGATAAAATGAGATCTCTTTCTCCCTTCTGATTTCATAAGTTAAAGAGTTGATTTATGAAAGCAGTTGTGGCTCGTTCGCTTCCTAATTCCCATTTAAGTTACTGTGGAAAACAATAAACTTTGCTTCCATTGTATATTTAAAGCACTGCAGCACTTTCTATTGGAAAAATTATGTTTTTAAAATGGAATATATTGAAATTCGTCCACAGAAAATTCGCCGAGACCCGATTATTACTTTTTTTTTTTAAACGTGACATAAAAACGTATGTGAATTTCATGCGCTGAATAACAATGGAGTTGCCCAGAAACGCCTCGGCTTCCTTTGCTTCTCGAACTTTCCGGTGATTACATGCTTCTCTGTCCGCGCTACATTTCAAGATTGAAAGCAACCCAAAACAACAAAACTGATACCATGAGTGACGGAATTTAAATGGCAATGCAACGGAAACTAAGGAAATAGAAAACTAAAATAAATTTTTAGGAAAAGAAATAACGTTACGCTTGATTTAGCTTTATTTAAATATATTTTTTTTTATTAAATGCCAATATATTTTACATTTAGTTAATTTAAATTTAATAAAACTAAAAAATCCAATAAACGTTAAAATTCGTAATAGTAAAAACCTTGTTAATAAACAGAAGCGAACTTATAGAGTTCAATCGAGTGTTAGATGGAAAACCGTGACTAAAATCGCTATCAGTCGTATGTGCAGAGAATTTCATTATTTATAACGCGAACTTGGCACAATCATTCGATAAATCTAATGATGAATATATACTCATATAACAGTTGCATAACCAAAAGAAAAATGCACTGTTAAGCTTTCCGGAAACTACAAAAATTGACTTATTTGGAATTTTTAGTGCTTATTAATATAAATGTAATCTTTATTAATTGCTTAATACTAATTTTAAAATGTGTTTCAAATATTTGAATAGATTGTCGTCATTTCGAAGCACGTCCTCAGCAATAAAGTTCGTTAGAAGCACAGAACTGAAATTTTTCATAGGAAAGGAAAGCAGATAACGGATCCGAGAGATGAGTGCGATCGTGGGCGCAGCAAGCGCCATCGGCGGTGTTGTCACCGCGGCCACTAGCAACAGTTGGTTCGTACCCATGCTGGTGGCAGCGATTGCTTATTTCCAGTACGAAGAGATCATGGATCCGGAGTCGAAGCCCAGTGATCTGCCTAGCGATGAGCTACTCGACTATTATGACTTCATCGTGATAGGCGCCGGGTCGGCGGGTGCAGTCGTGGCAAATCGGCTGACTGAGTTGGAGAACTGGAACGTGTTGCTGTTAGAGGCAGGCGGCGATGAGACTGAGATTTCCGATGTACCACTGATGGCCGGCTACCTGCAGCTCAGCAAAATGGACTGGAAATACAAGACCGAACCGAGTGGAAAATCTTGTTTAGGTGGGTCATGAAAAAACTGTTATTCTTAAAGAACTTATATGCTGTATCTTGCAGCCATGAACAACGGGCGCTGTAACTGGCCACGGGGGAAAGTACTAGGAGGTTCCAGTGTCCTGAACTACATGCTCTATTTGCGCGGCAGCAAAATCGACTACGACAACTGGGAGGCTCTGGGCAACCACGGCTGGGGCTACCGCGACGCTCTGTACTACTTCAAGAAGTCGGAGGATAATACGAACCCGTATTTGGCCAGCACACCGTACCACTCCGCAGGCGGCTATTTGACGGTGGGCGAAGCACCATATCATACTCCTCTAGCCGCGAGTTTCGTTGAGGCTGGCGTGGAGATGGGTTACGATAATCGCGACTTGAATGGCGAGAAACAATCAGGATTCATGATCGCTCAGGGGACCACCCGGCGCGGAAGTCGTTGCAGCACGGCGAAAGCGTTTTTGCGGCCGGCCCGCTTACGGCCCAACCTGCATATCTCGATGCACTCGCACGTAACACGCATCATGATCGATCCAGTGTCTAAGCTGGCGTTTGGCGTTGAGTTCGTTAAGGACCAGAAGTTGTACCATATACGCGCCACTAAAGAAGTTATCCTATCAGGCGGTTCCGTCAACTCACCACAGCTGTTAATGCTCTCAGGGATCGGCCCACGAAAAGAGTTGGCTAAGCACCACATACCCGTAATCAAGGATCTTAATGTGGGTGAAAACCTGCAGGATCACATAGGCTTGGGCGGCCTCACGTTTTTGGTTAATCAACCTGTCTCGATTGTCGAGTCTCGCTTTCACTCGATGTCCACTGTTCTTCAGTATGCGGTGTTTGGACAAGGCCCGCTGACCATCCTCGGCGGTGTGGAGGGTCTGGCGTTTGTTAACACAAAGTATGCCAACAAATCAATCGATTGGCCAGACATCGAGTTCCATTTTGTTTCGGGTTCAACAAACTCTGATGGCGGTGGTCAGCTACGCAAGGCTCATGGACTTACTGAAGCATTTTACCGCGCAGTCTTCGAAAAGATAAACAATCGAGACGCTTGGAGCATTATTCCGATGTTGCTGCGTCCTCGTAGCGTCGGGTCCATTAAATTGCGCAGCGGTAATCCTTTCGATTACCCGTACATCCTGCCAAATTACCTAGAGGATGAACACGACACGAAGACGCTCATCGAGGGCGTGAAGATCGCGATATCATTATCACGCACCAAAGCAATGCAACGCTTCGGGTCACGTCTCTCCACGGTTAAGTGGCCCGGTTGCCAACATCTACAAATGTTCACCGACTTCTACTGGGAGTGCATGATAAGGCACTACACGGTAACCATATACCATCCTGTGGGCACGTGCAAGATGGGCCCTTTCTGGGATCCTGAGGCCGTAGTGGACCCTCAGCTACGGGTCTATGGCATTCGTGGACTCCGGGTAATCGACGCAAGTATCATGCCGAAGCTGGTGAGCGCCAACACAAACGCACCGATCATAATGATAGCAGAGAAAGGATCGGACATGATCAAAGAGTTTTGGATCAAGAACAATATCGTTTAGCAGAAAGCAACGCAGATCCTTATGCGATATCGTCGTTATATCGTGACCAATGCGATATTTTACACTCAGATTTTAACATTTAAAACCAGACTTCACAATTATGGAACGAATTTACGATCAATTACTTTTGCTCATTTTCCTATTAGTGCCAGTAAATACAGTGTATAAATTTATAATAATTTCATAACATAATAACATAATAATAAGTTTTAATTTATACCTTCTTTATAACTTAAATTATTTGTAGAAGATGTATTAATGTTCTTAAGTAAATTATTAGTTAGATTTTAAGTAAATGTTACGTTTACATAAGATTAGTGTTCGTAGAAGTTGAGTAACGTAAGAATAGAATGTTAAATAAATATGTAGTTAAAAAAATATATAGTAGTATAGTATATTTATAAAAATTAAAAGAAAAAATGAAAATATTGATCTTAAAAAATATCTCGTCTAGTTAAATGTAGCATATCTCAAAAATACAGGAAGAAGAAATTCTGATGTACAGAAATGATAATAATCTACAGATAACAAAAACGCTAATAATTGAAATTGTTTTCAGACGATTTTTATAGACGTTTATAAGAGCTATTTATCCACTCGTTTTTTTGTAAATATTTACAGACTTCTCTTGCAATCCGTTTTGTAGACAACAACGAACAGGAAAGAAAATATTCTAATTGTGTAGATTGTTTCATTGAGCGCGTATTATGAATATGCTACTGCTTCCATTATATTCTGAATTTATTTTTAAATTTATAATATACATTTATTTATATTGGTAAGCAAACACAAATGCATAAAAACAATTGCTACTTTTATTGGACGACGAAATTTGTAAATGTTGAATTTAAAGCGAATAAGAGTTCTATCGTCGGCCTAGCCGAAGCGAGGATAAATCCATAGTAAGAAGTGAAATCATGACTTTTTTATAAGAAAACGAAATTAGCATCTGCCAAACCATCACAATTTCTGAAGGTGAGTTTTATATACATTTCCAAATTCACATCACAAACAGCTGTGTAATTAAAAACATGTTATAATATAATAAAAATAATGGATAAAAAAATTTAATATACTCTAACCGATTGGTGTAGGGCATAAGAAAGCAGTCGAACGTAGATAAATAAAGTTGCAAGACAGAAAGCAGAGCAAAGGCTTGCTCGCCCAGCATCGATAATCTGTGTTCAATAAAGCCACATGATGCCGGTACGCAGTCATCTGAAATGCAAGCTTCTACATCGGCTGCTTTACGGTAAGTAATAGCAATGTGCCATTAGGGATTTTAGCCAGCAGCGGATTTAAAATGACCTTTCAGTTCTGTTGGAACTGCTCTGGCACATGACCAGCGCCGCTTCTTCATGTTCGCAAACCTGCTTGGGACCTGGAATTGGCGTGGGGGATAGTATGGTGAATAATTTAACGGAGGCTCTCAATGCGGCGAAATGCAGTTTGTCTGATCCGGAGATATGGCCGCAGGATTATGCGGCGCAGTTGTTGGAAGACGGCGGCGTGAAGGAGGAATTCGATTTCGTGGTGGTGGGCGCAGGTACAGCGGGTTCAGTTCTCGCAAGTCGTCTGACTGAGAATCGTAACGTGAAGGTGCTCGTACTGGAGATGGGCGATAATCCTCCCTTGGAATCTGAGGTGAGCGCAAAATTCATTTTATCACGATCGGTAGCTCAAAAACTTGTCTTCTCATTTTAGATGTTTACTCAAAGTAACGCTTTGCTTGCTACCAACTACGCTTTCCGAGACCTCGCAGAATACAATCCAAATTGTTGTCAGGCGATGAAGACCGAGCGCTGCTTTTGGGGGCGAGGTAAAATGGTTGGTGGTACCGGTTCCATCAACGGTAATTTCTTTTTGCCAGGCAACCGCGAGAACTTCGACAGCTGGCAACAAGCGGGAAACGCCGGTTGGTCGTGGGATGATGCCGTGCATTACTACACGAAGGCTGTGGGAGACCGCAGTAATGAAACTCACCCTGTCGGGTCCCTGACCCTAAACCAATTCGTAACGCTCCCAGAATACGAGCCGCTAAGTGAACTGATATTCAGCGCCGTCAATGAGTTGGGGATACCGCGTATTGATGGTTTGTGTGAAGGCCAAGAGATCGGTTATACGCTAAACGTCAGCGGGACCACAGCACACGGGCGGCGCATGAGTACAGGAAAAACTTATTTGGCGAAGGTGGCGCGGCATCGGCCAAACCTGAAGTTGGTCAAAAATGCTGAGGCGTGGAACATTCTGCTTGATCGGCGGCTCAAGGCTACAGGCGTCGATTTTACGGTACGTGGGACTCACAATTTTAGTGTTCGGGCACGCAGAGAAGTGCTGCTATCAGCAGGAGCTTTCGGCTCACCCAAGTTATTGATGCTATCGGGTATTGGACTGCGCGACCACTTGCACGCCTTAGACATTCCGATCCGTAAACATTTGAAGGTAGGCGATAATCTGCAGGACCACGGAATGATGCCACTTTTTCTAAGAATTAAACGCGGCAGTCTCGTAGGATCTAACAGTCGAGATGTCTACCAGAATACTATCGATTATTTCCTGCACGCGCAGGGTCCTTTAGCTACCTGGTACAGTCTCTTGGGTTTTATTAACTCAGACACAAACAGTACCAGTCCGTATCCGGATTTACAGTTGCTTTCCCATCATGTCTATCAGCCTGAAGATAGCTCGATGTTCAAGCATCTCAGGATTAAGAAAGAAATTATGGAAGCCATTCAAATGGAATTGGGGCAGAATGAAGTCTTAGTAATATATGGCGCTTTGCTGAAACCGAAGTCTCGCGGTAGTATTCGCCTGCGTTCAGCTAGCGTCTACGGAAAGATCCGAATATTCAATAGCTTTGTGGAACATGCTGCCGACAAAGCAGCGATCGTGCGTTTCGTACGCTTCATACAGCGCTTGCAGAGCACACGAGCCTTCCTTTCATACGACATCGAGCTGCTGCATGTCCCGTTAGCCAATTGCGACCGCTGTGAATTCGACTCCGATGCATATTGGATGTGCTACGCAAAACACTTTATGATTAGCAGCTTCCATCCGGTGGGCACCTGCAAAATGGGTCCATCGCAGGATCATTCTGCCGTGGTTGATGAGCGGCTGCGTGTTCGTGGCGTGCGAGGATTGCGTGTTATAGATGCAAGCATTATGCCCACCATTACGGGCGGCAACACGAATGGACCGACCATTATGATTGCGGAAAAGGGTTCGGATATGGTGCAAAAAGATTGGTACCGTTGCCGAAACTGTTAAAGCTGTTAAAGTATATTATTGACGGTTCTTTATACTTTCCGATTAATTTAAACTTACTCTTACTTTGCAATTAAACTATGGAAAAATACACAAGGTGATTAGGCGAACAAAATGTCTTTTTTTTTGCTCCATTTTGGGCTATTTTTTATTAAATTTCTGTTATTCTTTGCAAAGCTAAATTTTGAAGTAATAAATTTTTGTACAATTTTTAATTGAATGTACAGTAATTTTAATCGAATTCACAAAATTTTTTGAAACAAATGTAATTCTGCAAAAAAAAATTCATCCATTTCAAAAATATTCGCAACATGAAATTAAACGCTTTAGTAGAATTTTCAATTTTCTTCACAATCGACAAAACTTCATCAAAAAGTTATATGGGAATTATTGATTGGAACGTAAAGTTCATTGGAGGCATCGTTCACGAAGTGGCATCGTGTTATGTTAACTTATTTATTGATTTATGTTGTTTGATTTGAGACGTGCGTAACGTCCCCGATATTTGGGTAAATTGTTCTATTTGTCAGTGATTGGGTTTTTGGTCGTTCAGACTCGTGTTTTGGATGCCGGAGATCTTCTCAAAGACTTTAAGAGCTCTGTCTTTAATATATTGTTTACAGTCTCTAGCTTTATCGTTTCTTATGTACCAATTAATGTGAAACATTTTTCGGATGGCGATGTTTTGGGCTTGTTGCAATTTATGTATTTTGGATTTAGCTGCAGTTGAGTATGTTAAACAACCGTATAGCAGTTGGGCCTGATTATTTGTTAATAAAACAAAAGTGAGTTTATGTAATTCAGTTTATTATTTCTAAGAAAGGGTAGATCGATCGAATTATTCCGGATCAGTGGCTTCTTTGTTGTGAATGTGGTTTTACTACTTGAATTTGCGGTGGAATGCGGTTCCGAGGTGTAAATCTGCGAAGGAATTCTTGTTGCGTTGACGGTTAAAGAGGACGGCGTTTGCCGTTGTTTCCTAGTTATGAATATCGCCGGATTTTAAAATGGTGACAATTTGACAGTTTTGAGTGAACATGTGCCGTCGGCGTAGAGCGAAAGGTGCACGTTTCTGAGTTTTGAATAAGTTGTGAATAAGTTGTAGTGAATTGTTAAGCGGGGTGAACATTGTGGGACTCCTGCTGCTAAGTATCCGATTGGAGAGAGATGATCATCTACCATAGCTTGAAAAGTCCTTCTCCGGAGAAAAGAGCCTATTACTTGTATGAGTGAAATTAAGATCTGGAATTTGTGGAGTTTAAAGACTTCCTCAAGAACTTTGGCAACTCCAAACATAATCATGCCGGTGGAGGGTCTTCTGTTGGAGGGGTCTATCAGAGACGGTTTGAGGGTGTTGTACAACACTGGCTTATTAGAGATCTGTGGGAAGCAGTGGTTGGAAGCCGAATTGCTTAGGAGGAATATATGGTTTTTCTTCGATTGTGCAAGGATTAAGTTTTGCTAAAGATGCTAAGAGACTGATTGGTCTCCAGTTTTAAGGAAAGGTTAAGTCTTGATTGGCTCTTAGAATCATGGTCATTACGGCTAATTTCCACGATGAAGGGTATTTTCGAAGCTTGAAAATGCCATTTGTGATATTAACCGGATCGCGACTAATGTTATTTGGGAGGTATTTGATAGGTTGGTTTGAGATATGGTCATGGCGAGGAGCTTTTCTGGCTTTAAGTTTGAGGAATTGCATTTTGACTTCGTCAAAATCTGTTTCTTGGTTGAATTGCTCTTGTTTTACGCCTAATTTTATGTTTCCTTGGTGCAGGTCCGTCGGCGTTGTTTTCATCTTCATTGTCGTCGTCGATGGTGTCTTCGTCAGAGGTTGAGTTTTCTTGGAAACCATAAGTATTTATAACCTTGGTTGAAGTCAAGGAAAGCTTCTGTTTTGGCAGAATTGTCGAACTTCATGCCTCTCGACCCGTGAAGGGGAGTAACGCAGGCTTTTTTTTTAATTAACTATTTTGAGGTTCTCCAAAAAGGTTGTGTTCGCCAGGCTCTAAGGAACAGAGGTTGTGACAACATTTGTGGTTAATGTAGTTGCTTACGTCTCTGCGAATTTCGTTACTCAAACAATTTATTTAAAGTTTTGGGCATGGGCCAGCGGTGTCCTTTGCACTTTTTCTGAGTCTGTTGCGTTTTTGTATCTTGCTTCTAATGTCATTTGGGAGGTCGTAGCGATTATGGCTTTCCAGTTGCATGAATTGGAGTTTATTTCAGTCGCAGTCTTTATTCTATCCGTTAAGGATTTTTCAACAGCTCCTAGTTCTGCAACACTATTTGATTGGGGGAGTGCATCTTCGGTAGAGTTTTGCGGAAATTGGTCCAGTCTGAACTCAGTTCATCAATAACGTTGAAACTTCAGTGCAGTTCGAAGTATTTAGTGATTCCGATGCGAAAAGTGTGTGGGTTGCGGGACCCGCAGTGAGGGGTTTCTTCAGGAATGAGTAGGTTGCGGTTGTTGTTGTTGCTGCTTCTATCGCCCCAAAGACGGTGGTTAGAGTTTAGGTCGCCTGCGAGGACGGTCCACTTCTGCGAGAAAAGTTCTTCCAGATCGTTCTCGAAGTGAGTTGCAGGCGGTAATTAGTCTCTCTTGTTGAATGTCTGGAGTGCGAACTTGAACATTTGGAATGGAATGTGTGATGAAGACCGAGAATATTCTATTAAAATTCTTCTTTTTGACTAAATATTTAATTTTAACATTGCTTAAACATTAATGCTTAAATACTATATTAAAATTCTTCATTTTGACTACGTGTTTGCGTTGGTTACCTTTGTCACATTTGTTAACATTTCTTCACTTTTACATGTTTTTCATCAAGGTCCAACGTTTACCAAAAATTGTTAAATATAATTGTTTTGCATTTATATGGATCACTATTTTGCCGATTTAAATGCTCTTATGTTAAATCAAAGAACTTTTTTTTGAGTGATGAAAGTTAAAAATGAAATTAATAAAAGTTAAAATTAAATTAAATTAATTAACATAAACTTAAAAGTTTTTAATTAGCCAATTACTTTATTACTTACATATTGTTTCCTCCATATGTTTTACATTGTTACACATCTATTCTTCCCTTTTAAAAATCATATCTATAAGTAATTACTTATTATCAATAAATGTTGCTTTTCATTTTATTCGCGCTAAAAATTAATGTTTGCTGTAAATGTCATTAATCGGGCTCCGGGGCTTCTGTTAATACAAGTTTGCTCAATAGGGAAGTTTGGGCAATCCGGAAGCAGGGGCGATTATTCATTATAAATTGTTTTAAATTTCCTTGTAAAGTAAGTTAGTGTATAATTAGAGCTTTTAAGATATCACATTTTGGTCTTATTATATTCTTTCAATATCTTTTCGTTAAACTTAAAATTGTATTAAAAAGGCTTAATAAATTTTAAAGATTAAAGTATTTAGCATAACAAGTCGAGGTGATTCTAATGATTATTTTTTTTTTCTGATGTATATTTGTAAAAATCTAAAATACAGTTGACTATTCTTAAGAAAATTGTCGATTTCTACAGTTTATCTGGAAAGGATTTAGATACTCGAAATAAGTTGTTGAGTGAACTTCAACATATGCGAAATGTTGGTTCACTTGACAATTAAAAATAGATTATCTGAATTCAGTTTTAACATTGATAAAAGCTTATCATGGTGATCATTGACAGATTAGAATCAATAAAACATATGTACGATTAGTAGGTTGCCAGTTTAATCTAATCATCCAACGTTTGAAGATCTTTTTATACACCGTGGTTAAGAAAATTGCTGTGCAAAGACACCTATTACATATTAAATTCTTCTACCTACGACCTATTAAATTTAATTCTATTCTATTCTATTCTATTCTATTTAAGTTCTTCTTTATATTCTTCTTCGCCTGCAAAGTTAAGATTCATTATTAGTTCTAATAACGTTTTTAATGTCATATTTATGCCACAACAGCCGAAATAATATTAGCAGTTGTTTCTGATTTTGCCAAATTACAAAATTGAAATTTTATTACGGCCTTTGAACAATAATATAACTAATTCATTGTAATATATTTACTAGATAACAGTACAACAGACTGATAGATGAAAAGATGAAATTAAAATTAATGCACGTACATGCCTTGCATTCACAACTCTGTACTTCACATATTGAAGAGTGAAAAATCGACATCGTATGTACGCAAATACACATTCATCCGATAAACAAATATTGTGCTGATTGAAGCACAAAATTTATCAAAAAGTAACCGATCAACACATTGTTCGAGTTCTAGTTCAGTTTAGTGTCGGATTTTGTTCAGCAATACAGAAACTATTTCAAAGAAAACTACTTTAAGGCAGTATTAAAATATTCATTAAATTTTAATATTTATTGTACTTTCCCTGTTTGAAATAGGAGATGATTAAAAGTCACAATTTATGTATTCTTCAACAGATTTTGCTCTTCAGAGTCATTGCTAACAAAGGAAATTTTGCGCTGTGTTCTTATCAACAAAAATACACCATAGAGTTTTGCTCCAGTTTGTTGCAGTTAAGGAGTACATCGCATTCAAGTGAAACGTTTGGTCTACCTTTAACGATCCCGCTGTACGTTTCGAAATCATTAAGCTTAATTACCTCGATGCAGTCAAACATGAGTTCTTCCATGCTGCTTTCTATAAGATATTCAAAGTACAGAGAGGAACTCCACACAAAAAGAAAAATATCTTTTATACAAGTAATAATGATAAAACTCTTTATCGGTCGATAACTCATCAAAAGCTAAAATAATCGGCAATTTTGTCGCCGAGAAGAATTCAGAAACAAAAATTTAATTCAACATTTTAAATCAATTGCAATATAAAGCAGATGAAAGCCGTGCGTTCCAGTCAGAATAGCCAAACTCGCCCAGCCACGAAGAACTCGAAATACGGTGGCAATGAAGTCATTTCGTAGCCATGTAGAAATCAGATACACTCTATTGCTTCTGCAAGGTAAGGAAGAGTCGCTCGGTGTGTAGTGAGTGTTTGAAGCTGATCTCAATAACTGTTTTAGGTGTACTTTGGGCGTTAGTGACAATAGCATCGTCCTGTCTACAAACTTGCTTGACACCTGGAATTGGCGTGGCGGATAGTATGGTGAATAATTTAACGGAGGCTCTCAATGCGGCGAAATGCAGTTTGTCTGATCCGGAGATATGGCCGCAGGATTATGCAGCGCAGTTGTTGGAAGACGGCGGCGTGAAGGAGGAATTCGATTTCGTGGTGGTGGGCGCAGGTACAGCGGGTTCAGTTCTCGCAAGTCGTCTGAGTGAGAATCGTAACGTGAAGGTGCTCGTACTGGAAATGGGCGATAATCCTCCCTTGGAATCTGAGGTGAGCGCAAAATTAATTTTATCACGATTGGTAGCTTAGAACTTTGTCTTCTCATTTTAGATGTTTACTCAAAGTAACGCTTTGCTTGCTACCAACTACGCTTTCCGAGACCTCGCAGAACACAATCCAAATTGTTGTCAGGCGATGGAGACCGAGCGCTGCTTTTGGGGGCGAGGTAAAATGGTTGGTGGTACCGGTTCCATCAACGGTAATTTCTTTTTGCCGGGCAACCGCGAGAACTTCGACAGCTGGCAACAAGCGGGAAACGCCGGTTGGTCATGGGATGATGCCGTGCATTACTACACGAAGGCTGTGGAAGAGCGCAGTAATGAAACTCACCCTGTCGGGTCACTGACCCTAAACCAATTCGTAACGCTCCCAGAATACGAGCCGCTAAGTGAACTGATATTCAGCGCCGTCAATGAGTTGGGAATACCGCGTATTGACGGTTTGCGCGAAGGCCAAGAGATCGGTTATACGCTAAACGTCAGCGGGACCACAGCACACGGGCGGCGCATGAGTACAGGAAAAACTTATTTGGCGAAGGTGGCGCGGCATCGGCCAAATTTGAAGTTGGTAAAAAATGCTGAGGCGTGGAACATTCAGCTTGATCGACGGCTAAAGGCTACAAGCGTCGATTTTACTGTACGTGGGACTCACAATTTTAGTGTTCGGGCACGCAGAGAAGTGCTGTTATCAGCAGGAGCTTTTGGCTCGCCCAAGCTATTGATGCTATCGGGTATTGGACCTCGCGACCACTTGCACGCCTTGGGAATTTCACTCCGAAGACACTTACAAGTGGGTGATAACCTTCAGGATCACGGACTGATGCCGCTCTTTCTGCGTATAAGAAATGGAACGCTCAGCACAGCTGGAACTCGAGAAGTCTTCCAGAACACTATGGATTACTTCTTGCATGCACAGGGTCCATTGGCGACGCAATACAGCATGATGGGTTTCATAAATTCGGACGTAAATAGCACATATCCATACCCGGACTTGCAATTGGTTACACATCAGATTTTAACACCTGGCGATCAAGGATTGTTTAAATTCTTGGGTTTTAAGGCGGAAATCGCAGAAGTTATTCAAGCAGGGGCAGGTCAGGACGAAATTTTGCTTATTTATGGCTCATTGTTAAAGCCAAAATCAAGGGGCAAAATTCGATTACGTTCCGCAAACGTCTACGAATCGCCAAGAATTTTTAATGAATACGTAGGGCACGCCGCCGACAAAGCTGCGGTGGTGCGTTTTGTGCGATACGTACAACTTTTGGAAACCACGGCCGCCTTCCGTTCGTATGAGATCGAGCTGTTGCATGTTCCGTTATCCAATTGCTCGCATTTGGGCGTCGACTCCGATGCTTATTGGGAATGCTATGGAAAGTATTTCATGGTAAGTTGCTGGCATCCGGTAGGTACCTGCAAAATGGGTCCATGGCAGGATCGTAGTGCCGTAGTCGATGAGCGCTTGCGTGTGCGAGGTGTACGGAGATTGCGTGTCATCGACGCCAGCATCATGCCGACTATTACTGGAGGCAATACGAATGGACCCACCATTATGATTGCGGAAAAAGGTGCAGATATGGTGCAAGAAGATTGGAGACGTCGCTGGCCCGTTTGTGGTCTAGAGTTCAAATGTTGAATATCGAAATTCTCAGGATTGTGAGAGAAAGTTAAGTAGCTAACATCCGTAGTCTTCATTCATTACACATCTTTAAGTTGTAAAATAAAAATTATGTAATTATGTAATAAAAAGTTTTAAAAACCTAATTTGTTGCCGCCGATTTGTACATCGAAATGGAAGACCAACATTCGAATGTCTCTTTCTTTCGAGAAGAAACTCGAAACTTCTGTTTAGTGAGTTCTTAATAAATGAGTTATTAATATTTTTAATGCTCAACACTTCCAAATCAAATAATGTGCTGATTAAGCTAAAAGTTGGCGAAAGTAAAAATCACTTTGTAAATAGTGCATCAAAAGCGTATAAAGCTATACTGCATGTAAAACGTTTATTAAAAGTTTTTGTATTATTTAGTCTGTTAGAATTGGACTTTAGACGTACAACATTAACGTAGCAAGAAGGAAATAATTAAAAAGTACAGTGGAACCAGTAATATTACTGTTTGGAAATGATAACTTTGGAGGGGATGGTGACATTGTGGCGTTTTTTACTGACGGGTGCACCTAGCCTTGTGATTATATTAATGCTGCGCGAGGGTATTTACCAGTATCGTCCGGACATCGTTGACAAAGACAACCGCGTCCGACCAATACGCATCCAAGACCTGCGCCCATCTTACGACTTTGTCATCGTAGGTGGTGGTTCAGCTGGGTGTGTGTTGGCGGCGCGTCTATCTGAGGTGGCTGAATGGCGGGTGCTGCTACTTGAGGCCGGTGGTGACGAGCCGTTGCTAATCGATTTGCCGCAGATGTTCCCTGCATTTCAACGCAGCCCTTGGGATTGGAACTATTGGACGGAGCCGTCGGACCGTTTCTGCCTTGCAATGGACGGTCAGCAGTGCTACTGGCCGCGAGGGCGCCTGCTGGGAGGTTGCAGCAGCATCAACGCAATGATGTATATCCGTGGCAACCGACGTGACTATGATCACTGGGCCGAGTTGGGCAATCCGGGTTGGAACTACGACAATATCTTGCACTACTTCCGCAAAATGGAGGACATGCGTTTACCGGAGCATCAAAGTAGCGAATTCCATGGAGTTGGTGGACCGGTTACAGTAGAACGCTTTCGATTTTCATCGCCATTAAGGGATATTTTTCTTAAAGCCACTCAGGAATTACAACTAGTAAGTGTGAATTCGCCATTTCTTAATTATATTTTACATCAAAAATGTATCGTTTAGAATAAATTGGATGATGACTTCAATGGTGCAAATCAAATCGGATTTGGTGTTGCGCATGCGACACTACGCGATGGGTTACGCTGCAGCGCCAACAAGGCCTACATACGTCCGGTATGGCGCCGCCCAAACCTGGACATCGTTTTAAATGCTTTTGTCGATCGGGTTCACATAAGCCCCAAAACACACCTAGTTGAGAGTGTTAGCTTCGATTTTAATGGTGGTCGATACCAAGTGCGAGCTAGCGGTGAAGTAATTCTCGCCGCCGGTGCCATTGCTAGCCCTCAACTGCTGATGTTGTCTGGTGTTGGACCTGCCAAACATTTGTTAGCCTTTAACATCTCCGTCATTCAACATCTGCCTGGAGTAGGCGGAAACTTGCAAGACCATATCGCCACCACTGGTGCCAATTACATAATCAACAATAAAGTGACCGGTCACAGTCTGTCTTTTATTGTGCCTCAGTGGTTGAATGCGCAGTCGGTGAACACATTTCTGCACAAGGCCGATGGATTCTTCTACGCCATGCCTATGGTTGAGGTGATGGGCTTTATGAGCAGCAAGTATCAAAAGAACCACTCGGACTGGCCGGACTTGCAGATTTTCCTAGGCAGTTTGGGCTACGGCTCAGATGGAGCAATCGTTGGTCGTCGTGGGTCCGGCATTAGTTTCTCCAACTATGCCGATGCCTTCGAGCCGAACATTTTTCGAGACTCCTTTGTCGTAATGCCGCTGCTGATGCGACCCAAAAGCCGCGGCTGGCTGGAACTACAGTCCAGCAAAGCTGCGGACCATCCACGTATCTATCCGAACTATTACGATCATCCATTGGACATGGCAATCATGGTGGAGGGCTTAAAGTTTGCTCATCGCCTGGCTCAGTCCGAGATCATGCTGCATTTGAATGCCACGCTGAACATCTACGAGTGGCGTAATTGCCCGGATGTTGAGTACCTAAGTGATGCATTTTGGGAGTGCATGGCGCGTTTTTATACGCAAACCATTTATCATCCGGTGGGTACTTGCAAAATGGGTCCGCGCGATGACCCCAACGCTGTTGTGGATCCTCGTCTACGCGTTTATGGAGTAGAAGGCCTTCGGGTAGTTGACGCAAGCATAATGCCGACAATCACCACTGGCAACACGAATGCGCCTGTCCTGATGATTGCCGAACGGGCGGCGGATCTCATCAAGCAGGATTGGTTGAGATACGGTACACGAAAAAATTTTTAAATACTACCAAGAAAGAGAATTCTCACATTTAATTATCTATGTATTAACGATATGTTCTATTAAAGTTTAGTAAACTTTTATTCAATAAAAATCCTATTCCCTTTCGGAATAATTTCTACACGACATTTCAAATTTTATATTAGTAATGAAATTAATAATCAATTAGTTAAAATCCATATCAAATAAAAATTAATCAAAGAATTTTTAAGGTATCTTAAGGAATCAAATAAAATTATCTGAAAAATCAACTTAAAAAAATATTATCACGAGATAATAAATCCAAGCTGCGAGTTTCAATATTATATATGTTTATACATGTATGTATTCGATTCAGTGTGCTAGTAAAATTTGTTATGTTGATACTAAGAAATATTACAGTTAGTACACAATACAATTGTTAATATACATATACGTATAATGATATATAATATAAATTATATATTTCATAGATTCTGGCAAAGGTCAATCTATTTTACAGTTTTTATGATAAGTAATATATACAGCTGCGGTAAAAAAAAAACACTTAAGTTAATCATATCGTCAAAGAGGAAAGAAACCAAATTAATGAATATTAAAAATTCTTAAAAACACTAAAAAACATTAATAACGTTATATAAGTTGTAGAAAAAAAAACAAACGACAATTTTTTTCATTAGATTAGGATTTTTTTTCATTTTTTTGTGAAAGCTTACAAAAGAAGGCGGTAATAAAAATAGCACTATTATTCATTGTAGTACTTTAAAACTAAAAAACACTTTAACTACATGGGGTTTATTTTTTTTTTCTTGAATAATTATTATTAGGGATGAAATTAATAGCAACTAATATTTTGTTGTATGTCCTTTATTTGAAATAACAGCCACACAACGTCTTGTCATTGAATTGACTAAATTCTGGCACCTCTCGACTGGAATGTTATTCCAGGAATTCTTAACTGCGGTCCACAAGTCTTCGTTTTTTGTTGGCTTTGCATTTGAAACCGCTTTTTTAATATCACACCAAAGATTCTCAATCGGATTGAGATCCGGTGACTGTGCAGGCCATTCCATCACTTTGATGGAATTATCCTTAAACCAATTTTTTGCCTTCTTGCTCGTGTGCTTAGGGTCATTATCTTGTTGAAACACCCAAGATAATGGCATTTCTTCTTCTGCATACGGTAGCATCACATCCTGCAGTATTTGGACATAAACATTTTGGTCCATGATTGTTTTAATCCAATGTATAGGTCCAACACCAGAATATGAAAAGCATCCCCATACCATTATGCTTGATCCTCCATGCTTAACCGTTTTTGCAGTAAATTTTGGATTATACTCTGCATTAGGCGGTCGTCTAACATAAGAGCGAGATCCTTTGCCACCAAACAACACAATTTTACTCTCATCCGTCCATAAAATGTTTCTCCATTTGTCTGCGGACCAGTTCACATGATCTTTAGCAAACTGTAAGCGTTTGGCTATGTGCTTAGCTGTTAGTAGAGATAAGAGATCGGATAATCTTGGTGGAAACAGTAGGCGTATGTCTTGCAAGATTTTTTCCATTTTAGGAAACATCCCGCCAGAACAAAGAATACTTCTAGCAAATTTCATTCCGATACCTTAATCGGTGAACGTGATTTCAATGGTCAGACAAACACACAGACGGACAGACATGGCTAAATTAACTAATGAGGTAATGCTGCTCACGAATATATACATATATACTTCTCTATATCTATCTCCTTTAGTTTTCTGCGTTACACATTTCGGGACATGTGAATATACCTTTAACCCTTTAAGGGGTAATCGTATAAACACATAAAAGGAGCACATTTGTGATAAGAATTCATACATGGATTATTAAATACCGATAATGATAACATCATTAAGGAACATAAAGATGATATAAATGTATATTCTGCTTTCTCTTCCACACGTACATAAGTTAGAATTGTTTAATTTTCATAAGGCATTATATAACACATTTTATATAATATAAATTAACGAGATGTTTCTCAAGTTGGGTTTAACTTTCTTTTGCAATTTTTTTTTAGTGGAGCAAATGTATTCCTCCATTACTATAAGCTCGATAATAAAGTTAATAATTATGGCTCCAAATATCTTAGCTGCCGATGTAAATTTTATTTATCATACATTTAAAATTATGCAACTTTGTAAAATATCTTCATAATACTGGTTTCAATTTTCTTTTATTGTGACATTTTTCATTATTGTGATAATAATTTGTTATTATTTTTGAAAGTAATCGAAGTTTTGACTTTGATTTACCTTTCATTATTCTTAATTTTGTTTTATTACAATTATCATTGTTGTAATAAATTTTCGTTACTATTGTAGAAAGTGAAGTAAATTTTTACTTTGATTGACTCCTTTTTGGTTGTAATTTTCTTTTGTTATCATATTTCGAATTGATGTGATAAAAATTCGTTATTATTTTTGGAAATAAAATAAGTAGTTTCTTTGAATTCCGTTCATTAGTTTTAATTCTCTTTTATCACAATTTACAATGTTTTATCGCAGTTTGCAATTTTCAATTCCATAAGCATTGTTGTTGCATAAAGAAAATGAATTTATACTTATTTTAGATATTTACAACCTACAAAGAAAAACCCTACATCTTATGCAATAGTAAATTATAAAAGTCTATACATACCGAATGTATATTACATACCGAATGTATATTAAAATCAGCACAACCATTTCGAAGAGGTTCATGCCTTAGATGTAAAGATTTTATAAAACTTATATGAAGCGGCTCATATCGTCTGGTAGTTCGATTTAACCAATACCAATAGCATCTTATAGGGTTTTTGGATGAAAGCTACGGTTAGCATCCCAACTAAACTGCAAACTGTTCTCTATGATACCAAGTCGTCCCAAGAAGTCTTTGATACAGGACAACAGTGCCGACAGTCATCCAGAGTTATTGAATCAAAGCGATTCACGAAGGTTTCGTTTTCGCGGCCCTCAGGCACAATTCTTGCCTACGAGTCATGATAAGATGGGTTCGAATCTCAATACGTCGTTCAATTGTTTCTAATTTTTCTCTCGTAGCTAGTACTGTTTTCTCTCGTTGCTAGTACCACAAAAATTAGTGTATTGATTAACTTACAACATTAATAAATAAAATAAAATAATAATAATACTAATTTCGTTGTTAAGGTTAGTGCGCAATTTCTGTTATTGCATTGTTTTTAGTATTTTTAAAAAATTAAGAAGAAGTATTTCTAAAATGTAATAACATATTTCTTTTTAAATTTCGCATTTAATGTGAAGTCCTGCATGAAACAGCTGCATGTCATGTGGAATATTATCGATTAAGATTTCGGTGACATGTCATCGGATGTGTCCTACACGATAAAACGGACAATCGTATGAAAATGTCATCGAAGACGCCCATATATTTGTCAGCGAGCGGTCAGAGGAGAATCTTATCGAAGCTGCGTTGATGATTCCCCGAGGACAGTTTCTATTGGGATCTTATGATGATATACAAGTGGTAGTAAGTCTACCAATTCGAAACCGTGATTCATAAGACGAAAGTTTGAAGATACATCCCAATGAAAATTAAGTAAATCTATGGAGATGAAGTAAGCTGAAGTAAAGTTATCAACATCGATTGTAAAAAAATTTAGGTTTTAATTGTTATAATTATTAATGCATGAGATAAGGATTTTGAAGTGGTGTTCAGCAGACTTTTTTATAGCGCCGCGTATGCAATTCCCATTTTCCGATCACATATCGAAAAGGTAATGAAACTGCAGTCTTTTACTCCAATATCTAAAACAAAACAATATTGGTTCCATACCATTTTTATATTGACTGTGAATATTGGTTCCATACCATTTTTATAGGTGTTCACATTGAAAGTTTCACATTAAAGAACAGGAACGGTTCCAAATGGCTCCCTGGAGGAACACCAGAGAACTAGAAACTCGTGCGATATGCTTTTCTTAAACATGTCCATTTAAGTGCTATTATTGATGTAAACTAGAGTGAAGAGATTCCCGAAAACGAAATAAATTCATCTTTACTATTGGAAGATTGTAATTTACTAAGTCGATAGTATAGAATCTTTAAAGTTATGAACTTTTTTCGAAACCAATTCAAATAAATTTGTTTTCCTTGAATTATCTTTTCCAAGGATGATCCGTAGATTTTATCAGTAACTATCTATAAACAGCTTAGGCTAAGAACTAACTTTTGACAATACCACGCTAGTTATTGATGTCGCCAGCTTTATGATGACGAACAATAAATAAAAATCCGTAATCTTGCTTATATTGTTAATAGTTGCGGCAAAATTATAATATGGCCATATTGCACTCCGAATGTCTTGGCCTTGTGATTTAAATTTTTGGTATTGGGAAATACAACCCATCTGAGCTCTGTTTGAATAAAGGACTATTATTGGAATATGCACTATTTTGCCAAATGTTCTCCAATAATTCCTACTGATTTAATTCTATTATTACACATGTCGGTCTAATCTAGTTACGAAGCAGGATTGTAATGGTATTTTTTGTTGTCTTGTGATTAGAAATCTGATATTTCAATGAAATTACGATATCTGCTGTCAATTGAAGTGCTTCTTTGTACTGATTTTTCATTGAATCGAAGTTTTTATACATATCGTACTCGCAAGAAGTTTTCAAATAACTTCATCATTAATTTTACTGAAGTCCATTTGTAAAGGAGCGAGTATTGCTCAGTATTTCATATTTTCATATTTTCGTTGCAAAATAAATCCCAAAGTTTTCAACAACGAGAATGATTCATTTTCACCACAAAAAACGTGTCTTCAGATTTTTATTACAATTAGCATACACAATTTTTGCTCGTTCTGGCTGAAATAAGGTAATAAAGCCAAGGTACAGATATCGTCATGCTTTCCAAACTCTGTAGATGTAGTCGAAAGATCACATTGAATTTTATATATTTGAAATAAATAATAAATAAGCACAAAGGAAAAAAAAACATATCTGACACTATCAAAAGTTGCTAGCTTAGAAATTGACCGACTGCTACCAACGAACTAGGCGCCCAAACGTGGCGAGATTATGGACTTTTCCTTGTCCTGTATTTACTTTGTAATTTTGATAACTGGGAAGTGAAGTTGCGTGTAATCGCTGCATATGTGTTTATGTTACAATCACTAATACGACATGGAAGTGTGAGAAATACAACCGGTCAGGCTAATGAGGTTATAATCTCTCACATCGCAAATAATTGCAAAGCTCCAAAAACTACTTGCTGGAACGATGACGAATTTTTGGGAGGAATGTAGTGGTACAAATACACGAATTCAACACTATCATTCACTTCCTAAAGTGAGTCTATTTTTAATTAGAGACACTAATTGCGGCCTGATAGTGTGTTGATGAGCTATATTGTAATTCTATTCAGAAATAGTGTACTATATCTTATTTATCTTATCTTAAAAACGGCAGCCAAATGCATTTATGAATGTAAAGACAACCGGCAACGAGCTGTACTTTGATTGAAACTGAAAAAAAGTTTTAAATAATATGAAGTTTTTGTTCTAAGAATTGGAAGTTTATTTAAGAAAATTGATGCAAATGGATGCAATTCTGTCTTCTGCGATGTTTTTGTGCATTTCTGTCAATATAAAATATTTATTATAAAATATTGAACAATCTAATAATAATATTTAAATAAATATATTACTAATAATATGTTATCAGTTTTTGTTATTATAAAATTTGAAATTCTTGTCATAATAACTCGTTATTATTTTTGGAAGGAGAGTAGGTTTTTAGTTTTACTAATTTTAATTTTCTCTTGTTATCACATTTCGCATTACGAAACATACGAATTTGTTTGCAAGTACGCTTTTCATAGTTTGGAAAGTTCACTAAGGATTTTTTCATGCAATGATTTTAGTTTACTTTATTCCAACATTTTTAATAATTGTTACAATACCAATAACAAATCAATTGAATCCAGTTATTAAATTTTAACATTATACATAATTGTTAATACATATATACAATATACATAAAGTAGGCTAATGACACTCGCGTAGTATTTTCACCGATTGGAATGCAAATAATATCGCATTTAGTCTATGTATGTCGATACCATTTTTGGCCCACGCGGTTTTCTTTGCCACTCTCTCTTTATAAAGTCCGCCGCCTTCTCAGCAATCATGATCGTTGGTGCATTCGTATTACCACTGGGTACATCTGGCATGATGCTAGCATCCGCCACACGCATATTGCTCACTCCCCGCAGCCTGAGCTGATGATCCACACATGCACTGCTATCGGCCACAGAACCCATCTTGACCGTGCCCGTTGGATGATACAGCGTGGTGCTAAAATACTTAATGTAGCAGCGCCAGTACTGATCAGTCTTGAATGCGTACCTATCGCACTCTTCGATAGGTATTTGTTGCAGCTGTGCTTCCTTAGCAATGAAAGCTTGCGTTCGTTCCAACTTCATTAAGTAGCGTATACCACGAAGTGCCGTCTCTACATCTTCTAGTTCCTCCAAGTAGTTGGGGAATATTCTTGGCGGGTCCTTGTAGTCGGTGGTGCGGAGCCTAATTTTACCCGATGATTTCGGATGTGCGATCGACACAAATACAATGAGGAGATGGCCGGTATCAACAATCTGGCGAAGACTATCCGCGTATTGATTCTGGAAGGCGACGCCTCTCAAATAGGTATCTAGTGATCCCAAGTCGCCACGTTGTATGTAAAGGTGATGGTTTTCTATATCTGGATAGGGACTACTTGAACCCTCAATTGTGTTCAGGAAGGCTGTTAGGGAAAGTGTGGTACTGCTGTACGGTCCACGCCTATGCAGGAGGTACTCGGAAATGTTGTCCAAAATGTTCATTTTGGAAATGGGCAGCGACTCATTTTCTTCCAACTTAAAAAATACCTGAATAATAAGATGGTCTTGAAGATTATCACCGACAGGGAGATCATGAATTACAGGGAGCTGCAACTCCTTTAGGTGTTGTTTGTGGCCAATGCCGGAAAGCATGAGAAGCTTGGCCGAGTCAATGGTCCCTGCTGACAATACCAGCTCTTTTTTTATGCTTACTTTGAGCTCTTTCTTATTCTTAAGCACAAAACTCACCGACTCCACGCGTTGGCCTGACGGATCGAAATTGAGACGCTTCACATGGGCGTTCTTAATTACTGCCAGGTTAGGTCGACCACTCACTTCAGCTAAATACCCTTTCCCTGTGCTCACACGTCGGCCATTTTCTATGAAACCGGGTACAATTGTGTAACCTATTTGGCTACCTTCCTCGAAACGATCCACCAACGGAATTCCCAACTCCTGAGCGCCTGCATAAACCATTTCGATGAATTCTTCATAAACTCTTTCAAATTCATTTAATACTAAGAAGCCGTGTGGCTCAGATGCATCGACTACGGGACGCAACGACTTCTCAAAAAAGGGCAGCACATCATCCCAACCCCATCCAGGATTTCCCTTCTTTAGCCATCCATCATAGTCATGCCGATTGCCACGCACATATAGCATTGCATTAATAGCACCAGAGCCTCCAATCATTTTCCCGCGCGGCCAATAGGCGCTGCCATTTCGTTGTACTAGACTAGATCTGCCAGTTGGTTCGGTCCAGTAATTCCACGTGTAGTTGGAGTGCTGTAAAGCAAATAGTAAGGTGGGCACCTCAGACTCTGGCGGTGGATCTCCGCCTGCTTCTAATACCAACACCTTCCAGTTTGGATTCTCACTCAAGCGACTGGCAACCACGGAGCCAGCTGAGCCAGCACCAACCACCACAAAATCGAAATCATTCAAGCCACCTGGTTGCAAAGCAGATTCGGCATAGTCACGAGGCCAGTCGCCAGGTTGAGTAATGGAGCATTGAGCGACCAGCAACGCGTGTACTAAAGCGTTCACCAAGGAGTTGACCGTACCAATGCTGTTAGACTGACACTGATCAGTAAAGTGATCCGAATTCGATATTAACGACATGATCAAAAGGTGAATTGAAACTAAAAACTTTGTTTACTTTACTTAACTTGTTACCTCTGTGGCTTACATCATTTTCTTATCACAGCGAATGTTACTCTGTAATAAGTGTATGAAATGTTCCACTTTGCAATAATTTAAAAACTTTTAAGTTCATATTTCCATTTACACAAGACAAAATAAAGTTTTTAGTGTATACAGTTAATATTGCAAGAAGAAGGGGGTTTTTAGGTATGACGAGAGGAAGACGTCTGATGACAACAGGGTCAAAGGGTGGGAAAGGAAAGCATATGAAATATACTGTGTCTAAAGTAAAATCAATGAAGCGTTTGGCGAGAAATGAGCAGGCCTTAAATCAAGTTTTAAGTCAATTTATTTCTAATGGAGGCGCATTTCGCAGCCAACTTCAAATTATATAACTTCAACTAAAATTAATTATTCCAAGTTATTCACATTTAAAGCACAACAATTTACAAAAGGTCACATAAAAGCTGAAGTTAGAGAAATATGGATTTTGCAAGTGGATTAGTTTACACACATTTGCCTGTTTTTCGAGAAATATTTAACTTACATTTTTATACTCTACATCCGAAGGAATGAGGTTATATTCACTTTTTGCTTCCGTTTGTAACGCATTAAAGGAGGCGTGGCAGGTATGGAAAAGTATATATATTCTTGATCAGTGTCATCTCCTGAGTCGATTTAGCCATGTCCGTCCGTCTGTCTATCTGTTTGTATATCTGTCTGTGGAAATCAAGATTACAGGAGGACGAATGAAGCTGTCGCGATAAAATTTTTCACGTAAATTCTGGGTCGTCCTAAACTGTTTGGTATTGAAAATGGGATAAATCAGGGCAGCGCCAAGCCTTCTTTTTTAAGAAATATTAATTTTTTTAACAAGTCAATGTCTCAACTGGTACACTGAGTTTTGAGCTGGAATTTCGTTCCCGAATGCAAATTTTCAGGTAGAAAAAAATTGTTGAAAAAAAAATGGGGGTGCCCGACCATTGACATAAACCACAATTACAGAAGAACAAATGGAATAATTGTCTTGCAATTTGATACGAATACTATCTTCCATCATATATTCATTTGTATTGAAAATGGAGAAAATCGGAGCAATGCTACGCCTACTTTTTATAACAAAGAAGTAGTAAGTGTAAGCTTAATTTTAAGTTGAAATTGTAGTGTCGGATCATCGCATCACGTTAAAAATAATTCACCACAACGGGCGTGGTCCGCCCTTTTTTATATAAACGGCAATTACAAAAGAAGGAATTGTAGTATATTCTTGAAATTTTGCATGAATATTCCACGCCAGTAGAAGTTGTATGGTAGCGAAAATGAGGAAAATGGACCTGAGTGACACGCCTACTTTTTATAATAAACATGACTTTAATTGATAATAAAGTTTGGGAAGGAGATCATTCGTCGGGTGTAGGGTATATAAGTTTCTGCCTTACTAGTTATAATTGACCACTTCAACTTGTGTTACTTTAAGTGAAGTTTCACCAATAAATGAATTATTAATTACAATCGGAAATCTGTTTATTTTTCCTTAATTTTATATGCTAAAAATTGTTTAGCGTAAAGTTTTGTTCATTGCATGGCAGTTTTATAACTGAAGGGAACTGACTATTACGTGTACTCACCCAATTCTTTTGTTGAAAATACGAAGAATCGTATGCTCAGTCGGCTGCAGAATGCTGATCAACCAAACTACAGATGTAATCCGAACATTTTGGCATGGAAGGGACGTCTGGACTGATTACTAGCGAAGCACACCAAAGGGTATTGGCTGATAGAAAGATTTGCAACGAGGATTACAAAATATTGGATCAACGTGCAAAAGGGACACTGGGAGACCAAATGATGTGTGGTCTTCCTAACTGGAGTGGATGAGGCAATATCGGTTTAAAAAAGTATATCGCTGTACTATATTCGTCCACAAAAAGCATGAATAAGTGGTAAAATACGCGGAATCGGATGTTAACTGCAACTGCAAGATTTAATTAGGTTGTTGTTGTTGTGCTCGAAGATGTTTTAGCGTGATTGCTGGTGCTCTGACCCAAATCATTTATAGAATTTACATACTTGCCAAGGGATATATTTACTATTAAGTGGGTTAATGGAGCAATGCACAGATTTTTAATGTAACCGTTTTTACAAGTTACCTTGCAAGAGAAATAGTATAAACAGTAATTAATTCGTTAAATAAAGTTAATATCAATTCCGAAATTAAAATAGAGCCAGTATCTGATATTATTCTTCGGCTCTTCATAGAACTTAGTATATGTCGGCTTTTTGCAAAAGTCAGAAAAACAAAGTTGTGCGACCAAAAGATGGCGTATGTGAATAATCGGCTGAAGAGATCAGTAAGTACTTCAATTTTGTTCACCAGTCTTGCTAGGACCAATTTCCTTTTCCTTAGTATACTGAAGCGACGCAAATGGCATCAAGTCCGGTATCTTCAATAACTCAAAAGCGGAGACATGTAATTGAAAGTTAAAGTTTTGTATTTGAGACTCTTATAAGATCTAATTGTGCACTTCCCTTTTTGTATGCAATTGGTTGGGTGCAAAAAGAAAACTTCTCTTACAGGATTTCCAAAAACTTCATGCGTAACTCAAAACCAAACACCGCTAAAAAGTAGATATTTTTTCTCTCAAAGGATTCTATTCATAATTAAGTAGAACTTTTCACTTCCTTGTTTAATTGAAATTATTTCACATACAAGGAATTTTTTTTTTTAAATTCTCCTATGATTATTAGAACAAATTTTAAGTTCTTACTAAGATGTAGAAGCTTGGAAACTATCAGTCTTTCATTATTTGCAATCATTTAGAGTTTCTTTAGTTGATAGGATCATTTAGAGAATCTTTAGTTTATTATTCGTATTCGTCTTATATTTTAAATATAAAATATAATAATATTGTATAATATAAGGAAAAAATCCATATATTGTAAAGACAAACAGCGATCAATTTTTGGGTGTAGTAAAATCAAACAAGCTAAACTTTAATAAATTTAGTAAACCTTTTAATAACTTGAAAAATAATTTTTAAAAATTAAGCGCAAAGTGAAAAATTACAAAGTGGAAATTAGAATCAGAACGCAGATAGTGAATGTAGTTTATTAGCTTACTTCTGACAAGGAATTTTTACAAAAATGAATCAGTTTTTGCCGACAGAAGTTTTGATTGTATATGTAATTTGTCTTTCTTTCTAATTTTTGAATAATTTTACAAGTGATAATTTTGTAACAACAATAGAATGCTAAAGTGTGACGCCGTTCTGTCCAAATACATCAACTTGTTGCGAAAAACGTACTCGCTGCAGAATTTGGAAGAAGGATTCAGAGTCAGGAGGACGTGTTAATATATCACAGCATAAAATTTTACTGTAATGTTTACTTTTTTGCTTACAAAATGTATACTAATATGCGGTATCGGCCATATTGGACTGCTACCGTGACGTAGATGTGCAGAACGAAGCAATTTTTGCGAGCTGATCTGCGCAATCTTGTTTTCTATCATTCTTGGGTTTGATGCCTACGGACGTAATTTTGAAAAATGCACTCAGTGTATACATATTAAGGTGCTCAAAAAATGAGTGACCGAATGGTTGCTTTTGGACATCGCTGATGTCGAGCCTTGCCTACCTCCAACTTAAGCTGCTCCTAAGAGAATCGTACTACTGACGAAGTAATCACGATTTGTATGCTTGAAGTAAATTTAATTCTCCAACATATAAAGCGATAAGGAAGTGCAGCTGAACTGAACTTTCACATAAAGCTTAAATCCGATCACATAAAGTTTAAACCCGAAGCAAAGATTTATTTTATTTATTTAAACTACTGATGACGTTGTCATATACAAAATATTATCGAAATTTATTATGTTTTTATATAATAAATTTATCGAAAATAACGGATTAAAAAAGGCCCAATTCCATTTTTGTTAAAATTCTTAAGCATTTAGAAAGAATGGTCTAAGGATTCGAACGCCAATCTAAATTTTGATAAATGTATATTATTTTTTTTCATGTTTGTAAAGAAGCAGTTGTACTGGCACCCAAAATATGTGCAGTAATGTAAGTATTGAATCTGTACAAACTCTAAGAATAGTAGGCGTAATTTTACATAAAAGAATTACTTTTTAGCCGCATTGTTTACATATTAAGAAAAGTCTAGCTCAATATAATTAAATACCTCTCTTTAGAGTATTGCTTAACTAACATAAATACTTTGGTTAGTGTATCGAAGGCATTGGTAGCCTCCAGGATTGATTACGGATCTCCAATATACGGGAGTTGTTCGAAAAGCACCCTAAAAATCATCGAACCGGCCTATCATCGAGCTTTCCGCAAAAGTATGTAAATGCATGAGACTGCCGAATGACATTAGTTGCAATTTCCCACCAAAAACTTTCATCGCCAAACTGCTTGTAATACGGATATTGAGTCATCTTGTATCATGAATATTTTTGAATATAAAAATACCAACACAAGTCCTGCATTCTACAAATCGCAGTGATTTAAAATCCGTACAAAAACCAGGGATGGAATTGCATATAAACCGATGGTTCTAAAAATACAAACTACACAAGTTTCTCGGTTGTTCGAGAAAGCGGATCCACCATTTATGCAGGACTCCTGGAAAATTTCTGCTCTGTGTACATAGCAGAAGCGGTGGCTGTCGTAATGACATCCGAGTTTGCTTCAAAAAAGAAAGCAAAATTTATAATCTGTCTCTAACGAAAGCAATCAGCCCACAATAAAAAAACATAATCGGCCCACAAAATTCATCATTTATTTCTTTTTATGACCTTGCACAAGACGGATTTCGTGAATACGATCCCCGGTCTTCTGTTCTTACAAAAATTTTCAGAAAATTTATTATTTTAATGGTTTTTTTCGCTTTCAATATTTTTCATTTAAAATATTTAAAAACTTTTTGTACTCCAGTAATACTCATAGTGCAGGTCTATAAAATTTGCCAATGCTTTTAAAATTTTTTACTATACTTCCCAGCTTTCTATTATTTTCATTTTTATTATTTGGATTATTTCCTTTTTTCTGGGAATAATGAAGAATATATTCTGCTGTCTACTTTACTAGCATTTTTAATTTCCATAACAGTTTGGCAATATGTATCACAAAACATTGCATTAAAGTTTTCAATAAAGTTTTCAGTAATTAAAAATGCAACCTTTTTTAAAACTACTTCAAAACAGAATTTATACAGTATACAAACTATTTATTTATTTATGTTGAGTTGATATTCAATTTCTCATAAAAAACTAAAAAACAAAAAAATTGTGTCAGGTTTACTGTCACGTCTCGTTTGAGAATACTTTTTGGGATTCTTATGCCTGTATTATATATTGATATAGTTTGATGCACTCAACCTAGTTTACATTATTTAATTTCTTCCAGAACTCATAATTGCTGCAATAAATCACCACTAATAACCCACTTAAATCCCATTATTACATTTCAAGATTAATCATTATCGTTATCTGCACAAAAGTAGGCTAATGACATTCACACACACACACACATTAGAGCGGAATTATTATCGCATTCAGCTTATCTCAATTCAATTTTCTCACGTTGCGCACGTCGCTGCGTTTGCCAATCTCTCTTTATAAAGTCCGCCGCCTTCTCAGCAATCATGATCGTTGGTGCATTCGTATTACCACTGGGTACATCTGGCATGATGCTAGCATCCGCCACACGCATATTGCTCACTCCCCGCAGTCTGAGCTGATGATCCACACATGCACTGCTATCGGCCACAAAACCCATCTTGACCGTGCCCGTTGGATGATACAGCGTGGTGCTAAAATACTTAATGTAGCAGCGCCAGTACTGATCAGTCTTGAATGCGTACCTATCGCACTCTTCGATAGGTATTTGTTGCAGCTGTGCTTCCTTAGCAATGAAAGCTTGCGTTCGTTCCAACTTCATTAAGTATCGTATACCACGAAGTGCCGTCTCTACGTCTTCTAGTTCCTCCAAGTAGTTGGGGAATATTCTTGGCGGGTCCTTGTAGTCGGTGGTGCGGAGCCTAACTTTACCCGATGATTTCGGATGTGCGATCGACACAAATACAATGAGGAGATGGCCGGTATCAACAATCTGGCGAAGACTATGCGCGTATTGATCCTGGAAGGCGACGCCTTTCAAATAGGTATCTAGCGATCCCAAGTCGCCACGCTGTATGTACACGTGATGGTTCTCAACGTCTGGATAGGGTCTACTTGAACCCTCAATTGTGTTGAGAAAAGCAGTTAGGGCAAGTGTGCCGATACTGCTGTACGGTCCACGCCTATGCAGGAGATAATCGTAAATGTTATCTAAAATTTGTGCTTTGGAAATAGGTTGCGCCTTGTTTTCCTCCAACTTGAAAAATATCTGGATGACGAGATGATCTTGAAGATTATTACCAACAGGGAGATCGTGAATTACAGGGAGCTGCAACTCCTTTAGGTGTTGTTTGTGGCCAATGCCGGAAAGCATGAGAAGCTTGGCCGAGTCAATGGTCCCTGCTGACAATACCAGCTCTTTTTTTATGCTCACTTTGAGCTCTTTCTTGTTGTTAAGCACAAAACTCACCGACTCCACGCGTTGTCCTGACGGATCGAAATTGAGACGCTTCGCATGGGCGTTCTTAATCACTGCGAGGTTAGGTCTACCAGCATGTTTAGCTAAATAGCCTTTGCCAGTGCTCATGCGTTGTCCATTTTGTAAGGAACCGGAAACAATGGAGTAACCTATTTGACTACCTTCTTCGAAACGATCCACCAACGGAATTCCCAACTCCTGAGCGCCTGCAAAAACCATTTCGATGAGCTCTTCATAAACTCTTTCAAATTCGTTCAATACTAAGAAGCCGTGTGGCTCAGCTGCATCGACTACGGGACGCAAGGACTTCTCAAAAAAGGGCAGCACATCATCCCAACCCCATCCAGGATTTCCCTTCTTTAGCCATCCATCATAATCATGCCGATTGCCACGCACATATAGCATTGCATTGATAGCACCTGAGCCTCCAATCATTTTCCCGCGCGGCCAATAGGCGCTGCCATTTCGTTGTACTAGACTAGATCTGCCAGTTGGTTCGGTCCAGTAATTCCACGTGTAGTTGGAGTGCTGCAAAGCAAATAGTAAGGTGGGCACCTCAGACTCTGGCGGTGGATCTCCACCTGCTTCTAATACCAACACCTTCCAGTTTGGATTCTCACTCAAGCGACTGGCAACCACGGAGCCAGCTGAGCCAGCACCAACCACCACAAAATCGAAATCATTCAAGCCACCTGGTTGCAAAGCAGATTCGGCATAGTCACGAGGCCAATCGCCAGGTTGAGTAATGGAGCATTGAGCGACTAGCAACGCCTGCACTAAAGCGTTCACCAAGGAGTTGACCGTACCAATGCTGTTAGACTGACACTGATCAGTGAAGTGATTCGAATTCGATGTCACCGACATGATCAAAAGATGAAATGAAACTGAAAATGTTGTTTGCTAAGCTTCACTTGTTACCTTCGGCAATCACTTCATGCTCTTATCTGAGGTAATGTTAGCCTGTAGTCAGCCTGTAGTTCGATTTGTGAGTGTTGCACGAGAGGCAAAAAACAGTGAAGCAAATGTTACAAGAACACTTCTCTCGAGAGGTTTTTTATATTTCTGTTAAAACTTTGTTTTTTCTTACGATGATTCAAATTATACTGAATTTAATTAATTTTTTCCATGTATTTTTGATTATAAAGATATAAAGCACTCCACATGTGCAAGCGGAGCACTCCAAGCACTCCACATCTTTTTTCCACTGGGTAACGTCTGTTGCACTTTGCAAAAATTTAAAAACTTTTCTGTTCCTTTTAAAATTTGTAATATATATGTATTAAAATATAATACAATATAATAAAATTATCAGAGAAAATATATAAGATTGTTAGAGGGAGAAATGTGTTGGTATGACAAGGAAATGATGCCAGTCAAAATGATGGACGAAAAAGGGTTATAACTAGAAAAAATTAAGCAAATTAAACGAGCTGATCGGCCAGAAACAGTGATGAAAGCTCAAGGAGAGGGAAGGTAGACAGACAACTCCCGAGAAAAGTAGGAGCGAGGAAATTGGAGGCGGTGAGAGTGATGCTTCGCGGCTTCTGTAAAACTAGACACTAAAACCAAATAGTAAATTAAATTAAAATATGATAGCTGTACTCTAAAAGAAAATAGCGAATTGCATTGTAATACGATAAATGGCTAATTTTTTTCTCTTTCTTACGTTATAGTATATTTATTTCTTAATTAGAATTAGAATTTAGTTATTAATATATAAACATAATCATACAGATAAATTTGTGAGCAAGTAGTATTACTAATCAGAATAGTACTGAGTTGTATCAAGGACTTTGACCTTCCTTTCCTTAGTGTAAGTGATGCAATAAAGCATTTAATTTTATTACAAAATGCAATTTTCCATTAAGGTTTTATTACTTTACGAATTAACTTTTTCTATATGCATACGTACTTATCGTAGCACAGTTTATCCCACAGTTGGTATCTATATTAAGCTTTTAAGTTTAATAAAAATTAAGATTATTAAGAAACTGCAAAAACTAATCATATTGTATATATATCCAAGTGTATTTCTGAAAAGAACGTACCATTGTTAGAAAACCTGCCACATTGCCTTAATAATTTAAAAGTAACAACCTGTTATTCCAAAACTTTACTACTCGATTGAATATCTCCATTTTTGAGCCGTTTATTAAGGTCACAGCCAGCGACTGGTCCAAACATTGAGCACTTTTTTAAACACTTTTCAAGTGATGAAAGAACCTATCAATCAAATCTTAATTTTAGTCATGAGCTCAGAGTGTTAACCGTTATTGGATCGTTATCGGATATTAGGAAGAAGGAAAAGGGTATTAAGCAGTGTTGGACAAATAATTCTTTCGCGTTGAGTTAGAGTGAGCGACTCTTTTGAGGAAATGTGTTGCATCATTAGAAGATAAGTTCCTATTAAAGAACTTGCTACAAGAAATGAATTGCGTTATTGTACAAGAATTAATTAGAGTAAGAATTGATGTGCATTGAAGTGAAGTTCGAGGTGATGAAAAAATAAATAGCAATAAATTGTTACTAAAATTATGCCAACAAATAAATAACTTGCATTTAAACTATACGTTTTTCTTTTTTATTATTCAAACACATACTGAAAAGAACAGAAAATAACATGATCATTAATTGGCTTTCATTTCATTCATATTAAATATTGTAATATTCACAAAGAAAAATGAAAAATTATTCAATTTTAAACTATGTCTCTTGCGACCGAGATAATTATTTTTATTTTCTCAAGTCGATGTCGTTCCAATCGTCTTTAATCAAGTCAGCCGCCTTCTCCGCAATCATGATTGTCGGCCCATTGGTGTTGCAAAAAGACACATTTGGCATTATGCTGGCATCAACCACGCGCATGTTTTTCACTCCGATCAGCTTTAGACGTGGATCGACAACAGCCGATCGGTCTGCTGGAGGACCCATCTTAACGGTTCCTGTGTGGTGATACAAGGTAACTGTAATGTATTTGACGTAGCAGCGCCAATACCGATCACTCTTGAACACATGCTGATCGCATTCCTCAATCGGTATCTGGTGAAGCTGAGCTTCCCTGGCGACGTAGGCTCTAGTTTGAGTCAGATTCATTACATATCGTATTCCACGGAGCACCGTCTCGATATCTTCTGCTTCTTGTAAATAGTTGGCGAAGATTTTCGGCGGATCCTTGTAATCATTGCTGCGAAGTCGTACTTGGCCCGCTGATTTCGGATGCGACAAAGCCGTGTATACGATGAGCAGATCAGCGGAGTTAACGACCTTTAGAATATTCTGAATATATTCATCGCGTAGGCCAAAGCCTTTAAGCAATGCGATAATAGTGCCGGAATCACCGCGTCGCACGTAGACGTGCATTAGCTGAACGTCAGGATAGGGACTGGCAGAACCTTCAACAGAATTAATAAATCCCATCAAGGAAAGCGTCCCATGACTCGTTAACGGACCACTTCTATGCATTAAGTAGTTATATAAACTGTCCAGACCCGCTTGATTTATGTCTACTATGGAAGTCTCCTTAAGTTTGATAAATATCGGAACCACGAGATGATCCTGTAGATTGTTGCCCACAGGAAGGTCGTGTACCACCTTCATTTTCATATCATTTAAATGTTGTTTGGGACCTACACCTGAGAGCATGAGCAGCTTGGGTGAATCGATAGCGCCAGCAGATAGGACGAACTCCTTCTTGGCTCTCACTTGCAAGGTGCTTTTGCCGCGTAGAACGAAACTGACAGATTCCACGCGGTCACCCGATGCACTGAAATTAATTCGCTTAACCTGAGCATTCTTGATCACTTGCAGATTCGGCCGATCGGAGACTCTGGCCAAATAGCTTTTTCCGGTACTTGCGCGTTCCCCGTTCTGTATCGTTCCTGGTACATAGCTATAGCCAATTTCCGTGCCTTCTGCAAACTGCGCTACGCGTGGTATGCCCATCTCTTCTGCACCTGCGTATATCATGTCTTCTACTTCTACTTCGAAGCGAGAGAACTGATTAATCATGGCGTAACCTTGCGGCATTGATGCATTGCCCGTTCGACGCACTGATTTTTCGTAGTAGGGCAGCACATCATCGTATCCCCAACCAACATTTCCCTGGCGTAGCCATCCGTCGTAATCTTGCCGATTACCACGTACGTAAACCAATCCGTTGACGGCGCCACTGCCGCCGAGCATTTTGCCGCGCGGCCAGTAGCAGCTCTGATTCAGTAGCGCCATATTGGTTCTTCCCGTTGGCTCAGTCCAGTAGTTCCACATGAATTTCGAATGCTGCAAGCCGAACATTAAAGCGGGTACTTCCGACTCCTGCGGCGGGTCACCGCCTGCTTCTACAACCAACACTTTCCAGTTCGGATTCTCACTCAAGCGGCTCGCAACCACCGAACCGGCTGATCCGGCGCCAATCACCACAAAGTCGAAGTCACTTAGGCCAGCAGGATATAGAGCTTGGTTGGCATAGTAAGGCGGCCAGTATTCGGGACTTGAAATGGCGCACTGGGCGACAAAGATGGCCTGCACCAGCGACGAAACCATGGCACCGACATGACCAGTGCTCACGGCAGGACATTGAGCAGCAACGGAAAATGAAACAGACATCTTATGCAGTTGATTTGATTCTGCAGTTAATCAGAAAAATTTTCGCTTTTTGCTTGGCGATCAGTATTTTTTGAGACTAAGAATTCTAGCGAATTTTTTTGTTCTGAATTCAGAAGTAAATGGCCCTCATTAAGTTGTTTGCTTTCTTTAAAAAAAACGCAGTTTGAGTAGATGTTTTTTGCAAAGTAAATTGAGAAAAATTAAATAACCATACGAAAACCTTATTTGTTCAATAATTCTTTAAAGAAACTCTTTGTGTTACATTTAAATGCCGTTTGTAATATTTCTGCTCTACTAATTCAAAAGCCTTTTTTTCACTTCATTTCATTCTCGTTAAAAGGTTAATAAACCTTTTAAATGCATTTGCATTGTTTTATTTTAAAACAGCTACAACGATTAATCGCACAAAAATTATTTCGCTCCGTTGTTGTAACGAGTTCTTAAAACAATCATAAAAAGAGGAATACACATTGAAAATAACCGCAAAGCTACACTACAATAAAGCAGGAAAGTGTTTTGTACTTCATCGTGCACGTCTGTCGATCCTCATCGCCTGAGACCGCTGTTCATTGTAGCTCTGAGGAACGCTATAGGAGCGGGTAAGTTCGCAGCCACGGACTCTGTTTCCAATGAGCCTTCACTCCTTACTGCGCCGCCATCTGTAATGAGATTATTTAGTTGCGTGCGATAATCAGACGTCCAACTCGACAGTCGCTTCACTGCTTCTGGCGGCTTTCCTTCGCTTTCCTCTGCAACAGTTTGTAAATGTTTGGCCGCTTTTAATCGCTTCAGTTCATCCTCGAACACCTTGAATTCCTTCAAGCTGACAGCGTCATTTGTGCTGTTGGAATTACCTTCAAAATCGTCGTCCAGAAAGTAGTCAGGAGAAGTGTTTGCTATTTGACGTCGCTGCCTAAGCGATTTAAATGTACCAAGCAGCGGCTGGAGAAGCAATTTCATTGGATCTTGAACTGTTAGCTCAACAAACACTGCTTTTCCTTCTTGACTGCCAATGTCCTTCATTGTTGCCACTTGATATTGCAACAGAAAGCCAATAGAAGCCATCAAAACTCTTACAAAAATCGATCTGGTCAACATGGCTGCATTCACGTTCGATGCTTTACTGAGCGACAATTCTTTGTTACTGTTCAGATTTGCTCTGGCTCGAAAAGCTGTCCAATAAAACTGGTCAAACGAGCTGAATGCGCTTTAAGTATAACTTTTTCATGTGTACATACTTTTTCAGTCGATTATAAGTGTGCTGTAAATGCGGCTAATGTTAATTAAAAGAAAGGAAATGGGATTGAATACTACTTGACATAAAAACATTTAACATTCACCATTGCTGACATGGTGAACTGATGTACAGTCTGATAACTTCCTTCTGAAAACTTAAATGCTACAAAATAATTGCATTTATTTATTCATATTTATTTATTTAACTATTTATTAAATTTACAAAAACCAGCACATATAACTTATATGTTGTATTACCTTATATGGTATAAGATCACAGACCTTTTGAAAGTAAGAAAAGAATTATAACATCTTTCAAGCTTTCAATCTTAATTTAGCAAATATCTAGACTACTATTACCTCAACATCTTGAATGAAAGTGTATTGTTCAAGAAATGGATATTGCTGATAATTACAGAATGAGACTTAAAAAAGAGTTTGTACACGTGTACATACATATATTTATAATCCTGAGCAGTTTTACGATTATAAGAAATCTTATTGCGTTATCAAAACAGCTTTGGCCATGCCAATAATATTTCTGGTTATCAAATGTTGCATATTTTTAGGTTTCGATTAAAACTCGATACATGAAGTGTATCTTCGTTTTCTGAACTATATTTTATTTGTATTATCATACATTTATTTATAAAGCTAAATTTACTTCTGTAAATTCTCTTCCCCATATTTAGTGCATAATTAGTTTTAACATTTAGTTCATTATTTATTTAGTATCAAGTTGCTATTGTATTTTTAATTATTAGAAATTATATTAAATAATATATAAACAGAATAAACTTCTCGAAGATTATCAGCAAAGGTGATTATCTGCTTTCATTCAAGTGCTCAACAATAACAAATTAAAAATGAGCCACATTTAATTTATTCTTCACGTTTCTACAGACTTAGAATGCAATTGGATTAAAGTGCAAATATTGTAAAATGCTAATTTTTATTGCTGGCAGCAAAATTACTCTAAAAACTGTTGTTCAAACCTCCTCGTTTACACTGATTCAACTGCGCTCTAGCGAACTGACGTTTTCGAGAGTGCAATTGCAAGCAATGCACAGAAGACAGCGAATAAAAAAGCAACGATAATATATATTACGAATAAATTAGTTCTTATTTGCTTTAATCTCAAGCGACTACCGAAGGCGTGCTGAAGGTTGAGGGGGGACCCGAGTTAGCGTTTGCAGCTGTTGGCGTAACATCGACAGCCATTATTGCGATCATTTGCAAAGTGAGCGTTCGAAACGATGGACTTTCTTAGCAGCGAATGTGCTGCGCGTTCTGCAGGACCGGCGCAAACGTTGCTCACGCTACTTCTTCAGACCTTGATCAGCAACTACTCTCAACTATGCGACCAAAGCAGATGGCCAGAGGATCATGGCTACAAATTACACCAGGAAAAAGGTGCAGGAAGAGCAGAAAAACTCTGGTAGCTGGTCTTTAGAGATCTCACCCGGTCTTTCTTTCACAGATCTGGAGAAATATGATTTCATTGTGGTTGGGGCAGGTTCTGCAGGAGCCGTAGTTGCTGGACGCTTGAGCGAAAATCCAAATTGGAACGTGTTACTGTTGGAAGCCGGCGGTGACCCTCCCATGGAAATTGAAGTAAAAATCATCTACTTTTGAGCAAATAACCTATGCAAATACTACTCTATTTGATTGTTTGTTTTTTATTTTTGCTTGCGCTACGCTGCGATCCCAGTTCGTCGGCTGGCATCTTAGCACTCAGTTCTCCAAGTGGGACTGGCAATATGACACCGAACCGAATGGCAAAGCTTGTATGGCAATGCATAGCCATCGATGCCATTGGCCTCGCGGTAAAATGCTCGGCGGCACCAACGGCATGAATGCCATGATTTATGCACGCGGAACTCGCACCGATTTCGACGACTGGGAGCAACGAGGGAATCCTACTTGGGGTTATGATGATGTGTTGCATTATTTCCGCAAAGCAGAAGATTTGCGCTCGAAGCGTCCTGGGTTCCGGACGGGAGATCATGGCACAGGTGGACCGATGGCAATAAACAATTACTTATCCGATAACGAATTCAGGGAGACTATCCGGCAAGGAATGCAGGAGTTGGGCTACGGCGGCGCGGATGACTTCACCGAGGGCTCATGGATTGGACAGATCGATATCCTGGGTACACAGGACGGCGGCCGACGCATAACCACTGCTCACTCACACTTAAAGCGCGAACGTAAAAATCTGCATGTGATACGCGAAGCGCATGTTAAACGCATCAACTTCGATGCGAGCGGATCGCGAGCTACCGGCATCACGTTTGTGCATCGTGGAGGTACTAAAGAATTCAGTGTTCAAGTGAGCAAAGAAGTCGTGTTGTCTGCAGGAGCCATCGGCACGCCACAGCTCCTAATGTTGTCAGGTAAGGATAAAAAAACTCATTAACTACTGTATTTAAAATATTTCTCCGTCGTAGGTATTGGTCCCAAGCAACATTTACAAGAGCTTGGCATTCCTGTACTCCATGATCTTGCTGTAGGCCAAAATCTGAAGGATCACGCTAGTTTGCCCGTGGTGTTTCAGGTGGACAAATCTAGGGCTCGCAGGCCCACCAATGAGGAACTGGTGGATGCCATGTACAACCTCCTAATGGGACGCTACAGCAAGCTGTTGCATCATGAGGCCACCGCGTTGACTGGTTTCATCAATACTACCTCTCTGAATGGTCCCAATCCCGACATACAGACCACAAATTTCTTTAGCCTAATGCAAAGTCCCGAGTTGCGCGGCTATGTTCAAGCGACTGGCTTCAATGACCGCGTGGCTCAGTCCATTCTGGCGGCCAACGAGTACACGAACACCTACATCACGTATCTGCTGCATCTGAAACCCTTCTCCACGGGCCACATCGAACTACGCAGCGCAAATTTCTTGGAGAAACCCAAAATTCATGCCAACTACATGTCCGACGACCGCGATGTCGAAACTTACATACGAGCTTTAAAAATCTACACTCGTCTGCCGCAAACGAAGGCTTTCGCCGCCCGCGAAGCAGTACTGCACAAAATCGACCTGGAGCCGTGCAATAAGCTGGAGTATCAGACGGATGCTTACTGGCGTTGCTACATTAGCCAGATGACTACAACAGTGTACCATCCTACAGGGACGGCGAAGATGGGGCCCGTCGGTGATCGGACGGCTGTTGTGGACTGGCGACTGCGTGTGCACGGCGTGCGGGGCCTTCGCGTTGTAGATGCCAGCATAATGCCAGATATAGTGGGCTCCAACCCTAACGCGGCAATCATAATGATCGGTGAGAAGGGAGCCGATATGATTAAAACTGACTGGAGAGCGGTGGACGAGTTGAATGCACGCCGGGATGAATTTTGAAAATGGGAGAAATTTTAAAAAATTGTTAAATTCTTTTAATTAAAGTTAAGAAATTACGTTTCAGGCATTTCAAGATTTCGAAACAAATACGCTTTTTAATAGATAAATAAAAGTGTAATCGACACGATAAACGTCGATTGCGTCAATCAATTTTGGATTTGGAATTGCGGATCGCAATCCGTTCAATCAGGAACGATTGAAAAAGTGTCGATTATGACCGACGACGGCATTACCGAAAGTGAGATTTGGTAATAGGCAAAAGTCGTTTATCGATCGTCGATTGACATCCGCAATTTAATTGTGTTTGTGTTTTGTGTGCAAAGGTATAGCGATATCCATATAGCATGAATTTAACTTTACTGTTAATTTATTAACCTGCATCTGGGATACTGTAAACAAGGCCACATACGCATCCCGACTTGAAACTAATCGATCTTCTTTCATTAGAAGAGTGGAGAAAAATTCTGTATTCGGATGCCGTATCGAACTTTTTATATGGACATATGGATTTATTTTGCATTTGATTTCTTCAGAAGAAGTTTTATTCAATATTCTGCAATAAGTTTATGACACCAAACAATTATATTGCAAAAAACCCCATATTATCTAAGTATTTACCAAGCGTAATTCGCTATGTGAATTTTTTTTTGTTTAAGTGATTTTTTAAATGATAATGGTAATGATTTTATTTCGAAAAAATTGTTTTGAATGTTCTTGTTTACTTTCATTGTCGAAAGGCATTTAAGTATTTGATAACAAATATTGATATTCTGCTAAGAGTCTTGTTTGTTCAATTTTGAGCTACAGATGTTCGCTTAGATTGAATTAAATATTGCAACAATTAATAGATTAATGCTTCGAAATACTAAAATTAAGATAATCATTATAATTGTTTTATTTAAAATATTTCTTCAAATTCAAAAAGGAACTAAAAATAAATCCACTCAAGTTCAATGAAAAAATCATCGTTCTTAGTGATTCATATGCATTACCACACACAAATATATGCGTTGGACTTTTAATTGGTAGTTTGAAAAGCACTGTGAAAACGTTGAAAGCTTTTAGCGCCGGAGAAGCTTCACTGTGCATCGAATTTCTAAAACTTTGAGCATTTCTGGAGCTTCACTTTGCTGCGTTATGGGTTTGTTTCAACGGTGTGAAAAAATAAAATAAATTGTGTCGTTAAATACTCAGTTCAGAATTGTACGTGAAAAATGTGCACTGTATTTTAAAGCTTCGACGTAAGTAACAAGACGAACTACAGCGAAATCGTGTATTTAAGTATTTAGTGTTTAAGCCGAAAAAGATGAGTTATTTAGGTTGTTTAGCAATAAACTCTAACTTTCACCAATCAATTAATGCAGATAAAAACGGACAACAGTTTTCGGTTGGCAAATTTTTCGCTTGTCGACATAATAAGCTGAATAATGAGCTGAAAATTGTTGTTGCTGCTTAATGTTGCTTTTAAAACACAGCGAAACTTAAGAAACATTTATGCAAAATATGCATTGATTGGATGAAGTCAAATAAACACATTTATGCAATTCGAAATTTTATAAATTATTAAAAAAAAAAATAAATATTTATAAAAAATGAAAAATAAATCTTTTGAATAGGAAGAAAATAAAAGTTTTGTTCTGAATGAATTATAGTAGTGTTAATAATAATTTTTAGTTTTCCTCTTTTGGAAGAACCTAAAAAACGAAAATATTCAATACAGCTTGAATTTCATCTTTTTCGCAGTTGTTATATATTATTAACAGAAAACCATGAGTATATGGAAAGAGCCGCGTTGCGTTATGTTGGGATATATATTTGCTTACCAAATTATCAGCCATGACTCAACAATCATGAATTTTAACGTGTGATTTACACACAGGTGTGAATATGTGAAACTTATGCAATGTTCGAAGCACTCGAGAAACTCACCTGGAAGTAGAAAAAAAGGGAAATAAATAATTTAATATATGTGGGATAGTACTTAAATCAGGTAGGAAATTACAATTTTATAGGCTAAATTTACTATACATCGAATTTTACACTCCTCTTAAATTGATTCTACTTAAAACATCTTTATATTTCCTTGAGAAGTGGTTCCTTACAACCTTCAAATGTTTTTTGCCAATACCATTAGACCATGGAATACGTTGCCTTCACGTTTTGAAGAAATTACGAGTAGCGGAATTTATCGAAAAACTCTTATTTCTCCTCTCGTCTCTGTAATGCTTGACGGTTTCCAGACTTTCTATCCTCTGTGCTTTCTATTACGCAGCTGTTGTTAAATAGTTTATATCCTTCTATGATTTTCAAGTTACTGTTAACAAAATTTTGTACTGTAATTGTCATTATACAGTAATTGTCAATGTACTTCATAAAATCAAAGAAATAAAAGAAGGAATATTCCTACGTATATGGAAATTTCATGTGAGTTTGCTTGTTTGTCCCTTCTCGATCCTCGAAAAAGAGGTGTCGGTATCTAACTAAACCAAAATCTAATGTCATTTACTAATAGTCCATGATATTTTGTTTGTTTTTATTGCAATATATATAAAAATAAAAACAAAATAACCTCAGAAACTTTTTACCCGACGATGGTAAAACTTAGTGAGATCATAGTTCAACTGCCAAGGAAAGTTTCTGTATCATTATTTTTTTTTAAGAACTCCCTCCCTTTGAAGGTTTGATTCATTTTGCATAATGATAAGTTCCAAAGTGTTTTGAAAGGAAGATGCAGTATATCCTCTCTGGAAGAAGTGCAGGTGGAAGTGGATGTGGAAGGAGCTTGGAAGGGAGTAAAAGTAAGGAAAGAGGAAGGGGCGATGAAGTGCGTTGGAAGGCGAGTGAGTGGTAGAGGGACACAAAGAATATGAAGATAGAAGAGCATAGTTTTACCATCACGAAACATAATAACTGCCGCTTTTGTTCAAAACTATATTTTGGCCGAGATGAAGTGGCACGGGTCAGCTAGGACTTCATAAACTAACTTTTCAGAGATATGAAATCAGCGATAATATTGACATATCCCTGAGCAGACATTTTAGATGTTATTCATAGAAACTAAGTAAATAAATAGGTATTTTCTGAAATCTTTCCTATAAGAGAAAGAAATGAAGTAAAAGTCTGATAAGCAAAAGTTATAAAAAACCGATCCCAAAACATTAAAAACCAATTTAAAACACAATTTCTCTTGTTGCGAATTGAGTATAATAAAAATTTAAACAATAACAAAAACAATTTTAAAAATTTTTCCAGCCGCTTTTAAGTCTGATGACTAACCTTGTTTTTGCAACAATTTAAGGCTAATAAAAAAAATTAAGTAGTTATTAAATCGAAGTCAAATCCAATTTCTATACTTGTTGCTATTTTCGTCTATTTTAATGCACTATTTATTGTACATCTGTTTTATTGTACATACGTATGCGTCTTTTTGATATGTGCATGTTGCGTAACTTCAATTACTTCAGTCATTTCTTCTTAAGTACCACTTCGGTAATTGACGATAATTGTACCAATTGTAATTCAACGCAACTTGTTTCGTTGAGTTGGTTCGATATTTTTATTTGAAAGCCACAAATGTACGAAGATCTTAACATTGGCATGTGTGCTTTTAAAAGAAAATTTAAGTGTCGCCAATTAAAATTTCAGCTAAAATGTTTTTCGGTTTGAAAAGTAAAAAGAGGAAAGCATTGTTATGAAAGAAAATCTCCATTTTCAAGATTTTATTTAATTTTTATCTTAATAATAACATAAAATTTTCATATTAAATAAATTATCATACATAAAATATTTAAAATTAAATACCTTTTTTGTTTTATTTCATTTTTAAACATTATCATTAACTGATTAAATTAATAATGAGAATTTCGATATTAAAAAAATGTTCAATGTCAAATTCTTAACGTGCACTTCTTCTTTAATTTATAATTCGTTGTGGAATAAGAGTTTGAGTGTTATCAATAAAATTACGCAATCTGTTGTAGACACTTCATCAGTCTCGATGAAAACCTTTTTAGGCTTCATATCACTTTCGTGTTATTATCTAATATATTAAACATATCGTGGGATAATTTACAAGCTCGCCTGCAATTAATATTAATAGTTTCCCATTCATTCGCGCTTGGGCAATCTTCCAGCATATTTTTAAATTTAACTGACGATAGCAACACATGTTTTTCCCTTTAATGTTGCGGGCGACGCTGACATTCTCGTATTTTTAACTACTACTTGCGAATGCAAGAGATTCAACAACATTTGTTGAAAAAGTACTTTTATATTATCGGGCAAAATTCTATGATATCTCTACACATATCCAACAATTTAACAGTTGCATAGGGCAAACATCTCATTTATTTAATATTTTACTCGACAAAATGTCGTATTTTAAGTCAAAACCGAATACAGTTCCATTTAACTAAGTCGAATGCGGATCGATTTTAAATTTCGATCGCTCGTGTTATGGAAATCGCATCAACAAATTTAGGTATTTTTTCAGATTTGTTTCAACGAGTTGATTGATGACTTCTCATCAAAGACTCTTTAGGGTTCAAGTTTTATGCTTCAAGTCACAACCTCAATTATATAATAAATGATCGTAAACACACGATCGCTTAATTTACAAAATTGGAATTTGTTTGCTTAACAAAAATCATTTTTTGTTTGTAAAGTTCGTATTAATAATGAATGAGTCGAGATGTGTGGAATTTTTATAACAGGAAGCCAAGCGAAGGGGAGAAGGACGGAGAAAGCGTAGAAGTGATGTCGGTAATTCCTCATAGTTAGCATACAACTTGATTTCAATTTAATCCCAAGTGTGAATTTCTCCAAGGTTTTAAGCAGATCTTTAAGCAATTTATCTTCAGAGTTTGCGATGCAGGTCTTCTGTTGCTCGGCGGGCTACGTGCAAGAAAACACATCAACACAGCAACTGACAACACTATTTTTTATGATCATTTAGCTGCAGTGAATTCTTGTAGCAGATACTTTTTTTACAAGTCCCGTGATAACCAATTTTTTTGTTTTTGATTTCACTCACTGCTCTTTTTCGAACGCTTTCAGCAGTTTTATGAATGGAAATCTCTCTCTCTTTTCGAGTCATATAATTTTGAGTAATTCGAAAAGGTTCACTCGATCCACTTGAAACATGCAAGCAACAAGAATGGTCAACGGCTTGAGAGCGTTTTCACCGGAGCTCATGGAGCACGCTTGCCTATTGAATGGGTTTTCTCTGATAAAATGAAACGAATCTGTTCAGAAACGACACGACTGCTTAACGAAACGGTGCGGATTGAAACATAGCTCAGAAGCAAAGAGAAGATTTCAGTTTAAACAATTTGGTAAAAATTGCAAATAATTTTTTTTTTTTTGTTATATTTTCTTCTGCGTCGTTTCGGAAGTAAGACAACAGAAGTGGAGGCTCCACGCGGTTTAACAATTTCAGACGGAAACCATGGCAATTTATTTTTTAAATTAATTAAGAAATATAGTTAAGGAGTATTGGAAATCATTGTTGCTATTGTTGTTGAAAAATGTGCGTGTGTAATAAAGTAACACGCAGCAGTGAAAAGCAAAAATGGAAAAGAATTCATGCATCCGTTTATTTACTAGTGTAAAATCCGTAGACAGAGTGCGACAGTGAAAAGAAAGCTACCTGTTTACAAAGTGTGGCTCTGTATTGTGTTGGCCCAGAAATTATAATGAGGCAGCTGACAAGTTTTGACTAAAATCCAATGGAAAAGAGAGTTCAAGAGAAATTGCATGCAATTGAAGAAAAATATGAAAAAGTTGACAGAAAAGAAGTGAATTTTAAAGAAAAACATTATAAGTAAAAATCAAAGGAATTATTAAAAAAAATATATTTTTTTTTTGTGGAAATATGGTTGTGGTGCCTGTGTTGAGTGCCGCAGCCGCTTCGTTCGGTGGTCTTTTTTTTAAAGCCAGTGCTGCTTCGAAGGCTGCTACTACCGCCGGCGTCGCGATTGGCGCTTCGAAGCTGGGACTTGCCATTGCAGGCGCCATTAAGATAGCCAGCACTATCATCGGCGTCGGCAAACTGACCATCCTCCCCTTCCTCATAGCCGCCATTGCCTACTACAACTACGATCTCTTCGATCCTGAGAATCGGCCGTTTAATGTAAAAACTATCGACCATGCTTATGACTTCGTCATCGTTGGCGGAGGCTCGGCGGGTACCACACTCGCTTCACGACTCTCCGAAATAGGTCACTGGAAGATTTTGCTGCTCGAAGCCGGTGGACACGAGACGGAAATTTCGGATGTGCCATTGTTATCGCTGTACTTGCACAAAAGCAAAATGGATTGGAAATACAGGTGAGTATTGAGACGAAGCTTCATATCAGACAAGTCGGAACTACTAGAAATTAATATTAAGAAATCCAAATCTTAAAATAAGATAATAAATAATAATAATTTAAATCAAATTTATACGAGGAGTTCAAACATGTTATTTTATATGTTCCGTTTTTTTTTTGTATTCCGAAACTAAACAATTAATAATTTTATATTTTTAAGACTAAAATTTCCAATACGAAGAATATTTATTATTTAAATATTTTTAAATTTCACGGAAAAGTGGTTTATTTTGAAATTAGCGCATTATTAAAACTATTCAAAACTAATAAATTAAGTAAATACTATATTTGCATTTTTTATATTACACACAGTTGTGAAAAAATAAAATACGTACATGCAACCCTTTTCTTTCTTAATGCTTGTTTTTTAGCGTAACAAATATTTTAATATTTCCTTCTATAATAATATTTTTTCTTGTTGATAAACTAAGTTAAAAACGTGTTTTCTTCGCATATTTCGTTTAAGCTTCAAGAGTTAAACGTTTTTTCATGTGAATCTGTTGTTTAATACATTGAGAAAAATTTAAAGATATGTATATATCGAATTGAGTTTAAGTTTCAAAGTATTTAAGCTAAAATCAGGCAGCAACTTAATAATAAACGAACTTATATAATGCAATACATTTAACCTTTTGTTCAAGCGTCGTTTGAGGTCACTTGTCTGTTACTGAGTTTATGCAATTCCTACTTTATTAATATTTAATTTACACTAATTTTTAAAATCCAATTGAGCTTTGTATTTTTTGATACGGAACTTTTTAAAATTATTTGAAGAAGAAATATAACTAACTTGTATATTTAACCACAAAAGCGCTGATGTACTCAACAAATACTATTTATTAAACAAATTTGAATTTATAAATACGTTTGCAGTCACAGAAAGATACCTTTTTTTTTCGTCTGTGATTTAGCCTTAACAACTTCATGTTAATAATTTTTGGCTTCACAACTTCAATTATTTAAAATCTTGCTTTCCCAAGGAGTAATAAATTTTATAGTCATTAGTACTGATGAATGGATACAATCCCTTTCTAATGCTTGCCATTGGGAGATTTACTTCAATCAGCACGGAAAACATATTCTCCAGAAGCAAAATTTTAGTGGTTATAAAACCTTCAGTTCTTTAATTTAAATTTGTTTGCAATCAACTCGTACTTAACTGCAACTCGCTGTTCACTTTAGAAGGTAAATTTACAAAGAATGAGAGACTAATAAAAAGTGTTTGTTGTAATTATGAGATGAGCAATCTTTATAGGATTAGAAAAACAAAGAATAATACTCTGTCTCCACAGCAGAAAATCTACTAGATTGCACATACTGCATTGATTTTCCATACAAATTTCGAAATACTGACTGGGAATGCAACAATTTACTGCATAGATATTCGACAATATTCGAAATTTGTTCTAGAATTTTAGAAAATAAAACGCTGACTTCATTAATTGTTCAAATTATAGACGCTACATTAAAAATGGTTTCCTGAGTCGATTATCGTTCATCTTTTAAAGAAGATTTTTTGGGCTGGAGACATATTATAAAAATACCAAATGATTATAGATATCAAACTCATTTACATGCTTTGCAGCGAAGGTAGGAATTTTTCTAATAAATTATTATTGAGATACGATTAAAAAATAAAATTTCGTTGATCTTTTTTATTGGTTTTTCATTGGCATAGTTTTATTTACTTATTTGTTATTTAAAAAAGATTAGTTTATTATTTTTTTCCATTTGTTATTCGTCATTTGAAATAAGCAAATACTCAACGAGTGTTTTTGTAAACATTTGGGTAAATAAAAGTATACTAAAATTTATATAGCACTCGATGTCATTTGCATTCAATGTCTCGAGAAATTTGTTATTAGAAATTTCCAAATAAAAAAAAAAATAAATTAGAAATAATCCCAATTTATTAAAAAAAGGAATAAACAAAAAAAAAAACATATTTTCTTCTAATTCAACGAATGTTCAGATATATTTTTAAAATCTATAAATTTGTTATTTATTATATGGCAGTTGTAAGATGTTGCAGCAAGTTGCTGCAGAAAACCGAAAACTCAATGTTAATAGTATGACGATTGCAATTGAATTCAATAATAAATTAATTATTGACATTAAAATAAAAATTTTATAACTTTTATAACAAAATCATATGAAATAATACAAAAAAGAACCGCACGTTGTCTGTAAAAAGTGTGTGGCAATCAGAGCAACACCACAATCAGAACTTCGAGCACCACACCATCGATTAAACCACAACCACTTCACTCAGTTTTAAAATTGCATAATAACTTTTTAGTTACTCACTTTAGTCACTAAAACTCTCATTTACAACAACTTGAGCGTGTTTTTATGTGATGCTTCGCTCTTTTCTTCGTTGATTACTTTCGAAAGCATCCACAAAATATAATGGAACTTTGCTCACACTCGGAGCGTGGAAGACTGAGTGACACTCTCATGTCTCAAACACACAAACAAAAGCGTTTGTCTAAAAGCAAAATCGAATCTCAAAAGTATGCGCACTGTAATGCGAATCATAAAGGAAGAATTCAGTTATCCACAAATATTTGATAGATTATGATAAGGAGACAAATGAATTCGAGTTGGATCTATAAATAAATTGATTCATGCTGTTTTTTAAATTATTTGTTTGCAAAAAAATTGAGATTTAACAGCCTCACCTTCACAAAAAGCAAACTCAAGCAATTAAATTTCGAAAATTTAAACTTTTATTTCCTTAAAATTTCATTTTAAAAAAATCTTAATCATCTCTATAAATAAAAAATGTTTGTGCATTTGGTTCGGCTACATAAAGCCTGCAAAGAAGCTGAGGTTGAAGTCGCGTTGTGTTTTATTTGTAACCCTAAAAATTAAATATTCTTGTTTGCCGACGAGTTGTCGTCTTTATATAAAAATGAAACTGGGAATGTATTAGTCTCTGCTCCTTCCAATCGTGCTTGAGGCTTCAGACACTTGATTCACTCATTCCCTTTATTACTCAGTTCACTCTCCTTTCGCTCTCTTTCTTAGATTGAGCCTCTGATCAGTCATCTGTAAATTTACTTTAGTTGCGTGCATGAATTGCAAACAAAATAATTGTTTAAAGCAACAGTTCAGTTAGTTTTTGAAATTCCAAAAAATGATTTTGAAAAACAAACTCGCATCACAGCTCTAAATAAAAATTTAGGAAATGATTTTTCAGGTCAAGTATAAAAGAAAGACTTAACAGCTGAACGACGACACGAAGCCAGTCGTTAGGAAAACATTCCTAAATTCTTCAAATGTTCTCTATATTTTTCGTATTATTTTCTGGAAGACTAAATATAATTACACAAATTACAAATATCATACTCAGCGTGTTGGTTAATTTAATTTAAGATTGAGGCCGATAAATTCCAAAGGATCCTTAAAAACTGATTATAAGAAAAGTATAAGAGTTCCGCATTTACTGTAATAATCAATAAATTGAGTTTTTAATATCAGTTTGTCGATTTCACATTTTATATTCTTCCGTATCTACTTTTTCAGTTTTCGCAGCTACTTCAAAATCACTGTGCAAAGCATTGAAATTAAAGTAATTTATTTCAGTTCACTACGTTTGTTCCCACGTTGTACTTATCAATAGATATTGTCCACTTCTTTCCATTGATATTTCATGGTGAATGTTGTTTTTATTAAACTCTGCGACCGCATTTCTTCTTGTTTTAACGTTTAATCCATTAAAAACGAGGTATTTTTTGTCATTTCTTTTTCTGATCACAACAAGTTTTGTTCGTCATCCTCATTACAAGCAATTATCTTGATGTCGTGAACAAGCTGAGAAGAGAAGATAAAGAGTGAAAGGAAAACGAGATAGAGGAGAGAAAGACTCAAAAACGAAGCAAGTCGTAGAGAGTGAGACAATAACTGAAACTAATTTTAAGCTTCTTTTCATTTTTGACCGGCTAACCTACTTTCTGAACCGGTTGCTGGAAATGTTGCTGTTTTTGTTGTTGTCATTATTGTGGAAACATTTTTCAGATATTTCCCCAGAATTATTTAATTTAATTAACATAAAAAGACAAAAAAAACAACGATATTACGTGATCGCCTGCTTAGCAACTTAATTTGGTAACTTTAACACTGAATAATATTTTCTGATTGATATACTTGATGAAGATGTTTATGTGAAAGGGACGTAACTTATAAATATCGTAACAAATTAATTCTATTTGTAGTAGGTTAGTTTAAATCTTACTCGTATTGTTTTTAAATTAATTTCCGAGGAAGGAAATACTAGTAATTAATTTATAGTTTATCGTAATTTAACTCAGTTTAACTTTCATTTATGTCATTGACTACTTTTGCTGCAATTAATAAGTTTTCACCTTACGTCATACATAGTTACTATAATGTATTTTTAAATATAACACATTTACACACAATAAAGTGCTCATTAATAATGAAAAACAATCCTGTAATACAAAACGTTTTTAATTAGTTTATTAAACAGCAAAAAAACCGAAAGGAAATTATAGTTTACTTTGTTCATACTTTTTATAATTCAAATACGTGTTCTGTTTTTATTTTCCTAGCCAATTGTCAGGTCGCTAGATTAATAGCAATTTCCCGGACATTCAATACAAAATCACTCAATTTCATTGCTAATTTGGCTGAAATTAAGGTTAAGTCATCACCTCGTTTTATTTAATGTGGTTTTGTATGGCGAAATTGTGTATTTTAATCATAAATAAACGTAGTCTAGTATGGGTCTAGTGAAAACATAGTAACATATCTTCAAACAAGCTTTGATAATCAGCTATAATTAAAGGCATTCACAAATGAAACAACATTTCAAGGTGACGAAATAAAGAGATAACCTAACAAAAGTTTCTTATTTTGACAAGTCTTTGTTACCTGTTTTGACAGCTCTAAAGGTTGCCTTCGAACTTTTCTCTCTTCCTATTGTGTACTTACTTTAGGTACGTTTGCGCTATTGTACATTATCGACGGATTTTCAAAGCAAAAGAAAAAAAATAACAGAAAGGAAAGCAGCTGTCAGTAAATGCCGCTGAAGATATGGGAAGTTGCTTCTGGGCGCCTTCCACGCTTTGTGCGTACTTTTAGTCGTTGTCGGCCATCCATCACATTATCCATTACATATCCATCGATCTATCTGTAAACATCTATTTCAAGCTCTGTCTACACGTCTGTATAAAAGCCGGTATGTTTGAAAGTCATTTATTTCCCGCCTTAATCACGCATTAAGCTATCGCTATCGTTACATATTAATTACCATTCGACAGTCGTGAGATTTTTAATGAAAATTAATTTTCATGCGTTGGTTTAATTAGTTAATTGAAAAATTTTTTTTATAGTGATGGAAAGAGAAGAAAAAATAAAGCTAAAGCATTTTAAAAAACTCACTTAGTTAATTCATTCATTAAGAAAACCTGCGTTTGTCGCGTAAATAATTAAAAGAAACGTTCTTGATGATTCAAACCAAACAATTTTTGTCCTTTCTAGTCTCTTCATAGTCTGCGATTTATTAAAAACTCGATGGATTCACGTTCAAAAGTGTTTGGCTCATTGAACAAAAATCATCGAGTTTGTGTCTTAAGTCTTTGGTTTTCTTAGCAAGAATTGACAAATTGATTCCGAATATAAATGAATTTTCTTTAAACAATATTTTTTACACAAAAACAAAAAACAAATATAAAAAAGTTGCGCCACTAACAAAAAATTCTTATTGTTGTTTTTATTGACCCAAAATTAAATATTTCTTGACAACTGAACTTTTAGCCATAAATTGTATTTATTTAATAAGAATTTTGCTGACAGCTTTATGCTTTTTTACTCGTCTTGCTCACTTTCAAAATAGGCAAGACGAAGAAAATATATGCCCAAAGATAACCTTTTTGATTACTACGATGTAAAACGAAAACGACTACAATTTTAGCTGCTGATTTTTTCGCACATTGGAACAAAATGTTAAACTTTAACAAAGAGTTAAATTAGCACAATAGCGGTAATGACGATTTAAATTACCTCTTTAACAACGAATAGCGAACCAAAAAGAGAATTAATTCTGCATAAAAACTATTAAATATAAATTAAATCGAAACGAAGCACAGAAACAGAGAGAAAATGAAACAAATCAAAAGAGTAACGAGGTGAAGTAACGAAAATTGTTACAAAAGTATTGTTCCTGTTATTCGGCGCGTGACTTTGTCTCATGTTGGTTGCTGTTGGTTCTCCTCGCTCGCTAACTTCAAAATGAAAAAACTAACTCAATACTCACGCTACTTACAAATGTTTTGAAATGAACGTAGCAACTGCTTTTATATAAAATTGGGTTGCCATTAGACTTGAAAATAACACTCTACCAAAATACGAATAAAGAACTTATACGAACAAATAATCTACACAATATGCAAGCAATAACAAAAATTAGTTTAATGATTATGATAAACGTCAATAAATTAAAGCCAACGGAAACATAGAACAGGCAAACTTAACGGTTTTTAACAATATTTAAAGCCGATGGCAACACAGCCGATGCATTCGGCTTGCTTTTCATCGCTGTAACAGCAGCAAAAACATAATTCGTTTCAAGTTCATTTCAAATTGAGTTCACAGTTCAATGACAAAGGATTTTCGATTACTTTCGTTGTTGGCTTTATTTTTTAGCTGACTCCGTTGCCGCAATCGATGCGTAGATAAAGTGTTAACGACAGATAAAGTTGATGGAGGTGTTTTAGAGTTCAGATTTGTTTGTCATTCTGCTCGTCTTTTGAACAGATTTTCATTAATCTTCTTTATAATGTGTAGCCACTGTCAAAAATAAAAAAAGCATTCACCGACAAGTAGCTCTATGAAGTTTTTTGTTTGTTGTTATGATGCTCATTCGACTGGCGTTCGGTCTGTGTGGGGATTTGCATTATAAATTATAATCTAACAAACTGTTAATTGAGCCATTACAGCTTTAAACTTCAACTTCAAATATTGTCGATGTGCTTAAGTCGAATTTAACTAAACTTAATGCTTAAACTGACGTAAGCGCTAACATAAAATGTTGAAGTCTTCAGCAATTCGAATTTAATTTTCTTCATCTCAATGTTAATAATCTGAATATAATCGCTTTTTTCAGAACACAGCCGCAGAAAAGCGCCTGCCAAGCGATGAAAGACAAACGCTGCTGTTGGACTCGGGGCAAAGTGTTGGGCGGAAGTTCGGTGCTGAACACGATGTTGTATATACGCGGCAATCGACGTGACTTCGATCAGTGGGCTTCCTTCGGCAACCCTGGCTGGAGCTTTGAGGAAGTGCTGCCGTACTTCCGCAAGTCAGAGGACCAAAGAAATCCATATTTGGCACGCGATAAACGCTATCATGGAACTGGTGAGTTTCCCAAGAGCAGCCATAAGAATACGCCTACAATATGCTATATTTTCCAAATAATGATAACTCTTCCTTTAATAAAATTCTGTTATTTCCACTTGCATTATTCTTAGGCGGGCTCTGGACTGTACAGGATGCTCCTTACAACACTCCATTGGGACCGGCTTTTCTACAAGCTGGCGAAGAGATGGGCTACGATATCGTCGATGTGAATGGAGCCCAGCAAACCGGCTTCGCTTTCTACCAGTTCAACATGCGTCGCGGGTCGCGTTGCTCAACTGCCAAGTCGTTCCTGCGTCCGGCGCGATTGCGGAAAAACCTACACGTCGCCCTCTTCGCTCACGTCACGAAGGTGCTGACCGATGCGCGCACGAAGCGTGCCATCGGCGTGCAGTTCATACGTGACGGGCAGCTTCAGAACGTTTACGCAATGCGTGAAGTAATTCTTGCTGCGGGCGCTCTGGCCAGTCCGCATTTGTTAATGTTATCCGGGATCGGGCACGCCGACGAGTTAAACCGTGTCGGCATCCCGCTGGTGCATCACTTGCCCGGCGTCGGACAGAACTTGCAGGACCACATCGCTGTGGGTGGCATCGCCTTCCTCATCGACTATCCGATCTCGATTGTTATGAAGCGAATGGTCAACATCAACACTGCTTTGCGCTACGCCATCACCGAAGACGGGCCACTCACGTCCAGCGTGGGCCTCGAGTCGGTCGCGTTCATTAACACCAAGTACGCCAACGCCAGCGACGACTGGCCGGACATGAACTTTATGATGACGTCAGCCTCGGTGATGTCCGACGGCGGCACGCAGGTCAAGAACGCGCACGGCCTCTCCGACGACTTCTACAACGACGTCTACAGCGAGATAAACAACCGCGATGTCTTCGGCATCTTCCCGATGATGCTGCGGCCGAAGAGTCGTGGCGTCATTAAGCTGGCGTCAAGGAATCCGCTGCGCTACCCACTGCTCTATCACAACTATTTGACACATCCGGACGACGTTAACGTGCTGCGCGAGGGCGTCAAAGCCGCTATAGCACTGGGCGAGACGCAAGCGTTGAAGCGCTTCGGCGCCCGCTTCTGGAGTAAGCAGCTGCCGAACTGCAAGCATCTGCCTCACTTCACCGACGAGTACTGGGAGTGTGTCATTCGGCAGTACACGATGACGATTTACCACATGTCGGGTACGGCGAAGATGGGCCCAGCGACGGACCCTTGGGCGGTGGTGGATCCGCAGCTGCGTGTCTACGGCGTGCCCGGACTGCGGGTCATCGACGCCAGCATCATGCCGACCATCACCAACGGGAACATCCACGCACCCGTCGTGATGATAGCCGAGAAGGGAGCAGATCTTATCAAGGAGCTGTGGCTGGCTGGGGCAGAGCAATGGCGGGTGAAGCGTACAGTAGGTGAGGGCGAGGAACTTGCTAGCTTAATGAACGACACGGAAAATAAAAGCGGGAGAGACGATGAGGCCCGCAAGGTAACATAGCGGAAAAGTGCGAAAAACGTGATGAAGGCCTCCTCAGGTTACTTTTATTTTTAAGCAACTTTCCTTATTGTTAGTTATAGCTGCTTTTCGTCCTATTTTTCCATCCTTCTCTTCTTGGCCCTCTCTGGGTCAAAGTTAAGTAAAGTTACAATAGCTAGGACGTAAAAATTTCAATTTTATAAATAGCTCTTCGAACGTTATTGTCACCCTTTGTAATTTACAGTTGCATTCCTTTAATAGGTTAGTTTGCACTTGTTGTATGAATTAATTTAATTTATTTGTACGAACTTAGACATAAGCCAATAGAAAGAAAAGTTGTTATAGGAAGATTTTTACGGGGTTTTTGTTGTACATATTGAGTCAGTTTATTCTTAAGTTTCGAAATAAATGAATAATTTGCCTAATAAAGAATTTTATTTTTGTTCTTGTTACATTTATCATTAGCTTATAAATGATATATTATTGTATTCAAAATAAATTTGTTTCCTTTTTTGTAATGATTTATTTTATTGTCGATTAAAAGTTTATTTCGATTGAATAATAATATATACTTAGAATTGAATTTATGTTAAAAATTATATAATTCGATGCAGGTTATTTGCCAAATTTAAAAAAGTTCAATCCAGAATGTATCTTGCTTCTTTCTTGTAAAAAGTACTCTGTTTAACTCAAACTGTTTATATTTTCTACACGTATCGTTTTACGAATTTATCAATAAAAAACTAACGAACGTTTTGAGAAGTTCTTAGATTGGAAGAGTGAAGGGTGTTTAAATTTCCAAAACCGGTTTTTTTTGTTGACTAATTATTGAATAATTTCAATTATCATACAAATATTCAACTAAAAAGATTTTAATAGGAACAATAATGTTTCAATCTAAACAAATTTCAACAGTTTTTCTGCATAAAGTCTTTTGTAAGCCAACTGATAATAACAACAACACAGTTATTGCTATACAAGGAAGATGACCTCTTATTTGAAAACAATGACGGCGCTGATCGCGGTCGAGATATTGACACCTCGTCGCTCAGTGTTCTTTGAAGCATGGAAGCTGTAATTCGCTGCAAATCTGCGGACGTTAATAAGATATTACAGCACACTATATCAACTATAATAAAAAATATATTAAACTAAATAAATTTTATTAACTTTAAAAATGCGAAAAAATCAAATCAATCAGAGAGGATATTGCATTATTGTTGCATATGAATTAAAATAAAAATAGAAAATAAAATTATTACATAAATAAACAGTCAGCCAAAATCCTTTCTTAAAGAATTTTAAAAATTATTTTAAAGTCATAAGAAACTTATTTCACTAACTTCTAAAAATAAAAATCCTCAAAGGACTTTTTGTCAGAAAAGTTCTGTTGCGATTTTTTTCTGTTGATGCTTTGCCTTTGAGTGATAGGCTCGCATTCGGAGAGGAAAAGTTCAAGTGAAATCACAAAATATCAAACTAATGTTACGTAATTTCCAAAATTACCTCTTGAACTCTCTTCAGGTTCGATTAGTGGATTGTGAATAATCGTAAATTCGAAATAATAAAAAGTCGTTAGTTTCAAAGAATAAATTAACTATAACACTCGTAAATATTGCACGTATCGGGGTGTAGATGCCGCTGTATATCACATTATTGTAGTTATTGCATGACGTATAGATGGCGCTGTATTTTCGCCACATTATTAAAGAATTTCCATGTTCCACTAATTTGCAAATAGTTGATGGTTTTGATCAAAACTATTATTAAAACCTTGCAATTTTTTAAAAAAAAACTTCATCTATCGCATTAATTATTTATCGCTTAAATTTATTTAAACTACTTCAACTATCTGCAAATTAGTTCAACATGGAAATCCTTTAATGGTTTAGTATTTCGTGATTGCACTTGAAAATGTTCTCTCCGAAAGCGAGGCTAATATTATGTACTATTGTTTGATAATAAAAAAATCTGTCGTGACAAATGTGCATATTATTAAAATTGTGTGATGGCTACCATTGGCAAATATATTCCCAAAATTCTGAAATTATGGTCATTTTCTTTTTTTTTCGCAAAAACTTTATGATTATTCAGAAAATTACTTTAAAATCATGTGTTTCGCATAGGAATTGAAGTAGTATTGCATTAATATTACTTGCCTGTGATGTTGCGATAGTTACATTTAATTTGAGAATCGTGTGCCACATCAGCAAAGATTATGGAATAGAATAGAATCAAAGATTATAGAATACTATATACTATATACTGTATTCTATAATCTTTGATAGAATGTATTCGATAATCTTTAAGATTAGGCTGTAAAAATCTGTTACGCGCGGCGATTTTCAAAAAACTCAAAAGCCTTGCCCTTTATTTATTTCTGTTGAAGGAATCGCGTGCAGAGGCCGCAATCGGTTTTTCGTCGATAAATGTGACAACATTGGTGTGTTTATGTGATAAAAGTCTTAACACATAAGCTTTTAGCATCACTGAGAAGAGAAGAAAGCTTTTCTCGTTGCTCAACTTTTCGATATTTTTTTAATGTTCAAATTTAAATTTTTCAAATGAGTTCAATGCAAAAGCATTTTAAATAAATTTTTGAAAAAATTCATATTATTCAAAATCAAATGCTAACTAAAATTTGACTATTTAACGTAATATTAAACTCATAATTAATTGTAAAATTCCTATAAAATTCGTTAGCGATATAATTTTTTGGACTAAAGAAAATTACTAAACTTGGGCTCACATTTAAATATGATTTAAAATTTTGTATTTCAAACATGTGGAATTTTTAAAAATCGGTTTCTATAAAAATTTTTATATATTTAAACATATTTAATGTTTATAAAAATCTGTTTTTTAAAAATTATACATACTTTTTACCCTTTTTGAAACATGTTTATATTCAATTTGTAGTTTCTTTTTGCTAATTTAAGAAAATAAAATAGAAAATTGTTAGCTTATTTAATTATAACAGCAATTTAAGTAAATACAAACTTAAAATATGAAAAAGTGTTTGTTTTTTACTGCAACTAGGAACTGAAGCAAACTGTCAGAGAAATGTGAGAGCATAAACTAATTGATAGGATCTTTACTCTGCTAAAAACCCACCAAATTTTAAACCAACACAATTAATTCGAGAAATAGATGTTAATAAATGTAGAAAGTTCAACTGAGGAGTTAATGACCAAGTGAACAGCGGCAGCAACATTTTCATTTAACGAATGTTTCTCAAATGCACGTTCATTAAATATGCATTGGATACCGCTGCAAGTGCGATTGCTACAATAACAGCTATAAAAACGTTGTCAGAAACCACAGAATCGAAAACCAACTCTACTCAAAAGCATAAATGTGCAAAAAGCTATAAAATTAAAAGATAATAAATAATGTTGAAGAAGTGATGTTTAAAAGTACGAATAACGCTGTATTTAATTTAATTGAGTAACATTTAATTTATCGTTTCAATTAAAAATTGTAGAAAATAATTATTTCAAACTTAACTTTTAAGTTAAGCAACAATCAACATCATTCGCAAATACCGATTTTTACCCTTTGCCTAAATCTTCGCCGAAAAATTGTAGTTTTATAAAATAGTAATAGAATTTTGTTGTGAGTTTTTTGCGAGTGTTTATAGATGCATTTTGTTAATCAAAGCGGCCGCCGCTTATCTTGTAATTTGTTCCGGTTGAAGGCATTCTTTCTGCCAATCACTCATTCCAAAAGAATCTCTCAGCTTTGCGTTAAAAGCAATCATAAAACATTTCTACAATAACAAAAGGTTTAATAATCGTTTTGATTCGATGAATATTCAAGTGCATTTTTACGAGCAGAAAGAAATAATTAAAATCTGGATTTATGGTTTTATTATTAATAAGCAATTGCTACTCAATTGCTTGTTATTTTATTTAATATTGTGTCTGCTGTAAAATGCTGTTGATGCTGCTTTATTTAGAAAGTAATGAAGATTTACATTAGTTAATTTATGCTGGCTGCTAATTCGGAAATCCAATTAAAAAGCGGCATTTTTTCTCTTCATTTGCTCGTTTATTTGCTGCATACGCGAGCGCATCGGGTACGTTCAGGAACCATTGAATATTTATTCCAAAAATATATTAATTTAATACATTAATTTTTTATTACTCCATATTTTACTAAGTCGAAGGAATTTATTTCTAAAATATTGGAATTTATAATAAAATTGGAATTTTATATATATAACAAAATATTATTTGTTAAAACCGAAAATTAAAAATAAATGTGTTTTTGAAGTATATAATCAGTTCAATAAAGATAAAAGTTTTGATAAGAAAGAAGAAGGAATTTTTTTACACTTCACACAACACCAAAAGTTTCACCGTAAATGTTTGAAATAGATCTTTATAATTTCAATAAATACTTTTTTTGGAATTTAGTGTGATTAATCACAATAATTTCAAAGTCATCATCATGATGACACGTCGTCATCATCGCATCATAGTCGATTGTGACGACAGCAATTTTTCCGTGGTCTTTTTTCTCGGTTGAGTACCACGTAAATTACAGAAGCCAATTGAATATATATTTTTTTGTTCGTGATGAAGATTACAAAATTCAACTTGTGGCTGGCTTTCCATTTCTGTTCGGTTTGCATTGAATTGTGACAACACGTTTTGGTGGATACCCGATGGAACAACAACGGGTCTCAAAACTAAACCCATTTACTTGAAACCAAAATTTGGTTGTCTAAGAAAAAACTGCAAACGTACAATGTCGGGTAACTTGCTATTCAAGTAACGAGGGAAAATCTTAATTTGGATGTTGCAGCATGCGCCAAGAATACGAGTGAAAATAATTACGAGCAAAAAGCACGAAAAACACAAGAGATGAAAAATCGAAAGTGGAAACTGCCAGTAAAATTAATATCAGGCAAAAATAATGGAGGGGGGAAAAAAGGGCGGATCGCAGCTCTAACAAACCAAGTTAATAAACGAGTGTGAGGGAGGCACGGAAGAGAAAAAGCGAGACTTCAGAGATAGAGATAACGTAAAAAACGAAAAATAAGACGAGAATTAAGGCAGGCTAAAAGGAAGAAAGAATCGTGACGGAGATAAAACGGTGAACCATTTGTTTAATAGAAATAAACCTTTTAGTTCAGCAACAGCTGCCTCTAAGACATCCACAAGGTTTCTCTTCCTTCACCGCCTCTTTCAATGTCGTAAACACCTGAATATATATCCAGTCGGATATAAATACACGAGTGTCTCTTTCGCAATGTCAATGTCGTCATCCGCAAAGTTCATGATACAATCGCAGCAACGGAAACGAAGCTCTCAAACTGGTTGCTATACAAAACGCAAGGAAAGTAACGGCATCTATAGTGATATTTGTATATATATAGATACATGCGTGTTTCCATGCGGTTTTCTTTTGGTAGCGAGTCGCATGCGACTTTCGATTGCCTATAATTTTTGTTTGCTTTGCACGGAAACGAATTTTTAGCAACAAATTAATGGCTCGACGGCCAAATTTTACATACAAATTTATAAAACTATGTATGAGTTTATTAAACCGAGCAACAGCCTCGGATAATTCAGTGAATAATAAGAAAAAAATAAATAAAATTAAATAGACTAAATAAAATATTCTTCGAAATCAATAAATATCTGAGTCAGGGCTTTCTTATTCTTGTTCTTACGCATATCCTTGTCTTTATACTTGTATCGAACTATGAGGAGTTTGTTCTCCCTGAGACCGAGAATCCACTAATATTATTACATACGAATATTATTGATATGTTTGGTTGTACTATTTACCTTAGTACAATCTTACTCTTTTTCACTTGTTATTCAGAATAACATTTGTAAATCATAAACCGTCGTTTGAAAATCAGGAAGAGTGTCTTTTAAAGCAAAAAGGATTCTTTATCCTTTAATGTTTCCCATTTTAGTATTTTAATTTTTTTACAGAAATTACAGAAAAAACAACATATAATGAACACATTTAAATACGCAAATATAAATCCCAGGATTCTGAACGAATATCGGTCGATCTCCTTGATATTTTTGAGGAGCAGAAGGAAAAAGAGACTAGAACAAGATTTCATCTAACTATGATTCATCTAACGCGGAATTATCTACTTCAAACTAAAATATTTGCTAATATAAATATTGTTTATTGTTTTGACTATATATTGTCAGAATAAACCGTGAGCTAATTTCCATTTAATTTCAATTGAATTTATTTATTTATAATCATTAGTACAACACGAATATATGTCCATATTTTCGAATGTCTAATAGTAAAAAATTATCACAGATGTCTTAAATAATAAATAAATGTACCTTTCTTTTAGGAATTCAAAGTTCTTATTATTTAAGGGATATAAAAATATGTTTTGAACTTATTTGCATGTTGAACTTTAAATTTCATTCTTAAGCGAAACCAAAGGTAAACGTAAATTAAACTAGACTAAACTTTAATATTGAAGGAAAGATAAATTAAAGTGCATCATTTGTTTGACTCGATTCCCGTTTGCGTTGCTTAAAGTTTCTGTTGCTGCTTTTGTTATACTTTTCTTTCTTTCTTTTCTTCATTTATTTATATGTTATTTTTTTTGTTACTCTTCTGCATTACGAAGCTTTCCGAAGCTTTTAGCAGCAGATAGTTTGAGACGAACCGCTTGAAAAACCTTCACTTTCATTGTAGGTGTGCGTCTCGGAGCGAACGCAACGCTTTGAAATTGTCTCATAAATGGTTTCTGCCATTGAAAAACATTCATAGGAGACAGTGCGAAAAGAAAATATAAATTTACATATATATAAATAAAGCAATATGTACAGTTATGTAAAACATCAGCTTTGGAAGAAAACAATTGAAGCGAATTATTTTTTAAAAGTGATAATTTTGTTTGCTTGGTCGGTGCGAGTTTCGCGTGTGAATCGTGATTCAAGTCCAGGAGTCGATCATAGCTCCATTTGTTCGTTTATCGTCAGTAATAATGGAAAGTCTTGCGGATCGGTATTCAATAGGCAATTGTTGTTGATGGACAACCACAGAGTGAATTTCTAGAAGCAAAAATAATGGAACAAACAGTAAAGAGTTCACGAAATATTTAAATATAAATCACTATGGAAGCAATGTTAATATTTAAACCGCAATATTAATAATAAAATTCCAAAATATTTATCACATTGTTTTGGAGTTTGACTATTTTTCCGCCTGAATTTAAGCCGAAACCGGACTCTCGTTTGGCAATCACAAAAACGACTCTTACCTGCAATTTGTTATGTAATTTTTCAACTTTGCATCGTTGGTGTGTTGTGAAAAATACAATGTAAATTCAAAGAGGGATTATGTATAGGAAAAACAAAAAAAAAACAAAACAAATTTACATCAAGCAAGAAATTCCAAGCAAATGACAATAAAATGTGGTCGCAAATGTAAATCATAAAATAAGAAAGAAGAAGGTGAGGATGAGAGGCGAAAAACTATAGCAAACGAAGATATAAAACGAAGCAAGCAGTTGAAAAAAGTTAAAATATAAATAAGAGAAAGGAAACACCAAAGCAGAAGCAGAAGAAGCTGACGAAAGAAAGTTTGGATACGCGATCATTTCTTTCGCTTTTCTTTTCATTGTGGTTTTGCACTGTAAAAATTCCAACAAAATGTTTGTTTTGAACAACAAATGAATTTGTTGCAATTTGTTGTTCAGCATATTCAGGTAATTATAATTATCAAGAAAAAGAAAACTTGGTATTTTTAGTCTGTGTTTTCGTTGTTGCTGAATATTGACTTCATTAACAATTAAATTTCTGAATTCTTAAAATTAATTATTAGTTTAATCAACAATCAAATATCTAAATAGCGTCGTTCTGCATAGACAAAGAAAAGGAACCAAAAATCACAGCCAGAAAACACAAATGAAACCGCATGAAAATGCAAAAAGACTTTGCATTAATTCAATGAACACTTCTGGTCTATCAGCGATTCCTTCACTTTACTTTAAATACTCTCATATTTTCACGCTACTTTAAATAGAGCTATAAATCAGGATTTCTTTTGACCAGTCGCCTCTTTCGAGTGATCGTTAACTTATGTAAAACCTAATCCGAACACATTGTTTGAATGCCCAATATTTACGAAATACTTTCCTAGGACATTATCCACATTCCCAATGAGTCAGTGATGAGTTTCAGTGATGAAAATGCTTGTTCACGTAGAGCATGAATGTCTTTTGGAAGGATAAATTTCGTTCGATGTGGATACAGTCGTTTTCGATGGTGTTTCATCGTGAAACTTCTAATTAAGTTTACCGATTTACTAAAAGTGTAAAAACTAATCGCACAGAAATGTTCTAGGCTCTATTTTTCGGTAAATTTTTCGAGTCACGTATTTCAAAACGTTCCAAATACGAATATGGACAGAAGTACAAAAAAGGCGAACTTCACTAGATGGCCAAATCTAAGAGGCAGCCATACCAACGAAAGCAATTTTAAAGAGCTTACAAAGGCAAAATGAGGTGCAAAAGTAGGTGATGTGAAACTAAAAGAGAAAATAAAATTGAGTTTTATTTCATTATTAATATTTTTGTTTTGTATTTTCTATTATTCTACCAACATTCGTATTACATCAGAGTACAGGCTGTATTTGTATTACGTCGCAGTTCATGGCTTGTGAAGTATGATTGCATGTCAGGAATACAGAAATTAATAACAAACTAACACCAAAAAAGCGGAAAAATGAAAATACAAACGAACAAAAGAAAATGCATTAAAATACAAATTGTGTTTGAAGCACTTTCTTCCTATTTATATTTTATATTTTTATTTATTCTTGTATAACATTTAAAACATGAAAATGTACGATATAAAGATTTAATAAATTTGCCATTTTAAACAAATTAATACACATGAATATAGAATTAGTTTAAATTACTAAATTATCCATTGGGCAACAATCGAAAATCATAAGTTGAGTATTGATGTTGGGCTGATGTAATGAAATTATTATTAATTACTGAAGTTAATCGGAATCCAGATGAAAGCAAGCTATGAAATATACAACTTTCAAGCTTAACATATTTATATTTAATTAAACAAAAACATTTATCAAAATTATCATGAAAACAGCGACAAATTCCAAAAATTAAAATCACTATTGCAACATGACAACGAAGACAACAATTGCAAAAACGGTTGAGAATTGCTGTTGCACATCCACTGACCAAAAACAGATGGAGTTGAGTGACAAGCAAAAAACGTGTTGCAATTAAATCACATATCTTTAAAGCATAGGCTCAAAGCAGACCAGCGAGCGCTCTTTGGGAAGCACTGCTTTATGGTCCGGTCTGCTCCAACATCGTTCACTTCGCTTGGCATTTCATGCATTCGCTTATCATTTCGCCAACAAGTGATTTCAGTTCGAATTGAAGCGCTTGACGCGCTAGTTGTAAACGAAACGAAACTTCACTTTCTTTAAGGAAATTCTTATTGCTTTTATTATACTTTTTAATTAGCTCAAAGGCAATTTGTTATACTATAATAACACCATAATATTTACCAATTCATGTAACAAGACAAAAGTAATGTAAAGTCGCTGCAACCAAAAATTTATTATTCTTGTTATAGTAAAAATAAATCAGTTGTTGTTGGTACATGTTTAAATAACTATTTAAAAAAAACAACGATTAGAGTTTAAAAAAAAAAATAAATATAAAAAACCACCGACGCGCTAATGGAAATTATTATTGTGGATTTTAAACATAACTTCTTCAATTATTTTTAACATTGCCATTGTTTAACATTGTTGAAACTTTAAAGAGTAATTGTAGTATATTCCAAATGATTTCTTTTTCTTGACTTGATTGAAGTCTAAACAAAAGACTTAACTAACGAACTCGTTTTTTGATATTTATTCCTATTGTGTTCAGAGCGTCTACGATGCATATTATTGCGCATGGTTGAGTGATAATTTATAAAACACAAATTGTATAAATGAATTTAATGGGAAAACAAGTTGCGATTAAGGAGATGAAAAAATAAAATTTCTAAAAGAAGTAATATAAAAGAACAGTTACAATGAAGCAACGAAATTTCCGTTTTTTAAAAGTTTTTCATCTCAAGATGAAAGGATAATGACAATGGTCTTTGATAATGACAATAGCAAAACAAAGAGAATACATAATTTCAGGCGTTTACTCAGTCGTTCATGACTAAAAAGATCTCAAGAGAAAAATAAGGAAATGTTTCCAAAGCAGTGCAAGAAATGCATTTACATTCGCGCTCATGGAAGTGATTCCAATGATTGTGCCAGTTGCCATTTTTGGTCATGCACCGTTTGCTGCTGTTGCTATAATTCGGAAGCAATTTTTCTATTTATTGCAATTTCTTTGTTAGCGTTCCGATTCGGTTTGTTAAACAAGGAATTTAATAAAACATTGCAAATACAAAAAAATAGTGCTTCAAAAATAAAAACAGATTGTTTCTTATTGCATTGCTAATTAATATAACAAATATTATTATTTCTTCTTTTCCTCGTTTATTTTAGACTCTGTTATAAAATAATTGAAATGGGACAAGATATTTCGCAGCCAACTAAATGCAACATTGAACGGCAACAGCAACAAAAAAACCCAGAACACCCACACTTTCATCAGAACCAGAAAAATATTCGAAATTCCAATGAAATTCCAATAAGCTTTCCAAAGAACTGGTCTGCTTTTAACTCAAACAGCAGCAGCAGTGTCAACGAGCAACAGCACCGACATCGACACCATCACCATCATCAAAAGGCACACTCCTTTTTCCCTTCTCCGAATTCCTACGATTCAAAAGCAAAGGTACATAAAAAACTTAGTGTTCTCAGCAAAGCATCTATCTCTTCGGACTATCAGAACGTCTCAATAACGAGTGACAGTAGTTGCAATAGCGGCAACATATCATACACTCCCCACACACTTTACTACGATAAAATATATCAAAAAGATCCAGATTCCTCGGGACAGTTGAGTTACGTGCAGCTTCGTCAACACCAGCGCAAGCATTCGCAGGGCACCGACAGCGGCATCTACTGTGCATCGTCCGTTTCTTCCACGTGCCGCTGTTCGTCTTCCTCGGCTGTATCCACCTGCGGCTCCACTACCGGCTCCTCTTCGGCCATCTCTAACAAAACCCTAGACAAACAGAAATCTTACCTCAGCCATCATTTGTACATCAAATCCTATCTGGATATCTTGGAAGAGGACGAAAAGGCGCGCGCTCACTTCAAACCTGCGCGACCAGGCATCCGCAATTACACGCCTAAAATTCTGACCGAGAGCTCATCCGAAGTCGGAGATAGCAGCGGTGTAATAGGCATCGCGGCTGCGACAAGGACATCGCGTTCCAAGATCAAAGACGATCCTTGGATTTGACAATTACAGAGACATGGCTTTGAGTGTAATGACATCTCTACTCGGCGTGATACCGTTGTTGGCGATAGGCATGAATCTCTACCGCTATCAGCGATACGATCCGGAGTCAAAAGTGCAGGAGGCATCATCGGTAAGTTACAAATATTAAAAAGAACAAACTTAAGGTCACACTTCCGTCATTAACTTCCCTCTCGCTGCTCTCTCTCTCCCCCTCTCTCTTTCTCTCTATCGCTCTCTCTCTCTTGCTCTCTCTCCCTCTCTCTCTCTCTCTCTCTCTCTCTCTCCCTCTCTCTCTCTCTATACCTGTTTGTCTTCTTTTATTTACCAGTTGCGACGACAGTATGATTTTATAGTGATCGGCGGTGGTTCTGCTGGGGCTGTCGTGGCCAATCGTCTATCTGAGGTTCGAAACTGGACGGTACTGTTACTCGAGGCAGGTGGCGATGAGACGGAGATCTCCGACGTGCCTGCTCTGGCTGGTTATTTGCAACTCACCGATTTGGATTGGAAATATCAGACATCGCCATCGGCCACACGTCAATATTGTCAAGCTATGAAGGGTGACCGATGCTTCTGGCCCCGTGGCAAAGTACTCGGCGGATCCAGCGTGCTTAATGCTATGGTCTATGTACGCGGCTCCAAGAATGACTACAATCACTGGGAATCCTTAGGCAACACCGGCTGGGGATATCAGAACGTGTTGCAATATTTTCTCAAATCAGAGGACGTCCGCAATCCGTACCTGGCCAAGACAGCTTATCACGAAACAGGCGGTTATTTGACTGTACAAGAGTCGCCCTGGCGTACACCGCTCTCTATTGCTTTCCTGCAGGCAGGTCTTGAAATGGGTTATGAGATTAGGGACATCAACGGGCAGCAACAGACTGGGTTTATGCTAACGCAGAGCACCATGCGTCGTGGTTCACGCTGCAGCACCGGCAAAGCTTTTATTCGCCCCGCTCGACGGCGCAAAAATCTAGACGTTTTACTCCATGCTCAGGCCACAAAAATACTTATTAATAAGGAAAAGCGCGCCATTGGCGTGGAGTTCGTAAGGAAAAACCAAAAAAATGTGGTGTTCGTGAAGCGTGAGGTTATCTCGTCAGCAGGCGCGCTTAATTCTCCACAGTTGTTGATGCTGTCGGGAATAGGACCCGCAGATCACCTGCAGGAGCTTGGCTTACCGGTGATTGCAGATCTCCCCGTGGGCGACAATATGCAAGATCATGTCGGCTTAGGAGGGCTGACGTTCGTAGTCGATGCACCACTTACAGTGACTCGCGCTCGCTTCCAAACCATACCCGTCTCCATGGAGTATATAATGCGCGAACGCGGCCCTATGACCTTTGGTGGCGTTGAGGCGGTAGCATTCGTCAACAGCAAGTTCCAAGACCCATCCATTGATTGGCCCGACATCCAGTTTCATTTCCTCCCCAGCTCTATCAATTCCGATGGAGGCGATCAGATACGAAAGATTCTGAACCTGCGCGACGGCTTCTTCAACACCGTCTACAAGCCGCTTTACAACTCGGAGACTTGGTCTATTCTGCCACTGCTGCTGCGGCCCAAGAGCACCGGTTGGATCCGGCTGAACTCTCGCGACCCGATGCAGCAGCCGAAAATTATTCCAAACTACTTCGCGCACCAAGAGGACATCGATGTGTTGGTGGAGGGCATCAAGTTAGCAGTAAACGTATCGAACACGGAGGCTTTCCAACGATTCGGTTCGAGACCACACAGTATACCGCTGCCCGGGTGTCGCCACCATGAGTTCTTGTCTGATGCTTATTGGGCATGCTGCATCAAGCAGTTCACATTCACCATCTACCATCCCTCAGGTACGACCAAAATGGGCCCCAGCTGGGACACGACAGCGGTAGTGGACCCACGCCTGCGCGTCTATGGGGTCTCAGGCATCCGTGTGATCGATGCAAGCATTATGCCGACCATTGTCAATGGCAATCCGAATGCGCCGGTAATTATGATCGGCGAGAAGGGTTCGGACATGATTAAAGAGGATTGGGGAGCGCGCCCACTGCACGGGAAGCAATAAACAGTTGGATGTACTTGAACGTAGATTTTGGATGTCTTATCTCAAATTATTCAGTTTTCCATTATTATTAGTGTTTTGGAATACATTAGCTAGTCAAGTTTTACAATATGTAAAGCTTTTATTAAAGTTTGAAATTTATATATAAATCTACACATATTTATATTGAGAGTAATAAGAATATGAAGTATATAGGTCTGATGTTAATGAAATATGTGTAAATATTTCTAGATTTTTTTTAATTTTATACTTAATATATATCTTATTTTAATTATTTACTATGTTTAAATATATCTAAAATTAGACCTTTGGTTTTTATATACATATTTGGCAAAATCTTAGTTATTTAAGATTTCATATTAATAATGAAATAAAAGATTATTAATATTATAATATTAGTAGTATAATGAAATAAAAAAGTATTTATGCTTATTGAAATAGGAAATAAAAAGAAAATAATAGTGGTTTCGAACCGTTTATGATGATTTAGTTGTATATATGATAAAATAGATTCATTTTTTAAATTTCAATTGGAAGCAGGAAAAGGAAAACGAAGAACGTATTTTATGGTTCTGATTGCTTTCTATCGGGTTTCTTGAAGCATAGCTTTTATTCATGATTTTCACCTAAAGTTTATGCTATAGATTTAAGTAGATTAATTAGCTTTGTAGTTTTCTGTCGTTAGTTAACTACCGAAACATTTTGTAAGTCTTTCTTTGAATAACCATCGGTATTTGTATGTATTTATTTGTCTGCGCTTGCAAAAGAATTGTGAGCGAAGGAATCCTGTTTACATACTGTTTACATAAAGAAAAACGTATGGCTTGCTATTTTTTACCATCATTAGGCATTTTCCTGTAAAACCGCTTTGTGATAAAAGCTTTCGTAAAGGCACTAACAAAGATTATAAAATATATTATATATTACAATATATATTACTATAATATTTAGCACAATTAAAATAACAATCCTCTGTCTCCAATACACAGTCAACTGAAAGTGTTTTGACAGACACTGTATAAAGCTTGAACACATATTGAAAATCACCAAAAAATAAAAAAAAAAAAACAAAATAACTGTTTTCATATACAACCTACGTACGTAAAACATACGCTCTATGAGGCGTTTTATCTCAATGTTTGCACCATAGAACTCTCTGGGAATTTCTAAAAAATTCAATTAGATTTTTTATGCGAAGCCTTGTAATATTTCCCAATACAACATCTCAAAACCTTGCTTTCCCAAATTTCAAAATACTTAACAGTCGGTGGTAAAACGTTACAACAAATCAGAAAGCCAAGGTCATTAACTTAGCAGACATAATTAGCAAAGATTACATAAACAATAACAGACTTAAATTAAGAAATTAAACATATTCAAAGACAAATTAAGATATTGCTCATAAATAATTTCCTGAAGAATCACCAGACAAAAAAAAAAAAAAAAAGAAAAGGGAGGAAGCCAGGTTTAAAGCTCAGGTTTTAAACATAACTGCTATGATAAAGTGGAGAAGTAATCTACACGCCATAACATGCTTGAAGTGAACCAAACACGATATCTGCTTCCTGCATTCTTGAATATATCAGAATTTCTTTAATTCATAGATAATTTTGCATAATTTTTTAAAAATCTTTTAAAGTAGTTTTTGGGCCTTTGACTGAAACACTTCTGACGTGTCTTGAATATGTTGAGCAAAATGTTTTGTTTTATGCTATCAACGGAGACTCGAACCTGTTGAATTTTTTGCAACATGCGGATAATTAGATATGATTGCTTTAAGCATAGATATTAAAATATATGTGGCCCTATGGTTTAAGGCTGCTTCTCACACAGTTTCTATTTTTACGTTTAATAGGAATGATTTCAAAATTTTCAAAACTATTAGCAATTATTAGTAGCAATTACATATCTTCAAAGGCTTTCATTCGGTAAGCTTTCTAAAAAATAAATATGAAACATTATATACAAAATTTATATTTATACGCCAATAATTTCCATTTCAGAAAAACCGAGTTACTCGACAAGATTTTCAATAACGACTTCTTCACATCTGGTAATAATTTATTAGGTTTCTATATGAACCCATCGCTAAAAATAGCGATGGTTTAAGATTGCATTTACAACATCATATTTTATTATTTATCACATTTTAACATAAGTAAAAAGCGAATTTCGCAAGCATATTTCATCGAAAGTGAAAAATTGGCTAATTGGAAAATACTGTCCCACTTAACACCATCCAATATTCACTTAGTTACCTTGAAGTATGGTTGACAGTTGTAGTTGTGGGCTGGCTTTCTATTTGGCTGTCCGTACAGCAAACGAAGTAAACCGAAATAAATGGCAAAATTAGTTGAAGGCGGAAGCTTCAAAACAAAGTAAAGCGTGTTTGCAGCACCAGTAAAAAGCAGATACAGCAGTAAACAAAAAAGCAGTTATTCTTAAAACTTTTCATCTAGCAGTTAAAATTAGCTATGCAGAAAAATTATTGAAATTAATTTGTTAAAATGCTTGTAATTATTTAAACAGAAATTCTTAATATAATATTTTTCATAGAACCGTAAAGAAAATCACAAAAGTCGGCTTCAATGATTGTTGAAATTTGCTTTACACAAAAACTTTTCCTCGCTCACTTTCCCAATGAAAATTTCTTCAAGCTCATGAAGATCAATTTCCCCTTTCAAATGCCGAAAGTTAGTCCTTAGATTGTGCTTCACTGATCAATACAACAGAAACCAATTTAATAGCAACTAGTTACGTTATTTTGAGTTTTCTGAGTTTCCTTTTGGCTTAAAAGATCAACTGAAGTGGTGAAGTGATTGAATGATCGAACTGAAGCCACTGTGTTGCTTCAGTGAATGAAGGAGGTAATAGAAGAATGTATTCAATTCCTTTTGCAATTCAATGAATTTCACATCAAATTACGTTCTTCAAACTCTTTCTGCTATCTGGAAAAAATTGTTAATTCACGATCACGTTTGTGAGAGGAGAAAAATAATTTACAACATTAAATTAAAAATCGATTTGTTTTGCAGGAAGGAGGAAGTGGAAACAGATAAAATGAGAGCTAAATGACTCTATTTTTGAAGATAGGCAAGTTAAGTATTTCTTTTTTTTTTTTTTTTGAATTGCTTGCTTGTAATAGTATTACTTGACTAAGTATGATGATACTACTTATAATAAAAATAACATTTACAAATAACAATAAACATAAATATTATAATAATATCAGCACTAAACAATAATATAAGTCAACAATAATATCAGCTAAATAAAACACGATATAAAAATAATTTCAATTTCTAAAAATTTATTGAGCCTTTTTATTGAAAAAAAAACATAAGACTCAAACGATATAAAACCTAATAATAGTATTAATAATACTAACAACAAGCAAGGAAATCAAATAATCGAATAACAATTAATTTTATTTTGAGTTTGTCACAAAAGACAAATATCAAGGAAACGCGAGAATATGAAAACTAAAACAAACGCAAAAATATTAATAACTACAAAAAATTAAATTAGAAAAATTTTAAAATAACCAAGGAAAAAATCATCAGTCCCATCGTACTTCTCGTACTTCTTCTAGTAGTTATTATCATTAGTAGTTATTTTAGGTGCCATTGAAATAAATTCCATTTTTCTTTGATTAAAGTGACGTCCAAACATTTGAATACACAAATGCATTTCCTGTTTATTTTCATGTGAAGTCTCTTTTCAATCCATAATAACTTGAACATCACGGTTCTTCCATTTCATATCAACGAAGGAAATCAAAATATATATTGGCTATCTTTAAGTATTGAAACCTTTGAGTATTTTTAATTTATTAGAATATAATTTTTAAAAAATTAAATTTAAACTTTGGAAATATTAACTAGTTGCAGTTAAAATACTTAACATCATTTTCATGTTTTATTCAGGTTATGGTAAGTAACTTATTAATTTGAATTTAAATTTTTTATAAATAAGCCAAATATTAAATTACACATTCCCATTGATTGAAATTTCGCTTAAACATGCCAAAGTTTGCGCAACATCACATGAGCTCTACACGCTACAACCTTGATCCATTTGGAACCAGTGTAAAAGTGGCACAATAATGACATAAGAAGCAATTACTTGGTGTTAATTATTTAAAACCATTCCAAAATAAAACATTAACAATTTTCGTAAGAAAATAAAGACCTACAAATTGCTCTAATAAAAATTATATACAATAATAACCAACTATTATTAAAGGCTCTTAAGAAACAAAATGAAAAGAATATAAAAAAGCATTCACCATTTGGCATTCATACGAAACCAATTGCCAAAACTTCATTTTGCGCCTGAAAATGAGTTGTGACCTACTTAAAATGCGTAATGCATGTTGCCAAGCGGTTAAAATTAATTTTAATTAACAAAACAGCGATTTATTTCTTACTTCCCTATCATTCAATTATATCTAGACAATTTTAAATAACAATTCGCATGGTTTTTGCGTTTTCCCACTCGTAATTTTGTGTGTTTGTAGTATTTTGAGTGCTGAATTTTTCTATTTTCCTTGTGCTTTATGTAACTGTTGTGGTATTCATTTTAAGACGTTATGTTTGATTGAATAAACTTTTCATCAAGGAATAAAAAAGATGTCGACAATTAAAAATAATAAATTACTAAAAATATTAAAACTTGTACAACTCTAGTCAATAAAACTTATACAATATATTAATTGTATTTAGATTATTTATTTATGAAAATATTAATAAATAGTTATAAATTAAATTTTATAATATGACTTTTAAATTTTGTTTTATTTGCTGTCTATTTACAAGGTTATTTCCATAGTACTTTATGCCTCTGCCTTTCTCTATATCGTTTAAGCACATCTCTACTCTCTAACTGTCACGATTATTTGTCTCTAGCTGAACTCTTTACATATCCATCTCTCGTAGTAAATTTCTCTACATGTTATCAGTTGTTTATCTCCTTTTTGTCTATATATACTCTATATTCTTTTTCCCATATCTGCCAAGAAAGCTTGGAACAAGCTCTAGTATTGATGTACAATATAACCATCAAATGAGGCTCCCTGAACAATAGCCGTAAAAAGGCTTATCTATAATTCATATGGTTTCTGTTGGAAAGTAAATGACAGAATGCAGTATACTTACTTTCCAAGCTATGAGGTCGTCGGGGAGAATTCTTTTTCTTTATTTCCTCAAAATTAATAATAATAATAAAAGTAAAAATCTTTCAACCTACTTTGCCAGCGACTGGAACAGCTTTGATATCCAAGTTTGGGGATGTAAATCAAATCCTAGAGAAATTCGCTGTATCTTTTCCGACGTGGGCACGCAGTCAACTTAAAACATGTTGTATAAGCGGCATTTTGTTGTTTCTTCTGTTGTTTTTAATGTGGCAGTTTCATTTGTAATTCAGATTAAATTACGAGCAATTATTCGCGGTACTCTTTCATAAATCTCAAAGACGTTGCACTGTAATGATGCAAATGCGATGGAATTTCGGAATAAACATGGATAAATGTGGGTGCAGATTTGCGCATGTGTTTGTATTTAATGTTTCTCCGTGCGATTGTTGCATGATTTCGTTATCTCCTTTGTTTGTTGTTACTTTCATTGTTAGTGTTGTCGTTAGTGACTTTGATTATTTATTGTTTGTCGGTTGTTATTTTGTTTTTTGTTAGTAGTTGCTGTGTTGCGTAATATATATGTTTTACGCTGATTTAACACTTTCAAGAATCAGTAAAATTTAACAGAAATATTACTTTAAATCTAAGGGCGAATTTCCTAAAAACTTAAAAAAAATACCATGAAAACTCGTTGAAGGCGTGAAATGTTTGTTGGCGTAATGATGCGTTGCTTGTCTTGTTGTTGATTTCTTTTGTTATAATTTTGAATAGGAATGTTTTTTAATTATCTTAAATTGTCGCTTGTTGGCATTATTATTATTACCATCGTTTCTCCTGACTTTCTCGCTCATACATTAACGAAGAAAGAAAAAAAACGAAACTATACTAATATAGAAATAAAATCATGACCGAATTGGTTTCTTATTTGAATATAAAGAAAATAAAATTCCAAAGAAACAGACCAGTTACTTAAAAAATGTCTATAATGTTGCTTTTCCCAAGTGTTTGCTCTTCATATTTATTTTTATTTATTTATTTAAAAATAAGAGGTTAACTAAATAATAATACTTTTCATTGCGATGTTTTATTAAATTATTGTGTTGTCTTTGGCATTTCGGTTAACCTTTTCGTTATTTATTTCTCTATTAAATTTTTTAATATAATTTCTTTATTATTTGCTATTGGGCTTTTGTTTGTTTTTCTATAGCGCTCCAAGCTTCAATTCGCTTACGTATTGCTTCACGCTGTCGTTGGTGCCACAAAATTTTTTTTGTTCAAAGAAGCCTCAAGCTAAAAGAGTTGCACTGAAATTTTTTTGTGTAATCAATTGATGATCAACCGCTCAAGAAACTTGTTATTTTTTCTAGTGATTTTAAGATTTGTTACCAGTTTCAGATTTTTTTTGATTGAAGAAGTTCATTAACGAGAACTTCATTAATAAAAACATTTAACTCAAAATTTTTACTCTCGTTTTTCTTTACAAAGAAATCGTTTCTGGAAATGACTTTTTAATTCTTGAAGTTGATATAATTTTGCGCTCCGTTTCATGATAAAATCAAAATTAATTTCATTTCAATCCTGGTGAAAATGAAGGTTAATTTGTACGATATCAAGATAAACACTTATAGAATTATTAATTTTACGCAAAAATAAAATTACAATAAATGAAATATAACATACCAAAAATCGAAATTAAACAAAAAAACTCATTTCAATAATCAACAGAAATGAAAAATCAATAAAATATATTAAATAAATATAATAAATAATATTAAAAAAATAGTAACAAATTACTATTGCAAAATACCCAGCAATAAAACCTAAAATAAAGAAAAGAAAGAATTGGTTGTTAAAAAATGTAAATTATTGATAATAACGTATTAACTCAGGGATTTTAACCAAAATAGAAGCACAGAAAAGTACAATTACCTACTGCAACAACAACCAAAACTGTTCATACTTGCAACCATGAGTTTCTCCCTTTCAAACCATGAATTGTTTGCTTAAATTGCTAGCAACCAATCAGCGCGTTGCATCACAGGTTTGATGAACACCGTTCGAACAGTTGCTGCTCAGGCCAAGAGATAAATTTTTTGACGGTTCAGTTATCAGTAAACGTGCACGCGGTACTGACTGGCGTTAAAGAGCGCTTCAATAAAATTAAATCATTTACATAATTTTATAAATAAAAGCTTTTAAGTGGATAGTATTTATTGTGCTTCCTTTATAGAGAATATAAATAAAAAAACACCCCTATCAACTAATAAAAACGTATGAACTGTGAATAAAATAACTGTTAATATGTTTTAATTATAAATACACCTTTCTTAAAAACATAAACAAAAAACTTAAAAAACATATTCCAATATATGAACAAGCGGCACAAATATTAAAGAATCAGCGGCTACTGGATCAAGTTTAAAATACTTTTAAAAATAGTTGACCTACTTTAAAAACCGCTTTGTTGTCCCTGTCTAAACGCACAGCTTCTGCTTCTGCTTTTAATTGTTATTTTCTGTCTCTCGCGAATTTCTCGTGGTTACGTTAGCAACAACTACCACGATAGCACCAACTTCACACAGCAGATCAGCAACAACTTCAACTTAAACAGCAGACAGCCGTCATCACTAGTAACAGCTGCTGGTTTGCCTACATTTCACAAGTGGCTTACGTGCAATGAGCACAACAGTCTTCAGGTACAAGTAAGTCACCCACCAACTCGTCACTTGCAGACAGACACACTTCACTTAATATGTACTATCCCAAATGAAAACTAACAAAGCACTTGGATCACTTGGCTTTTGCTGCTATTTCTTTATATAAATCTGAATAATTTTTGGTTTCTTTTTTGCTTTCCACAAAAAGTAAAAGTGTAAACATCCTACAAATTCCTCTTCTTGTTGTGTTTATGTTATGACAGCGTTTCTGCGTGTAAATGAAGTATTATTCAATACTGATAATACATAATTCTGTGCTATTGCCTGTTTTTCTAAATGGCTACAACAAGCAAACTTTAGAAAATCAGAAGACTTAAGACAAAAACTCGTTCTAAGTATTCTTATTGATTACTGTTTGCTTTCCCCCCGCTACAGTCATAATTATTTATTTATTTATTGATTTAATTTAAATCTTTCTTTCACTAAAAGATTTGTCATCCAGTTTAGAGATTTTTTAAAATCTAAATTCTTTTCAATCACAACTTAACTTAGTTTACAAATAATTAGTGGGATTTCATTTAATTTTATTTGAACATATCAAAATTTTAATTGATATCACAACCCAAGTTTTTTACACAAAAGCTATGAATTCTTCGAAAAAAAGGCACGTAGACTAATAAACACCTTCGAGGCGGGCTTTTTTACGTAACTTTTTGGGTTTGTTCAATTTCTGAAAGCATTCGTAAATTCCAGTTTTTAAATTATGTATTTTAATGGACAAAGCATGAGTAAATACACGAATTTGAAAAATGGGTGCGTTGTTTGTAGCGCCTTTGTTGTTGTTGTTCCGCATTGTTAACTAATTTGAATTAAATGCAAATAAACTGTTAACTTTTATATGCAAATTTATTGAAAGAGGGAACAAATTATTACATCGAATTTTCAGATTTCGAAAATTGAAGCTATGAGTTTTGTACTCATTCGTTTTCTTTTACTATTTACTGCTTATTATTTCCCGTTATTTATAATTTATTTATTATTTTATTATTTATATTTATTATTGTATATACAATAGAACAATAGAAGTGTTCTGTGAATAACCTGGCATCTAGCGACGCCTTCGCCTTAAGATCAATTAACGGCACATTCGTTTCAGGCATGCAGAAATCTTCATCTGAACGTCATTCAGTTTCTTGAACGTTGAAGTAACTGAAACAGCAAAAGTTTCTTCGCTCTTTACTGATAAAGTAATTGAAACGAGAACAGTTTCTTTGGCCATTAACTGATAAAGTAACGAAGTTACTTTACTTTGTTCACGCTGAAATAACTGAAAGGAAAATAGTTTCTTTGGCCGTTGAAGTTAAAAGACCAAGAACTTACTACCAGAAAGAAATGAAAGAACTAGGTGAATTAACGAATTATAAGAAAGCAGTTGCCGTCTGTTGCTCAAAAATATAAAACACCAATTTTATTCAATAAATTTTAAAAACTTAATAACAATAATAATTTTATTAAGGATTTGTATAAAGCAACTTATTTGATTGAGACTTTATATTTATTCAAAATCAAATTAATTTAAAAGCAAGTGTTTATGAGAACAGTTTCAAAAGAAAAACTATTATCAAACTTTTGTGAAAAATATGTTTCTCTAAGCCTGAAAATAGCTCTTATTCTTACTAAAAAAGCTAAACTTTAAAACTTAATATTAAAAGTGGGAACAAATTGAAATTTTTTTATGAAATTTTTTTTTGTTTTGAAATTTTTATTGTTTGACGATCGCATGAATATTTTATTCTCGGATTTTTCTCAATGATATCGGTTGCCTAAGCTTGCTTTTGCATTGAATTGAAAAAAAATTGGATGTAATTTGAGCTAAGAAAACATAAACAATAGATAAAAAAGTATTACACTATGAAATTAGTTTATTCTGAACATACAGCAGGAACCCCCTTGGCTATCGGTCAATATTCCACCAAGGTTACTCAGTTTGAATACGTTTATAATTTAATTTTACATATGAGGGAAAGGTTTGCATCCAGTACTCATTAAGCTTAAAAATGTCTTTTAATATAAGCACGTAAATTATGCAATTCGTTAATATAGGTCGTTTTTTCCTTACGTTTAAATAAAATTAAAAAAACCAAGAAAGAAAGAAAAAAGTAAAAAATTCAAATTCAAATTTTGTTTATTGAGCCTTTTTCAAAACAAGTTATAAGTTATAAAATTCATATGAAAGTGTTAACAAAATTAAAGACTATAATGTATTATCTTCAAAACATAATTGAACAACAGTATCGTACTTAAATATATAAAGAGAAAGATTGAAGTTAACAAAAACATTCATGTGAATCGCTCTTGCTCCCGGAGCTTACAGGTATTGAGAGTATATCTCCTAACCTAAAATATAGACTTAATGCTAACTTAAATCTACGAAAAAACAAAAACAAAAAGAAGAGTAAACAAACCTCTTAGATACATTAAAAAAAAAAAGTAAAAAAAAGTAAAAGAAAAACCAAAGTAAAAACCGGCTGTAAAACAACTTAGAAAGAGATTTTATTATCAAAATTGCAAGTGTGAGAGAGAAATAAAAAGCTTGTGAGAGAAATAAAACAGAGTGTGTAAAGTAAATACAAGATGTTGGTGCTTTTGTTGACGACCTTAGAAAATAAAACAAAGAATTACTTACGCATTTTTATGTGTCCATTCTTCCTATATCTTTACGTACATGAATATATATTTACAACAGGAGATAAAAAAGGAACATATTGACGAGGAAGCTAAATCAAATATTAACTGCAAGATTTCCGACGAATTATAAAAAATCTCGATCACAAGCACACTAAATTTACAGAATACAAAATTATAATCTAACGCATCTCGATAAAAATGCAGGTGCATTTCTATGGGTAAATTTACCAGACACATTAACTGTCACCCTATAAGTATGCAAGATTAAGAGTTTAATTTTTTGAGGGCTTGTTAACACTTTGTGCAGCATACTTTCAGGGTGTAAAAATAATAGGAGGAGTAGTTGAAATTTTTTGAGCCATTTCTAACATTATAAGTACAATTAATACAATTTACAAACTTGAAAAATTAAAGACTGTAATTTAATATCTAAAAAACATGAGTTTTGAACAGTAACAAGCTTTTTGGATGACAAGACAACAATAAAATTTATAATAACGTGAAAGTAAATCGCTCTTGCTCCCGTAGCTAACCTAAATTGGTGGTGCAACTCCAAAAAAAGAATATACTTAAAACTAACTATGTACAATACCATACATAATACTAACTAAAAACGAAAGATAACAAAAACAAGAAAAAGAGTAAACAAATCTTTAAGATACTATACGCTAACCTCTATTCGAACCGGGAATTGCTTTTTGGAAAAATCATGACACAAAGAAACCTTTAGATTAAAATTTGCAGGAACTTCATTTAAAAAATTAATAGGTGACAAATACGTCGTATTTAACCAGTTTCAACCCTCTGTTGGTTGAAAATATCACGAATGCAATTGTTCTCATGACAAGCGGTTCCATTGGCACATCTTTTTAAAACGTGGTATAAATTCAAAATATTTAATAAAACAGTGTCTCGAGATTCTTCGTTATAAAATTTCGAATTCTTTAATGATGGTTGTGGAAACATTGAATAGATAGGAGAGCCATATAAAATTACGGGTCTGATGCATGTTTTATAAAGCCAAAGGTTTGTTTTTATAGACAAACTCCTGTTCACTTTTAGCTGCATTCATTTTAATGCCACAGTCTTCATACAATCGTTGCACTATTTCCAAATGTTGCTCAGTGTGGTTTAATGGCATTTTAAGGGACTCATAATGAGAGTATGTCGAATTTGGACCAAAATGTGGAAAATCGTACATGAAAATATTAAAAAAAAATGAGGAGCAAAGATAAAGCCCTGAGAAACTTCACCACAGCTCACAGTTGTTGGTTTTAAATGGGAACTATTTAGATACCTTCCAAGCGTTATGAAAATATGAATTTCTTAAACAATTGTAATTGAAATAATAACGATAAATTCGAAGGCTGTCCTAGAAAGTTTCTTAATTAAAAAAGTAGAGGTGGTTTCAGTTCTGCTATTAAGGTTAATAGCACAAGTAAAAACTTCGTCGAAAAAAGTTTGTAGAGCAAGATGGCATTCATTAAGTGCAGAAAAATCATCACTAAAGGCAACTTGATCAAAGGCACTTCTTAGTGTATTTTCTAATTAACAAAAAATGTCTCTGTTAGAAGGACATACCCTGTAAATATTCGAAGAAAGATCTTGAAGCCGTTGCATTTTTTCTTCGTCATTATGAATAAAAACCCCGTTAACTGAAAGATTTCTTAATGACGATTTTCTCTTAGCTCCTATCAAATTATAAATGTACTTTTGGTCCTGGAAAAATCTTGCTCAGTTTATCAGAAAAAACTTTAAAATTTTTCAGTTGTACTTGTTTTTTAATCATAATGCTGAACTGTTGAATTGGCTTAGACAAAAGTAAATAGTTTGGATCCAATTTGTTAATTTACAAAAATACTTCTAACGATTCCCAAACGGTTCCTTTTACTATACGATAGAAAAGTAGTCAGTCTAGAAATTTTAAAATTTGGATTTGTGGCGTTTAGAAGATTTGGAAATGAAGTCGCCTCTAACAAAGATCCATTAAAATTTTGAGACAACAGCGCTAAGTTTGATAGCCCATCTTAGATTAAAGAATATTGTGTGCTACATGGAATTGATACAGCTAATATCAAAATTATAAATCTTAGTCCACTCATCGTAACACTGATCTTAACACTAAAAACGATAACTTCATTTTTGTAATCCTTGAAGCTCTTTTGTTTTGTGTTTTTATAATTCTGTTCGTTTCTGTTACTTTTCCGGAAGCAAAACGAGCTCAAGTTACACAAAACAAGATTCAACAAGATTTTAAGTGTGAGCATAAAAGCATCCGCGCAAAAGGTACGACGAATATGTTTAATTTTTTGATTAAACGGCTTTAGTCATTCAGTGAAGACCGCAAGAATTGCTAGTTTTTATGTTCACGTTATTAAACTTGATCTATATGAAAAATTTTGCAAGCAACTTTGCGCATAAAACTCGATTCTGATTGCGTTTTTATTTGTATTTCATTTCAGTGTTTCTCCTTGTACAGATGGAAAAAATTCCAATATTTAAATGAAAAATTCTAAATATGTATATATTAAATATATAATTAACTTTATATACAATTTTATCTAGTTTTTATAATTATGACTTCTTTTCAACGAGTAATAAAAAATTATTAGAATAAAGTTTTTGCGAAGTGTTGAAAAATATGCTTCCGTAAGATTAAAAAAATATCATCGGTTTATTCACTATCCACCTTCGAACGATGATACAATCGATTACAGTTTCAGTCAATTAAGTGGTCAATTGAATGGTAAATCTCCATTGTTTGTTAGCTGATTTTATGAATTTAGATATGACGACCAAATAAACAGGATTTTATGTTAATTTAACTTATATATGTTGTGCTTAAGCTGCGAGAATTTAATATGTTTAATATGTTTATCATTTCCTATGTATCACATTCTTCGTGTCCTTAATGACTAAGTGTGGCAACCATTTTACTTCTTCAAAATTCCTATCGATGCAATTTGCATATAATTCCAATTGTACAACAAAAAACCACAAAATTCAACTTAAACTATATGAATATTAATCTCAGAGGCACTTGAAATCTTGAAGACACCTAACAGTATCTTCACTTCATTTAATTAATATACAAAGTAACCAAATAGAAATATACGATAAAACAACAAAAACCAATATTTAAAGTTTAAATTAAAAATCACTGTATCATTTTAAGAACGAAATATGACGAAGTCGTATTTACTTTTTAAAATGTACCTGCTTAAATTTTAGACGGAGCCGTTACTGTTTCATATTGGGACATTCCGTTCATCATTCAAAACAAGTTTAAGTCATGTATTAGAAGAAATTTCAATAATCAAACTCAATTAGCAGACATGACATAAAATTTTTAAAATTTTAACTATTTCCACCAATACAAATTCGTTGTCATCGAATCAACCAACTAGGAAATCAAGAAAAAACTATTATTGTTGCTCGAATTCTATGGATTTAGATGACTAATCTTGTCTTACTAAGCAACTAGAAGCTTAAAGAAATAAACTAAAAAACTTACAGCATTGGATTATAACAGAAGTGCCATTTATGGTGAATTTACCTGTGAAAAGATCAAGGTTTTTTTTAATATTAAAAAATAATATTATTATATTATAGACTAAAAATAATATTTTATATGATATAAAATTTTACTCTATGCATATAAAGAATTTGTATTTTATATATTTATTCACAGGTTGGTTTGGACTAAACATGAGTTCGAAACGATGAACAAAGAAGAGGAGCGATAATAAAATTGCCAGCCAGTAAATGAACAAGTAAAGTCATCTGAAATCAACCCCACATCGTAAACTAAGCAATAAAAGAACACCAAAAAATATGGTTTTGAATCTACTCTTCATAACAACTGTGATAAAATCTACCTTCGGCGTAGTCACCACTGGACTCTGGCTCATTCCACTGCTGCTTGCCGCCATTACTTACTTCCGCTACGACAGCATGGACCCCGAGTCACGCCCCTTCGACCAGCTCAACTTGTATCCGGAGTACGACTTCATTGTCGTTGGCGGTGGATCTGCTGGGGCCGTGGTAGCCAACCGTTTAAGTGAGATCAAGCAGTGGAAAGTGCTGCTAATAGAGGCAGGACCAGATGAGAATGAAATCTCGGATGTACCATCGCTAGCCGCTTATCTTCAGCTCAGCAAGCTCGACTGGCAGTACAAGACCGAGCCATCAACGAAGGCCTGTCTAGGCATGAAGCACAACCGTTGCAACTGGCCCCGCGGCAAAGTTCTTGGCGGCTCTAGTGTACTCAACTATATGCTATATGTCCGCGGGAATCGACACGACTACGATCACTGGGAATCACTGGGAAATCCAGGCTGGGGCTATGATAATGTATTGTCATACTTTAAGAAGTCGGAGGATAACCGGAACCCATATTTGGCACACAATAAATACCACGGACATGGCGGCTATCTTACTGTCCAAGAATCACCGTGGCATTCGCCGCTGGTAGCTGCCTTCGTTGAGGCGGGCACTGAGATAGGCTACGAGAACCGTGATATCAACGGGGCCAAACAAACCGGTTTTATGATCGCTCAAGGCACTATTCGCCGTGGCTCTCGTTGCAGTACAGCGAAGGCCTTTTTGCGACCCATAAGACTTCGGAGAAATTTCCATCTCTCCATAAACGCGCACGTGACGAAGGTCAACATCGAGCCGGGTACCATGCGAGCCCGATCAGTGGAATTTGTAAAGAACGGCAAAATGCACCGCATTCGAGTGCGACGAGAGATTGTGCTATCGGCAGGTGCCATTAACACACCACAAATCATGATGCTTTCAGGTCTGGGGCCACGCGCTGAGCTGGAGAAACATGGTATTTCGGTTCTACAGGATTTGCCGGTCGGTGAGAACTTGCAAGACCACCTTGCTATGGGTGGCATGTCATTTCTCGTGGAGAAGCCGGTGGCTATCGTACAGGATCGTTTCAATCCGACCGCTATAACCATGCAGTATGTGCTACGGGAGCGCGGACCCATGACGTCTTTGGGCGGTGTAGAGGGCTTGGCATTTGTTCACACGCCTTATTCAAATCGTTCTGTCGATTGGCCCGATATTCAGTTTCACATGGCGCCTGCCTCCATCAACTCGGACAACGGCGCACGAGTGAAGAAGGTGCTGGGTTTGAAGGAGTCAGTCTACCAGGAGGTCTACCAACCGATTGCGAACAAAGACACTTGGACCATCATGCCGCTGCTACTGCGTCCTCGATCGCGTGGCTGGGTGCGTCTTCGCTCTGCAAACGCTTTTCACTATCCACTCATCAATGCAAACTACTTAGATGATCCGCTGGACGTGAAGACGCTGGTCGAGGGCGCCAAAATAGCGCTGCGTGTTGCTGACGCTAAGGTTTTCCGACAATTCGGTTCTCGCATTCATCGCAAGCCGCTGCCAAACTGCAAGAAACACAGTTTCTTATCGGACGCCTACCTAGAGTGCCAAGTACGCACCATTTCGATGACCATCTATCACCCAAGCGGCACTGCGAAAATGGGGCCCGCGTGGGATGAGGAGGCGGTGGTAGACCCTCGGCTGAGAGTATACGGAGTGCGTGGGCTACGAGTAATCGATGCCAGCATCATGCCGACAATCAGCAGTGGCAACACAAACGCCCCCGTCATCATGATCGCAGAAAAGGGATCCGACTTGATCAAAGAGGATTGGCTCATGAATCCTGAGTACAAAATGGCAGCCCGAAGCAGTTAGCAGCACAACCCGACGACCAGTGAAGAAATAAGTGGCTGCCATCTCTCTACTACGTTTAGTATTGCTGTGTACAATGTTCGATACACTTTCATTGGACATCGTAGAGTAGCTCGAGTCATCTGTTTAATTTATTAGTTCAAGAGTTCAGTTCATAAGAAGGCATTTTTGCTGTTTCCAACAAAGTTCTTAATTGTTATTATAGTTTTAATTTACTTTGGACTTCACTCTACGTTACCTCGAGTAGAGTTGACTAATTAAACTCTAATTCTACGTTATCTAATGGTAATGAACTCAGCTACTATTTTATATTTAATTTTAATCGTATTTTTATATTTAATAGAGCTTTATTTAATTCTGAAAATTGCTTCAAGTCTTGCAATTAAATGTATATTTATGTGTAAATAATTTAAGTTAACAATTTTATTTGTGGAAAATTGTATTAGTACAATAATTAGTCAAGCTGATTAAAATAAATTAGTGTAAACGGTATTGTAATTACATTAGTAAAATTAAGTACTTTGTAATAAGCACGTCGCTTATCGTACGATAATGGATATTATCGAAAGGTGACCTCTTTTTATATCTCCCGAAGAATTAAAGTTCTTCATTCTTTAATTCAACATTAAGTTTTACTCAAAACATAGAAACATATGAAAATAGAAACATTTTGGGACAAAAGTGAACACAGGACAACTACTCGAGATTATTTGTCTTAGCAATTGCACAAGGAAGAACCTTTCCATTTGACTTTTTCGCTGTAGAAGTAACAGAAGAATGTAATAATAAGCATTTTAAAATATTGACTTTTTCGCTGTAGAAGTAACAGAAGAATGTAATAATAAGCATTTTAAAATATTGGCGATGAAAAAGTTGCATTAATTTGTAATAGAAAAATCATTACAAAAAAATTATAGATATTTATAATATTTAAAATTAGGTGGCAGAAAGACTTACATACTTCAATTATGGTTTTCGGTTTTATTCCAAATTATTTAGCGGGTTTTTAAAATAACTGTTCAACTTTAAAGTAAAGTGTAAATTTTTTTTGAGACGTTTGCATTAAATAGGTTAATAAAAAAATATTGAAATCTTCTGTCACAGAAATTTACACAAACTCGCACTATTATAATCTAAAAATCCTTGATAATGTAAAACAAAATTCGACAATTTCCTCATTATCTCTACATTTTAATCTTTCTCTTGTAATTAGTCTGCATACATGTTATATATGTTATAAACCAGACAAATTGTACTCACATTTTGACAAATTTTCAATGCTATTGCGAACAGTACAAATGTATTTTATTAATTATAAATTTAAAATCGATTACTCTGTTCTGTTCTATTTCACCTATTATATATATAATAATATATATACTGTACCTATAAATTTTCTACACGTTTCTGCTTTTACCAAAATTTTCAAAATATGAAATTGCAAGATAAAAAATTTTTGACACAAAATTTTTCGATTTTCTCTGTTTTATTTGGAGTTCTGTAAAGATCATATCCAGCTTTTCCTCTAAACAACGCATTTTATCCGCTAACTCGAATAAAATACTTTGAAATAGTTGATTTCAATGTGTAGTTTTTCCGATAAGGAATGTTTTAATAAAGTTTTGTTGTAAAAAAACGGTAATATTTATATTATTATTATTATAAAGGGCGATATTAGAGCCCGACCTAATAAGATCTTTTGTGTGTACCCATACTTAAACTAAACTGAGGTTTTTCATCCTCCTCCGAATTTATCTGAGCGGCGTTATCGTTGCAAAAAGCTAATGTCATTGGTTGCTATAAATTAGGAAAATAATAAACACTGTATCAATTTTAACCTTTCATCTTTATCTAAAATTAAATCTCATATAAAATCATTTTTTGAAATTATATCGAAAGTAATATTTGTCGTTTTGACAACGTTTGCCAAAAATAAGTTTGATCGGAGTAAAAAAAATTTAGATTAAAGAAAAAGATCAGAGTAAAAAAATGGATAGAGAAGCAAAAGATCGTTTTAAAGTCGTTCAATCAAGTTGAAGAAGTTATACGTAATTGGAGATGCTAGACGATCGAAAGGAGCTCCACTTGAGGCAAATGACTTTATTATAGTTAAAGAATGGCAATGAATATGTTTCAGTTTTTGCTTTGAGGAAAAAAATTTGTAGCATGTGTGAAAAAGTAAATCGTAATTCAAATTAATGCAAAGAATTAATACATAAAGAAACAAATATGACGAAATTTTATTTCATTCGACTTGTATATCCAACATTGCTTCATGAGTAAAATATTTCAAAAACGTTTCTCTTCCTGGTTTTTCGTATTTTTTCCGTTGGAATGGACTTTCTCCGCAGCTGTTGTTCGTTCAAAGGATTCAAAGGATATTGATTCATATTCAAAGAAATTCGCTTTTTACCGTAGAAGTCAAAATGTGGATACGGCGTTCTGTCCGCAAAAGAATAAAGGAAGAACAACAATATTTCCTTTTACAAAATTAATTATATAAACTGAACACTTGGTACAGTTCCTATAACAAAGATATCAGCTGCATATATATATTTTTATATACATATATTTTACATCTATTAAATTTAATGGAAGTGGTACCACGCTTATAATATTGAATATTTTATATCGGCGTAATAAAATCAGAGAGAATTCAATTTGTCATTGTTCATTGCTGTCCGTTGCAACGATTTAGTATTGCAATGAATGCTATGTAAATATATAAATACATGTATATAGTTAGCAAGGCGGAGTTTTTTTATTTTAATGAGTAAATATTAAATATTAAATCATCCTGAATGAAGTGTTTATATAACTTTATTTAAATACAGTCTTTGCTTATGATTATCATGAAACGTTGTTAAGTCTAATTATTCTATTGTATAATTAGATTGGTTGAATTCGGGGAAGTTATTAATTCTCAACATTATTAAACTAATTGTTAGACTAAGAAATAGTTTCACAATCGCCGAGGATCACAATCGCAAAAACTAATGACACCTTTGAATGACATTTTCCCAGTATTTCGCAGAAATTCGTTATCTGATGATTTATACCAAATTATTTAAGTACTAAAATGAAACAAATTCAATTTCTGTTGAACAAAGTTTGCAAATAAATTTTGATTTTAATTTTAATGCCGCCTGTTTTTATAGTCTCTTAAACTCATCGTGATTTTATATCGTTTACGTGTTTCTAATATAAAATTAAATGAAATATATAATTAATTGATTTGCATGAAACTACAAATGATATCAGGCAATAAACAGCGTATTTTTTAAATGCAAATTATTTAAATATTGTTTTTCTTTTTTTTATTATTATTTTCAACGTCTTAACTAATTAAAAGCCATTACAAAGCGTGATTCGTATCATAGGTAATAAACTTAAACTCGGTTGTTATTTTTTCTCAAAATATTAAATAGTATTTTTATAAAAGATAATCTTTATCATGATCGTAACCATCAAAAGTTAAACTTAAACCGAGCACATCTTCTTCAAAACATTGAAAATAAAAAACAATTAAATAAGTCAAGTATTTAAAAGTTGTTTAACGAATTGATCTATGATAATAAAACATTTCCGTGGAATCTCCGTCTCCGGGAAATACTTTATTGTGGATAAACGATACACGAAAGATAAGTGACGTACAAATGTAAAATACAATATAAAAGTTTCAACCTATGCAAAAATATTTGTTCTAACGATATTATCCACGCTTCAGTTTGATGTAAAAGCAAAAAATATTATTATTTAATTGATTGAAGGGAAATAATCTCTACAGAATGCATATTTAATCAAATGTCATATAAATATAATAATAAAGGTCCTTAATTCACCCTTTTTCAAGTTCATGCTGCTCAATTAATCTTTAATTTAATAAAAAAGTGACTATTGCTTTATTTACAGGAGTGGATGGCATTTTATTCAAAGGAATCGATAACTGATATCGCTTAGAATTCTCCTTAAATGTGTGTTGAAATTAAATATGATTTTCAATTTTGTGATTCTTCAAATTTCTGATTCTGTCCGTTTAACGAGCAAATAATCGTACAGTATAATAATAATATTGCTAAGCCATAAAGTCTTAAATAAATATATACATATATATAAATAGTCTCCTAAACGGATATTTGTATAAAAATGTGTACTAAAATCTATTCATGTCATAAAGTTAATGAAATTAACTAATATACTTAATGGATTAATTATAAGAAAATGAAATTAAATAATGGCTAATTTAGAAAACCGTAAAAACTACCACAAAAGAGTAGATAATTACTCCCAATGATTATCAACTTAGATGACTATTAACCAAATTACAAAAACACCAAATAAAAACCGCAAACAAAATCAAACACGAAAACCAAAATAATGAAACGGAAAACCAAAAACACTAAAAATAGGAAAAATAATAAAAGCCAAGTGATTACAACATCTAAACTTCTAGCAGTTCTCGACAAATAATAAAAAAGTTGATATCTCGGTCAAAGACAACCACCATTGAAATCAAAATTTGCTGCTTGGTAGGTAATTCAGAAAACACCAACAAAACAAAGAGGTGAACAAACTGGCGTTTCATAGGAAATTCCTCAACACTAAAAAAAAAAAATAAAAAAGTCCACAACGCTCCACGTTGTTTTTTATTTTGGTTTTTTGGTTTTTGTAATGGTTTCGAAGGTTGTTGTTAGTCTTTGGCTTTGCCAAAAAATGTTAAAACAAAAAAGCAGTCAGATTGAAACAGTGTCAGAGTAATGAAATAGCCAAAATAATTATTTTACAATCTAAACCAAAACAACGCAACAACCATGACAAACGTCCAAAAAGAACCACTGCTAATTGCGAAATTGTTTTCTTAAACTTTGCCTTGAAGACTCCGTTTAATGGACTGAAGTTTGTGGAACTCTGGCGTTTGATTTGGCGAACATCTAATATAGAAAATGATAAACCTTCAGCACGGCGTAATCAACAATCATCAGAAGAAGGAAATGTTGTTTGATGTTGCATTTAGTTTTACTTCTTTATTTTTATTAATTTTCCTGGCAAATCGATAATAAATTGTTTAACTTTTTTAATTTTTTAAGTTTAACTTTTGTGATTTTAATTTAATTTAAATCACTGCGTTGTCGATGACTTTAATTTAAAATGATTAAGTTTAAAAGATTTGGAATTGTTTTTTTAAATCTTTCCTAAGCGAGATGATGTAATTCTTTTATTCTTGCTTGGTTTTTTATTATTTATTCTTCATTATACGATTGCATTCTTTATAGAAATTTCAATAATGTTTCAGTGACTTCACTACTTAATTACCGCCAAAGATTCTTATATTCCCAAGTCATTTATTAAACGCAACTTAATCAATTAATATTTGTGAGTTTCTCAAAAAGAACAACAATCGTACTTCATGAGCAAAAACATACCGAGGACAATTATATATTTTATAATTGAACAACTAAACAGCCAACAGATGATTATTCACATTTTAAGTAGTGGGAAAAATAGGAATGAAATTAGATAAAAGTGCATTAAAAGCTTCTTGATGTCAAAAACACAAAATTATATACTCACATTAATATAAACATCGTATTCATTGCATCATTCATTGCAATTTTTGTGTCAAAGGTACTACATATTTAGAAGTATGCATTAATCAAACGAAGAGTTCACGAACCATAACGTTCTTAATGACTAGAATTACAGAATACTTAAAAAACATGAAATAATTGCAAAAAAAAAAAAAAAAATACACAGAAATAATAATTTATAGTGTCGTAAAAATATTTTTAAAGATATCTTCAAACACATAACTTACGATGGAGCGAATTCCTACTTTATTTCCCCTTTTTAAAAACCCATATACCCTAAAATGCTGATTAAACTATTCGGTGAGTTGATGGGCCGAAAGTAGAATATTACTAAAGCAGCCTAAGTTAGAGAGTTAACGAGAATTAATACGTATGCGAAAAAGGTATACAGCTATATTACTGTGTAAGAATAACTAAAAAACTAACCAATACATTTAGTAAATTAGTAATTATCAACATTACAAATATGTGAAGAAATGAATTCCTTGGGCAGCTCATATTAAATATTTTCATACCAACAACAATCGAAAGGACTAAAAGTTATTTGTACAACAATTCAAGGCTTCCACTCGCCATTCTAAGTTAAGGAATGGAGTTATCTTCTACATTCCTCAATCCAACATAAGCTAATTTAAGTATATAAACTCGTATAAATAGAATACTTTGCAGAAGATTACGTTTCCAAATAAAACACTTATTCAGGTTTTACTAATAGTAAAATACATTCAGAATGTACACCTGATTACAATAAAGCAACGCAAAATTTATAAAAACGGAAGGAATATACTCGTAGTATATTTTTGATTTTCTAAGTTTTATAAGGTAAAACTCAGATATTAAATAAAATACTTACTAATTAAAGCTAACTAAAGTCGAATTTGAATCATTTAGACATATTCTAAATTCAATTTAAATACATACTCATGATATAAATAAAAATCTTTACAATAAATATTTTGGTTTGGTCATGGTTTCAAATAGAATTAAATAGTATGTTTATTAGAAAAGAAAAGTCAGAAGAGCTTCACGCACTTTACTATTATAATAAAATAAAACAAATAAATTTTACTATTATTTATGACGATTTATCTTTGTGTTAAACACTGCAAATTAGTGTGAAAACGTTAATTTTTGCATTTTAAATCATTTCTTGTTGTTTCCAACAGCAGCCACAAACATAATAACTACTTTTAAATGTAGACTCTGGAGCAGAGTTCTGAGGGTGATCGATTTTGCCAGCAGTTATCACACAACACAAAACGTTTACCATTGACTTTGAAAATTGCAGTCAAGGTGAGTTCGATAGCCCCTTTGTCTACTTCGATCATTAATGACCCTTTTTTTAATGATCGTTTCTTTATTTAGTATTAACGTTAAAAAAATTAAACAAAACTGATGAAGCAAAATCATCTCACGTCGTTCTTCGAAAGACCATTATGCAAATCAGTGGCTATAAAATTTAATAGAATATATTTCGTACTTTAGAAATACAATGAAATTCGCTATTGCCAGCCTTGAGATTGACGAAAGTCCAAAAAATAAGTAATAAAAGTTAGATTTTAGAAAAAGTTTAAGACATTAAATAACTGAATAAATACAGCATAAGCGGAAAACAAACGGAAACATACAACAGAAATTTCGCCAAATTTTAAAATAAATTATATTCAACGAAAGCGAAACCTCCGATGTTTCAGTCGCTTTTCTTGCTGTTTATTTTATGTGGGTTTTCTCCAATGACACCCACATAAAACTCTGCTCAGCTTTAGATGAACATATAGTATATTTTTTAATACAAAACCGTTTAGTTGTCTGAATGTTTCACCTTTTTTTGTAATACTATTTGTACAGTTTTGTGTTATAATAATTTAGTGGATGTAGCGATAAGCAAAATATAAATATTACTGTTATTAAACCAGGTCAGATTTTGTGGTTGGTCTGTCCAAAAAATTTAAATTTGAAGCTACCCAAGGTTTTCTTTGATTTGAAACACAAGCATTCGTGGTTTTAGTTTACTAATTGTTGCTTTTTACCGGTTTTTAATTAATTCTTTTCATTTTTTGAAATTTCGAACTCTTAACACAAAAAACATGTGTTTGTTCTTTTCCTTAATTTTTTGGGAAATAATTGAGTGATTCTCAAAGATCAACCAGTGATTTAAATTTCTCAGTTTTACGAAACTATGGCGATTTTATGGCAATGTAAAAACTGTAAAGAATTAATTACTTTTTTGAGTTCAATTTTGGTCACATCTTTCAATTCGGTCGTCTAATTTATTTATTATAAACCTGGTGTTGATTCCATTTGTAAGAAGCAAAAAAAAAAATATATTGTTTTGCCGCTGCTGATGTGAGATTGTTGCTGATTTTTTTGGCGAAGTACAAAGTAGTTTATTGTCGACCGCTAAATCTAAATATTTAAAAAAACAAAAAAGCATCCTTATTAGAAACCTTTGTTTTTATTCATAAAGTATTCAGTAACTCTAGACAGAACCTTATCGATATCTTATATAATGAATAGTATTCATTATCAGTACATTCTTCCTGCTTAAATTTATTGGGGACAATGTGATTTCAAATCATTTCGTCTGCTATTAAGTATAAATTTGTCCAAATCTTAAGTTAAAATCACAAAATAATCGTAAATATACATTAAAGACATAAACTTAGCCGAAAGAGTCTAAAGGTAAAGCATTCTCATTCATTTAAATAGTAATGTCTGACGTTTTTTTTATCTTAAAATTATGCTTTTTATACCTATATTTCTTATTTGAAATTAAACTTTTTATTCTTCTTCATATTTCAAATATAAAATATACAATGACGTTTATAAATATTTTAATTTTTCATAATCTTCTTTAACAAATGTCTACCAAATTTTATTGTTCTTCTTTTTCTTATTTATTTTTGCTTTTTTCATACTAATATTATTTCTGAATTCTGATCTAGTTGCCATTAAGAACACGACTCTCAATTCAATAGGAGGTGTAGAGATCGTTGTAAAGATCTGAATCTTGGAATAGTCTATATAATCGTGTAAAATAATATAATCGTATAGATGAAATGCGGTCCGTGCTTCCTTCACCATCCATTCTTAGCGGCTCAATGATTTCCACATACTCTTTTTCAAAGGATTTCGTCGAAAAAGAATAATGATATCAGTCCCAAAAAGGCTTAGTTTTTGAGTACATTCTTGTACAAAATTCTCCTTTCCCTTTCTCGCAATTTACCGTTTATTATTATTTTTGCTATAATTATTAATGTTACTATAATGATTATAATATATTATTATTAATTTATATTATTGTATTTTTATTATTATTATTATTATTTTCATATTTCCTTTTTTTATGCTTCTTCGTTTTCCTTGAACCGCTCAACATTCGTCCCACTTAAGCAAGTCCAATCGTCTATTGCAAATATCCGTGATCCTGTTTGATCATGTCTGCCGCTTTCTCCGCTATCATGAAGACAGGTCCATTTGGATGGCCAGAAATTATTTCCGGCATGATGCTTGCATCCACAACTCGCAGCTTGTTGACGCCGTAAACTCGCAAACGTGGATCCACGACTGCAGTGCGATCCGTCTTCGGGCCCATTTTGGCCGTTCCCGAATAGTGATAAATTGTGAAGGTGAAATGTTTAACGTAGCATTCCCAATATAAAAGCGAGCGGTATGGAAATTGTTTGCACGTCGGCACTCTACGGTCCCACATCTTTGCATTGATTTTCTTAAACGCGGGCTGATCCATCAGTCCTATGGCCTTCAGAAGACCACGTACCGAGATGTCGACATCATACTGATGCGCAAAGTAGTTGGCGTAGATGAGGGGATACTTAAGAGGATCGCTGCTTTTTAGCATTATGCGTCCGCGCGTCTTCGGGCGCAATATCATGGGGAATATCATGAAAGCGTTCAATGCTTTCTCCTCGATCTCAGCAAACATTGCATCGTAAATGCTTTTCTTCAGACCGAAAGCACGTGATATGGCAGGATTGGCCGACATGGAACCGCCCACCAGGAACAGCTCAATATCTGGCCAACCGTCTTCGCGATCCTGGTGGTCCATGTCCCAGAACGCAATGGCCTCGCAACCGCCGGGCGAGCTGTATGGGCCTTCGTGATGATTAAATCGACTCACAAGAGTCGGGTCAGCGAAATGCTCGAACTGAATCGAACTGACGTTGGTCGTGAAGGTAACCGCGGGCGCTGTGTGATCCTGCAGATTGTAGCCTACCGCCAGGTCGACAATCGGCTTGATGCCTACATCGCGTAGATGGTGCGCGGGTCCAACGCCTGAAAGCATCAGCAGTTGTGGTGTATTAATGGCTCCCGCCGAGACAATAACTTCGCGCTTAGCCAGAATTTTATGTGTTTTGCCGTCTGCTTGCAAAATAATGCCGTAAGCGGTTTTCGTACTAGGATCAATTAATACCTTTGTGACCAACGCGTTCTTCTTCACATGGAGGTTGCTGCGTTTACCTTTCAGCGGATACAAATAGGCGCGGTTCGAGCTCCATCGGGTTGAGTTCCTGGTGGTGGTGTGCAAATAAGCTACGCCATTTTGTATGTGGCCGTTGTAGTCACGGTACTTGAGACCATCCTGCTGTGCTGCCTGCACGAAGGCGTCGGCAATCTGAGAACGCCAATTGATGTACGACACCTTAACCGGCCCATTTCGTCCTACGAATTCCGCCTCAGCATCAGGTACACTGGAGCCCTCGTACTTTTTGAAGTAAGGCAGCACTTCCTTGTAGCTCCAACCGTCGTTGCCCAGTTCAGCCCAGCGATCGTAGTCACGTCGATTGCCACGTGTGTACATCATGTAGTTAAGGACCGAAGAGCCACCCATTACTTTGCCGCGGGGCCAGTTGCAGCGGTTGTTATTCATGGCGAGACAGGCGTGATCCGAAGGCTGCGTGCGGTACTTCCAGTTCATTTCACCGAGCTGCAGAAAGTGAGCTACTATTGGTATGTCCATTATAAGACTTTCTGGGCCACCGGCCTCGAGCAGCAGAATCCGCCACTTGGAGTTTTCCGAAAGTCGTGCAGCCAAAGTGCAGCCAGCAGTGCCGGCGCCCACCACGATAAAGTCATATTCGTGCTCCATCTGAATGTTGTTGTCGTGGTTCTCCAGATCACTGTCGTGTTCACCGCGTCGCAAGAAGTTCAACGTTTCTAGCAAAACGCTGCCATCCTGCGCCCGATTCGGCTCCACGCGAGCAGCCACAACTATGAACACAGCCAACAAGATATATTTTAGATGCATGTTTCGGTTTTGTCTGCGATAGTTAGAACGATTTTTATTTTGGCCCAATGTTAAAAGCTGTGCATATTTTTTGCGCATAAAAAAAACACTTTGGCTTAATAATAAAACGTTATAAAATTTGCTTGAACAATAGTGGAATCACTCAGTCAAATAAAATATTCGGGAGATTTTATTTTTGTTTGGTTTTCTTTGTTGGTTTCACAAGGGGAAAAATATTTTCTTCTATTTACAAGCTAGCAAACAACTTTTAAATACAATCGGAATATTTTTATTTCTTTCAACTTTAAGTTTTAATTTTACACATTTTTTTGCTTTTTGAAACTTGTTTTTATATTCTTATGCTTTAATTTTTTTATCTTTCAATTATTCTTATTTGTTATTTTGACGCTGCTACGACGAATTCCGAGCCCGTATCGTTTTTCTACTGTCTGCATCGGTCGCGATCGAAACTTTAAATGAGCGTTGTTGGCCAAGTCAAGTTCATTTAATATACGAACGTATGGCGATTGCGGATTGTCTTCAAAATTATAGTTCAATGCGAGAAGAGCGCGTGCGCACAACCACACAAACACAGCCCAATCCGCACAGCGCTGTGAAACTGTCCAAAAGCCGCCAGATCGAAGAGCGTTGCTACAAGATCAACAGCTTCTCAACTTGTTTTGCACAACGTCGGGTTCTTTTCAGATTTCATTCTTTTCAGCGCTTCTTGCCACATCGTGCAGCTTACAAATAACTTAACGATCGGCCTTTACTTTACGTGCTTGTGAGTGTTTTTTGCTGCTCATGAAGAGTAGCCATGGTCCTGCTTAATCATGTCGGCTGCTTTCTCTGCAATCATGTAAATGGGACCATTCGGATGTCCTGCGATGAGCTGCGGCATAACGCTAGCATCCACCACACGCAGACCTTTGAAGCCGTGAACCCGCAGACGTGGGTCGACTACGGCTGCACGATCAGAAGCGGGGCCCATCTTCGCGGTGCCCGCGTAGTGATAGATCGTCAGCGTGAAGTGGCGTACGTAGCATTCCCAGTAGGCACGTGATTTGTAGGGATGCTGGCGACATGTGGGTAAAACCTTATGCAACAGTTTTGCATTAATTTTCTTAAAAGCGGGCTGCTCAAGAAGACTCACTGCCTTCAACAAGCCACGAACTGATATATCCAAATCGTATGGGTCCGAAAAATAGTTTGCGTAGATAAGCGGGTACTTAAAAGGATCACTGCTCTTCAACATAACACGGCCACGACTCTTTGGCCTTAGAATCATGGGAAAGATCAGAAACCCATCCAGCTTTGCTTTAGCCATGTCTGCAAACATGGCATCGTAAAGATTATCCTTCAGTCCGAAGGCTCTCTTCAGACCTGGATTAGCATGCATGGCGCCGGACACAACGAACAATTCAATGTCTGGCCAACCGTCCTCCACATCTTCCTGATCCAAATCCCAAAAAGCAATCGCCTCGCAACCGCCCGGCGATCCGAAAGGTCCCTCCGCATCCATTAGCTTCGAAAATAGCTTAGCACTGAACATATCTTCCAAGCGCAACGAAGTAGCATTCGTCGTTGCGAATATCGCAGGCGCTGTATGATCTTGGAGATTGTAGCCAACCGCCAGATCGGCCACTGGTTTGATGCCCAAGTCGCGCAAGTGCTGCACGGGTCCAATACCTGACAGCATCAGCAGCTGCGGCGTATTGATAGCGCCTGCCGACAGAATAACCTCTCTCTTAGCCATTACTGTAAACGAACGACCTCCGACGCTGAAAATCACGCCGTACGCAGTTTTAGACGTCGGATCAATTAGGACCTTCGTCACCATGGCATTTTTCCTCACGTGCAAGTTCGGCCGATTGCCTTTCAGCGGGTACAAGTAGGCGCGATTTGAGCTCCAACGGAAGGATTGGTACGTATTGGTCTGCAGGTAAGAAACACCTGTCTGAATGTGGCCGTTATAATCGCGACGCTTGAGGCCATCCTGCTCTGCAGCGGCCACAAAAGCATCCGCAATCTCAGAGCGCCAGTTGACGTAGGACACCTTCACTGGTCCGTTGCGTCCCACTAAATCACTGTCGGCATCGGGCACAGTGGAGCCCTCGTACTTCTTGAAGTAAGGCAGCACTTCCTTGTAGCTCCATCCCTCGTTGCCCAGCGCAGCCCAGCGATCGTAGTCACGTCGATTGCCACGTGTGTACATCATGTAGTTAAGCACCGAAGAGCCGCCCATTACTTTGCCGCGTGGCCAGTTGCAGCGGTTGTCATTCATGGCGAGGCAGGCGTGATCCGACGGCTGCGTGCGGTACTTCCAATTAATTTCACTCAGTTGCAACAAATGCACTATAATCGGAACATCCATAACGAGATTTTCCGGGCCGCCAGCCTCGAGTAACAGAACGCGCCATTTACGATTCTCCGAGAGACGTGCAGCCAAAGTACAGCCCGCAGTTCCACCGCCCACTACTACAAAGTCATATTCTCTGTGAAGTTGCATTTCGTTGTCCTGTGTCTCGAGATCAGCGTCGCTTTGACCATGTTTCAAAAATTGCAAGAACGATGACAGGATGCTGTACTCCTGCGATAAGGCGAAGGAAAGCGCGAGAAAACAACATAGCAAAAAAGTAAAAGCGCGACAAAATGACATTGTTAAATACGACTCGTTTAAGTATTTCGAAACTCCAGGTAACAAGTTAACAAAAACTATCCAAAACACAAAACAGAATTCTTCAGTTACGTAAAAAAATATTTATTCTTTATTTTTTTAGTTATCTGAATTTTCAGCTTTCTTTGCGAATATTGTTACTGAGACAGGTCAGAACAGTTGAGTGTTTATAAATGAACTGATTTATACCAAGCGAGTGATTATTTATAACGCAGTCGCATTTCTCGTTGATTTAATAAAAAATCAGTTTGAGCACAAATTTGCAAACAATATTTACACAGTGCAAAGTTCTGGTTCACTAAGAGCGGCAAGGAAAGTGCAACATTTGAATTATTGTAGATCGGTGGGGTTCATGCAATCCGAGTGAAGTCCGCCTCTCAGATTCGCCAGAACGAGCGGCTCGAATGCAATACGTCACTGCGACCACTCAAAACCGAGAGATTAAACGAAAATCAAATTAAATACTCATTTTCAATTCAATACTGGAAGAAGCATCCATTTGTATAAGCAGATTATTTTGCATGTTGTGTGTTTAGGTCTGCCAAATAATTTATTATCTATCATTTATCATACTCTCACGAATTAATGCATTTTTTTTTCTATTAATTTCTTCAACGTTTAGTCAAAGAAATTTATTTGTTAATATTTTTAATGCAATACCTTCAACAAACACAAATATACTTAATATACAAAGCAAAAAATAAAACATTATTTTGTTTTGTCACAATAACTAAAAAAAATTAAATAAAATAAATTATAATAAAATTAAATGAATAAAAAAAATTTATTTAAATATTCTTTCTTTCAAATTCTGGAAGCTTCTGTGAAACTTTTCGCAATTGTTAAACAGAAAATTGATTTTTTGTAAAACACATTTTGGCATCTTTCTCTCACGAAACATGTAATAAACGCATTTAAAGTATGACAATCGGAAATTTGCATTATAAATTTGTATTTGTGAATGAGGGGTACAATTTTAAGGCAATTTCAATACGAGTAAAATTTTAAATACACTGCTAAGAATTTGAGTTAGTTTTTTAACCTCTTTCAAGATTTTTGGCTTTAAACATTGACTTTAAACTTTTTAGTACAATTTTTTCGAACTTGCATATTTTAAATATATCTGTATTACTATCTAAATTTTAAAAATAAGTGTCTTCTTTCTCATGATATTCATTTATTTTAGGTTTGACAAATTAACCATTTTGTTAAAAATTTTTTTTTTTGAATATTTTAATTATTGAAATTTGTAATAAGTAATTTCTCAATTCTGAACTTCATTAGTTTAAAAGAGACGAAACTAACCCTGGATGGAAATGCAAGATTAAAAGTTAAGAAGTGTCTATGCATTTCTCAGTAAGGGTCACAATTTTAGCAATTGGTAAAAATCTCTACTTTGGCTATACATCGTTCTTTCGATGACTTCAGTATTCAGGTAGTGGCTGGAGTGGAATATCGAGGCCGCAGGTTTCAAAGAAAAGTCGGATGGGAAAATAATGTATAAGTTTATAATAATTTTCAGACATTAATTAAATCATTTATCCACAGGAAAATGTTTTTCAAGTAAAATTGGCCTCAAATGGATTAAATATTACTCAATATACACTCCCGCCGCGTGGTTTCGCACGGAACTTGATTTGACGGCAGCCAAAAAAATATTGTTTTGCATTTCCTACGTAGTTTATTGCTACTGTACTCTTCGATGTAATCTCTTCATTCAATTACAATTGGGGTTTGAAATCTTTGTTAAATTTCAATCAATTTGTTAATTGAATTAATTGTACTCGTGTTATTGTTTGGAATGACTCAATAAAATTTCAACGGAAGTGTTAAATCAGAGAAATTGTAATTTTGATAAAAGGCTTCCTAAAAGCAGACAATGTTTAACACATTTAATTTTTAGAGAATTTTCTATAACTGCAAATTGATTGCAGTGCTTTTAAAAGTTTGTCGAGCGCTTGTTGAACATTAGCGAAGGGCGATCAAAGTTTTTGAGAATCGCATAGAACATTAGGTAATTAATCGAGAATGTTCAGGTAGACAAAAGGTTATTTAAACTAACAAATGTACGAAATCAATATACCAAAATGTATATTACAGAATTTACCATGTTCCTATCCTTACTTCTACTTTTACTTCCTACTCCACTTCTAATTCTTCTTTTTATGATTATAATTCATTTTTTCAAATCTTGCAGGATTTTCTACGGCCGCCGAAGTAACAAACAAAAGTTCTGGATTTATTTTTACCCACTCAACTTGTGCAAAGAGCTTTTCAGAATTAATTACGTACCTCAAAAGTCCAACTAGGTTTCGAATTGTAAATACAAAATGATTTGTTTTCATTTTGTGCAACCAGCAAAAACCACTTGAAGAGCGGCCTTTGATACTGCGACATCCCTTCAAATGATTTCAGGAATACTTAAAGAAAATTAAACAAAATATGTTTTCTTTGTCGTTTACATTAACGGTTATATAGTACATTCTGGCGGACAAACAGGCAGAAACATTTTCATAGTAACCACAATCCTGAGGTGAACCCAGCTTTGTCCGAACCCTTCACAATGGGAAGCATTTTCAATCGGGGTTGAGTTTTCGGAGGCGAGTTTTGAAAAGAGTTGTTGAGAAGAGGTTACGGAGTAACCGACAGTGAAAACATCACACACACAATAAGGTGCAGGTATTCAGAGTAAGCAATACAAGTACAAGCTGCGAGTGTGTTTGGAAGTATTCAAGAAGAGTGGAAAGGGAAATTTATTAGTTAAAATTGTTGAGGGTGGCATTGTATAGAAACCCAGTCGGAATTGTCGTACGTTATTGAATGGTAAAGACATTCAGTGTCTTTAATTTTTTTTAGTATTGTTCGCAATCAATTATTTTTAGAAGCTAAATTAAATCCATCTTAAACAGCAAATCTAAACTTTCATTTGTACTTTAAAAAATTCTCTCCTGGATATAACAAATTATGCGCCGACGTATATCGAAATATTATTCTACATCTCCTTTGGACCTTATTTCGAAAATGAAATGATGTCGATAATGACTCAATTCCCAATTTACTTATATGAGAAATTTAGAATTAGAACATTTGATTTTTGTGCATTTGGACTTTGTTTAGCCTTTCTTTTGTGACTTTTGCTATCTCACAGATTGGACAATTTTAAATGAATGTTAAATGAACCACTAATCAGCCTGGACGTAGCGTACGTCCGTCAAACCTTTCGCTATGCCAGAATTTGTATAATATTCGGTGTTCCGTCTTTAGACCAATTTTTGAATTAATATAATCGTGTTAAATTTCTTATTATCATAGTTACCAGGTTATTTCTATTGATATTTCAGGTGGGCGTACTACGCCCATTTTCGAGAACTTGTTTTAATTTCTGTTGGCAGACCCGACAATTTAATTGCATCTTCAAATTCATTCCACAAACTGATAAATTTAACTACAACTACTACGAAACTGCTATTTCTATTTGTTATAAAAAGAGGGCGTGGTAGCAACTGGAATTTTTTAATGTAATGCAATAAATGCAAGAATAATATTTCAGAACAAAAATCAGCCTACAATCTGAAAAAATATGTATCTATGAGCACAGAAGAATTCATAAGCACAATAAAAGGTAGGTTGTGGCACTGCCCCGATATGCCAATTTTCATTAAAAATGTTCTATTTAAAAAAAGAATATTCGTGGCGATAACTTCATTCGTCCTCCTCCAATCGTGAGTTTGACAGACGACAGACAGACGGACATGGCTAAATCTACTCAGGAAGTGGTATATGTATATGAAGAATATACATATATAAAATCTAATACGGAATATACATACATATATACGTTTCATACCTGCGACGTCTTCTTCAATGCGTTACAAAAAGTACCACAAATTGAATATAACGACATTCCTTCGGATGTAGGCTATATAAATGGGCCAGTAATAGAGCTTTATATTTTCATAAAACACTGATTTTTACACAATTAATTATGAAAAACTTCTGTACAATTTAACAAATACAATTTAAAAACATTAATTAATTATTTAACAATTATCGAAACAAAATTTCACAATAAATAAAAATGCAAATTTTTTTTTCTTTCTGTCATTGAAATTCAGCAAGAAATTATCCATGTTGAGTTTCAGGTTTATTGTTTCAAAAATGGAATTTCTACTCATAATCTACGTGACAAGAAATAAATAATTTGTGCATTTCTTAAAAAAAAATTAAAATACCTACAAACAAATGACGCCAAATACATAGATACGCCAATCACTGATTAAAGCCACTGATCAAAAAAAATATTGTTACTGAATCTTCGCCAAATGTTTGTCTTTGTTTTTACTTTTTAATTATTGCTCTTTTATTCTTTACGAATTATTACTAAGTTTATGGTGCTATTTGAATGTGTTTTGTTTCACAATGATGGCAAATATTGACTTGGTTAATTAAGAAAAAACATTAACAAAAAATTATCAAAAGATTGTTCAAAGCAAAACACTAGCTAAGCAAAATATTTTTAAAGCACACAAGAATCAATTGGCATTCGTCAAGCATACGAAAATCGAAGAGGAGCAGCATTTAAAGAAATAAATATCATCAGGAATCAGATTCTCGAAGGACAGCCCAAAAATTCACAAAGAATAACAACAGAAGTGGTGTTTTTTCGTGCGCCATAACAACAAAAAAAAAAGATTATTTATCCCATCCCATCCTTAAACTAGAAACAGTGACAGCAATATTCTCAAAGATATGTGCAGTTTTAATATGACGGCTGTTTGAGAACTTTAGTTCCATAGAGGAACTGGTTCAGAAGTTCATCATTAATATTGCTGCACCTCGAATGGTCATCCATAAGATCTGAACATGGCCAGGAATAGAAGTTGAAGTCATTTAATTAAAGCAACAACTAAGCAACAAGTAACTTGCATCTCTAACTGAATGAATAACAATAAATTACAATGAATTTTGAGGGATGAATATTTGTCAATATATATGACAATTGCAATATACATGGAATTGAAAAATAACTGAAACTTTTGTAAGCCCCAAAAATGTAGTAATAAAAAAAGATATTAAAGCTCAATTTGAGTGATCGACTGACACGATTTAAATGACAGTAAAACTCATTTAATAATCAGAATCATCGATTCAAATGGCGACAGATGAAACGTCGTTTTTAGGAAATAATTAATAAATAAATTTTCTAATGGGTTCACAATGCCGATTATCAGAATCGACATTGGAAAATATGGTAACAGTAGCTGAAACATTCTGTTAATTAATGCTGTTAAGAACCCGCTACCTTTTGAAAGCTGTTAATTCCCACTCACTTGCACAATCGTCAGAAACGCGCGCTTCCATTCAGTTAATCAGAGACTGCGAATCGCTTTCCTTGATCTCTGCTTAAATAAACTGGAAACTGGAAAATTAATTCATTGCTAAAGCGAGTGCTGGACGATTTGTTCGTGCTCAGTCCGCATCGTCACTTGTTCTAAAAGTAATCAACTAAAATTAACTCCGAATAATGCTAGCTCCAAGTGTTGTTTTGTGTTGTGCTTTGACGTGCAGCTGCCTAATGCCGACCCTCTCAGCAAAACTCTACGAAAACATCCTTCAAAACGGCCTCTTCAACTTCATCGAGCAGCAGGTGCGTAGCGCAGGTTGGTATCCGGTACGACTTCTTTCCAAAAACTTGTTTCACGCATTCGGAATCTATCCGCAGCCCCTCAAAACAACAGCGTCTACGACTTCATTATCGTTGGAGGTGGAGCAGCTGGTTGCGTTCTCGCTAATCGTCTCTCCGAGAATCAGTTGTGGTCTGTTCATCTCATCGAAGCCGGTGGTGTTGAGAATTTGGCTCACCTGATTCCAGTTTTAGCCCCTTACTTATCAGTTACAGCCTCGAACTGGGGCTACAAATCGGTCCCGCAGAAGAACTCCTGTTTCGGCATGCGGAATAACGAGTGCGCCCTTCCACGCGGCAAGGTGTTGGGCGGTACCAGCTCCATCAATTTCATGATCTACAACCGCGGCAACCGTCGTGACTTCGATCGCTGGGCTGAGGCTGGCAACACTGGCTGGTCATACGCTGAGTTGTTGCCATACTTCCTGAAGTCGGAAGACGCCAATCTGGCGGGATTGGAGTATTCGCCGTATCACAACCACTCGGGTCCGTTGAGTGTGGAAGATGTTCTGTTCCGCAGCGACTTGGTGCACGCTTACATACGAGGTGCTCAGGAAGCCGGCCACAAGCGAACTGACTACAACGGCGAATCGCAAATGGGTGTTTCCTACGTGCAGGCCACGACACGCAACGGACGACGCGCCAGTGCATTCCGCGCTTATATTGAACCCATTCGCAAGCAACGCAGAAATCTGTACATTTCCACGTTCGCGCGCGTGACGCGCATCTTAATCGATGACAGTACGAAAGCTGCTACGGGCATCGAGCTCATACACAAAGGCATCAAGTACTCATTGCGGGCGCGCAAAGAGGTGTTGTTATCCGCAGGCACCTTCAATTCGCCGCAACTGCTGATGCTCTCCGGTGTTGGACCCGTGGCGCATCTGGACGCCACTGGAGTGCCCGTGCTGAAAGCGTTGCCTGTAGGCGAGCTCATGTACGACCACATGTGCCACTTCGGACCCACCTTCGTAACGAACACAACCAGACAGTCAACGTTTGTCAGTCGGGTCGGTCTCTCCGATTTCACACATTTTTTCTTGCAAAGCCCGAGCACACGCCTCTCATCGATTGGCGGCGTGGAATCCTTGACCTTCCTGAAGGTACCACGATCGCGGGAGCCGGAAGATATGCCTGATGTAGAGCTGATCATGGTTGCTGGCAGCCTGGCCTCGGACGATGGCAGCGCCCTTAAAGAGTCAGCAAATTTCAAGGACGAGATATATAACACAGTGTATCGTCCTCTCCAGCTGGCGCAGCAGGACCACTTCAGCTTCCTGGTTATGCAATTCCACCCGAAGTCAGTTGGGAAACTCTGGTTGCGAAACAGCAATCCTCTGCAGTGGCCCGTCATTGACCCAAATTTCTTCGAAAATGCTGAGGACGTTGAGTTTATATTGGACGGTATTAAGGCCGCGATACGAATTACGGAGACACCGGCCATGCAGGCGATTGGTACACGAATACACGATGTACCGGTGCCAGGCTGTGCGCACCTGCCATTCGGTTCGGACGACTATTGGCGCTGTTCCATCCGCACGATGTCCTACACACTGCATCATCAGGTGGCAACGTGTCGCATGGGACCCGAGACAGACCCCACGACTGTTGTGGATCCGCAGCTGAAGGTGCACGGCCTACGGAAGCTGCGAGTGGTGGACACGAGCATCATTCCCTTTCCGCCCACTGCACACACGAATGCGGCAGCCTTCATGATTGGCGAGAAGGCTGCAGACATGATACGAGCCGAATGGCTGCCTAACCATTAAGGCCGAAAGCCAATTATTACCAAAAATATTAAACTTTCACCTCTGAAAGGATGCGAAATTACTTTCTATTATTCTACATTTGACAACAACTGTGAACGGAGTCAGAAAAATTCTATGATGTCACGGAAAGTAATCATTGTTTTCTGCAAATTGGTTCTATGATTTCCAGTTATACGAAGTAATGCTATCATAAAACGAATTATAATTCTATGATTTGTAGGATTCCGAATTTACACACAAGTCTACTCGGCTTTTTGAAGCGTATTTTTTGCTTCAATCGAAATATCATTCAACGTTTCAGAAATCATTAAATTTAGTTTCTATCTTCAATTTAGACCTGAATTCTGTGAAAAACAATGTGGAATTTGTATTCTCAAAGAAATATGTTCTTTGTTATTATTGACACAAGTTGAAGTTGAAGTTGAAATTTATTGAGCCTTTTCAAACAACATTATAAGTACAATTAATACAATTAACAAACTTGGAAAAATTAAGGACTGTAATGTAATATATTGATACAATTATGAAACTATGTTTTAATTATGTTTTAACTAAACATTTCTTTATCAATTAGGAATCAGGGAAAGCTCAGCTATATTAAATTTCTTAATCTAAACGATTTAATCTTTTTATCTTAATTGCTTCCAACCACAAGTTTGTTATTTTATACTCAACAATGAATCTTTTCTTTGTTTTTAACTTTTATTATTTAATTACGCAATTTCATCATGTATTAAAAAGAAATTTCGTTTATTAAGCAGCACGCGAAAGTAAAACATTAAAAGTTTTTCTTACTATCAATAATCTAAATTCCTCAATTAAATGTATCCAATTATTTTCTCTATGTAATCAAACTTTAAGCAGCTGAAGGCTTTTGGCAGCCTTCACATAAAAAATGAAAAGCAACCGAAGAAGATGAATATTTCCACTTTCATTGAATCAAGGATCTTCAACATTTCATTCTACATATAGAAAAAAATTAAGTATATAGAAATATTTCAATATTATACATACTTACAACAAAAGTGCGTGAAGTTAAATTCGCGTTTTTGGATGTCATATTCGTGTTTAGCGGAGACACAAACCATAAACACGAATTTGAAATTTGCGTTTTTGCTCATACATGTTGCTGGGATTAAGGTATAGGCGAAAGAAAAAAATTAATAAGATCCACAATACAGCTTTGCAAAGTTTTAGACATCGTTGAAAAGAGGACGCCGAGACCTTTCCGTGCACAAGCGGAAGTTTGGTGTCAGAGGTCACTTGAACTTAGTCAATTTTCGGAGCAAAAATTATCATTTTTGGACGTGAATTTCCATCAATCCGAAAATTGATGATAAATTTACAATAATAAATTTCAATTTGTGTATTTGTATATCTATTTAAATACAACTCACAGCACACACTAAGTAAATATTTAAATTTTATATATATATATTGTATATATTTTAAAATAATTATTAAAATTTACCAGTAAAAATATATATTATATTTACTGTCGTTAGTTAATAACAATATATAATATATGTATTATTATTAGTTCATTTTTATTTAGATTTAAACTCAGGTCTGCTTCTGTTATGAAGTCGATACAATGTAATTATGAAATTCGTAGCTTTAATTTAATTCAATTTACTTTTGTTATAAAATATTTTTATGTGTTAAATTATTTTGCAGTGTAATATATTATCATTAAATTTATTCAAATTTGTCATTGAATATTTTTTAACTTACTTTTCGGTATTCTTTTTATTCTGAATGAATTGGCCCGTTGTTTCATTTACTGTGTTTTCATTTAATTAACAGAACAACAACCTTTTTATAACTTTTTTTTAAATGTAAAGTAATATCGCAGCTCGGTTTAGATTAAACAAATACGACTTTTTGAATTTAATGCTGATAACTTTGAATGTAGAACAAAGATAATTGGACTAAAGGATGTCAGTCGTTAAATTTAATGTAAATTAAAAGTTTCGTTGTTAATTTGAGTACAAAGTAAATTGAAATATAAATAATTAATTTAAAAGAAGTTGCATTATCTTGAAAAATATCTCTTTCTAGATTGCGAAGACTGAAATCTTTCCGAAGACGTCTTAAGGCACGAAATGTAGTCCAAAAGCAGTTTTGCATATGAAGCTGAGTAAAAACTCATAAATGTAAAATGCAGAGCGAGGGGAGTGTTTCAGGGGTTGGTAGAGGCAGAAAATATAACATATTTTTAATAAAGTAATGAGAGTGCGTTCACCCTAAACGCTGTTTTCCAACTAAACTAACGCACACGCACACAAAGGCTCCCATTTTAACACACAAATCACGAGTTCTTCTCACTCATGCCTGCTGCTTCGCTCATCTTCGACGCTTTTTCGCGAGGGTTGAAGAGCCAAAAGGATGTTGAGCAGAAAACCTGAAGCTGCACCCTACATCATGTATTTCAGCCTTTTATTTGCAAAAACCTCAAGTAATTAAATATTTATATGTAAAAGAATAAATGTTTAAATAGTTATTTGAAATAATATACGAATAAAGATGATTTGTTGACTTGATATAAATTTATTTATAAGATACACAATTAAAAATATGCAAGATCAACAATTAAAACAACAGCGAAAAAATATTTTTTCCTACACATAAATGAAACCTCCATCGCCGGCAGTGGTAGCCAAATTTGGCATTTGTCGTCACCACAGTCTGGTCAACAAACCGCTGCAGTCTGGGTGCAAATTATAAACACAGCGGATCATTCAACAAATGGCGGAGTTTTCGCTTAGCTCTTCGGCGAAATTATAGACGTTTGCTACTTTCAATATGCTGTCCATCTGTCGATTGGAAAGGGAAATTATAGCAGTTTTTGCGTATTCCGGAAAGAAATGCTCCCTTCTATTTGATGATTTGTAAATTGATCATTGCTGCTGACAGCATAAATAATAAAAAGAACGGGGGAAAAATGATTGCGAAACTCGTCTACGGTGAAAATCAAACTCGAAATCTGGTTCCTCTTTTACTTTGGCAACTCTAATAAAATAATGAATATTACGTCAACATTGGTTACGAATTTTCAAATGCTACATTTCAGCTTGAAATTCAGTTTGCCTCTCCTCCTTTGTACAAATTCAGTTTGTACGCTTTCACCCTTCAACACTGCGATGCAAGCGTTAAGGGTGGCTGATATCAGTTAAAGACCCATAGATTTAAGGCTTTTACATCAGGACTCATGCGAAAATTTGAAAGATATACAGTCCTGAAATACAGCGTCAAACCGTTGAGCTCTACTTAACTACTTTTTATATCCTTGTTGATAACTAATATTAACTTTTTCTCACTTCTGCATTGAATTACGAATACCTTTTTTGGAGCGCCCACAGAAACAAATTTTAAACTGAAAGCAGTTAAAACCAATGAAAAATCATTCTTCCTGAAACGTCAATTATCTTATTTTATTAGTAAAGATACACTCATTGTGTTACTATAATCTTTCAATTATTTTTAGAACATAATTTAACTTACTTATTTTTTCATCCGTGTTATTATTAACCTTAACTTTATCGTGTCATCCAAAAGTTTGTTACTGTTCTACATTTACGTGTTTTATATCGTGATTCAGAAAGTCTATATCAGTGGTTGCCGTTGTCTTTTAACAACCATTTAACAACATTTAACATTTTTTGCTCAGAAATTCAACGCGTTGTGTCAGAGTCAACGCGTTGTGTATCCCCCTATGCTAAAGTGTTACGAGTCAGTTGTTACAAAAGCCTTATCAGAAAGTTTACAGCAGTGGTTGACGACGAGCCAATGAGGTCTACATCCCCTGAGCTGTAGACTCCTAATAGAAATGCACTTTTCCACTGAATTGTTACCGATATTCATGTATGTATCAATGTTCATATTTAATATTGAACATTATTTTTTTTTTGTGGTTAAAGTTAGCTTTTTCAAATAAATAATACAAATTCATACAAATTAATTAGGTTCATATGTTAATTAAATAAAATGGTAATAATTCATATCAAATATAAAAAAGTTATGAATTTTTCAAAGAAACCTACTACCTGCAAGATTATAGAATATATGTACAAGCTACAAACACATATTTGATAAACACATACTTTATTTGCAGTTTCTAATTTTTTTTTAACCTTCAGCGTTGCAAGCTTTGCAGAACAAATAAAAATTGTTGGTATAATTCACACCACTTTAAGGGAAACATATAATAGAAAAACGAAACAAACAAATATCTTAAGTTTAGCTTTTATTTTTCCTGCATTTATAATAGTAAATTTTGTCCCAAAAAACAATTTTACAAGATCATTAATATTTCAACATTGCCACTCCAATGAAGTTTTTGTACAAATACAATTTGGCAGCCCTAAAATATGCTTTGCAAAATACAATAGCGGAGCAAACAACGTAATAAAGGAGTTGTTACGACGTAACAAAAGTCAATTGTCAGCTATATACTTTGTGATAGTGGATTTTGAGTGGTTAATCTTCACGGTATTAGATATTGCATTACAGTCTTTCATCGTAGCACTTTGTTCATTCAATTTCTTGTTCTTTCAATTACTTGTTGTGTCAATAATCTGTAATGTTATTTAAAATGTCTCATTATATCTCGATTCAACGTGCACGCTTTTAGGAGTTCATAGAAAATTATGAACAGAGTATATATAAAATGTTGCTAATTTTTAGGCATTGTTTGATAAATGTTTCAGAAGCATTTATTCGACAAATATTATTTATACAATTTTTTTGAATTTGAATTTGTAATGTGTAAGCATTTACTTAAAACTAGCGATTCTTAACATAATAAACATATCTATCTTAGATTATATACATTACATTATTTACAACTTAAAACTTAATCTCCTAATTTATTTACATAGGAATTTAAGGTCTTTCAAAAAATGAAGAAAAAAAATTATAACATTATAATTTTTTAATAAAAAACCTAAGACTACAAACTTAAAAATATCTTAACCTACACTTAAAACTAACTAGTGCTACGTGAGCACATATTTACATCCATTTTAAGCTGTGTTGTACAAAGTATTGTTTACATTTAAAGTGGTTAATTCTCCAAGTGCGTGAAGATAAATACGTTTCGAACTTTAACAGAGTTTGCAACTCTGTAAAAGATCGAGACGTCGTTAACTTTAACCGAGCTCTGTTAACTCACCTTTCCTATCAAATTTAGTAAGTAATCGGAACTACACAAAGAGAGTAAAATTAAGCATAGCATATCTACGCTGCAAGACTATATGAATATTGCATTTTAAGAAACAAAAAGCTCTGAGTAGCCGTTATTTGATAAGAATTTTTGGAAAATTGCACTGTTTGCGTCCAAGTGCAGCACAAAAATCCGAATGATTAAGTGGACACTGCTCGGTCCAGGACAGATATGCTAACCTGAAGCATACGGCAAATGAAAGGTGGCTTCTAGGAGAATTAGTGCTAAGAAAATCAAAGGGCCCTGAGTAGCCGTTTTTTGTTAAGAATTTTGGGAAAATTTCACTGTTTGCGGTCAAGTGCCGTACAAAAATCCTAAAGATGAAGTGGACAATTTTCAATAAATTCTTAAACTTTAAACTTTGCTTGTAGTATGACACCAAGGTATTTTATTTTTTCCTTGTAAATTATGTTTCTATTGTTTATTTGTATGTTTGGTACAAATTTACGCGTATTTGGATAAACGTCTTTATAAAGCCTTTGAATAATGTACATTCGCATTTGTCAATGTTCGTTTTCCACTTCCATTTTTCAAAGTACTTATGAAGTTCTTTCAGATAGCTGTTCAGTTTATCATTATTTTGAGCTAAGCAGTAAAATATCATCTGCATATATGGGAGTAAGAATTCTATCTGAAGTCTCTATGTCATTGGCTGGTTCAGCTAGGTCAGCTAAGTACAAGTTATATAAGCATGGCGCCAACAAGGAGCTTTGAGGCACTCCTGCTAAAACGATTTTAATGCAAGATTTCTTACTCCGATGCTCAACATAAAATACAGGATTCGTAAGATATGTGTACAGTATTTTAAACAGTGGCTTACTGAATTTTAATTTAACATATAATTTATAGATAAGGCCCTCAATTTACACCGTGTCAAAGGCTTTCTCGAAGTCAAGTGCTACCGCAATTGTAGCCTGTATTTTATTTAATTTTTCAGTAACATAATCAGATAAAAGGCATAACGCATGGACAGTAGAATGACTTTTCCTGAAACCAAACAGTCCATCTTTAAGTAATTTATTATCATAAGCGTGTTTATCAAGTTTTTCGAGTAGAAAAAACTCAAAAGCTTGCTGACATTTAAAAGCAACGACACAGGGCGATAGCTTTCTACACTTTTGGCATTTCTTCCAGGCTTAAGCACTGGTATTACTTTTGAAATCTTCCCTTTTGTTGGGAAGTACCTTATATTAATACAATGGTGAAATAGTATTACGGCGTATCGCCAGAAAACTGAATTTGTCTTTTTTAGTATACAGTTACATATACCATCACCACCTGTACTTTTCTTGCTATTAAGTGTGCTTAGCTTCGCCTTAATATCACATGGCTTCCTAAATTGTGTATAGCTATAGTACCTTCCGTTTCTATTTGTTGAGCCAGATAAAGAGTTACCGTAGGCCCTGGAATCGTTGTTGAACCATCAAAGGTTCTCTAAGATCAAGAATCGATGTACATATTTACAATATCTGCAAAGTTTATGTCCCCTAAGAGCAAATTTTGTTTATGTACTTTTTCAAATTATGTCGCTAAAGTATTTACTTTCTCTTCGTCGGTATTGAGTTTTACACCTTTTCCACTTTTAAATCAGAAAGCGTCACTTTAAAATCAGAAAGCGTCAGTTGTAAATCAGAAAGCTTCACTTGTAAATCAGAAAGCGTCATTTATAAATCAGAAAGCGTCACTTGTAAATCAGAAATGTCATTTGAAATACAGAAAGCGTTACTTGTAAATCAGAAAGCGTCATTTGTAAATCAGAAAGCGTCACTTTAATTTCAGAAATGTCATTTGTAAATCAGAAAGCGTCACTTGTAAATCAGAAAGGGTCACTTGTAAATCAGAAAGCGTCATTTGAAAATCAGAAAGCGTCACTTGTAAATCAGAAAGCGTCATTTGTAAATCAGAAAGCGTCCTGATCCCTTATCAGCAGCAGGTACAGCGACAACAATGAATTATACAAACAATTCAATATAACAGCTCTTCAAATCTTCCATGGCGCACAATTAAATTAAACTAAATAAATTTTATAAAATGAGTATAATATATCATATAATAATAGACATATGCATATACAAATATGCATATCTTGACGCTTATCTAGCGATACATTCATGTTCCTCCACAGTTCACTCAACTGCATTTCTGCAGCAAAAAACTTTTTCAAAAAACTTTTATTTCAAAAAAGTTTCAACAAAAAGTCGCCTAAAAACTTTTTTCAAAAACTTTTTTAACAAAAAAGTCTTTAGAAAACTTTTTTCAAAGACTTTTATAAATAAAATTTTTTCATAACAGTTATTTTGCGACTTTTATTTTTAAAAGTCTTTGATAATTTTTATTCTAAAAACTTTTTCGATAAAAGTTATAAAAGTTTCAAGCTCTGATCTTTTGTAATTTCTTGCTACTATTTTAATATTTTTTAATATGAATTGTTGAGAGATCAACAAAATTTTTGTCATTTTTGATTTAATTAGTTTAATCACAAATGCAATCACATTTCAATTTAAAATTTTAGAGAAAAGATTTCACAGGCCCAATTATATATTCTTCATAGCGATTTGAGTTATTTGCACACTAATTTAAATTACTGAGTTTTACGATATGCGTCAAATCATACATATGCCGTAATATTATTATTCACTACTTATGTAACATTCTTTTTTTTAGATGTAACTTTATTATTTAACTACGAATAATTATCAAATACGTAGTATGTAAAGATATTGTATCTAATTATAATTATGTATGATATGCAAAGAAAAGAATGTTGTTAATAAAAACTTATTTATTCGTTCAGAATAATTACCTGAAACAATTAGAGCCTCGTTGGGTCCCGTAGTATGAATGTTGCCCATTTCTGCTCGACACGTTTTTGATATATTTGCAGTTATTCTTCTATTAAACTTGTTTTTAATTTAACGCTTTTTAATTCATAAATATTATTCAGCGGTTTCTTCGTATAAATGAAAAAACAACTAAATATATATATATAGTTATATTTTTCTTATCTACAATTCTTCTTCTTATCTTTCAATTACACAGTCCGAATACATGCTACGAACTCTATAAAAAACACACACAATCGTATACATACTAAGCACAAAAAAATCAAAATAACACTAAGTGACGTCACTGTAATCTGCTAAGTTGGTCACACAATTGTTTTGAGGTTTTTTACAGGGCTATCATAGAGAAAATAGTTTAACTAATGATTAATATTTAGTAACTTTTTTCGATTTTTAACACATAATTTTTATTCTATTCATTTGCACCGATAATTCTTGCATTTAGTGATATTAACATATTATACAGCCGGGTTAGAACTTTAATTTTTTTCATTTATATATTCGTAATGCTTGTTGTCTACACTATTTTGAACGATGCTAGAAAAAGCTGCGCACAACACAAAAAAATTTGTATGCTTTATCAAAACAAACTAAGCAATATTTACTCGAATCGAATAAAAACTCCCATTATTACAAACCCAACCTCTTTTTAACAACACAATTTTTGTACATGTCCTCCAAAGTAAAGTTTTTATTAGTTATCTATTCTACCAACGCACTTTATGAGGAAGTACTTTGACGATGATTACCGCACCTTATAAGTTTATAATTATAATTATAAGGTTTATAATTGGATTTTATAATTGTGCAAATGTCCACAACAACCTTGCCTTGAATTCACTTAACAATTACTTCAACTGATGGCACTAAGTTAGTAACACTCGCAAGTGTAACATTCAAATTTAGAAATAACTTTTTTGTGGCTCCAGCGCTTGAAACATATCCGTCCTTCCTGAAGATTTCATTCCAACTGAAGAAAGAATTCCCCATTAGGAATTGGAAGCTATTTTGTGGTGGATTTTTCTGTTTCCTTCTCTCTCCAAAGGTTCCACTTCTCTTTGTATTAATCGTAAAACAGCTGTTCGAAATGTTTTCGCAGCAGTGTTGCCGCAAGCACTATATAAAATGAGTGCTTTTCTTCAACAAAACATATTCGTATATCAAATTCGAATTCCTTAAAAACGATCTGCACTTAAGTACTTGTAAAAATCAGGAACTCACATTTCCTTATATTTCTGGTTCAATTAGGTGTCGCATCATAGTTCTATAAACTCCATTTGCAAATTTTCATCAATAATTTTACTATCAAGAGTCATTGAAGAGTAAAAAAAATTCAAATGAAGCTCGCTACTTTGAAAATCTGAAAATCACTCTTCGAAATTTTGTTTCAACATATTAATCGAATACTTTTTAAAAATGTATGTAGAAAGCAGTGTTGCCGTTTTGTGCGAATTTTTCCAGATTTGGGATTTTTAAATAGCCTCTGGGAATTTGCGTCGCTTGGGATTTTTTATGTGCCTCTGGCTTTGGCATTTTTTTGGGAATTTTGTGAATTTTAATAGTTCTTTTGTTTTTAATGGTTTCATCATAAAATTAAGGTTATTTAAATATTAATAAAGGCTTCGTATATTTGGGATTTTTTTGCGATTTTTGAATGCCTTTGGGATTTTTGTGGGATATTGGTATATTTTTTTGCCTTGCTTTTTTTTGGTATTTTTTAATTGACGATTTGGGAATAGGCGATTTTCTCTGGGAATTTGAATGAAGGGTTTTCGGCAACACTGGTAGAAAGCAATTGTGAATGCGAGACCAATTCACATCACTTGACGTTTGCCAGTAAGTAATGTCTATCTTTATCGAAAGTTCCCCTTCGTTGAATAGTAAGCAACACTTCGAGCTTTCGAACAGATAATAGAGTACCATTTCCTTTTCGAATCGCTTTGCTTTTCGTACCAAATTTATATTTGAAACGCATTACAGAATATCCCCGGTTTATTTTAATTTTTTTTTTAAATTTTACCAAATATTTTACCAAATAATGTCACAACTGGAAAAGTTGAATAAATTCCCTTTTTACTGAGGTTTTCCATAGAGTTAATTTCTGTTTGAAGGAATTAATTTTAAAAAATAGTGAAGTTATGGGCATATTTCTACCCTGAAGGTTCGTATTGAGTTGGCTACTACACAAAGGTGAAAACGTATTATTGAGCAAATACGTTCTTGAATTTTTTTTCAATTACTACTAAATTTTACATGAAAAAGCATAGTTGTGGAAAAATTTAAAGGACGCAAACAATTAGACGGTGGGACGCAAATGGCCCGCGGGCCGCTACTTTGATGGCTAACCTAAATCTATACAATTTTTTTGTAGATAAGAAACAATAAATAGAACCCGTAAAAAAGTAGCCATTTGTACACCAACGCGTCGAAATGGCAACACTCGACATTTTAATGCGACACGAATTATTTGCCGACGCTGTGATTTTTCATATACATGCATATATTTCCTAGAGTTATTTTAAAAAGGAAGTTATCAAAAGATATTAGGATCACCTCATAATCTTCTAAAATCGCCAAATAATCAAAGCAAATCTCAATTCAACATGAGTTTAAGTTTATGCAAGAAGCGGCGAACGCAGGAAGTAGATAATGGAGCTATAAAACGACCGCGCAATGAAAACCTATCGACTACACACGGAAATCTAGTAATATTAACCTATTTTAAATATTACATTGTTTACGGCTATTTGAATTTCATTTATTCTATGTAACTGCAGTCCCAATCTCAACTTATGCAAAACAACGTTCGCTGTGGCAAAGTAATAAAAATACAACTGATTAATTTTATGTGCCACGCAAATCTCTCGATTGATTTTCATCCGCGCGTCAATTTCTTGGTGGGAAGTAACGGTAGCGGCAAAAGCGCTATATTGGCAGCGTTGGTATTAGGACTAGGCGCCAAAGCCAAAGCAACAAATCGTTCAGCAAGCATGAAACGCAAGTGACAAGATCCACAAAAGAAAAGTTTTATATGTAATTTCAACTGGATTTTATGTTGCAGAGTTTATTAAGAATGGCGAAAACACAGCCAAAATAATGATCACGTTGGAAAACTCTGGCCCTGAATCTTATGAAGCTGATGTATATGGCGATGAAATCACCGTTGTGCGAAGCATAACACAACACGGTGCTACTTTCATTATAAAAAATAAACTCGGAGATGTGATATCACGCAAGGCGGATGAGCTGCACCGTATTCTCATGTATCACAACGTTCAAGTCGAGAATCCTGTCTTTGTACTAAATCAGGATAATGCGCGTGAATTCCTCAAAGAGTAAACTTAAAAAGTTGTTTAGTGGAAAACCGCATTTCAATTAGAGTTCTCTCCTTTCCTTACAGTTTGGAACCGTCTAGGAATTATAAACTTTTCCTGAAAGCCACGCAGTTGGAAACTGTAATGGATAAACTTAATGATTGTTTGCACTCGTACCGCGACCAACAACGTCGAATGCAATGTTTTAACTTGGTAAACCTTATGAAATTATTTACTATATAATGCTAGATGAGTCCTAATATTTTTTTTTTTAGGCTATTCAAAACAGAAGGCAGGAGATTGAAAGTCTGAATGCAAAATACAGGCAACTGATGTCGGTGGAAGAACTGAAGGTAAAGTAGTAATAAATTCGCTTATGTCCAAAAATTTAATTGTGGTATCCGTTTGTTCATCTAACAATACGATAAAGTTATTGTGTAAATATTATATTAAAAATATTTTCAGGGAAAATTGTTTGAAAAGATAGCAAGGTCGCATTTAAAAAAATTGTATAGCACAATATTTTAGTGTTCTGAATTATGAATTAAATCTCTATCATGTTGTATATTCTAAGTCCGCTCATCTTCGGGTACTTTAAACCGTTGTCTTTATCACCTTCAACATCTTTACACATGAAAATAATTTTGTTAAATTTGAAGTTAAAACTTTTTCTGTGCTAAATTTTCCAGAGTGAATTGGCCACCAAAGAACTGGAAAGATCTTGGCTGACGGTGGCACAGGAAGAAAAGGAGCTTCAGGAATTCTGTGAAAAAATAGAAGCGAGAGAGCAAAAGCAAAAATCTTTGTTGGAAATGGTGAAAAATCGTAGTGAGGTTGAATTGGAATTAAAAAAAGAGATAAGGTATCAAAATCTTGCCAGTTTTTAATTAATATATTGATAATAAGGCTCTTTAATTAATATTTATTGCATTTATAATCGCTCTGCAGGCAATTTGAAGAACAAATTTCTAATAAAACTTCATCTATTGCTGAAGCCAATTCTTTGTGTAACCAAACTAGAACACAATTTAATAAAATACAAGATAGATGTGGTGAACTAGAATCATTTCTGTCAAGTTTTAAGAAGCGCTATGCATTCCTGGAGGGACAAATCAAGGAATTGAAGAATAACATTGAAGAACGTTCAAAGAAGTAGGTTTTTAAATTTCATCATAATTAGTTACTATGTTTTGTGTTCTTAGCAATGTTGGTGACATTGCGGAAGTAAGAGAACGCAATGAAAACGCTTTGAGCGACTTGAAAAATATGCTCGAAGAAACAGAGGCCATAATTGGGACAGTGACGCGCGATTTACAAATACTTGTCGAAAACAAAAGGCAGCAAGAAGAAAAAATTGGCGAAATTAGACGTCATCAAAATTCGCTTGATGAAGAAATGCGTAAATTCAAAAAATTCACTTTTCATTTCAACGTTTTCTTTTTTCCTTTCAATACTTCAAATTTCTTTGACTATTATTATTATCTAAATTCTCATTTATTAACCATTCTCATTATTTCAATTAACTCATGCAACTACTATCGTGATTAATTTAATTAAATGTTTATTTATTAATAATAATGCCTTTTTGTTTAGGCCGCATTCAGTCTCACATTCGTAACATTCAGGCCAGCTCCAAAGATAAGCTTTCAATTTATGGTGAGGATGTTAGTAATTTTCTTATGGAAATCGATAAGTATTACAAAGCTGGAAAGTTTTCGGAACTGCCGCGTGGTCCCATCGGCCGTTATATTGAAGTGCCGAATAGCAAATTTCGTGATGTTGTCGAAAATCAAATGCAGGGTCTTCTGCGAGCCTTTATTGTAACCAACACCAAAGATCGCTTAGTGCTCGAAAGCATATTAAAGAACAACTTTCCGAACTATCATCCAGTAATAATAACAATGCGATTCATGAAACAGGTTAACTTCATTTGCTTTCTTACTTTCAATATAACCCAGATGTAAATAATGTTTTGTTACATAATTTCTCAGGTATACGACGTTACTCGTGGTTCTGTAAGTCCAACTCGAGGCACACGACTTCTTATGCATGAAATAAGATGCTCCGATCCGGTTGTAATGAATTGTCTTATCGACCGTGTTCAACTCGAAACGATTCTTTTGGCTGAGACAAAAGACATCGCTGAACATCTGACATCGCATCGCGAAAACGTGCCTCAGAATTTGAATAAGGTTATCGTACCTCAACCGGGTCTTGAGTATTATCCGGAGCCTCAATATCGCATGTATTCGATGAAAATACGGCCGGCCTCCTTAATTCAAGTTCACGTTAAAGATCGGATCAAGTAAATAAGAGTTCAGCTAAATCTTTCTCATGGCTACAATTTCCTGCTTTTGTCTCTTTAGTCAACTAGAAGCGGAACACCTCGAACGCCGACAACGCTTTCAGCAGTATGCGGAGGAGTCGGCCGCTCAAGAACATCAGCTGAAGGAGGATATGAAACTGATCCAAGAGAAACGTGATGAACTCGAGAAGTACGCAGCCAAAAAACGTGAAATGAGAGAGGACATGTTGGAACTGGAGAATTTTCAATACCCTGAACACAACGAAGTCGATATCTTGGTAAATTATTCTCTAGACATGATTACAGCTGAACCAGAATCTAAAAAAAGTGTGTAACAAAAAATAGAAACGCGAGCTTCAAGAACACGAAATTAAACTGGACCAGGTGAAAGCTAAAATAGTTACCAAAAAAGCAGAACTCACCGAAGCATACGACGAGAAACAACGATTGGAGATCGAGTTAAAAAGTAGAAAAACGTCATTGCAGTCCATAGAATCCGAGATTAACGAACTCAAGGTTAGGTTGTTTGACTCATTCAATTTTTGCTTGATTTATTTATTATCTTATAATATAATTAGACCACCTCTGAAGGAACACAAGCCAAGCTGCGCAGTTTAGCGAATCGCGTTAAAGATAATGAAGACAAAATAAAATGCCTTTCAGAAGTAGTTAAAGAGTTAAAGGTAAGAATCATAAAAGAGCGCAAAACTTGATTGAGTTGAAAATTGAAATTGAAGTAATAACAAAGAACTTACAATATAAAATTCCTGTCGTTCTCCTAAGATAAAAATATTTCCATCCTCAGTAATCTTAGTAATAAATATCATTTTCCATCCACAAACAAGAAGAATCAGCCACTCATGTTCAAAACAATTTCGACCTTTAAATATAAATGTCATAAAATCATATTAAAGATCGAACTTTTAAGTATGAAAAAACTTGATTTTTTGCTGAATATCGATCGCGAGAGATGAAAGATACTTCATGGAATCCTAAAATTCCCAGAATATAAAACTATTAATCAAAGTATTTGGCTCATCCTAAGCTTCATCTTGAAGATTTCATGCAAACTGTCTGCATTTATTTATGTATTTACTCAACAAGCTGTACGAACAAAACCTAAGTGACCTTAACTTAATTGATAATATATAACATCCAGCATTGAGATACAGAAAAAGAAAAAAAAAATGAACCAATTTAGTAATTCAATTATATAATAAATTCATTTTTATAAAAACTACACTAAATTTATTTGCATTTATTGCTGGCGTTCACATTTATTGTAAGTTCTTTGGTAATAATACTATGAATGCTAAACAAATGAAGCATGAGTGAATACAGATAACATGCGTTTATTTCTAATTTAGAACGAGAAAGAATCCAAGTTAGCGGCACTTAATAAGGCCATCAATGCAGCGCAGAGTCGTGGTGATCGTATTGCAACAACAAGCAGTGACGTGGAGCTGCACGAAGAGATACAGAGAATCAAAGCGAAACTAAAGCATACAAGCAATTTAACTGACGATCCCAAACAAATAGCAGAGCTAATAAGAGCAACGAAACACACAATGGATTCGGATGTGAGCGCCTATGACGGCTTTAAAAGGTCCATTGAAATGGTACGAAGGGAAACGCCTATCCTTTTCTTATACCGTATTTCTTACTACTTTTTCTTATTATAACTTTTTGCAGCTAAAAAACTCACGCCACAAACGTTGCGATCTCATTAAAAGGCTTAAGCAACATATGGTTATGCTGCTTCAGTTCTCCTTTGATGTAAGTCAGTTTTCATTAAGCGCGAACGTGCGATCCATTAAAACATGAATAAAATTCTTGTTATTGGTTTATTTAAATGTATGAAACTAGTCGCTGAGGCAAGCCAACAATTGTTTTTTTGTCTTTTTCAGCACATTTTAAACTTGCGTAATTTTTCCGGCTCCATTGATGTCAGTCATACTGAAAAGACGTTGTTGGTGTCGGTGGTACCGCGCGATAACCATCTCGATAATTGCGTATCTAGCACAAGAGCGCTGTCTGGTGGTGAACGATCCTTTTCCACAATCGCTTTCCTCCTTGCATTGTGGTCGTGCGTCGATCATCCTTTTTACTTCTTGGATGAATACGACGTTTTTACGGTATGACAAACACAGAGATATTCCATTAAAATCACCATAGTTGCCTTTCTAAAAGACTTTCTCTAATACTATCATTAGGATGAGGTTAATCGTGAATATATGACACGTTTACTCATTAACGAAGGGAAGAAGAAACCAACTCGTCAATACGTATTCCTTACACCTCAGGATATGTCGATCATATCAAAGGACTACATCAAAATCCACAGGTATAAGAAATTCATTTCCCAAATACGTGTATGAAGCAAACGATTTTGTTACTTGTGATTAGTGGCTAATTAATATATATACATTCTGTTGAAAGCATAAATTCTGTTAATGTTAGTAATGTTTTCCGTTTTTATTTCAGATTTTCTGAGCCAGAAAGACGCTGATTAAAATAGAATTGTTTTATTTATCTTATTAAGAATGCAAATCTTGTGAATCTTCGTATTGACAAGAGTGCAGATGTTCATGTTTTAATGATTATTAGAAACATTAGTAGTTACTAAGTATTAGCTCAATAATAGCAACATAGAAAAGATGCTGTACCCAAGAGCAATTTCTGTTTTCCGTATTCCTTTGAATTTAGTGTTGATGACGATGAATGTTTTAAAAAATACACATACACAACACAAACATTTTAAACTGTAAATTAAACGTTTTTACAATCAGAGATTTAATGCTTTAATAAAATATATAAAGGGCATAGCTGCTCTACTGCCTTAGTTAAAGTGCTAGATGATATTCGACCGGCATTTGACACTGGATCTTTGACACTTCTGGGTCTCTTGGATTTTTCTAAAGCTTTTGATAGGGTTCAACATGCACGCCTATGTTTTAAGCTTACACATTATTTTGGCTTTTGCTATTAAGCCACTAGTTTGATGGCTAGCTACTTGTCAAATAGGAAACAACGTGTGAGAGTAGGCAATAATGTCTCCAGTCTTAAACTTTTGAATGTAGGAGTGCCTCAAGGTTCTATACTTGGGCCTATCCTATTTTGTATGTATCTCAATGATATTCTGAGTATTTGCACGCACACATCAATGCATGCATATGCGGATGATGTTCAACTATATTTATGTGGACATCCTGGCAATCTTAGTACCTTGTGCAATAAATTTAATGAGGATCTGCGGAATGTTGAAATTTGGGCAGCAATAAATGCGCTTCTGCTTAATGCAGCCAAATCCTATGTGTTACCCATTCATAGACATAAACAGACTATAGCTAATTTAACAAACATTGATATCAGCATAAGGTAAAAGTTGTTAATTCGGTAACTAACTTAGGCGTCTGGATAAACTCGTCTCTTTCTTGTATTGATAATGTGAATAATACTATAAAAAAGTTTATTATTTGTTACGAAATTTGAGGCGGTCTGCATATGTAACTCCTCGTAGAGTCAGACGCATGCTTGCTCTTCAGCTTTTTCTTCCTATATTTACATACTCGGCATTAGTATATTGCAGTCTTGATTCTTCCTCGCTGCTTAAGATACAGATAGCTTTCAATTACGTAACGCGATATGTATTTGGCCTACGCAAATTTGATCACATTACCCTGTATAAAACTGTGCTTCTTGGGTGTGATTTGACTAATTATCTAAAAGGCAGAAATTGTTTATTTATGTTTAAATTGATCAATTACAGAACTCCAGCTTATCTTTTTGATAAAATTCAGTTTACTAGGTCTCAACGTAGTCCAATGTTGATTATTCCTACTTTTAGCTCTCTATCTACCTCACGCTTATTTTTCATCAGTACCATAAGATTGTGGAATGGTTTGCCACGTTCGTTACGGACAATTACCAGGCTGGGGGAGTTTAAACGGAAGATATTCTCTTACTTTTCTTCACTTTGACTTTCGCTGTACTTTCACTGTTCTACTTCGTCTCTCTATCCTTTCTTCTTTCCTCATTGCATATTATGTTACTTGAGTATGTCTTTATATTATTATTATCATGATTACCTAGTTATATTAATGTCTGTACTAAATCAATTTAATGCTGCTATAAAAGAACATAGTTCTTAAGGCAATAATGTATTTTAGATTGTTTATAAAATAGATAAATAAATAAATAAACTTGTTACTTGTTGTCGTAATTTTCTACTTGTTCAAAAAAAATTTCTTCAAGAGAAGCAAACAAAGAATCGAAGACGTATTGAAATTTTTGAATCGTTTTTTCAATTGAGAAATTTTCTTCATAGAAGCCAGACAATTGGAGAAAACCTTTATTAAAGGAATTGATAATATTTTCAATAAAAATATCTAATAATAGCAACATCGTGCATAATCGCAATATGCGGCATACATTAGCCTTTATAAAGAACCCTCCTGATACCTCTGACGAGGATACCAGCGAACAAGACGTGAAGGACACAAAAGTCAAATTCGGAGATCCCGGGAATACCGGGACGGCAGCAACCGGCAACGATGCCAAAAATGCCGATGAAGCAACTAAAAAACCAGCCGATTGCGAGCATGGAACTAGTGGAACTATCAATGAGCAACTATCATCGAGGATATTTATGAAGGAGTTGCTAAAAAGCGAAAACTGCTGGCTGCTTTCATGAAGGACACAAAAGTCAAATGCCAGGGTTCCGGGAATACCGGGATGGCAACAACCGGCAACGATGCCAAAAATGCCAAAAATGCCGATGAAGCAACTAAAAAACTAACCGATTGCGAGTCCGTAACCAGCGGAACTAGTAATGAGCAACTATCATTTGATGACGATATTTATGTACCAGTTGCTAAAAAACAAAAACTACTCCCATTGCTGCCGGCTGCTCCCAAGAATATCGTTGGACATGTTGCCACTGAAGTCTGTGATGATGTTGATTGTAACCTAGAATATAAAACGCAAAATGAACAAAGCGAGGAAAATGTTAATGCTAATGAGAAGAAGGATAATGATATTGATGAGGACAAGGGCGGTGATTCTGCCGGAGAAAATATAGATGATACAGAGGAGAATAAATATTTTCCATAATTAAATTAAATTTGCAGTTAAAAGAAATTTTTATATAAAAAAATGACATAATTTGGATTAGGGGAAAATTAGGTATTAGTAAACTACAAATGTATGAAAAAAAATTTATTGTTCGAAATTTATTGTACAAATATAACATATAGATCTATATACATAGATATATTTTGACGCACTTACTATAATTATTGTTCACGCCAAAACTCCTGGCGCCTTCTAGGAGCGAGTGTGTTTCCCGCACCCGTGGAAATGCATTCGCTCTGGCAGCACTTGCGTTCACACAGTTGCTCATTGATAGCTCCACTAGTTCCAGGCTCGCAATCGGCTGGTTTTTTAGTTGCTTCATCGGAATTTTTGGCATCGTTGCCGGTTGCTGCCGTCCCGGTATTCCCGGGATCTCCGAATTTGACTTTTGTGTCCTTCACGTCTTGTTCGCTGGTATCCTCGTCAGAGGTATCAGGAGGGTTCTTTATAAAGGCTAATGTATGCCGCATTTTGCGATTATGCACGATGTTGCTATTATTAGATATTTTTATTGAAAATATTATCAATTCCTTTAATAAAGGTTTTCTCCAATTGTCTGGCTTCTATGAAGAAAATTTCTCAATTGAAAAAACGATTCAAAAATTTCAATACGTCTTCGATTCTTTGTTTGCTTCTCTTGAAGAAATTTTTTTTTGAACAAGTAGAAAATTACGAAAACAAGTAACAAGTTGAAAGAGGTTATGAAATAACAATTACTTTTAATATCGCCAATCGTATTTAAACAAACGTTTTGTGAATTAATTAACAAGTACGAAGCAAGAGTTTAATCAAACATGCGCCCAGAATTTACAACGCAACGGAATGTGGATTCAAGATCAAGGAATGTGATAAAGGCATCGCTTATATTCAATATATACGAGTACAAAATGTTTACTGTATCGGAGAAAGATGTGACATTTGCTCAATATTACGAGTATGATTACAAAGTAATTATAATTTATATCATAGTATTTAATTTTGATTTTGTTCTGTTCGATTTTAGCTAATAATAATTTTATTTGCTTGAAATTTGAATTGTTTTTCTTCACAGTTTTTATTTGTATTACATTCTAAAGATTCTTTCATATTTTCGTTGCAAAGAAATGAAAAATAGAAACAGACAGCAATTAAAAAAGAGGGAATTAAAATAATTAATGATGTTTATTCGTTGTTTACTTAAAAAAACAATTACTATTGAAATAACCGTGCATAAAACTAATATTAAAAAACTTAATTCTAAAAATAAGAATGACTTAAAACTCAAAAACCAAAGTTTTGAAACGATAACAAAATTAAAATAAAAGTGTTGACAAATGTGTTATTAGCAACAAATATAAATTAAAGAAAGATATTCAAAATCAATTATTTAATTAAAATTATAAAACGAGCGATAAGATGTTAATTTGTGAAATTTTATCCTTTATTTTATGATAAACTTATTTCGTGTTCATAACAAAATGTTATTTAAATTTTAATTTATATATTCGTATAAAAGTGCAAGATTTGCACTCTAATTCTATTCCTTCCTTTCGATTATTTTATTTATGTTCCTTTGCAAAAATTATGTATAAAATTGCAACCTATAGTTTTCACAATATTATGAACGATTTTTCACTATTCTTTCAACAATTAAATTGAGGAACTGACTTTTACTTCAATTGCGCGTTATAATTAATAATAAGAATAATAAGATAATTAACTAGTAAAGGTGTTGTCTACAGCCGGGCTGTAGCCAAAATACCCTACACCTTAAAGCTGCATATATACTCGTATATATATTTAGAAGTGGTGCGATATAATATACTCATCACGCCCAAATTCGGAAGATAAACTATAATTATAGCTGCTTAACTATTTCTGTGCGTTACAAACACCGGTACTAAGTGCGTTTACTCTCAAAATTTAGGTGTAGGGTATAAAAATATATTGCAATACTGGGTGAATGGGTAAAAAGAGGGCGTGGCCCGCCCATTTTTTTCCAACAGAATATTATTGGTTTACAAACTACAATATTATGTACACCATTATTGAGGAAACTTATATAATTTTCAATACAATCCATGTAAAACCCTCCATGACCTATGTAAAGTAAAAGTGGGCGGATCGCGCCCATAATTGTCATATTAACTGGAAGCATTAGTCTAAACCTACATATAAAATTTTCTTGTCTTCTCTCAAAAAGTGATGAAACATAATTAATTATTTTAATTCCAAATCATACTCGTAATATTGAGCAAATGTCACATCTTTCTCCGATACAGTAAACATTTTGTTCTCGTATATATTGAATATAAGCGATGCCTTTATCACATTCCTTGATCTTAAATCCACATTCCGTTGCGTTGTAAATTCTGGGCGCATGTTTGATTAAACTCTTGCTTCGTACTTGTTAATTAAACACAAAACGTTTGTTTAAATACGATTGGCGATATTAAAAGTAATTGTTAATTCATAACCTCTTTCAACTTGTTACTTGTTTTCGTAATTTTCTACTTGTTCATAAAAAAATTTTTTCAAGAGAAGCAAACAAAGAATCGAAGACGTATTGAAATTTTTGAATCGTTTTTTCAATTGAGAAATTTTCTTCATAGAAGCCAGACAATTGGAGAAAACCTTTATTAAAGGAATTGATAATATTTTCAATAAAAATATCTAATAATAGCAACATCGTGCATAATCGCAAAATGCGGCATACATTAGCCTTTATAAAGAACCCTCCTGATACCTCTGACGAGGATACCAGCGAACAAGACGTGAAGGACACAAAAGTCAAATTCAGAGATCCCGGGAATACCGGGACGGCAGCAACCGGCAACGATGCCAAAAATGCCGATGAAGCAACTAAAAAACCAGCCGATTGCGAGCATGGAACTAGTGGAACTATCAATGAGCAACTATTATCTGTTGACGATATTTATGAAGGAGTTGCTAAAAAGCGAAAACTGCCGGCTGCTTTCATGAAGGACACAAAAGTCAAATGCCAGGGTTCCGGGAATACCGGGATGGCAACAACCGGCAACGATGCCAAAAATGCCGATGAAGCAAATAAAAAACTAACCGATTGCGAGTCCGTAACCAGCGGAACTAGTAATGAGCAACTATCATTTGATGACGATATTTATGTACCAGTTGCTAAAAAACGAAAACTACTCCCATTGCTGCCGGCTGCTCCCAAGAATGTCGTTGGAGATGTTGCCGCTGAAGTCTGTGATGATGTTGATTGTAACCTAGACTATAAAACGCAAAATGAACAAAGCGAGGAAAATGTTAATAATAATGAGAAGAACGATAATGATATTGATGAGGACAAGGGCGGTGATTCTGCCGGAGAAAATATAGATGATACAGAGGAGAATAAATATTTTCCAGAATTAAATTAAATTTGCAGTTAAAAGAAATTTTTATGTAAAAAAATGACATAATTTGGATTAGGGGAAAATTAGGGATTAGTAAACTACAAATGTATGAAAAAAAATTTATTGTTCGAAATTTATTGTACAAATATAACATATAGATCTATATACATAGATATATTTTGACGCACTTACTATAATTATTGTTACTATGTTATTGTTTAATTATTATTAAAAACCCTGGCGCCCTCTAGGAGCGAGTGTGTTTCCCGCACCCGTGGAAATGCATTCGCTCTGGCAGCACTGCCCCTGCCTTCCCATGGCCATTTTTTTGGTTTCATTCCAGGTTTTTACACACTTCCGGCATATTCGATCTCATTCTTTTTTTGGACTTCTACACATCACCAAGCGAACTCGCCACCATCAACCATCATCAATTAAAATCATAAAAAATCAAGCCACCATCGTGCCTGATCATTCTTCTATCATTCGTTTTATCGCAAACAACATCATCCAACCATGCCGCCGTCACACCAACATCACCGGTGAGTCTCATTCTTTTTGTTAGATTTCCCTAAACTAACCTCAACCCCACATCTCATCTTTTTCTTTTCTCCCACCCCAACATTTTGGTCCTATTCGAGCAGGATTACTAAGTAATCCGACTCAATCCACCCCATCCTATAACATATTATACCATACTATATTACATTACATAAAACCACACTATATTTCATCAAAACCAAACATATATTTGTGCGTGCTCCACCCCGTTTGGTGTTATCGGTTCGGCGTCGCGGCCGCGTTATTTTGTGCAAGCGTTGCTCCGTAAAGCAACAAGTGATCTGCAACAGTTCTTGTCTCAAATCGCGGAGTAATTCCACCCCCGGAATTACTCAGGTCGACCAAAAAGTGAAAAAGTGGTTTGCGTGTGTAGTTAAATCGGCTCGTGATTGTGTCACTACGGACGATCGTGACGTCTCGAGTCACCCGCTACTCACTCGCTGAGACGAACGTTCGTTTCGTCATGTCACACGAATGCCGTACCACACCGCCACCAAAGTGCATAAATTAAAATATATATATATATATACAACAACAACAACAACAACCACATTACCAACAACACACTGCTGTAATTTTGTGCAAATTAAATAAAATAAATAGCTCGCAGCAATATTTTGTGTTTTATTTACCTTCTCTTCTCCTACCTAGGTATTGTACAGTGCCGGCGAAAAATTTACCCAAAATAATTAAAGCTTTCTTTAAAAAAAAAACAATATATATACACTGTGTTTTATTTGTGACCACAATCGAGTGACACCGCTCAGCTACCGCGCCGCGTCTGAATCCACCCGTTGTCACAGCAACGACATCGCGGAATCTTTCCTCCAAATCTCAAAAAATATTTCGCGAATTATTTTCGATTCGATTCACATTAACGCAATTAATTTTCCCCGCAAGTGAATTAAATTAAATTAATTCGAATTATTTTCGATTCGATTCACATTAACGCAATTAATTTTCCCCGCGAGTGAATTAAATTAAATTAATTCGGATTATTTTCGATTCGTTTTAGATCAACGCGATTAATCATCAACTCGATTGAATTAAAGTAAATCAATTCGATTTATCTCAAAGTCAATTTCATTTTTGATTTAATTTGAATTAACGATTTTCTCAGCTCGATTAAATTAAGTTAATTCAATTCATTCCCGACGCCATCTCAATTAATTCGATTTATTTTAAAATTGATTCCGATTAACGCGGTTGACTACCAACCTATATCAACACGGTTTACCGTCAACTTAATTTGAATTAACGCGACCTAATTCTCAAATACCGCGTTTGCATTTGAGATATTTTTAGAGCAATTTAATTAGACTCAAATTAAGTTAACTTCTCGGCTCTCGCGATTCGCTCAAGCTTCATTGACTGAAGCCGAGATTTGCGACCACACCCACAAACCCGTGAGTGTCCGCATGCCGTTGCTGACACCCGTCGATCCATCGGACGACAACACCTCGACACCTCGCTCGAGTTCTCAGTTGTCGTGCCCCCCAAAACCAACCAATCACCCAATTGCCATGGACCCACTCACCAAGTTCATGAATGTCTGCGAGACCCTAGAGGATTTCGCTCGGGAACTCGATGCACCCCCTGACACCGACCATTCGGAATTCGCACTCAACACCTATATGGAGGAACTCAAGGCAGTATGGATGGACTTGAAGACCGCCTTCAAACAGGCCTTGGAATTTCTGGTAGCCAAAGCTGCACCTCTTGACAACTCTGACACCACCCCTAGCGAAATCATCGTTGCCCGATCCAAGCAACAACGATGCTTCAAGCTTTACGTACGGCTCGCTGCAAAGATTCAGGAGCAGCAGCACCTCGCCGCAGCAGGGGCATCCCGAACAACGATCACTGGCCTTGATGCATCACACCGCGCGGATGAGGTTACTCACTCCGGACATAACATCAGTTTACCACCGTGTGACACTGATGTTTTTAAAGGCGACTACGAGTCGTGGCCAACGTTCCGCGATATGTTCTCCGCGCTCTATATTCGGAACAATCGACTTTCGCCCGTCGAGAAGTTGTTCCACTTAAACCAAAAGACTCGCGGTGAAGCCAAGGAGATTGTTCAGAAGTCTCCTCTCGTAGACAGTGGTTTTGCTCAAGCGTGGCGAAACCTGACAGATCGCTTCGAGAATTAGCGAATCCTCGTCAATTCTCATCTTCGTACACTTTTCAATCTAACTCCCGTTACTCACGAGTCCGGCGCCGCGATCAAACGCCTGCAACGTGAAATCAATAATACTCTCGGGGCTCTCGACCTGCTTGACATCGATGTCAACAGTTTGGATGCGATCATACTTCATCTATGTTCATCGCGACTACCCGAAACCACACTTTCTCTGTGGGAACGCTCGATCACACAGAAGCGCGAAATTCCCTCGTGGAAAGAAACGGATGAGTTTCTGACGTCGCATTTCCAGACGTTGGAAACTGTTGATGACATCCGAAAATCCGTACCAACACCCAAGAGGGTGACGGGCAGTACAGCTCGTAACGCCGCTCCACCTAAGCCTGTGAACACCTTCCAGGCAAACATGATCGCGATCAACTGCCCCCTATGCAGTGACCCGTCTCATCCCATACGTCGTTGTTCGCGCTTTCTGGCAATGCAGCCAGACAAGCGATGGACAACAATCAGCAACCTTAAGTTCTGCACGAATTGTCTAGCACATTCGCATCAACTTAAGGATTGCAAGAGTGCTTTCACTTGCATGTCGTGCACCAAACGACATCATACACTCTTGCATCGCGAGGTGGCTACCACCACGTCTTTGCTAACCCATGCGAACTCTCAACCCTCCACCTCGCGCCCTCAACCCCAACCACACCGCGGCATCCACACGAGCAACCCTTCCCGACACCCTCCAACGCCCTCTCGCGCTACACCACCCCCTCCACAATCTCAAATACAGTCCACTGCAACCCCGCCCACTTCAAACGTATTGACTTGCTTTACCTCGCGTCCGAAGCAAGTGCTTTTCGCTACGGCTATGGTGAATATCCGCCATCGCGACGAACTCTACCCAGCTCGTGCGCTCATCGATCCTGGATCGGAAGCCGCTTTCCTCACTGAACGTGTTCAGCAACGCTTGCCTCTTCCCACTAAAATCATTCAGGCACAAATTGCCAGCGTGAATGAAACCGTCACTGCTCATGTCAGCAAACAGTGTAAATTCACACTGGACTCCCCCAAAGAACCCCATCTACGCATTGAAGCCACGGCTTTAGTGCTGCCGAAACTCACCGGCAACCTACCCGTCTGTTCGCTTAAAAACAGTCATAAATGCAAGCTGCTAAAGGCAATTGAAACTGTTATACAACCAGAAAATGTTGGCTAGATTATGGTCGCTTGCGTTCGAGTGGATGAGAATACTTTGAACCAAAGATTGAAGGAGATAGTTGTAAAAACATGCATCTTGCATTTATGACTGTGCTTCTAAGAAGCTGTGTTCAATAATATAATAATTCTTTTGCTCAATCGAATCCCAAATTTCAATTTCGAACTTCCATTTTTTCAAAATAAATAAGAGTTATCCATTTGTGTATTAATTTAATCTGCTCATTCAATGTCAGGCAGAGATAACGAGATAGCTGACTTATTCCAGCGATGGTTCGGCTTCCCATTCGGGTTCCAGAAGTTTGTTGGTGTTCGTGAAAAACATGGAATTTTGTATAGAAGTGTTCGTGAAAAATTGGAAATCTGATGAAGAAATCCCCACCAGAGACCCTTACTCACCTCTTGACGCCCCGTTTATGAGGGGTCGGAGACGACAAGATTTTGCATTTGTTTACAATATTTTATGTATGCCTTAACACTTTGTTTTGCGATTTCAACTCAATTGTAAACTTGTAAAAATAAAATAAATTATTTCGATTGAACGCATATTGATTTTATATATGATTATTACTTTACATTAAGCGTATATATATAGTGATGCTATTAAATTTTAATACATATTAATTAATATGTCTTGTGTTTACAGGAAATTTAATACATGTTTGTATTATGCGAATAATACCCAACTACATACATATTTGGGTTCCGTTAACAAAGTAAAATTATTGTTTATATTTCAAGAGTTTTATTTTTGGCATAAATAATACATTTTAGATTTTTTACAGCTTTCTAGTTGTTAACATTATATAACCTTTTATTTCCTTAATGATTGTGGTTCATATCGAAGACTTCAAAGTATTTCGTTGGCTGCATTTTAACTTTAACTTAATCCAGTCGTCATAAAACACTTCAATAATATTTTTCTTACTTATTTATGTTAATAGAAAAAGTATATTATACATCTTCTCTAAAAATAATTTATAAATTGAGGTTATGAATAGATAGAAAGAAAACAGCATCAATGTAGTATTGGCATATCTACATTTTCATTTCCACCTTACTAGTGAATTTTATTACCCGTTTGCAAACTGCGTATGTTTCCGCGTACTTTTGCATGTACTATGGTACTTAAGTAGTGTTACTATATTACTACTTTTTACTACATTAAAATTACACTAATGTGTTTGAAATTCTTAATTGATTATGTAATACGTGATGAATAACGTTTATGTAATGCCTTATCTCATTTTCCTTTTTGAGTTATTTTTAAAAAACGAACAATATTAAAGTACAATTTTGGTACCATACACTTTTGGCAATTTCGTACTGTAATAATTTCATGAAATTCCTTATCTTTTCACCTCAAAGAAGAAGAAGTAGCATTTCATATTTTTATTTATAATATAATAACATAAAAACATGAATTATTAATGCTCTCATGTAATTTAACTATTGAACAATATTATCAAATACATATTGACACATATAAATACAGCAGAATTCGTTTTTGAAGAGTGCAGTAACATAAACGAATGTGTGCTTTATAGCAGCAGCATAGTTCAAAAAGCCAATCAGATATGAATTCGCGTTGTGAATAACACGTACAGTGTACGTGAAGAAATCGAAAAGACGAAGTCACAAATCTTCGGAAACCCGAGCGAGTCAGCCATCTCGTTATCTCTGTCTTACACTTCTGAGCTGTTTTGTCTATCAGAGAAAACACTTAAATAGTTTCTGATTCGGGGAAATGCTAATGTTGAGAACAGCGATGCAGGCCTTCATATTGGGCATATTTCTGCCTTCAACACGCTATAATGATTTCCTAGTCGTGAGTAGAGGAACAGCTCTAAATTTGCTACTGCTTCTGATTCTAAATCATCCATCTATATGTAATTATAGCATAGTCAAATTCCTCAGCAATATGACCACTGTTCCATGCAGATATTTGCAGGAAAATAGCTTCGAAATTGTAATTAAAGCTGGTCTTAAGTAGTCCGTTACAGTCGGAACTTCCACTACGTGTAGCAGTTCCAGTAGAGAAGTATGACCATTTATCCCGTATTTGGAATAACCACACACACACGATCTGGAACGAATGTCCATCTCATGTCTTTGACGAATTAATTGGGTAAAGTTCGTTACAATTGGCATTTGTCTCTCAGCGTCCTTGATGGTATCCATTCACTATACAACCTTGTTGTACAACGCGGGATTAACATTTCTTGGGCTTCGTATAAAAAACAAGCCAGGGTTGCTGTTTTGGTTTTACAACATTGTCACATTGTGAATGGGTACCCACAGATTAACCAATTTTTATAATTCTATGGTGAAATTGGCCCTTTCGAACAAGCTAAAAGCAGCTAGTACTAAGCATGAAAACAAGGAAACTATGCTATTTGGGTTTTTTTACTACACCATCATAAGATTATGTGATCAGATACTAAAAGGGATGTCAAAAAGGATGTACTATATTAGTTATTTCTTTGAATGGCTAAACAAACAATAGTTCCAAAAGTTTATTGAGGTTAGATGTTGAGCAAGGGAACCACAATCAACTAGAAGTAAAATTAAATTACAGAATAATAGTTAATACTTATTACAAATAATGTGCATTTAACGAAAAAATAAAAATATAAAATTTAAATTGAAATCTTGGAGACATTACAGAAAAGTTTATGTCATAATAACAATTTAAGCTATAATCAAAGAAAATATCGGAAATTATTCTCCGACAAAAAAAATGTGTTAAGCTATCTTGTCAGTTTACTATGTGGTGTTTAAATATTAGATCCTCTGCTAGAAATATTATTCCAAAAGCGTAGCACTTCACTTACATTTGTTAGCCAACCATTAGTAGAAGAAAATGTTGTTTTAATATTAGATCTGCTAATATTTCCTCGAAAAACGTCTTAAACAAAAAAGTGCTAAAATAAAAAAGTAAATAAAAAAATGAATAATTAAATAAATTAATAGAGAAATTTACACTAAAATAAATTAAACTAGTAAAGGTGTTGTCTACAGCCGGGCTGTAGCCGAAATACCCTACACCTTAAAGCTGCATATATAATCGTATATATAAGATAAACTATAATTATAGCTGCTTAACTATTTCTGTGCGTTACAAACACCGTTAGACCGTCAAACCGTTAGAGCGTTTTCTTGGCTCCTCTGGCAGTAGGTAGGGCTTCGCTGGGCGTAGTTAGAGCTCCGCTGGCCGTAGGTAGGGCTCCGATGGAAGTAGGTAGGACGGCTAAGGGTTCGGTTGAGGGACGGTTGAGGTAAGGTTGAGGGAAGGTTGAGGGACGGTTGAAGGATGGTTGAGGAACGGTTGAGGAACGGTTGAGGGACGGTTGAGGAACGGTTGAGGGACGGTTGAGGGACGGTTGAGGGACGGTTGAGGGACGGTTGAGGGACCGTTGAGGGACCGTTGAGGGACGGTTGAGGGACGGTTGAGGGACGGTTGAGAGACGGTTGAGGGACGGTTAAGGGTCGGTTGAGGGACTGTTGAGGGGCGGTTGAGGGACGGTTGGGGGACGGTTGAGGGTCGGTTGAGAGAAGGTTGAGGGAAGGTTGAGAGACGGTTGAGGTACGGTTAAGGGTGAGTTGCGCTTGAAGTTGAGGTTGAGCATGAGGTTAAAGTTGAAGTTGAAATTGAGGTTGAGCTTGAGGTTACGATTGAGCTTGAGCTTGAGGTTACGATTGAGGTTGAGGTTGAAGTTAAGGTTGAGGTTGAGAATGTGGTTGAGGTTGAGGTTGCGGTTGAGGTTGAGGTTGAGGTTGAGGTTGAAGTTGAAGATGAGGTTGTAGTTGAAGTTGAGGTTGAGGTTGAAGTTGAGGTTGAGGTTGAGGTTAAGGTTGATGTTAAGGTTGAGGTTGACGTTTAGGATGAGGTTGAGAATGTCGTTGAGGTTGAGGTTGAGGTTAATGTTGAGATTGAGATTGAGGATGAGGTTGAAGTTGAAGATGAGTTTGTAGTTGAGGTTGAGGTTGAGGTTAAGGTTGAGGTTGACGTTTAGTTTAAGGTTGAGGTTGTCGTTGAAGCTGAGATTGAGATTGATGTTGAGGTTGAAGACAGGTATCAACTGAAAGGTCTTTAAATGGGGAACAACCGCGCTCTATATCATTGTCATGCCACTTATATAGGTTAGGGGCAGTACTTGAAGGAGTGTATTTGTATAGAGCGAAAAACACTCCCCACTCCTCTCAGTCATATCTTGAGTTCTGGCCAACCGATCGCGCCAAGTCAGGTATTAAATGAAAGGTCTTTAAATGAGGAACGACCGCGCTCTATATCATTTTCATGACACTTCTATAGTTTAGAACATATCTACATATCTGCATATCTATCCTAACTTCCTACTTTCCTAACTCAGCTGTTTGCTTGCCTTATATTTTCAGATTTTCTACTATAAATATAAACAGTGACGCTATTCGAATTGAGGATTACTAGATATACTCGAATTTCAGCGGAAGACATTTTGGTAAGTTATACGCATGTACAGTTAACATCTAAACTTTTAATTTTATTGTATCCATATTTCCTAAATATTTCTTGGCTCTGTTTGTAACTATTTACAATATTGGTTGAATATATAGCAAGACTACCAACTACAATGGGATAGTACATAGTAACGCCCATTTAACGCGTCGGTGGCTCCATTGACTCCATCCTTAGATCAACCTAATAAATGTATGCAGTTTTGCAGTATATTAAAGAGTCAGCAGGTGGTATAATAAGAAAGGAGTAGAGTAGTAGGAGTAGTAGTTTGCTGGAAAATATAAACTATAATCGACTAAGTTATAGAAACCAAGTTAAGGCGGTGAAAACTGAGGCTTTGTAATGGTTTAGTCTTATAACTCTATTTAGCATACAATATTTTTTCTGTATAGAGAGAAAAACACTCCGCACTCCTTTCAGTCATATCTCAAGTTCTATATAACCGATCGCGCCAAACCCTATACTGAATAAAAGGTCTTTAAATGGGGAACAACCGCGCTATATAACATTTTCGTGTCACTTCTATAGTTTAGGCGCAGTACTTGAAGGAGCGTATTTGTTTAGAGCGAAAAACACTCCCCAATCCTTTCAGTCATATCTCGAGTTCTAGCCAACCGATCGCGCCAAGCCATATATCAAATGAAAGGTCTTTAAATGGAGAACAACAGCGCTATATAACATTATCGTGTCACTTCTATAGTTTAGGCGCAGTACTTGAAGGAGCGTATTTGTTTAGAGCGAAAAACACTCCCCACTCCTTTCAGTCATATCTCGAGTTCTAGCCAACCGATCGCGCCAAGCCATATATCAAATGAAAGGTCTTTAAATGGGGAACAACAGCGCTATATAACATTATCGTGCCACTTCTATAGTTTAGGCGCAGTACTTGAAGGAGCGGATTTGTTTAGAGCGAAAAACACTCCCCACTCCTTTCAGTCATATCTCGAGTTCTAGCCAACCGATCGCGCCAAGCCATATATCAAATGAAAGGTCTTTAAATGAGGAACAACCGCGCTATATAACATTTTCGTGTCACTTCGATAGTTTAGGCGCAGTTCTTGAAGGAGCGTATTTGTTTAGAGCGAAAAACACTCCCCACTCCTTTCAGCCATATCTCGAGTTCTAGCCAACCGATCGCGCCAAGCCGTATATCACCTAAAAGGTCTTTAAATGAGGAATAACCGCGCTATATAACATTTTCGCCTCACTTCTATAGTTTAGGCGCAGTACTTGAAGGAGCGTATTTGTTTAGAGCGAAAAACACTCCCCACTCCTTTCAGTCATATCTCGAGTTCTAGCCAACCGATCGCGCCAAGCCATATATCCAATAAAAGGTCTTTAAATGAGGAACAACCGCGCTATATAACATTATCGTGTCACTTCTATAGTTTAGGCGCAGTACTTGCAGGAGCGGATTTGTTTAGAGCGAAAAACACTCCCCACTCCTTTCAGTCATATCTGGACTTCTAGCCAATCGATCGCGCCAAGCCGTATATCAAATGAAAGGTCTTTAAATGAGGAACAACCGCGCTATATAACATTATCGTGTCACTTCTATAGTTTAGGCGCAGTACTTGCAGGAGCGCATTTGTTTACAGCGAAAAACACTCCCCACTCCTTTCAGTCATATCTGGACTTCTAGCCAATCGATCGCGCCAAGCCATATATCAAATGAAAGGTCTTTAAATGGGGAACAACCGCGCTATATAACATTATCGTGTCACTTCTATAGTTTAGGCGCAGTACTTGCAGGAGCGGATTTGTTTAGAGCGAAAAACACTCCCCACTCCTTTCAGTCATATCTGGACTTCTAGCCAATCGATCGCGCCAAGCCGTATATCAAATGAAAGGTCTTTAAATGAGGAACAACCGCGCTATATAACATTTTCGTGTCACTTCTATAGTTTAGGCGCAGTACTTGAAGGAGCGGATTTGTTTAGAGCGAAAAACACTCCCCACTCCTTCCAGTCATATCTCGAGTTCTGGCCAACCAATCGCGCCATGCCATATATAGAATAAAACGTCTTTAAATGAGGAACAACCGCGCTATATAACATTTTCGTGTCACTTCTATAGTTTAGGCGCAGTACTTGAAGGAGCGTATTTGTTTCGAGCGAAAAACACTCCCCACTCCTTTCAGCCATATTCCGAGTTCTAGCCAACCGATCGCGCCAAGCTGTATATCACCTGAAAGGTCTTTAAATGGGGAACAACCGCGCGATATAACATTTTCGCTTCACTTCTATAGTTTAGGCGCAGTACTTGAAGGAGCGTATTTGTTTAGAGCGAAAAACACTCCCCACTCCTTCCAGTCATATCTCGAGTTCTAGCCAACCGATCGCGCCAAGGCAGGCATCAACTGAAAGGTCTTTAAATGGGGAACAAGCGCGCTCTATATCATTTTCGTGCCCTCAATCGTTCCTCAACCGTACCTCAACCGTCCCTCAACCGTCCCTCAACCGTCCCTCAACCGTCCCTCAACCGTCCCTCAACCGTCCCTCAACCGTCCCTCAACCGTCCCTCAACCGTCCCTCAACCGTCCCTCAACCGCTCCTCAACCGTCCCTCAACCGTCCCTCAACTGTCCCTCAACCATCTTTCAACCGTTCTTTGAACAGTCCTTCAAACTTCCTTTAAACGTCCCTCAACTTTCCCTCAACCTTACCTCAACCTTCCCTCAACCGACACTCAACCGTCCCTCAAATGGGCCTCAAACGTCCCTTAAACGTCCATCACCCTTCCCTCAACCGTCCCTCAACCGTCCCCCTCAACCGTCCCCCTCAACCGTCCCCCTCAACCGTCCCCCTCAACCGTCCCCCTCAACCGTCCCCCTCAACCGTCCCCCTCAACCGTCCCCTTCAACCGTCCCCTTCAACCGTCCCCCTCAACCGTCCCCTTCAACCGTCCCCTTCAACCGTCCCCCTCAACCGTCCCCCTCAACCGTCCCCCTCAACCGTCCCCCTCAACCGTCCCCCTCAACCGTCCCCCTCAACCGTCCCCCTCAACCGTCCCCCTCAACCGTCCCCCTCAACCGTCCCCCTCAACCGTCCCCCTCAACCGTCCCCCTCAACCGTCCCCATCAACCGTCCCCATCAACCGTCCCAATCAACCATCCCCCATCAACCGTCCCCCATCAACCGTCCCCCATCAACCGTCCCCCATCAACCGTCCCCCATCAACCGTCCCCCATCAACCGTCCCCCATCAACCGTCCCCCATCAACCGTCCCCCATCAACCGTCCCCCATCAACCGTCCCCCATCAACCGTCCCCCATCAACCGTCCCCCATCAACCGTCCCCCATCAACCGTCCCCCATCAACCGTCCCCCATCAACCGTCCCCCATCAACCGTCCCCCATCAACCGTCCCCCATCAACCGTCCCCCATCAACCGTCCCCCATCAACCGTCCCCCATCAACCGTCCCCCATCAACCGTCCCCCATCAACCGTCCCCCATCAACCGTCCCCCATCAACCGTCCCCCATCAATCGTCCCCCATCAATCGTCCCCCTAAACCGAACCCTCAACCGAGTTTGGCCAGCGGAGCCCTACCTACTGCAAGCGAAGCCTTAGCTACGGCACGAGGAGTCCTACCTACGGCCAGCGGAGCGCTACCTACTGCCAGCGGAGCCCTACCTACGGCTAGCGGAGCCCTACCTACGGCCAGCGGAGCGCTACCTACTGCCAACGGAGCCCTACCTACGGCCACCGGAGCCCTTCCTATGGCCAACGGAGCCCTACCTATGCCCAGCGGAGCCCTACCCACAGCCAGCGGAGCCTACATATTGCCAGTGGAGCGCTACCTACGGCTAGCGGAGCCCTACCTACGGCCAGCGGAGCGCTACCTACTGCAAGCGAAGCTCTAACTACGGCCAGCGGAGCGCTACCTACTGCCAGCGGAGCCCTACCTACGGCCAGCGGAGCCCTACCTACGGCCAGCGGAGCCATACCTACGGTCAGCGGAGCCCTTCCTATGGCCAACGGAGCCCTACATATGCCCAGCGGAGCCCTACATATGCCCAGCGGAGCCCTACCCACAGCCAGCGGAGCCCTACCCACAGCCAGCGGAGCCCTACATATTGCCCGCTGGCCGTAGGTAGTGCTCCGCTGGCCGTAGGTAGGCCTCCGCTAGCCCTAGGTAGGGCTACGCTGGCAGTAGGTAGGACGGTTGAGGGAGGGTTGAGGAACGGTTGAGGAACGGTTGAGGAACGGTTGAGGAACGGTTGAGGAACGGTTGAGGAACGGTTGAGGAACGGTTGAGGAACGGTTGAGGAACGGTTGAGGAACGGTTGAGGAACGGTTGAGGAACGGTTGAGGGACGGTTGAGGGACGGTTGAGGGACGGTTGAGGGTCGGTTGAGGGTCGGTTGAGGGTCGGTTGAGGGTCGGTTGAGGGTCGGTTGAGGGTCGGTTGAGGGTCGGTTGAGGGTCGGTTGAGGGTCGGTTGAGGGTCGGTTGAGGGACGGTTGAGGGACGGTTGAGGGTCAGTTGCGGGACGGTTGAGGGACGGTTGAGGGACGGTTGAGGGACGGTTGAGAGACGGTTGAGGGACGGTTAAGGGACGGTTAAGGGTCGGTTGAGGGACGGTTGAGGGACGGTTAAGGGTCGGTTGAGGGACGGTTGAGGGGCGGTTGAGGGACGGTTGGGGGACGGTTGAGGGACGGTTGGGGGACGGTTGAGGGTCGGTTGAGAGAAGGTTGAGGGAAGGTTGAGAGACGGTTGAGGTACGGTTGAGGGTGAGTTGCGCTTGAAGTTGAGGTTGAGCATGAGGTTAAAGTTGAAGTTGAAATTGAGGTTGAGCTTGAGGTTACGATTGAGCTTGAGCTTGAGGTTACGATTGAGGTTGAGGATGAGGTTGAAGTTGAAGATGAGTTTGTAGTTGAGGTTGAGGTTGAGGTTAAGGTTGAAGTTGACGTTTAGGTTGAGGTTGAGGTTGTCGTTGAGGCTGAGATTGAGATTGATGTTGAGGTTGAAGACAGGTATCAACTGAAAGGTCTTTAAATGGGGAACAACCGCGCTCTATATAATTTTCATTCCACTTATATAGGTTAGGCGCAGTACTTGAAGGAGCGGATTTGTTTAGAGCGAAAAACACGCCCCACTCCTTCCAGTCATATCTCGAGTTCTAGCCAACCGACCGCGCGAAGCCATATATCAAATGAAAGGTCTTTAAATGGAGAACAACCGCGCTATATAACATTTTCGTGTCACTTCTATAGTTTCGGCGCAGTACTTGCAGGAGCGGATTTGTTTAGAGCGAAAAACACTCCCCACTCCTTTCAGTCATATCTGGAGTTCTAGCCAATCGATCGCGCCAAGCCGTATATCAAATGAAAGGTCTTTAAATGGGGAAAAACCGCGTTATATAACATTTTCATGTCACTTCTATAGTTAAGGCGCAGTACTTGAAGGAGCGGATTTGTTTAGAGCGAAAAACACTCCCCACTCCTTCCAGTCATATCTCGAGTTCTAGCCAACCAATCGCGCCATGCCATATATAGAATAAAACGTCTTTAAATGGGGAATAACCGCGCTATATAACATTTTCGTGTCACTTCTATAGTTTAGGCGCAGTACTTGAAGGAGCGTATTTGTTTAGAGCGAAAAACACTCCCCACTCCTTCCAGTCATATCTCGAGTTCTAGCCAACCGATCGCGCCAAGGCAGGCATCAACTGAAAGGTCTTTAAATGGGGAACAAGCGCGCTCTATATCATTTTCGTGCCCTCAATCGTTCCTCAACCGTACCTCAACCGTCCCTCAACCGTCCCTCAACCGTCCCTCAACCGTCCCTCAACCGTCCCTCAACCGTCCCTCAACCGTCCCTCAACCGTCCCTCAACCGTTCCTCAACCGTCCCTCAACCGTCCCTCAACCGTCCCTACTGCCAACGGAGCGCTACCTACTGCCAACGGAGCCCTACCTACGGCCAGCGGAGCCCTACCTATGCCCAGCGGAGCCCTACCCACAGCCAGCGGAGCCCTACATATTGCCCTACCTACGGGTAGCGGAGCCCTACCTGCGGCCAGCGCAGCGCTACCTACGGCCAGCGGAGCCCTACCTACGGCCAACGGAGCCCCACCTACGGCCAGCGGAGCCCTACCTACGGCCAGCGGAGCCCTACCTACGGCCAGCGGAGCCCTACCTACGGCCAGCGGAGCCCTACCTACGGCCAGCGGGGCCCTACCTACGGTCAGCGGAGCCCTACATATGCCCAGCGGAGCCCTACCCACAGCCAGCGGAGCCCTATATATTGCCCGCTGGCCGTACGTAGTGCTCCGCTGGCCGTAGGTAGGGCTCCGCTGGCCGTAGGTAGGGCTCCGCTGGCCGTAGGTGGGGCTCCGTTGGCCGTAGGTAGGGCTCCGCTGGCCGTAGGTAGCGCTGCGCTGGCCGCAAGTAGGGCTCCGCTACCCGTAGGTAGGGCTACGCTAGCAGTAGGTAGGGCTCCGTTGGCAGTAGCTAGGGTTCCGCTGGCCGTATGTAGGGCTCCGCTGGCAGTAGGTAGGGCTTCGCTGGCCCTAGTTAGAGCTCCACTGGCCGTAGGTAGGGCTCCGCTGGCCGTAGGTAGGGCTCCGATGGAAGTAGGTAGGACGGTTGAGGGTTCGGTTGAGGGACGGTTGAGGGAAGGTTGAGGGAAGGTTGAGGGACGGTTGAGGGACGGTTGAGGAACGGTTGAGGAACGGTTGAGGAACGGTTGAGGAACGGTTGAGGAACGGTTGAGGAACGGTTGAGGAACGGTTGAGGGTCAATTGAGGGTCGGTTGAGGGTCGGTTGAGGGACGGTTCAGGGTCAGTTGCGGGACGGTTGAGGGACGGTTGAGGGACGGTTGAGGGACGGTTGAGGGACGGTTGAGGGTCGGTTGAGAGAAGGTTGAGGGAAGGTTGAGAGACGGTTGAGGTACGGTTGAGGGTGAGTTGCGCTTGAAGTTGAGGTTGAGCATGAGGTTAAAGTTGAAGTTGAAATTGAGGTTGAGCTTGAGGTTACGATTGAGCTTGAGCATCAGGTTACGATTGAGGTTGATGTTGAAGTTAAGGTTGAGGTTGAGAATGTGTTTGAGGTTGAGGTTGAGGTTGAGGTTGAAGTTGAAGATGCGGTTGTAGTTGAAGTTGAGGTTGACGTTGACGTTGACGTTGAGGTTGAGATTGAGGTTGAGGTTAAGGTTGAGGTTAAGGTTGAGGTTGACGTTTAGGTTGAGGTTGAGGTTGTCGTTGAGGTTGAGGTTGAGGTTAATGTTGAGATTGAGGATGAGGTTGAAGTTGAAGATGAGTTTGTAGTTGAGGTTGAGGTTGAGGTTAAGGTTGAGGTTGACGTTTAGGTTGAGGTTGAGGTTGTCGTTGAGACTGAGATTGAGATTGATGTTGAGGTTGAGGTTGAAGACAGGTATCAACTGAAAGGTCTTTAAATGGGGAACAACCGCGCTCTATATAATTTTCATGCCACTTATATAGGTTAGGCGCAGTACTTGAAGGAGCGGATTTGTTTAGAGCGAAAAACACTCCCCACTCCTTCCAGTCATATCTCGAGTTCTAGCCAACCGATCGAGCCAAGCCATATATCAAATGAAAGGTCTTTAAATGGAGAACAACCGCGCTATATAACATTTTCGTGTCACTTCTATAGTTTCGGGGCAGTACTTGCAAGAGCGGATTTGTTTAGAGCAAAAAACACTCCCCACTCCTTTCAGTCATATCTCGAGTTCTAGCCAACCGATCGCGCCAAGCCATATATCAAATGAAAGGTCTTTAAATGGGGAACAACCGCGCTATATAATGTTTTCGTGTCACTTCTATAGTTTAGGCGCATTACTTGAAGGAGCGGATTTGTTTAGAGCGAAAAACACTCCCCACTCCTTCCAGTCATATCTCGAGTTCTAGCCAACCGATCGCGCCAAGCCATATATCAAATGAAAGGCCTTTAAATGGAGAACAACCGCGCTATATAACATTTTCGTGTCACTTCTATAGTTTCGGCGCAGTACTTGCAGGAGCGGATTTGTTTAGAGCGAAAAACACTCCCCACTCCTTCCAGTCATATCTCGAGTTCTAGCCAACCGATCACGCCATGCCATATATCAAATCAAAGGCCTTTAAATGAGGAATAACCGCGCTATATAACATTTTCGTGTCATTTCTATAGTTTAGGCGCAGTACTTGAAGGAGCGTATTTGTTCAGAGCGAAAAACACTCCCCACTCCTTTCAGTTATATCTGTAGGTCTAACCAACCGATCGCGCCAAGCCATATATCAAATGAAAGGTCTTTAAATGAGGAACAACCGCGCTATATAACATTATCGTGTCACTTCTATAGTTTAGGCGCAGTACTTGAAGGAGCGGATTTGTTTAGAGCGAAAAACACTCCCCACTCCTTCCAGTCATATCTCGAGTTCTAGCCAACCAATCACGCCATGCCATATATCAAATCAAAGGCCTTTAAATGAGGAATAACCGCGCTATATAACATTATCGTGTCACTTCTATAGTTTAGGCGCAGTACTTGAAGGAGCGGATTTGTTTAGAGCGAAAAACACTCCCCACTCCTTTCAGTTATATCTGTAGGTCTAATCAACCGATCGCGCCAAGCCATATATCAAATGAAAGGTCTTTAAATGAGGAACAACCGCGCTATATAACATTATCGTGTCACTTCTATAGTTTAGGCGCAGTACTTGAAGGAGCGGATTTGTTTAGAGCGAAAAACACTCCCCACTCCTTCCAGTCATATCTCGAGTTCTAGCCAACCGATCGCGCCAAGCCATATATCAAATGAAAGGTCTTTAAATGGGGAACAACAGCGCTATATAACATTATCGTGCCACTTCTATAGTTTAGGCGCAGTACTTGAAGGAGCGGATTTGTTTAGAGCGAAAAACACTCCCCACTCCTTTCAGTCATATCTCGAGTTCTAGCCAACCGATCGCGCCAAGCCATATATCAAATGAAAGGTCTTTAAATGAGGAACAACCGCGCTATATAACATTATCGTGTCACTTCTATAGTTTAGGCGCAGTACTTGAAGGAGCGTATTTGTTTAGAGCGAAAAACACTCCCCACTCCTTTCAGTCATATCTCGAGTTCTAGCCAACCGATCGCGCCAAGCCATATATCAAATGAAAGGTCTTTAAATGAGGAACAACCGCGCTATATAACATTATCGTGTCACTTCTATAGTTTAGGCGCAGTACTTGAAGGAGCGGATTTGTTTAGAGCGAAAAACACTCCCCACTCCTTTCAGTCATATCTCGAGTTCTAGCCAACCGATCGCGCCAAGTCATATATCAAATGAAAGGTCTTTAAATGAGGAACAACCGCGCTATATAACATTATCGTGTCACTTCTATAGTTTAGGCGCAGTACTTGAAGGAGCGGATTTGTTTAGAGCGAAAAACACTCCCCACTCCTTTCAGTTATATCTGTAGGTCTAATCAACCGATCGCGCCAAGCCATATATCAAATGAAAGGTCTTTAAATGAGGAACAACCGCGCTATATAACATTATCGTGTCACTTCTATAGTTTAGGCGCAGTACTTGAAGGAGCGTATTTGTTTAGAGCGAAAAACACTCCCCACTCCTTCCAGTCATATCTCGAGTTCTAGCCAACCGATCGCGCCAAGCCATATATCAAATGAAAGGTCTTTAAATGGGGAACAACAGCGCTATATAACATTATCGTGCCACTTCTATAGTTTAGGCGCAGTACTTGAAGGAGCGGATTTGTTTAGAGCGAAAAACACTCCCCACTCCTTTCAGTCATATCTCGAGTTCTAGCCAACCGATCGCGCCAAGCCATATATCAAATGAAAGGTCTTTAAATGAGGAACAACCGCGCTATATAACATTATCGTGTCACTTCTATAGTTTAGGCGCAGTACTTGAAGGAGCGGATTTGTTTAGAGCGAAAAACACTCCCCACTCCTTTCAGTTATATCTGTAGGTCTAATCAACCGATCGCGCCAAGCCATATATCAAATGAAAGGTCTTTAAATGAGGAACAACCGCGCTATATAACATTATCGTGTCACTTCTATAGTTTAGGCGCAGTACTTGAAGGAGCGTATTTGTTTAGAGCGAAAAACACTCCCCACTCCTTTCAGTCATATCTCGAGTTCTAGCCAACCGATCGCGCCAAGCCATATATCAAATGAAAGGTCTTTAAATGGGGAACAACAGCGCTATATAACATTATCGTGCCACTTCTATAGTTTAGGCGCAGTACTTGAAGGAGCGGATTTGTTTAGAGCGAAAAACACTCCCCACTCCTTTCAGTCATATCTCGAGTTCTAGCCAACCGATCGCGCCAAGCCATATATCAAATGAAAGGTCTTTAAATGAGGAACAACCGCGCTATATAACATTTTCGTGTCACTTCGATAGTTTAGGCGCAGTTCTTGAAGGAGCGTATTTGTTTAGAGCGAAAAACACTCCCCACTCCTTTCAGCCATATCTCGAGTTCTAGCCAACCGATCGCGCCAAGCCGTATATCACCTAAAAGGTCTTTAAATGAGGAATAACCGCGCTATATAACATTTTCGCCTCACTTCTATAGTTTAGGCGCAGTACTTGAAGGAGCGTATTTGTTTAGAGCGAAAAACACTCCCCACTCCTCACTCCCCACTCCTTTCAGTCATATCTCGAGTTCTAGCCAACCGATCGCGCCAAGCCATATATCCAATAAAAGGTCTTTAAATGAGGAACAACCGCGCTATATAACATTATCGTGTCACTTCTATAGTTTAGGCGCAGTACTTGCAGGAGCGGATTTGTTTAGAGCGAAAAACACTCCCCACTCCTTTCAGTCATATCTGGACTTCTAGCCAATCGATCGCGCCAAGCCGTATATCAAATGAAAGGTCTTTAAATGAGGAACAACCGCGCTATATAACATTATCGTGTCACTTCTATAGTTTAGGCGCAGTACTTGCAGGAGCGGATTTGTTTAGAGCGAAAAACACTCCCCACTCCTTTCAGTCATATCTGGACTTCTAGCCAATCGATCGCGCCAAGCCGTATATCAAATGAAAGGTCTTTAAATGAGGAACAACCGCGCTATATAACATTATCGTGTCACTTCTATAGTTTAGGCGCAGTACTTGCAGGAGCGGATTTGTTTAGAGCGAAAAACACTCCCCACTCCTTTCAGTCATATCTGGACTTCTAGCCAATCGATCGCGCCAAGCCATATATCAAATGAAAGGTCTTTAAATGGGGAACAACCGCGCTATATAACATTATCGTGTCACTTCTATAGTTTAGGCGCAGTACTTGCAGGAGCGGATTTGTTTAGAGCGAAAAACACTCCCCACTCCTTTCAGTCATATCTGGACTTCTAGCCAATCGATCGCGCCAAGCCGTATATCAAATGAAAGGTCTTTAAATGAGGAACAACCGCGCTATATAACATTTTCGTGTCACTTCTATAGTTTAGGCGCAGTACTTGAAGGAGCGGATTTGTTTAGAGCGAAAAACACTCCCCACTCCTTCCAGTCATATCTCGAGTTCTGGCCAACCAATCGCGCCACGCCATATATAGAATAAAACGTCTTTAAATGGGGAACAACCGCGCTATATAACATTTTCGTGTCACTTCTATAGTTTAGGCGCAGTACTTGAAGGAGCGTATTTGTTTCGAGCGAAAAACACTCCCCACTCCTTTCAGCCATATTCCGAGTTCTAGCCAACCGATCGCGCCAAGCTGTATATCACCTGAAAGGTCTTTAAATGGGGAACAACCGCGCGATATAACATTTTCGCTTCACTTCTATAGTTTAGGCGCAGTACTTGAAGGAGCGTATTTGTTTAGAGCGAAAAACACTCCCCACTCCTTCCAGTCATATCTCGAGTTCTAGCCAACCGATCGCGCCAAGGCAGGCATCAACTGAAAGGTCTTTAAATGGGGAACAAGCGCGCTCTATATCATTTTCGTGCCCTCAATCGTTCCTCAACCGTACCTCAACCGTCCCTCAACCGTCCCTCAACCGTCCCTCAACCGTCCCTCAACCGTCCCTCAACCGCTCCTCAATCGTCCCTCAACCGTCCCTCAACTGTCCCTCAACCATCTTTCAACCGTTCTTTGAACAGTCCTTCAAACTTCCTTTAAACGTCCCTCAACTTTCCCTCAACCTTACCTCAACCTTCCCTCAACCGACACTCAACCGTCCCTCAAATGGGCCTCAAACGTCCCTTAAACGTCCATCACCCTTCCCTCAACCGTCCCTCAACCGTCCCCCTCAACCGTCCCCCTCAACCGTCCCCCTCAACCGTCCCCCTCAACCGTCCCCCTCAACCGTCCCCTTCAACCGTCCCCCTCAACCGTCCCCTTCAACCGTCCCCCTCAACCGACCCCCTCAACCGTCCCCCATCAACCGTCCCCCATCAACCGTCCCCCATCAACCGTCCCCCATCAACCGTCCCCCATCAACCGTCCCCCATCAACCGTCCCCCATCAACCGTCCCCCATCAACCGTCCCCCATCAACCGTCCCCCATCAACCGTCCCCCATCAACCGTCCCCCATCAACCGTCCCCCATCAACCGTCGCCCATCAACCGTCCCCCATCAACCGTCCCCCATCAACCGTCCCCCATCAACCGTCCCCCATCAACCGTCCCCCATCAACCGTCCCCCATCAACCGTCCCCCATCAACCGTCCCCCATCAACCGTCCCCCATCAACCGTCCCCCATCAACCGTCCCCCATCAACCGTCCCCCATCAACCGTCCCCCATCAACCGTCCCCCATCAACCGTCCCCCATCAACCGTCCCCCATCAACCGTCCCCCATCAACCGTCCCCCATCAACCGTCCCCCATCAACCGTCCCCCATCAACCGTCCCCCATCAACCGTCCCCCATCAACCGTCCCCCATCAACCGTCCCCCATCAACCGTCCCCCATCAACCGTCCCCCATCAACCGTCCCCCATCAACCGTCCCCCATCAACCGTCCCCCATCAATCGTCCCCCATCAACCGTCCCCCATCAATCGTCCCCCATCAACCGTCCCCCATCAACCGTCCCCCATCAACCGTCCCCCTCAACCGTCCCCCTCAACCGACCCCTTCAACCGTCCCCCTAAACCGAACCCTCAACCGAGTTTGGCCAGCGGAGCCCTACCTACTGCAAGCGAAGCCTTAGCTCCGGCACGAGGAGTCCTACCTACGGCCAGCGGAGCGCTACCTACTGCCAGCGGAGCCCTACCTACGGCTAGCGGAGCCCTACCTACGGCCAGCGGAGCGCTACCTACTGCCAACGGAGCCCTACCTACGGCCACCGGAGCCCTTCCTATGGCCAACGGAGCCCTACCTATGCCCAGCGGAGCCCTACCCACAGCCAGCGGAGCCTACATATTGCCAGTGGAGCGCTACCTACGGCTAGCGGAGCCCTACCTACGGCCAGCGGAGCGCTACCTACTGCAAGCGAAGCTCTAACTACGGCCAGCGGAGCGCTACCTACTGCCAGCGGAGCCCTACCTACGGCCAGCGGAGCCCTACCTACGGCCAGCGGAGCCATACCTACGGTCAGCGGAGCCCTTCCTATGGCCAACGGAGCCCTACATATGCCCAGCGGAGCCCTACATATGCCCAGCGGAGCCCTACCCACAGCCAGCGGAGCCCTACCCACAGCCAGCGGAGCCCTACATATTGCCCGCTGGCCGTAGGTAGTGCTCCGCTGGCCGTAGGTAGGCCTCCGCTAGCCCTAGGTAGGGCTACGCTGGCAGTAGGTAGGACGGTTGAGGGAGGGTTGAGGAACGGTTGAGGAACGGTTGAGGAACGGTTGAGGAACGGTTGAGGAACGGTTGAGGAACGGTTGAGGAACGGTTGAGGAACGGTTGAGGAACGGTTGAGGAACGGTTGAGGGACGGTTGAGGGACGGTTGAGGGACGGTTGAGGGTCGGTTGAGGGTCGGTTGAGGGTCGGTTGAGGGTCGGTTGAGGGTCGGTTGAGGGTCGGTTGAGGGTCGGTTGAGGGTCGGTTGAGGGTCGGTTGAGGGACGGTTGAGGGACGGTTGAGGGTCAGTTGCGGGACGGTTGAGGGACGGTTGAGGGACGGTTGAGGGACGGTTGAGGGACGGTTGAGGGACGGTTGAGAGACGGTTGAGGGACGGTTAAGGGACGGTTAAGGGACGGTTGAGGGACGGTTGAGGGTCGGTTGAGGGTCGGTTGAGGGTCGGTTGAGGGTCGGTTGAGGGACGGTTGAGGGGCGGTTGAGGGACGGTTGGGGGACGGTTGAGGGACGGTTGGGGGACGGTTGAGGGTCGGTTGAGAGAAGGTTGAGGGAAGGTTGAGAGACGGTTGAGGTACGGTTGAGGGTGAGTTGCGCTTGAAGTTGAGGTTGAGCATGAGGTTAAAGTTGAAGTTGAAATTGAGGTTGAGCTTGAGGTTACGATTGAGCTTGAGCTTGAGGTTACGATTGAGGTTGAGGATGAGGTTGAAGTTGAAGATGAGTTTGTAGTTGAGGTTGAGGTTGAGGTTAAGGTTGAAGTTGACGTTTAGGTTGAGGTTGAGGTTGTCGTTGAGGCTGAGATTGAGATTGATGTTGAGGTTGAAGACAGGTATCAACTGAAAGGTCTTTAAATGGGGAACAACCGCGCTCTATATAATTTTCATTCCACTTATATAGGTTAGGCGCAGTACTTGAAGGAGCGGATTTGTTTAGAGCGAAAAACACGCCCCACTCCTTCCAGTCATATCTCGAGTTCTAGCCAACCGACCGCGCGAAGCCATATATCAAATGAAAGGTCTTTAAATGGAGAACAACCGCGCTATATAACATTTTCGTGTCACTTCTATAGTTTCGGCGCAGTACTTGCAGGAGCGGATTTGTTTAGAGCGAAAAACACTCCCCACTCCTTTCAGTCATATCTGGAGTTCTAGCCAATCGATGGCGCCAAGCCGTATATCAAATGAAAGGTCTTTAAATGGGGAAAAACCGCGTTATATAACATTTTCATGTCACTTCTATAGTTAAGGCGCAGTACTTGAAGGAGCGGATTTGTTTAGAGCGAAAAACACTCCCCACTCCTTCCAGTCATATCTCGAGTTCTAGCCAACCAATCGCGCCATGCCATATATGGAATAAAACGTCTTTAAATGGGGAATAACCGCGCTATATAACATTTTCGTGTCACTTCTATAGTTTAGGCGCAGTACTTGAAGGAGCGTATTTGTTTAGAGCGAAAAACACTCCCCACTCCTTCCAGTCATATCTCGAGTTCTAGCCAACCGATCGCGCCAAGGCAGGCATCAACTGAAAGGTCTTTAAATGGGGAACAAGCGCGCTCTATATCATTTTCGTGCCCTCAATCGTTCCTCAACCGTCCCCATCAACCGTCCCCCTCAACCGTCCCCATCAACCGTCCCCCTCAACCGTCCCCCTCAACCGTCCCCCTCAACCGTCCCCCTCAACCGTCCCCCTCAACCGTCCCCCTCAACCGTCCCCCTCAACCGTCCCCCTCAACCGTCCCCCTCAACCGTCCCCCTCAACCGTCCCCCTCAACCGTCCCCCTCAACCGTCCCCCTCAACCGTCCCCCTCAACCGTCCCCCTCAACCGTCCCCCTCAACCGTCCCCCTCAACCGTCCCCCTCAACCGTCCCCCTCAACCGTCCCCCTCAACCGTCCCCCTCAACCGTCCCCCTCAACCGTCCCCCTCAACCGTCCCCCTCAACCGTCCCCCTCAACCGTCCCCCTCAACCGTCCCCCTCAACCGTCCCCCTCAACCGTCCCCCTCAACCGTCCCCCTCAACCGTCCCCCTCAACCGTCCCCCTCAACCGTCCCCCTCAACCGTCCCCCTCAACCGTCCCCCTCAACCGTCCCCCTCAACCGTCCCCCTCAACCGTCCCCCTCAACCGTCCCCCTCAACCGTCCCCCTCAACCGTCCCCCTCAACCGTCCCCCTCAACCGTCCCCCTCAACCGTCCCCCTCAACCGTCCCCCTCAACCGTCCCCCTCAACCGTCCCCCTCAACCGTCCCCCTCAACCGTCCCCCTCAACCGTCCCCCTCAACCGTCCCCCTCAACCGTCCCCCTCAACCGTCCCCCTCAACCGTCCCCCTCAACCGTCCCCCTCAACCGTCCCCCTCAACCGTCCCCCTCAACCGTCCCCCTCAACCGTCCCCCTCAACCGTCCCCCTCAACCGTCCCCCTCAACCGTCCCCCTCAACCGTCCCCCTCAACCGTCCCCCTCAACCGTCCCCCTCAACCGTCCCCCTCAACCGTCCCCCTCAACCGTCCCCCTCAACCGTCCCCCTCAACCGTCCCCCTCAACCGTCCCCCTCAACCGTCCCCCTCAACCGTCCCCCTCAACCGTCCCCCTCAACCGTCCCCCTCAACCGTCCCCCTCAACCGTCCCCCTCAACCGTCCCCCTCAACCGTCCCCCTCAACCGTCCCCCTCAACCGTCCCCCTCAACCGTCCCCCTCAACCGTCCCCCTCAACCGTCCCCCTCAACCGTCCCCCTCAACCGTCCCCCTCAACCGTCCCCCTCAACCGTCCCCCTCAACCGTCCCCCTCAACCGTCCCCCTCAACCGTCCCCCTCAACCGTCCCCCTCAACCGTCCCCCTCAACCGTCCCCCTCAACCGTCCCCCTCAACCGTCCCCCTCAACCGTCCCCCTCAACCGTCCCCCTCAACCGTCCCCCTCAACCGTCCCCCTCAACCGTCCCCCTCAACCGTCCCCCTCAACCGTCCCCCTCAACCGTCCCCCTCAACCGTCCCCCTCAACCGTCCCCCTCAACCGTCCCCCTCAACCGTCCCCCTCAACCGTCCCCCTCAACCGTCCCCCTCAACCGTCCCCCTCAACCGTCCCCCTCAACCGTCCCCCTCAACCGTCCCCCTCAACCGTCCCCCTCAACCGTCCCCCTCAACCGTCCCCCTCAACCGTCCCCCTCAACCGTCCCCCTCAACCGTCCCCCTCAACCGTCCCCCTCAACCGTCCCCCTCAACCGTCCCCCTCAACCGTCCCCCTCAACCGTCCCCCTCAACCGTCCCCCTCAACCGTCCCCCTCAACCGTCCCCCTCAACCGTCCCCCTCAACCGTCCCCCTCAACCGTCCCCCTCAACCGTCCCCCTCAACCGTCCCCCTCAACCGTCCCCCTCAACCGTCCCCCTCAACCGTCCCCCTCAACCGTCCCCCTCAACCGTCCCCCTCAACCGTCCCCCTCAACCGTCCCCCTCAACCGTCCCCCTCAACCGTCCCCCTCAACCGTCCCCCTCAACCGTCCCCCTCAACCGTCCCCCTCAACCGTCCCCCTCAACCGTCCCCCTCAACCGTCCCCCTCAACCGTCCCCCTCAACCGTCCCCCTCAACCGTCCCCCTCAACCGTCCCCCTCAACCGTCCCCCTCAACCGTCCCCCTTAACCGTCCCCCTCAACCGTCCCCCTCAACCGTCCCCCTCAACCGTCCCCCTCAACCGTCCCCCTCAACCGTCCCCCTCAACCGTCCCCCTCAACCACACTTGACAGTTTATATATATTGCTAGCCATTAATTTCTCTTCCTTACTTACCCATATTTTGGCAACGATCGCCGCTGTAACCTGGCCTACATTCGCATTCGACGTAACCGTTGGTGTCCAAGGCGCAGCGAGTCGTGGTTTCTTCCTGGCACGGACACGACACACACGAGCCGTAGCTATCTCTGTAATACATCGGAGCGCAATTCTCGCACGAGTTACCGGTATAGCCCATCGGACACGAGCATACTTCTACCTCTGCAGCCAGCTGAGATCCTGGCATAGGTGTCTCCATTGCCGATTCCAGAACAATGTCGCCAATGGCGGTACTGGTGGTTGGTATCTTAGGAGTGGCACGGATCAGTATGTGCTCCAAGTCTGAGAGGACGCTCATGAAGTCTAAGCGAGAAGCACGTAAGGCCTGACCGCGTTCCATACGATGCCAGTTTTCATCTTCATGCAAGCGAACGCGGTACTCGCGGCTATCCTCTTCCGATGAGGGGCGTGACCATAATAGCTTCATGCCCTTACCGATCAAGATGACGTCGTTGCCCGGTTCGTAGTGACCATATGAATCCACCTCAAGATTGTAAGAGAGTTCGCCTCCGTAGGAGTAGAGCTGATTACCAAGCACAGAGCCTCGTAGACTCCAGTATTTAGGTGTGTACGAGGTGTGGCTGTAGACATAGGTATTTGTAGGAAGGTCGAAATGCAGGTTCTCGGTATCAACGACGCCGCCCTCTTCGTCGGTGAACAAAGGAGCTTTGCTGATGAAATCGACCGGGATCAGTTGCCGGTATAGCGATGCCGAGCGACACTGGGTCGATTTGCCGGAGCAGTAGCATTCCTCGCATCCATCAGGATTGCGTTCGGAGAGCCCGTATGTTCCGGGCCGGCACTGATCGCAGCGTGAGCCAATGACATTTGGCTTACATGAGCAGTAGCTACCGTCGCACGACGCGGTACCAGCCTGATTGCAGTGGACACATCTTGTTGCGTTGCCAGGCATAGGCGTGGGGTATGGTTCAACTATACCGCCGTCTGTAGGTTGACAGTCGTATGGAGTGCCTGCGGAAGGGTTGCCTGTATATCCAGGTGCACATCTTTCGCAAAGATCGCCGGCCGTATTGTCAGCACAGTTCTATAAAGGGATGGAGATTTAGAAAACTGACAGTCGTAAACAGTTAATGACAGTCGTAAATTTACTTACCAAGCAGACACCACTCTCCCCATCGCACTGGTCGGAGTGACCATTGCATTCGCATGGCTCACAGAGACCCGCCTCGGTATCGCGTTTGTAACCAAGAGCGCACCGTTCACATGAAAGCCCAACGTAACGTCCCCCTCAACCGTCCCCCTCAACCGTCCCCCTCAACCGTCCCCCTCAACCGTCCCCCTCAACCGTCCCCCTCAACCGTCCCCCTCAACCGTCCCCCTCAACCGTCCCCCTCAACCGTCCCCCTCAACCGTCCCCCTCAACCGTCCCCCTCAACCGTCCCCCTCAACCGTCCCCCTCAACCGTCCCCCTCAACCGTCCCCCTCAACCGTCCCCCTCAACCGTCCCCCTCAACCGTCCCCCTCAACCGTCCCCCTCAACCGTCCCCCTCAACCGTCCCCCTCAACCGTCCCCCTCAACCGTCCCCCTCAACCGTCCCCCTCAACCGTCCCCCTCAACCGTCCCCCTCAACCGTCCCCCTCAACCGTCCCCCTCAACCGTCCCCCTCAACCGTCCCCCTCAACCGTCCCCCTCAACCGTCCCCCTCAACCGTCCCCCTCAACCGTCCCCCTCAACCGTCCCCCTCAACCGTCCCCCTCAACCGTCCCCCTCAACCGTCCCCCTCAACCGTCCCCCTCAACCGTCCCCCTCAACCGTCCCCCTCAACCGTCCCCCTCAACCGTCCCCCTCAACCGTCCCCCTCAACCGTCCCCCTCAACCGTCCCCCTCAACCGTCCCCCTCAACCGTCCCCCTCAACCGTCCCCCTCAACCGTCCCCCTCAACCGTCCCCCTCAACCGTCCCCCTCAACCGTCCCCCTCAACCGTCCCCCTCAACCGTCCCCCTCAACCGTCCCCCTCAACCGTCCCCCTCAACCGTCCCCCTCAACCGTCCCCCTCAACCGTCCCCCTCAACCGTCCCCCTCAACCGTCCCCCTCAACCGTCCCCCTCAACCGTCCCCCTCAACCGTCCCCCTCAACCGTCCCCCTCAACCGTCCCCCTCAACCGTCCCCCTCAACCGTCCCCCTCAACCGTCCCCCTCAACCGTCCCCCTCAACCGTCCCCCTCAACCGTCCCCCTCAACCGTCCCCCTCAACCGTCCCCCTCAACCGTCCCCCTCAACCGTCCCCCTCAACCGTCCCCCTCAACCGTCCCCCTCAACCGTCCCCCTCAACCGTCCCCCTCAACCGTCCCCCTCAACCGTCCCCCTCAACCGTCCCCCTCAACCGTCCCCCTCAACCGTCCCCCTCAACCGTCCCCCTCAACCGTCCCCCTCAACCGTCCCCCTCAACCGTCCCCCTCAACCGTCCCCCTCAACCGTCCCCCTCAACCGTCCCCCTCAACCGTCCCCCTCAACCGTCCCCCTCAACCGTCCCCCTCAACCGTCCCCCTCAACCGTCCCCCTCAACCGTCCCCCTCAACCGTCCCCCTCAACCGTCCCCCTCAACCGTCCCCCTCAACCGTCCCCCTCAACCGTCCCCCTCAACCGTCCCCCTCAACCGTCCCCCTCAACCGTCCCCCTCAACCGTCCCCCTCAACCGTCCCCCTCAACCGTCCCCCTCAACCGTCCCCCTCAACCGTCCCCCTCAACCGTCCCCCTCAACCGTCCCCCTCAACCGTCCCCCTCAACCGTCCCCCTCAACCGTCCCCCTCAACCGTCCCCCTCAACCGTCCCCCTCAACCGTCCCCCTCAACCGTCCCCCTCAACCGTCCCCCTCAACCGTCCCCCTCAACCGTCCCCCTCAACCGTCCCCCTCAACCGTCCCCCTCAACCGTCCCCCTCAACCGTCCCCCTCAACCGTCCCCCTCAACCGTCCCCCTCAACCGTCCCCCTCAACCGTCCCCCTCAACCGTCCCCCTCAACCGTCCCCCTCAACCGTCCCCCTCAACCGTCCCCCTCAACCGTCCCCCTCAACCGTCCCCCTCAACCGTCCCCCTCAACCGTCCCCCTCAACCGTCCCCCTCAACCGTCCCCCTCAACCGTCCCCCTCAACCGTCCCCCTCAACCGTCCCCCTCAACCGTCCCCCTCAACCGTCCCCCTCAACCGTCCCCCTCAACCGTCCCCCTCAACCGTCCCCCTCAACCGTCCCCCTCAACCGTCCCCCTCAACCGTCCCCCTCAACCGTCCCCCTCAACCGTCCCCCTCAACCGTCCCCCTCAACCGTCCCCCTCAACCGTCCCCCTCAACCGTCCCCCTCAACCGTCCCCCTCAACCGTCCCCCTCAACCGTCCCCCTCAACCGTCCCCCTCAACCGTCCCCCTCAACCGTCCCCCTCAACCGTCCTACCTTTGGCCAGCGGAGCCCTACCTACTGCAAGCGGAGCCTTAGCTACGGCACGAGGAGTCCTACCTACGGCCAGCGGAGCGCTACCTACTGCCAGCGGAGCCCTACCTACGGCTAGCGGAGCCCTACCTACGGCCAGCGGAGCGCTACCTACTGCCAACGGAGCGCTACCTACTGCCAACGGAGCCCTACCTACGGCCAGCGGAGCCCTACCTATGCCCAGCGGAGCCCTACCCACAGCCAGCGGAGCCCTACATATTGCCCTACCTACGGGTAGCGGAGCCCTACCTGCGGCCAGCGCAGCGCTACCTACGGCCAGCGGAGCCCTACCTACGGCCAGCGGAGCCCTACCTACGGCCAACGAAGCCCCACCTACGGCCAGCGGAGCCCTACCTACGGCCAGCGGAGCCCTACCTACGGCCAGCGGAGCCCTACCTACGGCCAGCGGAGCCCTACCTACGGTCAGCGGAGCCCTACATATGCCCAGCGGAGCCCTACCCACAGCCAGCGGAGCCCTATATATTGCCCGCTGGCCGTACGTAGTGCTCCGCTGGCCGTAGGTAGGGCTCCGCTGGCCGTAGGTAGGGCTCCGCTGGCCGTAGGTGGGGCTCCGCTGGCCGTAGGTAGGGCTCCGCTGGCCGTAGGTAGCGCTGCGCTGGCCGCAGGTAGGGCTCCGCTACCCGTAGGTAGGGCTACGCTAGCAGTAGGTAGGGCTCCGTTGGCAGTAGGTAGGGCTCCGCTGGCCGTATGTAGGGCTCCGCTGGCAGTAGGTAGGGCTTCGCTGGCCCTAGTTAGAGCTCCACTGGCCGTAGGTAGGGCTCCGCTGGCCGTAGGTAGGGCTCCGATGGAAGTAGGTAGGACGGTTGAGGGTTCGGTTGAGGGACGGTTGAGGGAAGGTTGAGGGAAGGTTGAGGGACGGTTGAGGGACGGTTGAGGAACGGTTGAGGAACGGTTGAGGAACGGTTGAGGAACGGTTGAGGAACGGTTGAGGAACGGTTGAGGAACGGTTGAGGGTCAATTGAGGGTCGGTTGAGGGTCGGTTGAGGGACGGTTCAGGGTCAGTTGCGGGACGGTTGAGGGACGGTTGAGGGACGGTTGAGGGACGGTTGAGGGTCGGTTGAGAGAAGGTTGAGGGAAGGTTGAGAGACGGTTGAGGTACAGTTGAGGGTGAGTTGCGCTTGAAGTTGAGGTTGAGCATGAGGTTAAAGTTGAAGTTGAAATTGAGGTTGAGCTTGAGGTTACGATTGAGCTTGAGCATCAGGTTACGATTGAGGTTGATGTTGAAGTTAAGGTTGAGGTTGAGAATGTGTTTGAGGTTGAGGTTGAGGTTGAGGTTGAAGTTGAAGATGCGGTTGTAGTTGAAGTTGAGGTTGAGGTTGACGTTGACGTTGAGGTTGAGATTGAGGTTGAGGTTAAGGTTGAGGTTAAGGTTGAGGTTGACGTTTAGGTTGAGGTTGAGGTTGTCGTTGAGGTTGAGGTTGAGGTTAATGTTGAGATTGATGTTGAGGTTGAGGTTGAAGACAGGTATCAACTGAAAGGTCTTTAAATGGGGAACAACCGCGCTCTATATAATTTTCATGCCACTTATATAGGTTAGGCGCAGTACTTGAAGGAGCGGATTTGTTTAGAGCGAAAAACACTCCCCACTCCTTCCAGTCATATCTCGAGTTCTAGCCAACCGATCGAGCCAAGCCATATATCAAATGAAAGGTCTTTAAATGGAGAACAACCGCGCTATATAACATTTTCGTGTCACTTCTATAGTTTCGGGGCAGTACTTGCAAGAGCGGATTTGTTTAGAGCGAAAAACACTCCCCACTCCTTTCAGTCATATCTCGAGTTCTAGCCAACCGATCGCGCCAAGCCATATATCAAATGAAAGGTCTTTAAATGGGGAACAACCGCGCTATATAATGTTTTCGTGTCACTTCTATAGTTTAGGCGCATTACTTGAAGGAGCGGATTTGTTTAGAGCGAAAAACACTCCCCACTCCTTCCAGTCATATCTCGAGTTCTAGCCAACCGATCGCGCCAAGCCATATATCAAATGAAAGGCCTTTAAATGGAGAACAACCGCGCTATATAACATTTTCGTGTCACTTCTATAGTTTCGGCGCAGTACTTGCAGGAGCGGATTTGTTTAGAGCGAAAAACACTCCCCACTCCTTCCAGTCATATCTCGAGTTCTAGCCAACCGATCACGCCATGCCATATATCAAATCAAAGGCCTTTAAATGAGGAATAACCGCGCTATATAACATTTTCGTGTCATTTCTATAGTTTAGGCGCAGTACTTGAAGGAGCGTATTTGTTCAGAGCGAAAAACACTCCCCACTCCTTTCAGTTATATCTGTAGGTCTAACCAACCGATCGCGCCAAGCCATATATCAAATGAAAGGTCTTTAAATGAGGAACAACCGCGCTATATAACATTATCGTGTCACTTCTATAGTTTAGGCGCAGTACTTGAAGGAGCGGATTTGTTTAGAGCGAAAAACACTCCCCACTCCTTCCAGTCATATCTCGAGTTCTAGCCAACCAATCACGCCATGCCATATATCAAATCAAAGGCCTTTAAATGAGGAATAACCGCGCTATATAACATTATCGTGTCACTTCTATAGTTTAGGCGCAGTACTTGAAGGAGCGGATTTGTTTAGAGCGAAAAACACTCCCCACTCCTTTCAGTTATATCTGTAGGTCTAATCAACCGATCGCGCCAAGCCATATATCAAATGAAAGGTCTTTAAATGAGGAACAACCGCGCTATATAACATTATCGTGTCACTTCTATAGTTTAGGCGCAGTACTTGAAGGAGCGGATTTGTTTAGAGCGAAAAACACTCCCCACTCCTTCCAGTCATATCTCGAGTTCTAGCCAACCGATCGCGCCAAGCCATATATCAAATGAAAGGTCTTTAAATGGAGAACAACCGCGCTATGTAACATTTTCGTTTCACTTCTATAGTTTCGGCGCAGTACTTGCAGGAGCGGATTTGTTTAGAGCGAAAAACACTCCCCACTCCTTTCAGTCATATCTCGAGTTCTAGCCAACCGATCGCGCCAAGCCATATATCAAATGAAAGGTCCTTAAATGAGGAACAACCGCGCTATATAACGTTTTCGTGTCACTTCTATAGTTTAGGCGCAGTACTTGAAGGAGCGGATTTGTTTAGAGCGAAAAACACTCCCCACTCCTTCCAGTCATATCTCGAGTTCTAGCCAACCGATCGCGTCATGCGATATATCAAATGAAAGGCCTTTAAATGGGGAACAACCGCGCTATATAACGTTTTTATGCCACTTATATAGGTTAGGCGCAGTATTTGAAGGAGCGGATTTGTTTAGAGCGAAAATTACTCCCCACTCCTTCAGGAGCGGATTTGTTTAGAGCGTAAAACACTCCCCACTCCTTTCAGTCATATCTCGAGTTCTAGGCAACCGATCGCGCCAAGCCATATATCAAATGAAAGGTCTTTAAATGGGGAACAACCGCGCGATATAACATTTTCGCTTCACTTCTATAGTTTCGGCGCAGTACTTGCAGGATCGGATTTGTTTAGAGCGAAAAACACTCCCCACTCCTTTCAGTCATATCTCGAGTTCTAGCCAACCGATCGCGCCAAGCCATATATCAAATGAAAGGTCTTTAAATGGGGAACAACCGCGCTATATAACGTTTTCGTGTCACTTCTATAGTTTAGGCGCAGTACTTGAAGGAGCGGATTTGTTTAGAGCGAAAAACACTCCCCACTCCTTCCAGTCATATCTCGAGTTCTAGCCAACCGATCGCGTCATGCGATATATCAAATGAAAGGCCTTTAAATGGGGAACAACCGCGCTATATAACGTTTTTATGCCACTTATATAGGTTAGGCGCAGTACTTGAAGGAGCGGATTTGTTTAGAGCGAAAATTACTCCCCACTCCTTCAGGAGCGGATTTGTTTAGAGCGTAAAACACTCCCCACTCCTTTCAGTCATATCTCGAGTTCTAGGCAACCGATCGCGCCAAGCCATATATCAAATGAAAGGTCTTTAAATGGGGAACAACCGCGCGATATAACATTTTCGCTTCACTTCTATAGTTTCGGCGCAGTACTTGCAGGATCGGATTTGTTTAGAGCGAAAAACACTCCCCACTCCTTTCAGTCATATCTCGAGTTCTAGCCAACCGATCGCGCCAAGCCATATATCAAATGAAAGGTCTTTAAATGGGGAACAACCGCGCTATATAATGTTTTCGTGTCACTTCTATAGTTTAGGCGCAGTACTTGAAGGAGCGGATTTGTTTAGAGCGAAAAACACTCCCCACTCCTTCCAGTCATATCTCGAGTTCTAGCCAACCGATCGCGCCAAGCCATACATCAAATGAAAGGTCTTTAAATGGAGAACAACCGCGCTATATAACATTTTCGTGTCACTTCTATAGTTTCGGCGCAGTACTTGCAGGAGCGGATTTGTTTAGAGCGAAAAACACTCCCCACTCCTTCCAGTCATATCTCGAGTTCTAGCCAACCGATCGCGCCAAGCCATATATCAAATGAAAGGTCCTTAAATGGGGAACAACCGCGCTATATAACGTTTTCGTGTCACCTCTATAGTTTAGGCGCAGTACTTGAAGAAGCGGATTTGTTTAGAGCGAAAAACACTCCCCACTCCTTCCAGTCATATCTCGAGTTCTAGCAAAACGATCGCGCCATGCCATATATCAAATGAAAGGTCTTTAAATGGGGAACAAGCGCGCTATATAACATTATCGTGTCACTTCTATAGTTTAGGCGCAGTACTTGAAGGAGCGGATTTGTTTAGAGCGAAAAACACTCCCCACTCCTTTCAGTTATATCTGTAGGTCTAGCCAACCGATCGCGCCAAGCCATATATCAAATGAAAGGTCCTTAAATGGGGAACAACCGCGCTATATAACGTTTTCGTGTCACTTCTATAGTTTAGGCGCAGTACTTGAAGGAGCGGATTTGTTTAGAGCGAAAAACACTCCCCACTCCTTCCAGTCATATCTCGAGTTCTAGCCAACCAATCACGCCATGCCATATATCAAATCAAAGGCCTTTAAATGAGGAATAACCGCGCTATATAACATTATCGTGTCACTTCTATAGTTTAGGCGCAGTACTTGAAGGAGCGGATTTGTTTAGAGCGAAAAACACTCCCCACTCCTTTCAGTTATATCTGTAGGTCTAATCAACCGATCGCGCCAAGCCATATATCAAATGAAAGGTCTTTAAATGAGGAACAACCGCGCTATATAACATTATCGTGTCACTTCTATAGTTTAGGCGCAGTACTTGAAGGAGCGGATTTGTTTAGAGCGAAAAACACTCCCCACTCCTTCCAGTCATATCTCGAGTTCTAGCCAACCGATCGCGCCAAGCCATATATCAAATGAAAGGTCTTTAAATGGAGAACAACCGCGCTATGTAACATTTTCGTTTCACTTCTATAGTTTCGGCGCAGTACTTGCAGGAGCGGATTTGTTTAGAGCGAAAAACACTCCCCACTCCTTTCAGTCATATCTCGAGTTCTAGCCAACCGATCGCGCCAAGCCATATATCAAATGAAAGGTCCTTAAATGAGGAACAACCGCGCTATATAACGTTTTCGTGTCACTTCTATAGTTTAGGCGCAGTACTTGAAGGAGCGGATTTGTTTAGAGCGAAAAACACTCCCCACTCCTTCCAGTCATATCTCGAGTTCTAGCCAACCGATCGCGTCATGCGATATATCAAATGAAAGGCCTTTAAATGGGGAACAACCGCGCTATATAACGTTTTTATGCCACTTATATAGGTTAGGCGCAGTATTTGAAGGAGCGGATTTGTTTAGAGCGAAAATTACTCCCCACTCCTTCAGGAGCGGATTTGTTTAGAGCGTAAAACACTCCCCACTCCTTTCAGTCATATCTCGAGTTCTAGGCAACCGATCGCGCCAAGCCATATATCAAATGAAAGGTCTTTAAATGGGGAACAACCGCGCGATATAACATTTTCGCTTCACTTCTATAGTTTCGGCGCAGTACTTGCAGGATCGGATTTGTTTAGAGCGAAAAACACTCCCCACTCCTTTCAGTCATATCTCGAGTTCTAGCCAACCGATCGCGCCAAGCCATATATCAAATGAAAGGTCTTTAAATGGGGAACAACCGCGCTATATAACGTTTTCGTGTCACTTCTATAGTTTAGGCGCAGTACTTGAAGGAGCGGATTTGTTTAGAGCGAAAAACACTCCCCACTCCTTCCAGTCATATCTCGAGTTCTAGCCAACCGATCGCGTCATGCGATATATCAAATGAAAGGCCTTTAAATGGGGAACAACCGCGCTATATAACGTTTTTATGCCACTTATATAGGTTAGGCGCAGTACTTGAAGGAGCGGATTTGTTTAGAGCGAAAATTACTCCCCACTCCTTCAGGAGCGGATTTGTTTAGAGCGTAAAACACTCCCCACTCCTTTCAGTCATATCTCGAGTTCTAGGCAACCGATCGCGCCAAGCCATATATCAAATGAAAGGTCTTTAAATGGGGAACAACCGCGCGATATAACATTTTCGCTTCACTTCTATAGTTTCGGCGCAGTACTTGCAGGATCGGATTTGTTTAGAGCGAAAAACACTCCCCACTCCTTTCAGTCATATCTCGAGTTCTAGCCAACCGATCGCGCCAAGCCATATATCAAATGAAAGGTCTTTAAATGGGGAACAACCGCGCTATATAATGTTTTCGTGTCACTTCTATAGTTTAGGCGCAGTACTTGAAGGAGCGGATTTGTTTAGAGCGAAAAACACTCCCCACTCCTTCCAGTCATATCTCGAGTTCTAGCCAACCGATCGCGCCAAGCCATACATCAAATGAAAGGTCTTTAAATGGAGAACAACCGCGCTATATAACATTTTCGTGTCACTTCTATAGTTTCGGCGCAGTACTTGCAGGAGCGGATTTGTTTAGAGCGAAAAACACTCCCCACTCCTTCCAGTCATATCTCGAGTTCTAGCCAACCGATCGCGCCAAGCCATATATCAAATGAAAGGTCCTTAAATGGGGAACAACCGCGCTATATAACGTTTTCGTGTCACCTCTATAGTTTAGGCGCAGTACTTGAAGAAGCGGATTTGTTTAGAGCGAAAAACACTCCCCACTCCTTCCAGTCATATCTCGAGTTCTAGCAAAACGATCGCGCCATGCCATATATCAAATGAAAGGTCTTTAAATGGGGAACAAGCGCGCTATATAACATTATCGTGTCACTTCTATAGTTTAGGCGCAGTACTTGAAGGAGCGGATTTGTTTAGAGCGAAAAACACTCCCCACTCCTTTCAGTTATATCTGTAGGTCTAGCCAACCGATCGCGCCAAGCCATATATCAAATGAAAGGTCCTTAAATGGGGAACAACCGCGCTATATAACGTTTTCGTGTCACCTCTATAGTTTAGGCGCAGTACTTGAAGGAGCGGATTTGTTTAGAGCGAAAAACACTCCCCACTCCTTTCAGCCATATCCCGAGTTCTAGCCAACTGATCGCGCCATGCCATATATCAAATGAAAGGTCTTTAAATGGGGAACAACCGCGCTATAAAACGTTTTCATGCCACTTATATAAGTTAGGCGCAGTACTTGAAGGAGCGGATTTGTTTAGAGCGAAAAACACTCCCCACTCCTTCCAGTCATATCTCGAGTTCTAGCCAACCGATCGCGCCAAGCCATATATCAAATGAAAGGTCCTTAAATGGGGAACAACCGCGCTATATAACGTTTTCGTGTCACCTCTATAGTTTAGGCGCAGTACTTGAAGGAGCGGATTTGTTTAGAGCGAAAAACACTCCCCACTCCTTCCAGTCATATCTCGAGTTCTAGCCAACCGATCGCGCCATGCCATATATCAAATGAAAGGTCTTTAAATGGGGAACAAGCGCGCTATATAACATTATCGTGTCACTTCTATAGTTTAGGCGCAGTACTTGAAGGAGCGGATTTGTTTAGAGCGAAAAACACTCCCCACTCCTTTCAGTTATATCTGTAGGTCTAACCAACCGATCGCGCCAAGCCATATATCAAATGAAAGGTCTTTAAATGAGGAACAACCGCGCTATATAACATTATCGTGTCACTTCTATAGTTTAGGCGCAGTACTTGAAGGAGCGTATTTGTCAAGCGTCCCTCAAGCGTCCCTCAACCGTCCCTTAACCGTCCCTCAACCGTCCCTCAACCGTTCCTCAACCATACGTCAACCGTCCCGCAAACATCCCTCAACCGTCCCTTAACCGTCCCTTAACCGTACTCAACCTTCTCTCAACAATCCCTCAACCAACCACCAACCGTCCCTCAACCTTCCCACAACCTTCCAAACAACCGACCCTCAACCGTTCCTCAACTGTTCCTCAACAATACGTCAACCGTCCCGCATACATCCCTCAACCGTCCCGCAAACATCCCTCAACCGTCCCGCAGACATCCCTCAACCGTCCCTTAACCGTCCCTTAACCGTCCCTTAACCGTCCCTTAGCGGAGCCCTAGCTACGGCTAGCGGAGCCCTACCTACGGCCAGCGGAGCGCTACCTACTGCCAACGGAGCCCTTCCTATGGCCAACGGAGCCCTACCTATGCCCAGCGGAGCCCTACCCACAGCCAGCGGAGCCCTACCCACAGCCAGCGGAGCCCTACCCACAGCCAGCGGAGCCCTACATATTGCCAGTGGAGCGCTACCTACGGCTAGCGGAGCCCTAGCTACGGTCAGCGAAGCCCTACCTACGGCCAGCGGAGCGCTACCTACTGCAAGCGAAGCTCTAACTACGGCCAGCGGAGCCCTACCTAAGGCCAGCGGAGCGCTACCTACGGCCAGCGGAGCGCTACCTACCGCCAGCGGAGCCCTACCTAAGGTCAGCGAAGCCCTACCTACGGCCAGCGGAGCGCTACCTACTGCAAGCGAAGCTCTAACTACGGCCAGCGGAGCCCTACCTAAGGCCAGCGGAGCGCTACCTACGGCCAGCGGAGCGCTACCTACTGCCAGCGGAGCCCTTCCTAAGGTCAGCGAAGCCCTACCTACGGCCAGCGGAGCGCTACCTACTGCAAGCGAAGCTCTAACTACGGCCAGCGGAGCCCTACCTAAGGCCAGCGGAGCGCTACCTACGGCCAGCGGAGCGCTACCTACTGCCAGCGGAGCCCTACCTACGGCCAGCGGAGCCCTACCTACGGTCAGTGGAGCCCTTCCTATGGCCAACGGAGCCCTACATATGCGCTACCTACGGCCAGCGGAGCGCTACCCACAGCCAGCGGAGCCCTACATATTGCCCGCTGGCCGTCCCTCAATCGTCCTTTAACCGTCCCTTTTTCAATTGAGGAAACTTGGATTTCCTTTTTACCATTTTCTCCGCTTTTTGGGAATTTTACATTAATATTGAAACCTTATATGAAAGATTAATTAAATTTTTTGTGACATTCTAAGTGATTTTTTAAGCATAGAAAAATTTCTTGAAGTTTTGAAAAATTTATGTCAGGAAAATACATGTTTTGAATGAAATATTGTATCCACAAATACTAATTCACATTTATCATAAAAGAAGAGTTTCCATTGCATTTACTGGATATTCTATGGGCTCATATTCAGTCTCTTGGAGATGAATCTAGAAATAATATCAAAATTTGCATACTTCTTATTTAAATGCAAAACATTTCTCGCGTCCCATAAAAGCTAACTTTTTTATCGTGCTTTTTTAGAGCGAAACAACTTCGGCAGTCCTTTCAGGCTTATCTCGAGTTCTAACCAACCGGTCGGGACAGGTCAGGTATCAAATGAAAGACTATTAAAAGAGGAACAACCGTGCCATATATCATTTTCGCCTCACTTTTATAGTTTAGGCGCAGTACATGAAGTAGCGTATTTGTATAGAGCGATACAACTTCGGCAGTCCTTTCAGACTTATCTCGAGTTCTAACCAACCTATCGGGCCAGGTCAGGTATCAAATGAAAGCTTATTAAAAGAGGAACAACCCTGCCATATATCGTTGTCGCCTCACTTTTATAGTTTCGGCGCAGTACATGAAGTAGCGTATTTGTAGGCGCTGTACTTGAAGGAGCGTATTTGTATAGAGCGATACAACTTCGGCAGTCCTTTCAGACTTATCTCGAGTTCTAACCAACCTATCGGGCCAGGTCAGGTATCAAATGAAAGCTTATTAAAAGATGAACAACCCTTCCATATATCATTTTCAACTCAAAATCCCTCAACCGTCCCTCAACCGTCCCTCAACCGTCCCTCAACCGTCCCTCAACCGTCCCTCAACCGTCCCTCAACCGTACCTCAACCGTACCTCAACCGTCCCTCAACCGTCCCTCAACCATCCCTTAACCGTCCCTCAACCGTCCCTCAACCGTCCCTCAACCGTCCCTCAACCGTCCCTCAACCGTCCCTCAACCGTCCCTCAACCGTCCCTCAACCGTCCCTCAACCGTCCCTCAACCGTCCCTCAACCGTCCCTCAACCGTCCCTCAACCGTCCCTCAACCGTCCCTCAACCGTCCCTCAACCGTCCCTCAACCGTCCCTCAACCATCCCTCAACCGTCCTTCAACCGTCCCTCAACCGTCCCTCAACCGTCCCTCAACCGTCCCTCAACCGTCCCTCAACCGTCCCTCAACCGTACCTCAACCGTACCTCAATCGTCCTTCAACCGTCCCTCAACCGTCCCTCAACCGTCCCTCAACCGTCCCTCAACTGTACCTCAACCGTACCTCAATCGTCCTTCAACCGTCCCTTAACCGTCCCTCAACCGTCCCTCATCCGTCCCTCAACCGTCCCTTAACCGTCCCTCAACCGTTCCTCAACCGTCCCTCAACCGTTCCTCAACCATACGTCAACCGTCCCGCAAACATCCCTCAACCGTCCCGCAAACATCCCTCAACCGTCCCTTAACCGTCCCTCAACCGTCCCTCAACCTTCTCTCAACAATCCCTCAAGCAACCACCAACCGTACCTCAACCTTCCCACAACCTTCCAAACAACCGACCCTCAACCGTCCCTCAACCGTCCCTCAACCGACCCTCAACCGTCCCTCAACCATCCCTTAAACGTCCCTCAACCAACCACCAACCGTCCCTCAACCTTCCCACAACCTTCCAAACAACCGACCCTCAACCGTTCCTCAACAATACGTCAACCGTCCCGCAAACATCCCTCAACCGTCCCGCAAACATCCCTCAACCGTCCCTCAACCGTCCCCCTCAACCGTACCCTCAACCGAACCCTCAACCGAACCCTCAACCGGACCCCTTAACCGTCCTACCTTTGGCCAGCGGAGCCCTACCTACTGCAAGCGGAGCCCTAGCTACGGCCAGCGGAGCCCCACCTACGGCCAGCGGAGCGCTACCTACTGCAAGCGAAGCTCTAACTACGGCCAGCGGAGCCCTACCTACTGCCAGCGGAGCGCTACCTACGGCCAGCGGAGCGCTACCTACTGCCAACGGAGCCCTACCTACGGCCAGCGGAGCCCTACCTACGGTCAGTGGAGCCCTTCCTATGGCCAACGCAGCCCTGCATATGCCCAGCGGAGCCCTACCCACAGCCAACGGAGCCCTACATATTGCCAGTTGAGCGCTACCTACGGCTAGCGGAGCCCTACCTACGGCCAGCGAAGCCCTACCTACGGCCAGCGGAGCGCTACCTACTGCAAGCGAAGCTCTAACTACGGCCAGCGGAGCCCTACCTACGGCCAGCGGAGCGCTGCCTACGGCCAGCGGAGCGCTACCTACTGCCAGCGGAGCCCTACCTACGGCCAGCGGAGCCCTACCTACGGTCAGTGGAGCCCTTCCTATGGCCAACGGAGCCCTGCATATGCCCAGCGGAGCCCTACCCACAGCCAGCGGAGCCCTACCTACGGCCAGCGGAGCGCTACCTACTGCCAACGGAGCCCTACCTACGGCCAGCGGAGCGCTACCTACTGCCAACGGAGCCCTACCTACGGCCAGCGGAGCGCTACCTACTGCCAACGGAGCCCTACCTACGGCCAGCGGAGCCCTTCCTATGGCCAACGGAGCCCTTCCTATGGCCAACGGAGCCCTACCCACAGTAAGCGGAGCCCTACATATTGCCAGTGGAGCGCTACCTACGGCTAGCGGAGCCTTACCTACGGCCAGCGGAGCACTACCTACGGCCAGCGGCCAATATGTAGGGCTCCGCTGGCTGTGGGTAGGGCTCCGCTGGGCATATGTAGGGCTCCGTTGGCCATAGGAAGGGCTCCGCTGACCGTAGGTAGGGCTCTGCTGGCCGTAGGTAGGGCTCCGCTGGCAGTAGGTAGCGCTCCGCTGGCAGTAGGTAGCGCTCCGCTGGCAGTAGGTAGCGCTCCGCTGGCCGTATGTAGGGTTCCGCTGGCCGTAGGTAGGGCTCCGCGGCCGTAGGTAGGGCTCCACTGGCAATATGTAGGGCTCCGCTAGCTGTGGGTAGGGCTCCGCTGGGCATAGGTAGGGCTCCGCTAGGCATAGGTAGGGCTCCGTTGGCCATAGGAAGGGCTCCGCTGGCCGTAGGTAGGGCTCCGATGGAAGTAGGTAGGGCTCCGATGGAAGTAGGTAAGACGGTTGAGGGTTCGGTTGAGGGACGGTTGAGGGAAGGTTGAGGGACGGTTGAGGGACGGTTGAGGGACGGTTGAGGGACGGTTGAGGAACGGTTGAGGAACGGTTGAGGGACGGTTGAGGGACGGTTGAGGGACGGTTGAGGGACGGTTGAGGGTCGGTTGAGGGTCGGTTGAGGGTCGGTTGAGGGTCAGTTGAGGGACGGTTGAGGGTCAGTTGCGGGACGGTTGAGGGACGGTTGAGGGACGGTTGTTTGGAAGGTTGTGGGAAGGTTGAGGGACGGTTGGTGGTTGGTTGAGGGATTGTTGAGAGAAGGTTGAGGGACGGTTGAGGGACGGTTAAGGGACGGTTAAGGGACGGTTGAGGGATGTTTGCGGGACGGTTGAGGGATGTTTGCGGGACGGTTGACGTATTGTTGAGGAACGGTTGAGGGTCGGTTGTTTGGAAGGTTGTGGGAAGGTTGAGGGACGGTTGGTGGTTGGTTAAGGGACGTTTAAGAGACTGTTGAGGGACGGTTGAGGGTCGGTTGAGGGACGGTTGAGGGACGGTTGAGGGTCGGTTGTTTGGAAGGTTAAGGGACGGTTGAGGGGCGGTTGAGGGGCGGTTGAGGGGCGGTTGAGGGGCGGTTGAGGGGCGGTTGAGGGGCGGTTGAGGGACGGTTGAGGGACGGTTGAGGGAAGGTTGAGGGACAGTTGAGGGAAGGTAGAGGGAAGGTTGAGGGAAGGTTGTGGGAAGGTTGAGGGACGGTTGAGGGAAGGTTGAGGTAAGGTTGAGGGACGGTTGAGGGACGATCGAAGGAGAGTCGAGGGATGGTTGAGGGACAGTTCAGGGACGGTTGAGGGACGGTTGAAGGACGGTTGAGGGACGGTTGAGGGTCGGTTGTTTGGAAGGTTGTGGAAAGGTTGAGGGACGGTTGGTGGTTGGTTGATGGATGGTTGAGACAAGATTGAGGGAAGGTTGAGGGACGGTTAAGGGACGGTTGACGGATGGTTGAGGAACGGTTGAGGGACGATTGAGGGACGGTTGAGGGGCGGTTGAGGGCCGGCTGGGGGACGGTTGAGGGTCGGTTGAGAGAAGGTTGCGGGAAGGTTAACTTAACTTCAACCTCAACCTCAATCGTAACCTCAAGCTCAACCTCAATTTCAACTTCAACTTTAACCTCAAGCTCAACCTCAACTTCAAGCGTAACTCACCCTCAACCGTACCTCAACCGTCTCTCAACCTTCCCTCAACATTCTCTCAACCTTCTCTCAACCGAGCCTCAACCGTCCCCCAACCGTCCCTCAACCGTCCCTCAACCGTTCCTCAACCGTCCCGCAACTGACCCTCAACCGTCCCTCAACTGACCCTCAACCGACCCTCAACCGACCCTCAACCGTCCCTCAACCGTCCCTCAACCGTCCCTCAACCGTCCCTCAACTGTCCCTCAACCGTCCGTCAACCGTTCCTCAACCGTTCCTCAACCGTCCCTCAACCGTCCCTCAACCTTCCCTCAACCTTCCCTCAACCTTCCCTCAACCGTCCCTCAACCGAACCATCATATTTCCTAAATATTTCTTGGCTCTGTTTGTAACTATTTACAATATTGGTTGAATATATTGCAAGACTACCAACTACAATGGGATAGTACATAGTAACGCCCATTTAACGCGTCGGTGGCTCCATTGACTCTATCCTTAGATCAACCTAATAAATGTATGCAGTTTTGCAGTATATTAAAGAGTCAGCAGGTGGTATAATAAGAAAGGAGTAGATCCATTGTTTGCTGGAAAATATAAACTATAATCGACTAAGTTATAGAAACCAAGTTGAGGCGGTGAAAACTGAGGCTTTGTAATGGTTTAGTCTTATAACTCTATTTAGCATACAAAATTTACCGTAATTGAAAGAGCGTATTTGTATAGAGAGAAAAACACTCCGCACTCCTTTCACTCATATCTCAAGTTCTAGATAACCGATCGCGCCAAGCCCTATATCGAATGAAAGGTCTTTAAATGGGAACAAGCGCGCTATATAATATTTTCTTGTCACTTCTATAGTTTAGGCGGAGTAGCTGTCACTTCTATAGTTTAGGCGCAGTACTTGAAGGAGCGTATTTGTTTAGAGCGAAAAACACTCCCCAATCCTATCAGTCATATCTCGAGTTCTAGCCAACCGATCGCGCCAAGACAGGTATCAACCGTCCCTCAACCGTCCCTCAACCGTCCCTCAACCATCCCTTAAGCATCCCTCAACCGTCCCTCAAACATCCATCCCTCAACCGTCCCTCAAACATCCGTCAACCGTCCCTCAACCGTCCCTTAACCGATCCTCAACCGTCCCTCAAATGGGCCTCAAACGTCCCTTAAACGTCCCTTAAACGTCCCTCAACCTTCCCTCAACCTTCTCTAAACCTTCCCTCAACCTTCCCTCAACCTTCCCTCAACCTTCCCTCAACCTTCCCTCAACCTTCCCTCAACCTTCCCTCAACCTTCCCTCAACCTTCCCTCAACCTTCCCTCAACCTTCCCTCAACCTTCCCTCAACCTTCCCTCAACCTTCCCTCAACCTTCCCTCAACCTTCCCTCAACCTTCCCTCAACCTTCCCTCAACCTTCCCTCAACATTCCCTCAACTTTTCCTCAACCGTCCCTCAACCGTCCCTCAACCGTCCCTCAACCGTCCCTCAACCGTCCCTCAACCGTCCCTCAACCGTCCCTCAACCGTCACTCAACAGTCCCTCAACCATCTGTCAACCATCCCTCAACTGTCCCTCAACCGTCCCTCAACCGCCCCCTCAACCGAACCCTCAACCGAACCCTCACCCGTCCTACCTTTGGCCAGCGGAGCCCTACCTACGGTCAGCGGAGTATACCTACGGCCAGCGGAGCCCTACCTACGGCCAGTGGAGCTCTAACTACGGCCAGCGAAGCCCTACCTACTGCCAGCGGAGCCCTACCTACGGCCAGCGGAGTATACCTACGGCCAGCGGGCAATATGTAGGGCTCCGCTGGCTGTGGGCAGGGCTCCGCTGGCTGTGGGTAGGGCTCCGCTGGCAGTAGGTAGGGCTTCGCTGGCCGTAGTTAGAGCTCCACTGGCCGTAGGTAGGGCTCCGCTGGCCGTAGGTAGGGCTCCGTTGGCAGTAGGTAGGGCTTCGCTGGCCGTAGTTAGAGCTCCACTGGCCGTAGTTAGAGCTCCACTGGCCGTAGGTAGGGCTCCGTTGGCCGTAGGTAGGGCTCCGATGGAAGTAGGTAGGACGGTTGAGGGTTCGGTTGAGGGTTCGGTTGAGGGACGGTTGAGGGTTCGGTTGAGGGAAGGTTGAGGGACGGTTGAGGGACGGTTGAGGAACGGTTGAGGAACGGTTGAGGAACGGTTGAGGAACGGTTGAGGGACGGTTGAGGGTCGGTTGAGGGTCGGTTGAGGGACGGTTGAGGGACCGTTGAGGGACGGTTGAGGGTCGGTTGAGGATCGGTTGAGGGTCGGTTGAGGGTCGGTTGAGAGTCGGTTGAGGGTCGGTTGAGGGTCGGTTGAGGGTCGGTTGAGGGTCGGTTGAGGGTCGGTTGAGGGTCGGTTGAGGGTCGGTTGAGGGACGGTTGAGGGTCAGTTGCGGGACGGTTGAGGGACGGTTGAGGGACGGTTGAGGGACGGTTGAGGGTGAGTTGCGCTTGAAGTTGAGGTTGAGCATGAGGTTAAAGTTGAAGTTGAAATTGAGTGTGAGCTTGAGGTTACGATTGAGCTTGAGCTTGAGGTTACGATTGAGGTTGACGTTGAAGTTAAGGTTGAGGTTGAGAATGTGGTTGAGGTTGAAGTTGAAGATGAGGTTGTAGTTGAAGTTGAGGTTGAGGTTGAGGTTGACGTTGAGGTTGAGGTTGAGGTTAAGGTTGAGGTTGACGTTGACGTTGAGGCTGAGATTGAGATTGATGTTGAGGTTGAAGACAGGCATCAACTGAAAGGTCTTTAAATGGGGAACAAGCGCGCTCTATATCATTTTCGTGCCCTCAACCGTCCCCATCAACCGTCCCCCTCAACCGTCCCCCTCAACCGTCCCCCTCAACCGTCCCCCTCAACCGTCCCCCTCAACCGTCCCCCTCAACCGTCCCCCTCAACCGTCCCCCTCAACCGTCCCCCTCAACCGTCCCCCTCAACCGTCCCCCTCAACCGTCCCCCTCAACCGTCCCCCTCAACCGTCCCCCTCAACCGTCCCCCTCAACCGTCCCCCTCAACCGTCCCCCTCAACCGTCCCCCTCAACCGTCCCCCTCAACCGTCCCCCTCAACCGTCCCCCTCAACCGTCCCCCTCAACCGTCCCCCTCAACCGTCCCCCTCAACCGTCCCCCTCAACCGTCCCCCTCAACCGTCCCCCTCAACCGTCCCCCTCAACCGTCCCCCTCAACCGTCCCCCTCAACCGTCCCCCTCAACCGTCCCCCTCAACCGTCCCCCTCAACCGTCCCCCTCAACCGTCCCCCTCAACCGTCCCCCTCAACCGTCCCCCTCAACCGTCCCCCTCAACCGTCCCCCTCAACCGTCCCCCTCAACCGTCCCCCTCAACCGTCCCCCTCAACCGTCCCCCTCAACCGTCCCCCTCAACCGTCCCCCTCAACCGTCCCCCTCAACCGTCCCCCTCAACCGTCCCCCTCAACCGTCCCCCTCAACCGTCCCCCTCAACCGTCCCCCTCAACCGTCCCCCTCAACCGTCCCCCTCAACCGTCCCCCTCAACCGTCCCCCTCAACCGTCCCCCTCAACCGTCCCCCTCAACCGTCCCCCTCAACCGTCCCCCTCAACCGTCCCCCTCAACCGTCCCCCTCAACCGTCCCCCTCAACCGTCCCCCTCAACCGTCCCCCTCAACCGTCCCCCTCAACCGTCCCCCTCAACCGTCCCCCTCAACCGTCCCCCTCAACCGTCCCCCTCAACCGTCCCCCTCAACCGTCCCCCTCAACCGTCCCCCTCAACCGTCCCCCTCAACCGTCCCCCTCAACCGTCCCCCTCAACCGTCCCCCTCAACCGTCCCCCTCAACCGTCCCCCTCAACCGTCCCCCTCAACCGTCCCCCTCAACCGTCCCCCTCAACCGTCCCCCTCAACCGTCCCCCTCAACCGTCCCCCTCAACCGTCCCCCTCAACCGTCCCCCTCAACCGTCCCCCTCAACCGTCCCCCTCAACCGTCCCCCTCAACCGTCCCCCTCAACCGTCCCCCTCAACCGTCCCCCTCAACCGTCCCCCTCAACCGTCCCCCTCAACCGTCCCCCTCAACCGTCCCCCTCAACCGTCCCCCTCAACCGTCCCCCTCAACCGTCCCCCTCAACCGTCCCCCTCAACCGTCCCCCTCAACCGTCCCCCTCAACCGTCCCCCTCAACCGTCCCCCTCAACCGTCCCCCTCAACCGTCCCCCTCAACCGTCCCCCTCAACCGTCCCCCTCAACCGTCCCCCTCAACCGTCCCCCTCAACCGTCCTCCTCAACCGTCCCCCTCAACCGTCCCCCTCAACCGTCCCCCTCAACCGTCCCCCTCAACCGTCCCCCTCAACCGTCCCCCTCAACCGTCCCCCTCAACCGTCCCCCTCAACCGTCCCCCTCAACCGTCCCCCTCAACCGTCCCCCTCAACCGTCCCCCTCAACCGTCCCCCTCAACCGTCCCCCTCAACCGTCCCCCTCAACCGTCCCCCTCAACCGTCCCCCTCAACCGTCCCCCTCAACCGTCCCCCTCAACCGTCCCCCTCAACCGTCCCCCTCAACCGTCCCCCTCAACCGTCCCCCTCAACCGTCCCCCTCAACCGTCCCCCTCAACCGTCCCCCTCAACCGTCCCCCTCAACCGTCCCCCTCAACCGTCCCCCTCAACCGTCCCCCTCAACCGTCCCCCTCAACCGTCCCCCTCAACCGTCCCCCTCAACCGTCCCCCTCAACCGTCCCCCTCAACCGTCCCCCTCAACCGTCCCCCTCAACCGTCCCCCTCAACCACACTTGACAGTTTATATATATTGCTAGCCATTAATTTCTCTTCCTTACTTACCCATATTTTGGCAACGATCGCCGCTGTAACCTGGCCTACATTCGCATTCGACGTAACCGTTGGTGTCCAAGGCGCAGCGAGTCGTGGTTTCTTCCTGGCACGGACACGACACACACGAGCCGTAGCTATCTCTGTAATACATCGGAGCGCAATTCTCGCACGAGTTACCGGTATAGCCCATCGGACACGAGCATACTCTACCTCTGCAGCCAGCTGAGATCCTGGCATAGGTGTCTCCATTGCCGATTCCAGAACAATGTCGCCAATGGCGGTACTGGTGGTTGGTATCTTAGGAGTGGCACGGATCAGTATGTGCTCCAAGTCTGAGAGGACGCTCATGAAGTCTAAGCGAGAAGCACGTAAGGCCTGACCGCGTTCCATACGATGCCAGTTTTCATCTTCATGCAAGCGAACGCGGTACTCGCGGCTATCCTCTTCCGATGAGGGGCGTGACCATAATAGCTTCATGCCCTTACCGATCAAGATGACGTCGTTGCCCGGTTCGTAGTGACCATATGAATCCACCTCAAGATTGTAAGAGAGTTCGCCTCCGTAGGAGTAGAGCTGATTACCAAGCACAGAGCCTCGTAGACTCCAGTATTTAGGTGTGTACGAGGTGTGGCTGTAGACATAGGTATTTGTAGGAAGGTCGAAATGCAGGTTCTCGGTATCAACGACGCCGCCCTCTTCGTCGGTGAACAAAGGAGCTTTGCTGATGAAATCGACCGGGATCAGTTGCCGGTATAGCGATGCCGAGCGACACTGGGTCGATTTGCCGGAGCAGTAGCATTCCTCGCATCCATCAGGATTGCGTTCGGAGAGCCCGTATGTTCCGGGCCGGCACTGATCGCAGCGTGAGCCAATGACATTTGGCTTACATGAGCAGTAGCTACCGTCGCACGACGCGGTACCAGCCTGATTGCAGTGGACACATCTTGTTGCGTTGCCAGGCATAGGCGTGGGGTATGGTTCAACTATACCGCCGTCTGTAGGTTGACAGTCGTATGGAGTGCCTGCGGAAGGGTTGCCTGTATATCCAGGTGCACATCTTTCGCAAAGATCGCCGGCCGTATTGTCAGCACAGTTCTATAAAGGGATGGAGATTTAGAAAACTGACAGTCGTAAACAGTTAATGACAGTCGTAAATTTACTTACCAAGCAGACACCACTCTCCCCATCGCACTGGTCGGAGTGACCATTGCATTCGCATGGCTCACAGATACCTAAGTAGAGACCCGCCTCGGTATCGCGTTTGTAACCAAGAGCGCACCGTTCACATGAAAGCCCAACGTAACGTCCCCCTCAACCGTCCCCCTCAACCGTCCCCCTCAACCGTCCCCCTCAACCGTCCCCCTCAACCGTCCCCCTCAACCGTCCCCCTCAACCGTCCCCCTCAACCGTCCCCCTCAACCGTCCCCCTCAACCGTCCCCCTCAACCGTCCCCCTCAACCGTCCCCCTCAACCGTCCCCCTCAACCGTCCCCCTCAACCGTCCCCCTCAACCGTCCCCCTCAACCGTCCCCCTCAACCGTCCCCCTCAACCGTCCCCCTCAACCGTCCCCCTCAACCGTCCCCCTCAACCGTCCCCCTCAACCGTCCCCCTCAACCGTCCCCCTCAACCGTCCCCCTCAACCGTCCCCCTCAACCGTCCCCCTCAACCGTCCCCCTCAACCGTCCCCCTCAACCGTCCCCCTCAACCGTCCCCCTCAACCGTCCCCCTCAACCGTCCCCCTCAACCGTCCCCCTCAACCGTCCCCCTCAACCGTCCCCCTCAACCGTCCCCCTCAACCGTCCCCCTCAACCGTCCCCCTCAACCGTCCCCCTCAACCGTCCCCCTCAACCGTCCCCCTCAACCGTCCCCCTCAACCGTCCCCCTCAACCGTCCCCCTCAACCGTCCCCCTCAACCGTCCCCCTCAACCGTCCCCCTCAACCGTCCCCCTCAACCGTCCCCCTCAACCGTCCCCCTCAACCGTCCCCCTCAACCGTCCCCCTCAACCGTCCCCCTCAACCGTCCCCCTCAACCGTCCCCCTCAACCGTCCCCCTCAACCGTCCCCCTCAACCGTCCCCCTCAACCGTCCCCCTCAACCGTCCCCCTCAACCGTCCCCCTCAACCGTCCCCCTCAACCGTCCCCCTCAACCGTCCCCCTCAACCGTCCCCCTCAACCGTCCCCCTCAACCGTCCCCCTCAACCGTCCCCCTCAACCGTCCCCCTCAACCGTCCCCCTCAACCGTCCCCCTCAACCGTCCCCCTCAACCGTCCCCCTCAACCGTCCCCCTCAACCGTCCCCCTCAACCGTCCCCCTCAACCGTCCCCCTCAACCGTCCCCCTCAACCGTCCCCCTCAACCGTCCCCCTCAACCGTCCCCCTCAACCGTCCCCCTCAACCGTCCCCCTCAACCGTCCCCCTCAACCGTCCCCCTCAACCGTCCCCCTCAACCGTCCCCCTCAACCGTCCCCCTCAACCGTCCCCCTCAACCGTCCCCCTCAACCGTCCCCCTCAACCGTCCCCCTCAACCGTCCCCCTCAACCGTCCCCCTCAACCGTCCCCCTCAACCGTCCCCCTCAACCGTCCCCCTCAACCGTCCCCCTCAACCGTCCCCCTCAACCGTCCCCCTCAACCGTCCCCCTCAACCGTCCCCCTCAACCGTCCCCCTCAACCGTCCCCCTCAACCGTCCCCCTCAACCGTCCCCCTCAACCGTCCCCCTCAACCGTCCCCCTCAACCGTCCCCCTCAACCGTCCCCCTCAACCGTCCCCCTCAACCGTCCCCCTCAACCGTCCCCCTCAACCGTCCCCCTCAACCGTCCTACCTTTGGCCAGCGGAGCCCTACCTACTGCAAGCGGAGCCTTAGCTACGGCACGAGGAGTCCTACCTACGGCCAGCGGAGCGCTACCTACTGCCAGCGGAGCCCTACCTACGGCTAGCGGAGCCCTACCTACGGCCAGCGGAGCGCTACCTACTGCCAACGGAGCGCTACCTACTGCCAACGGAGCCCTACCTACGGCCAGCGGAGCCCTACCTATGCCCAGCGGAGCCCTACCCACAGCCAGCGGAGCCCTACATATTGCCCTACCTACGGGTAGCGGAGCCCTACCTGCGGCCAGCGCAGCGCTACCTACGGCCAGCGGAGCCCTACCTACGGCCAGCGGAGCCCTACCTACGGCCAACGAAGCCCCACCTACGGCCAGCGGAGCCCTACCTACGGCCAGCGGAGCCCTACCTACGGCCAGCGGAGCCCTACCTACGGCCAGCGGAGCCCTACCTACGGTCAGCGGAGCCCTACATATGCCCAGCGGAGCCCTACCCACAGCCAGCGGAGCCCTATATATTGCCCGCTGGCCGTACGTAGTGCTCCGCTGGCCGTAGGTAGGGCTCCGCTGGCCGTAGGTAGGGCTCCGCTGGCCGTAGGTGGGGCTCCGCTGGCCGTAGGTAGGGCTCCGCTGGCCGTAGGTAGCGCTGCGCTGGCCGCAGGTAGGGCTCCGCTACCCGTAGGTAGGGCTACGCTAGCAGTAGGTAGGGCTCCGTTGGCAGTAGGTAGGGCTCCGCTGGCCGTATGTAGGGCTCCGCTGGCAGTAGGTAGGGCTTCGCTGGCCCTAGTTAGAGCTCCACTGGCCGTAGGTAGGGCTCCGCTGGCCGTAGGTAGGGCTCCGATGGAAGTAGGTAGGACGGTTGAGGGTTCGGTTGAGGGACGGTTGAGGGAAGGTTGAGGGAAGGTTGAGGGACGGTTGAGGGACGGTTGAGGAACGGTTGAGGAACGGTTGAGGAACGGTTGAGGAACGGTTGAGGAACGGTTGAGGAACGGTTGAGGAACGGTTGAGGGTCAATTGAGGGTCGGTTGAGGGTCGGTTGAGGGACGGTTCAGGGTCAGTTGCGGGACGGTTGAGGGACGGTTGAGGGACGGTTGAGGGACGGTTGAGGGTCGGTTGAGAGAAGGTTGAGGGAAGGTTGAGAGACGGTTGAGGTACAGTTGAGGGTGAGTTGCGCTTGAAGTTGAGGTTGAGCATGAGGTTAAAGTTGAAGTTGAAATTGAGGTTGAGCTTGAGGTTACGATTGAGCTTGAGCATCAGGTTACGATTGAGGTTGATGTTGAAGTTAAGGTTGAGGTTGAGAATGTGTTTGAGGTTGAGGTTGAGGTTGAGGTTGAAGTTGAAGATGCGGTTGTAGTTGAAGTTGAGGTTGAGGTTGACGTTGACGTTGAGGTTGAGATTGAGGTTGAGGTTAAGGTTGAGGTTAAGGTTGAGGTTGACGTTTAGGTTGAGGTTGAGGTTGTCGTTGAGGTTGAGGTTGAGGTTAATGTTGAGATTGATGTTGAGGTTGAGGTTGAAGACAGGTATCAACTGAAAGGTCTTTAAATGGGGAACAACCGCGCTCTATATAATTTTCATGCCACTTATATAGGTTAGGCGCAGTACTTGAAGGAGCGGATTTGTTTAGAGCGAAAAACACTCCCCACTCCTTCCAGTCATATCTCGAGTTCTAGCCAACCGATCGAGCCAAGCCATATATCAAATGAAAGGTCTTTAAATGGAGAACAACCGCGCTATATAACATTTTCGTGTCACTTCTATAGTTTCGGGGCAGTACTTGCAAGAGCGGATTTGTTTAGAGCGAAAAACACTCCCCACTCCTTTCAGTCATATCTCGAGTTCTAGCCAACCGATCGCGCCAAGCCATATATCAAATGAAAGGTCTTTAAATGGGGAACAACCGCGCTATATAATGTTTTCGTGTCACTTCTATAGTTTAGGCGCATTACTTGAAGGAGCGGATTTGTTTAGAGCGAAAAACACTCCCCACTCCTTCCAGTCATATCTCGAGTTCTAGCCAACCGATCGCGCCAAGCCATATATCAAATGAAAGGCCTTTAAATGGAGAACAACCGCGCTATATAACATTTTCGTGTCACTTCTATAGTTTCGGCGCAGTACTTGCAGGAGCGGATTTGTTTAGAGCGAAAAACACTCCCCACTCCTTCCAGTCATATCTCGAGTTCTAGCCAACCGATCACGCCATGCCATATATCAAATCAAAGGCCTTTAAATGAGGAATAACCGCGCTATATAACATTTTCGTGTCATTTCTATAGTTTAGGCGCAGTACTTGAAGGAGCGTATTTGTTCAGAGCGAAAAACACTCCCCACTCCTTTCAGTTATATCTGTAGGTCTAACCAACCGATCGCGCCAAGCCATATATCAAATGAAAGGTCTTTAAATGAGGAACAACCGCGCTATATAACATTATCGTGTCACTTCTATAGTTTAGGCGCAGTACTTGAAGGAGCGGATTTGTTTAGAGCGAAAAACACTCCCCACTCCTTCCAGTCATATCTCGAGTTCTAGCCAACCAATCACGCCATGCCATATATCAAATCAAAGGCCTTTAAATGAGGAATAACCGCGCTATATAACATTATCGTGTCACTTCTATAGTTTAGGCGCAGTACTTGAAGGAGCGGATTTGTTTAGAGCGAAAAACACTCCCCACTCCTTTCAGTTATATCTGTAGGTCTAATCAACCGATCGCGCCAAGCCATATATCAAATGAAAGGTCTTTAAATGAGGAACAACCGCGCTATATAACATTATCGTGTCACTTCTATAGTTTAGGCGCAGTACTTGAAGGAGCGGATTTGTTTAGAGCGAAAAACACTCCCCACTCCTTCCAGTCATATCTCGAGTTCTAGCCAACCGATCGCGCCAAGCCATATATCAAATGAAAGGTCTTTAAATGGAGAACAACCGCGCTATGTAACATTTTCGTTTCACTTCTATAGTTTCGGCGCAGTACTTGCAGGAGCGGATTTGTTTAGAGCGAAAAACACTCCCCACTCCTTTCAGTCATATCTCGAGTTCTAGCCAACCGATCGCGCCAAGCCATATATCAAATGAAAGGTCCTTAAATGAGGAACAACCGCGCTATATAACGTTTTCGTGTCACTTCTATAGTTTAGGCGCAGTACTTGAAGGAGCGGATTTGTTTAGAGCGAAAAACACTCCCCACTCCTTCCAGTCATATCTCGAGTTCTAGCCAACCGATCGCGTCATGCGATATATCAAATGAAAGGCCTTTAAATGGGGAACAACCGCGCTATATAACGTTTTTATGCCACTTATATAGGTTAGGCGCAGTATTTGAAGGAGCGGATTTGTTTAGAGCGAAAATTACTCCCCACTCCTTCAGGAGCGGATTTGTTTAGAGCGTAAAACACTCCCCACTCCTTTCAGTCATATCTCGAGTTCTAGGCAACCGATCGCGCCAAGCCATATATCAAATGAAAGGTCTTTAAATGGGGAACAACCGCGCGATATAACATTTTCGCTTCACTTCTATAGTTTCGGCGCAGTACTTGCAGGATCGGATTTGTTTAGAGCGAAAAACACTCCCCACTCCTTTCAGTCATATCTCGAGTTCTAGCCAACCGATCGCGCCAAGCCATATATCAAATGAAAGGTCTTTAAATGGGGAACAACCGCGCTATATAACGTTTTCGTGTCACTTCTATAGTTTAGGCGCAGTACTTGAAGGAGCGGATTTGTTTAGAGCGAAAAACACTCCCCACTCCTTCCAGTCATATCTCGAGTTCTAGCCAACCGATCGCGTCATGCGATATATCAAATGAAAGGCCTTTAAATGGGGAACAACCGCGCTATATAACGTTTTTATGCCACTTATATAGGTTAGGCGCAGTACTTGAAGGAGCGGATTTGTTTAGAGCGAAAATTACTCCCCACTCCTTCAGGAGCGGATTTGTTTAGAGCGTAAAACACTCCCCACTCCTTTCAGTCATATCTCGAGTTCTAGGCAACCGATCGCGCCAAGCCATATATCAAATGAAAGGTCTTTAAATGGGGAACAACCGCGCGATATAACATTTTCGCTTCACTTCTATAGTTTCGGCGCAGTACTTGCAGGATCGGATTTGTTTAGAGCGAAAAACACTCCCCACTCCTTTCAGTCATATCTCGAGTTCTAGCCAACCGATCGCGCCAAGCCATATATCAAATGAAAGGTCTTTAAATGGGGAACAACCGCGCTATATAATGTTTTCGTGTCACTTCTATAGTTTAGGCGCAGTACTTGAAGGAGCGGATTTGTTTAGAGCGAAAAACACTCCCCACTCCTTCCAGTCATATCTCGAGTTCTAGCCAACCGATCGCGCCAAGCCATACATCAAATGAAAGGTCTTTAAATGGAGAACAACCGCGCTATATAACATTTTCGTGTCACTTCTATAGTTTCGGCGCAGTACTTGCAGGAGCGGATTTGTTTAGAGCGAAAAACACTCCCCACTCCTTCCAGTCATATCTCGAGTTCTAGCCAACCGATCGCGCCAAGCCATATATCAAATGAAAGGTCCTTAAATGGGGAACAACCGCGCTATATAACGTTTTCGTGTCACCTCTATAGTTTAGGCGCAGTACTTGAAGAAGCGGATTTGTTTAGAGCGAAAAACACTCCCCACTCCTTCCAGTCATATCTCGAGTTCTAGCAAAACGATCGCGCCATGCCATATATCAAATGAAAGGTCTTTAAATGGGGAACAAGCGCGCTATATAACATTATCGTGTCACTTCTATAGTTTAGGCGCAGTACTTGAAGGAGCGGATTTGTTTAGAGCGAAAAACACTCCCCACTCCTTTCAGTTATATCTGTAGGTCTAGCCAACCGATCGCGCCAAGCCATATATCAAATGAAAGGTCCTTAAATGGGGAACAACCGCGCTATATAACGTTTTCGTGTCACCTCTATAGTTTAGGCGCAGTACTTGAAGGAGCGGATTTGTTTAGAGCGAAAAACACTCCCCACTCCTTTCAGCCATATCCCGAGTTCTAGCCAACTGATCGCGCCATGCCATATATCAAATGAAAGGTCTTTAAATGGGGAACAACCGCGCTATAAAACGTTTTCATGCCACTTATATAAGTTAGGCGCAGTACTTGAAGGAGCGGATTTGTTTAGAGCGAAAAACACTCCCCACTCCTTCCAGTCATATCTCGAGTTCTAGCCAACCGATCGCGCCAAGCCATATATCAAATGAAAGGTCCTTAAATGGGGAACAACCGCGCTATATAACGTTTTCGTGTCACCTCTATAGTTTAGGCGCAGTACTTGAAGGAGCGGATTTGTTTAGAGCGAAAAACACTCCCCACTCCTTCCAGTCATATCTCGAGTTCTAGCCAACCGATCGCGCCATGCCATATATCAAATGAAAGGTCTTTAAATGGGGAACAAGCGCGCTATATAACATTATCGTGTCACTTCTATAGTTTAGGCGCAGTACTTGAAGGAGCGGATTTGTTTAGAGCGAAAAACACTCCCCACTCCTTTCAGTTATATCTGTAGGTCTAACCAACCGATCGCGCCAAGCCATATATCAAATGAAAGGTCTTTAAATGAGGAACAACCGCGCTATATAACATTATCGTGTCACTTCTATAGTTTAGGCGCAGTACTTGAAGGAGCGTATTTGTCAAGCGTCCCTCAAGCGTCCCTCAACCGTCCCTTAACCGTCCCTCAACCGTCCCTCAACCGTTCCTCAACCATACGTCAACCGTCCCGCAAACATCCCTCAACCGTCCCTTAACCGTCCCTTAACCGTACTCAACCTTCTCTCAACAATCCCTCAACCAACCACCAACCGTCCCTCAACCTTCCCACAACCTTCCAAACAACCGACCCTCAACCGTTCCTCAACTGTTCCTCAACAATACGTCAACCGTCCCGCATACATCCCTCAACCGTCCCGCAAACATCCCTCAACCGTCCCGCAGACATCCCTCAACCGTCCCTTAACCGTCCCTTAACCGTCCCTTAACCGTCCCTTAGCGGAGCCCTAGCTACGGCTAGCGGAGCCCTACCTACGGCCAGCGGAGCGCTACCTACTGCCAACGGAGCCCTTCCTATGGCCAACGGAGCCCTACCTATGCCCAGCGGAGCCCTACCCACAGCCAGCGGAGCCCTACCCACAGCCAGCGGAGCCCTACCCACAGCCAGCGGAGCCCTACATATTGCCAGTGGAGCGCTACCTACGGCTAGCGGAGCCCTAGCTACGGTCAGCGAAGCCCTACCTACGGCCAGCGGAGCGCTACCTACTGCAAGCGAAGCTCTAACTACGGCCAGCGGAGCCCTACCTAAGGCCAGCGGAGCGCTACCTACGGCCAGCGGAGCGCTACCTACCGCCAGCGGAGCCCTACCTAAGGTCAGCGAAGCCCTACCTACGGCCAGCGGAGCGCTACCTACTGCAAGCGAAGCTCTAACTACGGCCAGCGGAGCCCTACCTAAGGCCAGCGGAGCGCTACCTACGGCCAGCGGAGCGCTACCTACTGCCAGCGGAGCCCTTCCTAAGGTCAGCGAAGCCCTACCTACGGCCAGCGGAGCGCTACCTACTGCAAGCGAAGCTCTAACTACGGCCAGCGGAGCCCTACCTAAGGCCAGCGGAGCGCTACCTACGGCCAGCGGAGCGCTACCTACTGCCAGCGGAGCCCTACCTACGGCCAGCGGAGCCCTACCTACGGTCAGTGGAGCCCTTCCTATGGCCAACGGAGCCCTACATATGCGCTACCTACGGCCAGCGGAGCGCTACCCACAGCCAGCGGAGCCCTACATATTGCCCGCTGGCCGTCCCTCAATCGTCCTTTAACCGTCCCTTTTTCAATTGAGGAAACTTGGATTTCCTTTTTACCATTTTCTCCGCTTTTTGGGAATTTTACATTAATATTGAAACCTTATATGAAAGATTAATTAAATTTTTTGTGACATTCTAAGTGATTTTTTAAGCATAGAAAAATTTCTTGAAGTTTTGAAAAATTTATGTCAGGAAAATACATGTTTTGAATGAAATATTGTATCCACAAATACTAATTCACATTTATCATAAAAGAAGAGTTTCCATTGCATTTACTGGATATTCTATGGGCTCATATTCAGTCTCTTGGAGATGAATCTAGAAATAATATCAAAATTTGCATACTTCTTATTTAAATGCAAAACATTTCTCGCGTCCCATAAAAGCTAACTTTTTTATCGTGCTTTTTTAGAGCGAAACAACTTCGGCAGTCCTTTCAGGCTTATCTCGAGTTCTAACCAACCGGTCGGGACAGGTCAGGTATCAAATGAAAGACTATTAAAAGAGGAACAACCGTGCCATATATCATTTTCGCCTCACTTTTATAGTTTAGGCGCAGTACATGAAGTAGCGTATTTGTATAGAGCGATACAACTTCGGCAGTCCTTTCAGACTTATCTCGAGTTCTAACCAACCTATCGGGCCAGGTCAGGTATCAAATGAAAGCTTATTAAAAGAGGAACAACCCTGCCATATATCGTTGTCGCCTCACTTTTATAGTTTCGGCGCAGTACATGAAGTAGCGTATTTGTAGGCGCTGTACTTGAAGGAGCGTATTTGTATAGAGCGATACAACTTCGGCAGTCCTTTCAGACTTATCTCGAGTTCTAACCAACCTATCGGGCCAGGTCAGGTATCAAATGAAAGCTTATTAAAAGATGAACAACCCTTCCATATATCATTTTCAACTCAAAATCCCTCAACCGTCCCTCAACCGTCCCTCAACCGTCCCTCAACCGTCCCTCAACCGTCCCTCAACCGTCCCTCAACCGTACCTCAACCGTACCTCAACCGTCCCTCAACCGTCCCTCAACCATCCCTTAACCGTCCCTCAACCGTCCCTCAACCGTCCCTCAACCGTCCCTCAACCGTCCCTCAACCGTCCCTCAACCGTCCCTCAACCGTCCCTCAACCGTCCCTCAACCGTCCCTCAACCGTCCCTCAACCGTCCCTCAACCGTCCCTCAACCGTCCCTCAACCGTCCCTCAACCATCCCTCAACCGTCCTTCAACCGTCCCTCAACCGTCCCTCAACCGTCCCTCAACCGTCCCTCAACCGTCCCTCAACCGTCCCTCAACCGTACCTCAACCGTACCTCAATCGTCCTTCAACCGTCCCTCAACCGTCCCTCAACCGTCCCTCAACCGTCCCTCAACTGTACCTCAACCGTACCTCAATCGTCCTTCAACCGTCCCTTAACCGTCCCTCAACCGTCCCTCATCCGTCCCTCAACCGTCCCTTAACCGTCCCTCAACCGTTCCTCAACCGTCCCTCAACCGTTCCTCAACCATACGTCAACCGTCCCGCAAACATCCCTCAACCGTCCCGCAAACATCCCTCAACCGTCCCTTAACCGTCCCTCAACCGTCCCTCAACCTTCTCTCAACAATCCCTCAAGCAACCACCAACCGTACCTCAACCTTCCCACAACCTTCCAAACAACCGACCCTCAACCGTCCCTCAACCGTCCCTCAACCGACCCTCAACCGTCCCTCAACCATCCCTTAAACGTCCCTCAACCAACCACCAACCGTCCCTCAACCTTCCCACAACCTTCCAAACAACCGACCCTCAACCGTTCCTCAACAATACGTCAACCGTCCCGCAAACATCCCTCAACCGTCCCGCAAACATCCCTCAACCGTCCCTCAACCGTCCCCCTCAACCGTACCCTCAACCGAACCCTCAACCGAACCCTCAACCGGACCCCTTAACCGTCCTACCTTTGGCCAGCGGAGCCCTACCTACTGCAAGCGGAGCCCTAGCTACGGCCAGCGGAGCCCCACCTACGGCCAGCGGAGCGCTACCTACTGCAAGCGAAGCTCTAACTACGGCCAGCGGAGCCCTACCTACTGCCAGCGGAGCGCTACCTACGGCCAGCGGAGCGCTACCTACTGCCAACGGAGCCCTACCTACGGCCAGCGGAGCCCTACCTACGGTCAGTGGAGCCCTTCCTATGGCCAACGCAGCCCTGCATATGCCCAGCGGAGCCCTACCCACAGCCAACGGAGCCCTACATATTGCCAGTTGAGCGCTACCTACGGCTAGCGGAGCCCTACCTACGGCCAGCGAAGCCCTACCTACGGCCAGCGGAGCGCTACCTACTGCAAGCGAAGCTCTAACTACGGCCAGCGGAGCCCTACCTACGGCCAGCGGAGCGCTGCCTACGGCCAGCGGAGCGCTACCTACTGCCAGCGGAGCCCTACCTACGGCCAGCGGAGCCCTACCTACGGTCAGTGGAGCCCTTCCTATGGCCAACGGAGCCCTGCATATGCCCAGCGGAGCCCTACCCACAGCCAGCGGAGCCCTACCTACGGCCAGCGGAGCGCTACCTACTGCCAACGGAGCCCTACCTACGGCCAGCGGAGCGCTACCTACTGCCAACGGAGCCCTACCTACGGCCAGCGGAGCGCTACCTACTGCCAACGGAGCCCTACCTACGGCCAGCGGAGCCCTTCCTATGGCCAACGGAGCCCTTCCTATGGCCAACGGAGCCCTACCCACAGTAAGCGGAGCCCTACATATTGCCAGTGGAGCGCTACCTACGGCTAGCGGAGCCTTACCTACGGCCAGCGGAGCACTACCTACGGCCAGCGGCCAATATGTAGGGCTCCGCTGGCTGTGGGTAGGGCTCCGCTGGGCATATGTAGGGCTCCGTTGGCCATAGGAAGGGCTCCGCTGACCGTAGGTAGGGCTCTGCTGGCCGTAGGTAGGGCTCCGCTGGCAGTAGGTAGCGCTCCGCTGGCAGTAGGTAGCGCTCCGCTGGCAGTAGGTAGCGCTCCGCTGGCCGTATGTAGGGTTCCGCTGGCCGTAGGTAGGGCTCCGCGGCCGTAGGTAGGGCTCCACTGGCAATATGTAGGGCTCCGCTAGCTGTGGGTAGGGCTCCGCTGGGCATAGGTAGGGCTCCGCTAGGCATAGGTAGGGCTCCGTTGGCCATAGGAAGGGCTCCGCTGGCCGTAGGTAGGGCTCCGATGGAAGTAGGTAGGGCTCCGATGGAAGTAGGTAAGACGGTTGAGGGTTCGGTTGAGGGACGGTTGAGGGAAGGTTGAGGGACGGTTGAGGGACGGTTGAGGGACGGTTGAGGGACGGTTGAGGAACGGTTGAGGAACGGTTGAGGGACGGTTGAGGGACGGTTGAGGGACGGTTGAGGGACGGTTGAGGGTCGGTTGAGGGTCGGTTGAGGGTCGGTTGAGGGTCAGTTGAGGGACGGTTGAGGGTCAGTTGCGGGACGGTTGAGGGACGGTTGAGGGACGGTTGTTTGGAAGGTTGTGGGAAGGTTGAGGGACGGTTGGTGGTTGGTTGAGGGATTGTTGAGAGAAGGTTGAGGGACGGTTGAGGGACGGTTAAGGGACGGTTAAGGGACGGTTGAGGGATGTTTGCGGGACGGTTGAGGGATGTTTGCGGGACGGTTGACGTATTGTTGAGGAACGGTTGAGGGTCGGTTGTTTGGAAGGTTGTGGGAAGGTTGAGGGACGGTTGGTGGTTGGTTAAGGGACGTTTAAGAGACTGTTGAGGGACGGTTGAGGGTCGGTTGAGGGACGGTTGAGGGACGGTTGAGGGTCGGTTGTTTGGAAGGTTAAGGGACGGTTGAGGGGCGGTTGAGGGGCGGTTGAGGGGCGGTTGAGGGGCGGTTGAGGGGCGGTTGAGGGGCGGTTGAGGGACGGTTGAGGGACGGTTGAGGGAAGGTTGAGGGACAGTTGAGGGAAGGTAGAGGGAAGGTTGAGGGAAGGTTGTGGGAAGGTTGAGGGACGGTTGAGGGAAGGTTGAGGTAAGGTTGAGGGACGGTTGAGGGACGATCGAAGGAGAGTCGAGGGATGGTTGAGGGACAGTTCAGGGACGGTTGAGGGACGGTTGAAGGACGGTTGAGGGACGGTTGAGGGTCGGTTGTTTGGAAGGTTGTGGAAAGGTTGAGGGACGGTTGGTGGTTGGTTGATGGATGGTTGAGACAAGATTGAGGGAAGGTTGAGGGACGGTTAAGGGACGGTTGACGGATGGTTGAGGAACGGTTGAGGGACGATTGAGGGACGGTTGAGGGGCGGTTGAGGGCCGGCTGGGGGACGGTTGAGGGTCGGTTGAGAGAAGGTTGCGGGAAGGTTAACTTAACTTCAACCTCAACCTCAATCGTAACCTCAAGCTCAACCTCAATTTCAACTTCAACTTTAACCTCAAGCTCAACCTCAACTTCAAGCGTAACTCACCCTCAACCGTACCTCAACCGTCTCTCAACCTTCCCTCAACATTCTCTCAACCTTCTCTCAACCGAGCCTCAACCGTCCCCCAACCGTCCCTCAACCGTCCCTCAACCGTTCCTCAACCGTCCCGCAACTGACCCTCAACCGTCCCTCAACTGACCCTCAACCGACCCTCAACCGACCCTCAACCGTCCCTCAACCGTCCCTCAACCGTCCCTCAACCGTCCCTCAACTGTCCCTCAACCGTCCGTCAACCGTTCCTCAACCGTTCCTCAACCGTCCCTCAACCGTCCCTCAACCTTCCCTCAACCTTCCCTCAACCTTCCCTCAACCGTCCCTCAACCGAACCATCATATTTCCTAAATATTTCTTGGCTCTGTTTGTAACTATTTACAATATTGGTTGAATATATTGCAAGACTACCAACTACAATGGGATAGTACATAGTAACGCCCATTTAACGCGTCGGTGGCTCCATTGACTCTATCCTTAGATCAACCTAATAAATGTATGCAGTTTTGCAGTATATTAAAGAGTCAGCAGGTGGTATAATAAGAAAGGAGTAGATCCATTGTTTGCTGGAAAATATAAACTATAATCGACTAAGTTATAGAAACCAAGTTGAGGCGGTGAAAACTGAGGCTTTGTAATGGTTTAGTCTTATAACTCTATTTAGCATACAAAATTTACCGTAATTGAAAGAGCGTATTTGTATAGAGAGAAAAACACTCCGCACTCCTTTCACTCATATCTCAAGTTCTAGATAACCGATCGCGCCAAGCCCTATATCGAATGAAAGGTCTTTAAATGGGAACAAGCGCGCTATATAATATTTTCTTGTCACTTCTATAGTTTAGGCGGAGTAGCTGTCACTTCTATAGTTTAGGCGCAGTACTTGAAGGAGCGTATTTGTTTAGAGCGAAAAACACTCCCCAATCCTATCAGTCATATCTCGAGTTCTAGCCAACCGATCGCGCCAAGACAGGTATCAACCGTCCCTCAACCGTCCCTCAACCGTCCCTCAACCATCCCTTAAGCATCCCTCAACCGTCCCTCAAACATCCGTCAACCGTCCCTCAACCGTCCCTTAACCGATCCTCAACCGTCCCTCAAATGGGCCTCAAACGTCCCTTAAACGTCCCTTAAACGTCCCTCAACCTTCCCTCAACCTTCTCTAAACCTTCCCTCAACCTTCCCTCAACCTTCCCTCAACCTTCCCTCAACCTTCCCTCAACCTTCCCTCAACCTTCCCTCAACCTTCCCTCAACCTTCCCTCAACCTTCCCTCAACCTTCCCTCAACCTTCCCTCAACCTTCCCTCAACCTTCCCTCAACCTTCCCTCAACCTTCCCTCAACCTTCCCTCAACATTCCCTCAACTTTTCCTCAACCGTCCCTCAACCGTCCCTCAACCGTCCCTCAACCGTCCCTCAACCGTCCCTCAACCGTCCCTCAACCGTCCCTCAACCGTCCCTCAACCGTCCCTCAACCGTCCCTCAACCGTCCCTCAACCGTCCCTCAACCGTCCCTCAACCGTCACTCAACAGTCCCTCAACCATCTGTCAACCATCCCTCAACTGTCCCTCAACCGTCCCTCAACCGCCCCCTCAACCGAACCCTCAACCGAACCCTCACCCGTCCTACCTTTGGCCAGCGGAGCCCTACCTACGGTCAGCGGAGTATACCTACGGCCAGCGGAGCCCTACCTACGGCCAGTGGAGCTCTAACTACGGCCAGCGAAGCCCTACCTACTGCCAGCGGAGCCCTACCTACGGCCAGCGGAGTATACCTACGGCCAGCGGGCAATATGTAGGGCTCCGCTGGCTGTGGGCAGGGCTCCGCTGGCTGTGGGTAGGGCTCCGCTGGCAGTAGGTAGGGCTTCGCTGGCCGTAGTTAGAGCTCCACTGGCCGTAGGTAGGGCTCCGCTGGCCGTAGGTAGGGCTCCGTTGGCAGTAGGTAGGGCTTCGCTGGCCGTAGTTAGAGCTCCACTGGCCGTAGTTAGAGCTCCACTGGCCGTAGGTAGGGCTCCGTTGGCCGTAGGTAGGGCTCCGATGGAAGTAGGTAGGACGGTTGAGGGTTCGGTTGAGGGTTCGGTTGAGGGACGGTTGAGGGTTCGGTTGAGGGAAGGTTGAGGGACGGTTGAGGGACGGTTGAGGAACGGTTGAGGAACGGTTGAGGAACGGTTGAGGAACGGTTGAGGGACGGTTGAGGGTCGGTTGAGGGTCGGTTGAGGGACGGTTGAGGGACCGTTGAGGGACGGTTGAGGGTCGGTTGAGGATCGGTTGAGGGTCGGTTGAGGGTCGGTTGAGAGTCGGTTGAGGGTCGGTTGAGGGTCGGTTGAGGGTCGGTTGAGGGTCGGTTGAGGGTCGGTTGAGGGTCGGTTGAGGGTCGGTTGAGGGACGGTTGAGGGTCAGTTGCGGGACGGTTGAGGGACGGTTGAGGGACGGTTGAGGGACGGTTGAGGGTGAGTTGCGCTTGAAGTTGAGGTTGAGCATGAGGTTAAAGTTGAAGTTGAAATTGAGTGTGAGCTTGAGGTTACGATTGAGCTTGAGCTTGAGGTTACGATTGAGGTTGACGTTGAAGTTAAGGTTGAGGTTGAGAATGTGGTTGAGGTTGAAGTTGAAGATGAGGTTGTAGTTGAAGTTGAGGTTGAGGTTGAGGTTGACGTTGAGGTTGAGGTTGAGGTTAAGGTTGAGGTTGACGTTGACGTTGAGGCTGAGATTGAGATTGATGTTGAGGTTGAAGACAGGTATCAACTGAAAGGTCTTTAAATGGGGAACAACCACGCTCTATATCATTTTCTTGCCACTTATATAGGTTAGGCGCAGTACTTGAAGGAGCGGATTTGTTTAGAGCGAAAAACACTCCCCACTCCTTCCAGTCATATCTCGAGTTCTAGCCAACCGATCGCGCCAAGACAGACATCAACTGAAAGGTCTTTAAATGGGGAACAAGCGCGCTCTATATCATTTTCGTGCCCTCAATCGTCCCTCAACCGTCCCTCAACCGTCCCTCAACCGTCCCACAACCCTCCCTCAACCGTCCCTCAACCGTCCCTCAACCGTCCCTCAACCGTCCCTCAACCGTCCCTCAACCGTCCCTCAACCGTCCCTCAACCTTCCCTCAACCATCCGTCAACCGTCCCTCAAACATCCGTCAACCATCCATCAATCGTTCCTCAACCGTCCCTCAACCGTCCCTCGACCGTTCCTTAACCGTCCATCAACCGTCCCTCAACCGTCCCTCAACCTTCCCTCAACCGTCCCTCAACCTTCCCTCAACCGTCCCTCAACCGTCCCTCAACCGTTCCTCAACCATCCCTCAACCGTCCCTCAACCATCCCTCAACCGTTGTTTGAACCGTCCCCCAACCTTCCTTTAAACGTCCCTCAACTTTCCCTCAACCTTACCTCAACTTTCCCTCAACCGTCCTTCAACCGTCCCTCAACCGTCCCTCAACCGTCCCTCAACCGTCCCTCAACCGTCCCTCAACCGTCCCTCAACCGTCCCTTAACCGTCCCTCAACCAACCCTCAACCGCCCCTCAACCGCCCCTCAACCGTCCCTCAACCGTCCCTCAACCGTCCCTCAACCGTCCCTCAACCGTCCCTCAACCGTCCCTCAACCGTCCCTCAACCGTCCCTCAACCGTCCCTCAACCGTCCCTCAACCGTCCTTCAACCGTCCCTCAACCGTCCCTCAACCGTCCCTCAACCGTCCCTCAAACGTCCCTCAACCGTCCCTCAACCGTCCCTCAACCGTCCCTCAACCGTCCCTCAACCGTCCCTCAACCATCCCTCAACCGTCCCTCAACCGTCCCTCAACCGTCCCTCAACCGTCCCTCAACCGTCCCTCAACCGTCCCTCAACCGTCCCTCAACCGTCCCTCAACCGTCCCTCAACCGTCCCTCAACCGTCCCACAACCGTCCCTCAACCTTCCCTCAACCGTCCCTCAACCGTCCCTCAACCGTCCCGCAACCGTTCCTCAACCGTTCCTCAACCGTTCCTCAACCGTTCCTCAAAAGTCCCTCAACCGTCCCTCAACCGTTCCTCAACCATACGTCAACCGTCCCGCAAACATCCCCCAACCATCCCTTAACCATCCCTCAACCGTCCCTTAACCGTCCCTCAACCGTCCCTTAACCGTCCCTCAACCGTCCCTCAACCGTCCGTCAACCGTTCCTCAATCGTCCCTCAACGGTCCCTCAACAGTACCTCAATCGTCCCTCAACCGTTCCTCAACCATCCGTCAACCGTCTCTCAACCGTCCCTCAACCGAACCCTCAACCGTCCTACCTTTGGCCAGCGGAGCCCTACCTACTGCACGCGGAGTCCTACCTACGGCCAGCGCAGCGCTACCTACTGCCAGCGCAGCGCTACCTACTGCCAGCGCAGCGCTACCTACTGCCAGCGGAGCCCTACCTACGGCTAGCGGAGCCCTACCTACGGCCAGCGGAGCGCTACCTACTGCCAACGGAGCCCTACCTACGGCCAGCGGAGCCCTTCCTATGGCCAACGGAGCCCTACCTATGGCCAACGGAGCCCTACCTATGCCCAGCGGAGCCCTACCCACAGCCAGCGGAGCCCTACATATTGCCAGTGGAGCGCTACCTACGGCTAGCGGAGCCCTACCTACGGTCAGCGAAGCCCTACCTACGGCCAGCGGAGCGCTACCTACTGCCAGCGGAGCCCTACCTACGGTCAGCGGAGCCCTTCCTATGCCCAACGGAGCCCTACATATGCCCAGCGGAGCCCTAGCCACAGCCAGCAGAGCCCTACATATTGCCCGCTGGCCGTAGGTAGTGCTCCGCTGGCCGTAGGTAGGGCTCCGATGGAAGTAGGTAGGTAGTTCGGTTGAGGGACATTGAGGGATGTTTGAGGGAAGGTTGAGGGAAGGTTGAGCAACGGTTGAGCAACGGTTGAGCAACGGTTGAGCAACGGTTGAGCAACGGTTGAGCAACGGTTGAGCAACGGTTGAGCAACGGTTGAGGGACGGTTGAGGGACGGTTGAGGGTCGGTTGAGGGTCGGTTGAGGGTCGGTTGGGGGTCGGTTGAGGGTCGGTTGAGGGTCGGTTGAGGGTCGGTTGAGGGTCGGTTGAGGGTCGGTTGAGGGTCGGTTGAGGGTCGGTTGAGGGTCGGTTGAGGGTCGGTTGAGGGTCGGTTGAGGGTCGGTTGAGGGTCGGTTGAGGGTTGGTTGAGGGACGGTTGAGGGTCAGTTGCGGGACGGTTGAGGGACGGTTGAGGGACAGTTGAGGGACGGTTGAAGGACGGTTGAGGGACGGTTGAGAGACGGTTGAGGGACGGTTAAGGGTCGGTTGAGGGACGGTTTAGGGGCGGTTGAGGGACGGTTGGGGGGCGGTTGAGGGACGGTTGGGGGACGGTTGGGGGACGGTTGAGGGTCGGTTGAGAGAAGGTTGAGGGAAGGTTGAGAGACGGTTGAAGTACGGTTGAGGGTGAGTTGCGCTTGTAGTTGAGGTTGAGGTTGAGGTTGACGTTGAGGTTAAGGTTGAGGTTAAGGTTGAGGTTAAGGTTGAGGTTGACGTTTAGGTTTAGGTTGAGGTTGTCGTTGAGGTTGAGGTTGTCGTTGAGGTTGAGGTTAATGTTGAGATTGAGGATGAGGTTGAAGTTGAAGATGAGTTTGTAGTTGAGGTTGAGGTTGAGGTTAAGGTTGAGGTTGACGTTTAGGTTGAGGTTGAGGTTGTCGTTGAGGCTGAGATTGAGATTGATGTTGAGGTTGAAGACAGTTATCAACTGAAAGGTCTTTAAATGGGGAACAACCGCGCTCTATATCATCTTCATGCCACTTATATAAGTTAGGGGCAGTACTTGAAGGAGTGTATTTGTATAGAGCCAAAAACACTCCCCACTCCTCTCAGTCATATCTTGAGTTCTGGCCAACCGATCGCGCCAAGTCAGCTATTAAATGAAAGGTCTTTAAATGAGAAACAACCGCGCTATATAACATTTTCGTGTCACTTCTATAGTTTCGGCGTAGTACTTGCAGGAGTGTATTTGTATAAAGCGAAAAACACTCCCCACTCCTCTCAGTCATATCTTGAGTTCTGCCCAACCGATCGCGCCAAGTCAGGTATTAAATGAAAGGTCTTTAAATGAGGAACGACCGCGCTCTATATTATTTTCGTGACACTTCTATAGTTTAGAACATATCTACCGATCTGCATATCTATCCTAACTTCCTACTTTCCTAACTCAGCTGTTTGCTTGCCTTATATTTTCAGATTTTCTACTATAAATATAAACAGTGACGCTATTCGAATTGAGGATTACTCGATATACTCGAATTTTAGCGGAAGACATTTTGGTAAGTTATACGCATTTACAGTTAACATCTAAACTTTTAATTTTATTGTATCCATATTTCCTAAATATTTCTTGGCTCTGTTTGTAACTATTTACAATATTGGTTGAATATATTGCAAGACTACCAACTACAATGGGATAGTACATAGTAACGCCCATTTAACGCTTCGGTGGCTCCATTGACTCTATCCTTAGATCAACCTAATAAATGTATGCAGTTTTTCAGTATATTAAAGAGTCAGCAGGTGGTATAATAAGAAAGGAGTAGATCCATTGTTTGCTGGAAAATATAAACTATAATCGACTAAGTTATAGAAACCAAGTTAAGGCGGTGAAAACTGAGGCTTTGTAATGGTTTAGTCTTATAACTCTATTTAGCATACAAAATTTACCGTAATTGAAAGAGCGTATTTGTATAGAGAGAAAAACACTCCGCACTCCTTTCAGTCATATCTCAAGTTCTAGATAACCGATCGCGCCAAGCCCTATATCGAGTAAAAGGTCTTTAAATGGAGAACAACCGCGCTATATAACATTTTCTTGTCACTTCTATAGTTTAGGCGGAGTAGCTGTCACTTCTATAGTTTAGGCGCAGTACTTGAAGGAGCGTATTTGTTTAGAGCGAAAAACACTCCCCACTCCTTTCAGTCATATCTCGAGTTCTAGCCAACCGATCGCGCCAAGCCCTATATCAAATGAAAGGTCTTTAAATGAGGAACAACCGCGCGATATAACATTTTCATGTCACTTCTATAGTTTAGGCGCAGTACTTGAAGGAGCGTATTTGTTTATAGCGAAAAATACTCCCACTCCTTTCAGTCATATCTCGAGTTCTAGCCAACCGATCGCGCCAAGCCCTATATCAAATGAAAAGTCTTTAAATGAGGAACAACCGCGCGATATAATATTTTCGTTTCACTTCTATAGTTTAGGCGCAGTACTTGAAGGAGCGTATTTGTTTAGAGCGAAAAACACTCCCCACTCCTTTCAGTCATATCTCGAGTTCTAGCCAACCGATCACGCCAAGCCATATATCAAATCAAAGGCCTTTAAATGGGGAACAAACGTGCTATATAACATTTTCGTGTCACTTCTATAGTTTAGGCGCAGTATTTGAAGGAGCGTATTTGTTTAGAGCGAAAAACACTCCCCACTCCTTTCAGTCATATCTCGAGTTCTAGCCAACCGATCACGCCAAACCATATATCAAATCAAAGGCCTTTAAATGGGGAACAACCGTGCTATATATCATTTTCGTGTCACTTCTATAGTTTAGGCGCAGTACTTGAAGGAGCGTATTTGTTTAGAGCGAAAAACACTCCCCACTCCTTTCAGTCATATCTCGAGTTCTAGCCAACCGATCACGCCAAGCCCTATATAAAATGAAAGGTCTTTAAATGAGGAACAACCGCGCGATATAAGATTTTCGCGTCACTTATATAGTTTAGGCGCAGTACTTGAAGGAGCGGATTTGTTTAGAGCGAAAAACATTCCCCACTCCTTCCAGTCATATCTCGAGTTCTAGCCAACCGATCACGCCAAGCCATATATCAAATCAAAGGCCTTTAAATGGGGAACAACCGTGCTATATAACATTTTCGTGTCACTTCTATAGTTTCGGCGCAGTACTTGAAGGAGCGTATTTGTTTAGAGCGAAAAACACTCCCCACTCCTTTCAGTCATATCTCGAGTTCTAGCCAACCGATCGCGCCAAGACAGGTATCAACCGTTCCTCAACCGTTCCTCAACCTTCCCTCAACCTTCCCTCAACCGTCCCTCAACCTTCCCTCAACCGTCCCTCAACCGTCCCTCAACCGTCCCTCAACCGTCCCTCAACCGTCCCTCAACCGTCCCTCAACCGTCCGTCAACCGTCCCTCAACCGTCCCTCAACCGTCCCTCAACCATCCGTCAACCGTCCCTCAACCGTCCCTCAACCCTCGCTCAACCGTCCCTCAACCGTCCCTCAACCGTCCCTCAACCATCCCTCAACCATCCCTCAACCGTCCCTCAAACATCCGTCAACCATCCATATATTGTTCCTCAACCGTCCCTCGACCGTTCCTCAACCGCCCCTCAACCGTTCCTCAACCTTCCCTCAATCGTCCCTCAAACGTCCCTCAACCGTCCCTCAACCATCCTTCAACCATCCCTCAACCTTACCTCAACCTACCCTCAACCTTCCCTCAACCGACCCTCAACCGACCCTCAACCGTCCCTCAAATGGGCCTCAAACGTCCCTTAAACGTCCCTCAACCTTCCCTCAACCTTCCCTCAACCTTCCATAAACCTTCCCTCAACCTTCCCTCAACCTTCACTAAACCTTCCCTCAACCTTCCGTCAACCTTCCCTCAACCTTCCCTCAACCTTCCCTCAACTTTTCCTCAACCGTCCCTCAACCGTCCTCCAACCGTCCCTCAACCGTCCCTTAACCGTCCCTTAACCGTCCCTTAACCGTCCCTCAACCATCCCTCAACCGTCCCTCAACCGTCCCTCTACCGTCCCTCAACCGTCACTCAACAGTCCCTCAACCATCTGTCAACCATCCCTCAACCGTCCCTCAACCGTCCCTCAACCGTCCCTCAACCGACCCCTCAACCGAACCCTCAACCGAACCCTCAACCGAACCCTCAGCCGTCCTACCTTTGGCTAGCGGAGCCCTACCTACTGCAACCGGAGCCTTAGCTATGGCCAGCGGAGTCCTACCTACGGCCAGCGCAGCGCTATCTACTGCCAGCGGAGCCCTACCTACGGCTAGCGGAGCCCTACCTACGGCCAGCGGAGCGCTACCTACTGCCAACGGAGCACTACCTACGGCCAGCGGAGCCCTTTCTATGGCCAACGGAGCCCTACATATGCCCAGCGGAGCCCTACCCACTGTCAGCGGAGCCCTACATATTGCCAGTGGAGCGCTACCTACGGCTAGCGGAGCCCTACCTACGGTCAGCGAAGCCCTACCTACGGCCAGCGGAGCGCTACCTACTGCCAGCGGGGCCCTACATACTGCAAGCGAAGCTCTAACTACGGCCAGCGGAGCGCTACCTACGGGCAGCGGAGCGCTACCTACTGCCCTACCTACGGTCAGCGGAGCCCTTCCTATGGCCAACGGAGCCCTACATATGCCCAGCGGAGCCCTAGCCACAGCCAGCGGAGCCCTACATATTGCCCGCTGGCCGTAGGTAGTGCTCCGCTGGCCGTAGGTAGGGCTCCGATGGAAGTAGGTAGGTAGTTCGGTTGAGGGACATTGAGGGAAAGTTGAGCAACGGTTGAGCAACGGTTAAGCAACGGTTGAGCAACGGTTGAGCAACGGTTGAGCAACGGTTGAGCAACGGTTGAGCAACGGTTGAGCAACGGTTGAAAAACGGTTGAGCAACGGTTGAGCAACGGTTGAGCAACGGTTGAGCAACGGTTGAGCAACCGTTGCTCAACCGTTGCTTAACCGTTGCTCAACCGTTGCTCAACTTTCCCTCAATGTCCCTCAACCGAACTACCTACCTACTTCCATCGGAGCCCTACCTACGGCCAGCGGAGCACTACCTACGGCCTTCAATTTCAACTTCAACTTTAACCTCATGCTCAACCTCAACTTCAAGCGCAACTCACCCTCAACCGTACCTCAACCGTCTCTTAACCTTCCCTCAACCTTCTCTCAACCGACCCTCAACCGTCCCCCAACCGTCCCTCAACCGTCCCCCAACCGTCCCTCAACCGCCCCTAAACCGTCCCTCAACCGACCCTTAACCGTCCCTCAACCGTCTCTCAACCGTCCCTCAACCGTCCCTCAACCGTCCGTCAACCGTCCCTCAACCGTCCCTCAACCGTCCCGCAACTGACCCTCAACCTTCCCTCAACCTTCCCTCAACCTTCCATCAACCTTCCCTCAACCTTCACTAAACCTTCCCTCAACCTTCCCTCAACCTTCCCTCAACCTTCCCTCAACCTTCCCTCAACTTTTCCTCAACCGTCCCTCAACCGTCCTCCAACCGTCCCTCAACCGTCCCTTAACCGTCCCTTAACCGTCCCTTAACCGTCCCTTAACCGTCCCTTAACCGTCCCTCAACCGTCCCTCAACCGTCCCTCAACCGTCCCTCAACCGTCACTCAACAGTCCCTCAACAGTCCCTCAACCATCTGTCAACCATCCCTCAACCGTCCCTCAACCGTCCCTCAACCGACCCCTCAACCGAACCCTCAACCGAACCCTCAACCGAACCCTCAACCGAACCCTCAGCCGTCCTACCTTTGGCTAGCGGAGCCCTACATATGCCCAGCGGAGCCCTACATATGCCCAGCGGAGCCCTACCCACTGTCAGCGGAGCCCTACATATTGCCAGTGGAGCGCTACCTACGGCTAGCGGAGCCCTACCTACGGTCAGCGAAGCCCTACCTACGGCCAGCGGAGCGCTACCTACTGCCAGCGGGGCCCTACATACTGCAAGCGAAGCTCTAACTACGGCCAGCGGAGCGCTACCTACGGGCAGCGGAGCGCTACCTACTGCCAGCGGAGACCTACCTACGGCCAGCGGAGCCCTACCTACGGTCAGCGGAGCCCTTCCTATGGCCAACGGAGGGCCATAGGACATTGAGGGAAGGTTGAGCAACGGTTGAGCAACGGTTGAGCAACGGTTGAGCAACGGTTGAGCAACGGTTGAGCAACGGTTGAGCAACGGTTGAGCAACGGTTGAGCAACGGTTGAGCAACGGTTGAGCAACGGTTGAGCAACGGTTGAGCAACGGTTGAGCAACGGTTGAGCAACGGTTGAGCAACGGTTGAGCAACAGTGGAGGGAGGGTTGAGGGATGGTTGAGGGATGGTTGAGGGACGGTTGAGGGTCGGTTGAGGGTCGGTTGAGGGTCGGTTGAGGGTCGGTTGAGGGTCGGTTGAGGGACGGTTGAGGGTCAGTTGCGGGACGGTTGAGGGACGGTTGAGGGACAGTTGAGGGACGGTTGAAGGACGGTTGAGGGACGGTTGAGAGACGGTTGAGGGACGGTTAAGGGTCGGTTGAGGGACGGTTTAGGGGCGGTTGAGGGACGGTTCGGGGGCGGTTGAGGGACGGTTGGGGGACGGTTGGGGGACGGTTGAGGGTCGGTTGAGAGAAGGTTGAGGGAAGGTTGAGAGACGGTTGAGGTACGGTTGAGGGTGAGTTGCGCTTGTAGTTGAGGTTGAGGTTGAGGTTGACGTTGAGGTTGAGGTTGAGGTTAAGGTTGAGGTTAAGGTTGAGGTTGACGTTTAGGTTTAGGTTGAGGTTGTCGTTGAGGTTGAGGTTGTCGTTGAGGTTGAGGTTAATGTTGAGATTGAGGATGAGGTTGAAGTTGAAGATGAGTTTGTAGTTGAGGTTGAGGTTGAGGTTAAGGTTGAGGTTGACGTTTAGGTTGAGGTTGAGGTTGTCGTTGAGGCTGAGATTGAGATTGATGTTGAGGTTGAAGACAGTTATCAACTGAAAGGTCTTTAAATGGGGAACAACCGCGCTCTATATCATCTTCATGCCACTTATATAAGTTAGGGGCAGTACTTGAAGGAGTGTATTCGTATAGAGCCAAAAACACTCCCCACTCCTCTCAGTCATATCTTGAGTTCTGGCCAACCGATCGCGCCAAGTCAGCTATTAAATGAAAGGTCTTTAAATGAGAAACAACCGCGCTATATAACATTTTCGTGTCACTTCTATAGTTTCGGCGTAGTACTTGCAGGAGTGTATTTGTATAAAGCGAAAAACACTCCCCACTCCTCTCAGTCATATCTTGAGTTCTGCCCAACCGATCGCGCCAAGTCAGGTATTAAATGAAAGGTCTTTAAATGAGGAACGACCGCGCTCTATATTATTTTCGTGACACTTCTATAGTTTAGAACATATCTACCGATCTGCATATCTATCCTAACTTCCTACTTTCCTAACTCAGCTGTTTGCTTGCCTTATATTTTCAGATTTTCTACTATAAATATAAACAGTGACGCTATTCGAATTGAGGATTACTCGATATACTCGAATTTTAGCGGAAGACATTTTGGTAAGTTATACGCATTTACAGTTAACATCTAAACTTTTAATTTTATTGTATCCATATTTCCTAAATATTTCTTGGCTCTGTTTGTAACTATTTACAATATTGGTTGAATATATTGCAAGACTACCAACTACAATGGGATAGTACATAGTAACGCCCATTTAACGCTTCGGTGGCTCCATTGACTCTATCCTTAGATCAACCTAATAAATGTATGCAGTTTTTCAGTATATTAAAGAGTCAGCAGGTGGTATAATAAGAAAGGAGTAGATCCATTGTTTGCTGGAAAATATAAACTATAATCGACTAAGTTATAGAAACCAAGTTAAGGCGGTGAAAACTGAGGCTTTGTAATGGTTTAGTCTTATAACTCTATTTAGCATACAAAATTTACCGTAATTGAAAGAGCGTATTTGTATAGAGAGAAAAACACTCCGCACTCCTTTCAGTCATATCTCAAGTTCTAGATAACCGATCGCGCCAAGCCCTATATCGAGTAAAAGGTCTTTAAATGGAGAACAACCGCGCTATATAACATTTTCTTGTCACTTCTATAGTTTAGGCGGAGTAGCTGTCACTTCTATAGTTTAGGCGCAGTACTTGAAGGAGCGTATTTGTTTAGAGCGAAAAACACTCCCCACTCCTTTCAGTCATATCTCGAGTTCTAGCCAACCGATCGCGCCAAGCCCTATATCAAATGAAAGGTCTTTAAATGAGGAACAACCGCGCGATATAACATTTTCATGTCACTTCTATAGTTTAGGCGCAGTACTTGAAGGAGCGTATTTGTTTATAGCGAAAAATACTCCCACTCCTTTCAGTCATATCTCGAGTTCTAGCCAACCGATCGCGCCAAGCCCTATATCAAATGAAAAGTCTTTAAATGAGGAACAACCGCGCGATATAATATTTTCGTTTCACTTCTATAGTTTAGGCGCAGTACTTGAAGGAGCGTATTTGTTTAGAGCGAAAAACACTCCCCACTCCTTTCAGTCATATCTCGAGTTCTAGCCAACCGATCACGCCAAGCCATATATCAAATCAAAGGCCTTTAAATGGGGAACAAACGTGCTATATAACATTTTCGTGTCACTTCTATAGTTTAGGCGCAGTATTTGAAGGAGCGTATTTGTTTAGAGCGAAAAACACTCCCCACTCCTTTCAGTCATATCTCGAGTTCTAGCCAACCGATCACGCCAAACCATATATCAAATCAAAGGCCTTTAAATGGGGAACAACCGTGCTATATATCATTTTCGTGTCACTTCTATAGTTTAGGCGCAGTACTTGAAGGAGCGTATTTGTTTAGAGCGAAAAACACTCCCCACTCCTTTCAGTCATATCTCGAGTTCTAGCCAACCGATCACGCCAAGCCCTATATAAAATGAAAGGTCTTTAAATGAGGAACAACCGCGCGATATAAGATTTTCGCGTCACTTATATAGTTTAGGCGCAGTACTTGAAGGAGCGGATTTGTTTAGAGCGAAAAACATTCCCCACTCCTTCCAGTCATATCTCGAGTTCTAGCCAACCGATCACGCCAAGCCATATATCAAATCAAAGGCCTTTAAATGGGGAACAACCGTGCTATATAACATTTTCGTGTCACTTCTATAGTTTCGGCGCAGTACTTGAAGGAGCGTATTTGTTTAGAGCGAAAAACACTCCCCACTCCTTTCAGTCATATCTCGAGTTCTAGCCAACCGATCGCGCCAAGACAGGTATCAACCGTTCCTCAACCGTTCCTCAACCTTCCCTCAACCTTCCCTCAACCGTCCCTCAACCTTCCCTCAACCGTCCCTCAACCGTCCCTCAACCGTCCCTCAACCGTCCCTCAACCGTCCCTCAACCGTCCCTCAACCGTCCGTCAACCGTCCCTCAACCGTCCCTCAACCGTCCCTCAACCATCCGTCAACCGTCCCTCAACCGTCCCTCAACCCTCGCTCAACCGTCCCTCAACCGTCCCTCAACCGTCCCTCAACCATCCCTCAACCATCCCTCAACCGTCCCTCAAACATCCGTCAACCATCCATATATTGTTCCTCAACCGTCCCTCGACCGTTCCTCAACCGCCCCTCAACCGTTCCTCAACCTTCCCTCAATCGTCCCTCAAACGTCCCTCAACCGTCCCTCAACCATCCTTCAACCATCCCTCAACCTTACCTCAACCTACCCTCAACCTTCCCTCAACCGACCCTCAACCGTCCCTCAAATGGGCCTCAAACGTCCCTTAAACGTCCCTCAACCTTCCCTCAACCTTCCCTCAACCTTCCATAAACCTTCCCTCAACCTTCCCTCAACCTTCACTAAACCTTCCCTCAACCTTCCGTCAACCTTCCCTCAACCTTCCCTCAACCTTCCCTCAACTTTTCCTCAACCGTCCCTCAAACGTCCTCCAACCGTCCCTCAACCGTCCCTTAACCGTCCCTTAACCGTCCCTTAACCGTCCCTCAACCATCCCTCAACCGTCCCTCAACCGTCCCTCAACCGTCCCTCAACCGTCACTCAACAGTCCCTCAACCATCTGTCAACCATCCCTCAACCGTCCCTCAACCGTCCCTCAACCGTCCCTCAACCGACCCCTCAACCGAACCCTCAACCGAACCCTCAACCGAACCCTCAGCCGTCCTACCTTTGGCTAGCGGAGCCCTACCTACTGCAACCGGAGCCTTAGCTATGGCCAGCGGAGTCCTACCTACGGCCAGCGCAGCGCTATCTACTGCCAGCGGAGCCCTACCTACGGCTAGCGGAGCCCTACCTACGGCCAGCGGAGCGCTACCTACTGCCAACGGAGCACTACCTACGGCCAGCGGAGCCCTTTCTATGGCCAACGGAGCCCTACATATGCCCAGCGGAGCCCTACCCACTGTCAGCGGAGCCCTACATATTGCCAGTGGAGCGCTACCTACGGCTAGCGGAGCCCTACCTACGGTCAGCGAAGCCCTACCTACGGCCAGCGGAGCGCTACCTACTGCCAGCGGGGCCCTACATACTGCAAGCGAAGCTCTAACTACGGCCAGCGGAGCGCTACCTACGGGCAGCGGAGCGCTACCTACTGCCCTACCTACGGTCAGCGGAGCCCTTCCTATGGCCAACGGAGCCCTACATATGCCCAGCGGAGCCCTAGCCACAGCCAGCGGAGCCCTACATATTGCCCGCTGGCCGTAGGTAGTGCTCCGCTGGCCGTAGGTAGGGCTCCGATGGAAGTAGGTAGGTAGTTCGGTTGAGGGACATTGAGGGAAAGTTGAGCAACGGTTGAGCAACGGTTAAGCAACGGTTGAGCAACGGTTGAGCAACGGTTGAGCAACGGTTGAGCAACGGTTGAGCAACGGTTGAGCAACGGTTGAGCAACGGTTGAGCAACGGTTGAAAAACGGTTGAGCAACGGTTGAGCAACGGTTGAGCAACGGTTGAGCAACGGTTGAGCAACCGTTGCTCAACCGTTGCTTAACCGTTGCTCAACCGTTGCTCAACTTTCCCTCAATGTCCCTCAACCGAACTACCTACCTACTTCCATCGGAGCCCTACCTACGGCCAGCGGAGCACTACCTACGGCCTTCAATTTCAACTTCAACTTTAACCTCATGCTCAACCTCAACTTCAAGCGCAACTCACCCTCAACCGTACCTCAACCGTCTCTTAACCTTCCCTCAACCTTCTCTCAACCGACCCTCAACCGTCCCCCAACCGTCCCTCAACCGTCCCCCAACCGTCCCTCAACCGTCCCTCAACCGCCCCTAAACCGTCCCTCAACCGACCCTTAACCGTCCCTCAACCGTCTCTCAACCGTCCCTCAACCGTCCCTCAACCGTCCGTCAACCGTCCCTCAACCGTCCCTCAACCGTCCCGCAACTGACCCTCAACCTTCCCTCAACCTTCCCTCAACCTTCCATCAACCTTCCCTCAACCTTCACTAAACCTTCCCTCAACCTTCCCTCAACCTTCCCTCAACCTTCCCTCAACCTTCCCTCAACTTTTCCTCAACCGTCCCTCAACCGTCCTCCAACCGTCCCTCAACCGTCCCTTAACCGTCCCTTAACCGTCCCTTAACCGTCCCTTAACCGTCCCTTAACCGTCCCTCAACCGTCCCTCAACCGTCCCTCAACCGTCCCTCAACCGTCCCTCAACCGTCCCTCAACCGTCACTCAACAGTCCCTCAACAGTCCCTCAACCATCTGTCAACCATCCCTCAACCGTCCCTCAACCGTCCCTCAACCGTCCCTCAACCGACCCCTCAGCCGTCCTACCTTTGGCTAGCGGAGCCCTACCTACTGCAACCGGAGCCTTAGCTATGGCCAGCGGAGTCCTACCTACGGCCAGCGCAGCGCTATCTACTGCCAGCGGAGCCCTACCTACGGCTAGCGGAGCCCTACCTACGGCCAGCGGAGCGCTACCTACTGCCAACGGAGCCCTACCTACGGCCAGCGGAGCCTTTTCTATGGCCAACGGAGCCCTACATATGCCCAGCGGAGCCCTACATATGCCCAGCGGAGCCCTACCCACTGTCAGCGGAGCCCTACATATTGCCAGTGGAGCGCTACCTACGGCTAGCGGAGCCCTACCTACGGTCAGCGAAGCCCTACCTACGGCCAGCGGAGCGCTACCTACTGCCAGCGGGGCCCTACATACTGCAAGCGAAGCTCTAACTACGGCCAGCGGAGCGCTACCTACGGGCAGCGGAGCGCTACCTACTGCCAGCGGAGACCTACCTACGGCCAGCGGAGCCCTACCTACGGTCAGCGGAGCCCTTCCTATGGCCAACGGAGGGCCATAGGACATTGAGGGAAGGTTGAGCAACGGTTGAGCAACGGTTGAGCAACGGTTGAGCAACGGTTGAGCAACGGTTGAGCAACGGTTGAGCAACGGTTGAGCAACGGTTGAGCAACGGTTGAGCAACGGTTGAGCAACGGTTGAGCAACAGTGGAGGGAGGGTTGAGGGATGGTTGAGGGATGGTTGAGGGACGGTTGAGGGTCGGTTGAGGGTCGGTTGAGGGTCGGTTGAGGGTCGGTTGAGGGTCGGTTGAGGGTCGGTTGAGGGTCGGTTGAGGGTCGGTTGAGGGTCGGTTGAGGGTCGGTTGAGGGTCGGTTGAGGGTCGGTTGAGGGTCGGTTGAGGGTCGGTTGAGGGTCGGTTGAGGGTCGGTTGAGGGTCAGTTGAGGGTCAGTTGAGGGTCGGTTGAGGGTCGGTTGAGGGAAGGTTGAGGGTCGGTTGAGGGTCGGTTGAGGGTCGGTTGAGGGTCGGTTGAGGGTCGGTTGAGGGTCGGTTGAGGGTCGGTTGAGGGTCGGTTGAGGGTCGGTTGAGGGACGGTTGAGGGTCAGTTGCGGGACGGTTGAGGGACGGTTGAGGGACGGTTGAGGGACGGTTGAGGGACGGTTGAGGGACGGTTGAGGGACGGTTGAGAGACGGTTGAGGGACGGTTAAGGGTCGGTTGAGGGACGGTTTAGGGGCGGTTGAGGGACGGTTGGGGGACGGTTGAGGGTCGGTTGAGAGAAGGTTGAGGGAAGGTTGAGAGACGGTTGAGGTACGGTTGAGGGTGAGTTGCGCTTGAAGTTGAGGTTGAGCATGAGGTTAAAGTTGAAGTTGAAATTGAGGTTGAGCTTGAGGTTACGATTGAGCTTGAGCTTGAGGTTACGATTGAAGTTGAGGTTGAGGTTGAGGTTGACGTTGAGGTTGAGGTTGAGGTTAAGGTTGAGGTTAAGGTTGAGGTTGACGTTTAGGTTGAGGTTGAGGTTGTCGTTGAGGTTGAGGTTTCGTTGAGGTTGAGGTTAATGTTGAGATTGAGATTGAGGATGAGGTTCAAGTTGAAGATGAGTTTGTAGTTGATGTTGAGGTTGAGGTTAAGGTTGAGGTTGACGTTTAGGTTGAGGTTGAGGTTGTCGTTGAGGCTGAGATTGAGATTGATGTTGAGGTTGAAGACAGTTATCAAATGAAAGGACTTTAAATGGGGAACAACCGCGCTCTATATCATCTTCATGCCACTTATATAGGTTAGGGGCAGTACTTGAAGGAGTGTATTTGTATAGAGCCAAAAACACTCCCCACTCCTCTCAGTCATATCTTGAGTTCTGGCCAACCGATCGTGCCAAGTCAGGTATTAAATGAAAGGTCTTTAAATGAGAAACAACCGCGCTATATAACATTTTCGTGTCACTTCTATAGTTTCGGCGTAGTACTTGCAGGAGCGGATTTGTTTAGAGCGAAAAACACTCCCCACTCCTTTCAGTCATATCTCGAGTTCTAGCCAACCGATCGCGCCAAGCCATATATCAAATGAAAGGTCTTTAAATGAGGAACGACCGCGCTCTATATCATTTTCGTGACACTTCTATAGTTTAGAACATATCTACATATCTGCATATCTATCCTAACTTCCTACTTTCCTAACTCAGCTGTTTGCTTGCCTTATATCTTCAGATTTTCTACTATAAATATAAACAGTGACGCTATTCGAATTGAGGATTACTCGATATACTCGAATTTCAGCGGAAGACATTTTGGTAAGTTATACGCATGTACAGTTAACATCTAAACTTTTAATTTTATTGTATCCATATTTCCTAAATATTTCTTGGCTCTGTTTGTAACTATTTACAATATTGGTTGAATATATTGCAAGACTACCAACTACAATGGGATAGTACATAGTAACGCCCATTTAACGCGTCGGTGGCTCCATTGACTCCATCCTTAGATCAACCTAATAACTGTATGCAGTTTTGCAGTAATTAAAGAGTCAGCAGGTGGTATAATAAGAAAGAAGTAGATCCATTGTTTGCTGGAAAATATAAACTATAATCGAAGTTATAGAAACCAAGTTAAGGCGGTGAAAACTGAGGCTTTGTAATGGTTTAGTCTTCCACTCTATTAGCACAACTCTATTTAGCATACAATATTTACCATAATTGAAAGAGCGTATTTGTATAGAGAGAAAAACACTTCGCACTCCTTTCAGTCATATCTCAAGTTCTAGATAACCGATCGCGCCAAGCCCTATATCGAATGAAAGGTCTTTAAATGGAGAACAACCGCGCTATATAACATTTTCTTGTCACTTCTATAGTTTAGGCGGAGTAGCTGTCACTTCTATAGTTTAGGCGCAGTACTTGAAGGAGCGTATTTGTTTAGAGCGAAAAACACTCCCCACTCCTTTCAGTCATATCTCGAGTTCTAGCCAACCGATCGCGCCAAGCCCTATATCAAATGAAAGGTCTTTAAATGAGGAACAACCGCGCGATATAACATTTTCATGTCACTTCTATAGTTTAGGCGCAGTACTTGAAGGAGCGTATTTGTTTAGAGCGAAAAACACTCCCACTCCTTTCAGTCATATCTCGAGTTCTAGTCAACCGATCGCGCCAAGCTCTATATCAAATGAAAAGTCTTTAAATGAGGAACAACCGCGCGATATAAAATTTTCGTTTCACTTCTATAGTTTAGGCGCAGTACTTGAAGGAGCGTATTTGTTTAGAGCGAAAAACACTCCCCACTCCTTTTAGTCATATCTCGAGTTCTAGCCAAGCGATCACGCCAAGCCATATATCAAATCAAAGGCCTTTAAATGGGGAACAACCGTGCTATATAACATTTTCGTGTCACTTCTATAGTTTAGGCGCAGTACTTGAAGGAGCGTATTTGTTTAGAGCGAAAAACACTCGACACTCCTTTCAGTCATATCTCGAGTTCTAGCCAACCGATCGCGCCAAGACAGGTATCAACCGTTCCTCAACCGTTCATCAACCTTCCCTCAACCTTCGTTCAACCGTCCCTCAACCGTCCCTCAACCATCCGTAAACCGTCCCTCAACCTTCCCTCAACCCTCGCTCAACCGTCCCTCAACCGTCCCTCAACCGTCCCTCAACCGTCCCTCAACCGTCCCTCAACCGTCCCTCAACCGTCCCTCAACCGTCCCTCAACCGTCCCTCAACCGTGTGTCAACCGTCCCTCAACCGTCCCTCAACCATCCGTCAACCGTCCCTCAACCGTCCCTCAACCCTCGCTCAACCGTCCCTCAACCGTCCCTCAACCGTCCCTCAACCGTCCCTCAACCATCCCTCAACCATCCCTCAACCGTCCCTCAAACATCCGTCAACCATCCATCAATTGTTCCTCAACCGTCCCTCGACCGTTCCTCAACCGCCCCTCAACCGTTCCTCAACCGTTCCTCAACCTTCCCTCAATCGTCCCTCAACCGTCCCTCAACCGTCCCTCAACTATCCCTCAACCTTACCTCAACCTACCCTCAACCTTCCCTCAACCGACCCTCAACCGTCCCTCAAATGGGCCTTAAACGTCCCTTAAACGTCCCTCAACCTTCCCTCAACCTTCCCTCAACCTTCCATCAACCTTCCCTCAACCTTCCCTCAACCTTCCCTCAACCTTCCCTCAACCTTCACTAAACCTTCCCTCAACCTTCCCTCAACCTTCCCTCAACCTTCCCTCAACTTTTCCTCAACCGTCCCTCAACCGTCCTCCAACCGTCCCTCAACCGTCTCTTACCCGTCTCTTAACCGTCCCTCAACCGTCCCTCAACCGTCCCTCAACCGTCCCTCAACCGTCCCTCAACCGTCCCTCAACCGTTCCTCAACCGTCCCTCAACCGTCCCTCAACCGTCCCTCAACCGTCCCTCAACCGTTCCTCAACCGTCACTCAACAGTCCCTCAACCGTCCCTCAACCGTCCCTCAACCGTCCCTCAACCGTCACTCAACAGTCCCTCAACAGTCCCTCAACCATCTGTCAACCATCCCTCAACCGTCCCTCAACCGTCCCTCAACCGACCCCTCAACCGAACCCTCAACCGAACCCTCAGCCGTCCTACCTTTGGCCAGCGGAGCCCTACGTACTGCAACCGGAGCCTTAGCTACGGCCAGCGGAGTCCTACCTACGGCTAGCGCAGCGCTATCTACTGCCAGCGGAGCCCTACCTACGGCTAGCGGAGCCCTACCTACGGCCAGCGGAGCGCTACCTACTGCCAACGGAGCCCTACCTACGGCCAGCGGAGCCCTTTCTATGGCCAACGGAGCCCTACATATGCCCAGCGGAGCCCTACCCACTGTCAGCGGAGCCCTACATATTGCCAGTGGAGCGCTACCTACGGCTAGCGGAGCCCTACCTACGGTCAGCGAAGCCCTACCTACGGCCAGCGGAGCGCTACCTACTGCCAGCGGGGCCCTACATACTGCAAGCGAAGCTCTAACTACGGCCAGCGGAGCGCTACCTACGGGCAGCGGAGCGCTACCTACGGGCAGCGGAGCGCTACCTACTGCCAGCGGAGCCCTACCTACGGTCAGCGGAGTCCTACCTACGGCCAACGCAGCGCTACCTACGGCCAGCGCAGCGCTACCTACTGCCAGCGGAGCCCTACCTACGGCTAGCGGAGCCCTACCTACGGCCAGCGGAGCGCTACCTACTGCCAACGGAGCCCTACCTACGGCCAGCGGAGCCCTTCCTATGGCCAACGGAGCCCTACCTATGGCCAACGGAGCCCTACCTATGCCCAGCGGAGCCCTACCCACAGCTAGCGGAGCCCTACATATTGCCAGTGGAGCGCTACCTACGGCTAGCGGAGCCCTACCTACGGTCAGCGAAGCCCTACCTACGGCCAGCGGAGCGCTACCTACTGCCAGCGGAGCACTACCTACGGCCAACGGAGCCCTACCTACGGCCAGCGGAGCCCTTTCTATGGCCAACGGAGCCCTACATATGCCCAGCGGAGCCCTACCCACTGTCAGCAGAGCCCTACATATTGCCAGTGGAGCGCTACCTACGGCTAGCGGAGCCCTACCTACGGTCAGCGAAGCCCTACCTACGACCAGCGGAGCGCTACCTACTGCCAGCGGGGCCCTACATACTGCAAGCGAAGCTCTAACTACGGCCAGCGGAACCCTACCTACGGCCAGCGGAACCCTACCTACGGCTAGCGGAGCGCTACCTACGGGCAGCGTAGCGCTACCTACTGCTAGCGGAGCCCTACCGACGGCCAGCGGAGCCCTACCTACGGTCAGCGGAGCCCTACCTACGGTCAGCGGAGCCCTTCCTATGGCCAACGGAGCCCTACATATGCCCAGCGGAGCCCTAGCCACAGCCAGCGGAGCCCTACATATTGCCCGCTGGTCGTAGGTAGGCCTCCGCTAGCCCTAGGTAGGGCTACGCTGGCAGTAGGTAGGACGGTTGAGGGAAGGTTGAGGGAAGGTTGAGGGACGGTTGAGGGAGGGTTGAGGAACGGTTGAGGAACGGTTGAGGAACGGTTGAGGAACGGTTGAGCAACGGTTGAGCAACGGTTGAGCAACGGTTGAGCAACGGTTGAGCAACGGTTGAGCAACGGTTGAGCAACGGTTGAGCAACGGTTGAGCAACGGTTGAGCAACGGTTGAGCAGCGGTTGAGCAGCGGTTGAGCAACGGTTGAGCAACGGTTGAGCAACGGTTGAGCAACGGTTGAGCAACGGTTGAGCAACGGTTGAGCAACGGTTGAGCAACGGTTGAGCAACGGTTGAGCAACGGTGGAGGGACGGTTGAGCAACGGTGGAGGGACGGTTGAGGGACGGTTGAGGGATGGTTGAGGGATGGTTGAGGGACGGTTGAGGGACGGTTGAGGGACGGTTGAGGGACGGTTGAGGGACGGTTGAGAGACGGTTGACGGACGGTTAAGGGTCGGTTGAGGGACGGTTTAGGCGCGGTTGAGGGTCGGTTGAGAGAAGGTTGAGGGAAGGTTGAGAGACGGTTGAGGTACGGTTGAGGGACGGTTGAGGGACGGTTGAGGGACGGTTGAGGGTCGGTTGAGTGTCGGTTGAGGGTCGGTTGAGGGTCGGTTGAGGGTCGGTTGAGGGACGGTTGAGGGTCAGTTGCGGGACGGTTGAGGGACGGTTGAGGGACGGTTGAGGGACGGTTGAGGGACGGTTGAGAGACGGTTGACGGACGGTTAAGGGTCGGTTGAGGGACGGTTTAGGCGCGGTTGAGGGTCGGTTGAGAGAAGGTTGAGGGAAGGTTGAGAGACGGTTGAGGTACGGTTGAGGGTGAGTTGCGCTTGAAGTTGAGGTTGAGCATGAGGTTAAAGTTGAAGTTGAAATTGAGGTTGAGCTTGAGGTTACGATTGAGCTTGAGCTTGAGGTTACGATTGAAGTTGAGGTTGAGGTTGAGGTTGACGTTGAGGTTGAGGTTAAGGTTGAGGTTAAGGTTGAGGTTGACGTTTAGGTTGAGGTTGAGGATGTCGTTGAGGTTGAGGTTTCGTTGAGGTTGAGGTTAATGTTGAGATTGAGATTGAGGATGATGTTGAAGTTGAAGATGAGTTTGTAGTTGAGGTTGAGGTTGAGGTTAAGGTTGAGGTTGACGTTTAGGTTGAGGTTGAGGTTGTCGTTGAGGCTGAGATTGAGATTGATGTTAAGGTTGAAGACAGTTATCAACTGAAAGGTCTTTAAATGGGGAACAACCGCGCTCTATATCATCTTCATGCCACTTATATAGGTTAGGGGCAGTACTTGAAGGAGTGTATTTGTATAGAGCCAAAAACACTCCCCACTCCTCTCAGTCATATCTTGAGTTCTGGCCAACCGATCGCGCCAAGTCAGGTATTAAATGAAAGGTCTTTAAATGAGAAACAACCGCGCTATATAACATTTTCGTGTCACTTCTATAGTTTCGGCGTAGTACTTGCAGGAGCGGATTTGTTTAGAGCGAAAAACACTCCCCACTCCTTTCAGTCATATTTCGAGTTCTAGCCAACCGATCGCGCCAAGCCATATATCAAATGAAAGGTCTTTAAATGAGGAACGACCGCGCTCTATATCATTTTCGTGACACTTCTATAGTTTAGAACATATCTACATATCTGCATATCTATCCTAACTTCCTACTTTCCTAACTCAGCTGTTTGCTTGCCTTATATCTTCAGATTTTCTACTATAAATATAAACAGTGACGCTATTCGAATTGAGGATTACTCGATATACTCGAATTTCAGCGGAAGACATTTTGGTAAGTTATACGCATGTACAGTTAACATCTAAACTTTTAATTTTATTGTATCCATATTTCCTAAATATTTCTTGGCTCTGTTTGTAACTATTTACAATATTGGTTGAATATTTTGCAAGACTACCAACTACAATGGGATAGTACATAGTAACGCAAATTTAACGCGTCGGTGGCTCCATTGACTCCATCCTTAGATCATCGTAATAAATGTATGCAGTTTTGCAGTAATTAAAGAGTCAGCAGGTGGTATAATAAGAAAGAAGTAGATCCATTGTTTGCTGGAAAATATAAACTATAATCGACTAAGTTATAGAAACCAAGTTAAGGCGGTGAAAACTGAGGCTTTGTAATGGTTTAGTCTTATAACTCTATTTAGCATACAATATTTACCGTAATTGAAAGAGCGTATTTGTATAGAGAGAAAAACACTCCGCACTCCTTTCAGTCATATCTCAAGTTCTAGATAACCGATCGCGCCAAGCCCTATATCGAATGAAAGGTCTTTAAATGGAGAACAACCGCGCTATATAATATTTTCGTTTCACTTCTATAGTTTAGGCGCAGTACTTGAAGGAGCGTATTTGTTTAGAGCGAAAAACACTCCCCACTCCTTTTAGTCATATCTCGAGTTCTAGCCAACCGATCACGCCAAGCCATATATCAAATCAAAGGCCTTTAAATGGGGAACAACCGTGCTATATAACATTTTCGTGTCACTTCTATAGTTTAGGCGCAGTACTTGAAGGAGCGTATTTGTTTAGAGCGAAAAACACTCCCCACTCCTTTCAGTCATATCTCGAGTTCTAGCCAACCAATCACGCCAAGCCATATATCAAATCAAAGGCCTTTAAATGGGGAACAACCGTGCTATATAAATTTTCGTGTCACTTCTATAGTTTAGGCGCAGTACTTGAAGGAGCGTATTTGTTTAGAGCGAAAAACACTCCCCACTCCTTTCAGTCATATCTCGAGTTCTAGCCAACCGATCACGCCAAGCCATATATCAAATCAAAGGCCTTTAAATGGGGAACAACCGTGCTATATAACATTTTCGTGTCACTTCTATAGTTTAGGCGCAGTACTTGAAGGAGCGTATTTGTTTAGAGCGAAAAACACTCCCCACTCCTTTCAGTCATATCTCGAGTTCTAGCCAACCGATCGCGCCAAGCCCTATATCAAATGAAAGGTCTTTAAATGAGGAACAACCGCGCGATATAACATTTTCATGTCACTTTTATAGTTTAGGCGCAGTACTTGAAGGAGCGTATTTGTTTAGAGCGAAAAACACTCCCAATCCTTTCAGTCATATCTCGAGTTCTAGTCAACCGATCGCGCCAAGCCCTATATCAAATGAAAAGTCTTTAAATGAGGAACAACCGCGCGATATAATATTTTCGTTTCACTTCTATAGTTTAGGCGCAGTACTTGAAGGAGCGTATTTGTTTAGAGCGAAAAACACTCCCCACTCCTTTCAGTCATATCTCGAGTTCTAGCCAACCGATCACGCCAAGCCATATATCAAATCAAAGGCCTTTAAATGGGGAACAACCGTGCTATATAACATTTTCGTGTCACTTCTATAGTTTAGGCGCAGTACTTGAAGGAGCGTATTTGTTTAGAGCGAAAAACACTCCCCAATCCTTTCAGTCATATCTCGAGTTCTAGCCAACCAATCACGCCAAGCCATATATCAAATCAAAGGCCTTTAAATGGGGAACAACCGTGCTATATAACATTTTCGTGTCACTTCTATAGTTTAGGCGCAGTACTTGAAGGAGCGTATTTGTTTAGAGCGAAAAACACTCCCCACTCCTTTCAGTCATATCTCGAGTTCTAGCCAACCGATCACGCCAAGCCATACATCAAATCAAAGGCCTTTAAATGGGGAACAACCGTGCTATATAACATTTTCGTGTCACTTCTATAGTTTAGGTGCAGTACTTGAAGGAGCGTATTTGTTTAGAGCGAAAATCACTCCCCACTCCTTTCAGTCATATCTCGAGTTCTAGCCAACCGATCACGACAAGCCCTATATAAAATGAAAGGTCTTTAAATGAGGAACAACCGCGCGATATAAGATTTTCGCGTCACTTATATAGTTTAGGCGCAGTACTTGAAGGAGCGGATTTGTTTAGAGCGAAAAACATTCCCCACTCCTTCCAGTCATATCTCGAGTTCTAGCCAACCGATCACGCCAAGCCATATATCAAATCAAAAGCCTTTAAATGGGGAACAACCGTGCTATATAACATTTTCGTGTCACTTCTATAGTTTCGGCGCAGTACTTGAAGGAGCGTATTTGTTTAGAGCGAAAAACACTCCCCACTCCTTTCAATCATATCTCGAGTTCTAGCCAACCGATCGCGCCAAGACAGGTATCAACCGTTCCTCAACCGTTCCTCAATCTTCCCTCAACCTTTCCTCAACCGTCCCTCAACCGTCCCTCAACCGTCTCTCAACCGTCCCTCAACCGTCCCTCAACCGTCCCTCAACCGTCCCTCAACCGTCCCTCAACCGTCCCTCAACCGTCCCTCAACCGTCCCTCAACCGTCCCTCAACCATCCGTCAACCGTCCCTCAACCGTCCCTCAACCCTCCCTCAACCGTCGCTCAACCGTCCCTCAACCGTCCCTCAACCGTCCCTCAACCGTCCCTCAACCATCCCTCAACCATCCCTCAACCGTCCCTCAACCGTCACTCAACAGTCCCTCAACAGTCTCTCAACCATCTGTCAACCATCCCTCAACCGTCCCTCAACCGTCCCTCAACCGACCCCTCAACCGAACCCTCAACCGAACCCTCAGCCGTCCTACCTTTGGCCAGCGGAGTCCTACCTACGGCCAGCGCAGCGCTACCTACTGCCAGCGGAGCCCTACCTACGGCTAGCGGAGCCCTACCTACGGCCAGCGGAGCGATACCTACTGCCAACAGAGCCCTACCTACGGCCAGCGGAGCCCTTTCTATGGCCAACGGAGCCCTACATATGCCCAGCGGAGCCCTACCCACTGTCAGCGGAGCCCTACATATTGCCAGTGGAGCGCTACCTACGGCTAGCGGAGCCCTACCTACGGTCAGCGAAGCCCTACCTACGGCCAGCGGAGCGCTACCTACTGCCAGCGTAGCCCTACCTACGGCTAGCGGAGGCCTACCGTAGTTAGAGCTCCACTGGCCGTAGGTAGGGCTCCGCTGGCCGTAGGTAGGGCTCCGCTGGCCGTAGGTAGGGCTCCGATGGAAGTAGGTAGGACGGTTGAGGGACGGTTGAGGGAAGGTTGAGGGAAGGTTGAGGGAAGGTTGAGGGAAGGTTGAGGGAAGGTTGAGGGACGGTTGAGGGACGGTTGAGGGACGGTTGAGGAACGGTTGAGGAACGGTTGAAGGATGGTTGAGGGACGGTTGAGGGACGGTTGAGGGTCGGTTGAGGGTCGGTTGAGGGTCGGTTGAGGGTCGGTTGAGGGACGGTTGAGGGTCGGTTGAGGGACGGTTGAGGGTCAGTTGCGGGACGGTTGAGGGACGGTTGAGGGACGGTTGAGGGACGGTTGAGGGACGGTTGAGAGACGGTTGAGGGACGGTTAAGGGTCGGTTGAGGGACGGTTGAGGGGCGGTTGAGAGACGGTTGGGGGACGGTTGAGGGTCGATTGAGAGAAGGTTGACGGAAGGTTGAGAGACGGTTGAGGTACGGTTGAGGGTGAGTTGCGCTTGAAGTTGAGGTTGAGCATGAGGTTAAAGTTGAAGTTGAAATTGAGGTTGAGCTTGAGGTTACGATTGAGCTTGAGCTTGAGGTTACGATTGAGGTTGAGGTTGAAGTTAAGGTTGAGGTTGAGAATGTGTTTGAGGTTGAGGTTGAGGTTGAGGTTGAGGTTGAAGTTGAAGATGAGGTTGTAGTTGAAGTTGAGGTTGAGGTTGAGGTTGACGTTGAGGTTGAGGTTGAGGTTAAGGTTGAGGTTAAGGTTGAGGTTGACGTTTAGGTTGAGGTTGAGGTTGTCGTTGAGGTTGAGGTTAATGTTGAGATTGAGGATGAGGTTGAAGTTGCAGATGAGTTTGTAGTTGAGGTTGAGGTTGAGGTTAAGGTTGAAGTTGACGTTTAGGTTGAGGTTGTGGTTGTCGTTGAGGCTGAGATTGAGATTGATGTTGAGGTTGAAGACAGGTATCAACGGAAAGGTCTTTAAATGGGGAACAACCGCGCTATATAACATTTTCGTGTCACTTCTATAGTTTAGGCGCAGTACTTGAAGGAGCGGATTTGTTTAGAGCGAAAAACACTCCCCACTCCTTCCAGTCATATCTGTAGGTCTAGCCAACCGATCGCGCCATGCCATATATCAAATGAAAGGTCTTTAAATGAGGAACAACCGCGCTATATAACATTTTCGTGTCACTTCTATAGTTTAGGCGCAGTACTTGAAGGAGCGTATTTGTTTAGAGCGAAAAACACTCCCCACTCCTTTCAGTCATATCTCGAGTTCTAGCCAACCGATCACGCCAAGCCATATATAAAATGAAAGGTCTTTAAATGAGGAACAACCGCGCGATATAAGATTTTCGCGTCACTTATATAGTTTAGGCGCAGTACTTGAAGGAGCGGATTTGTTTAGAGCGAAAAACATTCCCCACTCCTTCCAGTCATATCTCGAGTTCTAGCCAACCGATCACGCCAAGCCATATATCAAATCAAAAGCCTTTAAATGGGGAACAACCGTGCTATATAACATTTTCGTGTCACTTCTATAGTTTCGGCGCACTACTTGAAGGAGCGTATTTGTTTAGAGCGAAAAACACTCCCCACTCCTTTCAGTCATATTTCGAGTTCTAGCCAACCGATCGCGCCAAGACAGGTATCAACCGTTCCTCAACCGTTCCTCAACCTTCCCTCAACCTTTCTTCAACGGTCCCTCAACCGTCCCTCAACCGTCTCTCAACCGTCCCTCAACCGTCCCTCAACCGTTCCTCAACCGTCCCTCAACCGTCCCTCAACCATCCGTCAACCGTCCCTCAACCGTCCCTCAACCCTCCCTCAACCGTCCCTCAACCGTCCCTCAACCGTCCCTCAACCATCCCTCAACCATCCCTCAACCGTCCCTCAACCGTCACTCAACAGTCCCTCAACAGTCCCTCAACAGTCCCTCAACCATCTGTCAACCATCCCCCAACCGTCCCTCAACCGTACCTCAACCGACCCCTCAACCGAACCCTCAACCGAACCCTCAGCCGTCCTACCTTTGGCCAGCGGAGCCCTACCTACTGCAACCGGAACCTTAGCTACGGCCAGCGGAGTCCTACCTACGGCCAGCGCAGCGCTACCTACTGCCAGCGGAGCCCTACCTACTGCCAGCGGAGCCCTACCTACGGCTAGCGGAGCCCTACCTACGGCTAGCGGAGCCCTACCTATGGCCAGCGGAGCGATACCTACTGCCAACAGAGCCCTACCTACGGCCAGCGGAGCCCTTTCTATGGCCAACGGAGCCCTACATATGCCCAGCGGAGCCCTACCCACTGTCAGCGGAGCCCTACATATTGCCAGTGGAGCGCTACCTACGGCTAGCGGAGCCCTACCTACGGTCAGCGAAGCCCTACCTACGGCCAGCGGAGCGCTACCTACTGCCAGCGGGGCCCTACATACTGCAAGCGAAGCTCTAACTACGGCCAGCGGAGCGCTACCTACGGCCAGCGGAGGGCTACACTGGCCGTGGGTAGGGCTCCGCCGGCCGTAGGTAGGGTTCCGATGGAAGTAGGTAGGGCTCCGTTGGCAGTAGGTAGCGCTGCGCTGGCCGCAGGTAGGGCTCCGCTGGCCGCAGGTAGGGCTCCGCTACCCGTAGGTAGGGCTACGCTACCCGTAGGTAGGGCTCCGTTGGCAGTATGTAGGGCTCCGCTGGCAGTAGGTAGCGCTGCGCTGGCCGCAGGTAGCGCTGCGCTGGCCGCAGGTAGGGCTCCGCTGGCCGCAGGTAGGGCTCCGCTGGCCGCAGGTAGGCCTCCGCTGGCCGCAGGTAGGGCTCCGCTACCCGTAGATAGGCCTCCGCTAGCCGTAGGTAGGGCTACGCTGGCAGTAGGTAGCGCTGCGCTGGCCGTAGGTAGGGCTCCGATGGAAGTAGGTAGGACGGTTGAGGGTTCGGTTGAGGGTTCGGTTGAGGGACGGTTGAGGAACGGTTGAGGAACGGTTGAGGGATGGTTGAGGGACGGTTGAGGGACGGTTGAGGGTCGGTTGAGGGTCGGTTGAGGGTCGGTTGAGGGTCGGTTGAGGGACGGTTGAGGGTCAGTTGCGGGACGGTTGAGGGACGGTTGAGGGACGGTTGAGGGACGGTTGAGGGACGGTTGAGGGACGGTTGAGGGACGGTTGAGGGACGGTTGAGAGACGGTTGAGGGACGGTTAAGGGTCGGTTGAGGGACGGTTGAGGGACGGTTGGGGGACGGTTGAGGGTCGGTTGAGAGAAGGTTGACGGAAGGTTGAGAGACGGTTGAGGTACGGTTGAGGGTGAGTTGCGCTTGAAGTTGAGGTTGAGCATGAGGTTAAAGTTGAAGTTGAAATTGAGGTTGAGCTTGAGGTTACGATTGAGCTTGAGCTTGAGGTTACGATTGAAGTTGAGGTTGAGGTTGAGGTTGACGTTGAGGTTGAGGTTAAGGTTGAGGTTAAGGTTGAGGTTGACGTTTAGGTTGAGGTTGAGGATGTCGTTGAGGTTGAGGTTTCGTTGAGGTTGAGGTTAATGTTGAGATTGAGATCGAGGATGAGGTTGAAGTTGAAGATGAGTTTGTAGTTGATGTTGAGGTTGAGGTTAAGGTTGAGGTTGACGTTTAGGTTGAGGTTGAGGTTGTCGTTGAGGCTGAGATTGAGATTGATGTTGAGGTTGAAGACAGTTATCAAATGAAAGGCCTTTAAATGGGGAACAACCGTGCTATATAACATTTTCGTGTCACTTCTATAGTTCAGGTGCAGTACTTGAAGGAGCGTATTTGTTTAGAGCAAAAAACACTCCCCACTCCTCTCAGTCATATCTTGAGTTCTGGCCAACCGATCGCGCCAAGTCAGGTATTAAATGAAAGGTCTTTAAATGAGAAACAACCGCGCTATATAACATTTTCGTGTCACTTCTATAGTTTCGGCGTAGTACTTGCAGGAGCGGATTTGTTTAGAGCGAAAAACACTCCCCACTCCTTTCAGTCATATCTCGAGTTCTAGCCAACCGATCACGCCAAGCCATATATCAAATCAAAAGCCTTTAAATGGGGAACAACCGCGCTATATAACATTTTCGTGTCACTTCTATAGTTTAGGCGCAGTACTTGAAGGAGCGTATTTGTTTAGAGCGAAAAACACTCCCCAATCCTTTCAGTCATATCTCGAGTTCTAGCCAACCGATCGCGCCAATCCCTATATCAAATGAAAGGGCTTTAAATGAGGAACAACCGCGCGATATAACATTTTCATGTCACTTCTATAGTTTAGGCGCAGTACTTGAAGGAGCGTATTTGTTTAGAGCGAAAAACACTCCCACTCCTTTCAGTCATATCTCGAGTTCTAGCCAACCGATCGCGCCAAGCCCTATATCAAATGAAAAGTCTTTAAATGAGGAACAACCGTGCTATATAACATTTTCGTGTCACTTCTATAGTTTCGGCGCAGTACTTGAAGGAGCGTATTTGTTTAGAGCGAAAAACACTCCCCACTCCTTTCAGTCATATCTCGAGTTCTAGCCAACCGATCGCGCCAAGACAGGTATCAACCGTTCCTCAACCGTTCCTCAACCTTCCCTCAACCTTCATTCAACATTCCCTCAACCGTCCCTCAACCGTCCCTCAACCATCCGTCAACCGTCCCTCAACCTTCCCTCAACCCTCGCTCAACCGTCCCTCAACCGTCCCTCAACCGTCCCTCAACCGTCCCTCAACCGTCCCTCAACCGTCCCTCAACCGTGTGTCAACCGTCCCTCAACCGTCCCTCAACCATCCGTCAACCGTCCCTCAACCGTCCCTCAACCCTCGCTCAACCGTTCCTCAACCGTCCCTCAACCGTCCCTCAACCGTCCCTCAACCATCCCTTAACCATCCCTCAACCGTCCCTCAAACATCCGTCAACCATCCATCAATTGTTCCTCAACCGTCCCTCGACCGTTCCTCAACCGCCCCTCAACCGTTCCTCAACCCTCCCTCAATCGTCCCTCAACCGTCCCTCAACCGTCCCTCAACTATCCCTCAACCTTACCTCAACCTACCCTCAACCTTCCCTCAACCGACCCTCAACCGTCCCTCAAACGGGCCTCAAACGTCCCTTAAACGTCCCTCAACCTTCCCTCAACCTTCCCTCAACCTTCCATTAACCTTCCCTCAACCTTCCCTCAACCTTCCCTCAACCTTCCCTCAACCTTCCCTCAACCTTCACTAAACCTTCCCTCAACCTTCCCTCAACCTTCCCTCAACCTTCCCTCAACCTTCCCTCAACTTTTCCTCAACCGTCCCTTAACCGTCTCTTAACCGTCCCTCAACCGTCCCTCAACCGAACCCTCAACCGAACCCTCAGCCGTCCTACATTTGGCCAGCGGAGCCCTACCTACTGCAACCGGAGCCTTAGCTACGGCCAGCGGAGTCCTACCTACGGCTAGCGCAGCGCTATCTACTGCCAGCGGAGCCTTACCTACGGCTAGCGGAGCCCTACCTACGGCCAGCGGAGCGCTACCTACTGCCAACGGAGCCCTACCTACGGTCAGCGGAGCCCTTTCTATGGCCAACGGAGCCCTTTCTATGGCCAACGGAGCCCTACATATGCCCAACGGAGCCCTACCTACGGCCAGCGGAGCCCTTCCTATGGCCAACGGAGCCCTACCTATGGCCAACGGAGCCCTACCTATGCCCAGCGGAGCCCTACCCACAGCCAGCGGAGCCCTACATATTGCCAGTGGAGCGCTACCTACGGCTAGCGGAGCCCTACCTACGGTCAGCGAAGCCCTACCTACGGCCAGCGGAGCGCTACCTACTGCCAGCGGAGCCCTACATACTGCAAGCGAAGCTCTAACTACGGCCAGCGGAACCCTACCTACGGCCAGCGGAGCGCTACCTACGGGCAGCGGAGCGCTACCTACTGCCAGCGGAGCCCTACCGACGGCCAGCGGAGCCCTACCTACGGTCAGCGGAGCCCTTCCTATGGCCAACGGAGCCCTACATATGCCCAGCGGAGCCCTAGCCACAGCCAGCGGAGCCCTACATATTGCCCGCTGGTAGGGCTACGCTGGCAGTAGGTAGGACGGTTGAGGGAAGGTTGAGGGAAGGTTGAGGGAAGGTTGAGGGACGGTTGAGGGAGGGTTGAGGAACGGTTGAGGAACGGTTGAGGAACGGTTGAGCAACGGTTGAGCAACGGTTGAGCAACGGTTGAGCAACGGTTGAGCAACGGTTGAGCAACGGTTGAGCAACGGTTGAGCAACGGTTGAGCAACGGTTGAGCAACGGTTGAGGAACGGTTGAGGAACGGTTGAGGAACGGTTGAGGAACGGTTGAGCAACGGTTGAGCAACGGTTGAGCAACGGTTGAGCAACGGTTGAGCAACGGTTGAGCAACGGTTGAGCAACGGTTGAGCAACGGTTGAGCAACGGTTGAGCAACGGTTGAGCAACGGTTGAGCAACGGTTGAGCAACGGTTGAGCAACGGTGGAGGGACGGTTGAGCAACGGTGGAGGGACGGTTGAGGGACGGTTGAGGGATGGTTGAGGGACGGTTGAGGGACGGTTGAGGGACGGTTGAGGGACGGTTGAGGGTCGGTTGAGTGTCGGTTAAGGGTCGGTTGAGGGTCGGTTGAGGGTCGGTTGAGGGACGGTTGAGGGTCAGTTGCGGGACGGTTGAGGGACGGTTGAGGGACGGTTGAGGGACGGTTGAGGGACGGTTGAGGGACGGTTGAGGGACGGTTGAGAGACGGTTGACGGACGGTTAAGGGTCGGTTGAGGGACGGTTTAGGCGCGGTTGAGGGACGGTTGGGGGACGGTTGAGGGTCGGTTGAGAGAAGGTTGAGAGACGGTTGAGGTACGGTTGAGGGTGAGTTGCGCTTGAAGTTGAGGTTGAGCATGAGGTTAAAGTTGAAGTTGAAATTGAGGTTGAGCTTGAGGTTACGATTGAGCTTGAGCTTGAGGTTACGATTGAAGTTGAGGTTGAGGTTGAGGTTGAGGTTGAGGTTAAGGTTGAGGTTAAGGTTGAGGTTGACGTTTAGGTTGAGGTTGAGGATGTCGTTGAGGTTGAGGTTTCGTTGAGGTTGAGGTTAATGTTGAGATTGAGGATGAGGTTGAAGTTGAAGATGAGTTTGTAGTTGAGGTTGAGGTTGAGGTTAAGGTTGAGGTTGACGTTTAGGTTGAGGTTGAGGTTGTCGTTGAGGCTGAGATTGAGATTGATGTTAAGGTTGAAGACAGTTATCAACTGAAAGGTCTTTAAATGGGGAACAACCGCGCTCTATATCATCTTCATGCCACTTATATAGGTTAGGGGCAGTACTTGAAGGAGTGTATTTGTATAGAGCCAAAAACACTCCCCACTCCTCTCAGTCATATCTTGAGTTCTGGCCAACCGATCGCGCCAAGTCAGGTATTAAATGAAAGGTCTTTAAATGAGAAACAACCGCGCTATATAACATTTTCGTGTCACTTCTATAGTTTCGGCGTAGTACTTGCAGGAGCGGATTTGTTTAGAGCGAAAAACACTCCCCACTCCTTTCAGTCATATCTCGAGTTCTAGCCAACCGATCGCGCCAAGCCATATATCAAATGAAAGGTCTTTAAATGAGGAACGACCGCGCTCTATATCATTTTCGTGACACTTCTATAGTTTAGAACATATCTACATATCTGCATATCTATCCTAACTTCCTACTTTCCTAACTCAGCTGTTTGCTTGCCTTATATCTTCAGATTTTCTACTATAAATATAAACAGTGACGCTATTCGAATTGAGGATTACTCGATATACTCGAATTTCAGCGGAAGACATTTTGGTAAGTTATACGCATGTACAGTTAACATCTAAACTTTTAATTTTATTGTATCCATATTTCCTAAATATTTCTTGGCTCTGTTTGTAACTATTTACAATATTGGTTGAATATTTTGCAAGACTACCAACTACAATGGGATAGTACATAGTAACGCCCATTTAACGCGTCGGTGGCTCCATTGACTCCATCCTTAGATCATCGTAATAAATGTATGCAGTTTTGCAGTAATTAAAGAGTCAGCAGGTGGTATAATAAGAAAGAAGTAGATCCATTGTTTGCTGGAAAATATAAACTATAATCGACTAAGTTATAGAAACCAAGTTAAGGCGGTGAAAACTGAGGCTTTGTAATGGTTTAGTCTTATAACTCTATTTAGCATACAATATTTACCGTAATTGAAAGAGCGTATTTGTATAGAGAGAAAAACACTCCGCACTCCTTTCAGTCATATCTCAAGTTCTAGATAACCGATCGCGCCAAGCCCTATATCGAATGAAAGGTCTTTAAATGGAGAACAACCGCGCTATATAACATTTTCTTGTCACTTCTATAGTTTAGGCGGAGTAGCTGTCACTTCTATAGTTTAGGCGCAGTACTTGAAGGAGCGTATTTGTTTAGAGCGAAAAACACTCCCCACTCCTTTCAGTCATATCTCGAGTTCTAGCCAACCGATCGCGCCAAGCCCTATATCAAATGAAAGGTCTTTAAATGAGGAACAACCGCGCGATATAACATTTTCATGTCACTTCTATAGTTTAGGCGCAGTACTTGAAGGAGCGTATTTGTTTAGAGCGAAAAACACTCCCACTCCTTTCAGTCATATCTCGAGTTCTAGTCAACCGATCGCGCCAAGCTCTATATCAAATGAAAAGTCTTTAAATGAGGAACAACCGCGCGATATAAAATTTTCGTTTCACTTCTATAGTTTAGGCGCAGTACTTGAAGGAGCGTATTTGTTTAGAGCGAAAAACACTCCCCACTCCTTTTAGTCATATCTCGAGTTCTAGCCAAGCGATCACGCCAAGCCATATATCAAATCAAAGGCCTTTAAATGGGGAACAACCGTGCTATATAACATTTTCGTGTCACTTCTATAGTTTAGGCGCAGTACTTGAAGGAGCGTATTTGTTTAGAGCGAAAAACACTCCCCACTCCTTTCAGTCATATCTCGAGTTCTAGCCAACCAATCACGCCAAGCCATATATCAAATCAAAGGCCTTTAAATGGGGAACAACCGTGCTATATAACATTTTCGTGTCACTTCTATAGTTTAGGCGCAGTACTTGAAGGAGCGTATTTGTTTAGAGCGAAAAACACTTCCCACTCCTTTCAGTCATATCTCGAGTTCTAGCCAACCGATCGCGCCAAGCCCTATATCAAATGAAAGGTCTTTAAATGAGGAACAACCGCGCTATATAACATTTTCATGTCACTTCTATAGTTTAGGCGCAGTACTTGAAGGAGCGTATTTGTTTAGAGCGAAAAACACTCCCACTCCTTTCAGTCATATCTCGAGTTCTAATCAACCGATCGCGCCAAGCCCTATATCAAATGAAAAGTCTTTAAATGAGGAACAACCGCGCGATATAATATTTTCGTTTCACTTCTATAGTTTAGGCGCAGTACTTGAAGGAGCGTATTTGTTTAGAGCGAAAAACACTCCCCACTCCTTTCAGTCATATCTCGAGTTCTAGCCAACCGATCACGCCAAGCCATATATCACATCAAAGGCCTTTAAATGGGGAACAACCGTGCTATATAACATTTTCGTGTCACTTCTATAGTTTAGGTGCAGTACTTGAAGGAGCGTATTTGTTTAGAGCGAAAAACACTCCCCACTCCTTTCAGTCATATCTCGAGTTCTAGCCAACCGATCACGCCAAGCCCTATATAAAATGAAAGGTCTTTAAATGAGGAACAACCGCGCGATATAAGATTTTCGCGTCACTTATATAGTTTAGGCGCAGTACTTGAAGGAGCGGATTTGTTTAGAGCGAAAAACACTCCCCAATCCTTTCAGTCATATCTCGAGTTCTAGCCAACCAATCACGCCAAGCCATATATCAAATCAAAGGCCTTTAAATGGGGAACAACCGTGCTATATAACATTTTCGTGTCACTTCTATAGTTTAGGCGCAGTACTTGAAGGAGCGTATTGGTTTAGAGCGAAAAACACTCCCCACTCCTTTCAGTCATATCTCGAGTTCTAGCCAACCGATCACGCCAAGCCATACATCAAATCAAAGGCCTTTGAATGGGGAACAACCGTGCTATATAACATTTTCGTGTCACTTCTATAGTTTAGGTGCAGTACTTGAAGGAGCGTATTTGTTTAGAGCGAAAAACACTCCCCACTCCTTTCAGTCATATCTCGAGTTCTAGCCAACAGATCACGCCAAGCCCTATATAAAATGAAAGGTCTTTAAATGAGGAACAACCGCGCGATATAAGATTTTCGCGTCACTTATATAGTTTAGGCGCAGTACTTGAAGGAGCGGATTTGTTTAGAGCGAAAAACATTCCCCACTCCTTCCAGTCATATCTCGAGTTCTAGCCAACCGATCACGCCAAGCCATATATCAAATCAAAAGCCTTTAAATGGGGAACAACCGTGCTATATAACATTTTCGTGTCACTTCTATAGTTTCGGCGCAGTACTTGAAGGAGCGTATTTGTTTAGAGCGAAAAACACTCCCCACTCCTTTCAATCATATCTCGAGTTCTAGCCAACCGATCGCGCCAAGACAGGTATCAACCGTTCCTCAACCGTTCCTCAACCTTCCCTCAACCTTTCCTCAACCGTCCCTCAACCGTCCCTCAACCGTCTCTCAACCGTCCCTCAACCGTCCCTCAACCGTCCCTCAACCGTCCCTCAACCGTCCCTCAACCGTCCCTCAACCGTCCCTCAACCATCCGTCAACCGTCCCTCAACCGTCCCTCAACCCTCCCTCAACCGTCCCTCAACCGTCCCTCAACCATCCCTCAACCATCCCTCAACCATCCCTCAACCGTCACTCAACAGTCCCTCAACAGTCTCTCAACCATCTGTCAACCATCCCTCAACCGTCCCTCAACCGTCCCTCAACCGTCCCTCAACCGTCCCTCAACCGTCCCTCAACCGTCCCTCAACCGACCCCTCAACCGAACCCTCAACCGAACCCTCAGCCGTCCTACCTTTGGCCAGCGGAGCCCTACCTACTGCAACCGGAGCCTTAGCTACGGCCAGCGGAGTCCTACCTACGGCCAGCGCAGCGCTACCTACTGCCAGCGGAGCCCTACCTACGGCTAGCGGAGCCCTACCTACGGCCAGCGGAGCGATACCTACTGCCAACAGAGCCCTACCTACGGCCAGCGGAGCCCTTTCTATGGCCAACGGAGCCCTACATATGCCCAGCGGAGCCCTACCCACTGTCAGCGGAGCCCTACATATTGCCAGTGGAGCGCTACCTACGGCTAGCGGAGCCCTACCTACGGTCAGCGAAGCCCTACCTACGGCCAGCGGAGCGCTACCTACTGCCAGCGTAGCCCTACCTACGGCTAGCGGAGGCCTACCGTAGTTAGAGCTCCACTGGCCGTAGGTAGGGCTCCGCTGGCCGTAGGTAGGGCTCCGCTGGCCGTAGGTAGGGCTCCGCTGGCCGTAGGTAGGGCTCCGATGGAAGTAGGTAGGACGGTTGAGGGACGGTTGAGGGAAGGTTGAGGGAAGGTTGAGGGAAGGTTGAGGGAAGGTTGAGGGACGGTTGAGGAACGGTTGAGGGATGGTTGAGGGACGGTTGAGGGACGGTTGAGGGTCGGTTGAGGGTCGGTTGAGGGTCGGTTGAGGGACGGTTGAGGGACGGTTGAGGGTCAGTTGCGGGACGGTTGAGGGACGGTTGAGGGACGGTTGAGGGACGGTTGAGGGACGGTTGAGGGACGGTTGAGGGACGGTTGAGGGACGGTTGAGAGACGGTTGAGGGACGGTTAAGGGTCGGTTGAGGGACGGTTGAGGGGCAGTTGAGGGACGGTTGGGGGACGGTTGAGGGTCGGTTGAGAGAAGGTTGACGGAAGGTTGAGAGACGGTTGAAGTACGGTTGAGGGTGAGTTGCGCTTGAAGTTGAGGTTGAGCATGAGGTTAAAGTTGAAGTTGAAATTGAGGTTGAGCTTGAGGTTACGATTGAGCTTGAGCTTGAGGTTACGATTGAGGTTGAAGTTAAGGTTGAGGTTGAGAATGTGGTTGAGGTTGAGGTTGAGGTTGAGGTTGAGGTTGAGGTTGAAGTTGAAGATGAGGTTGTAGTTGAAGTTGAGGTTGAGGTTGAGGTTGACGTTGAGGTTGAGGTTGAGGTTAAGGTTGAGGTTAAGGTTGAGGTTGACGTTTAGGTTGAGGTTGAGGTTGTCGTTGAGGTTGAGGTTAATGTTGAGATTGAGGATGAGGTTGAAGTTGCAGATGAGTTTGTAGTTGAGGTTGAGGTTGAGGTTAAGGTTGAAGTTGACGTTTAGGTTGAGGTTGAGGTTGTCGTTGAGGCTGAGATTGAGATTGATGTTGAGGTTGAAGACAGGTATCAACGGAAAGGTCTTTAAATGGGGAACAACCGCGCTATATAACATTTTCGTGTCACTTCTATAGTTTAGGCGCAGTACTTGAAGGAGCGGATTTGTTTAGAGCGAAAAACACTCCCCACTCCTTCCAGTCATATCTGTAGGTCTAGCCAACCGATCGCGCCATGCCATATAACAAATGAAAGGTCTTTAAATGAGGAACAACCGCGCTATATAACATTTTCGTGTCACTTCTATAGTTTAGGCGCAGTACTTGAAGGAGCGTATTTGTTTAGAGCGAAAAACACTCCCCACTCCTTTCAGTCATATCTCGAGTTCTAGCCAACCGATCACGCCAAGCCATATATAAAATGAAAGGTCTTTAAATGAGGAACAACCGCGCGATATAAGATTTTCGCGTCACTTATATAGTTTAGGCGCAGTACTTGAAGGAGCGGATTTGTTTAGAGCGAAAAACATTCCCCACTCCTTCCAGTCATATCTCGAGTTCTAGCCAACCGATCACGCCAAGCCATATATCAAATCAAAAGCCTTTAAATGGGGAACAACCGTGCTATATAACATTTTCGTGTCACTTCTATAGTTTCGGCGCAGTACTTGAAGGAGCGTATTTGTTTAGAGCGAAAAACACTCCCCACTCCTTTCAGTCATATCTCGAGTTCTAGCCAACCGATCGCGCCAAGACAGCTATCAACCGTTCCTCAACCGTTCCTCAACCTTCCCTCAACCTTTCTTCAACGGTCCCTCAACCGTCCCTCAACCGTCTCTCAACCGTCTCTCAACCGTCCCTCAACCGTCCCTCAACCGTTCCTCAACCGTCCCTCAACCGTCCCTCAACCATCCGTCAACCGTCCCTCAACCGTCCCTCAACCCTCCCTCAACCGTCCCTCAACCGTCCCTCAACCGTCCCTCAACCATCCCTCAACCATCCCTCAACCGTCCCTCAACCGTCACTCAACAGTCCCTCAACAGTCCCTCAACCATCTGTCAACCATCCCTCAACCGTCCCTCAACCGTCCCTCAACCGACCCCTCAACCGAACCCTCAACCGAACCCTCAGCCGTCCTACCTTTGGCCAGCGGAGCCCTACCTACTGCAACCGGAGCCTTAGCTACGGCCAGCGGAGTCCTACCTACCAGCCAGGTCGGCGGCCAGCGGAGCCCTACCTGCGGCCAGCGGAGCCCTACCTGCGGCCAGCGCAGCGCTACCTACTGCCAGCGGAGCCCTACCTACTGCCAACGGAGCCCTACCTACGGGTAGCGTAGCCCTACCTACGGGTAGCGGAGCCCTACCTGCGGCCAGCGGAGCCCTACCTGCGGCCAGCGCAGCGCTACCTACTGCCAACGGAGCCCTACCTACTTCCATCGGAGCCCTACCTACGGCCGGCGGAGCCCTACCCACGGCCAGTGTAGCCCTCCGCTGGCCGTAGTTAGAGCTTCGCTTGCAGTATGTAGGGCCCCGCTGGCAGTAGGTAGCGCTCCGCTGGCCGTAGGTAGGGCTTCGCTGACCGTAGGTAGGGCTCCGCTAGCCGTAGGTAGCGCTCCACTGGCAATATGTAGGGCTCCGCTGACAGTGGGTAGGGCTCCGCTGGGCATATGTAGGGCTCCGTTGGCCATAGAAAGGGCTCCGCTGGCCGTAGGTAGGGCTCTGTTGGCAGTAGGTATCGCTCCGCTGGCCGTAGGTAGGGCTCCGCTAGCCGTAGGTAGGGCTCCGCTGGCAGTAGGTAGGGCTCCGCTGGCAGTAGGTAGCGCTGCGCTGGCCGTAGCTACGCTGGCAGTAGGTAGCGCTGCGCTGGCCGTAGGTAGGGCTCCGATGGAAGTAGGTAGGACGGTTGAGGGTTCGGTTGAGGGACGGTTGAGGGAAGGTTGAGGGAAGGTTGAGGGACGGTTGAGGGACGGTTGAGGAACGGTTGACGAACGGTTGAGGAACGGTTGAGGGATGGTTGAGGGACGGTTGAGGGACGGTTGAGGGTCGGTTGAGGGTCGGTTGAGGGTCGGTTGAGGGTCGGTTGAGGGACGGTTGAGGGTCGGTTGAGGGACGGTTGAGAGTCAGTTGCGGGACGGTTGAGGGACGGTTGAGGGACGGTTGAGGGACGGTTGAGGGACGGTTGAGGGACGGTTGAGGGACGGTTGTGGGACGGTTGAGGGACGGTTGAGGGACGGTTGAGGGACGGTTGAGGGACGGTTGAGAGACGGTTGAGGGACGGTTAAGGGTCGGTTGAGGGACGGTTCCCTCAACCTTCCCTCAAACTTCCCTCAACCGACACTTAACCGTCCCTCAAATGGGCCTCAAACGTCCCTTAAACGTCCCTCACCCTTCCCTCAACCTTCCCTGAACCTTCCCTGAACCTTCCCTCAACCTTCCCTCAAGCTTCCCTCAACCTTCCCTCTACCTTCGCTCAACTGTCCCTCAACCGTACCTCAACCGTCCCTCAACCGGCTTCAACCGTCCCTCAACATTCCCTCATCCGTCCCTCAACCGTCCCTCAACCGTCCCTCAACCGTCCCTCAACCGTCCCTCAACTGTCCCTCAACCGTCCCTCAACCGTCCCTCAACCGTCCCTCAACCGTCCCTCAACCGTCCGTCAACCGTCCGTCAACCGTCCCTCAACCGTCACTCAACAGTCTCTCAACAGTCCCTCAACCATCTGTCAACCATCCCTCAACCGTCCCTCAACCGTCCCTCAACCGTCCCTCAACCGTCCCTCAACCGTCCCTCAACCGTCCCTCAACCGTCCCTCAACCGTCCCTCAACCGTCCCTCAACCGTTCATAAACCGTCCCACAACCGTCCCTCAACTGTCCCTCAACCGTCACTCAACAGTCTCTCAACAGTCCCTCAACCATCTGTCAACCATCCCTCAACCGTCCCTCAACCGTCCCTCAACCGTCCCTCAACCGTCCCTCAACCGTCCCTCAACCGTCCCTCAACCGTCCCTCAACCGTCCCTCAACCGTCCCCCTCAACCGAACCCTCAACCGAACCCTCAACCGTCCTACCTTTGGCCAGCGGAGCCCTACCTACTGCAAGCGGAGCCTTAGCTACGGCACGCGGAGTTCTACCTACGGCCAGCGCAGCGCTACCTACTGCCAGCGGAGCCCTACCTACGGCTAGCGGAGCCCTACCCACATCCAGCGGAGCCCTACCCACAGCCAGCGGAGCCCTACATATTGCCAGTGGAGCGCTACCTACGGCTAGCGGAGCCCTACCTACGGTCAGCGAAGCCCTACCTACGGCCAGCGGAGCGCTACCTACTGCCAGCGGAGCCCTACATACTGCAAGCGAAGCTCTAACTACGGCCAGCGGAGCGCTACCTACTGCCAGCGGAGCCCTAGCTACGGGCAGCGGAGCCCTACCTACGGTCAGCGGAGCCCTACCTACGGTCAGCGGAGCCCTACCTACGGCTAGCTTAAAATGGCCAACGGAGCCCTACATATGCCCAGCGGAGCCCTACCCACAGCCAGCGGAGCCCTACATATTGCCCGCTGGCCTTAGGTAGTGCTCCGCTGGCCGTAGGTAGGGCTCCGCTGGCCGTAGGTGGGGCTCCGCTGGCCGTAGGTAGGGCTCCGTTGGCAGTAGGTAGGGCTCCGTTGGCAGTGGGTAGCGTTCCGCTGGCCGTAGGTAGGCCTCCGCTATCCGTAGGTAGCGCTGCGTTGGCAGTAATTAGCGCTGCGCTGGCCGCAGGTAGGGCTCCGCTGGCCGCAGGTAGGGCTCCTCTGGGCGCAGGTAGGGCTCCGCTGGCCGCAGGTAGGGCTCCGCTAGCAGTAGGTAGGGCTCCGCTGCCCGTAGCTAGGGCTCCGCTGGCAGTAGGTAGCGCTCCGCTGGCCGTAGTTAGAGCTTCGCTTGCAGTATGTAGGGCTCCGCTGGCCGTAGGTAGCGCTCCGCTGGCCGGAGGTAGGGCTTCGCTGACCGTAGGTAGGGCTCCGCTAGCCGTAGGTAGCGCTCCACTGGCAATATGTAGGGCTCCGCTGGCTGTGGGTAGGGCTCCGCTGGCTGTGGGTAGGGCTCCGCTGGGCATAGGTAGGGCTCCGTTGGCCATAGGAAGGGCTCCGATGGCCGTAGGTAGGGCTTCGTTGGCAGTAGGTAGCGCTGCGCTGGCCGTAGGTAGAACTCCGCGTGCCGTAGCTAAGGCTCCGCTTGCAGTAGGTAGGGCTCCGCTGGCCAAAGGTAGGACGGTTGAGGGTACGGTTGAGGGTTCGGTTGAGGGTTCGGTTGAGGGGGACGGTTGAGGGACGGTTGAGGGACGGTTGAGGGACGGTTGAGGGACGGTTGAGGGACGGTTGAGGGACGGTTGAGGGACGGTTGAGGGATGGTTGACAGATGGTTGAGGGACTGTTGAGAGACTGTTGAGTGACGGTTGAGGGACAGTTGAGGGACGGTTGTGGGACGGTTTATGAACGGTTGAGGGACGGTTGAGGGACGGTTGAGGGACGGTTGAGGGACGGTTGAGGGATGGTTGAGGGACGGTTGAGGGAAGGTTGAGGGAAGGTTGAGGGACGGATGAGGGATGGTTGAGGAACGGTTGAGGAACGGTTGAGGGATGGTTGAGGGACGGTTGAGGGACGGTTGAGGGACGGTTGAGGGTCGGTTGAGGCTCGGTTGAGGGTCGGTTGAGGGTCGGTTGAGGGACGGTTGAGGGTCAGTTGCGGGACGGTTGAGGGACGGTTGAGGGACGGTTGAGGGACGGTTGAGGGACGGTTGAGGGACGGTTGAGGGACGGTTGAGGGACGGTTGAGAGACGGTTGAGGGACGGTTAAGGGTCGGTTGAGGGACGGTTTAAGGGCGGTTGAGGGACGGTTGGGGGACGGTTGAGGGACGGTTGAGGGACGGTTGAGGGAAGGTTGAGGGAAGGTTGAGGGACGGATGAGGGATGGTTGAGGAACGGTTGAGGAACGGTTGAGGGATGGTTGAGGGACGGTTGAGGGACGGTTGAGGGACGGTTGAGGGTCGGTTGAGGCTCGGTTGAGGGTCGGTTGAGGGTCGGTTGAGGGACGGTTGAGGGTCAGTTGCGGGACGGTTGAGGGACGGTTGAGGGACGGTTGAGGGACGGTTGAGGGACGGTTGAGGGACGGTTGAGGGACGGTTGAGGGACGGTTGAGGGACGGTTGAGGGATGGTTGAGGGACGGTTGAGGGAAGGTTGAGGGAAGGTTGAGGGACGGATGAGGGATGGTTGAGGAACGGTTGAGGAACGGTTGAGGGATGGTTGAGGGACGGTTGAGGGACGGTTGAGGGACGGTTGAGGGTCGGTTGAGGCTCGGTTGAGGGTCGGTTGAGGCTCGGTTGAGGGTCGGTTGAGGGTCGGTTGAGGGACGGTTGAGGGTCAGTTGCGGGACGGTTGAGGGACGGTTGAGGGACGGTTGAGGGACGGTTGAGGGACGGTTGAGGGTCGGTTGAGGGTCGGTTGAGGGTCGGTTGAGGGTCGGTTGAGGGACGGTTGAGGGTCAGTTGCGGGACGGTTGAGGGACGGTTGAGGGACGGTTGAGGGACGGTTGAGGGACGGTTGAGGGACGGTTGAGGGAAGGTTGAGGCTCGGTTGAGGGTCGGTTGAGGGTCGGTTGAGGGACGGTTGAGGGTCAGTTGCGGGACGGTTGAGGGACGGTTGAGGGACGGTTGAGGGACGGTTGAGGGACGGTTGAGGGACGGTTGAGGGAAGGTTGAGGGAAGGTTGAGGGACGGATGAGGGATGGTTGAGGAACGGTTGAGGAACGGTTGAGGGATGGTTGAGGGACGGTTGAGGGACGGTTGAGGGACGGTTGAGGGACGGTTGAGGGTCGGTTGAGGCTCGGTTGAGGGTCGGTTGAGGGTCGGTTGAGGGACGGTTGAGGGTCAGTTGCGGGACGGTTGAGGGACGGTTGAGGGACGGTTGAGGGACGGTTGAGGGACGGTTGAGGGACGGTTGAGGGACGGTTGAGGGACGGTTGAGGGACGGTTGAGAGACGGTTGAGGGACGGTTGAGGGACGGTTGAGGGACGGTTGAGGGACGGTTGAGGGACGGTTGAGGGATGGTTGACAGATGGTTGAGGGACTGTTGAGAGACTGTTGAGTGACGGTTGAGGGACAGTTGAGGGACGGTTGTGGGACGGTTTATGAACGGTTGAGGGACGGTTGAGGGACGGTTGAGGGACGGTTGAGGGACGGTTGAGGGATGGTTGAGGGACGGTTGAGGGAAGGTTGAGGGAAGGTTGAGGGACGGATGAGGGATGGTTGAGGAACGGTTGAGGAACGGTTGAGGGATGGTTGAGGGACGGTTGAGGGACGGTTGAGGGACGGTTGAGGGTCGGTTGAGGCTCGGTTGAGGGTCGGTTGAGGGTCGGTTGAGGGACGGTTGAGGGTCAGTTGCGGGACGGTTGAGGGACGGTTGAGGGACGGTTGAGGGACGGTTGAGGGACGGTTGAGGGACGGTTGAGGGTCGGTTGAGGCTCGGTTGAGGGTCGGTTGAGGGTCGGTTGAGGGACGGTTGAGGGTCAGTTGCGGGACGGTTGAGGGACGGTTGTGGGACGGTTGAGGGACGGTTGAGGGACGGTTGAGGGACGGTTGAGGGACGGTTGAGGGAAGGTTGAGGGAAGGTTGAGGGACGGATGAGGGATGGTTGAGGAACGGTTGAGGAACGGTTGAGGGATGGTTGAGGGACGGTTGAGGGACGGTTGAGGGACGGTTGAGGGTCGGTTGAGGCTCGGTTGAGGGTCGGTTGAGGGTCGGTTGAGGGACGGTTGAGGGTCAGTTGCGGGACGGTTGAGGGACGGTTGAGGGACGGTTGAGGGACGGTTGAGGGACGGTTGAGGGACGGTTGAGAGACGGTTGAGGGACGGTTAAGGGTCGGTTGAGGGACGGTTTAAGGGCGGTTGAGGGACGGTTGGGGGACGGTTGAGGGTCGGTTGAGAGAAGGTTGAGGGAAGGTTGAGAGACTGTTGAGGTACTGTTGAGGGTGATTTGCGCTTGAAGTTGAGGTTGAGCATGAGGTTAAAGTTGAAGTTGAAATTGAGGTTGAGCTTGAGGTTACGATTGAGCTTGAGCTTGAGGTTACGATTGAGGTTGATGTTGAAGTTAAGGTTGAGGTTGAGAATGTGGTTGAGGTTGAGGTTGAGGTTTAGGTTGAAGTTGAAGATGAGGTTGTAGTTGCAGTTGAGGTTGAGGTTGACGTTGAGGTTGAGGTTGAGCTTAAGGTTGAGGTTAAGGTTGAGGTTGACGTTTAGGTTGAGGTTGAGGTTGCAGTTGAGGTTGAGGTTGAGGTTAATGTTGAGATTGAGGATGAGGTTGAAGTTGAAGATGAGTTTGTAGTTGAGGTTGAGGTTGAGGTTAAGGTTGAGGTTGACGTTTAGGTTGAGGTTGAGGTTGTCGTTGAGGCTGAGATTGAGATTGATGTTGAGGTTGAAGACAGGTATCAACTGAAAGGTCTTTAAATGGGGAACAACCGCGCTATATAACATTTTCGTGTCACTTCTATAGTTTAGGCTCAGTACTTGAAGGAGCGGATTTGTTTAGAGCGAAAAACACTCCCCACTCCTTTCAGTCATATCTGTAGGTCTAGCCAACCGATCGCGCCAAGGCAGGCATCAACTGAAAGGTCTTTAAATGGGGAACAAGCGCGCTCTATATTATTTTCGTGCCCTCAATCGTCCCTCAACCGTCCCTCAACCGTCCCTCAACCCTCCCACAACCGTCCCTCAACCGCCCCTCAATCGTCCCTCAACCGTCCCTCAACCATCCCTCAACCGTCCCTCAAACATCCGTCAACCACCCATCAATCGTTTCTCAACCGTCCCTCGACCGTTCCTCAACCTTCCCTCAACCGTCCCTCAACCGTCCCTCAACCGTCTCTCAACCGTCCCTCAACCGTTCCTCAACCGTCCCGCAACCGTCCCTCAACCATCCCTCAACCGTCCCTCAACCATCCCTCAAACTTTCTTTGAACAGTCCCTCAACCTTCCTTTAAACGTCCCTCAACTTTCGCTCAACCTTACCTCAACCTTCCCTCAACCTTCCCTCAAACTTCCCTCAACCGACACTCAACCGTCCCTCAAATGGGCCTCAAACGTCCCTTAAACGTCCCTCACCCTTCCCTCAACCTTCCCTGAACCTTCCCTCAACCTTCCCTCAACCTTCCCTCAAGCTTCCCTCAACCTTCCCTTAACCTTCCCTCAACCTTCCCTCAACCTTCCCTCAACCTTCCCTCTACCTTCGCTCAACTGTCCCTCAACCGTACCTCAACCGTCCCTCAACCGGCTTCAACCGTCCCTCAACATTCCCTCATCCGTCCCTCATCCGTCCCTCAACCGTCCCTCAACCGTCCCTCAACCGTCCCTCAACGGTCCCTCAACTGTCCCTCAACCGTCCCTCAACCGTCCCTCAACCGTCCCTCAACCGTCCGTCAACCGTCCCTCAACCGTCACTCAACAGTCTCTCAACAGTCCCTCAACCATCTGTCAACCATCCCTCAACCGTCCCTCAACCGTCCCTCAACCGTCCCTCAACCGTCCCTCAACCGTCCCTCAACCGTCCCTCAACCGTCCCTCAACCGTCCCTCAACCGTCCCTCAACCGTCCCTCAACCGTCCCTCAACCGTCCCTCAACCGTCCCTCAACCGTCCCTCAACCGTCCCTCAACCGTCCCTCAACCGTCCCTCAACCGTCTCTCAACCGTCCCTCAACCGTCCCTCAACCGGCCCTCAACCGTTCATAAACCGTCCCACAACCGTTCCTCAACTGTCCCTCAACCGTCACTCAACAGTCTCTCAACAGTCCCTCAACCATCTGTCAACCATCCCTCAACCGTCCCTCAACCGTCCCCCTCAACCGTCCCTCAACCGTTCCCCTCAACCGAACCCTCAACCGTCCTACCTTTGGCCAGCGGAGCCCTACCTACTGCAAGCGGAGCCTTAGCTACGGCACGCGGAGTTCTACCTACGGCCAGCGCAGCGCTACCTACTGCCAGCGGAGCCCTACCTACGGCTAGCGGAGCCCTACCTACGGCCAGCGGAGCGCTACCTACTGCCAACGAAGCCCTACCTACGGCCATCGGAGCCCTACCTATGCCCAGCGGAGCCCTACCCACAGCCAGCGGAGCCCTACCCACAGCCAGCGGAGCCCTACCCACAGCCAGCGGAGCCCTACATATTGCCAGTGGAGCGCTACCTACGGCTAGCGGAGCCCTACCTACGGTCAGCGAAGCCCTACCTACGGCCAGCGGAGCGCTACCTACTGCCAGCGGAGCCCTAGCTACGGGCAGCGGAGCCCTACCTACGGTCAGCGGAGCCCTACCTACGGTCAGCGGAGCCCTTCCAATGGCCAACGGAGCCCTACATATGCCCAGCGGAGCCCTACCCACAGCCAGCGGAGCCCTACATATTGCCCGCTGGCCGTAGGTAGTGCTCCGCTGGCCGTAGGTAGGGCTCCGCTGGCCGTAGGTGGGGTTCCGCTGGCCGTAGGTAGGGCTCCGTTGGCAGTAGGTAGGGCTCCGTTGGCAGTGGGTAGCGTTCCGCTGGCCGTAGGTAGGCCTCCGCTAGCCGTAGGTAGCGCTGCGCTGGCAGTAGGTAGCGCTGCGCTGGCCGCAGGTAGGGCTCCGCTGGCCGCAGGTAGGGCTCCGCTAGCAGTAGGTAGGGCTACGCTAGCAGTAGGTAGGGCTCCCTTGGCAGTAGGTAGGGCTCCCTTGGCAGTAGGTAGGGCTCCGCTGGCCGTAGGTAGGGCTCCGATGGAAGTAGGTAGGACGGTTGAGGGTTCGGTTGAGGAACGGTTGAGGGAAGGTTGAGGGAAGGTTGAGGGACGGATGAGGGATGGTTGAGGCACGGTTGAGGAACGGTTGAGGGATGGTTGAGGGACGGTTGAGGGACGGTTGAGGGACGGTTGAGGGTCGGTTGAGGGTCGGTTGAGGGTCGGTTGAGGGACGGTTGAGGGTCAGTTGCGGGACGGTTGACGGACGGTTGAGGGACGGTTGAGGGACGGTTGAGGGACGGTTGAGGGACGGTTGAGGGACGGTTGAGGGACGGTTGAGGGACGGTTGAGGGACGGTTGAGGGACGGTTGAGGGACGGTTGAGGGACGGTTGAGGGACGGTTGAGGGACGGTTGAGGGACGGTTGAGGGACGGTTGAGGGACGGTTGAGAGACGGTTGAGGGACGGTTAAGGGTCGGTTGAGGGACGGTTTAAGGGCGGTTGAGGGACGGTTGAGGGACGGTTGAGGGACGGTTGAGGGAAGGTTGAGAGAAGGTTGAGGGACGGTTGAGGGACGGTTGAGGGACTGTTGAGGGACGGTTCAGGGACGGTTGAGGGACAGTTGAGGGAAGGTTGAGGGAAAGTTGAGGGAAGGTTGAGGTAAGGTTGAGGTAAGGTTGAGGTAAGGTTGAGGGACGGTTGAGGGACGGTCGAGGGACGGTCGAGGGATGGTTGAGGGACAGTTCACGGACGGTTGCGGGACGGTTAAGGGACGATTGAGGGACGGTTGAGGGGCGGTTGAGGGCCGGTTGGGGGACGGTTGAGGGTCGGTTGAGAGAAGGTTGCGGGAAGGTTAACTTAACTTCAACCTCAACCTCAATCGTAACCTCAAGCTCAAGCTCAATCGTAACCTCAAGCTCAACCTCAATTTCAACTTCAACTTTATCCTCATGCTCAACCTCAACTTCAAGCGCAACTCACCGTCAACCGTACCTCAACCGTCTCTCAACCTTCCCTCAACCTTCTCTCAACCGTCTCTCAACCGAACCCTCAACCGTGTTACCTACTTCCATCGGAGCCCTACCTACTTCCATCGGAGCCCTACCTACGGCCAGCGGAGCCCTTCCTATGGCCAACGGAGCCCTACCTATGCCTAGCGGAGCCCTACCTATGCCCAGCGGAGCCCTACCCACAGCCAGCGGAGCCCTACATATTGCCAGTGGAGCGCTACCTACGGCTAGCGGAGCCCTACCTACGGCCGCGGAGCCCTACCTACGGCCAGCGGAACCCTACCTACGGCCAGCGGAGCGCTACCTACTGCCAGCGGAGCGCTACCTACTGCCAGCGGAGCGCTACCTACTGCCAGCGGAGCGCTACCTACTGCCAGCGGAGCGCTACCTACTGCCAGCGGAGCCCTACCTACGGCCAGCGGAGCCCTACCTACGGTCAGCGGAGCCCTTCCTATGGCCAACGGAGCCCTACATATGCCTAGCGGAGCCCTACATATTGCCCGCTGGCCGTAGATAGTACTCCGCTGGCCATAGGTAGTGCTCCGCTGGCCGTAGGTAGTGCTCCGCTGGCCGTAGGTAGTGCTCCGCTGGCCGTAGGTAGGGCTCCGCTGGCCGTAGGTAGGGCTCCGTTGGCAGTAGCTAGCGCTCCGCTGGCCGTCGGTAGGCCTCCGCTAGCCGTAGGTAGGGCTACGCTGGCAGTAGGTAGCGCTGCGCTGGCCGCAGGTAGGGCTCCGCTGGCCGCAGGTAGGGCTCCGCTACCCGTAGGTAGGGCTACGCTAGCAGTAGGTAGGGCTCCGCTGGCAGTAGGTAGGGCTTCGCTGGCCGTAGTTAGAGCTCCACTGGCCGTAGGTAGGGCTCCGCTGGCCGTAGGTAGGGCTCCGCTGGCCGTAGGTAGGGCTCCGCTGGCCGTAGGTAGGGCTGTCACTTCTATAGGTTAGGCACAGTACTTGAAGGAGCGTATTTGTTTCGAGCGAAGAACACTCCCCACTCCTTTCAGTCATATCTGTAGGTCTAGCCAACCGATCGCGCCAAGCCATATATCAAATGAAAGGTCTTTAAATGAGGAACAACCGCGCTATATAACATTATCGTGTCACTTCTATAGTTTAGGCGCAGTACTTGAAGGAGCGTATTTGGTTAGAGCGAAAAACACTCCCCACTCCTTTCAGTCATATCTCGAGTTCTAGCCAACCGATCGCGCCAAGATAGGTATCAACCGTCCCTCAACCGTCCCTCAACCATCCCTCAACCTTTCCTCAACCGTCCCTCAACCGTCCCTCAACCGTCCCTTAACCGACCCTCAACCGTCCCTCAACCTTCCCTCAACCTTCCCTCAACCTTCCCTCAACCTTCCCTCAACCGTCCCTCAACCTTCCCTCAACCGTCCCTCAACCGTCCCTCAACCGTCCCTCAACTTTTCCTCAACTTTTCCTCAACTTTTCCTCAACCGTCCCTCAACCGTCCCTCAACCGTCCCTCAACCGTCCCTCAACCGTCCCTCAACCGTCCCTCAACCGTCCCTCAACCGTCCCTCAACCGTCCCTCAACCGTCCTTCAACCGTCCCTCAACCGTCCCTCAACCGTCCCTCAACCGTCCCTCAACCGTCCCTCAACCTTCTCTAAACCTTCCCTCAACCTTACCTCAACCTTTCCTCAACCATCCCTCAACCTTCCCTCAACCTTCCCTCAACCTTCCCTCAACCTTCCCTCAACCTTCCCTCAACCTTCCCTCAACCTTCCCTCAACTTTTCCTCAACCGTCCCTCAACCGTCCCTCAACCGTCCCTCAACCGTCCCTCAACCGTCCCTCAACCGTCCCTCAACCGTCCCCTCAACCGTCCCTCAACCGTCCCTCAACCGTCCCTCAACCGTCCCTCAACCGTCCCTCAACCTTCCCTCAACCGTCCCTCAACCGTCACTCAACAGTCCCTCAACCATCTGTCAACCATCCCTCAACTGTCCCTCAACCGTCCCTCAACCTCCCCATCAACCTCCCCATCAACCTCCCCCTCAACCGCCCCCTCAACCGCCCCCCTCAACCGCCCCCTCAACCGCCCCCTCAACCGCCCCCCCCCTCAACCGCCCCCTCAACCGCCCCCTCAACCGCCCCCTCAACCGCCCCCTCAACCGCCCCCTCAACCGCCCCCTCAACCGCCCCCTCAACCGCCCCCTCAACCGCCCCCTCAACCGCCCCCTCAACCGCCCCCTCAACCGCCCCCTCAACCGCCCCCTCAACCGCCCCCTCAACCGCCCCCTCAACCGCCCCCTCAACCGCCCCCTCAACCGCCCCCTCAACCGCCCCCTCAACCGCCCCCTCAACCGCCCCCTCAACCGCCCCCTCAACCGCCCCCTCAACCGCCCCCTCAACCGCCCCCTCAACCGCCCCCTCAACCGCCCCCTCAACCGCCCCCTCAACCGCCCCCTCAACCGCCCCCTCAACCGCCCCCTCAACCGCCCCCTCAACCGCCCCCTCAACCGCCCCCTCAACCGCCCCCTCAACCGCCCCCTCAACCGCCCCCTCAACCGCCCCCTCAACCGCCCCCTCAACCGAACCCTCACCCGTCCTACCTTTGGCTAGCGGAGCCCTACCTACTGCAACCGGAGCCTTAGCTACGGCCAGCGGAGTCCCCATTCCCACTCCCCACTCCTCTCAGTCATATCTTGAGTTCTGGCCAACCGATCGCGCCAAGTCAGGTATTAAATGAAAGGTCTTTAAATGAGAAACAACCGCGCTATAAAATGTTTTCGTGTCACTTCTATAGGTTAGGGGCAGTAATTGAAGGAGTGTATTTGTATAAAGCGAAAAACACTCCCCACTCCTCTCAGTCATATCTTGAGTTCTGGCCAACCGATCGCGCCAAGTCAGGTATTAAATGAAAGGTCGTTAAATGAGAAACAACCGCGCGATATAAGATTTTCGCGTCACTTATATAGTTTAGGGGCAGTACTTGAAGGAGCGTATTTGTTTAGAGCGAAAAACTCTCCCCACTCCTTTCATTCATATCTCGAGTTCTAGCCAACCGATCGCGCCAAGACAGGTATCAACCGTCCCTCAACCGTCCCTCAACCATCCCTCAACCATCCCCCAACCCCCCTCAAACATCCTTCAACCATCCATCAATTGTTCCTCAACCGTCCCTCGACCGTTCCTCAACCGCCCCTCAACCGTTCCTCAACCTTCCCTCAATCGTCCCTCAATCGTCCCTCAACCGTCCCTCAACCGTCCCTCAACCATCCCTCAACCGTCCCTCAACTGTCCCTCAACCGTCCCTCAACCGCCCCCTCAACCGAACCCTCAACCGAACCCTCACACGTCCTACCTTTGGCCAGCGGAGCCCTACCTACTGCAACCGGAGCCTTAGCTACGGCCAGCGGAATCCTACCTACGGCCAGCGCAGCGCTACCTACTTCCAGCGGACCCCTACCTACGGCTAGCGGAGCCCTACCTACGGCCAGCGGAGCGCTACCTACTGCCAACGGAGCCCTACCTACAGCCAGCGGAGCCCTACCTACAGCCAGCGGAGCCCTTCCTATGCCCAGCGGAGCCCTACCCACAGCCAGAGGAGCCCTACATATTGCCAGTGGAGCGCTGCCTACGGCTAGCGGAGCCCTACGTACGGCCAGCGGAGCGCTACCTACTGCCAGCGGAGCCCTACATACTGCAAGCGAAGCTCTAACTACGGCCAGCGGAGCCCTACCTACGGCCAGCGGAGCGCTACCTACGGCCAGCGGAGCCCTACATATGCCCAGCGGAGCCCTACCCACAGCCAGCGGAGCCCTACATATTGCCCGCTGGCCGTAGGTAGGGCTCCGCTGGCAGTAGGTAGGGCTCCGCTACCCGTAGGTAGGGCTACGCTAGCAGTAGGTAGGGCTCCGCTAGCCGTAGGTAGCGCTCCACTGGCCGTAGGTAGGGCTCCGCTGGCAGTAGGTAGGGCTCCGCTGGGCATAAGTAGAGCTCCGTTGGCCATAGGAAGGGCTCCGCTGGCCGTAGGTAGGGCTCCAATGGAAGTAGGTAGGACGGTTGAGGGTTCGATTGAGGGACGGTTGAGGGACGGTTGAGGGAAGGTTGAGAGAAGGTTGAGGGACGGTTGAGGGACGGTTGAGGGACTGTTGAGGGACGGTTCAGGGACGGTTGAGGGACAGTTGAGGGAAGGTTGAGGGAAAGTTGAGGGAAGGTTGAGGTAAGGTTGAGGTAAGGTTGAGGTAAGGTTGAGGTAAGGTTGAGGGACGGTTGAGGGACGGTCGAGGGACGGTCGAGGGACGGTCGAGGGATGGTTGAGGGACAGTTCACGGACGGTTGCGGGACGGTTAAGGGACGATTGAGGGACGGTTGAGGGGCGGTTGAGGGCCGGTTGGGGGACGGTTGAGGGTCGGTTGAGAGAAGGTTGCGGGAAGGTTAACTTAACTTCAACCTCAACCTCAATCGTAACCTCAAGCTCAAGCTCAATCGTAACCTCAAGCTCAACCTCAATTTCAACTTCAACTTTATCCTCATGCTCAACCTCAACTTCAAGCGCAACTCACCGTCAACCGTACCTCAACCGTCTCTCAACCTTCCCTCAACCTTCTCTCAACCGTCTCTCAACCGAACCCTCAACCGTGTTACCTACTTCCATCGGAGCCCTACCTACTTCCATCGGAGCCCTACCTACGGCCAGCGGAGCCCTTCCTATGGCCAACGGAGCCCTACCTATGCCTAGCGGAGCCCTACCTATGCCCAGCGGAGCCCTACCCACAGCCAGCGGAGCCCTACATATTGCCAGTGGAGCGCTACCTACGGCTAGCGGAGCCCTACCTACGGCCGCGGAGCCCTACCTACGGCCAGCGGAACCCTACCTACGGCCAGCGGAGCGCTACCTACTGCCAGCGGAGCGCTACCTACTGCCAGCGGAGCGCTACCTACTGCCAGCGGAGCGCTACCTACTGCCAGCGGAGCGCTACCTACTGCCAGCGGAGCCCTACCTACGGCCAGCGGAGCCCTACCTACGGTCAGCGGAGCCCTACCTACGGTCAGCGGAGCCCTTCCTATGGCCAACGGAGCCCTACATATGCCTAGCGGAGCCCTACATATTGCCCTCTGGCCGTAGATAGTACTCCGCTGGCCATAGGTAGTGCTCCGCTGGCCGTAGGTAGTGCTCCGCTGGCCGTAGGTAGTGCTCCGCTGGCCGTAGGTAGGGCTCCGCTGGCCGTAGGTAGGGCTCCGTTGGCAGTAGGTAGCGCTCCGCTGGCCGTAGGTAGGCCTCCGCTAGCCGTAGGTAGGGCTACGCTGGCAGTAGGTAGCGCTGCGCTGGCCGCAGGTAGGGCTCCGCTGGCCGCAGGTAGGGCTCCGCTACCCGTAGGTAGGGCTACGCTAGCAGTAGGTAGGGCTCCGCTGGCCGTAGGTAGGGCTCCGCTGGCAGTAGGTAGGGCTTCGCTGGCCGTAGTTAGAGCTCCACTGGCCGTAGGTAGGGCTCCGCTGGCCGTAGGTAGGGCTGTCACTTCTATAGGTTAGGCACAGTACTTGAAGGAGCGTATTTGTTTCGAGCGAAGAACACTCCCCACTCCTTTCAGTCATATCTGTAGGTCTAGCCAACCGATCGCGCCAAGCCATATATCAAATGAAAGGTCTTTAAATGAGGAACAACCGCGCTATATAACATTATCGTGTCACTTCTATAGTTTAGGCGCAGTACTTGAAGGAGTGTATTTGTATAAAGCGAAAAACACTCCCCACTCCTCTCAGTCATATCTTGAGTTCTGGCCAACCGATCGCGCCAAGTCAGGTATTAAATGAAAGGTCTTTAAATGAGGAACGACCGCGCTCTATATCATTTTCGTGACACTTCTATAGTTTAGAACATTTCTACATATCTATCCTAACTTCCTACTTTCCTAACTCAGCTGTTTGCTTGCCTTATATTTTCAGATTTTCTACTATAAATATAAACAGTGACGCTATTCGAATTGAGGATTACTCGATATACTCGAATTTCATCGGAAGACATTTTGGTAAGTTATACCTATGTACAGTTAACATCTAAACTTTTAATTTTATTGTATCCATATTTCCTAAATATTTCTTGGCTCTGTTTGTAACTATTTACAATATTGGTTGAATATATTGCAAGACTACCAACTACAATGGGATAGTACATAGTAACGCCCATTTAACGCGTCGGTGGCTCCATTGACTCCATCCTTAGATCAACCTAATAAATGTATGCAGTTTTGCAGTATATTAAAGAGTCAGCAGGTGGTATAATAAGAAAAAAGTAGATCCATTGTTTGCTGGAAAATATAAACTATAATCGACTAAGTTATAGAAACCAAGTTAAGGCGGTGAAAACTGAGGCTTTGTAATGGTTTAGTCTTATAACTCTATTTAGCATACAATATTTACCGTAATTGAAAGAGCGTATTTGTATAGAGAGAAAAACACTCCGCACTCCTTTCAGTCATATCTCAAGTTCTAGATAACCGATCGCGCCAAGCCCTATATCGAATAAAAGGTCTTTAAATGGAGAACAACCGCGCTATATAACATTTTCTTGTCACTTCTATAGTTTAGGCGGAGTAGCTGTCACTTCTATAGTTTAGGCGCAGTACTTGAAGGAGCGTATTTGTTTAGAGCGAAAAACACTCCCCACTCCTTTCAGTCATATCTCGAGTTCTAGCCAACCGATCGCGCCAAGCCCTATATCAAATGAAAGGTCTTTAAATGAGGAACAACCGCGCCATATAACATTTTCATGTCACTTCTATAGTTTAGGCGCAGTACTTGAAGGAGCGTATTTGTTTAGAGCGAAAAACACTCCCCACTCCTTTCAGTCATATCTCGAGTTCTAGCCGACCGATCGCGCCAAGCCCTATATCAAATGAAAGGTTTGTAAATGAGGAACAACCGTGCGATATAATATTTTCGTTTCACTTCTATAGTTTAGGCGCAGTACTTGAAGGAGCGTATTTGTTTAGAGCGAAAAACACTCCCCACTCCTTTCAGTCATATCTCGAGTTCTAGCCAACCGATCACGCCAAGCCATATATCAAATCAAAGGCCTTTAAATGGGGAACAACCGTGCTATATAAAATTTTCGTGTCACTTCTATAGTTTAGGCGCAGTACTTGAAGGAGCGTATTTGTTTAGAGCGAAAAACACTCCCCACTCCTTTCAGTCATATCTCGAGTTCTAGCCAACCGATCGCGCCAAGACAGGTATCAACCGTTCCTCAACCGTTCCTCAACCTTCCCTCAACCTTCCCTCAACCTTCCCTCAACCGTCCCTCAACCGTCCCTCAACCGTCCCTCAACCGTCCCTCAACCGTCCCTCAACCGTCCGTCAACCGTCCCTCAACCGTCCCTCAACCGTCCGTCAACCGTCCCTCAACCGTCCCTCAACCGTCCCTCAACCGTCCCTCAACCGTCCCTCAACCGTCCCTCAACCATCCCTCAACCATCCCTCAACCGTCCCTCAAACATCCGTCAACCATCCATCAATTGTTCCTCAACCGTCCCTCGACCGTTCCTCAACCGCCCCTCAACCGTTCCTCAACCTTCCCTCAATCGTCCCTCAACCGTCCCTCAACCGTCCCTCAACCGTCCCTCAACCATCCCTCAACCTTCCCTCAACCGTCCATCAACCGGCCCTCAACCGTCCCTCAACCGTTCTTTGAACCGTCCCTCAACCTTCCTTTAAACGTCCCTCAACTTTCCCTCAACCTTACCTCAGCCTACCCTCAACGTTCCCTCAACCGACCCTCAACCGTCCCTCAAATGGGCCTCAAACGTTCCTTAAACGACCCTCAACCTTCCCTCAACCTTCCCTCAACCTTCACTAAACCTTCCCTCAACCTTCCCTCAACCTTCCATCAACCTTCCCTCAACCTTCCCTCAACCTTCCCTCAACTTTTCCTCAACCGTCCCTCAACCGTCCCTCAACCGTCCCTCAACCGTCCCTCAACCGTCCCTCAACCGTCCCTCAACCGTCCCTCAACCGTCCCTCAACCGTCCCTCAACCGTCCCTCAACCGTCCCTCAACCGTCCCTCAACCGTCCCTCAACCGTCCCTCAACCGTCCCTCAACCGTCCCTCAACCGTCCCTCAACCGTCCCTCAACTGACCCTCAACCGTCCCTCAACCGTCCCTCAACCGTCCCTCAACCGTCCCTCAACCGGCCCGCAACCGTCACTCAACAGTCCCTCAACAGTCCCTCAACCATCTGTCAACCATACCTCAACCGTCCCTCAACCGTCCCTCAACCGCCCCTCAACCGTCCCTCAACCGTCCCTCAACCGTCCCTCAACCTTCCCTCAATCGTCCCTCAATCGTCCCTCAACCGTCCCTCAACCGTCCCTCAACCATCCCTCAACCGTCCCTCAACTGTCCCTCAACCGTCCCTCAACCGCCCCCTCAACCGAACCCTCAACCGAACCCTCACCCGTCCTACCTTTGGCCAGCGGAGCCCTACCTACTGCAACCGGAGCCTTAGCTACGGCCAGCGGAATCCTACCTACGGCCAGCGCAGCGCTACCTACTTCCAGCGGACCCCTACCTACGGCTAGCGGAGCCCTACCTACGGCCAGCGGAGCGCTACCTACTGCCAACGGAGCCCTACCTACAGCCAGCGGAGCCCTACCTACAGCCAGCGGAGCCCTTCCTATGCCCAGCGGAGCCCTACCCACAGCCAGAGGAGCCCTACATATTGCCAGTGGAGCGCTGCCTACGGCTAGCGGAGCCCTACCTACGGCCAGCGGAGCGCTACCTACTGCCAGCGGAGCCCTACATACTGCAAGCGAAGCTCTAACTACGGCCAGCGGAGCCCTACCTACGGCCAGCGGAGCGCTACCTACGGCCAGCGGAGCGCCACCTACTCCCAGCGGAGCCCTACCTACGGCCAGCGGAGCCCTACATATTGCCCGCTGGCCGTAGGTAGTGCTCCGCTGGCCGTAGGTAGGGCTCCGCTGGCAGTAGGTATTGCTTCGCTGGCCGTAGTTAGAGCTCCACTGGCCGTAGGTAGGGCTCCGTTGGCAGTAGGTAGGGCTTCGCTGGCCGTAGTTAGAGCTCCACTGGCCGTTGTTAGAGCTCCACTGGCCGTAGTTAGAGCTCCACTGGCCGTAGTTAGAGCTCCACTGGCCGTAGGTAGGGCTCCGCTGGGCGTAGGTAGGGCTCCGCTGGCCGTAGGTAGGGCTCCGATGGAAGTAGGTAGGACGGTTGAGGGTTCGGTTGAGGGTTCGGTTGAGGGTTCGGTTGAGGGACGGTTGAGGGAAGGTTGAGGGAAGGTTGAGGGAAGGTTGAGGGAAGGTTGAGGGAAGGTTGAGGGACGGTTGAGGGACGGTTGAGGAACGGTTGAGGAACCGTTAAGGGACGGTTGATCGAAGGTTGAGGGACGGTTTAGGGACGGTTGAGGAACGGTTGAGCAACGGTTGAGGGACGGTTGAGGGACGGTTGAGGGACGGTTGAGGGTCGATTGAGGGTCGGTTGAGGGTCGGTTGAGGGACGGTTGAGGGTCAGTTGCGGTACGGTTGAGGGACGGTTGAGGGTCGATTGAGGGTCGGTTGAGGGTCGGTTGAGGGACGGTTGAGGGTCAGTTGCGGTACGGTTGAGGGACGGTTGAGGGACGGTTGAGGGACGGTTGAGGGACGGTTGAGGGACGGTTGAGGGACGGTTGAGGGACGGTTGAGGGACGGTTGAGGGACGGTTGAGGGACGGTTGAGGGACGGTTGAGGGTCGGTTGAGAGACGGTTAAGGGACGGTTAAGGGACGGTTGAGGGAAGGTTGAGGGACGGTTGAGGGACGGTTGAGGAACGGTTGAGCAACGGCTGAGGGACGGTTGAGGGACGGTTGAGGGACGGTTGAGGGTCGATTGAGGGTCGGTTGAGGGTCGGTTGAGGGACGGTTGAGGGTCAGTTGCGGTACGGTTGACGGACGGTTGAGGGTCGATTGAGGGTCGGTTGAGGGTCGGTTGAGGGTCGGTTGAGGGACGGTTGAGGGTCAGTTGCGGTACGGTTGAGGGACGGTTGAGGGTCGATTGAGGGTCGGTTGAGGGTCGGTTGAGGGACGGTTGAGGGTCAGTTGCGGTACGGTTGAGGGACGGTTGAGGGACGGTTGAGGGACGGTTGAGGAACGGTTGAGGGACGGTTGAGGGACGGTTGAGGGACGGTTGAGGGACGGTTGAGGGACGGTTGAGGGACGGTTGGGGGACGGTTGAGGGTCGGTTGAGAGACGGTTAAGGGACGGTTAAGGGACGGTTAAGGGTCGGTTGCGGGACGCTTTAGGGGCGGTTGAGGGACGGTTGGGGGACGGTTGAGGGTCGGTTGAGAGAAGGTTGAGGGAAGGTTGAGAGACGGTTGCGGTACGGTTGAGGGTGAGTTGCGCTTGAAGTTGAGGTTGAGCATGAGGTTAAAGTTGAAGTTGAAATTGAGGTTGAGCTTGACGTTGAGGTTGAGGTTGAGGTTAAGGTTGAGGTTAAGGTTGAGGTTGACGTTTAGGTTGAGGTTGAGGTTGAGGTTGTCGTTGAGGTTGAGGTTGTCGTTGAGGTTGAGGTTGAGGTTAATGTTGAGATTGAGATTGAGGATGAGGTTGAAGTTGAAGATGAGTTTGTAGTTGAGGTTGAGGTTGAGGTTAAGGTTGAGGTTGACGTTTAGGTTGAGGTTGAGGTTGTCGTTGAGGCTGAGATTGAGATTGATGTTGAGGTTGAAGACAGGTATCAACTGTGTAACGAACTTTACTTTGCCGAGATAATCTCAGCGGATGTCCAGGGTTCGTGTACAAGACCTGATACAGTAAAGTACACCAGATTCTGATTTTCCTTTACGCTTTATTTAAACTTAAGATTTACTATTATATATTTAATAGTAAATCTTAAGTTTAAATAAAGCGTAAAGGAAAATCAGAATCTGGTGTACTTTACTGTATCAGGTCTTGTACACGAACCCTGGACATCCGCTGAGATTATCTCGGCAAAGTAAAGTTCGTTACAAGTGGCGCCCGAGCAGGGACTTAAGTTTGCAAAGTCATACACTTATAATACACACATCGAAGGCCGAAGGATGGTTCGTGTCAGTTGGGTACACGAGCTCTCCAACGACGAACTGGTGAAAGCCATGGAGACGTATGGCGTATCCACTGCAGGCTCTAGTAAGGAGAAACGAAGACGATTCAGCGCTTGGATCGTAAATGGAGTCCACGAGGCCGCTGTAAACGAAGAGCTCAACGCACTCGAGCAGAAGCATCGACGTAAAACTGGCGCATGGTCCGAGAAGAAGACAGCGAATATGACGAACAGCGTGGAAGACCCAGAAGTCACCGTCATGACTTCCTCAAGCTTGACTCCAAGAAGTACATCAGTGGCGCAGCAGGTACCGGTTCCACATTACGCGATGGTTATCGACATCGTGCGGAAGTGGTCAGAAAGATACGACGGCGAAAAGGATCCACTCCTATTTACAGAGCGCATCGAAGAACTGGCAGAGACGTTTGGCCTGGATATTGACATGCTACCAAGGACAATGCCAGAGCTGCTGAAAGGAAGGGCACTGTTATGGTTCCGTAACAACAATGCAAAGTGGCAGCACTGGGAAGCCTTTAAAACAGACTTCCACAATTTCTTCTTGCCGGCCCGTTATTTCGAGAGTCTGGAGGATAAGATCCGGAAATCACATCACCTAGAAGGAGAAGAGTTTAAAAATTATGTTATTCGTCTACAAAATATGATGAGATACGCAGATTATACCGAGAGTCAAAAATTAGAACGAATCTACAGGAACAGCAGGAAAGAATTCCAGTTCTATATTAGACGGATGGATTTTAACAGTCTACAAGAACTGTTAACGCTGGCTGCAGACCTCGAGTGTCTCGCGAGTGGAGGCCCACCCATGAGCTTGGTGTGTCCACAGTGGAAGTTCCCGGATAATAAAATTCTCAGTCCTCAGCAAGAGAATGATTATGTTGGCCGACCAGTACAATTAAATGCTCGCAGAGCACTGCCAGAACGCCAAATCGATCCTAGGACAGCTTGCCGAAACTGCGGTCTAGAAGGGCATCGGGCCCAGGGTTGCCGTAACAGACAGGTTTTGTTCTGTTGGGAGTGCGGACGTCGAGGAGTTCGCACCGTAGATTGCTGCCGACAGCGAGCGGGAAACGGCTTGGGACCACGTCAACGGCGAGTGGAGACGGAAATCCCGAGGCCGGCGACTCGCGAACAGTAGAGGCCAGAAGTCTGTGCGTCGAAAGGGGCCGGATTTACGCGAGAGTACAAGTGAACGGCGAGCAATACGACGCGACAGTAGACACAGGAGCGACGAGGAGCTTCATCAGCAGACGCCTGGCGGAGAAAGTTAGAAGAGATACCAATGTCACACCAAAAGCAACCACGATCACACTAGCCGACAACTCACGGAAAACCTGCGTGGGCGAAGTTACACTACCGATTAGCTTAGAGAAGGAGACCTTTAAAATGTCAATGCTGGTTTTACCAGAAGTCGTCGATGACATCATCTTGGGTATGGACTTTTTATGCTCCACTGGTACTACCATTAAATGTGGTGGTCAGACACTGAAGCTGACAGAACATCAGGTGCCAACATCATACACAAGGTGCACAACCATGCAAGAGAGTCGTGAGGTTACCATAGAGGAGGCAACAAAAATTCTACAAGCAGAGCTGAAGAAATTCGAAGACATCAGGGGTCCAAGTCACATTACGAGTCACAAGATCATCATGCGAGACGAGAGACCAATCAAACAACGTTACTTTCCACGAAATCCAGCCATGCAAGAGGTGATCAACGAAGAAGTCAACGCGCTACTGGAGAACGGGTGCATTGAACCGTCCCATAGTCCATTCAGTGCGCCAATAGTGTTAGTGAAGAAGAAAACGGGAAAATGGCGACTATGCATCGATTATCGCCAGTTGAACGCAAAGTCTGTTCCGGACGCATATCCAATTCCACGAATTCAACATATTCTAGACCGGCTACGAGACGCAAAATACATAAGCAGTCTCGATTTGAAGAATGGATACTGGCAGATTCCCATGGATGAGAACAGCAAGCAGTACACGGCTTTTACCGTACCCGGCAGGGGCTTGTTTCATTGGCGAGTAATGCCCTTTGGGTTACATTCGGCCCCATCAACTTTCCAGAGAGCACTAGACCAAGTCATCGGGGCAGATTTGGAGCCGTACGCATTCGCTTATTTGGACGACATAATAGTCACGGGGTCCACGTTGACAGAACACATCACGAATTTAAAAGAAGTTTTCCGTCGACTACGTCAGGCAAATCTCAGGCTTAACGTTGACAAGTGCGATTTCTTTAAACGGGAAGTGAAATACTTAGGACACATGGTCAGCGAGCAAGGGATTCACACGGACCCGGACAAAGTTTCTGCGATTCAGCAACTCAAGCCGCCAACGAATGTTCGAGAACTACGCCGGTATCTCGGCATAGCATCGTGGTATCGTCGATTCGTACCAGGCTTCGCCGACATAGTGCAACCTCTGACGTCAATGCTGAAGAAGGGAAAACACTGGAAGTGGGATGCACCACAAGCGGAGGCATTCAATACCCTCAAGTCCAAGCTGACAGAAGCGCCGGTGCTGGCTTGTCCAGACTTCGCGCAAGAATTCACGCTACAGACGGATGCAAGCAACTTTGGTTTAGGAGCGGTGCTTACACAGGAATTCGACGGGAACGAGCGAGTGATCGCATATGCAAGTCGACGACTGAATCCAGCGGAACGCAATTATTCTGCAACAGAGAAGGAATGCCTAGCAATTATCTGGGGAATCAGGAAAATGCGGTCATACCTCGAAGGATACCATTTCAACGTAGTCACAGACCACCTGTCTCTCAAATGGTTGAACTCGATCGAGAATCCGTCAGGACGAATTGCCAGATGGGCACTCGAATTGCAGCAGTACAGATTTGACATAAAATATCGCCGAGGAAAGTTAAATGTTGTTGCCGACGCTTTATCGCGTCAACCAGAAGAAACCGCAGGGAGAATCAGCGCAGTGGACGGTAAAGCAGATAGAGGCACGTGTCCATGGTTGGACAAAAGGATCAAAGACGTCAAAGAAAACCCGCAGAAGTTCAACGACTACATCATACAGGATGGTCAACTCTACCGCCATATTGCGAACACTTTAGACGACGAGGAATACATACCCTGGAAGTTATGCGTCGCAACGAACCAACGAGCGCAAGTATTACAGGAAAACCACGATAAACCATGTGCCGCACACGGCGGTATACGAAAGACATCTGCAAGAATTGCCGCTAAGTATTACTGGCCTGGAATGTTCAGGGATATTAAACGATATGTCCGGGGGTGCAAACTATGCCAACAATACAAACCGAGTCAACGCAAACCAGCGGGACATATGCTGTCGAAAATCGAGAAAAGTCCGTGGGAAACACTATGCACCGATTTCGTGGGACCGCTTCCACGGTCGAAACATGGAAATTGTATGTTGTTGGTGTTCTTTGATAAGTTCTCCAAGTGGACCGAAATGGTACCTCTACGCAAAGCCTCAACGGAGAAACTAAAGAAAGCCTTTCGAGAACGAATTCTGGCGCGCTTTGGTGTACCTAAAGTTCTGATCTCTGACAACGGAGCACAATTTACGAGTCGAAGTTTCCGCAACTTTCTGGCGGAAATGGGCATCAGGCACCAATACACAGCACCGTACACACCACAAGAAAACCCGACGGAACGCATTAATCGAACTTTGAAAACAATGATCGCGCAACTCGCAGGAAGTCACCACAAAGCCTGGGACGAGATGTTGCCAGAGGTATCTTTAGCCATCAATAGTAGCGTATCAGAAAGTACAGGGTATAGCCCAGCCTTCCTTACACAAGGAAGAGAACTGCGACTACCGAAGACACTATATGACGGAGTCACGAATGGAACGGGACACGAAAGCATCGACGCGCAAGGGAGAATAACGAGGCTCACGGAAGCGTATCAAATAGCCCGCAGAAACATGCAACAATCAGCGCAACAACAGGCACGACACTACGACTTGCGACGTCGTCAGTGGAAACCCTCAGTTGGCCAAGCAGTACTGGTGAAACAACATCACCTGTCTAAAGCAGTGGACAATTTCGCGGCGAAATTGGCACCACGGTTTGAAGGTCCGTATTACGTGGTTGACTTTATATCACCAGTAATCGTGAAAGTTAGAAAAGACGGAGAAACCCGAACTCGCACAGCGCACGTAAGCGAACTTAAGGAGTTCCATCAGCAAACACTCGAAACAAATGTAACTACGCGACGTGAAGACAGTAGTCCGGATAACCGAATGAATAACCAGAGTAACCGAGGTCAAGAACGACGAGACGAAACAGACTTGCACTAAATTAAACGAACACGCGAGGAGAAAAAAAAAAAACACACACATAAATTTGTTTGAACGACGACGACGTCGTTCGACGACGTGAAGTAGGACTATACCGAACCGAATCTAGAATGCGGCAAGACAAGGAACAGCGAAGTCTGAAAGACATAAAACGTTAATAAATAATTTAATAAAAGTGTTGAAGTACATACTATACCCAAGAACACAACAACTCACCTAAAACCATCCGATGTTCAAGAAGACGGTGGCATCGATCAACGAGGAACGCATCGAATACATTATCCCACGAAAACCTAAAACAAGAAAACAATGAAACTAAGAGTAAACATAAAAGTTACTTACCAAGTTTCCGAAGCTGAGATTGGACACGCAACGACGAGGTGAATGCTGCGTTTCACCTTATTTTTAATTTCACCTTTATAAATCCACAAAATTATGCTTTAAAATTTATTCCTTTATATAATAAAAAGAAAATAGCCATTAGAACTGAAATATATTTAACATGAATCAAAACAAACACACGAAGAAATAATACAACAGAATGTCACATCAGATATTGGAAAACGAGTGGGGTTACACCAAAGACGACTGGAAGAATCGATCATTCCAAGTTTATGGTACACGAGTTATAGCGAAAATTATCACTTTTAGGATGATGATAGAGCACGGACAATGCACGAATCACCTGAAATAAGGAAACAGAGAGGTAAAGGCTAAAGCTAACCCCGAGAAGGCTAAGAATTTAAAAAAAAAAAATACAAAAAAATTTTACACTATATTATATAAGAAAATTATTAAGGAAATTGCGATCGAAATGAATAATGAAATCGAAATTGGAATTAATATTAAATATATAACAGCAATTGGTGTTTAATGGATAATAAGTACGGAATCAGAGTAATATCATTAAAAATTAATATTAAAGCATTAAGATAAGAATCAATATGACGTCATGGATTATCGTCTGTTGAATATTAAAGAAGCAATTACTTGAAGAGATACACATAAGACATCGTCGAACTTGAACTTGAAAATCAAGTACATAAAGCATCAACGAGAATAAATACATAGAAGTCAGAAAACCTTGAACTTGAAAGAAGTTCTTGACCAATGTACATGGTTGAATTCGAGAGAGTTTGAAGAACTCAAAGAAATGTATACCAAGAATTAGCGGAAATCTAACAACTCCGTCAATGCACATAAGATGCGAGCGCATAGAAACACAGTGAGAAAGAGAAGCCATGAACTCCAAACAAGTTTCTGACCCACATACACAATTTGAAAAGAAGAAGCCACAAAACAAAGAAACATATATACAAAGATCAACGTGTGGAGGAGTTCACACAAGAACGGAAGGCGAAAACTTAATATTTGAAAAATTTATGTCATGAATAGTTACAAATTATATAAGGATTAAAGCTATGTAGATAAGAAATAGAAATTTAAATAAGTTTAATAAGAAATAAGTTTATGAACCATAGAACATTATAGTCTAGAAGATAGAAATAATAAAAGAACAATGTTGTAAAGTAAGCAAAACTAAATTTAGCTACATTGAAGAAATTAAATTAAATAACTAAAGAAAGTATGTTAAGTCTAAACTAAGAAAATATTAAGATTAAGAAGATACAATCAGTGTTGGACATGCGTAAATCAAAGTGCAGAGATAATAACGAGCCGAGTGATGCAAGGATGCAGTCTCCGAGGTAAGGAGGGAGTGTGACGATAATTTTTAGAAGCACTAAAAATTAACGCACAACAATCAAGCAAGCGAACGTTGACCTGCGTGCACAAGTCAAGGACAAGAAACGAGGCAAAGAACTGAACAAGTTACCGTTTTGCGCTTCGCTAACGAGAAGACAAAAACATTAACGCACAAAAGAAACGGCGGAAGAACGCGTGATCGAGGGCATCGGCCGAGCAAGGTCAAACAGCAAAGCAGAACATAGAAAACGGGAACTTGTTTACGAGCAAAGCGTTCGAACATAGCGGAGAAAACGGGAACTTGTTTACGAACTAATAAACAACGGGACGACGCTGCGAACATCACAAGCAGCAACCGAAGAATATAAAAGCAGGAAGAACCAAGCAACAGGGATTCAGTTGATTCAGTTAGTTCAGTTGATTCAGTTGAGCTTGAGCCGAGACTTCGTGAAGTGCAGAGTTAAAACCCAGCAGAGTATACTTTAAAACAGTGAACAGTGAATAATGAGCAGAGAATTCAGTCGTACCAAGTCCGTCATGCAAGTGAGTTTGTTCGTATTTGAAGAATAGAGTCAATGAAGTAAAACCAGAAGCGCCGCAGGAAGAACCACATCAAAGAGTAAGAACCAAACAAGGACGACGAATATATTCACGCAAGGACGATATTCGACAAGATCCTTTGTGGGAGCAGTTGAGTGGTTGCGTACGCCCATCAACTCGCAGCTTACACCGTACTGTGTGATTGCGTAAGCTCACCAGTGACTCAAACGACGTAGACCATTAGAATTGTGGATGTATGGTTGCGTAAGCCCGTCATCTCACTAATCCACCCCACTGCGTGATTGCGTAAGCTCACCAGTGTTCCAAACTGCACAAGGCTATTCGAATTGTAGATGTATGGTTGCGTAAGCCCGCCATCTCACTAATTCAACCCCTGTGTGGATGCGTAAGCCCACCAGAGTACAAACGACGAGCACATCCATTTGCAAGAACGTGTCCATTGTCCTTTCGAGGACGCAGACTCACCGAGGATCAGCTATAACGTAGACGAACATAGTTCCAGAGAGAAATACAACATCCTACACTGCATAGCATAGTTTATTACGTAAACCTTAGCTGATAAATATATATAATTAATGACTATTAACATTGTATGTATAGTTTAATATACTATTAAATATATAATAGTAAATCTTAAGTTTAAATAAAGCGTAAAGGAAAATCAGAATCTGGTGTACTTTACTGTATCAGGTCTTGTACACGAACCCTGGACATCCGCTGAGATTATCTCGGCAAAGTAAAGTTCGTTACAACTGAAAGGCCTTTAAATGGGGAACAACCGCGCTCTATATCATTTTCATGCCACTTGTATAGGTTAGGGGCAGTACTTGAAGGGGTGTATTTGTATAGAGCCAAAAACACTCCCCACTCCTCTCAGTCATATCTTGAGTTCTGGCCAACCGATCGCGCCAAGTCAGGTATTAAATGAAAGGTCTTTAAATGAGAAACAACCGCGCTTTATAATGTTTTCGTGTCACTTCTATAGGTTAGGCGCAGTAATTGAAGGAGTGTATTTGTATAAAGCGAAAAACACTCCCCACTCCTCTCAGTCATATCTTGAGTTCTGGCCAACCGATCGCGCCAAGTCAGGTATTAAATGAAAGGTCTTTAAATGAGGAACGACCGCGCTCTATATCATTTTCGTGACACTTCTATAGTTTAGAACATATCTACATATCTGCATATCTATCCTAACTTCCTACTTTCCTAACTCAGCTGTTTGCTTGCCTTATATCTTCAGATTTTCTACTATAAATATAAACAGAGACGCTATTCGAATTAAGGATTACTCGATATACTCGAATTTCAGCGGAAGACATTTTGGTAAGTTATACGCATGTACAGTTAACATCTAAACTTTTAATTTTATTGTATCCATATTTCCTAAATATTTCTTGGCTCTGTTTGTAACTATTTACAATATTGGTTGAATATATTGCAAGACTACCAACTACAATGGGATAGTACATAGTAACGCCCATTTAACGCGTCGGTGGCTCCATTGACTCCATCCTTAGATCAACCTAATAAATGTATGCAGTTTTGCAGTATATTAAAGAGTCAGCAGGTGGTATAATAAGAAAAAAGTAGATCCATTGTTTGCTGGAAAATATAAACTATAATCGACTAAGTTATAGAAACCAAGTTAAGGCGGTGAAAACTGAGGCTTTGTAATGGTTTAGTCTTATAACTCTATTTAGCATACAATATTTACCGTAATTGAAAGAGCGTATTTGTATAGAGAGAAAAACACTCCGCACTCCTTTCAGTCATATCTCAAGTTCTAGATAACCGATCGCGCCAAGCCCTATATCGAATAAAAGGTCTTTAAATGGAGAACAACCGCGCTATATAACATTTTCTTGTCACTTCTATAGTTTAGGCGGAGTAGCTGTCACTTCTATAGTTTAGGCGCAGTACTTGAAGGAGCGTATTTGTTTAGAGCGAAAAACACTCCCCACTCCTTTCAGTCATATCTCGAGTTCTAGCCAACCGATCGCGCCAAGCCCTATATCAAATGAAAGGTCTTTAAATGAGGAACAACCGCGCCATATAACATTTTCATGTCACTTCTATAGTTTAGGCGCAGTACTTGAAGGAGCGTATTTGTTTAGAGCGAAAAACACTCCCCACTCCTTTCAGTCATATCTCGAGTTCTAGCCGACCGATCGCGCCAAGCCCTATATCAAATGAAAGGTTTGTAAATGAGGAACAACCGTGCGATATAATATTTTCGTTTCACTTCTATAGTTTAGGCGCAGTACTTGAAGGAGCGTATTTGTTTAGAGCGAAAAACACTCCCCACTCCTTTCAGTCATATCTCGAGTTCTAGCCAACCGATCACGCCAAGCCATATATCAAATCAAAGGCCTTTAAATGGGGAACAACCATGTTATATAACATTTTCGTGTCACTTCTATAGTTTAGGCGCAGTACTTGAAGGAGCGGATTTGTTTGGAGCGAAAAACATTCCCCACTCCTTCCAGTCATATCTCGAGTTCTAGCCAACCGATCACGCCAAGCCATATATCAAATCAAAGGCCTTTAAATGGGGAACAACCGTGCTATATAAAATTTTCGTGTCACTTCTATAGTTTAGGCGCAGTACTTGAAGGAGCGTATTTGTTTAGAGCGAAAAACACTCCCCACTCCTTTCAGTCATATCTCGAGTTCTAGCCAACCGATCGCGCCAAGACAGGTATCAACCGTTCCTCAACCGTTCCTCAACCTTCCCTCAACCTTCCCTCAACCTTCCCTCAACCGTCCCTCAACCGTCCCTCAACCGTCCCTCAACCGTCCCTCAACCGTCCGTCAACCGTCCCTCAACCGTCCCTCAACCGTCCGTCAACCGTCCCTCAACCGTCCCTCAACCGTCCCTCAACCGTCCCTCAACCGTCCCTCAACCGTCCCTCAACCATCCCTCAACCATCCCTCAACCGTCCCTCAAACATCCGTCAACCATCCATCAATTGTTCCTCAACCGTCCCTCGACCGTTCCTCAACCGCCCCTCAACCGTTCCTCAACCTTCCCTCAATCGTCCCTCAACCGTCCCTCAACCGTCCCTCAACCGTCCCTCAACCATCCCTCAACCTTCCCTCAACCGTCCATCAACCGGCCCTCAACCGTCCCTCAACCGTTCTTTGAACCGTCCCTCAACCTTCCTTTAAACGTCCCTCAACTTTCCCTCAACCTTACCTCAGCCTACCCTCAACGTTCCCTCAACCGACCCTCAACCGTCCCTCAAATGGGCCTCAAACGTTCCTTAAACGACCCTCAACCTTCCCTCAACCTTCCCTCAACCTTCACTAAACCTTCCCTCAACCTTCCCTCAACCTTCCATCAACCTTCCCTCAACCTTCCCTCAACCTTCCCTCAACTTTTCCTCAACCGTCCCTCAACCGTCCCTCAACCGTCCCTCAACCGTCCCTCAACCGTCCCTCAACCGTCCCTCAACCGTCCCTCAACCGTCCCTCAACCGTCCCTCAACCGTCCCTCAACCGTCCCTCAACCGTCCCTCAACCGTCCCTCAACCGTCCCTCAACCGTCCCTCAACCGTCCCTCAACCGTCCCTCAACCGTCCCTCAACCGTCCCTCAACTGACCCTCAACCGTCCCTCAACCGTCCCTCAACCGTCCCTCAACCGTCCCTCAACCGTCCCTCAACCGGCCCGCAACCGTCACTCAACAGTCCCTCAACAGTCCCTCAACCATCTGTCAACCATACCTCAACCGTCCCTCAACCGTCCCTCAACCGCCCCTCAACCGTCCCTCAACCGTCCCTCAACCGTCCCTCAACCGTCCCTCAACCGTCCCTCAACCGACCCCTCAACCGAACCCTCAACCGAACCCTCAACCGAACCCTCACCCGTCCTACCTTTGGCCAGCGGAGCCCTACCTACTGCAACCGGAGCCTTAGCTACGGCCAGCGGAGTCCTACCTACGGCCAGCGCAGGTCTACCTACTGCCAGCGGAGCCCTACCTACGGCTAGCGGAGCGCTACCTACGGCGAGCGGAGCGCTACCTACTGCCAACGGAGCCCTACCTACGGCCAGCGGAGCCCTTCCTATGGCCAACGAAGCCCTACATATGCCCAGCGGAGCCCTACCCACAGTCAGCGGAGCCCTACATATTGCCAGTGGAGCGCTACCTACGGCTAGCGGAGCCCTACCTACGTTCAGCGAAGCCCTACCTACGGCCAGCGGAGCGCTACCTACTGCCAGCGGAGCCCTACATACTGCAAGCGAAGCTCTAACTACGGCCAGCGGAGCGCTACCTATAGCCACCGGAGCGCTACCTATGGCCAGCGGAGCGCTACCTACGGCTAGCGGAGCCCTACCTACTGCCAACGGAGCCCTACCTACGGCCAGCGGAGCCCTTCCTATGGCCAGAAGAAAGGGGTGTGGGACCAAAAGAAGTCCCCAATAAAAAGGAACAAGAAGGTATGAGGAAAATTAATAGTTTGATGAGGGAAGAGATCGGTGTAAAGATAATTGTGGAGCTGGAGTGGGAGAGCAAAGTTGAAATGACGAAAAGCGAAGTCAAAATCTGCTTTAATTTTCCCAATCAATTGGATCTATGATCCATATTCGTCACATGTCCATTGATGATTTACGATTCGATGGACAGAGTAAGGCAACGAGGGAAACGCAGACCGGTTAAGAATCCGATTGAGTTAATTTTTTTAAGCTTGTCGACGTTTTATTAACCGTTTGAAGACTGTAAACATTTTTATGATTTTTGAAGTGTAGAAAAAGATAAAGTAGTGACTTTTGGTTTTGCGAAGGTGGAATTGAAATGCTTCCCCTGAACGTCTCCCTTCTAAAACGTACCCCAAGTTTTATTGTTTTCAATTTTTTGAGCGCAATTATTAATGTTCAGAGAAGCGGATTTCATCCGATTCATGATTCGTCTGCATATGGAATCGTCGTCGAAACCCTCGTCACTCGTCAATCGCTGGAGAATCAACCGAATGAGAAGCGAAACGCGAGCAGATGACTGAAAGATGATACTTTTTAAATCATATTTGAAATTGGCCTAATTTTGAAATATGGATTGCAATTTAAATTTGCCTACGGCGAAATCCAATCGAAAAGGGAAATAACAAATAAATAAATACAATCAGAGGTTTTTTTCGCTAACTCGATGCTTTACAACGTGTTGTAGTAAGGGAATGAAATATACAAGTCATGGATGGAGCTGAGGTTGAGCGAAAACCAAACAAATCAGAGGCTTTGGCTTTGTGTACGCGTTTGCAAGGAGGAAATCTCAGCATTGTTGATAATAAATGACATTATTCATTCTTATTAGAAAATCCGAGTTACTTTCGCTTGACTTTAATTTTAAGCACGAACAGGAAAAGCTTTTGTTCGCTTTCCATTTATTTACGCTCTGCATATATTCTCAATGTCACCTCTTTTTTTGGTTGGCTTTATATTTGGTGAGATTTCGCAGCGTTTTGCAAAACTCTCCCACACGAACCTCTACGCTGGTGTCTCTCTCCCTCTCCGCTCTGGCCCAGGGAGATGATGCACTATGTTAAAATCCTTTCAGCAATTTCTTGTTTGCTTCCTTTCTTAGTCACTTTTTTTAGTGCGTTTAGTTGATCGGTCGCGTTGGTTGAAGTTCACGTGGAGGCTTCTTAATTACGCAGTTCAATAAATTTCTGAACATTATTAGACAATTTTAAAAGATTTCTGCTTTTGTGTTGTGCCAGTGGAGCTCTAACTACGGCCAGTGGAGCTCTAACAACGGCCAGTGGAGCTCTAACTACGGCCAGCGAAGCCCTACCTACTGCCAACGGAGCCCTACCTACGGCCAGTGGAGCTCTAACTACGGCCAGCGAAGCAATACCTACGGCTAGCGGAGCCCTACCTACGGCCAGCGGAGCGCTACCTACTGCCAGCGGAGCCCTACATACTGCAAGCGAAGCTCTAACTACGGCCAGCGGAGCCCTACCTACGGCCAGCGGAGCGCTACCTACGGCCAGCGGAGCGCTACCTACTCCCAGCGGAGCCCTACCTACGGCCAGCGGAGCCCTACCTACGGCCAGCGGAGCCCTACATATTGCCCGCTGGCCGTAGGTAGTGCTCCGCTGGCCGTAGGTAGGGCTCCGCTGGCAGTAGGTATTGCTTCGCTGGCCGTAGTTAGAGCTCCACTGGCCGTAGGTAGGGCTCCGTTGGCAGTAGGTAGGGCTTCGCTGGCCGTAGTTAGAGCTCCACTGGCCGTTGTTAGAGCTCCACTGGCCGTAGTTAGAGCTCCACTGGCCGTAGTTAGAGCTCCACTGGCCGTAGGTAGGGCTCCGCTGGGCGTAGGTAGGGCTCCGCTGGCCGTAGGTAGGGCTCCGATGGAAGTAGGTAGGACGGTTGAGGGTTCGGTTGAGGGTTCGGTTGAGGGTTCGGTTGAGGGACGGTTGAGGGAAGGTTGAGGGAAGGTTGAGGGAAGGTTGAGGGAAGGTTGAGGGAAGGTTGAGGGACGGTTGAGGGACGGTTGAGGAACGGTTGAGGAACCGTTAAGGGACGGTTGATCGAAGGTTGAGGGACGGTTTAGGGACGGTTGAGGAACGGTTGAGCAACGGTTGAGGGACGGTTGAGGGACGGTTGAGGGACGGTTGAGGGTCGATTGAGGGTCGGTTGAGGGTCGGTTGAGGGACGGTTGAGGGTCAGTTGCGGTACGGTTGAGGGACGGTTGAGGGTCGATTGAGGGTCGGTTGAGGGTCGGTTGAGGGACGGTTGAGGGTCAGTTGCGGTACGGTTGAGGGACGGTTGAGGGACGGTTGAGGGACGGTTGAGGGACGGTTGAGGGACGGTTGAGGGACGGTTGAGGGACGGTTGAGGGACGGTTGAGGGACGGTTGAGGGACGGTTGAGGGACGGTTGAGGGACGGTTGAGGGTCGGTTGAGAGACGGTTAAGGGACGGTTAAGGGACGGTTGAGGGAAGGTTGAGGGACGGTTGAGGGACGGTTGAGGAACGGTTGAGCAACGGCTGAGGGACGGTTGAGGGACGGTTGAGGGACGGTTGAGGGTCGATTGAGGGTCGGTTGAGGGTCGGTTGAGGGACGGTTGAGGGTCAGTTGCGGTACGGTTGACGGACGGTTGAGGGTCGATTGAGGGTCGGTTGAGGGTCGGTTGAGGGTCGGTTGAGGGACGGTTGAGGGTCAGTTGCGGTACGGTTGAGGGACGGTTGAGGGTCGATTGAGGGTCGGTTGAGGGTCGGTTGAGGGACGGTTGAGGGTCAGTTGCGGTACGGTTGAGGGACGGTTGAGGGACGGTTGAGGGACGGTTGAGGAACGGTTGAGGGACGGTTGAGGGACGGTTGAGGGACGGTTGAGGGACGGTTGAGGGACGGTTGAGGGACGGTTGAGGGACGGTTGGGGGACGGTTGAGGGTCGGTTGAGAGACGGTTAAGGGACGGTTAAGGGACGGTTAAGGGTCGGTTGCGGGACGCTTTAGGGGCGGTTGAGGGACGGTTGGGGGACGGTTGAGGGTCGGTTGAGAGAAGGTTGAGGGAAGGTTGAGAGACGGTTGCGGTACGGTTGAGGGTGAGTTGCGCTTGAAGTTGAGGTTGAGCATGAGGTTAAAGTTGAAGTTGAAATTGAGGTTGAGCTTGACGTTGAGGTTGAGGTTGAGGTTAAGGTTGAGGTTAAGGTTGAGGTTGACGTTTAGGTTGAGGTTGAGGTTGAGGTTGTCGTTGAGGTTGAGGTTGTCGTTGAGGTTGAGGTTGAGGTTAATGTTGAGATTGAGATTGAGGATGAGGTTGAAGTTGAAGATGAGTTTGTAGTTGAGGTTGAGGTTGAGGTTAAGGTTGAGGTTGACGTTTAGGTTGAGGTTGAGGTTGTCGTTGAGGCTGAGATTGAGATTGATGTTGAGGTTGAAGACAGGTATCAACTGAAAGGCCTTTAAATGGGGAACAACCGCGCTCTATATCATTTTCATGCCACTTGTATAGGTTAGGGGCAGTACTTGAAGGGGTGTATTTGTATAGAGCCAAAAACACTCCCCACTCCTCTCAGTCATATCTTGAGTTCTGGCCAACCGATCGCGCCAAGTCAGGTATTAAATGAAAGGTCTTTAAATGAGAAACAACCGCGCTTTATAATGTTTTCGTGTCACTTCTATAGGTTAGGCGCAGTAATTGAAGGAGTGTATTTGTATAAAGCGAAAAACACTCCCCACTCCTCTCAGTCATATCTTGAGTTCTGGCCAACCGATCGCGCCAAGTCAGGTATTAAATGAAAGGTCTTTAAATGAGGAACGACCGCGCTCTATATCATTTTCGTGACACTTCTATAGTTTAGAACATATCTACATATCTGCATATCTATCCTAACTTCCTACTTTCCTAACTCAGCTGTTTGCTTGCCTTATATCTTCAGATTTTCTACTATAAATATAAACAGAGACGCTATTCGAATTAAGGATTACTCGATATACTCGAATTTCAGCGGAAGACATTTTGGTAAGTTATACGCATGTACAGTTAACATCTAAACTTTTAATTTTATTGTATCCATATTTCCTAAATATTTCTTGGCTCTGTTTGTAACTATTTACAATATTGGTTGAATATATTGCAAGACTACCAACTACAATGGGATAGTACATAGTAACGCCCATTTAACGCGTCGGTGGCTCCATTGACTCCATCCTTAGATCAACCTAATAAATGTATGCAGTTTTGCAGTATATTAAAGAGTCAGCAGGTGGTATAATAAGAAAAAAGTAGATCCATTGTTTGCTGGAAAATATAAACTATAATCGACTAAGTTATAGAAACCAAGTTAAGGCGGTGAAAACTGAGGCTTTGTAATGGTTTAGTCTTATAACTCTATTTAGCATACAATATTTACCGTAATTGAAAGAGCGTATTTGTATAGAGAGAAAAACACTCCGCACTCCTTTCAGTCATATCTCAAGTTCTAGATAACCGATCGCGCCAAGCCCTATATCGAATAAAAGGTCTTTAAATGGAGAACAACCGCGCTATATAACATTTTCTTGTCACTTCTATAGTTTAGGCGGAGTAGCTGTCACTTCTATAGTTTAGGCGCAGTACTTGAAGGAGCGTATTTGTTTAGAGCGAAAAACACTCCCCACTCCTTTCAGTCATATCTCGAGTTCTAGCCAACCGATCGCGCCAAGCCCTATATCAAATGAAAGGTCTTTAAATGAGGAACAACCGCGCCATATAACATTTTCATGTCACTTCTATAGTTTAGGCGCAGTACTTGAAGGAGCGTATTTGTTTAGAGCGAAAAACACTCCCCACTCCTTTCAGTCATATCTCGAGTTCTAGCCGACCGATCGCGCCAAGCCCTATATCAAATGAAAGGTTTGTAAATGAGGAACAACCGTGCGATATAATATTTTCGTTTCACTTCTATAGTTTAGGCGCAGTACTTGAAGGAGCGTATTTGTTTAGAGCGAAAAACACTCCCCACTCCTTTCAGTCATATCTCGAGTTCTAGCCAACCGATCACGCCAAGCCATATATCAAATCAAAGGCCTTTAAATGGGGAACAACCGTGTTATATAACATTTTCGTGTCACTTCTATAGTTTAGGCGCAGTACTTGAAGGAGCGGATTTGTTTGGAGCGAAAAACATTCCCCACTCCTTCCAGTCATATCTCGAGTTCTAGCCAACCGATCACGCCAAGCCATATATCAAATCAAAGGCCTTTAAATGGGGAACAACCGTGCTATATAAAATTTTCGTGTCACTTCTATAGTTTAGGCGCAGTACTTGAAGGAGCGTATTTGTTTAGAGCGAAAAACACTCCCCACTCCTTTCAGTCATATCTCGAGTTCTAGCCAACCGATCGCGCCAAGACAGGTATCAACCGTTCCTCAACCGTTCCTCAACCTTCCCTCAACCTTCCCTCAACCTTCCCTCAACCGTCCCTCAACCGTCCCTCAACCGTCCCTCAACCGTCCCTCAACCGTCCGTCAACCGTCCCTCAACCGTCCCTCAACCGTCCGTCAACCGTCCCTCAACCGTCCCTCAACCGTCCCTCAACCGTCCCTCAACCGTCCCTCAACCGTCCCTCAACCATCCCTCAACCATCCCTCAACCGTCCCTCAAACATCCGTCAACCATCCATCAATTGTTCCTCAACCGTCCCTCGACCGTTCCTCAACCGCCCCTCAACCGTTCCTCAACCTTCCCTCAATCGTCCCTCAACCGTCCCTCAACCGTCCCTCAACCGTCCCTCAACCATCCCTCAACCTTCCCTCAACCGTCCATCAACCGGCCCTCAACCGTCCCTCAACCGTTCTTTGAACCGTCCCTCAACCTTCCTTTAAACGTCCCTCAACTTTCCCTCAACCTTACCTCAGCCTACCCTCAACGTTCCCTCAACCGACCCTCAACCGTCCCTCAAATGGGCCTCAAACGTTCCTTAAACGACCCTCAACCTTCCCTCAACCTTCCCTCAACCTTCACTAAACCTTCCCTCAACCTTCCCTCAACCTTCCATCAACCTTCCCTCAACCTTCCCTCAACCTTCCCTCAACTTTTCCTCAACCGTCCCTCAACCGTCCCTCAACCGTCCCTCAACCGTCCCTCAACCGTCCCTCAACCGTCCCTCAACCGTCCCTCAACCGTCCCTCAACCGTCCCTCAACCGTCCCTCAACCGTCCCTCAACCGTCCCTCAACCGTCCCTCAACCGTCCCTCAACCGTCCCTCAACCGTCCCTCAACCGTCCCTCAACCGTCCCTCAACCGTCCCTCAACCGTCCCTCAACCGTCCCTCAACCGTCCCTCAACCGTCCCTCAACCGTCCCTCAACCGTCCCTCAACCGTCCCTCAACTGACCCTCAACTGACCCTCAACCGTCCCTCAACCGTCCCTCAACCGTCCCTCAACCGTCCCTCAACCGTCCCTCAACCGGCCCGCAACCGTCACTCAACAGTCCCTCAACAGTCCCTCAACCATCTGTCAACCATACCTCAACCGTCCCTCAACCGTCCCTCAACCGCCCCTCAACCGTCCCTCAACCGTCCCTCAACCGTCCCTCAACCGTCCCTCAACCGTCCCTCAACCGACCCCTCAACCGAACCCTCAACCGAACCCTCAACCGAACCCTCACCCGTCCTACCTTTGGCCAGCGGAGCCCTACCTACTGCAACCGGAGCCTTAGCTACGGCCAGCGGAGTCCTACCTACGGCCAGCGCAGGTCTACCTACTGCCAGCGGAGCCCTACCTACGGCTAGCGGAGCGCTACCTACGGCGAGCGGAGCGCTACCTACTGCCAACGGAGCCCTACCTACGGCCAGCGGAGCCCTTCCTATGGCCAACGAAGCCCTACATATGCCCAGCGGAGCCCTACCCACAGTCAGCGGAGCCCTACATATTGCCAGTGGAGCGCTACCTACGGCTAGCGGAGCCCTACCTACGTTCAGCGAAGCCCTACCTACGGCCAGCGGAGCGCTACCTACTGCCAGCGGAGCGCTACCTACTGCCAGCGGAGCCCTACATACTGCAAGCGAAGCTCTAACTACGGCCAGCGGAGCGCTACCTATAGCCACCGGAGCGCTACCTATGGCCAGCGGAGCGCTACCTACGGCTAGCGGAGCCCTACCTACTGCCAACGGAGCCCTACCTACGGCCAGCGGAGCCCTTCCTATGGCCAGAAGAAAGGGGTGTGGGACCAAAAGAAGTCCCCAATAAAAAGGAACAAGAAGGTATGAGGAAAATTAATAGTTTGATGAGGGAAGAGATCGGTGTAAAGATAATTGTGGAGCTGGAGTGGGAGAGCAAAGTTGAAATGACGAAAAGCGAAGTCAAAATCTGCTTTAATTTTCCCAATCAATTGGATCTATGATCCATATTCGTCACATGTCCATTGATGATTTACGATTCGATGGACAGAGTAAGGCAACGAGGGAAACGCAGACCGGTTAAGAATCCGATTGAGTTAATTTTTTTAAGCTTGTCGACGTTTTATTAACCGTTTGAAGACTGTAAACATTTTTATGATTTTTGAAGTGTAGAAAAAGATAAAGTAGTGACTTTTGGTTTTGCGAAGGTGGAATTGAAATGCTTCCCCTGAACGTCTCCCTTCTAAAACGTACCCCAAGTTTTATTGTTTTCAATTTTTTGAGCGCAATTATTAATGTTCAGAGAAGCGGATTTCATCCGATTCATGATTCGTCTGCATATGGAATCGTCGTCGAAACCCTCGTCACTCGTCAATCGCTGGAGAATCAACCGAATGAGAAGCGAAACGCGAGCAGATGACTGAAAGATGATACTTTTTAAATCATATTTGAAATTGGCCTAATTTTGAAATATGGATTGCAATTTAAATTTGCCTACGGCGAAATCCAATCGAAAAGGGAAATAACAAATAAATAAATACAATCAGAGGTTTTTTTCGCTAACTCGATGCTTTACAACGTGTTGTAGTAAGGGAATGAAATATACAAGTCATGGATGGAGCTGAGGTTGAGCGAAAACCAAACAAATCAGAGGCTTTGGCTTTGTGTACGCGTTTGCAAGGAGGAAATCTCAGCATTGTTGATAATAAATGACATTATTCATTCTTATTAGAAAATCCGAGTTAATTTCGCTTGACTTTAATTTTAAGCACGAACAGGAAAAGCTTTTGTTCGCTTTCCATTTATTTACGCTCTGCATATATTCTCAATGTCACCTCTTTTTTTGGTTGGCTTTATATTTGGTGAGATTTCGCAGCGTTTTGCAAAACTCTCCCACACGAACCTCTACGCTGGTGTCTCTCTCCCTCTCCGCTCTGGCCCAGGGAGATGATGCACTATGTTAAAATCCTTTCAGCAATTTCTTGTTTGCTTCCTTTCTTAGTCACTTTTTTTAGTGCGTTTAGTTGATCGGTCGCGTTGGTTGAAGTTCACGTGGAGGCTTCTTAATTACGCAGTTCAATAAATTTCTGAACATTATTAGACAATTTTAAAAGATTTCTGCTTTTGTGTTGTGTTGTTTTAGAGGGATGCCCGTTATATTTTCATTGAGTTGGTGAGTCCATTCATTTTTATGATGATGTATTACAATTTTCGTGGCAATTTGTTCACTGCTCTTTATACAGTTTTTCCATAAAATAATATAATTTGTGGTATTTATTGGCAATTAAGTTTCAAACGATGACAAGTAGTGTCAATTACGGGATTTCAATAATTTTAGTATCGAGAAAACCTGCTGTTCTTTTTCCATAAAATGGCACCATTTCCATTTTTTCGATGCAGAATATTCATAAAGTTTTTACAGCAAATCCAGCAAAACACGATATTTATAAATATTTATCTTATATACTATATTTATATATATATGTATATATATATATATATATGTATATATATATATATATATATACTATATTTTTTAATTTTAATTTGTTTCTTTAATTTTAAAATTTCTTTGGTTTCATAAACACAATATTTACACCAAATTTTGACTACTTTAACATGTGCGCATTAACATACAGAAGCACCAACGAAGCTTTCGACAGATTTTATTCTCATCTCATGCTCATCTCTCAACAGACTTCATTTTTTCAATACAACATATAACAGACCCCCACTTAGGATAGTCTCACTGGATCATCTCTCTCCCATTCCTCCACAATCATTACCACGCATTTAACTCTCACTCTTCCCACCCTCTGAAGTTCTTGTTGCTAATGACGATTCGCAGAAAGTTTTTCTCTAGCTGCTGTGGACTTTTTCGTTAAGTTGTTATTGTCATATTTGTGTGTGTACATATGCACATATTATGTACATAATTTCTTTGCTTTGTGATTTCGCTACTACTGTCGTTGAAGTACTGGTCACTTAAACGATGCGTCACGATTCGTGACTCACGAATAATTTATGCTTCGCTCATCCAGTCATCGGTTTTAATCCACTCTCTTCAACTAATGACAACTTTGAAGATGCGTCGTTACTTCGTTTATTGCGTCGTTTTTATGGCCAAGCAAGAATACAAAAGGCACCAGCATCCATTGGAACAGGTAAGGATTAGAATTTAAAACGGTTTCAGAAGAGTTCGTCCCATTGTTCAAGCGAATACAAACTTTCACTTCATTAAAGCAGAAACGCGAAGAACGTAACGTTTTTGTATGGTTGAAAAAGGGGTGAATCCTTGATGGAAAAGGTTATTTAAGATTTTATTACTATATGCACACCTTTCCCTCCTCCTTCCCCTCTCTCATAGCCAACATGCTCGGACCTTTGTTCGTTGAATGTGTGTCACTGGTTCAAAGGAACATGTTAAGGAAACGAAGTACAGTTCTTATTTAACGCTCTGCAAATTGAAATGTAATAGGAGAAAATCTGCACAAAATTGTACGATATTTCGTAATTTTATTAGCCAACTTATGTTGATTTGATAACTAATTCCAAATCATTTGTTTTCTCATTTTTATCAGTTTCATTAACTGAAATAGAAAAACATAAAAAATAAATAAACATTAATTTAATCATCGGCTTATCTGCAATAACGTTTTAGAAGGGAGACGTTCAGGGGAAGCATTTCAATTCCACCTTCGCAAAACCAAAAGTCACTACTTTATCTTTTTCTACACTTCAAAAATCATAAAAATGTTTACAGTCTTCAAACGGTTAATAAAACGTCGACAAGCTTAAAAAAATTAACTCAATCGGATTCTTAACCGGTCTGCGTTTCCCTCGTTGCCTTACTCTGTCCATCGAATCGTAAATCATCAATGGACATGTGACGAATATGGATCATGGATCCAATTGATTGGGAAAATTAAAGCAGATTTTGACTTCGCTTTTCGTCATTTCAACTTTGCTCTCCCACTCCAGCTCCACAATTATCTTTACACCGATCTCTTCCCTCATCAAACTATTAATTTTCCTCATACCTTCTTGTTCCTTTTTATTGGGGACTTCTTTTGGCCCCACACCCCTTTCTTCTGGACTTCCTTTTTGAACTTTTTTTAAAATTCCTTTCTTAAAGTTCTCTCTTTGCAATTGTTTATACGATTTCTTTCCATCTTCTAAGACTTTCTTTTATCCGATTTGCATATTTAGAATTGTTATGGTGCCTGTCTTTTGCGTATCTTTTGTTGAGCTGACAACTTGAATGTTTAGGTCACTATTTCTGATAGTCTTCCCACTGGTCTCTTAACATCTCTGATTATTATCATTTTGTGTTATGCAAAGGACTCTTAATCATGCTTTCTTCCCTCTCTCCATCCTCTAGCTCAATCTTCGCTTGTTTCTCGTCTTTTTCTCCATCTCACAATTTCCTCCAAGTTTCCTTTAGTTTCCTTTAAGTTCCAAGCGTTCTTTAGCGAAATACATACATATCTCCCTGACAAATCTAACTGCCTTTTAATATCTTGGTCTGTCTCCTGTGTTTATTTATCTCTCGACTTGTAACTCCATTCTTTGTCCCCCTCTCGCTCTGAAGAATCTCGTTCTCTATCTTTTAGCCAGATCACTAAAAAAATGATGAGGGAAGTTTAATCTTATGTTAAAGCTTTAAGCGAAAATATTACTATTGCTGAACTTGTGTTTGCAAATAAGCAAATATAGGAAATTATATAAATAAATTGTAACATACATGTTGTTATGAACAAAAACTACAAAAATGGGGAAGTTTGAAAAATTTTCCAATATCGGGATAGGTACCTCGATCAAGATAGACCTTAAAAAAACACAGTTGATGGGTGAAGCGCTACACTCTGTTCATGGCTTCTAAGACTCAATTTTCCAACTTGCTAGAATTTAGATGTTCCTTTATTGTTTTTTTATTCGTATCTAAATTTAATTTATAAGAAAATTTCCCATACAAACGGGGGAAAAAAATAAATAAATACAAGCAGAGGCTTTTTTCGCTAACTCGACGCTTTACAGCATGATGTAATAAGAGAATAAAAAACTGTAGTCGTCAGGTGGAGCTGAGGTTGAGGGGAAAGCAAATAAATCAGAGGCTTTGGCTTTTGGTATGTGTTTGCTATTGGGAAACGTTTCGGTGGGGACTGAAGAGAGCATAACAAATTAAACCGCGGAAGCAAAGATTATAAAACACATATTCAAAATGTATGTATTTAAAGAAAACATATATGGAATACGTATTCTATAATCTTTGGCAGAAGCTACTGAAGCTCATCAACTATCTCTCAGCAGAGTTAGTAAGCGACGACGTTGCTAGCTCTTATTAGAAAATCCACGTTACTTTCGCTTCCCTTTAATTTTAAGCGTGAACAAGAAAAGTTCAGCTTTTGTTCGCTTTCCATTTCTTTACGCTCTGCATATTTTTCCAATGTCACCTTCTTTGTGTTTACTTTAAATGTTGGTGAGATTTCGCAGCGCTTTGCAAACCTCTCCCACAAGAACCTCTACGCTGCTCTCTCTTCTTTCTGCTTTAGCTCTCACCACTCGAAGAAGATGCATTCTGTTGTAATGCTATCAATAATTTCCGTGCTTATTCACTTTTTTTATTGCATTTAATTGATCGGTCGCGTTGGTTAAAGTAGTCCGCCCCTTTTTGACATAAACGGCAATTACAAAAAAAGGAGTAGTAGTATATTTTTGAAATTTGGTAAAGATGGGGAAAATGGTCCCAGTAGCACGCCTATTTTTTATAACAAATATGAATATAATTGAACAATAAAGTTTGGTAACTCTACATTCGTCGGATGTAGGATATATAAGCTTGGGCGGCCGAAGATACCCTTACTAGTTTTCCGTGTGTTTTTTTTTTTTGTAATACGAATGACACCTGAAACCTTATTTTGATTTAATCCGATTTACGTCACATGCTACTCGAAGTTCCAATATAAAAAAATCCCAAGGACAAAATCAACAGCATAAAAACAAATTAAGAGCCAACGATTTGAAGCCATTAATAAAAATAATAAGACGATGAAGAACTGCTGTATTCTCCAAACTCTTGCGCTAAAGTTAAAAAAGTAAAGCACATGGTAACAGCTCTTACTACAAGAGAATTTGTATCCTGCCTCAAAACATGCAAAGGCAAAACTCCTGGATTAGGCAAAATTCCTCACATGATGATTAAAAACTCCCCATTCTTTTTTAGGCTCCGTATCTTGGAGCATTTTAACAACATTTTTAACTCCAGTACGATTCCTCAGTATATAAAACCGCCGTTATCATTCCTATAAAGAAGCCTAATAAAAAACTAGACCTAGTCGATTCCTTCAGGCCAATCTCTTTACTGCATTGGGAAAATTTAAAAAAAAAAATCATTTCTAAGCGCCTATAATGGTTTATAAAATCCAAGAATTTAATCTCTCCCCAATCAGGTAGGTTTTTTACCTGGATCCGGCACGATTGATGCGCTCCTATACTTGGATCATTTAATTTGCAAAAATTTATCAGCAAGAAACCATATTTCGATTCTATCGATTGTTTTTATTAAAGCTTTCGATAAAATCGGAATCCATATCGTATTAAAAAAATTAGCTGAGTCGGGCCTAAGATCTATAATTATTTAAAATCCTTTCTAACCAATAGCAAATTCTGTTGTAAAGCCAATAACTTACTCTCTAGTACGATTTCTTTATACAACGGAATATCGCAAGGTTCATCACTTTCAACAACACTATTTATTATTGCATTTGATGAACTTCTAAAATCTTAATTAAGAATAAACTATTAGAGCACTGTATTTATGCCGATGACCTATATATTATAGCTAAGCAGCAAGATAATAACGAAATAACTAATCTATTTCACAATGCACTGCGAGTCATTGATACTTGGTCAAAAATATCTGGAGCAAATATTTCAATAGCAAAATCGAAACACATATATATCTGTAAAAAACGTATTTGTAACCATATACATATATCATACAATAATTCACAAATCAAAAATGTTGACTCCATAAAAGTTCTTGGCTTGTATATAGACTGTAAATATAGCTTTAAGAAACACTGTATATATTTAAAACAAAATCTTATAAACAGAATAAATATTATAATTCCCTTTCTTCATGTAAGAGTCAAGTTCATTCCAATACTCTCCTTAACATTACAAAACCTACCATCCTTTCCAAAATCGACTATGCCTTACACATTTACGGCAACTGTCCTAAAACATACCTCTCTTATATAAAAGCTCCTTATCATGCAGCCATTAGATCGAGTTTGAGAGCCTCTCGGACTACACCAACTTGAAATTTACTAGCTGATAGCGGTTTTGAGACTCTCGAAAAACGCGTAATTAACCAAACGTGTCAGAATCTGCACAAGCTTCTGTGCGGAAATAACAAGTTGCTGTCAATAGTAATCTCTCTAGCCACAAAACGGAAAACCAAGCTAAGAAAACCCTCGGCTGTTACGCTACTTATCGGACCAGCACAAAACTATAAGATCGACATAAATCAAGTTGTGAAAAATTGGGAAAAGTTAGAACCTCAACTCTAGCTCTTTCATAACAACACTGTCCACATGTACTAAAGATAAGACACCTTCATCACCTTATGTGCAACTCTTTTCAGAGCGCACGCATATTCTTCGGACTCAAAAGTCGCTATTCTTGTATACCGATGGATCTAAAACATCAGACCACGTCACTTTCGCAGTTGTGGACGACACTGGAAACATACTCTCACAAGGAATTATGCCCAAAACCGCCCAGTACTGAAGGAGTGTATTTGTATAGAGCGAAAAACACTCCCCAATCCTTTCAGTCAAATCCCGAGTTCTGTCCAACCGATCGCGCCAAGACAGCTATCAAATGAAAGGTCTTTAAATGTGGAACAAGCGCGCTATATTAGATCTTCAGGTCACTTCTATAGTTTAGGCGCAGTACTTGAAGGAGTGTATTTGTATAGAGCGAAATACACTTCCCACTCCTTTCAGACATATCTCGAGTTCTAGCCAACCGATCGCGCCAAGCCATATATCAAATGAAAGGCCTTTAAATCGGGAACAACCGCGCTATATAACATTTTCGTGTGATTTCTATAGTTTAGGCGCAGTACTTGAAGGAGTGTATTTTTATAGAGCGAAAAACACTTCCCACTCCTTTCAGTCATATCTCGAGTTCTGTCCAACCAATCGCGCCAAGAGAGCTATCAAATGAAAGGTCTTTAAATGTGGAACAACCGCGCTATATTAGATCTTCGGGTCACTTCTATAGTTTAGGCGCAGTACTTGAAGGAGTGTATTTGTATAGAGCGAAATACACTTCCCAATCCTTTCAGTCATATCTCGAGTTCTAGCCAACCGATCGCGCCAAAACAGCTATCAAATGAAAGGTCTTTAAATGTGGAACAACCGCGCTATATTAGATCTTCAGGTCACTTCTATAGTTTAGGCGCAGTACTTGAAGGAGTGTATTTGTATAGAGCGAAATACACTTCCCACTCCTTTCAGACATATCTCGAGTTCTAGCCAACCGATCGCGCCAAGCCATATATCAAATGAAAGGCCTTTAAATGGGGGACAACCGCGCTATATAACATTTTCGTGTGACTTCTATAGTTTAGGCGCAGTACTTCAAGGAGCGTATTTGTTTAGAGCGAAAAACACTCCCCACTCCTTTCAGTCATATCTGGAGTTCTAGCCAACCGATCGCGCCAAGCCATATATCAAATGAAAGATCTTTAAATGAGGAACAACCGCGCTATATAACATTTTCGTATCAATTCTATAGTTTAGGCGCAGTACTTGCAGGAGCGTATTTGTTTAGAGCGAAAAACACTCCCCACTCCTTTTAGTCATATCTCGAGTTCTAGCCAAACGATCGCGCCAAGCTCTATATTAAATGAAAAGTCTTTAAATGAGGAACAACCGCGCTATATAACATTTTCGTGTCACTTCTATAGTTTAGGCGCAGTACTTGAAGGAGCGTATTTGTTTAGAGCGAAAAACACTCCCCACTCCTTTCAGTCATATCTCGAGTTCTGGCCAAACGATCGCGCCAAGCCATCTATCAAATGAAAGGCCTTTAAATGAGGAACAACCGCGCTATATAACATTTTCGTGCCACTTCTATAGTTTAGGCGCAGTACTTGAAGGAACGTATTTGTTTAGAGCGAAAAACACTCCCCACTCCTTTCAGTCATATCTCGAGTTCTAGCCAACCGATCGCGCCAAAACAGCTATCAAATGAAAGGTCTTTAAATGTGGAACAACCGCGCTATATTAGATCTTCAGGTCACTTCTATAGTTTAGGCGCAGTACTTGAAGGAGTGTATTTGTATAGAGCGAAATACACTTCCCACTCCTTTCAGACATATCTCGAGTTCTAGCCAACCGATCGCGCCAAGCCATATATCAAATGAAAGGCCTTTAAATGGGGGACAACCGCGCTATATAACATTTTCGTGTGACTTCTATAGTTTAGGCGCAGTACTTCAAGGAGCGTATTTGTTTAGAGCGAAAAACACTCCCCACTCCTTTCAGTCATATCTGGAGTTCTAGCCAACCGATCGCGCCAAGCCATATATCAAATGAAAGATCTTTAAATGAGGAACAACCGCGCTATATAACATTTTCGTATCAATTCTATAGTTTAGGCGCAGTACTTGCAGGAGCGTATTTGTTTAGAGCGAAAAACACTCCCCACTCCTTTTAGTCATATCTCGAGTTCTAGCCAAACGATCGCGCCAAGCTCTATATTAAATGAAAAGTCTTTAAATGAGGAACAACCGCGCTATATAACATTTTCGTGTCACTTCTATAGTTTAGGCGCAGTACTTGAAGGAGCGTATTTGTTTAGAGCGAAAAACACTCCCCACTCCTTTCAGTCATATCTCGAGTTCTGGCCAAACGATCGCGCCAAGCCATCTATCAAATGAAAGGCCTTTAAATGAGGAACAACCGCGCTATATAACATTTTCGTGCCACTTCTATAGTTTAGGCGCAGTACTTGAAGGAACGTATTTGTTTAGAGCGAAAAACACTCCCCACTCCTTTCAGTCATATCTCGAGTTCTAGCCAACCGATCGCGCCAATCCCTATATCAAATGAAAAGTCTTTAAATGAGGAACAACCGCGCTATATAACATTTTCGTGTGACTTCTATAGTTTAGGCGCAGTACTTCAAGGAGCGTATTTGTTTAGAGCGAAAAACACTCCCCACTCCTTTCAGTCATATCTGGAGTTCTAGCCAACCGATCGCGCCAAGCCATATATCAAATGAAAGATCTTTAAATGAGGAACAACCGCGCTATATAACATTTTCGTATCAATTCTATAGTTTAGGCGCAGTACTTGCAGGAGCGTATTTGTTTAGAGCGAAAAACACTCCCCACTCCTTTTAGTCATATCTCGAGTTCTAGCCAAACGATCGCGCCAAGCTCTATATTAAATGAAAAGTCTTTAAATGAGGAACAACCGCGCTATATAACATTTTCGTGTCACTTCTATAGTTTAGGCGCAGTACTTGAAGGAGCGTATTTGTTTAGAGCGAAAAACACTCCCCACTCCTTTCAGTCATATCTCGAGTTCTAGCCAAACGATCGCGCCAAGCCATCTATCAAATGAAAGGCCTTTAAATGAGGAACAACCGCGCTATATAACATTTTCGTACCACTTCTATAGTTTAGGCGCATTACTTCAAGGAGCGTATTTGTTTAGAGCGAAAAACACTCCCCACTGCTTTCAGTCATATCTCGAGTTCTAGCCAAACGATCGCACCAAGCCATATATTAAATGAAAGGCCTTTAAATGAGGAACAACCGCGCTACATAACATTTTCGTGTCAATTCTATAGTTTAGGCGCAGTACTTGCAGAAGCGTATTTGTTTCGAGCGAAAAACACTCCCCACTCCTTTTAGTCATAACTCGAGTTCTAGCCAAACGATCGCGCTAAGCCCTATATCAAATGAAAGCTCTTTAAATGTGGAACAACCGCGCTATATAACATTTTCGTGTCACTTCTATAGTTTAGGCGCAGTACTTGAAGGAGCGTATTTGTTTAGAGCGAAAAACACTCCCCACTCCTTTCAGTCATATCTCGAGTTCTAGCCAAACGATCGCGCCAAGCCATATATCAAATGAAAGGTCTTTAAATAGGGAACAATCGCACTCTATATCATTTTCGTGCCACTTCTATAGTTTAGGCGCAGTACTTGAAGGAGTGTATTTTTATAGAGCGAAAAACACTTCCCACACCTTTCAGTCATATCTCGAGTTCTAGCCAAACGATCGCGCCAAGACAGCTATCAAATGAAAGGTCTTTAAATGTGGAACAACCGCGCTATATTAGATCTTCAGGTCACTTCTATAGTTTAGCCGCAGTACTTGAAGGAGTGTATTTGTATAGAGCGAAATACACTTCCCACTCCTTTCAGACATATCTCGAGTTCTAGCCAAACGATCGCGCCAAGCCATATATTAAATGAAAGGCCTTTAAATGAGGAACAACCGCGCTATATAACATTTTCGTGTGACTTCTATAGTTTAGGCGCAGTACTTGAAGGAGCGTATTTGTTTAGAGCGAAAAACACTCCCCACTCCTTTCAGTCATATCTCGAGTTCTGTCCAACCGATCGCGCCAAGACAGCTATCAAATGAAAGGTCTTTAAATGTGGAACAACCGCGCTATATTAGATCTTCAGGTCACTTCTATAGTTTAGGCGCAGTACTTAAAGGAGTGTATTTGTATAGAGCGAAATACACTTCCCACTCCTTTCAGACATATCTCGAGTTCTAGCCAAACGATCGCGCCAAGCCATATATCAAATGAAAGGTCTTTAAATGGGGAACAACCGCACTCTATATCATTTTCGTGCCACTTCTATAGTTTAGGCGCAGTACTTGAAGGAGTTTATTTTTATAGAGCGAAGAACACTTCCCACTCCTTTCAGTCATATCTCGAGTTCTGGCCAACCGATCGCGCCAAGACAGGTATCAACTGCAAGGTCTTTAAATGAGGAACAACCGCGCTTTATAACATTTTCGTGTCAATTCTATAGTTTAGGCGCAGTACTTGCAGGAGCGTATTTGTTTAGAGCGAAAAACACTCCCCACTCCTTTTAGTCATATCTCGAGTTCTAGCCAATCGATCGCGCCAAGCCCTATATCAAATGAAAATTTTTAAATGAGGAACAACCGCGCTATATAACATTTTCGTGTCACTTCTATAGTTTAGGGGCAGTACTTGAAGGAGCGCATTTGTTTAGAGCGAAAAACACTCCGCACTCCTTTCAGTCATATCTCGAGTTCTAGCCAAACGATCGCGCCAAGCCATCTATCAAATGAAAGGCCTTTAAATGAGGAACAACCGCGCTATATAACATTTTCGTGTCACTTCTATAGTTTAGGCGCAGTACTTGAAGGAGCGTATTTGTTTAGAGCGAAAAACACTCCCCACTCCTTTCAGTCATATCACGAGTTCTAGCCAACCGATCGCTTCAAGACAGCTATCAAATGAAAGGTCTTTAAATGAGGAACAACCACGCTGTATTAGATCTTCAGGTCACTTCTATAGTTTAGGAGCAGTACTTAAAGGACTGTATTTGTATAGAGCGAAATACACTTCCCACTCCTTTCAGACATATCTCGAGTTCTAGCCAACCGATCGCGCCAAGCCATATATCAAATGAAAGGCTTTTAAATCGGGACCAACCGCGCTATATAACATTTTCGTGTCACTTCTATAGTTTAGGCGCAGTACTTGAAGGAGTGTATTTTTATAGAGCGAAAAACACTTCCCACTCCTTTCAGTCATATCTCGAGTTCTGTCCAACCGATCGCGCCAGGACAGCTATCAAATGAGAGGTCTTTAAATGTGGAACAACCGCGCTATATTAGATCTTCAGGTCACTTCTATAGTTTAGGCGCAGTACTTGAAGGAGTTTATTTTTATAGAGCGAAAAACACTTCCCACTCCTTTCAGTCATATCTCGAGTTCTGGCCAACCGATCGCGCCAAGACAGGTATCAACTGCAAGGTCTTTAAATGAGGAACAACCGCGCTTTATAACATTTTCGTGTCAATTCTATAGTTTAGGCGCAGTACTTGCAGGAGCGTATTTGTTTAGAGCGAAAAACACTCCCCACTCCTTTTAGTCATATCTCGAGTTCTAGCCAAACGATCGCGCCAAGCCCTATATCAAATGAAAATTTTTAAATGAGGAACAACCGCGCTATATAACATTTTCGTGTCACTTCTATAGTTTAGGGGCAGTACTTGAAGGAGCGCATTTGTTTAGAGCGAAAAACACTCCGCACTCCTTTCAGTCATATCTCGAGTTCTAGCCAAACGATCGCGCCAAGCCATCTATCAAATGAAAGGCCTTTAAATGAGGAACAACCGCGCTATATAACATTTTCGTGTCACTTCTATAGTTTAGGCGCAGTACTTGAAGGAGCGTATTTGTTTAGAGCGAAAAACACTCCCCACTCCTTTCAGTCATATCACGAGTTCTAGCCAACCGATCGCTTCAAGACAGCTATCAAATGAAAGGTCTTTAAATGAGGAACAACCGCGCTATATTAGATCTTCAGGTCACTTCTATAGTTTAGGAGCAGTACTTAAAGGACTGTATTTGTATAGAGCGAAATACACTTCCCACTCCTTTCAGACATATCTCGAGTTCTAGCCAACCGATCGCGCCAAGCCATATATCAAATGAAAGGCTTTTAAATCGGGAACAACCGCGCTATATAACATTTTCGTGTCACTTCTATAGTTTAGGCGCAGTACTTGAAGGAGTGTATTTTTATAGAGCGAAAAACACTTCCCACTCCTTTCAGTCATATCTCGAGTTCTGTCCAACCGATCGCGCCAGGACAGCTATCAAATGAGAGGTCTTTAAATGTGGAACAACCGCGCTATATTAGATCTTCAGGTCACTTCTATAGTTTAGGCGCAGTACTTGAAGGAGTTTATTTTTATAGAGCGAAAAACACTTCCCACTCCTTTCAGTCATATCTCGAGTTCTGGCCAACCGATCGCGCCAAGACAGGTATCAACTGCAAGGTCTTTAAATGAGGAACAACCGCGCTTTATAACATTTTCGTGTCAATTCTATAGTTTAGGCGCAGTACTTGCAGGAGCGTATTTGTTTAGAGCGAAAAACACTCCCCACTCCTTTTAGTCATATCTCGAGTTCTAGCCAAACGATCGCGCCAAGCCCTATATCAAATGAAAATTTTTAAATGAGGAACAACCGCGCTATATAACATTTTCGTGTCACTTCTATAGTTTAGGGGCAGTACTTGAAGGAGCGCATTTGTTTAGAACGAAAAACACTCCGCACTCCTTTCAGTCATATCTCGAGTTCTAGCCAAACGATCGCGCCAAGCCATCAATCAAATGAAAGGCCTTTAAATGAGGAACAACCGCGCTATATAACATTTTCGTGTCACTTCTATAGTTTAGGCGCAGTACTTGAAGGAGCGTATTTGTTTAGAGCGAAAAACACTCCCCACTCCTTTCAGTCATATCACGAGTTCTAGCCAACCGATCGCTTCAAGACAGCTATCAAATGAAAGGTCTTTAAATGAGGAACAACCGCGCTATATTAGATCTTCAGGTCACTTCTATAGTTTAGGAGCAGTACTTAAAGGACTGTATTTGTATAGAGCGAAATACACTTCCCACTCCTTTCAGACATATCTCGAGTTCTAGCCAACCGATCGCGCCAAGCCATATATCAAATGAAAGGCTTTTAAATCGGGAACAACCGCGCTATATAACATTTTCGTGTCACTTCTATAGTTTAGGCGCAGTACTTGAAGGAGTGTATTTTTATAGAGCGAAAAATACTTCCCACTCCTTTCAGTCATATCTCGAGTTCTGTCCAACCGATCGCGCCAGGACAGCTATCAAATGAGAGGTCTTTAAATGTGGAACAACCGCGCTATATTAGATCTTCAGGTCACTTCTATAGTTTAGGCGCAGTACTTGAAGGAGTGTATTTGTATAGAGCGAAATACACTTCCCAATCCTTTCAGTCATATCTCGAGTTCTAGCCAACCGATCGCGCCAAGACAGGTATCAACTGAAAGGTCTTTAAATGGGGAACAACCGCACTCTATATCATTTTCGTGCCACTTCTATAGTTTAGGCGCAGTACTTGAAGGAGTGTATTTTTATAGAGCGAAAAACACTTCCCACTCCTTTCAGTCATATCTCGAGTTCTGTCCAACCGATCGCGCCAAGACAGCTATCAAATGAAAGGCTTTAAATGTGGAACAACCGCGCTATATTAGATCTTCAGGTCACTTCTATAGTTTAGGCGCAGTACTTGAAGGAGTGTATTTGTATAGAGCGAAATACACTTCCCACTCCTTTCAGACATATCTCGAGTTCTAGCAAACCGATCGCGCCAAGACAGGTATCAACTGCAAGGTCTTTAAATGGAGAACAACCGCACTCTATATCATTTTCGTGCCACTTCTATAGTTTAGGCGCAGTACTTGAAGGAGTGTATTTGTTTAGAGCGAAAAACACTCCCCACTCCTTTCAGTCATATCTCGAGTTCTGGCCAAACGATCGCGCCAAGCCATCTATCAAATGAAAGGCCTTTAAATGAGGAACAACCGCGCTATATAACATTTTCGTGCCACTTCTATAGTTTAGGCGCAGTACTTGAAGGAACGTATTTGTTTAGAGCGAAAAACACTCCCCACTCCTTTCAGTCATATCTCGAGTTCTAGCCAACCGATCGCGCCAATCCCTATATCAAATGAAAAGTCTTTAAATGAGGAACAACCGCGCTATATAACATTTTCGTGTGACTTCTATAGTTTAGGCGCAGTACTTCAAGGAGCGTATTTGTTTAGAGCGAAAAACACTCCCCACTCCTTTCAGTCATATCTGGAGTTCTAGCCAACCGATCGCGCCAAGCCATATATCAAATGAAAGATCTTTAAATGAGGAACAACCGCGCTATATAACATTTTCGTATCAATTCTATAGTTTAGGCGCAGTACTTGCAGGAGCGTATTTGTTTAGAGCGAAAAACACTCCCCACTCCTTTTAGTCATATCTCGAGTTCTAGCCAAACGATCGCGCCAAGCTCTATATTAAATGAAAAGTCTTTAAATGAGGAACAACCGCGCTATATAACATTTTCGTGTCACTTCTATAGTTTAGGCGCAGTACTTGAAGGAGCGTATTTGTTTAGAGCGAAAAACACTCCCCACTCCTTTCAGTCATATCTCGAGTTCTAGCCAAACGATCGCGCCAAGCCATCTATCAAATGAAAGGCCTTTAAATGAGGAACAACCGCGCTATATAACATTTTCGTACCACTTCTATAGTTTAGGCGCATTACTTCAAGGAGCGTATTTGTTTAGAGCGAAAAACACTCCCCACTGCTTTCAGTCATATCTCGAGTTCTAGCCAAACGATCGCACCAAGCCATATATTAAATGAAAGGCCTTTAAATGAGGAACAACCGCGCTACATAACATTTTCGTGTCAATTCTATAGTTTAGGCGCAGTACTTGCAGAAGCGTATTTGTTTCGAGCGAAAAACACTCCCCACTCCTTTTAGTCATAACTCGAGTTCTAGCCAAACGATCGCGCTAAGCCCTATATCAAATGAAAGCTCTTTAAATGTGGAACAACCGCGCTATATAACATTTTCGTGTCACTTCTATAGTTTAGGCGCAGTACTTGAAGGAGCGTATTTGTTTAGAGCGAAAAACACTCCCCACTCCTTTCAGTCATATCTCGAGTTCTAGCCAAACGATCGCGCCAAGCCATATATCAAATGAAAGGTCTTTAAATAGGGAACAATCGCACTCTATATCATTTTCGTGCCACTTCTATAGTTTAGGCGCAGTACTTGAAGGAGTGTATTTTTATAGAGCGAAAAACACTTCCCACACCTTTCAGTCATATCTCGAGTTCTAGCCAAACGATCGCGCCAAGACAGCTATCAAATGAAAGGTCTTTAAATGTGGAACAACCGCGCTATATTAGATCTTCAGGTCACTTCTATAGTTTAGCCGCAGTACTTGAAGGAGTGTATTTGTATAGAGCGAAATACACTTCCCACTCCTTTCAGACATATCTCGAGTTCTAGCCAAACGATCGCGCCAAGCCATATATTAAATGAAAGGCCTTTAAATGAGGAACAACCGCGCTATATAACATTTTCGTGTGACTTCTATAGTTTAGGCGCAGTACTTGAAGGAGCGTATTTGTTTAGAGCGAAAAACACTCCCCACTCCTTTCAGTCATATCTCGAGTTCTGTCCAACCGATCGCGCCAAGACAGCTATCAAATGAAAGGTCTTTAAATGTGGAACAACCGCGCTATATTAGATCTTCAGGTCACTTCTATAGTTTAGGCGCAGTACTTAAAGGAGTGTATTTGTATAGAGCGAAATACACTTCCCACTCCTTTCAGACATATCTCGAGTTCTAGCCAAACGATCGCGCCAAGCCATATATCAAATGAAAGGTCTTTAAATGGGGAACAACCGCACTCTATATCATTTTCGTGCCACTTCTATAGTTTAGGCGCAGTACTTGAAGGAGTTTATTTTTATAGAGCGAAGAACACTTCCCACTCCTTTCAGTCATATCTCGAGTTCTGGCCAACCGATCGCGCCAAGACAGGTATCAACTGCAAGGTCTTTAAATGAGGAACAACCGCGCTTTATAACATTTTCGTGTCAATTCTATAGTTTAGGCGCAGTACTTGCAGGAGCGTATTTGTTTAGAGCGAAAAACACTCCCCACTCCTTTTAGTCATATCTCGAGTTCTAGCCAATCGATCGCGCCAAGCCCTATATCAAATGAAAATTTTTAAATGAGGAACAACCGCGCTATATAACATTTTCGTGTCACTTCTATAGTTTAGGGGCAGTACTTGAAGGAGCGCATTTGTTTAGAGCGAAAAACACTCCGCACTCCTTTCAGTCATATCTCGAGTTCTAGCCAAACGATCGCGCCAAGCCATCTATCAAATGAAAGGCCTTTAAATGAGGAACAACCGCGCTATATAACATTTTCGTGTCACTTCTATAGTTTAGGCGCAGTACTTGAAGGAGCGTATTTGTTTAGAGCGAAAAACACTCCCCACTCCTTTCAGTCATATCACGAGTTCTAGCCAACCGATCGCTTCAAGACAGCTATCAAATGAAAGGTCTTTAAATGAGGAACAACCACGCTGTATTAGATCTTCAGGTCACTTCTATAGTTTAGGAGCAGTACTTAAAGGACTGTATTTGTATAGAGCGAAATACACTTCCCACTCCTTTCAGACATATCTCGAGTTCTAGCCAACCGATCGCGCCAAGCCATATATCAAATGAAAGGCTTTTAAATCGGGACCAACCGCGCTATATAACATTTTCGTGTCACTTCTATAGTTTAGGCGCAGTACTTGAAGGAGTGTATTTTTATAGAGCGAAAAACACTTCCCACTCCTTTCAGTCATATCTCGAGTTCTGTCCAACCGATCGCGCCAGGACAGCTATCAAATGAGAGGTCTTTAAATGTGGAACAACCGCGCTATATTAGATCTTCAGGTCACTTCTATAGTTTAGGCGCAGTACTTGAAGGAGTTTATTTTTATAGAGCGAAAACACTTCCCACTCCTTTCAGTCATATCTCGAGTTCTGGCCAACCGATCGCGCCAAGACAGGTATCAACTGCAAGGTCTTTAAATGAGGAACAACCGCGCTTTATAACATTTTCGTGTCAATTCTATAGTTTAGGCGCAGTACTTGCAGGAGCGTATTTGTTTAGAGCGAAAAACACTCCCCACTCCTTTTAGTCATATCTCGAGTTCTAGCCAAACGATCGCGCCAAGCCCTATATCAAATGAAAATTTTTAAATGAGGAACAACCGCGCTATATAACATTTTCGTGTCACTTCTATAGTTTAGGGGCAGTACTTGAAGGAGCGCATTTGTTTAGAGCGAAAAACACTCCGCACTCCTTTCAGTCATATCTCGAGTTCTAGCCAAACGATCGCGCCAAGCCATCTATCAAATGAAAGGCCTTTAAATGAGGAACAACCGCGCTATATAACATTTTCGTGTCACTTCTATAGTTTAGGCGCAGTACTTGAAGGAGCGTATTTGTTTAGAGCGAAAAACACTCCCCACTCCTTTCAGTCATATCACGAGTTCTAGCCAACCGATCGCTTCAAGACAGCTATCAAATGAAAGGTCTTTAAATGAGGAACAACCGCGCTATATTAGATCTTCAGGTCACTTCTATAGTTTAGGAGCAGTACTTAAAGGACTGTATTTGTATAGAGCGAAATACACTTCCCACTCCTTTCAGACATATCTCGAGTTCTAGCCAACCGATCGCGCCAAGCCATATATCAAATGAAAGGCTTTTAAATCGGGAACAACCGCGCTATATAACATTTTCGTGTCACTTCTATAGTTTAGGCGCAGTACTTGAAGGAGTGTATTTTTATAGAGCGAAAAACACTTCCCACTCCTTTCAGTCATATCTCGAGTTCTGTCCAACCGATCGCGCCAGGACAGCTATCAAATGAGAGGTCTTTAAATGTGGAACAACCGCGCTATATTAGATCTTCAGGTCACTTCTATAGTTTAGGCGCAGTACTTGAAGGAGTTTATTTTTATAGAGCGAAAAACACTTCCCACTCCTTTCAGTCATATCTCGAGTTCTGGCCAACCGATCGCGCCAAGACAGGTATCAACTGCAAGGTCTTTAAATGAGGAACAACCGCGCTTTATAACATTTTCGTGTCAATTCTATAGTTTAGGCGCAGTACTTGCAGGAGCGTATTTGTTTAGAGCGAAAAACACTCCCCACTCCTTTTAGTCATATCTCGAGTTCTAGCCAAACGATCGCGCCAAGCCCTATATCAAATGAAAATTTTTAAATGAGGAACAACCGCGCTATATAACATTTTCGTGTCACTTCTATAGTTTAGGGGCAGTACTTGAAGGAGCGCATTTGTTTAGAACGAAAAACACTCCGCACTCCTTTCAGTCATATCTCGAGTTCTAGCCAAACGATCGCGCCAAGCCATCAATCAAATGAAAGGCCTTTAAATGAGGAACAACCGCGCTATATAACATTTTCGTGTCACTTCTATAGTTTAGGCGCAGTACTTGAAGGAGCGTATTTGTTTAGAGCGAAAAACACTCCCCACTCCTTTCAGTCATATCACGAGTTCTAGCCAACCGATCGCTTCAAGACAGCTATCAAATGAAAGGTCTTTAAATGAGGAACAACCGCGCTATATTAGATCTTCAGGTCACTTCTATAGTTTAGGAGCAGTACTTAAAGGACTGTATTTGTATAGAGCGAAATACACTTCCCACTCCTTTCAGACATATCTCGAGTTCTAGCCAACCGATCGCGCCAAGCCATATATCAAATGAAAGGCTTTTAAATCGGGAACAACCGCGCTATATAACATTTTCGTGTCACTTCTATAGTTTAGGCGCAGTACTTGAAGGAGTGTATTTTTATAGAGCGAAAAATACTTCCCACTCCTTTCAGTCATATCTCGAGTTCTGTCCAACCGATCGCGCCAGGACAGCTATCAAATGAGAGGTCTTTAAATGTGGAACAACCGCGCTATATTAGATCTTCAGGTCACTTCTATAGTTTAGGCGCAGTACTTGAAGGAGTGTATTTGTATAGAGCGAAATACACTTCCCAATCCTTTCAGTCATATCTCGAGTTCTAGCCAACCGATCGCGCCAAGACAGGTATCAACTGAAAGGTCTTTAAATGGGGAACAACCGCACTCTATATCATTTTCGTGCCACTTCTATAGTTTAGGCGCAGTACTTGAAGGAGTGTATTTTTATAGAGCGAAAAACACTTCCCACTCCTTTCAGTCATATCTCGAGTTCTGTCCAACCGATCGCGCCAAGACAGCTATCAAATGAAAGGCTTTAAATGTGGAACAACCGCGCTATATTAGATCTTCAGGTCACTTCTATAGTTTAGGCGCAGTACTTGAAGGAGTGTATTTGTATAGAGCGAAATACACTTCCCACTCCTTTCAGACATATCTCGAGTTCTAGCAAACCGATCGCGCCAAGACAGGTATCAACTGCAAGGTCTTTAAATGGAGAACAACCGCACTCTATATCATTTTCGTGCCACTTCTATAGTTTAGGCGCAGTACTTGAAGGAGTGTATTTTTATAGAGCGAAAAACACTTCCCACTCCTTTCAGTCATATCTCGAGTTCTGTCCAACCGATCGCGTTAAGACAGCTATCAAATGAAAGGTCTTTAAATGTGGAACAACCGCGCTATATTAGATCTTCAGGTCACTTCTATAGTTTAGCCGCAGTACTTGAAGGAGTGTATTTGTATAGAGCGAAATACACTTCCCACTCCTTTCAGACATATCTCGAGTTCTAGCCAACCGATCGCGCCAAGCCATATATCAAATGAAAGGCCTTTAAATGGGCGACAACCGCGCTATATAACATTTTCGTGTCACTTCTATAGTTTAGGCGCAGTACTTGAAGGAGCGTATTTGTTTAGAGCGAAAAACACTCCCCACTCCTTTCAGTCATATCTGTTGTTCTAGCCAACCGATCGCGCCAAGCCATATATCAAATGAAAGATCTTTAAATGAGGAACAACCGCGCTATATAACATTTTCGTATCAATTCTATAGTTTAGGCGCAGTACTTGCAGGAGCGTATTTGTTTAGAGCGAAAAACACTCCCCACTCCTTTTAGTCATATCTCGAGTTCTAGCCAAACGATCGCGCCAAGCTCTATATTAAATGAAAAGTCTTTAAATGAGGAACAACCGCGCTATATAACATTTTCGTGTCACTTCTATAGTTTAGGCGCAGTACTTGAAGGAGCGTATTTGTTTAGAGCGAAAAACACTCCCCACTCCTTTCAGTCATATCTCGAGTGCTAGCCAAACGATCGCGCCAAGCCATCTATCAAATGAAAGGCCTTTAAATGAGGAACAACCGCGCTATATAACATTTTCGTGCCACTTCTATAGTTTAGGCGCAGTACTTGAAGGAACGTATTTGTTTAGAGCGAAAAACACTCCCCACTCCTTTCAGTCATATCTCGAGTTCTAGCCAACCGATCGCGCCAAGACAGCTATCAAATGAAAGGTCTTTAAATGAGGAACAACCGCGCTATATTAGATCTTCAGGTCACTTCTATAGTTTAGGCGCAGTACTTGAAGGAGTGTATTTGTATAGAGCGAAATACACTTCCCACTCCTTTCAGACATATCTCGAGTTCTAGCCAACCGGGGACAACCGCGCTATATAACATTTTCGTGTGACTTCTATAGTTTAGGCGCAGTACTTCAAGGAGCGTATTTGTTTAGAGCGAAAAACACTCCCCACTGCTTTCAGTCATATCTGGAGTTCTAGCCAACCGATCGCGCCAAGCCATATATCAAATGAAAGATCTTTAAATGAGGAACAACCGCGCTATATAACATTTTCGTGTCAATTCTATAGTTTAGGCGCAGTACTTGCAGGAGCGTATTTGTTTAGAGCGAAAAACACTCCCCACTCCTTTTAGTCATATCTCGAGTTCTAGCCAAACGGTCGCGCCAATCCCTATATCAAATGAAAAGTCTTTAAATGAGGAACAACCGCGCTATATAACATTTTCGTGTGACTTCTATAGTTTAGGCGCATTACTTCAAGGAGCGTATTTGTTTAGAGCGAAAAACACTCCCCACTCCTTTCAGTCATATCTCGAGTTCTAGCCAAACGATCGCACCAAGCCATATATTAAATGAAAGGCCTTTAAATGAGGAACAACCGCGCTACATAACATTTTCGTGTCAATTCTATAGTTTAGGCGCAGTACTTGCAGAAGCGTATTTGTTTCGAGCGAAAAACACTCCCCACTCCTTTTAGTCATAACTCGAGTTCTAGCCAAACGATCGCGCTAAGCCCTATATCAAATGAAAGCTCTTTAAATGTGGAACAACCGCGCTATATAACATTTTCGTGCCACTTCTATAGTTTAGGCGCAGTACTTGAAGGAGTGTATTTTTATAGAGCGAAAAACACTTCCCACTCCTTTCAGTCATATCTCGAGTTCTGTCCAACCGATCGCGCCAAGACAGCTATCAAATGAAAGGTCTTTAAATGTGGAACAACCGCGATATATTAGATCTTCAGGTCACTTCTATAGTTTAGGCGCAGTACTTGAAGGAGCGTATTTGTTTAGAGCGAAAAACACTCCCCACTCCTTTCAGTCATATCTCGAGTTCTAGCCAAACGATCGCGCCAAGCCATATATCAAATGAAAGGTCTTTAAATAGGGAACAATCGCACTCTATATCATTTTCGTGCCACTTCTATAGTTTAGGCGCAGTACTTGAAGGAGTGTATTTTTATAGAGCGAAAAACACTTCCCACTCCTTTCAGTCATATCTCGAGTTCTGTCCAACCGATCGCGTTAAGACAGCTATCAAATGAAAGGTCTTTAAATGTGGAACAACCGCGCTATATTAGATCTTCAGGTCACTTCTATAGTTTAGCCGCAGTACTTGAAGGAGTGTATTTGTATAGAACGAAATACACTTCCCACTCCTTTCAGACATATCTCGAGTTCTAGCCAACCGATCGCGCCAAGCCATATATCAAATGAAAGGCCTTTAAATGGGCGACAACCGCGCTATATAACATTTTCGTGTCACTTCTATAGTTTAGGCGCAGTACTTGAAGGAGCGTATTTGTTTAGAGCGAAAAACACTCCCCACTCCTTTCAGTCATATCTGTTGTTCTAGCCAACCGATCGCGCCAAGCCATATATCAAATGAAAGATCTTTAAATGAGGAACAACCGCGCTATATAACATTTTCGTATCGATTCTATAGTTTAGGCGCAGTACTTGCAGGAGCGTATTTGTTTAGAGCGAAAAACACTCCCCACTCCTTTTAGTCATATCTCGAGTTCTAGCCAAACGATCGCGCCAAGCTCTATATTAAATGAAAAGTCTTTAAATGAGGAACAACCGCGCTATATAACATTTTCGTGTCACTTCTATAGTTTAGGCGCAGTACTTGAAGGAGCGTATTTGTTTAGAGCGAAAAACACTCCCCACTCCTTTCAGTCATATCTCGAGTGCTAGCCAAACGATCGCGCCAAGCCATCTATCAAATGAAAGGCCTTTAAATGAGGAACAACCGCGCTATATAACATTTTCGTGCCACTTCTATAGTTTAGGCGCAGTACTTGAAGGAACGTATTTGTTTAGAGCGAAAAACACTCCCCACTCCTTTCAGTCATATCTCGAGTTCTAGCCAACCGATCGCGCCAAGACAGCTATCAAATGAAAGGTCTTTAAATGAGGAACAACCGCGCTATATTAGATCTTCAGGTCACTTCTATAGTTTAGGCGCAGTACTTGAAGGAGTGTATTTGTATAGAGCGAAATACACTTCCCACTCCTTTCAGACATATCTCGAGTTCTAGCCAACCGGGGACAACCGCGCTATATAACATTTTCGTGTGACTTCTATAGTTTAGGCGCAGTACTTCAAGGAGCGTATTTGTTTAGAGCGAAAAACACTCCCCACTGCTTTCAGTCATATCTGGAGTTCTAGCCAACCGATCGCGCCAAGCCATATATCAAATGAAAGATCTTTAAATGAGGAACAACCGCGCTATATAACATTTTCGTGTCAATTCTATAGTTTAGGCGCAGTACTTGCAGGAGCGTATTTGTTTAGAGCGAAAAACACTCCCCACTCCTTTTAGTCATATCTCGAGTTCTAGCCAAACGGTCGCGCCAATCCCTATATCAAATGAAAAGTCTTTAAATGAGGAACAACCGCGCTATATAACATTTTCGTGTGACTTCTATAGTTTAGGCGCATTACTTCAAGGAGCGTATTTGTTTAGAGCGAAAAACACTCCCCACTCCTTTCAGTCATATCTCGAGTTCTAGCCAAACGATCGCACCAAGCCATATATTAAATGAAAGGCCTTTAAATGAGGAACAACCGCGCTACATAACATTTTCGTGTCAATTCTATAGTTTAGGCGCAGTACTTGCAGAAGCGTATTTGTTTCGAGCGAAAAACACTCCCCACTCCTTTTAGTCATAACTCGAGTTCTAGCCAAACGATCGCGCTAAGCCCTATATCAAATGAAAGCTCTTTAAATGTGGAACAACCGCGCTATATAACATTTTCGTGCCACTTCTATAGTTTAGGCGCAGTACTTGAAGGAGTGTATTTTTATAGAGCGAAAAACACTTCCCACTCCTTTCAGTCATATCTCGAGTTCTGTCCAACCGATCGCGCCAAGACAGCTATCAAATGAAAGGTCTTTAAATGTGGAACAACCGCGATATATTAGATCTTCAGGTCACTTCTATAGTTTAGGCGCAGTACTTGAAGGAGCGTATTTGTTTAGAGCGAAAAACACTCCCCACTCCTTTCAGTCATATCTCGAGTTCTAGCCAAACGATCGCGCCAAGCCATATATCAAATGAAAGGTCTTTAAATAGGGAACAATCGCACTCTATATCATTTTCGTGCCACTTCTATAGTTTAGGCGCAGTACTTGAAGGAGTGTATTTTTATAGAGCGAAAAACACTTCCCACTCCTTTCAGTCATATCTCGAGTTCTGTCCAACCGATCGCGCCAAGACAGCTATCAAATGAAAGGTCTTTAAATGTGGAACAACCGCGATATATTAGATCTTCAGGTCACTTCTATAGTTTAGGCGCAGTACTTGAAGGAGTGTATTTGTATAGAGCGAAATACACTTCCCACTCCTTTCAGACATATCTCGAGTTCTAGCCAAACGATCGCGCCAAGCCATATATTAAATGAAAGGCCTTTAAATGAGGAACAACCGCGCTATATAACATTTTCGTGTGACTTCTATAGTTTAGGCGCAGTACTTGAAGGAGCGTATTTGTTTAGAGCGAAAAACACTCCCCACTCCTTTCAGTCATATCTCGAGTTCTGTCCAACCGATCGCGCCAAGACAGCTATCAAATGAAAGGTCTTTAAATGTGGAACAACCGCGCTATATTAGATCTTCAGGTCACTTCTATAGTTTAGGCGCAGTACTTAAAGGAGTGTATTTGTATAGAGCGAAATACACTTCCCACTCCTTTCAGACATATCTCGAGTTCTAGCCAAACGATCGCGCCAAGCCATATATCAAATGAAAGGTCTTTAAATGGGGAACAACCGCACTCTATATCATTTTCGTGCCACTTCTATAGTTTAGGCGCAGTACTTGAAGGAGTTTATTTTTATAGAGCGAAAAACACTTCCCACTCCTTTCAGTCATATCTCGAGTTCTGGCCAACCGACCGCGCCAAGACAGGTATCAACTGCAAGGTCTTTAAATGAGGAACAACCGCGCTTTATAACATTTTCGTGTCAATTCTATAGGTTAGGCGCAGTACTTGAAGGAGCGCATTTGTTTAGAGCGAAAAACACTCCGCACTCCTTTCAGTCATATCTCGAGTTCTAGCCAAACGATCGCGCCAAGCCATCTATCAAATGAAAGGCCTTTAAATGAGGAACAACCGCGCTATATAACATTTTCGTGTCACTTCTATAGTTTAGGCGCAGTACTTGAAGGAGCGTATTTGTTTAGAGCGAAAAACACTCCCCACTCCTTTCAGTCATATCACGAGTTCTAGCCAACCGATCGCTTCAAGACAGCTATCAAATGAAAGGTCTTTAAATGAGGAACAACCGCGCTATATTAGATCTTCAGGTCACTTCTATAGTTTAGGAGCAGTACTTAAAGGACTGTATTTGTATAGAGCGAAATACACTTCCCACTCCTTTCAGACATATCTCGAGTTCTAGCCAACCGATCGCGCCAAGCCATATATCAAATGAAAGGCTTTTAAATCGGGAACAACCGCGCTATATAACATTTTCGTGTCACTTCTATAGTTTATGCGCAGTACTTGAAGGAGTGTATTTTTATAGAGCGAAAAACACTTCCCACTCCTTTCAGTCATATCTCGAGTTCTGTCCAACCGATCGCGCCAGGACAGCTATCAAATGAGAGGTCTTTAAATGTGGAACAACCGCGCTATATTAGATCTTCAGGTCACTTCTATAGTTTAGGCGCAGTACTTGAAGGAGTTTATTTTTATAGAGCGAAAAACACTTCCCACTCCTTTCAGTCATATCTCGAGTTCTGGCCAACCGATCGCGCCAAGACAGGTATCAACTGCAAGGTCTTTAAATGAGGAACAACCGCGCTTTATAACATTTTCGTGTCAATTCTATAGTTTAGGCGCAGTACTTGCAGGAGCGTATTTGTTTAGAGCGAAAAACACTCCCCACTCCTTTTAGTCATATCTCGAGTTCTAGCCGAACGATCGCGCCAAGCCCTATATCAAATGAAAATTTTTAAATGAGGAACAACCGCGCTATATAACATTTTCGTGTCACTTCTATAGTTTAGGGGCAGTAATTGAAGGAGCGCATTTGTTTAGAGCGAAAAACACTCCGCACTCCTTTCAGTCATATCTCGAGTTCTAGCCAAACGATCGTGCCAAGCCATCTATCAAATGAAAGGCCTTTAAATGAGGAACAACCGCGCTATATAACATTTTCGTGTCACTTCTATAGTTTAGGCGCAGTACTTGAAGGAGCGTATTTGTTTAGAGCGAAAAACACTCCCCACTCCTTTCAGTCATATCACGAGTTCTAGCCAACCGATCGCTTCAAGACAGCTATCAAATGAAAGGTCTTTAAATGAGGAACAACCGCGCTATATTAGATCTTCAGGTCACTTCTATAGTTTAGGAGCAGTACTTAAAGGACTGTATTTGTATAGAGCGAAATACACTTCCCACTCCTTTCAGACATATCTCGAGTTCTAGCCAACCGATCGCGCCAAGCCATATATCAAATGAAAGGCTTTTAAATCGGGAACAACCGCGCTATATAACATTTTCGTGTCACTTCTATAGTTTAGGCGCAGTACTTGAAGGAGTGTATTTTTATAGAGCGAAAAACACTTCCCACTCCTTTCAGTCATATCTCGAGTTCTGTCCAACCGATCGCGCCAGGACAGCTATCAAATGAGAGGTCTTTAAATGTGGAACAACCGCGCTATATTAGATCTTCAGGTCACTTCTATAGTTTAGGCGCAGTACTTGAAGGAGTTTATTTTTATAGAGCGAAAAACACTTCCCACTCCTTTCAGTCATATCACGAGTTCTGGCCAACCGATCGCGCCAAGACAGGTATCAACTGCAAGGTCTTTAAATGAGGAACAACCGCGCTTTATAACATTTTCGTGTCAATTCTATAGTTTAGGCGCAGTACTTGCAGGAGCGTATTTGTTTAGAGCGAAAAACACTCCCCACTCCTTTTAGTCATATCTCGAGTTCTAGCCAAACGATCGCTTCAAGACAGCTATCAAATGAAAGGTCTTTAAATGAGGAACAACCGCGCTATATTAGATCTTCAGGTCACTTCTATAGTTTAGGAGCAGTACTTAAAGGACTGTATTTGTATAGAGCGAAATACACTTCCCACTCCTTTCAGACATATCTCGAGTTCTAGCCAACCGATCGCGCCAAGCCATATATCAAATGAAAGGCTTTTAAATCGGGAACAACGGCGCTATATAACATTTTCGTGTCACTTCTATAGTTTAGGCGCAGTACTTGAAGGAGTGTATTTTTATAGAGCGAAAAACACTTCCCACTCCTTTCAATCATATCTCGAGTTCTGTCCAACCGATCGCGCCAGGACAGCTATCAAATGAGAGGTCTTTAAATGTGGAACAACCGCGCTATATTAGATCTTCAGGTCACTTCTATAGTTTAGGCGCAGTACTTGAAGGAGTGTATTTGTATAGAGCGAAATACACTTCCCAATCCTTTCAGTCATATCTCGAGTTCTAGCCAACCGATCGCGCCAAGACAGGTATCAACTGAAAGGTCTTTAAATGGGGAACAACCGCGCTATATTAGATCTTCAGGTCACTTCTATAGTTTAGGCGCAGTACTTAAAGGAGTGTATTTGTATAGAGCGATTTACACTTCCCACTCCTTTCAGACATATCTCGAGTTCTAGCCAAACGATCGCGCCAAGCCATATATCAAATGAAAGGTCTTTAAATGGGGAACAACCGCACTCTATATCATTTTCGTGCCACTTCTATAGTTTAGGCGCAGTACTTGAAGGAGTTTATTTTTATAGAGCGAAAAACACTTCCCACTCCTTTCAGTCATATCTCGAGTTCTGGCCAACCGATCGCGCCAAGACAGGTATCAACTGCAAGGTCTTTAAATGAGAAACAACCGCGCTTTATAACATTTTCGTGTCAATTCTATAGTTTAGGCGCAGTACTTGAAGGAGCGCATTTGTTTAGAGCGAAAAACACTCCGCACTCCTTTCAGTCATATCTCGAGTTCTAGCCAAACGATCGCGCCAAGCCATCTATCAAATGAAAGGCCTTTAAATGAGGAACAACCGCGCTATATAACATTTTCGTGTCACTTCTATAGTTTAGGCGCAGTACTTGAAGGAGCGTATTTGTTTAGAGCGAAAAACACTCCCCACTCCTTTCAGTCATATCACGAGTTCTAGCCAACCGATCGCTTCAAGACAGCTATCAAATGAAAGGTCTTTAAATGAGGAACAACCGCGCTATATTAGATCTTCAGGTCACTTCTATATTTTAGGAGCAGTACTTAAAGGACTGTATTTGTATAGAGCGAAATACACTTCCCACTCCTTTCAGACATATCTCGAGTTCTAGCCAACCGATCGCGCCAAGCCATATATCAAATGAAAGGCTTTTAAATCGGGAACAACCGCGCTATATAACATTTTCGTGTCACTTCTATAGTTTAGGCGCAGTACTTGAAGGAGTGTATTTTTATAGAGCGAAAAACACTTCCCACTCCTTTCAGTCATATCTCGAGTTCTGTCCAACCGATCGCGCCAGGACAGCTATCAAATGAGAGGTCTTTAAATGTGGAACAACCGCGCTATATTAGATCTTCAGGTCACTTCTATAGTTTAGGCGCAGTACTTGAAGGAGTTTATTTTTATAGAGCGAAAAACACTTCCCACTCCTTTCAGTCATATCTCGAGTTCTGGCCAACCGATCGCGCCAAGACAGGTCTCAACTGCAAGGTCTTTAAATGAGGAACAACCGCGCTTTATAACATTTTCGTGTCAATTCTATAGTTTAGGCGCAGTACTTGCAGGAGCGTATTTGTTTAGAGCGAAAAACACTCCCCACTCCTTTTAGTCATATCTCGAGTTCTAGCCAAACGGTCGCGCCAATCCCTATATCAAATGAAAAGTCTTTAAATGAGGAACAACCGCGCTATATAACATTTTCGTGTGACTTCTATAGTTTAGGCGCATTACTTCAAGGAGCGTATTTGTTTAGAGCGAAAAACACTCCCCACTCCTTTCAGTCATATCTCGAGTTCTAGCCAAACGATCGCACCAAGCCATATATTAAATGAAAGGCCTTTAAATGAGGAACAACCGCGCTACATAACATTTTCGTGTCAATTCTATAGTTTAGGCGCAGTACTTGCAGAAGCGTATTTGTTTCGAGCGAAAAACACTCCCCACTCCTTTTAGTCATAACTCGAGTTCTAGCCAAACGATCGCGCTAAGCCCTATATCAAATGAAAGCTCTTTAAATGTGGAACAACCGCGCTATATAACATTTTCGTGCCACTTCTATAGTTTAGGCGCAGTACTTGAAGGAGTGTATTTTTATAGAGCGAAAAACACTTCCCACTCCTTTCAGTCATATCTCGAGTTCTGTCCAACCGATCGCGCCAAGACAGCTATCAAATGAAAGGTCTTTAAATGTGGAACAACCGCGATATATTAGATCTTCAGGTCACTTCTATAGTTTAGGCGCAGTACTTGAAGGAGCGTATTTGTTTAGAGCGAAAAACACTCCCCACTCCTTTCAGTCATATCTCGAGTTCTAGCCAAACGATCGCGCCAAGCCATATATCAAATGAAAGGTCTTTAAATAGGGAACAATCGCACTCTATATCATTTTCGTGCCACTTCTATAGTTTAGGCGCAGTACTTGAAGGAGTGTATTTTTATAGAGCGAAAAACACTTCCCACTCCTTTTAGTCATATCTCGAGTTCTAGCCAAACGATCGCGCCAAGCCCTATATCAAATGAAAATTTTTAAATGAGGAACAACCGCGCTATATAACATTTTCGTGTCACTTCTATAGTTTAGGGGCAGTACTTGAAGGAGCGCATTTGTTTAGAGCGAAAAACACTCCGCACTCCTTTCAGTCATATCTCGAGTTCTAGCCAAACGATCGTGCCAAGCCATCTATCAAATGAAAGGCCTTTAAATGAGGAACAACCGCGCTATATAACATTTTCGTGTCACTTCTATAGTTTAGGCGCAGTACTTGAAGGAGCGTATTTGTTTAGAGCGAAAAACACTCCCCACTCCTTTCAGTCATATCACGAGTTCTAGCCAACCGATCGCTTCAAGACAGCTATCAAATGAAAGGTCTTTAAATGAGGAACAACCGCGCTATATTAGATCTTCAGGTCACTTCTATAGTTTAGGAGCAGTACTTAAAGGACTGTATTTGTATAGAGCGAAATACACTTCCCACTCCTTTCAGACATATCTCGAGTTCTAGCCAACCGATCGCGCCAAGCCATATATCAAATGAAAGGCTTTTAAATCGGGAACAACCGCGCTATATAACATTTTCGTGTCACTTCTATAGTTTAGGCGCAGTACTTGAAGGAGTGTATTTTTATAGAGCGAAAAACACTTCCCACTCCTTTCAGTCATATCTCGAGTTCTGTCCAACCGATCGCGCCAGGACAGCTATCAAATGAGAGGTCTTTAAATGTGGAACAACCGCGCTATATTAGATCTTCAGGTCACTTCTATAGTTTAGGCGCAGTACTTGAAGGAGTTTATTTTTATAGAGCGAAAAACACTTCCCACTCCTTTCAGTCATATCACGAGTTCTGGCCAACCGATCGCGCCAAGACAGGTATCAACTGCAAGGTCTTTAAATGAGGAACAACCGCGCTTTATAACATTTTCGTGTCAATTCTATAGTTTAGGCGCAGTACTTGCAGGAGCGTATTTGTTTAGAGCGAAAAACACTCCCCACTCCTTTTAGTCATATCTCGAGTTCTAGCCAAACGATCGCTTCAAGACAGCTATCAAATGAAAGGTCTTTAAATGAGGAACAACCGCGCTATATTAGATCTTCAGGTCACTTCTATAGTTTAGGAGCAGCACTTAAAGGACTGTATTTGTATAGAGCGAAATACACTTCCCACTCCTTTCAGACATATCTCGAGTTCTAGCCAAACGATCGCGCCAAGCCATATATCAAATGAAAGGTCTTTAAATGGGGAACAACCGCACTCTATATCATTTTCGTGCCACTTCTATAGTTTAGGCGCAGTACTTGAAGGAGTTTATTTTTATAGAGCGAAAAACACTTCCCACTCCTTTCAGTCATATCTCGAGTTCTGGCCAACCGATCGCGCCAAGACAGGTATCAACTGCAAGGTCTTTAAATGAGGAACAACCGCGCTTTATAACATTTTCGTGTCAATTCTATAGTTTAGGCGCAGTACTTGAAGGAGCGCATTTGTTTAGAGCGAAAAACACTCCGCACTCCTTTCAGTCATATCTCGAGTTCTAGCCAAACGATCGCGCCAAGCCATCTATCAAATGAAAGGCCTTTAAATGAGGAACAACCGCGCTATATAACATTTTCGTGTCACTTCTATAGTTTAGGCGCAGTACTTGAAGGAGCGTATTTGTTTAGAGCGAAAAACACTCCCCACTCCTTTCAGTCATATCACGAGTTCTAGCCAACCGATCGCTTCAAGACAGCTATCAAATGAAAGGTCTTTAAATGAGGAACAACCGCGCTATATTAGATCTTCAGGTCACTTCTATAGTTTAGGAGCAGTACTTAAAGGACTGTATTTGTATAGAGCGAAATACACTTCCCACTCCTTTCAGACATATCTCGAGTTCTAGCCAACCGATCGCGCCAAGCCATATATCAAATGAAAGGCTTTTAAATCGGGAACAACCGCGCTATATAACATTTTCGTGTCACTTCTATAGTTTAGGCGCAGTACTTGAAGGAGTGTATTTTTATAGAGCGAAAAACACTTCCCACTCCTTTCAGTCATATCTCGAGTTCTGTCCAACCGATCGCGCCAAGACAGGTATCAACTGCAAGGTCTTTAAATGAGGAACAACCGCGCTTTATAACATTTTCGTGTCAATTCTATAGTTTAGGCGCAGTACTTGCAGGAGCGTATTTGTTTAGAGCGAAAAACACTCCCCACTCCTTTTAGTCATATCTCGAGTTCTAGCCAAACGGTCGCGCCAATCCCTATATCAAATGAAAAGTCTTTAAATGAGGAACAACCGCGCTATATAACATTTTCGTGTGACTTCTATAGTTTAGGCGCATTACTTCAAGGAGCGTATTTGTTTAGAGCGAAAAACACTCCCCACTCCTTTCAGTCATATCTCGAGTTCTAGCCAAACGATCGCACCAAGCCATATATTAAATGAAAGGCCTTTAAATGAGGAACAACCGCGCTACATAACATTTTCGTGTCAATTCTATAGTTTAGGCGCAGTACTTGCAGAAGCGTATTTGTTTCGAGCGAAAAACACTCCCCACTCCTTTTAGTCATAACTCGAGTTCTAGCCAAACGATCGCGCTAAGCCCTATATCAAATGAAAGCTCTTTAAATGTGGAACAACCGCGCTATATAACATTTTCGTGCCACTTCTATAGTTTAGGCGCAGTACTTGAAGGAGTGTATTTTTATAGAGCGAAAAACACTTCCCACTCCTTTCAGTCATATCTCGAGTTCTGTCCAACCGATCGCGCCAAGACAGCTATCAAATGAAAGGTCTTTAAATGTGGAACAACCGCGATATATTAGATCTTCAGGTCACTTCTATAGTTTAGGCGCAGTACTTGAAGGAGCGTATTTGTTTAGAGCGAAAAACACTCCCCACTCCTTTCAGTCATATCTCGAGTTCTAGCCAAACGATCGCGCCAAGCCATATATCAAATGAAAGGTCTTTAAATAGGGAACAATCGCACTCTATATCATTTTCGTGCCACTTCTATAGTTTAGGCGCAGTACTTGAAGGAGTGTATTTTTATAGAGCGAAAAACACTTCCCACTCCTTTTAGTCATATCTCGAGTTCTAGCCAAACGATCGCGCCAAGCCCTATATCAAATGAAAATTTTTAAATGAGGAACAACCGCGCTATATAACATTTTCGTGTCACTTCTATAGTTTAGGGGCAGTACTTGAAGGAGCGCATTTGTTTAGAGCGAAAAACACTCCGCACTCCTTTCAGTCATATCTCGAGTTCTAGCCAAACGATCGTGCCAAGCCATCTATCAAATGAAAGGCCTTTAAATGAGGAACAACCGCGCTATATAACATTTTCGTGTCACTTCTATAGTTTAGGCGCAGTACTTGAAGGAGCGTATTTGTTTAGAGCGAAAAACACTCCCCACTCCTTTCAGTCATATCACGAGTTCTAGCCAACCGATCGCTTCAAGACAGCTATCAAATGAAAGGTCTTTAAATGAGGAACAACCGCGCTATATTAGATCTTCAGGTCACTTCTATAGTTTAGGAGCAGTACTTAAAGGACTGTATTTGTATAGAGCGAAATACACTTCCCACTCCTTTCAGACATATCTCGAGTTCTAGCCAACCGATCGCGCCAAGCCATATATCAAATGAAAGGCTTTTAAATCGGGAACAACCGCGCTATATAACATTTTCGTGTCACTTCTATAGTTTAGGCGCAGTACTTGAAGGAGTGTATTTTTATAGAGCGAAAAACACTTCCCACTCCTTTCAGTCATATCTCGAGTTCTGTCCAACCGATCGCGCCAGGACAGCTATCAAATGAGAGGTCTTTAAATGTGGAACAACCGCGCTATATTAGATCTTCAGGTCACTTCTATAGTTTAGGCGCAGTACTTGAAGGAGTTTATTTTTATAGAGCGAAAAACACTTCCCACTCCTTTCAGTCATATCACGAGTTCTGGCCAACCGATCGCGCCAAGACAGGTATCAACTGCAAGGTCTTTAAATGAGGAACAACCGCGCTTTATAACATTTTCGTGTCAATTCTATAGTTTAGGCGCAGTACTTGCAGGAGCGTATTTGTTTAGAGCGAAAAACACTCCCCACTCCTTTTAGTCATATCTCGAGTTCTAGCCAAACGATCGCGCCAAGCCCTATATCAAATGAAAATTTTTAAATGAGGAACAACCGCGCTATATAACATTTTCGCGTCACTTCTATAGTTTAGGGGCAGTACTTGAAGGAGCGCATTTGTTTAGAGCTTAAAACACTCCGCACTCCTTTCAGTCATATCTCGAGTTCTAGCCAAACGATCGCGCCAAGCCATCTATCAAATGAAAGGCCTTTAAATGAGGAACAACCGCGCTATATAACATTTTCGTGTCACTTCTATAGTTTAGGCGCAGTACTTGAAGGAGCGTATTTGTTTAGAGCGAAAAACACTCCCCACTCCTTTCAGTCATATCACGAGTTCTAGCCAACCGATCGCTTCAAGACAGCTATCAAATGAAAGGTCTTTAAATGAGGAACAACCGCGCTATATTAGATCTTCAGGTCACTTCTATAGTTTAGGAGCAGTACTTAAAGGACTGTATTTATATAGAGCGAAATACACTTCCCACTCCTTTCAGACATATCTCGAGTTCTAGCCAACCGATCGCGCCAAGCCATATATCAAATGAAAGGCTTTTAAATCGGGAACAACGGCGCTATATAACATTTTCGTGTCACTTCTATAGTTTAGGCGCAGTACTTGAAGGAGTGTATTTTTATAGAGCGAAAAACACTTCCCACTCCTTTCAGTCATATCTCGAGTTCTGTCCAACCGATCGCGCCAGGACAGCTATCAAATGAGAGGTCTTTAAATGTGGAACAACCGCGCTATATTAGATCTTCAGGTCACTTCTATAGTTTAGGCGCAGTACTTGAAGGAGTGTATTTGTATAGAGCGAAATACACTTCCCACTCCTTTCAGACATATCTCGAGTTCTAGCCAACCGATCGCGCCAAGACAGGTATCAACTGAAAGGTCTTTAAATGGGGAACAACCGCACTCTATATCATTTTCGTGCCACTTCTATAGTTTAGGCGCAGTACTTGAAGGAGTGTATTTTTATAAAGCGAAAAACACTTCCCACTTCTTTCAGTCATATCTCGAGTTCTAGCCAACCGATCGCGCCAAGCCATATATCAAATGAAAGGCCTTTAAATGGGGGACAACCGCGCTACATAACATTTTCGTGTGACTTCTATAGTTTAGGCGCAGTACTTCAAGGAGCGTATTTGTTTAGAGCGAAAAACACTCCCCACTCCTTTCAGTCACATCTCGAGTTCTAGCCAAACGATCGCGCCAAGCCATATATTAAATGAAAGGCCTTTAAATGAGGAACAACCGCGCTATATAACATTTTCGTGTCAATTCTATAGTTTAGGCGCAGTACTTGCAGAAGCGTATTTGTTTCGAGCGAAAAACACTCCCCACTCCTTTTAGTCATATCTCGAGTTCTAGCCAAACGATCGCGCTAAGCCCTATATCAAATGAGAGCTCTTTAAATGAGGAACGACCGCGCTATATAACATTTTCGTGTCACTTCTATAGTTTAGGCGCAGTACTTGAAGGAGCGTATTTGTTTAGAGCGAAAAACACTCCCCACTCCTTTCAGTCATATCTCGAGTTCTAGCCAAACGATCGCGCCAAGCCCTATATTAAATGAAAAGTCTTTAAATGAGGAACAACCGCGCTATATAACATTTTCGTGTCACTTCTATAGTTTAGGCGCAGTACTTGAAGGAGTGTATTTTTATAGAGCGAAAAACACTTCCCACTCCTTTCAGTCATATCTCGAGTTCTGGCCAACCGATCGCGCCAAGACAGCTATAAAATGAAAGGTCTTTAAATGAGGAACAACCGCGCTATATTAGATCTTCAGGTCACTTCTATAGTTTAGGCGCAGTACTTGAAGGAGTGTATTTGTATAGAGCGAAATACACTTCCCACTCCTTTCAGACATATCTCGAGTTCTAGCCAACCGATCGCGCCAAGCCATATATCAAATGAAAGGCCTTTAAATGGGGGACAACCGCGCTATATAACATTTTCGTGTGACTTTTATAGTTTAGGCGCAGTACTTCAAGGAGCGTATTTGTTTAGAGCGAAAAACACTCCCCACTCCTTTCAGTCATATCTGGAGTTCTTGCCAACCGATCGCGCCAAGCCATATATCAAATGAAAGATCTTTAAATGAGGAACATCCGCGCTATATAACATTTTCGTGTCAATTCTATAGTTTAGGCGCAGTACTTGCAGGAGCGTATTTGTTTAGAGCGAAAAACACTCCCCATTCCTTTTAGTCATATCTCGAGTTCTAGCCAAACGATCGCGCCAAGCCATATATCAAATGAAAGGCCTTTAAATGGGGGACAACCGCGCTATATAACATTTTCGTGTCAATTCTATAGTTTAGGCGCAGTACTTGCAGGAGCGTATTTGTTTAGAGCGAAAAACACTCCCCATTCCTTTTAGTCATATCTCGAGTTCTAGCCAAACGATCGCGCCAAGCCCTATATCAAATCAAAGGCCTTTAAATGAGGAACAACCGCGCTATATAACATTTTTGTGTCACTTCTATAGTTTAGGCGCAGTACTTGAAGGAGCGTATTTGTTTAGAGCGAAAAACACTCCCCACTCCTTTCAGTCATATCTCGAGTTCTAGCCAACCGATCGCGCCAAGACAGCTATCAAATGAAAGGTCTTTAAATGAGGAACAACCGCGCTATATTAGATCTTCAGGTCACTTCTATAGTTTAGGGGCAGTACTTGAAGGAGTGTATTTGTATAGAGCGAAATACACTTCCCACTCCTTTCAGACATATCTCGAGTTCTAGCCAAACGGGGACAACCGCGCTATATAACATTTTCGTGTGACTTCTATAGTTTAGGCGCAGTACTTCAAGGAGCGTATTTGTTTAGAGCGAAAAACACTCCCCACTCCTTTCAGTCATATCTGGAGTTCTAGCCAAACGATCGCGCTAAGCCATCTATCAAATGAAAGATCTTTAAATGAGGAACAACCGCGCTATATAACATTTTCTTGTCAATTCTATAGTTTAGGCGCAGTACTTGCAGGAGCGTATTTGTTTAGAGTGAAAAACACTCCCCACTCCTTTTAGTCATATCTCGAGTTCTAGCCAAACGGTCGCGCCAATCCCTATATCAAATGAAAAGTCTTTAAATGAGGAACAACCGCGCTATATAACATTTTCGTGTCACTTCTATAGTTTAGGCGCAGTACTTGAAGGAGCGTATTTGTTTAGAGCGAAAAACACTCCCCACTCCTTTCAGTCATATCTCGAGTTCCAGCCAAACGATCGCGCCAAGCCATCTATCAAATGAAAGGCCTTTAAATGAGGAACAACCGCCCTATATAATATTTTCGTGTCACTTCTATAGTTTAGGCGCAGTACTTGAAGGAGCGTATTTGTTTAGAGCGAAAAACACTCCCCACTCCTTTCAGTCATATCTCGAGTTCCAGCCAAACGATCGCGCCAAGCCATCTATCAAAAGAAAAGTTTTTAAATGAGGAACAACCGCGCTATATAACATTTTCGTGTCACTTCTATAGTTTAGGCGCAGTACTTGAAGGAGCGTATTTGTTTAGAGCGAAAAACACTCCCCACTCCTTTCAGTCATATCTCGAGTTCTAGCCAACCGATCGCGCCAAGACAGCTATCAAATGAAAGGTCTTTAAATGAGGAACAACTGCGCTATATTAGATCTTCAGGTCACTTCTATAGTTTAGGCGCAGTACTTGAAGGACTGTATTTGTATAGAGCGAAATACACTTCCCACTCCTTTCAGACATATCTCGAGTTCTAGCCAACCGATCGCGCCAAGCCATATATCAAATGAAAGGCTTTTAAATCGGGAACAACCGCGCTATATAACATTTTCGTGTGACTTCTATAGTTTAGGCGCAGTACTTGAAGGAGTGTATTTTTATAGAGCGAAAAACTCGAGATGAGTTCTAAATGTCAGTGTGACTATACGTGTTTTATATGCGCTCGTGATCTACAGTTGTATTTTTTGTGATTTTTTAAGGTATACTTGGCTTTGCCTGCTTTGATTGAAGTGATCTCTCAATCAGGAATTTTATTTTATCACCTGTGTTCAACATGGTCAACTCTGGAATGACAACTAGACGAACAAAAGTTCCTGCTACATCGGTTGCTCCTTCAACTTCTGGCGGGAACTTGTGTGCAGCTAATAAGTCATCAACTGCACGTTCTCCGTCGCTCTCCAAAGAGAAGTCATTTATTTCTACTTCTGCTGATGAGTCATCCTCTTCTGGTTCTTCTGTGCTCTCTAGTTTGGAGTTGGTCTCTATGCTTAACTGTTTTAAAGAGAGCATCATAAAACAGGTTTCCACTACAATTAGCGCTTCTGAAGAGAGAGTCTTGCAGAGATTAAGTGAGTTATCGGCTGAGCTTTCAAACTTGAAATTTTCATTGGAAAATCTATTGGAAAGAGTTGTAATAGTTGAAGCAACGTGTGCTGAGATGAAAATTTTAAAGCAGCAATTTGATGATTTTAAGAGTACTGCTATGCATGACTCTGCTGGTGCAAACTCTTCCGTAACTGCACTGAAGGCAGAGTTGACTGATTTAAAGTTAAAATTAGATAAACATGAGCATGATTCTGTTTCTTCTGATGTCTTAATTAGTGGCATCCCTTTTGTATGTGGTGAAAACTTGACTGATGTCTTTGGAAAAATTGTGGATGCTATAAAAATTAATGCTGTTGACCTGCGAAAAATTTTTAGAGTGAAACCTAAAGATTCTAAAAATAGCTCGATAATAATAGCTAAGCTATCCTCTGCTGATGAGCGCATTAATTTCCTCAAAGCCGTTGCTGGGTTTAGAAAAGAGAAAAAGCGTCAATTAGTGCTTAGTGATATTGGCTTTGATGGTGATCTAAGAATCTTCATTAACGAAAGCTTGACGAAAGCTAACCGCGATATTTTGCAGTATGCTAACAAGAAGAGAAGGGAGCATCTACTTTTTGCTGTGTTTACATTGCGTGGGCGAGTCTTCGTAAGAGCATCTGCTGATGGTGAAGCAAAGTTAGTTTGTGACAGAAATTCTGTTGATCGTGTCGCTGGAACTTAGCATAGAAATTATTAAGTGTTTCTTTTTTACGTTATTGTTTTGTTAGTTATCATTTATTATGGCCTTAGTATTTATGACTTTACTATTACGTTTACTTTTTATTTTATATTTTATTTCATATTTCTTTCCTTTCTCGATTTCTCTCCTTTACTTTTCATTTATATTTTTGCTCTGGTTGAATTACTGTGTTTATGTAAAGCTGATACTGTTTGAAGTAGCCTTTTTTGTGTCGGGTGTTGGTAACTGATAGTGCTCGGTCTGATGGTGATAAAGATTGTCATAAGGCCATGTTGCGTGTCCTGTGCAGCCGGTCTTTTGGCTTGAATGTGGTACATTTTAATGCCAGAAGCCTGAATGGCTTGAAACTAGATCATGCTAGGCACATTTTTGGGGATTCTGCTGTTGATGTAATTTGTGTCTCGGAGACGTGGTTCAAGCCTGAGGTTCCTGATTCGCTTTATGATATTGATGGTTATAGGCTCTACAGGAATGATAGATGTGAAAAAAGAGGCGGTGGAGTTGCTATTTATTGTAACAGTTCTCTCAAGTCTAGACTTGTAAATAAAGGCAATACTACTTGTGAGTTTTTAAATATTACTGTATTTGATAACAACACTAAAATCTTGGTTTCGTGTGTTTACAATCCCCAGCGCAATATTAGCACTGAACCTTTGTTTTGTGATCTTTCTGGTAGACTTGTTGACTATGATTTTTTTGTTGTGTGTGGTGATTTTAATGTAAATTTATTAGCTAATGAGTCTCCTACCTCTGATTTTCCGTATTATGTTTCTATGTGTGGTTTTTCGGTTGTTAACACTGATTTGCCAACTAGATTTGCATCTTCTTGTGAACCTAGTCTGCTTGATGTTTGTCTTGTGTCCGATCGTTCTCTTCTACTTCACTATGATCAGGTGTCATTTTTATCAGACCACGATCTCATATTTGTTTGTTTAAATGTTAAGTTTAATAGTGCGCAGGTAGTCAAATTTAATTTCTATGATTTGAATGCAATTAATTTTCATTTACTGTTTGTTGAATTAGCCTCCGAGTGTTGGAATGACATTTGGTTCTTCGAATCTGTTGATGTTAAGCTCAGTGTTTTTTTAAATAAATTAATTTCTGCTTTTCATAAACATGTTCCTTTGCGTTCTGTAAGAGCGCTAAAGAGGGGCTGTCCATGGTTTACTTCTCATATTCTGACAGCTTTAAAGAAAAGAAATAAGCTTCATTCAAAATGGAAGAATAATAGAACGGCTAAGGCGTGGGAGGATTTTCGTGTAGCTTGCAATGAAGCTACGTTGTTATTGAGAAATGCAAAGAAACGGTACTTGAGTTCTAAGCTTAACCATACTCTAAATTCTAAGCAATTATGGCAAAATATTAAGAAACTCAGAATTATTGGTAGTACTGAAACCAATTGTGAACTGGATCCTGAAGTTCTTAATGACTTTTTCATAAACAGTGGAAACTTCAATTTTGCTAACTCTACTGTGAGTGATGGGTTGCTTACTGGTTCTAACTCTTTACCGCTTAGTCCCTTTGCTTTTTCAGCAGTTAGTGAAAATGATGTAGTGAGCAATGTGCTCAAAATTACCTCTAATGCTATAGGTGCTGATGGTTTATCTATTAGGTTTATAAAACTAACTTTACCGTTTATTATTGCTCCTTTAACACACATTATTAATCACTGCTTAACTTGTTCCACTTTTCCCGCATTGTTGAAAACTGCAACAATTATTCCTCTTGCGAAGAATCCATTAGCAGATAAACCTACAGACTTTAGGCCTATTAGTATTCTGCCAGTTTTAGCAGATTGTGAACTGGATCCTGAAGTTCTTAATGACTTTTTCATAAACAGTGGAAACTTCAATTTTGCTAACTCTACTGTGAGTGATGGGTTGCTTACTGGTTGTAACTCTTTACCGCTTACTCCCTTTGCTTTTTCAGCAGTTAGTGAAAATGATGTAGTGAGCAATGTGCTCAAAATTACCTCTAATGCTATAGGTGCTGATGGTTTATCTATTAGGTTTATAAAACTAACTTTACCGTTTATTATTGCTCCTTTAACACACATTATTAATCACTGCTTAACTTGTTCCACTTTTCCCGCATTGTTGAAAACTGCAACAATTATTCCTCTTGCGAAGAATTCATTAGCAGATAAACCTACAGACTTTAGGCCTATTAGTATTCTGCCAGTTTTAGGTAAAATTCTTGAAAGAATTATGTATTCGCAAATGTCTGCTTATATAAATTTTCATAATTTGTTATCGCCTCTTCAATCAGGCTTCCGAAAGGGCCACAGTTGTACGTCAACATTGTTAAAGATTACTGATGATATTAGGCAATGTTATGACCAGGATTTTTTGACACTACTATGTTTAATTGACTTTTCGAAGGCATTCGATTCTGTGGATCACTCTTTGCTGTGCTCCAAGTTAGCTAAATTCTTTAATTTTAGTTTTAGTGCAGTTAGTTTGTTGGGCAGTTATCTTGATGGTAGGTTGCAGCGTGTAAAAGTGGGGAACAAGCTGTCTTCTGCTAAGCTGGTCACTAGAGGAGTCCCTCAAGGGTCAGTTTTGGGTCCTCTATTGTTTTCCATTTTTGTTAATGATGTGTTCTCAGTCTGTGAGTTTTCATCAAATTTATTTATCGAGGCCTCCCAACCTATTGGAGGATTTGTGCTATAGATTGAATTGTGACTTGTCTTTGCTTAGTGGATGGGCAGCTGCCAATGGTTTAAGCATTAATCCTTCTAAGACTAAAGTTTTGCCAATTTTAAGAAAGTACAGTGACTTTGAGGACGTTCCACCTTTTTTTATTGGATATAGGTGCTTGCGTAGCTCGGCTTACTATACACCTATGGAGACGCGATGCAGACTTGTCAAACAATTGATTATGCCACGCATTAATTATTTTGCTGTTATATATAGTAAATTAGACTCACACTCTCAGCATAAACTACTTGTGGCATTCAACTCTTGTGCTAGATATGTATATGCTATCTGTCATTTTGATCATATTTCCCGGTTTAGTGAAGGTATTTTGGGTTGTAGTTTAAGTAATTACCTTGTCATCCAAAACCTCGTGTTCTTACACAAGATTATATTTACTCGCAATCCGTCATATTTATATGATAGACTTGTTTTCTTTCGGTCAACAAGATCTTTGAACCTTATAGTCGCTAGACACTCTTTCCTCAATAGTAGCAGATTTTTCTTTATTCACACCATCAGACTGTGGAACTCACTTCCTCTGCACATCCGAATGATTTCGTCGCTAGGCTGCTTCAAGCGTGCTGTTGTTGCTCATATTGCTTATTCTTAACCAGAGTTTAAAATTCTACTATCTCTTTTGTATCTTCCTTTTTTGTAGTAATTTCGATTTCTTTCTTTAAATTCGTATTCTTAATGAAGCTTTTTCATATTTTCGTTAGTTCATAAGTATTTAAGTATTTATTAATATTATTATTACATGTTATTATACATTTTAATATTATTTATGTACGTTGAAGCACTAAAAAAGATTATTCTTAGTGTGCTGTATTGTAATTGAAATAAATTGAAATTGAAATTGAAAAAAAAAAATTGAAATTGAAAACACTTCCCACTCCTTTCAGTCATATCTCGAGTTCTGTCCAACCGATCGCGCCAGGACAGCTAACAAATGAAAGGTCTTTAAATGTGGAACAACCGCGCTATATTAGATCTTCAGGTCACTTCTATAGTTTAGGCGCAGTACTTGAAGGAGTGTATTTGTATAGAGCGAAATACACTTCCCAATCCTTTCAGTCATATCTCGAGTTCTAGCCAACCGATCGCGCCAAGACAGGTATCAACTGAAAGGTCTTTAAATGGGGAACAACCGCACTCTATATCATTTTCGTGCCACTTCTATAGTTTAGGCGCAGTACTTGAAGGAGTGTATTTTTATAGAGCGAAAAACACTTCCCAGTCCTTTCAGTCATATCTCGAGTTCTGTCCAACTGATCGCGCCAAGACAGCTATCAAATGAAAGGTCTTTAAATGTGGAACAACCGCACTATATTAGATCTTCAGGTCACTTCTATAGTTTAGGCGCAGTACTTGAAGGAGTGTATTTGTATAGAGCGAAATACACTTCCCACTCCTTTCAGACATATCTCGAGTTCTAGCCAACCGATCGCGCCAAGACAGGTATCAACTGCAAGGTCTTTAAATGGGGAACAACCGCACTCTATATCATTTTCGTGCCACTTCTATAGTTTAGGCGCAGTACTTGAAGGAGTGTATTTTTATAGAGCGAAAAACACTTCCCACTCCTTTCAGTCATATCTCGAGTTCTGTCCAACCGATCGCGCCAAGACAGCTATCAAATGAAAGGTCTTTAAATGTGGAACAACCGCGCTATATTAGATCTTCAGGTCACTTCTATAGTTTAGGCGCAGTACTTGAAGGAGTGTATTTTTATAGAGCGAAAAACACTTCCCACTCCTTTCAGTCACATCTCGAGTTCTGGCCAACCGATCGCGCCAAGACAGCTATAAAATGAAAGGTCTTTAAATGAGGAACAACCGCGCTATATTAGATCTTCAGGTCACTTCTATAGTTTAGGCGCAGTACTTGAAGGAGTGTATTTGTATAGAGCGAAATACACTTCCCACTCCTTTCAGATATATCTCGAGTTCTAGCCAACCGATCGCGCCAAGCCATATATCAAATGAAAGGCCTTTAAATGAGGAACAACCGCGCTATATTAGATCTTCAGGTCACTTCTATAGTTAAGGCGCAGTACTTGAAGGAGTGTATTTGTATAGAGCGAAATACACTTCCCACTTCTTTCAGACATATCTCGAGTTCTAGCCAACCGATCGCGCCAAGCCATATATCAAATGAAAGGCCTTTAAATCGGGAACAACCGCGCTATATAACATTTTCGTGTGACTTCTATAGTTTAAGCCGAGTACTTGAAGGAGTGTATTTTTATAGAGCGAAAAACACTTCCCACTCCTTTCAGTCATATCTCGAGTTCTGTCCAACCGATCGCGCCAAGACAGCTATCAAATGAAAGGTCTTTAAATATGGAACAACCGCGCTATATTAGATCTTCAGGTCACTTCTATAGTTTAGGCGCAGTACTTGAAGGAGTGTATTGGTATAGAGCGAAATACACTTCCCAATCCTTTCAGTCATATCTGGAGTTCTAGCCAACCGATCGCGCCAAGACAGGTATCAACTGAAAGGTCTTTAAATGGGGAACAACCGCACTCTATATCATTTTCGTGCCACTTCTATAGTTTAGGCGCAGTACTTGAAGGAGTGTATTTTTATAGAGCGAAAAACACTTCCCACTCCTTTCAGTCATATCTCGAGTTCTGTCCAACCGATCGCGCCAAGACAGCTATCAAATGAAAAGTCTTTAAATGTGGAACAACCGCGCTATATTAGATCTTCAGGTCACTTCTATAGTTTAGGCGCAGTACTTGAAGGAGTGTATTTGTATAGAGCGAAATACACTTCCCACTCCTTTCAGACATATCTCGAGTTCTAGCCAACCGGGGACAACCGCGCTATATAACATTTTCGTGTGACTTCTATAGTTTAGGCGCAGTACTTCAAGGAGCGTATTTGTTTAGAGCGAAAAACACTCCCCACTCCTTTTAGTCATATCTGGAGTTCTAGCCAACCGATCGCGCCAAGCCATATATCAAATGAAAGATCTTTAAATGAGGAACAACCGCGCTATATAACATTTTCGTGTCAATTCTATAGTTTAGGTGCAGTACTTGCAGGAGCGTATTTGTTTAGAGCGAAAAACACTCCCCACTCCTTTTAGTCATATCTCGAGTTCTAGCCAAACGATCGCGCCAAGCCATATATCAAATGAAAGGCCTTTAAATGGGGAACAACCGCGCTGTATAACACTTTCGTGTCACTTCTATAGTTTAGGCGCAGTACTTGAAGGAGCGTATTTGTTTAGAGCGAAAAACACTCCCACTCCTTTCAGTCATATCTCGAGTTCTAGCCAAATGATCGCGCCAAGACAGGTATCAGCTGAAAGGTCTTTAAATGGGGAACAACCGCACTCTATATCATTTTCGTGCCACTTCTATAGTTTAGGCGCAGTACTTGAAGGAGCGTATTTGTTTAGAGCGAAAAACACTCCCCACTCCTTTCAGTCATATCTCGAGTTCCAGCCAAACGATCGCCCCAAGCCATCTATCAAATGAAAGGCCTTTAAATGAGGAACAACCGCGCTATATAACATTTTCGTGTCACTTCTATAGTTTAGGCGCAGTACTTGAAGGAGTGTATTTATATAGAGCGAAATACACTTCCCAATCCTTTCAGTCATATCTCGAGTTCTAGCCAACCGATCGCGCCAAGACAGGTATCAACTGAAAGGTCTTTAAATGGGGAACAACCGCACTCTATATCATTTTCGTGCCACTTCTATAGTTTAGGCGCAGTACTTGAAGGAGCGTATTTGTTTAGAGCGAAAAACACTCCCCACTCCTTTCAGTCATATCTCGAGTTCCAGCCAAACGATCGCCCCAAGCCATCTATCAAATGAAAGGCCTTTAAATGAGGAACAACCGCGCTATATAACATTTTCGTGTCACTTCTATAGTTTAGGCGCAGTACTTGAAGGAGCGTATTTGTTTAGAGCGAAATACACTTCCCAATCCTTTCAGTCATATCTCGAGTTCTAGCCAACCGATCGCGCCAAGACAGGTATCAACTGAAAGGTCTTTAAATGGGGAACAACCGCACTCTATATCATTTTCGTGCCACTTCTATAGTTTAGGCGCAGTACTTGAAGGAGCGTATTTGTTTAGAGCGAAAAACACTCCCCACTCCTTTCAGTCATATCTCGAGTTCCAGCCAAACGATCGCCCCAAGCCATCTATCAAATGAAAGGCCTTTAAATGAGGAACAACCGCGCTATATAACATTTTCGTGTCACTTCTATAGTTTAGGCGCAGTACTTGAAGGAGCGTATTTGTTTAGAGCGAAAAACACTCCCCACTCCTTTCAGTCATATCTCGAGTTCTAGCCAAACGATCGCGCCAAGCTCTATATTAAATGAAAGGCCTTTAAATGAGGAACAACCGCGCTATATAACATTTTCGTGTCACTTCTATAGTTTAGGCGCAGTACTTGAAGGAGCGTATTTGTTTAGAGCGAAAAACACTCCCCACTCCTTTCAGTCATATCTCGAGTTCTAGCCAAACGATCGCGCCAAGCCATATATCAAATGAAAGGCCTTTAAATGAGAAACAACCACGCTATATAACATTTTCGCGTCAATTCTATAGTTTAGGCGCAGTACTTGCAGAAGCGTATTTGTTTCGAGCGAAAAACACTCCCCACTCCTTTTAGTCATATCTCGAGTTCTAGCCAAACGATCGCGCTAAGCCCTATATCAAATGAAAGCTCTTTAAATGAGGAACAACCGCGCTATATAACATTTTCGTGACACTTCTATAGTTTAGGCGCAGTACTTGAAGGAGCGTATTTGTTTAGAGCGAAAAACACTCCCCACTCCTTTCAGTCATATCTCGAGTTCTAGCCAAACGATCGCGCCAAGCCATATATCAAATGAAAGGCCTTTAAATGGGGAACAACCGCGCTGTATAACATTTTCGTGCCACTTCTATAGTTAAGGCGCAGTACTTGCAGGAGCGTATTTGTTTCGAGCGAAAAACACTCCCCACTCCTTTCAGCCATATCTCGAGTTGTAGCCAACCGATCGCGCCAAGCCCTATATCAAATGAAAGGTCTTTAAATGAGGAACAACCGCGCTATATAACATTTTCGGGTCACTTCTATAGTTTAGGCGCAGTACTTGAAGGAGCGTATTTGTTTAGAGCGAAAAACACTCCCCAATCCTTTCAGTCATATCTCGAGTTCTAGCCAAACGATCGCGCCAAGCCATATAGTTTAGGCGCAGTACTTGCAGAAGCGTATTTGTTTCGAGCGAAAAACACTCCCCACTCCTTTTAGTCATATCTCGAGTTCTAGCCAACCGATCGCGCCAAGCCATATATCAAATGAAAGGTCTTTAAATGAGAAACAACCGCGCTATATAACATTTTCGTGTCACTTCTATAGTTTAGGCGCAGTACTTGAAGGAGCGGATTTGTTTCGAGCGAAAAACACTCCCCACTCCTTTCAGCCATATCTCGAGTTGTAGCTGGCCGTAGGTAGTGCTCCGCTGGCCGTAGGTAGGGCTCCGCTAGCAGTAGGTAGGACGGTTGAGGTACGGTTGAGGGTGAGTTGCGCTTGAAGTTGAGGTTGAGGTTACGATTGAGCTTGAGCTTGAGGTTACGATTGAGGTTGAGGTTGAAGTTAAGGTTGAGGTTGAGAATGTGGTTGAGCTTGAGGTTGAGGTTGAAGTTGAAGATGAGGTTGTAGTTGAAGTTGAGGTTGAGGTTGAGGTTGAGGTTGAGGTTGAGGTTGACGTTGAGGTTGGGGTTGAGGTTGAGGTTAAGGTTGAGGTTGACGTTTAGGTTGAGGTTGAGGTTGTCGTTGAGGTTGAGGTTGACGTTGACGTTGACGTTGAGGCTGAGATTGAGATTGATGTTGAGGTTGAAGACATGTATCAACTGAAATTTCTTTAAATGGGGAACAACCGAGCTCTATGTCATTTTCATGCCACTTATATAGGTTAGGCGCAGTACTTGAAGGAGTGTATTTGTATAGAGCGAAAAACACTCCCCACTCCTCTCAGTCATATCTCGAGTTCTGTCCAACCGATCGCGCCAAGACAGCTATCAAATGAAAGGTCTTTAAATGTGGAACAACCGCGCTATATTAGATCTTCAGGTCACTTCTATAGTTTAGGCGCAGTACTTGAAGGAGTGTATTTGTATAGAGCGAAATACACTTCACAATCCTTTCAGTCATATCTCGAGTTCTAGCCAACCGATCGCGCCAAGACAGGTATCAGCTGAAAGATCTTTAAATGAGGAACAACCGGGCTATATAACATTTTCGTGTCAATTCTATAGTTTAGGCGCAGTACTTGAAGGAGCGTATTTGTTTAGAGCGAAAAACACTCCCCACTCCTTTTAGTCATATCTCAAGTTCTAGACAACCGATCGCGCCAAGACAGCTATCAAATGAAAGGTCTTTAAATGAGGAACAACCGCGGTATATAACATTTTCGTGTCACTTCTATAGTTTAGGCGCAGTACTTGAAGGAGCGTATTTGTTTAGAGCGAAAAACACTCCCCACTCCTTTCAGTCATATCTCGAGTTCTAGCCAAATGATCGCGCCAAGCCATCTATCAACTGAAAGGCCTTTAAATGAGGAACAACCGCGCTATATAACATTTTCGTGTCACTTCTATAGTTTAGGCGCAGTACTTGAAGGAGCGTATTTGTTTAGAGCGAAAAACACTCCCCACTCCTTTCAGTCATTTCTCGAGTTCTAGCCAACCGATCGCGCCAAGACAGCTATCAAAGGTCTTTAAATGAGGAACATCCGCGCTATATAACATTTTCGTGTCACTTCTATAGTTTAGGCGCAGTACTTGAAGGAGCGTATTTGTTTAGAGCGAAAAACACTACCCACTCCTTTCAGTCATATCTCGAGTTCTAGCCAAACGATCGCGCCAAGCCATCTATCAAATGAAAGGCCTTTAAATGAGGACCAACCGCGCTATATAACATTTTCGTGTCACTTCTATAGTTTAGGCGCAGTACTTGAAGGAGCGTATTTGTTTAGAGCGAAAAACACTCCCCACTCCTTTCAGTCATATCTCGAGTTCTAGCCAACCGATCGCGCCAAGACAGCTAACAAATGAAAGGTCTTTAAATGAGGAACAACCGCGCTATATTAGATCTTCAGGTCACTTCTATAGTTTAGGCGCAGTACTTGAAGGAGTGTATTTGTATAGAGCGAAATACACTTCCCACTCCTTTCAGATATATCTCGAGTTCTAGCCAACCGATCGCGCCAAGCCATATATCAAATGAAAGGCCTTTAAATCGGGAACAACCGCGCTATATAACATTTTCGTGTGACTTCTATAGTTTAGGCGCAGTACTTGAAGGAGCGTATTTGTTTAGAGCGAAAAACACTCCCCACTCCTTTCAGTCATATCTCGAGTTCTAGCCAACCGATCGCGCCAAGACAGCTATCAAAGGTCTTTAAATGAGGAACAACCGCGCTATATAACATTTTCGTGTCACTTCTATAGTTTAGGCGCAGTACTTGAAGGAGCGTATTTGTTTAGAGCGAAAAACACTACCCACTCCTTTCAGTCATATATCGAGTTCTAGCCAAACGATCGCGCCAAGCCATCTATCAAATGAAAGGCCTTTAAATGAGGACCAACCGCGCTATATAACATTTTCGTGTCACTTCTATAGTTTAGGCGCAGTACTTGAAGGAGCGTATTTGTTTAGAGCGAAAAACACTTCCCAATCCTTTCAGTCATATCTCGAGTTCTAGCCAACCGATCGCGCCAAGACAGGTATCAGCTGAAAGATCTTTAAATGAGGAACAACCGGGCTATATAAGATTTTCGTGTCAATTCTATAGTTTAGGCGCAGTACTTGAAGGAGCGTATTTGTTTAGAGCGAAAAACACTCCCCACTCCTTTTAGTCATATCTCAAGTTCTAGACAACCGATCGCGCCAAGACAGCTATCAAATGAAAGGTCTTTAAATGAGGAACAACCGCGGTATATAACATTTTCGTGTCACTTCTATAGTTTAGGCGCAGTACTTGAAGGAGCGTATTTGTTTAGAGCGAAAAACACTCCCCACTCCTTTTAGTCATATCTCAAGTTCTAGACAACCGATCGCGCCAAGACAGCTATCAAATGAAAGGTCTTTAAATGAGGAACAACCGCGGTATATAACATTTTCGTGTCACTTCTATAGTTTAGGCGCAGTACTTGAAGGAGCGTATTTGTTTAGAGCGAAAAACACTCCCCACTCCTTTCAGTCATATCTCGAGTTCTAGCCAACCGATCGCGCCAAGACAGCTATCAAAGGTCTTTAAATGAGGAACAACCGCGCTATATAACATTTTCGTGTCACTTCTATAGTTTAGGCGCAGTACTTGAAGGAGCGTATTTGTTTAGAGCGAAAAACACTACCCACTCCTTTCAGTCATATCTCGAGTTCTAGCCAAACGATCGCGCCAAGCCATCTATCAAATGAAAGGCCTTTAAATGAGGACCAACCGCGCTATATAACATTTTCGTGTCACTTCTATAGTTTAGGCGCAGTACTTGAAGGAGCGTATTTGTTTAGAGCGAAAAACACTCCCCACTCCTTTCAGTCATATCTCGAGTTCTAGCCAACCGATCGCGCCAAGACAGCTAACAAATGAAAGGTCTTTAAATGAGGAACAACCGCGCTATATTAGATCTTCAGGTCACTTCTATAGTTTAGGCGCAGTACTTGAAGGAGTGTAGTTGTATAGAGCGAAATACACTTCCCACTCCTTTCAGATATATCTCGAGTTCTAGCCAACCGATCGCGCCAAGCCATATATCAAATGAAAGGCCTTTAAATGGGGGACAACCTCGCTATATAACATTTTCCTGTGACTTCTATAGTTTAATCGCAGTACTTCAAGGAGCGTATTTGTTTAGAGCGAAAAACACTCCCCACTCCTTTCAGTCATATCTCGAGTTCTAGCCAAACGATCGCGCCAAGCCATATATTAAATGAAAGGCCTTTAAATGAGGAACAACCGCGCTATATAACATTTTCGTGTCAATTCTATAGTTTAGGCACAGTACTTGCAGAAGCGTATTTGTTTCGAGCGAAAAACACTCCCCACTCCTTTTAGTCATATCTCGAGTTCTAGCCAAACGATCGCGCTAAGCCCTATATCAAATGAAAGCTCTTTAAATGTGGAACAACCGCGCTATATAACATTTTCGTGTCACTTCTATAGTTTAGGCGCAGTACTTGAAGGAGCGTATTTGTTTAGAGCGAAAAACACTCCCCACTCCTTTCAGTCATATCTCGAGTTCTAGCCAAACGATCGCGCCAAGCCATATATCAAATGAAAGGTCTTTAAATGGGGAACAACCGCACTCTATATCATTTTCGTGCCACTTCTATAGTTTAGGCGCAGTACTTGAAGGAGTGTATTTTTATAGAGCGAAAAACACTTCCCACTCCTTTCAGTCACATCTCGAGTTCTGGCCAACCGATCGCGCCAAGACAGCTATAAAATGAAAGGTCTTTAAATGAGGAACAACCGCGCTATATTAGATCTTCAGGTCACTTCTATAGTTTAGGCGCAGTACTTGAAGGAGTGTATTTGTATAGAGCGAAATACACTTCCCACTCCTTTCAGATATATCTCGAGTTCTAGCCAACCGATCGCGCCAAGCCATATATCAAATGAAAGGCCTTTAAATGAGGAACAACCGCGCTATAATAGATCTTCAGGTCACTTCTATAGTTAAGGCGCAGTACTTGAAGGAGTGTATTTGTATAGAGCGAAATACACTTCCCACTTCTTTCAGACATATCTCGAGTTCTAGCCAACCGATCGCGCCAAGCCATATATCAAATGAAAGGCCTTTAAATCGGGAACAACCGCGCTATATAACATTTTCGTGTGACTTCTATAGTTTAAGCCGAGTACTTGAAGGAGTGTATTTTTATAGAGCGAAAAACACTTCCCACTCCTTTCAGTCATATCTCGAGTTCTGTCCAACCGATCGCGCCAAGACAGCTATCAAATGAAAGGTCTTTAAATATGGAACAACCGCGCTATATTAGATCTTCAGGTCACTTCTATAGTTTAGGCGCAGTACTTGAAGGAGTGTATTTGTATAGAGCGAAATACACTTCCCAATCCTTTCAGTCATATCTGGAGTTCTAGCCAACCGATCGCGCCAAGACAGGTATCAACTGAAAGGTCTTTAAATGGGGAACAACCGCACTCTATATCATTTTCGTGCCACTTCTATAGTTTAGGCGCAGTACTTGAAGGAGTGTATTTTTATAGAGCGAAAAACACTTCCCACTCCTTTCAGTCATATCTCGAGTTCTGTCCAACCGATCGCGCCAAGACAGCTATCAAATGAAAAGTCTTTAAATGTGGAACAACCGCGCTATATTAGATCTTCAGGTCACTTCTATAGTTTAGGCGCAGTACTTGAAGGAGTGTATTTGTATAGAGCGAAATACACTTCCCACTCCTTTCAGACATATCTCGAGTTCTAGCCAACCGGGGACAACCGCGCTATATAACATTTTCGTGTGACTTCTATAGTTTAGGCGCAGTACTTCAAGGAGCGTATTTGTTTAGAGCGAAAAACACTCCCCACTCCTTTTAGTCATATCTGGAGTTCTAGCCAACCGATCGCGCCAAGACAGCTATCAAATGAAAGGTCTTTAAATGAGGAACAACCGCGGTATATAACATTTTCGTGTCACTTCTATAGTTTAGGCGCAGTACTTGAAGGAGCGTATTTGTTTAGAGCGAAAAACACTCCCCACTCCTTTTAGTCATATCTCAAGTTCTAGACAACCGATCGCGCCAAGACAGCTATCAAATGAAAGGTCTTTAAATGAGGAACAACCGCGGTATATAACATTTTCGTGTCACTTCTATAGTTTAGGCGCAGTACTTGAAGGAGCGTATTTGTTTAGAGCGAAAAACACTCCCCACTCCTTTTAGTCATATCTCAAGTTCTAGACAACCGATCGCGCCAAGACAGCTATCAAATGAAAGGTCTTTAAATGAGGAACAACCGCGGTATATAACATTTTCGTGTCACTTCTATAGTTTAGGCGCAGTACTTGAAGGAGCGTATTTGTTTAGAGCGAAAAACACTCCCCACTCCTTTCAGTCATATCTCGAGTTCTAGCCAACCGATCGCGCCAAGACAGCTATCAAAGGTCTTTAAATGAGGAACAACCGCGCTATATAACATTTTCGTGTCACTTCTATAGTTTAGGCGCAGTACTTGAAGGAGCGTATTTGTTTAGAGCGAAAAACACTACCCACTCCTTTCAGTCATATCTCGAGTTCTAGCCAAACGATCGCGCCAAGCCATCTATCAAATGAAAGGCCTTTAAATGAGGACCAACCGCGCTATATAACATTTTCGTGTCACTTCTATAGTTTAGGCGCAGTACTTGAAGGAGCGTATTTGTTTAGAGCGAAAAACACTCCCCACTCCTTTCAGTCATATCTCGAGTTCTAGCCAACCGATCGCGCCAAGACAGCTAACAAATGAAAGGTCTTTAAATGAGGAACAACCGCGCTATATTAGATCTTCAGGTCACTTCTATAGTTTAGGCGCAGTACTTGAAGGAGTGTAGTTGTATAGAGCGAAATACACTTCCCACTCCTTTCAGATATATCTCGAGTTCTAGCCAACCGATCGCGCCAAGCCATATATCAAATGAAAGGCCTTTAAATGGGGGACAACCTCGCTATATAACATTTTCCTGTGACTTCTATAGTTTAGGCGCAGTACTTCAAGGAGCGTATTTGTTTAGAGCGATAAACACTCCCCACTCCTTTCAGTCATATCTCGAGTTCTAGCCAAACGATCGCGCCAAGCCATATATTAAATGAAAGGCCTTTAAATGAGGAACAACCGCGCTATATAACATTTTCGTGTCAATTCTATAGTTTAGGCGCAGTACTTGCAGAAGCGTATTTGTTTCGAGCGAAAAACACTCCCCACTCCTTTTAGTCATATCTCGAGTTCTAGCCAAACGATCGCGCTAAGCCCTATATCAAATGAAAGCTCTTTAAATGTGGAACAACCGCGCTATATAACATTTTCGTGTCACTTCTATAGTTTAGGCGCAGTACTTGAAGGAGCGTATTTGTTTAGAGCGAAAAACACTCCCCACTCCTTTCAGTCATATCTCGAGTTCTAGCCAAACGATCGCGCCAAGCCATATATCAAATGAAAGGTCTTTAAATGGGGAACAACCGCACTCTATATCATTTTCGTGCCACTTCTATAGTTTAGGCGCAGTACTTGAAGGAGTGTATTTTTATAGAGCGAAAAACACTTCCCACTCCTTTCAGTCACATCTCGAGTTCTGGCCAACCGATCGCGCCAAGACAGCTATAAAATGAAAGGTCTTTAAATGAGGAACAACCGCGCTATATTAGATCTTCAGGTCACTTCTATAGTTTAGGCGCAGTACTTGAAGGAGTGTATTTGTATAGAGCGAAATACACTTCCCACTCCTTTCAGATATATCTCGAGTTCTAGCCAACCGATCGCGCCAAGCCATATATCAAATGAAAGGCCTTTAAATGAGGAACAACCGCGCTATAATAGATCTTCAGGTCACTTCTATAGTTAAGGCGCAGTACTTGAAGGAGTGTATTTGTATAGAGCGAAATACACTTCCCACTTCTTTCAGACATATCTCGAGTTCTAGCCAACCGATCGCGCCAAGCCATATATCAAATGAAAGGCCTTTAAATCGGGAACAACCGCGCTATATAACATTTTCGTGTGACTTCTATAGTTTAAGCCGAGTACTTGAAGGAGTGTATTTTTATAGAGCGAAAAACACTTCCCACTCCTTTCAGTCATATCTCGAGTTCTGTCCAACCGATCGCGCCAAGACAGCTATCAAATGAAAGGTCTTTAAATATGGAACAACCGCGCTATATTAGATCTTCAGGTCACTTCTATAGTTTAGGCGCAGTACTTGAAGGAGTGTATTTGTATAGAGCGAAATACACTTCCCAATCCTTTCAGTCATATCTGGAGTTCTAGCCAACCGATCGCGCCAAGACAGGTATCAACTGAAAGGTCTTTAAATGGGGAACAACCGCACTCTATATCATTTTCGTGCCACTTCTATAGTTTAGGCGCAGTACTTGAAGGAGTGTATTTTTATAGAGCGAAAAACACTTCCCACTCCTTTCAGTCATATCTCGAGTTCTGTCCAACCGATCGCGCCAAGACAGCTATCAAATGAAAAGTCTTTAAATGTGGAACAACCGCGCTATATTAGATCTTCAGGTCACTTCTATAGTTTAGGCGCAGTACTTGAAGGAGTGTATTTGTATAGAGCGAAATACACTTCCCACTCTTTTCAGACATATCTCGAGTTCTAGCCAACCGGGGACAACCGCGCTATATAACATTTTCGTGTGACTTCTATAGTTTAGGCGCAGTACTTCAAGGAGCGTATTTGTTTAGAGCGAAAAACACTCCCCACTCCTTTTAGTCATATCTGGAGTTCTAGCCAACCGATCGCGCCAAGCCATATATCAAATGAAAGATCTTTAAATGAGGAACAACCGCGCTATATAACATTTTCGTGTCAATTCTATAGTTTAGGCGCAGTACTTGCAGGAGCGTATTTGTTTAGAGCGAAAAACACTCCCCACTCCTTTTAGTCATATCTCGAGTTCTAGCCAAACGATCGCGCCAAGCCATATATCAAATGAAAGGCCTTTAAATGGGGAACAACCGCGCTGTATAACACTTTCGTGTCACTTCTATAGTTTAGGCGCAGTACTTGAAGGAGCGTATTTGTTTAGAGCGAAAAACACTCCCACCCCTTTCAGTCATATCTCGAGTTCTAGCCAAATGATCGCGCCAAGACAGGTATCAGCTGAAAGGTCTTTAAATGGGGAACAACCGCACTCTATATCATTTTCGTGCCACTTCTATAGTTTAGGCGCAGTACTTGAAGGAGCGTATTTGTTTAGAGCGAAAAACACTCCCCACTCCTTTCAGTCATATCTCGAGTTCCAGCCAAACGATCGCGCCAAGCCATCTATCAAATGAAAGGCCTTTAAATGAGGAACAACCGCGCTATATAACATTTTCGTGTCACTTCTATAGTTTAGGCGCAGTACTTGAAGGAGCGTATTTGTTTAGAGCGAAAAACACTCCCAACTCCTTTCAGTCATATCTCGAGTTCTAGCCAAACAATCGCGCCAAGCTCTATATTAAATGAAAGGCCTTTAAATGAGGAACAACCGCGCTATATAACACTTTCGTGTCACTTCTATAGTTTAGGCGCAGTACTTGAAGGAGCGTATTTGTTTAGAGCGAAAAACACTCCCCACTCCTTTCAGTCATATCTCGAGTTCTAGCCAAATGATCGCGCCAAGACAGGTATCAGCTGAAAGGTCTTTAAATGGGGAACAACCGCACTCTATATCATTTTCGTGCCACTTCTATAGTTTAGGCGCAGTACTTGAAGGAGTGTATTTTTATAGAGCGAAAAACACTTCCCACTCCTTTCAGTCATATCTCGAGTTCTGTCCAACCGATCGCGCCAAGACAGCTATCAAATGAAAGGTCTTTAAATGTGGAACAACCGCGCTATATTAGATCTTCAGGTCACTTCTATAGTTTAGGCGCAGTACTTGAAGGAGCGTATTTGTTTAGAGCGAAAAACACTACCCACTCCTTTCAGTCATATATCGAGTTCTAGCCAAACGATCGCGCCAAGCCATCTATCAAATGAAAGGCCTTTAAATGAGGACCAACCGCGCTATATAACATTTTCGTGTCACTTCTATAGTTTAGGCGCAGTACTTGAAGGAGCGTATTTGTTTAGAGCGAAAAACACTCCCCACTCCTTTCAGTCATATCTCGAGTTCTAGCCAACCGATCGCGCCAAGACAGCTAACAAATGAAAGGTCTTTAAATGAGGAACAACCGCGCTATATTAGATCTTCAGGTCACTTCTATAGTTTAGGCGCAGTACTTGAAGGAGTGTATTTGTATAGAGCGAAAAACACTTCTCACTCCTTTCAGTCATATCTCGAGTTCTGTCCAACCGATCGCGCCAAGACAGCTATCAAATGAAAGGTCTTTAAATGTGGAACAACCGCGCTATATTAGATCTTCAGGTCACTTCTATAGTTTAGGCGCAGTACTTGAAGGAGTGTATTTGTATAGAGCGAAATACACTTCCCAATCCTTTCAGTCATATCTCGAGTTCTAGCCAACCGATCGCGCCAAGACAGGTATCAGCTGAAAGATCTTTAAATGAGGAACAACCGGGCTATATAAGATTTTCGTGTCAATTCTATAGTTTAGGCGCAGTACTTGAAGGAGCGTATTTGTTTAGAGCGAAAAACACTCCCCACTCCTTTTAGTCATATCTCAAGTTCTAGACAACCGATCGCGCGAAGACAGCTATCAAATGAAAGGTCTTTAAATGAGGAACAACCGCGGTATATAACATTTTCGTGTCACTTCTATAGTTTAGGCGCAGTACTTGAAGGAGCGTATTTGTTTAGAGCGAAAAACACTCCCCACTCCTTTTAGTCATATCTCAAGTTCTAGACAACCGATCGCGCCAAGACAGCTATCAAATGAAAGGTCTTTAAATGAGGAACAACCGCGGTATATAACATTTTCGTGTCACTTCTATAGTTTAGGCGCAGTACTTGAAGGAGCGTATTTGTTTAGAGCGAAAAACACTCCCCACTCCTTTCAGTCATATCTCGAGTTCTAGCCAACCGATCGCGCCAAGACAGCTATCAAAGGTCTTTAAATGAGGAACAACCGCGCTATATAACATTTTCGTGTCACTTCTATAGTTTAGGCGCAGTACTTGAAGGAGCGTATTTGTTTAGAGCGAAAAACACTACCCACTCCTTTCAGTCATATCTCGAGTTCTAGCCAAACGATCGCGCCAAGCCATCTATCAAATGAAAGGCCTTTAAATGAGGACCAACCGCGCTATATAACATTTTCGTGTCACTTCTATAGTTTAGGCGCAGTACTTGAAGGAGCGTATTTGTTTAGAGCGAAAAACACTCCCCACTCCTTTCAGTCATATCTCGAGTTCTAGCCAACCGATCGCGCCAAGACAGCTAACAAATGAAAGGTCTTTAAATGAGGAACAACCGCGCTATATTAGATCTTCAGGTCACTTCTATAGTTTAGGCGCAGTACTTGAAGGAGTGTAGTTGTATAGAGCGAAATACACTTCCCACTCCTTTCAGATATATCTCGAGTTCTAGCCAACCGATCGCGCCAAGCCATATATCAAATGAAAGGCCTTTAAATGGGGGACAACCGCGCTATATAACATTTTCCTGTGACTTCTATAGTTTAGGCGCAGTACTTCAAGGAGCGTATTTGTTTAGAGCGAAAAACACTCCCCACTCCTTTCAGTCATATCTCGAGTTCTAGCCAAACGATCGCGCCAAGCCATATATTAAATGAAAGGCCTTTAAATGAGGAACAACCGCGCTATATAACATTTTCGTGTCAATTCTATAGTTTAGGCGCAGTACTTGCAGAAGCGTATTTGTTTCGAGCGAAAAACACTCCCCACTCCTTTTAGTCATATCTCGAGTTCTAGCCAAACGATCGCGCTAAGCCCTATATCAAATGAAAGCTCTTTAAATGTGGAACAACCGCGCTATATAACATTTTCGTGTCACTTCTATAGTTTAGGCGCAGTACTTGAAGGAGCGTATTTGTTTAGAGCGAAAAACACTCCCCACTCCTTTCAGTCATATCTCGAGTTCTAGCCAAACGATCGCGCCAAGCCATATATCAAATGAAAGGTCTTTAAATGGGGAACAACCGCACTCTATATCATTTTCGTGCCACTTCTATAGTTTAGGCGCAGTACTTGAAGGAGTGTATTTTTATAGAGCGAAAAACACTTCCCACTCCTTTCAGTCACATCTCGAGTTCTGGCCAACCGATCGCGCCAAGACAGCTATAAAATGAAAGGTCTTTAAATGAGGAACAACCGCGCTATATTAGATCTTCAGGTCACTTCTATAGTTTAGGCGCAGTACTTGAAGGAGTGTATTTGTATAGAGCGAAATACACTTCCCACTCCTTTCAGATATATCTCGAGTTCTAGCCAACCGATCGCGCCAAGCCATATATCAAATGAAAGGCCTTTAAATGAGGAACAACCGCGCTATAATAGATCTTCAGGTCACTTCTATAGTTAAGGCGCAGTACTTGAAGGAGTGTATTTGTATAGAGCGAAATACACTTCCCACTTCTTTCAGACATATCTCGAGTTCTAGCCAACCGATCGCGCCAAGCCATATATCAAATGAAAGGCCTTTAAATCGGGAACAACCGCGCTATATAACATTTTCGTGTGACTTCTATAGTTTAAGCCGAGTACTTGAAGGAGTGTATTTTTATAGAGCGAAAAACACTTCCCACTCCTTTCAGTCATATCTCGAGTTCTGTCTAACCGATCGCGCCAAGACAGCTATCAAATGAAAGGTCTTTAAATATGGAACAAAAGCGCTATATTAGATCTTCAGGTCACTTCTATAGTTTAGGCGCAGTACTTGAAGGAGTGTATTTGTATAGAGCGAAATACACTTCCCAATCCTTTCAGTCATATCTGGAGTTCTAGCCAACCGATCGCGCCAAGACAGGTATCAACTGAAAGGTCTTTAAATGGGGAACAACCGCACTCTATATCATTTTCGTGCCACTTCTATAGTTTAGGCGCAGTACTTGAAGGAGTGTATTTTTATAGAGCGAAAAACACTTCCCACTCCTTTCAGTCATATCTCGAGTTCTGTCCAACCGATCGCGCCAAGACAGCTATCAAATGAAAAGTCTTTAAATGTGGAACAACCGCGCTATATTAGATCTTCAGGTCACTTCTATAGTTTAGGCGCAGTACTTGAAGGAGTGTATTTGTATAGAGCGAAATACACTTCCCACTCCTTTCAGACATATCTCGAGTTCTAGCCAACCGGGGACAACCGCGCTATATAACATTTTCGTGTGACTTCTATAGTTTAGGCGCAGTACTTCAAGGAGCGTATTTGTTTAGAGCGAAAAACACTCCCCACTCCTTTTAGTCATATCTGGAGTTCTAGCCAACCGATCGCGCCAAGACAGCTATCAAATGAAAGGTCTTTAAATGAGGAACAACCGCGGTATATAACATTTTCGTGTCACTTCTATAGTTTAGGCGCAGTACTTGAAGGAGCGTATTTGTTTAGAGCGAAAAACACTCCCCACTCCTTTTAGTCATATCTCAAGTTCTAGACAACCGATCGCGCCAAGACAGCTATCAAATGAAAGGTCTTTAAATGAGGAACAACCGCGGTATATAACATTTTCGTGTCACTTCTATAGTTTAGGCGCAGTACTTGAAGGAGCGTATTTGTTTAGAGCGAAAAACACTCCCCACTCCTTTTAGTCATATCTCAAGTTCTAGACAACCGATCGCGCCAAGACAGCTATCAAATGAAAGGTCTTTAAATGAGGAACAACCGCGGTATATAACATTTTCGTGTCACTTCTATAGTTTAGGCGCAGTACTTGAAGGAGCGTATTTGTTTAGAGCGAAAAACACTCCCCACTCCTTTCAGTCATATCTCGAGTTCTAGCCAACCGATCGCGCCAAGACAGCTATCAAAGGTCTTTAAATGAGGAACAACCGCGCTATATAACATTTTCGTGTCACTTCTATAGTTTAGGCGCAGTACTTGAAGGAGCGTATTGGTTTAGAGCGAAAAACAGTACCCACTCCTTTCAGTCATATCTCGAGTTCTAGCCAAACGATCGCGCCAAGCCATCTATCAAATGAAAGGCCTTTAAATGAGGACCAACCGCGCTATATAACATTTTCGTGTCACTTCTATAGTTTAGGCGCAGTACTTGAAGGAGCGTATTTGTTTAGAGCGAAAAACACTCCCCACTCCTTTCAGTCATATCTCGAGTTCTAGCCAACCGATCGCGCCAAGACAGCTAACAAATGAAAGGTCTTTAAATGAGGAACAACCGCGCTATATTAGATCTTCAGGTCACTTCTATAGTTTAGGCGCAGTACTTGAAGGAGTGTATTTGTATAGAGCGAAATACACTTCCCACTCCTTTCAGATATATCTCGAGTTCTAGCCAACCGATCGCGCCAAGCCATATATCAAATGAAAGGCCTTTAAATGGGGGACAACCTCGCTATATAACATTTTCCTGTGACTTCTATAGTTTAGGCGCAGTACTTCAAGGAGCGTATTTGTTTAGAGCGAAAAACACTCCCCACTCCTTTCAGTCATATCTCGAGTTCTAGCCAAACGATCGCGCCAAGCCATATATTAAATGAAAGGCCTTTAAATGAGGAACAACCGCGCTATATAACATTTTCGTGTCAATTCTATAGTTTAGGCGCAGTACTTGCAGAAGCGTATTTGTTTCGAGCGAAAAACACTCCCCACTCCTTTTAGTCATATCTCGAGTTCTAGCCAAACGATCGCGCTAAGCCCTATATCAAATGAAAGCTCTTTAAATGTGGAACAACCGCGCTATATAACATTTTCGTGTCACTTCTATAGTTTAGGCGCAGTACTTGAAGGAGCGTATTTGTTTAGAGCGAAAAACACTCCCCACTCCTTTCAGTCATATCTCGAGTTCTAGCCAAACGATCGCGCCAAGCCATATATCAAATGAAAGGTCTTTAAATGGGGAACAACCGCACTCTATATCATTTTCGTGCCACTTCTATAGTTTAGGCGCAGTACTTGAAGGAGTGTATTTTTATAGAGCGAAAAACACTTCCCACTCCTTTCAGTCATATCTCGAGTTCTGTCCAACCGATCGCGCCAAGACAGCTATCAAATGAAAGGTCTTTAAATATGGAACAACCGCGCTATATTAGATCTTCAGGTCACTTCTATAGTTTAGGCGCAGTACTTGAAGGAGTGTATTTGTATAGAGCGAAATACACTTCCCAATCCTTTCAGTCATATCTGGAGTTCTAGCCAACCGATCGCGCCAAGACAGGTATCAACTGAAAGGTCTTTAAATGGGGAACAACCGCACTCTATATCATTTTCGTGCCACTTCTATAGTTTAGGCGCAGTACTTGAAGGAGTGTATTTTTATAGAGCGAAAAACACTTCCCACTCCTTTCAGTCATATCTCGAGTTCTGTCCAACCGATCGCGCCAAGACAGCTATCAAATGAAAAGTCTTTAAATGTGGAACAACCGCGCTATATTAGATCTTCAGGTCACTTCTATAGTTTAGGCGCAGTACTTGAAGGAGTGTATTTGTATAGAGCGAAATACACTTCCCACTCTTTTCAGACATATCTCGAGTTCTAGCCAACCGGGGACAACCGCGCTATATAACATTTTCGTGTGACTTCTATAGTTTAGGCGCAGTACTTCAAGGAGCGTATTTGTTTAGAGCGAAAAACACTCCCCACTCCTTTTAGTCATATCTGGAGTTCTAGCCAACCGATCGCGCCAAGCCATATATCAAATGAAAGATCTTTAAATGAGGAACAACCGCGCTATATAACATTTTCGTGTCAATTCTATAGTTTAGGCGCAGTACTTGCAGGAGCGTATTTGTTTAGAGCGAAAAACACTCCCCACTCCTTTTAGTCATATCTCGAGTTCTAGCCAAACGATCGCGCCAAGCCATATATCAAATGAAAGGCCTTTAAATGGGGAACAACCGCGCTGTATAACACTTTCGTGTCACTTCTATAGTTTAGGCGCAGTACTTGAAGGAGCGTATTTGTTTAGAGCGAAAAACACTCCCACCCCTTTCAGTCATATCTCGAGTTCTAGCCAAATGATCGCGCCAAGACAGGTATCAGCTGAAAGGTCTTTAAATGGGGAACAACCGCACTCTATATCATTTTCGTGCCACTTCTATAGTTTAGGCGCAGTACTTGAAGGAGCGTATTTGTTTAGAGCGAAAAACACTCCCCACTCCTTTCAGTCATATCTCGAGTTCCAGCCAAACGATCGCGCCAAGCCATCTATCAAATGAAAGGCCTTTAAATGAGGAACAACCGCGCTATATAACATTTTCGTGTCACTTCTATAGTTTAGGCGCAGTACTTGAAGGAGCGTATTTGTTTAGAGCGAAAAACACTCCCAACTCCTTTCAGTCATATCTCGAGTTCTAGCCAAACAATCGCGCCAAGCTCTATATTAAATGAAAGGCCTTTAAATGAGGAACAACCGCGCTATATAACACTTTCGTGTCACTTCTATAGTTTAGGCGCAGTACTTGAAGGAGCGTATTTGTTTAGAGCGAAAAACACTCCCCACTCCTTTCAGTCATATCTCGAGTTCTAGCCAAATGATCGCGCCAAGACAGGTATCAGCTGAAAGGTCTTTAAATGGGGAACAACCGCACTCTATATCATTTTCGTGCCACTTCTATAGTTTAGGCGCAGTACTTGAAGGAGTGTATTTTTATAGAGCGAAAAACACTTCCCACTCCTTTCAGTCATATCTCGAGTTCTGTCCAACCGATCGCGCCAAGACAGCTATCAAATGAAAGGTCTTTAAATGTGGAACAACCGCGCTATATTAGATCTTCAGGTCACTTCTATAGTTTAGGCGCAGTACTTGAAGGAGCGTATTTGTTTAGAGCGAAAAACACTACCCACTCCTTTCAGTCATATATCGAGTTCTAGCCAAACGATCGCGCCAAGCCATCTATCAAATGAAAGGCCTTTAAATGAGGACCAACCGCGCTATATAACATTTTCGTGTCACTTCTATAGTTTAGGCGCAGTACTTGAAGGAGCGTATTTGTTTAGAGCGAAAAACACTCCCCACTCCTTTCAGTCATATCTCGAGTTCTAGCCAACCGATCGCGCCAAGACAGCTAACAAATGAAAGGTCTTTAAATGAGGAACAACCGCGCTATATTAGATCTTCAGGTCACTTCTATAGTTTAGGCGCAGTACTTGAAGGAGTGTATTTGTATAGAGCGAAAAACACTTCTCACTCCTTTCAGTCATATCTCGAGTTCTGTCCAACCGATCGCGCCAAGACAGCTATCAAATGAAAGGTCTTTAAATGTGGAACAACCGCGCTATATTAGATCTTCAGGTCACTTCTATAGTTTAGGCGCAGTACTTGAAGGAGTGTATTTGTATAGAGCGAAATACACTTCCCAATCCTTTCAGTCATATCTCGAGTTCTAGCCAACCGATCGCGCCAAGACAGGTATCAGCTGAAAGATCTTTAAATGAGGAACAACCGGGCTATATAAGATTTTCGTGTCAATTCTATAGTTTAGGCGCAGTACTTGAAGGAGCGTATTTGTTTAGAGCGAAAAACACTCCCCACTCCTTTTAGTCATATCTCAAGTTCTAGACAACCGATCGCGCGAAGACAGCTATCAAATGAAAGGTCTTTAAATGAGGAACAACCGCGGTATATAACATTTTCGTGTCACTTCTATAGTTTAGGCGCAGTACTTGAAGGAGCGTATTTGTTTAGAGCGAAAAACACTCCCCACTCCTTTTAGTCATATCTCAAGTTCTAGACAACCGATCGCGCCAAGACAGCTATCAAATGAAAGGTCTTTAAATGAGGAACAACCGCGGTATATAACATTTTCGTGTCACTTCTATAGTTTAGGCGCAGTACTTGAAGGAGCGTATTTGTTTAGAGCGAAAAACACTCCCCACTCCTTTCAGTCATATCTCGAGTTCTAGCCAACCGATCGCGCCAAGACAGCTATCAAAGGTCTTTAAATGAGGAACAACCGCGCTATATAACATTTTCGTGTCACTTCTATAGTTTAGGCGCAGTACTTGAAGGAGCGTATTTGTTTAGAGCGAAAAACACTACCCACTCCTTTCAGTCATATCTCGAGTTCTAGCCAAACGATCGCGCCAAGCCATCTATCAAATGAAAGGCCTTTAAATGAGGACCAACCGCGCTATATAACATTTTCGTGTCACTTCTATAGTTTAGGCGCAGTACTTGAAGGAGCGTATTTGTTTAGAGCGAAAAACACTCCCCACTCCTTTCAGTCATATCTCGAGTTCTAGCCAACCGATCGCGCCAAGACAGCTAACAAATGAAAGGTCTTTAAATGAGGAACAACCGCGCTATATTAGATCTTCAGGTCACTTCTATAGTTTAGGCGCAGTACTTGAAGGAGTGTAGTTGTATAGAGCGAAATACACTTCCCACTCCTTTCAGATATATCTCGAGTTCTAGCCAACCGATCGCGCCAAGCCATATATCAAATGAAAGGCCTTTAAATGGGGGACAACCGCGCTATATAACATTTTCCTGTGACTTCTATAGTTTAGGCGCAGTACTTCAAGGAGCGTATTTGTTTAGAGCGAAAAACACTCCCCACTCCTTTCAGTCATATCTCGAGTTCTAGCCAAACGATCGCGCCAAGCCATATATTAAATGAAAGGCCTTTAAATGAGGAACAACCGCGCTATATAACATTTTCGTGTCAATTCTATAGTTTAGGCGCAGTACTTGCAGAAGCGTATTTGTTTCGAGCGAAAAACACTCCCCACTCCTTTTAGTCATATCTCGAGTTCTAGCCAAACGATCGCGCTAAGCCCTATATCAAATGAAAGCTCTTTAAATGTGGAACAACCGCGCTATATAACATTTTCGTGTCACTTCTATAGTTTAGGCGCAGTACTTGAAGGAGCGTATTTGTTTAGAGCGAAAAACACTCCCCACTCCTTTCAGTCATATCTCGAGTTCTAGCCAAACGATCGCGCCAAGCCATATATCAAATGAAAGGTCTTTAAATGGGGAACAACCGCACTCTATATCATTTTCGTGCCACTTCTATAGTTTAGGCGCAGTACTTGAAGGAGTGTATTTTTATAGAGCGAAAAACACTTCCCACTCCTTTCAGTCACATCTCGAGTTCTGGCCAACCGATCGCGCCAAGACAGCTATAAAATGAAAGGTCTTTAAATGAGGAACAACCGCGCTATATTAGATCTTCAGGTCACTTCTATAGTTTAGGCGCAGTACTTGAAGGAGTGTATTTGTATAGAGCGAAATACACTTCCCACTCCTTTCAGATATATCTCGAGTTCTAGCCAACCGATCGCGCCAAGCCATATATCAAATGAAAGGCCTTTAAATGAGGAACAACCGCGCTATAATAGATCTTCAGGTCACTTCTATAGTTAAGGCGCAGTACTTGAAGGAGTGTATTTGTATAGAGCGAAATACACTTCCCACTTCTTTCAGACATATCTCGAGTTCTAGCCAACCGATCGCGCCAAGCCATATATCAAATGAAAGGCCTTTAAATCGGGAACAACCGCGCTATATAACATTTTCGTGTGACTTCTATAGTTTAAGCCGAGTACTTGAAGGAGTGTATTTTTATAGAGCGAAAAACACTTCCCACTCCTTTCAGTCATATCTCGAGTTCTGTCTAACCGATCGCGCCAAGACAGCTATCAAATGAAAGGTCTTTAAATATGGAACAAAAGCGCTATATTAGATCTTCAGGTCACTTCTATAGTTTAGGCGCAGTACTTGAAGGAGTGTATTTGTATAGAGCGAAATACACTTCCCAATCCTTTCAGTCATATCTGGAGTTCTAGCCAACCGATCGCGCCAAGACAGGTATCAACTGAAAGGTCTTTAAATGGGGAACAACCGCACTCTATATCATTTTCGTGCCACTTCTATAGTTTAGGCGCAGTACTTGAAGGAGTGTATTTTTATAGAGCGAAAAACACTTCCCACTCCTTTCAGTCATATCTCGAGTTCTGTCCAACCGATCGCGCCAAGACAGCTATCAAATGAAAAGTCTTTAAATGTGGAACAACCGCGCTATATTAGATCTTCAGGTCACTTCTATAGTTTAGGCGCAGTACTTGAAGGAGTGTATTTGTATAGAGCGAAATACACTTCCCACTCCTTTCAGACATATCTCGAGTTCTAGCCAACCGGGGACAACCGCGCTATATAACATTTTCGTGTGACTTCTATAGTTTAGGCGCAGTACTTCAAGGAGCGTATTTGTTTAGAGCGAAAAACACTCCCCACTCCTTTTAGTCATATCTGGAGTTCTAGCCAACCGATCGCGCCAAGACAGCTATCAAATGAAAGGTCTTTAAATGAGGAACAACCGCGGTATATAACATTTTCGTGTCACTTCTATAGTTTAGGCGCAGTACTTGAAGGAGCGTATTTGTTTAGAGCGAAAAACACTCCCCACTCCTTTTAGTCATATCTCAAGTTCTAGACAACCGATCGCGCCAAGACAGCTATCAAATGAAAGGTCTTTAAATGAGGAACAACCGCGGTATATAACATTTTCGTGTCACTTCTATAGTTTAGGCGCAGTACTTGAAGGAGCGTATTTGTTTAGAGCGAAAAACACTCCCCACTCCTTTTAGTCATATCTCAAGTTCTAGACAACCGATCGCGCCAAGACAGCTATCAAATGAAAGGTCTTTAAATGAGGAACAACCGCGGTATATAACATTTTCGTGTCACTTCTATAGTTTAGGCGCAGTACTTGAAGGAGCGTATTTGTTTAGAGCGAAAAACACTCCCCACTCCTTTCAGTCATATCTCGAGTTCTAGCCAACCGATCGCGCCAAGACAGCTATCAAAGGTCTTTAAATGAGGAACAACCGCGCTATATAACATTTTCGTGTCACTTCTATAGTTTAGGCGCAGTACTTGAAGGAGCGTATTGGTTTAGAGCGAAAAACAGTACCCACTCCTTTCAGTCATATCTCGAGTTCTAGCCAAACGATCGCGCCAAGCCATCTATCAAATGAAAGGCCTTTAAATGAGGACCAACCGCGCTATATAACATTTTCGTGTCACTTCTATAGTTTAGGCGCAGTACTTGAAGGAGCGTATTTGTTTAGAGCGAAAAACACTCCCCACTCCTTTCAGTCATATCTCGAGTTCTAGCCAACCGATCGCGCCAAGACAGCTAACAAATGAAAGGTCTTTAAATGAGGAACAACCGCGCTATATTAGATCTTCAGGTCACTTCTATAGTTTAGGCGCAGTACTTGAAGGAGTGTATTTGTATAGAGCGAAATACACTTCCCACTCCTTTCAGATATATCTCGAGTTCTAGCCAACCGATCGCGCCAAGCCATATATCAAATGAAAGGCCTTTAAATGGGGGACAACCTCGCTATATAACATTTTCCTGTGACTTCTATAGTTTAGGCGCAGTACTTCAAGGAGCGTATTTGTTTAGAGCGAAAAACACTCCCCACTCCTTTCAGTCATATCTCGAGTTCTAGCCAAACGATCGCGCCAAGCCATATATTAAATGAAAGGCCTTTAAATGAGGAACAACCGCGCTATATAACATTTTCGTGTCAATTCTATAGTTTAGGCGCAGTACTTGCAGAAGCGTATTTGTTTCGAGCGAAAAACACTCCCCACTCCTTTTAGTCATATCTCGAGTTCTAGCCAAACGATCGCGCTAAGCCCTATATCAAATGAAAGCTCTTTAAATGTGGAACAACCGCGCTATATAACATTTTCGTGTCACTTCTATAGTTTAGGCGCAGTACTTGAAGGAGCGTATTTGTTTAGAGCGAAAAACACTCCCCACTCCTTTCAGTCATATCTCGAGTTCTAGCCAAACGATCGCGCCAAGCCATATATCAAATGAAAGGTCTTTAAATGGGGAACAACCGCACTCTATATCATTTTCGTGCCACTTCTATAGTTTAGGCGCAGTACTTGAAGGAGTGTATTTTTATAGAGCGAAAAACACTTCCCACTCCTTTCAGTCACATCTCGAGTTCTGGCCAACCGATCGCGCCAAGACAGCTATAAAATGAAAGGTCTTTAAATGAGGAACAACCGCGCTATATTAGATCTTCAGGTCACTTCTATAGTTTAGGCGCAGTACTTGAAGGAGTGTATTTGTATAGAGCGAAATACACTTCCCACTCCTTTCAGATATATCTCGAGTTCTAGCCAACCGATCGCGCCAAGCCATATATCAAATGAAAGGCCTTTAAATGAGGAACAACCGCGCTATAATAGATCTTCAGGTCACTTCTATAGTTAAGGCGCAGTACTTGAAGGAGTGTATTTGTATAGAGCGAAATACACTTCCCACTTCTTTCAGACATATCTCGAGTTCTAGCCAACCGATCGCGCCAAGCCATATATCAAATGAAAGGCCTTTAAATCGGGAACAACCGCGCTATATAACATTTTCGTGTGACTTCTATAGTTTAAGCCGAGTACTTGAAGGAGTGTATTTTTATAGAGCGAAAAACACTTCCCACTCCTTTCAGTCATATCTCGAGTTCTGTCCAACCGATCGCGCCAAGACAGCTATCAAATGAAAGGTCTTTAAATATGGAACAACCGCGCTATATTAGATCTTCAGGTCACTTCTATAGTTTAGGCGCAGTACTTGAAGGAGTGTATTTGTATAGAGCGAAATACACTTCCCAATCCTTTCAGTCATATCTGGAGTTCTAGCCAACCGATCGCGCCAAGACAGGTATCAACTGAAAGGTCTTTAAATGGGGAACAACCGCACTCTATATCATTTTCGTGCCACTTCTATAGTTTAGGCGCAGTACTTGAAGGAGTGTATTTTTATAGAGCGAAAAACACTTCCCACTCCTTTCAGTCATATCTCGAGTTCTGTCCAACCGATCGCGCCAAGACAGCTATCAAATGAAAAGTCTTTAAATGTGGAACAACCGCGCTATATTAGATCTTCAGGTCACTTCTATAGTTTAGGCGCAGTACTTGAAGGAGTGTATTTGTATAGAGCGAAATACACTTCCCACTCCTTTCAGACATATCTCGAGTTCTAGCCAACCGGGGACAACCGCGCTATATAACATTTTCGTGTGACTTCTATAGTTTAGGCGCAGTACTTCAAGGAGCGTATTTGTTTAGAGCGAAAAACACTCCCCACTCCTTTTAGTCATATCTGGAGTTCTAGCCAACCGATCGCGCCAAGCCATATATCAAATGAAAGATCTTTAAATGAGGAACAACCGCGCTATATAACATTTTCGTGTCAATTCTATAGTTTAGGCGCAGTACTTGCAGGAGCGCATTTGTTTAGAGCGAAAAACACTCCCCACTCCTTTTAGTCATATCTCGAGTTCTAGCCAAACGATCGCGCCAAGCCATATATCAAATGAAAGGCTTTAAATGGGGAACAACCGCGCTGTATAACACTTTCGTGTCACTTCTATAGTTTAGGCGCAGTACTTGAAGGAGCGTATTTGTTTAGAGCGAAAAACACTCCCACTCCTTTCAGTCATATCTCGAGTTCTAGCCAAATGATCGCGCCAAGACAGGTATCAGCTGAAAGGTCTTTAAATGGGGAACAACCGCACTCTATATCATTTTCGTGCCACTTCTATAGTTTAGGCGCAGTACTTGAAGGAGCGTATTTGTTTAGAGCGAAAAACACTCCCCACTCCTTTCAGTCATATCTCGAGTTCCAGCCAAACGATCGCGCCAAGCCATCTATCAAATGAAAGGCCTTTAAATGAGGAACAACCGCGCTATATAACATTTTCGTGTCACTTCTATAGTTTAGGCGCAGTACTTGAAGGAGCGTATTTGTTTAGAGCGAAAAACACTCCCCACTCCTTTCAGTCATATCTCGAGTTCTAGCCAAACAATCGCGCCAAGCTCTATATTAAATGAAAGGCCTTTAAATGAGGAACAACCGCGCTATATAACACTTTCGTGTCACTTCTATAGTTTAGGCGCAGTACTTGAAGGAGCGTATTTGTTTAGAGCGAAAAACACTCCCCACTCCTTTCAGTCATATCTCGAGTTCTAGCCAAATGATCGCGCCAAGACAGGTATCAGCTGAAAGGTCTTTAAACGTAGAACAACCGCACTCTATATCATTTTCGTGCCACTTCTATAGTTTAGGCGCAGTACTTGAAGGAGCGTATTTGTTTAGAGCGAAAAACACTCCCCACTCCTTTCAGTCATATCTCGAGTTCCAGCCAAACGATCGCGCCAAGCCATCTATCAAATGAAAGGCCTTTAAATGAGGAACAACCGCGCTATATAACATTTTCGTGTCACTTCTATAGTTTAGGCGCAGTACTTGAAGGAGCGTATTTGTTTAGAGCGAAAAACACTCCCCACTCCTTTCAGTCATATCTCGAGTTCTAGCCGAACGATCGCGCCAAGCTCTATATTAAATGAAAGGCCTTTAAATGAGGAACAACCGCGCTATATTAGATCTTCAGGTCACTTCTATAGTTTAGGCGCAGTACTTGAAGGAGTGTATTTGTATAGAGCGAAATACACTTCCCAATCCTTTCAGTCATATCTCGAGTTCTAGCCAACCGATCGCGCCAAGACAGGTATCAACTGAAAGGTCTTTAAATGGGGAACAACCGCACTCTATATCATTTTCGTGCCACTTCTATAGTTTAGGCGCAGTACTTGAAGGAGCGTATTTGTTTAGAGCGAAAAACACTCCCCACTCCTTTCAGTCATATCTCGAGTTCCAGCCAAACGATCGCCCCAAGCCATCTATCAAATGAAAGGCCTTTAAATGAGGAACAACCGCGCTATATAACATTTTCGTGTCACTTCTATAGTTTAGGCGCAGTACTTGAAGGAGCGTATTTGTTTAGAACGAAAAACACTCCCCACTCCTTTCAGTCATATCTCGAGTTCTAGCCAAACGATCGCGCCAAGCTCTATATTAAATGAAAGGCCTTTAAATGAGGAACAACCGCGCTATATAACATTTTCGTGTCACTTCTATAGTTTAGGCGCAGTACTTGAAGGAGCGTATTTGTTTAGAGCGAAAAACACTCCCCACTCCTTTCAGTCATATCTCGAGTTCTAGCCAAACGATCGCGCCAAGCCATATATCAAATGAAAGGCCTTTAAATGAGGAACAACCACGCTATATAACATTTTCGCGTCAATTCTATAGTTTAGGCGCAGTACTTGCAGAAGCGTATTTGTTTCGAGCGAAAAACACTCCCCACTCCTTTTAGTCATATCTCGAGTTCTAGCCAAACGATCGCGCTAAGCCCTATATCAAATGAAAGGTCTTTAAATGAGGAACAACCGCGCTATATAACATTTTATTTGTTTAGAGCGAAAAACACTCTCCAATCCTTTCAGTCATATCTCGAGTTCTAGCCAAACGATCGCGCCAAGCCATATAGTTTAGGCGCAGTACTTGCAGAAGCGTATTTGTTTCGAGCGAAAAACACTCCCCACTCCTTTTAGTCATATCTCGAGTTCTAGCCAACCGATCGCGTCAAGCCATATATCAAATGAAAGGTCTTTAAATGAGAAACAACCGCGCTATATAACATTTTCGTGTCACTTCTATAGTTTAGGCGCAGTACTTGAAGGAGCGGATTTGTTTCGAGCGAAGAACACTCCCCACTCCTTTCAGCCATATCTCGAGTTGTAGCTGGCCGTAGGTAGTGCTCCGCTGGCCGTAGGTAGGGCTCCGCTAGCAGTAGGTAGGACGGTTGAGGTACGGTTGAGGGTGAGTTGCGCTTGAAGTTGAGGTTGAGCATGAGGTTAAAGTTGAAGTTGAAATTGAGGTTGAGCTTGAGGTTACGATTGAGCTTGAGCTTGAGGTTACGATTGAGGTTGAGGTTGAAGTTAAGGTTGAGGTTGAGAATGTGGTTGAGAATGTGGTTGAGCTTGAGGTTGAGGTTGAAGTTGAAGATGAGGTTGTAGTTGAAGTTGAGGTTGAGGTTGAGGTTGAGGTTGAGGTTGACGTTGAGGTTGGGGTTGAGGTTGAGGTTAAGGTTGAGGTTGACGTTTAGGTTGAGGTTGAGGTTGTCGTTGAGGTTAATGTTGAGATTGAGATTGAGGATGAGGTTGAAGTTGAAGATGAGTTTGTAGTTGAGGTTGAGGTTGACGTTGACGTTGACGTTGAGGCTGAGATTGAGATTGATGTTGATGTTGAAGACATGTATCAACTGAAATTTCTTTAAATGGGGAACAACCGAGCTCTATGTCATTTTCATGCCACTTATATAGGTTAGGCGCAGTACTTGAAGGAGTGTATTTGTATAGAGCGAAAAACACTCCCCACTCCTCTCAGTCATATCTCGAGTTCTGTCCAACCGATCGCGCCAAGACAGCTATCAAATGAAAGGTCTTTAAATGTGGATAAACCGCGCTATATTAGATCTTCAGGTCACTTCTATAATTTAGGCGCAGTACTTGAAGGAGTGTATTTGTATAGAGCGAAATACACTTCCCAATCCTTTCAGTCATATCTCGAGTTCTAGCCAACCGATCGCGCCAAGACAGGTATCAGCTGAAAGATCTTTAAATGAGGAACAACCGGGCTATATAACATTTTCGTGTCAATTCTATAGTTTAGGCGCAGTACTTGAAGGAGCGTATTTGTTTAGAGCGAAAAACACTCCCCACTCCTTTTAGTCATATCTCAAGTTCTAGACAACCGATCGCGCCAAGACAGCTATCAAATGAAAGGTCTTTAAATGAGGAACAACCGCGGTATATAACATTTTCGTGTCACTTCTATAGTTTAGGCGCAGTACTTGAAGGAGCGTATTTGTTTAGAGCGAAAAACACTCCCCACTCCTTTCAGTCATATCTCGAGTTCTAGCCAAACGATCGCGCCAAGCCATCTATCAACTGAAAGGCCTTTAAATGAGGAACAACCGCGCTATATAACATTTTCGTGTCACTTCTATAGTTTAGGCGCAGTACTTGAAGGAGCGTATTTGTTTAGAGCGAAAAACACTCCCCACTCCTTTCAGTCATATCTCGAGTTCTAGCCAACCGATCGCGCCAAGACAGCTATCAAAGGTCTTTAAATGAGGAACAACCGCGCTATATAACATTTTCGTGTCACTTCTATAGTTTAGGCGCAGTACTTGAAGGAGCGTATTTGTTTAGAGCGAAAAACACTACCCACTCCTTTCAGTCATATCTCGAGTTCTAGCCAAACGATCGCGCCAAGCCATCTATCAAATGAAAGGCCTTTAAATGAGGAACAACCGCGCTATATAACATTTTCGTGTCACTTCTATAGTTTAGGCGCAGTACTTGAAGGAGCGTATTTGTTTAGAGCGAAAAACACTACCCACTCCTTTCAGTCATATATCGAGTTCTAGCCAAACGATCGCGCCAAGCCATCTATCAAATGAAAGGCCTTTAAATGAGGACCAACCGCGCTATATAACATTTTCGTGTCACTTCTATAGTTTAGGCGCAGTACTTGAAGGAGCGTATTTGTTTAGAGCGAAAAACACTCCCCAATCCTTTCAGTCATATCTCGAGTTCTAGCCAAACGATCGCGCCAAGCCATATAGTTTAGGCGCAGTACTTGCAGAAGCGTATTTGTTTCGAGCGAAAAACACTCCCCACTCCTTTTAGTCATATCTCGAGTTCTAGCCAACCGATCGCGCCAAGCCATATATCAAATGAAAGGTCTTTAAATGAGAAACAACCGCGCTATATAACATTTTCGTGTCACTTCTATAGTTTAGGCGCAGTACTTGAAGGAGCGGATTTGTTTCGAGCGAAAAACACTCCCCACTCCTTTCAGGCATATCTCGAGTTGTAGCTGGCCGTAGGTAGTGCTCCGCTGGCCGTAGGTAGGGCTCCGCTAGCAGTAGGTAGGACGGTTGAGGTACGGTTGAGGGTGAGTTGCGCTTGAAGTTGAGGTTGAGCATGAGGTTAAAGTTGAAGTTGAAATTGAGGTTGAGCTTGAGGTTACGATTGAGCTTGAGCTTGAGGTTACGATTGAGGTTGAGGTTGAAGTTAAGGTTGAGGTTGAGAATGTGGTTGAGCTTGAGGTTGAGGTTGAAGTTGAAGATGAGGTTGTAGTTGAAGTTGAGGTTGAGGTTGAGGTTGAGGTTGAGGTTGAGGTTGACGTTGAGGTTGGGGTTGAGGTTGAGGTTAAGGTTGAGGTTGACGTTTAGGTTGAGGTTGAGGTTGTCGTTGAGGTTAATGTTGAGATTGAGATTGAGGATGAGGTTGAAGTTGAAGATGAGTTTGTAGTTGAGGTTGAGGTTGACGTTGACGTTGACGTTGAGGCTGAGATTGAGATTGATGTTGAGGTTGAAGACATGTATCAACTGAAATTTCTTTAAATGGGGAACAACCGAGCTCTATGTCATTTTCATGCCACTTATATAGGTTAGGCGCAGTACTTGAAGGAGTGTATTTGTATAGAGCGAAAAACACTCCCCACTCCTCTCAGTCATATCTCGAGTTCTGTCCAACCGATCGCGCCAAGACAGCTATCAAATGAAAGGTCTTTAAATGTGGAACAACCGCGCTATATTAGATCTTCAGGTCACTTCTATAGTTTAGGCGCAGTACTTGAAGGAGTGTATTTGTATAGAGCGAAATACACTTCCCAATCCTTTCAGTCACATCTCGAGTTCTAGCCAACCGATCGCGCCAAGACAAGTATCAGCTGAAAGATCTTTAAATGAGGAACAACCGGGCTATATAACATTTTCGTGTCAATTCTATAGTTTAGGCGCAGTACTTGAAGGAGCGTATTTGTTTAGAGCGAAAAACACTCCCCACTCCTTTTAGTCATATCTCAAGTTCTAGACAACCGATCGCGCCAAGACAGCTATCAAATGAAAGGTCTTTAAATGAGGAACAACCGCGGTATATAACATTTTCGTGTCACTTCTATAGTTTAGGCGCAGTACTTGAAGGAGCGTATTTGTTTAGAGCGAAAAACACTCCCCACTCCTTTCAGTCATATCTCGAGTTCTAGCCAAACGATCGCGCCAAGCCATCTATCAACTGAAAGGCCTTTAAATGAGGAACAACCGCGCTATATAACATTTTCGTGTCACTTCTATAGTTTAGGCGCAGTACTTGAAGGAGCGTATTTGTTTAGAGCGAAAAACACTCCCCACTCCTTTCAGTCATATCTCGAGTTCTAGCCAACCGATCGCGCCAAGACAGCTATCAAAGGTCTTTAAATGAGGAACAACCGCGCTATATAACATTTTCGTGTCACTTCTATAGTTTAGGCGCAGTACTTGAAGGAGCGTATTTGTTTAGAGCGAAAAACACTCCCCACTCCTTTCAGTCATATCTCGAGTTCTAGCCAACCGATCGCGCCAAGACAGCTAACAAATGAAAGGTCTTTAAATGAGGAACAACCGCGCTATATTAGATCTTCAGGTCACTTCTATAGTTTAGGCGCAGTACTTGAAGGAGCGTATTTGTTTAGAGCGAAAAACACTCCCCACTCCTTTCAGTCATATCTCGAGTTCTAGCCAACCGATCGCGCCAAGACAGCTATCAAAGGTCTTTAAATGAGGAACAACCGCGCTATATAACATTTTCGTGTCACTTCTATAGTTTAGGCGCAGTACTTGAAGGAGCGTATTTGTTTAGAGCGAAAAACACTACCCACTCCTTTCAGTCATATATCGAGTTCTAGCCAAACGATCGCGCCAAGCCATCTATCAAATGAAAGGCCTTTAAATGAGGACCAACCGCGCTATATAACATTTTCGTGTCACTTCTATAGTTTAGGCGCAGTACTTGAAGGAGCGTATTTGTTTAGAGCGAAAAACACTCCCCACTCCTTTCAGTCATATCTCGAGTTCTAGCCAACCGATCGCGCCAAGACAGCTAACAAATGAAAGGTCTTTAAATGAGGAACAACCGCGCTATATTAGATCTTCAGGTCACTTCTATAGTTTAGGCGCAGTACTTGAAGGAGTGTATTTGTATAGAGCGAAAAACACTTCTCACTCCTTTCAGTCATATCTCGAGTTCTGTCCAACTGATCGCGCCAAGACAGCTATCAAAGGAAAGGTCTTTAAATGTGGAACAACCGCGCTATATTAGATCTTCAGGTCACTTCTATAGTTTAGGCGCAGTACTTGAAGGAGCGTATTTGTTTAGAGCGAAAAACACTACCCACTCCTTTCAGTCATATATCGAGTTCTAGCCAAACGATCGCGCCAAGCCATCTATCAAATGAAAGGCCTTTAAATGAGGACCAACCGCGCTATATAACATTTTCGTGTCACTTCTTTCAGTCATATCTCGAGTTCTAGCCAACCGGGTACAACCGCGCTATATAACATTTTCGTGTGACTTCTATAGTTTAGGCGCAGTACTTCAAGGAGCGTATTTGTTTAGAGCGAAAAACACTCCCCACTCCTTTCAGTCATATCTGGAGTTCTAGCCAACCGATCGCGCCAAGCCATATATCAAATGAAAGATCTTTAAATGAGGAACAACCGCGCTATATAACATTTTAGTGTCAATTCTATAGTTTAGGGGCAGTACTTGCAGGAGCGTATTTGTTTAGAGCGAAAAACACTCCCCACTCCTTTTAGTCATATCTCGAGTTCTAGCCAAACGGTCGCGCCAATCCCTATATCAAATGAAAAGTCTTTAAATGAGGAACAACCGCGTTATATAACATTTTCGTGTCACTTCTATAGTTGAGGCGCAGTACTTGAAGGAGCGTATTTGTTTAGAGCGAAAAACACTCCCCACTCCTTTCAGTCATATCTCGAGTTCTAGGCAAACGATCGCGCCTAGCTCTATATTAAATGAAAGGCCTTTAAATGAGAAACAACCGCGCTATATAACATTTTCGTGTCACTTCTATAGTTTAGGCGCAGTACTTGAAGGAGCGTATTTGTTTAGAGCGAAAAACACTCCCCACTCCTTTCAGTCATATCTCGAGTTCTAGCCAAACGATCGCGCCAAGCCATATATCAAATGAAAGGCCTTTAAATGAGGAACAACCACGCTACATAACATTTTCGTGTCAATTCTATAGTTTAGGCGCAGTACTTGCAGAAGCGTCTTTGTTTCGAGCGAAAAACACTCCCCACTCCTTTTAGTCATATCTCGAGTTCTAGCCAAACGATCGCGCTAAGCCCTATATCAAATGGAAGCTCTTTAAATGAGGAACAACCGCGCTATATAACATTCTCGTGACACGTCTATAGTTTAGGCGCAGTACTTGAAGGAGCGTATTTGTTTAGAGCGAAAAACACTCCCCACTTCTTTCAGTCATATCTCGAGTTCTAGCCAAACGATCGCGCCAAGCCATATATCAAATGAAAGGCCTTTAAATGGGGAACAACCGCGATGTATAACATTTTCGTGTCACTTCTATAGTTAAGGCGCAGTACTTGCAGGAGCGTATTTGTTTCGAGCGAAAAACACTCCCCACTCCTTTCAGCCAAATCTCGAGTTGTAGCCAACCGATCGCGCCAAGCCCTATATCAAATGAAAGGTCTTCAAATGAGGAACAACCGCGCTAGATAACATTTTCGTGTCACTTCTATAGTTTAGGCGCAGTACTTGAAGGAGCGTATTTGTTTAGAGCGAAAAACACTCCCCACTCCTTTCAGTCATATCTATAGGTCTAGCCAACCGATCGCGGCAAGCCATATATCAAATGAAAGGTCTTTAAATGAGGAACAAGCGCGCTATATAACATTATCGTAGCACTTCTATAGTTTAGGCGCAGTACTTGAAGGAGCGTATTTGTTTCGAGCGAAAAACACTCCCCACTCTTTTCAGCCATATCTCGAGTTCTAGCCAACCGATCGCGCCAAGCCGTATATCACCTGAAAGGTCTTTAAATGGGGAACAACCGCGCCATATAGCATTTTCGCTTCACTTCTATAGTTTAGGCGCAGAACTTGAAGGAGCGTATTTGTTTAGAGCGAAAAACACTCCCCACTCCTTCCAGTCATATCTCGAGTTCTAGCCAACCGATCGCGCCAAGACAGGCATCAACTGAAAGTCTTTAAATAGGGAACAAGCGCGCTCTGTATCATTTTCGTGCCCTCAATCGTCCCTCAACCGTCCCTCAACCCTCCCTCAACCCTCCCTCAACCGTCCCTCAACCGTCCCTCAACCGTCCCTCAACCGTCCCTCAACCGTCCCTCAACCGTCCCTCAACCGTCCCTCAACCGTCCCTCAACCGTCCCTCAACCGTCCCTCAACCGTCCCTCAACCGTCCCTCAACCCTCCCTCAACCGTCCCTCAACCGTCCCTCAACCGTCCCTTAACCGTCGCTCAAGCATCCGTCAACCGTCCCTCAAACATCCGTCAACCATCCATCAATCGTTCCTCAACCGTCCCTCGACCGTCCCTCGACCGTCCCTCGACCGTTCCTCAACCGTCCCTCAACCGTCCCTCAACCGTCCCTCAACCGTCCCTCAACCGTCCCTCAAGCGTCCCTCAACCTTCCCTCAACCGTCCCTCAACCTTCCCTCAACCGTCCCTCAACCGTCCCTCAACCGTCCCTCAACCGTTCCTCAACCATCCCTCAACCGTCCCTCAACCATCCCTCAACCGTTCTTTGAACCGTCCCTCAACCTTACCTCAACCTTCCCTCAACCTTCAATCAACCTTCCCTCAACGTTCCCTCAACCGACCCTCAACCGACCCTCAACCGACCCTCAACCGACCCTCAACCGACCCTCAACCGACCCTCAACCGTCCCTCAAATGGGCCTCAAACATCCCTTAAACGTCCCTCACCCTTCCCTCAACCTTCCCTCAACCTTCCCTCAACCTTCCCTCAACCTTCCCCCAACCTTCCCTCAACCTGCCCTCTACCTTCCCTCAACTGTCCCTCAACCGTCCCTCAACCGTCCCTCAACCGTCCTTCAATCGTCCCTCAACCGACCCTCAACCGTCCCTCAACCGTCCCTCAACCGTCCCTCAACCGTCCCTCAACCGTTCCTCAACCGTCCCGCAACTGACCCTCAACCGTCCCTCAACTGACCCTCAACCGACCCACCAACCGTCCCTCAACCTTCCCACAACCTTCCAAACAACCGACCCTCAACCGTCCCTCAACCGTCCCTCAACAAACCCTCAACCGTCCCTCAACCGTCCCTCAACCGTCCCTCAACCGTCCCTCAACCGTCCCTCAACCGTCCCTCAACCGTCCCTCAACCGTCCCTCAACCGTCCCTTAACCGTCCCTCAACCATACGTCAACCGTTCCGCAAACATCCCTCTACCGTCCCTTAACCGTCCCTTAACCGTCCCTTAACCGTCCCTTAACCGTCCCTCAACCTTCTCTCAACCATACCTCAACCGTCCCTCAACCGTCCCTCAACCGTCCCTCAACCGTCCCTCAACCGTTCCTCAACCATACGTCAACCATCCCGCAAACATCCCTCAACCGTCCCGCAAACATCCCTCAACCGTCCCTTAACCGGCGTCTTAACCGTCCCTCAACCTTCTCTCAACCATCCCTCAACCATCCCTCAACCGTCCCTCAACCGCCCCCTCAACCGAACCCTCAACCGCCCCCTCAACCGAACCCTCAACCGAACCCTCACCCGTCCTACCTTTGGCCAGCGGAGCCCTACCTACTGCAACCGGAGCCTTAGCTATGGCCAGCGGAGCCCTACCTACGGCTAGCGGAGCCCTACCTACGGCTAGCGGAGCCCTACCTACTGCCAACGGAGCCCTACATATTGCCAGTGGAGCGCTACCTACGGCTAGCAGAGCCCTACCTACGGTCAGCGAAGCCCTACCTACGGCCAGCGGAGCGCTAACTACTGCCAGCGGAGCCCTACATACTGCAAGCGAAGCTCTAACTACGGCCAGCGGAGCCCTACCTACGGCCAGCGGAGCACTACCTACTGCCAGCGGAGCCATACCTACGGCCAGCGAAGCCCTACCTACGGCCAGCGGAGCCCTACCTATGTAGTTGAAGTTGAGGTTGAGGTTGAGGTTGAGGTTGACGTTGAGGTTGGGGTTGAGGTTGAGGTTAAGGTTGAGGTTGACGTTTAGGTTGAGGTTGAGGTTGAGGTTAATGTTGAGATTGAGATTGAGGATGAGGTTGAAGTTGAAGATGAGTTTGTAGTTGAGGTTGAGGTTGACGTTGACGTAGACGTTGAGGCTGAGATTGAGATTGATGTTGAGATTGAAGACAGGTATCAACTGAAAGGTCTTTAAATGGGGAACAACCGAGCTCTATGTCATTTTCATGCCACTTATATAGGTTAGGCGCAGTACTTGAAGGAGTGTATTTGTATAGAGCGAAAAACACTCCCCACTCCTTCCAGTCATATCTCGAGTTCTAGCCAACCGATCGCGCCAAGACAGGCATCAACTGAAAGGTCTTTAAATGGGGAACAAGCTCTATATCATTTTCGTGCCCACAATCGTCCCTCAACAGTACCTCAACCGTCCCTTAACCGTCCCTCAACCCTCCCTCAACCGTCCCTCAACCGTCCCTCAACCGTCCCTCAACCGTCCCTCAACCGTCCCTCAACCGTCCCTCAACCGTCCCTCAACCGTCCCTCAACCGTCCCTCAACCGTCCCTCAACCGTCCCTTAACCGTCCCTCAACCATCCGTCAACCGTCCCTTAACCGTCTCTCAACCATCCGTCAATCGTTCCTCAACCGTCCCTCGACCGTCCCTCGACCGTTCCTCAACCGTTCCTCAACCGTCCCTCAACCGTTCCTCAACCATCCCTCAACCGTCCCTCAACCATCCCTCAACCGTTCCTCAACCGTCCCTCAACCGTTCCTCAACCATCCCTCAACCGTCCCTCAACCATCCCTCAACCGTTCTTTGAACCGTCCCTCAACCTTCCTTTAAACGTCCCTAAACTTTCCCTCAACCTTACCTCAACCTAAAATCAACCGTCCCTCAACCGACCCTCAACCGACCCTCAACCGACCCTCAACCGTCCCTCAAATGGGCCTCAAACGTCCCTTAAACGTCCCTCACCCTTCCCTCAACCTTCCCTCAACCGTCCCTCAACCGTCCCTCAACCGTCCCTCAACCGTCCCTCAACCGTCCCTCAACCGTCCCTCAACCGTCCCTTAACCGTCCCTCAACCATCCGTCAACCGTCCCTTAACCGTCCCTCAACCATCCGTCAATCGTTCCTCAACCGTCCCTCGACCGTCCCTCGACCGTTCCTCAACCGTCCCTCAACCGTCCCTCAACCGTCCCTCAAACTTCCCTCAACCGTCCCTCAACCTTCCCTCAACCGTCCCTCAACCGTCCCTCAACCGTCCCTCAACCGTTCCTCAACCATCCCTCAACCGTCCCTCAACCATCCCTCAACCGTTCTTTGAACCGTCCCTCAACCTTCCTTTAAACGTCCCTAAACTTTCCCTCAACCTTACCTCAACCTTCAATCAACCGTCCTGTTCAAATCCGCGTAGGGATTTGTTATTTGTTTGAAGTTAGTTCAGGCACATAAACCTGAACTAAAGGATTTTTGCACAAACAGCACTTGAAACTGATTGCACTTAGGTGTATTTGATTTTAGTTCAAGCACATGAACTTGAACTAAAGCGGAATCTAGACTAAAAATGAAACGGTTGATTTCGTTGACAAATTCAGACTACTCGTTTATTAATTATTTTGGCTCTTATATACTTAAATTAATTACAAACACCAATGTAACAAAATGCAGAATTGCAGTAGCCTTGGCATTGCATGAACTTGATTGAACCTTTTGGTAACCGTTCAACGACGGCGTTGAACTCGCGTTGGCCATTTTTGCTGACATAGCAATCTGCAATGCCGCGGCTAGCTGCGCTGCACAAATATAAACAAAATAAAGTTATTTTTCTTGGCCATGAACTCGTGCAATGACACTGTTTTCGGACTATACATTACGCAATGCGATTTCATGAGCAATAAATAATATGTATAATTGTTTTTTATTGGAATTATACATTTTCTCCCCCTGGTGACGTCAGCACGTATAATGACGTCACAAAAATTCTTATTCGATCGATATCGCGAAGTCTGGGGATGTTGAAATCTGACGTGGTGCTGGTTGTGGATTTCTGTTGAGTGGTTGTGCGGTGGATGATCTCGCCTTTATGATGATGACTACGATGACCGCTATTGAAATGATTAGCGCGGTGTATCCTATTGTTGTATGATGGTAATTGTGACTGTCAATTCGTGATGGTAAATCCCATATCTCTTGTTGTTTAAGTGATTCTTGAAGCTTGCTGAGTTGTTCCAGTCGCGTGTTGTACTGCTGGGGTTCGTGAAGAAGTATATGAAGTTGTTCTGGCTTCGCCACGTCCGTCAAATTTCCAAATCCTGTATATGATGTGTACAGATTACTGGAATATGATCGCTGGGCCTGGATCGTTGTGTCCTTATCCTTGATTACACATTGAGGTTGTAGAGTGATAATGCCAGATTTCTTCAGATTGAGCTGCTGAACTTCCTCGTTGCATACGGCGGTGATTCGTCTTGGGCTGCTAACGGTGTACAACCACTGATTCCTATGTGACAGTTGAGTCCAGGTTGAGTTTAATTTGTCTTCCTCAACATTGCAATCAGCTCTGCTATCGTTGTGCAGCAGATTTATCTCACAAGAGCACATTTCAGACACCTTCATGTATATCTGAAAGTTGTTAGTACATAAATAACCGTTTTCCGTTATTTTGACGCATGAGCTTAATTCATAACTACTCATAGAGATGTATTGGTCTCGATGAGAATTTATCGCCAATATGTCATTGCAACGTTTTATTTTTACAAAAACGTTGTTGACTGTCGTCGGCAACGCTATTAGCTTGTATAACGTAAACGCCTGTTGGTCGCAGAGTGGAATAGATATGTTGAATCGCACTTGGTTTTCCGTTAATCCACCTTCTGCCGACATTAATTTATATAGTTGAGTGTAGTCATCATGGTGTATGGGCAGTTGAAGAAAAGAAGGCAAATGATTTCTGATTTTTACTAACTCTTGCTGTAATTGCTGAGGTGTCAGAAGACTAGTACTGATTCTTCCGTGATGAGTATCCGTAAGCACATCTATAATGGAAACTTGTACACGTTGCAGGTTCGCGGCTACCACGATGAGTTGCATGGCTAACGATAGAAAACTTTGAAGAACCTTGGATTGGTACTCCGTGTCCGAAATCCTCTTCCATGTCTTGTTAACCAAGTTGTCGATGTTGTCGAATTTACGTTTGCTCTCCAATTGATCATGTTTAAATATGTTGATCGTAGCATCAAGTATTGATGTTTGGTTTTTGAGCAAATGTTGAAGATGGCCTTCATTTTGTTTAACTGCCTCAATGGTATCAGACATTTGATTCTCGTATTCCGAGTCTAAAACTCCAAACAGAGAATGGGCCACATTACCGACAAAGTTTAGTGCTCCTCGCTTCGTTCTACTATTCCTTGACATTTTTTCTTTAGGTCGGGTGGCTGCTAATAAACTGTTGTCTAATTGAAGTCTTTTTTCGGCGTGCTCCAGTGTCGTTACTACATCGCCACAAATCTGTTTCAGGGTCATGATTTGACATAATTTCCGTAAAGTACGAGTCTTATTCGAGAAGATCTCCATTTCTGACCAATACGGTTTAAGATCATAGTACACAATGAGACGCCAATTGGATCTGGCTATCTTCATGGATCCGAGTGCGTCAAAATGCATCCCCATCCTGGAGTCGAATTCTTGGTTTTCAACCCCTGTTGCCAAAACTATCGGCAGCATAACCATTGCGATCAGTAGTGCTGTGACTAATGTCGATGATCGTCGCGGTCTTTTGTGCTCAGGTTGTGATTTATCATTATACCGTTGACATGCTGATTGGCTTGAAGAGGATTCATTACTCCTTGTGTGATCCTTTCGTGGCAGGGGATCTATGTTGTTTTCTATGGGTAGTGGAGCTAGACGATGAATAGGACGCTTGAATGTACCTGATGTGGTTTTTACTTCCACTACTCGGACCAGCTCGTCAATTCCTTTATGTATTTTTGTAATTCTACCAAGTGGCCACTGAAGAACTGGCGTGTCGTCCTGTTTAATAATTACCACAGTCCCGACCTTGATGTTATTGGCCTGTTCCCTCCATTTGTATCGGTGCTGAAGTTCGTTTAAATAGTCGCGGGACCATCTTTGCCAGAATTCATGCTTCACTTGAGACACCGCCTTCCATCGAGCTCCTAGACTTGCCTTTTGTTCCACCGCTCTTGCATCAACTTGGGCTGTTAGCGGTTCCCCGATGAGGAAATGGCCAGGAGTCAGCGCTGTTAAGTCGTTAGGGTCATTGGACATCGGGCTAATGGGCCTGGAATTTAATATGGCTTCGGCTTCTACAATGATGGTTTCCAATTCCTCGTATGTTAGCGAGGCTGCAGCGGTGCTTCTCAATAACAGATGTTTTGCGGACTTCACTGCTGCTTCCCAAAGCCCTCCAAAGTGAGGAGCTCTAGGTGGGATAAAATGGAAATTGATTCCCTTTTTACTGCATGTGTTCACAATTTTCTCTCTGGCGCTTGGTGAATAGATTGATGTCGTTAATTCTACGAGTTGATTTCTGGCTCCAACGAAGTTTGTCGCATTATCGCTGTAAAGGTTTTGACAGCGTCCTCTTCGTGCAATGAACCTTTTAAGCGCTCCGAGGAATGCCTCTGTTGTTAAGTCACTAACGAGCTCTAGATGCACTGCTTTAGTTGTGAAACAACAGAATATGGCCAAATAAGCCTTTGTGGGTCGTTTTCTACGCAGCTTATAATGAATCCAAAATGGCCCGCAGTAATCCACACCGGCATTTATAAATGGTCGCGCTGGCGTTACTCTGGCTGCTGGTAGATTTCCCATTAGTTGCTGTAACAATTGTGGGCGTGCCTTGAAACAGCGGACACAGTGGTGAACTATTGACCTGGGCATACTAGCAGCCTTGACTGGCCAAAATCGTTGTTTAGTTAGTGCTACCAATGTCGTTGGTCCACAGTGCATATTTTCTTCATGTATCGTCTGCATCAAAAGCTTAACTACCGGATCATTATATGGAAGACACATTTGATGTTTGTTTTCGTTTGGTAAACTTGAAGCTTCCAGTCTTCCTCCTACTCTTAAGATGCCTTCCCCATCCAGAAATGGTTTCAGACAATGAATTGTGCTGTTTGTTTTAACAACGATATCTTTCTGAAGATCCCTGATTTCTGATGCAAAATCGCCAGCTTGAATGGCCTTGATAATCATTTTTAGTGCACTGTCTAATTCGAGTGGAGAAAGTGCCCATGAGTTGTGCTGTTCTTTTTGCAAATGTCTCATCCGTTTTCCAAATCGAATGACATAGCCCAAGATTCGTTGTAGTTTTCTAAAGGAATTTTTGTGATTTATGGAGTAAATTATAGTTGCCGCTTCTACTTGCGCAGTGATTAATGATGCGGGCGCTTTTCTTTTCCCTTCTTGTGTTGACTTTATTTTGTACTCGCACGCAGGTCGAATCCATTCTGTTTCTCTCCCGTGTAAAAACAGAGGCCCGTAAAACCACAAATCGCATTGCGTAAAGCTGCGAGGATTGCAACCCCTTGATAGCACGTCTGCTGGGTTTTGTTTTGATGGTACGTAGCGCCATTGCATCGCAGTTGATAAATCTTGGATTTTAGCAATTCTGTTGGCTACAAAAACCTCGTATGAGGACGAATCCGTGTTGATCCATGCCAGCACCACTTCCGAGTCAGACCAGAAGTGCGTGCAGTCGATGCCGTACTGTAGATCACGTTGTACTCGTGCTGCGAGCTGTGCCCCTAGGAGCGCAGCACATAATTCTAACCGGGCAATTGTTTGACGTTGGCGATTCAATGGAGCAACTCGCGATTTAGCACATAGTAGTCTCACAAGTATCCTTCCGTTGCTTGTTACTGACCTGAGGTATATAACAGCTCCATATGCCTTTTCAGAGGCGTCAGTGAAAACATGTAGCTGCCATGACTTGGGTATTTCATGATTATAGATGTGGCGAGGAAATTCCCAGTTGTTTAATTCATTGAAGCTCTGTCGAAAATCTGTCCATTCGTTGTGTTGCTGAGTGGACAATGGTTCATCCCATGATATTTTCACGTCCCATAATTGCTGTAAAAATATCTTGGCGATGATAACAACCGGTGCCATGATTCCTAGTGGATCAAATATGCGTGCCACATCTGAGCTAACGCGCCGCTTTGTGGTGAGTCTTCTACTGCTGCACGTGGAACCAATTTTTATACGAAAGGAGTCGGTTTTCGGTAACCAGGCCAGTCCTAATGTCTTGACATAATCATTCGATTTGGTATCGAAGTCAAGGTTGATTTCCTGGTGATCTGTTGGTATTTCATGAAGCAGTTGAGGATGATTTGCACACTTCCACTTCCTAAGTTCAAATCCAGTCGAGCCTAAGATCGTTGTAATTTCCTTCTGAATTAAGATTGCTGATGATAGACTGTCGCTCCCAACTAGGCAATCGTCCACGTAGAAGTTATTTTGTAACGCTTCAGATCCTAGAGGGTGGTTAGACTGGTTCTCTTTTGCTAACTGCTGCAGACATCGGATTGCCAGATAAGGCGCTGCTCTCGTTCCATAGGTCACGGTGTTGAGTTGATAGTACTTCAATTTTGCCTCTGGCGCTACTCTCCAAATTATTAACTGATACTTGCGGTCATCTGGGTGTACCAGTATCTGCCTATACATCTTCTGTATGTCGGCGGTGAAAACGTAACGTGGCAGTCGGAAGCGAAGTAATACGGTAAAAAGGTCATTTTGGATGACAGGACCTGTATGCATGATTTCATTTAATGAAAGACCTGATGACGTTTTGGCTGAGGCATCAAACACCACGCGAAGTTTCGTACTGCTACTTTCTGGTCTTATGACGCAATGATGTGGGATAACGTAGCACATGTTATCCCATTGGTGACTGTGAACTTCGGTCATATGACCTAGCCGCTCATATTCGTCCATGAATTCTGCATAAGCTCTTTTTAGTTCATAGTTTTTGGACAATCGCCTTTCGAGTGCTAAAAAACGGTTGAGGGCCATGTTCTTTGATTCTCCCAATGTTTCCGGATTGTCATAAAAGGGTATCTTAACCATGAACCGTCCTTCAGGGACCCTCACGGTGTTGTGAATAAAGTGTGACTCACAACGCATCTCAGTTGCTGTAAATTCTGGCGCGTTGCCTTCCTTCTCTTCTAAGCGCCAAAATTTCTCCAGTAGCTTGTTAGTTGTTTCCTCGTCTTCACTAAATACGCCGCAAGTAGCTGTATCCTGTTGTAATCCGTCAATCTTTTCAGTCACGACCCACCCAAATACTGTGTTTTGTAATTTGGGCAGCTTGCTGCCAAGATCGATCTGCCCGACTGACATGATTTGATGGAAGAATTCTGCGCCCAATAATACATCTATCCTCCCGGGTTGATTGAATGTGGGATCGGCCAGTTGTATATCTCTTGGAATCTGCCATGATGACACATTAAGCAGCAATGATGGTTGATCGTTGACTATTGTTGGCAGTACTAATGCTTCAAGCCGTGATGCGAATTGTCCAGTATTTGACCGCATCCCTACATTGATTCTGTGCCTGCATTCTTTTCCTTGAGCGCCAATTCCCTCTAGAGCGACGGAAGTATGTTTTCTTTGAACTCCGAGCTGCTTCACAAGCCTCTCTGTGACGAGATTTACTTGGGAGCCTGAGTCTAAGATGGCTCTGCATTCTACTTCAAGGCCACTGTTCGACACAAGTCGAAGACGAACAGTGCTGAGTAGTACATATTTTTTGTTAGGTGTATCCGCTGCTGTTGATAAACTAACTGGATTTGCTGGGGCGACTACAAGGCTTCGTGTTTTCGTGACGCTGGCTCCTAGTGTACCTTCCTTCCTGGATACTTCGTTCTTTTCATTGATGTGTAAGAGAGAGTTGTGCAACTTGTTGCACTTAGTGCATTTTCTTGAAGAACAGGCTTTGGCGAGGATGTCCCTCCTTGAGGCAATTGAGGCATAATTGATTTTTCTTGATGAGTTGAATTCGATCGACTGGTTTCAGGTTCAGAAACTTCGCGCATGCAAAGATTGGATGGGTTCCCTTCTTGCATATTATACACTCATGTCGTAATTCATGTTTTGTTGATATTGCAGCAGTGTATAATCTTGGTTTAACATGCTTTTCCTTGTAGTTAACTGCTTCTAATGCTTGAAACTGGCATTCAAGGAACGCTAAGAATTCCTTGATATTTGGCAATTCTTTCGGGTTCTTCAAGGATCTTTCATACATCACATATGTATCTTTATCCATCTTTTTTAGTAGGAGGTGTAAAAGAAGTGGATCCCATGATGATGTCCTAATGCCCAAACCTTCGAGTGACATCAGGCATTCATGTGTGGTATCATGCAAGCTTTTGATCGAAGTCACTGATGATGCGTTAAATGATGTTTCGAGAAGCCTGTTGATCAGAGTGGAGCACAAAATCCGTTTGTTGTTGTACCTGTCCTTGATCATGTCCCATGCGACGTCGTAATTGCTTTCAGTAAGCTCTAAATGTCTTATTAGCTTCTCTGCGTCTCCGATAAAGTTTGTTTTTAGGTACCACATCTTGTGTACCTTAGGAAGAGGTTGTTCGTGCACCAATTGCGCAAACATGTCGAAAAATGGACGCAATTTCATGTAGTCACCATCAAATTGTGGAATGGTGACTCTGGGTAACCTGAGCGGTTCGTTGTTCGAGATCGTTGCTGCTTGTAATGAAGGTTTCGGTGCCTCGTTCAAGATGAGTAATTGCCTACGCTTTTCTTGCACCCTGTTTTCGCATGCCAAGTATTCGTCGAAGTTGTAACCCACACTGGATGGGTCATCGCACATTTCCGTAGTTTATATGCCGTAGTTTATGTTTTCAATTTCTTGCCATAATTTGGCAATTTGTTGAAGATTCGCTTCCATTAGTTGATCCTGATCATCTGAATGCCTTTCAATGCCATCCAACAGTCGACTCATAGAACCGATGAGTGCACGCTGTCGTCGCATCATCCTGGTGACAACTTCTACTTCGCCTTCTGAACTCTGCTGCTGTGGCAATGGCGTCTTCTTGCTGCCTGATCTCTCGTTGTCAGCATTTGGATCAGCTTCAGAATCCCTATTGGTGTCATTCGTTGTCTTCCGCTGAAGGTCTTGTAGCTCAGCTTCAAACTGTTTCCGATACTGTGTCGCTATAGTCATCACCTCGACGTAGTAGTCCTTTGTAAAGTACTCATGGTTGGTTGGTACGTTAGTCAACTCCATTATTTCTTGGTGTGCGTTAGAAAATTTTGACATTGCTGCAGCTAGTTGGTTAATTCTTTCTTCATAATATGATGTCTTCACTTTTCTGTCCGCCGGATCCTTTTTGTAGTTCCGCACGATTGTGAGGATTGTATTGCCAGTCTCATCCTGAGCGGTGACCAATCCTTCGAACGTCGTCATATTAGTCTGTTGATGGGTCTGGATGATGCACGAAAATTTGACAACACTGTTCTTGTGGTGACACGAATCGAGTGCCCACCCGGGGGCGCCAAATGTTCAAATCCGCGTAGGGATTTGTTATTTGTTTGAAGTTAGTTCAGGCACATAAACCTGAACTAAAGGATTTGTTATTTGTTTGAAGTTAGTTCAGGCACATAAACCTGAACTAAAGGATTTTTGCACAAACAGCACTTGAAACTGATTGCACTTAGGTGGATTTGATTTTAGTTCAAGCACATGAACTTGAACTAAAGCGGAATCTAGACTAAAAATGAAACGGTTGATTTCGTTGACAAATTCAGACTACTCGTTTATTAATTATTTTGGTTCTTATATACTTAAATTAATTACAAACACCAATGTAACAAAATGCAGAATTGCAGTAGCCTTGGCATTGCATGAACTTGATTGAACCTTTTGGTAACCGTTCAACGACGGCGTTGAACTCGCGTTGGCCATTTTTGCTGACATAGCAATCTGCAATGCCGCGGCTAGCTGCGCTGCACAAATATAAACAAAATAAAGTTATTTTTCTTGGCCATGAACTCGTGCAATGACACTGTCTTCGGACTATACATTACGCAATGCGATTGCATGAGCAATAAATAATATGTATAATTGTTTTTTATTGGAATTATACATTTTCTCCCCCTGCTGACGTCAGCACGTATAATGACGTCACAAAAGTTCTTATTCGATCGATATCGCGAAGTCTGGGGATGTTGAAATCTGACGTGGTGCTGGTTGTGGATTTCTGTTGAGTGGTTGTGCGGTGGATGATCTCGCCTTTATGATGATGACTACGATGACCGCTATTGAAATGATTAGCGCGGTGTATCCTATTGTTGTATGATGGTAATTGTGACTGTCAATTCGTGATGGTAAATCCCATATCTCTTGTTGTTTAAGTGATTCTTGAAGCTTGCTGAGTTGTTCCAGTCGCGTGTTGTACTGCTGGGGTTCGTGAAGAAGTATATGAAGTTGTTCTGGCCTGTATATGATATTCCAAATCCTATGTATATTTCCAAATCCTGTATATGATGTGTACAGATTACTGGAATATGATCGCTGGGCCTGGATCGTTGTGTCCTTATCCTTGATTACACATTGAGGTTGTAGAGTGATAATGCCAGATTTCTTCAGATTGAGCTGCTGAACTTCCTCGTTGCATACGGCGGTGATTCGTCTTGGGCTGCTAACGGTGTACAACCACTGATTCCTATGTGACAGTTGAGTCCAGGTTGAGTTTAATTTCTCTTCCTCAACATTGCAATCAGCTCTGCTATCGTTGTGCAGCAGATTTATCTCACAAGAGCACATTTCAGACACCTTCATGTATATCTGAAAGTTGTTAGTACATAAATAACCGTTTTCCGTTATTTTGACGCATGAGCTTAATTCATAACTACTCATAGAGATGTATTGGTCTCGATGAGAATTTATCGCCAATATGTCATTGCAACGTTTTATTTTTACAAAAACGTTGTTGACTGTCGTCGGCAACGCTATTAGCTTGTATAACGTAAACGCCTGTTGGTCGCAGAGTGGAATAGATATGTTGAATCGCACTTGGTTTTCCGTTAATCCACCTTCTGCCGACATTAATTTATATAGTTGAGTGTAGTCATCATGGTGTATGGGCAGTTGAAGAAAAGAAGGCAAATGATTTCTGATTTTTACTAACTCTTGCTGTAATTGCTGAGGTGTCAGAAGACTAGTACTGATTCTTCCGTGATGAGTATCCGTAAGCACATCTATAATGGAAACTTGTACACGTTGCAGGTTCGCGGCTACCACGATGAGTTGCATGGCTGACGATAGAAAACTTTGAAGAACCTTGGATTGGTACTCCGTGTCCGAAATCCTCTTCCATGTCTTGTTAACCAAGTTGTCGATGTTGTCGAATTTACGTTTGCTCTCCAATTGATCATGTTTAAATATGTTGATCGTAGCATCAAGTATTGATGTTTGGTTTTTGAGCAAATGTTGAAGATGGCCTTCATTTTGTTTAACTGCCTCAATGGTATCAGACATTTGATTCTCGTATTCCGAGTCTAAAACTCCAAACAGAGAATGGGCCACATTACCGACAAAGTTTAGTGCTCCTCGCTTCGTTCTACTATTCCTTGACATTTTTTCTTTAGGTCGGGTGGCTGCTAATAAACTGTTGTCTAATTGAAGTCTTTCTTCGGCGTGCTCCAGTGTCGTTACTACATCGCCACAAATCTGTTTCAGGGTCATGATTTGACATAATTTCCGTAAAGTACGAGTCTTATTCGAGAAGATCTCCATTTCTGACCAATACGGTTTAAGATCATAGTACACAATGAGACGCCAATTGGATCTGGCTATCTTCATGGATCCGAGTGCGTCAAAATGCATCCCCATCCTGGAGTCGAATTCTTGGTTTTCAACCCCTGTTGCCAAAACTATCGGCAGCATAACCATTGCGATCAGTAGTGCTGTGACTAATGTCGATGATCGTCGCGGTCTTTTGTGCTCAGGTTGTGATTTATCATTATACCGTTGACATGCTGATTGGCTTGAAGAGGATTCATTACTGCTTGTGTGATCCTTTCGTGGCAGGGGATCTATGTTGTTTTCTATGGGTAGTGGAGCTAGACGATGAATAGGACGCTTGAATGTACCTGATGTGGTTTTTACTTCCACTACTCGGACCAGCTCGTCAATTCCTTTATGTATTTTTGTAATTCTACCAAGTGGCCACTGAAGAACTGGCGTGTCGTCCTGTTTAATAATTACCACAGTCCCGACCTTGATGTTATTGGCCTGTTCCCTCCATTTGTATCGGTGCTGAAGTTCGTTTAAATAGTCGCGGGACCATCTTTGCCAGAATTCATGCTTCACTTCAGACACCGCCTTCCATCGAGCTCCTAGACTTGCCTTTTGTTCCACCGCTCTTGCATCAACTTGGGCTGTTAGCGGTTCCCCGATGAGGAAATGGCCAGGAGTCAGCGCTGTTAAGTCGTTAGGGTCATTGGACATCGGGCTAATGGGCCTGGAATTTAATATGGCTTCGGCTTCTACAATGATGGTTTCCAATTCCTCGTATGTTAGCGAGGCTGCAGCGGTGCTTCTCAATAACAGATGTTTTGCGGACTTCACTGCTGCTTCCCAAAGCCCTCCAAAGTGAGGAGCTCTAGGTGGGATAAAATGGAAATTGATTCCCTTTTTACTGCATGTGTTCACAATTTTCTCTCTGGCGCTTGGTGAATAGATTGATGTCGTTAATTCTACGAGTTGATTTCTGGCTCCAACGAAGTTTGTCGCATTATCGCTGTAAAGGTTTTGACAGCGTCCTCTTCGTGCAATGAACCTTTTAAGCGCTCCGAGGAATGCCTCTGTTGTTAAGTCACTAACGAGCTCTAGATGCACTGCTTTAGTTGTGAAACAACAGAATATGGCCAAATAAGCCTTTGTGGGTCGTTTTCCACGCAGCTTATAATGAATCCAAAATGGCCCGCAGTAATGCACACCGGCATTTATAAATGGTCGCGCTGGCGTTACTCTGGCTGCTGGTAGATTTCCCATTAGTTGCTGTAACAATTGTGGGCGTGCCTTGAAACAACGGACACAGTGGTGAACTATTGAACTACTGGGCATACTAGCAGCCTTGACTGGCCAAAATCGTTGTTTAGTTAGTGCTACCAATGTCGTTGGTCCACAGTGCATATTTTCTTTATGTATCGTCTGCATCAAAAGCTTAACTACCGGATCATTATATGGAAGACACATTTGATGTTTGTTTTCGTTTGGTAAACTTGAAGCTTCCAGTCTTCCTCCTACTCTTAAGATGCCTTCCCCATCCAGAAATGGTTTCAGACAATGAATTGTGCTGTTTGTTTTAACAACGTTATCTTTCTGAAGATCCCTGATTTCTGATGCAAAATCGCCAGCTTGAATGGCCTTGATAATCATTTTTAGTGCACTGTCTAATTCGAGTGGAGAAAGTGCCCAAGAGTTGTGCTGTTCTTTTTGCAAATGTCTCATCCGTTTTCCAAATCGAATGACATAGCCCAAGATTCGTTGTAGTTTTCTAAAGGAATTTTTGTGATTTATGGAGTAAATTATAGTTGCCGCTTCTACTTGCGCAGTGATTAATGATGCGGGCGCTTTTCTTTTCCCTTCTTGTGTTGACTTTATTTTGTACTCGCACGCAGGTCGAATCCATTCTGTTTCTCTCCCGTGTAAAAACAGAGGCCCGTAAAACCACAAATCGCATTGCGTAAAGCTGCGAGGATTGCAACCCCTTGATAGCACGTCTGCTGGGTTTTGTTTTGATGGTACGTAGCGCCATTGCATCGCAGTTGATAAATCTTGGATTTTAGCAATTCTGTTGGCTACAAAAACCTCGTATGAGGACGAATCCGTGTTGATCCATGCCAGCACCACTTCCGAGTCAGACCAGAAGTGCGTGCAGTCGATGCCGTACTGTAGATCACGTTGTACTCGTGCTGCGAGCTGTGCCCCTAGGAGTGCAGCACATAATTCTAACCGGGCAATTGTTTGACGTTGGCGATTCAATGGAGCAACTCGCGATTTAGCACATAGTAGTCTCACAAGTATCCTTCCGTTGCTTGTTACTGACCTGAGGTATATAACAGCTCCATATGCCTTTTCAGAGGCGTCAGTGAAAACATGTAGCTGCCATGACTTGGGTATTTCATGATTATAGATGTGGCGAGGAAATTCCCAGTTGTTTAATTCATTGAAGCTCTGTCGAAAATCTCTCCATTCGTTGTGTTGCTGAGTGGACAATGGTTCATCCCATGATATTTTCACGTCCCATAATTGCTGTAAAAATATCTTGGCGATGATAACAACCGGTGCCATGATTCCTAGTGGATCAAATATGCGTGCCACATCTGAGCTAACGCTCCGCTTTGTGGTGAGTCTTCTACTGCTGCACGTGGAACCAATTTTTATACGAAAGGAGTCGGTTTTCGGTAACCAGGCCAGTCCTAATGTCTTGACATAATCATTCGATTTGGTATCGAAGTCAAGGTTGATTTCCTGGTGATCTGTTGGTATTTCATGAAGCAGTTGAGGATGATTTGCACACTTCCACTTCCTAAGTTCAAATCCAGCCGAGCTTAAGATCGTTGTAATTTCCTTCTGAATTAAGATTGCTGATGATAGACTGTCGCTCCCAACTAGGCAATCGTCCACGTAGAAGTTATTTTGTAACGCTTCAGATCCTAGAGGGTGGTTAGACTGGTTCTCTTTTGCTAACTGCTGCAGACATCGGATTGCCAGATAAGGCGCTGCTCTCGTTCCATAGGTCACGGTGTTGAGTTGATAGTACTTCAATTTTGCCTCTGGCGCTGCTTTCCAAATTATTAACTGATACTTGCGGTCATCTGGATGTACCAGTATCTGCCTATACATCTTCTGTATGTCGGCGGTGAAAACGTAACGTGGCAGTCGGAAGCGAAGTAATACGGTAAAAAGGTCATTTTGGATGACAGGACCTGTATGCATGATTTCATTTAATGAAAGACCTGATGACGTTTTGGCTGAGGCATCAAACACCACGCGAAGTTTCGTACTGCTACTTTCTGGTCTTATGACGCAATGATGTGGGATAACGTAGCACATGTTATCCCATTGGTGACTGTGAACTTCGGTCATATGACCTAGCTCATATTCGTCCATGAATTCTGCATAAGCTCTTTTTAGTTCATAGTTTTTGAACAATCGCCTTTCGAGTGCTAAAAAACGGTTGAGGGCCATGTTCTTTAATTCTCCCAATGTTTCCGGATTGTCATAAAAGGGTATCTTAACCATGAACCGTGCTTCAGGGACCCTCACGGTGTTGTGAATAAAGTGTGACTCACAACGCATCTCAGTTGCTGTAAATTCTGGCGCGTTGCCTTCCTTCTCTTCTAAGCGCCAAAATTTCTCCAGTAGCTTGTTAGTTGTTTCCTCGTCTTCACTAAATACGCCGCAAGTAGCTGTATCCTGTTGTAATCCGTCAATCTTTCCAGTCACGACCCACCCAAATACTGTGTTTTGTAATTTGGGCAGCTTGCTGCCAAGATCGATCTGCCCGACTGACATGATTTGATGGAAGAATTCTGCGCCCAATAATACATCTATCCTCCCGGGTTGATTGAATGTGGGATCGGCCAGTTGTATATCTCTTGGAATCTGCCATGATGACACATTAAGCAGCAATGATGGTTGATCGTTGACTATTGTTGGCAGTACTAATGCTTCAAGCCGTGATGCGAATTGTCCAGTATTTGACCGCATCCCTACATTGATTCTGTGCCTGCATTCTTTTCCTTGAGCGCCAATTCCCTCTAGAGCGACGGAAGTATGTTTTCTTTGAACTCCGAGCTGCTTCACAAGCCTCTCTGTGACGAGATTTACTTGGGAGCCTGAGTCTAAGATGGCTCTGCATTCTACTTCAAGGCCACTGTTCGACACAAGTCGAAGACGAACAGTGCTGAGTAGTACATATTTTTTGTTAGGTGTATCCGCTGCTGTTGATAAACTAACTGGATTTGCTGGGGCGACTACAAGGCTTCGTGTTTTCGTGACGCTGGCTCCTAGTGTACCTTCCTTCCTGGATACTTCGTTCTTTTCATTGATGTGTAAGAGAGAGTTGTGCAACTTGTTGCACTTAGTGCATTTTCTTGAAGAACAGGCTTTGGCGAAATGTCCCTCCTTGAGGCAATTGAGGCATAATTGATTTTTCTTGATGAGTTGAATTCGATCGACTGGTTTCAGGTTCAGAAACTGCGCGCATGCAAAGATTGGATGGGTTCCCTTCTTGCATATTATACACTCATGTCGTAATTCATGTTTTGTTGATATTGCAGCAGTGTATAATCTTGGTTTAACATGCTTTTCCTTGTAGTTAACTGCTTCTAATGCTTGAAACTGGCATTCAAGGAACGCTAAGAATTCCTTGATATTTGGCAATTCTTTCGGGTTCTTCAAGGATCTTTCATACATCACATATGTATCTTTATCCATCTTTTTTAGTAGGAGGTGTAAAAGAAGTGGATCCCATGATGATGTCCTAATGCCCAAACCTTCGAGTGACATCAGGCATTCATGTGTGGTATCATGCAAGCTTTTGATCGAAGTCACTGATGATGCGTTAAATGATGTTTCGAGAAGCCTGTTGATCAGAGTGGAGCACAAAATCCGTTTGTTGTTGTACCTGTCCTTGATCATGTCCCATGCGACGTCGTAATTGCTTTCAGTAAGCTCTAAATGTCTTATTAGCTTCTCTGCGTCTCCGATAAGGTTTGTTTTTAGGTACCACATCTTGTGTACCTTAGGAAGAGGTTGTTCGTGCACCAATTGCGCAAACATGTCGAAAAATGGACGCCATTTCATGTAGTCACCATCAAATTGTGGAATGGTGACTCTGGGTAACCTAAGCGGTTCGTTGTTCGAGATCGTTGCTGCTTGTAATGAAGGTTTCGGTGCCTCGTTCAAGATGAGTAATTGCCTACGCTTTTCTTGCACCCTGTTTTCGCATGCCAAGTATTCGTCGAAGTTGTAACCCACACTGGATGGGTCATCGCACATTTCCGTAGTTTATATGCCGTAGTTTATGTTTTCAATTTCTTGCCATAATTTGGCAATTTGTTGAAGATTCGCTTCCATTAGTTGATCCTGATCATCTGAATGCCTTTCAATGCCATCCAACAGTCGACTCATAGAACCGATGAGTGCACGCTGTCGTCGCATCATCCTGGTGACAACTTCTACTTCGCCTTCTGAACTCTGCTGCTGTGGCAATGGCGTCTTCTTGCTGCCTGATCTCTCGTTGTCAGCATTTGGATCAGCTTCAGAATCCCTATTGGTGTCATTCGTTGTCTTCCGCTGAAGGTCTTGTAGCTCAGCTTCAAACTGTTTCCGATACTGTGTCGCTATAGTCATCACCTCGACGTAGTAGTCCTTTGTAAAGTACTCATGGTTGGTTGGTACGTTAGTCAACTCCATTATTTCTTGGTGTGCGTTAGAAAATTTTGACATTGCTGCAGCTAGTTGGTTAATTCTTTCTTCATAATATGATGTCTTCACTTTTCTGTCCGCCGGATCCTTTTTGTAGTTCCGCACGATTGTGAGGATTGTATTGCCAGTCTCATCCTGAGCGGTGACCAATCCTTCGAACGTCGTCATATTAGTCTGTTGATGGGTCTGGATGATGCACGAAAATTTGACAACACTGTTCTTGTGGTGACACGAATCGAGTGCCCACCCGGGGGCGCCAAATGTTCAAATCCGCGTAGGGATTTGTTATTTGTTTGAAGTTAGTTCAGGCACATAAACCTGAACTAAAGGATTTGTTATTTGTTTGAAGTTAGTTCAGGCACATAAACCTGAACTAAAGGATTTTTGCACAAACAGCACTTGAAACTGATTGCACTTAGGTGGATTTGATTTTAGTTCAAGCACATGAACTTGAACTAAAGCGGAATCTAGACTAAAAATGAAACGGTTGATTTCGTTGACAAATTCAGACTACTCGTTTATTAATTATTTTGGTTCTTATATACTTAAATTAATTACAAACACCAATGTAACAAAATGCAGAATTGCAGTAGCCTTGGCATTGCATTAACTTGATTGAACCTTTTGGTAACCGTTCAACGACGGCGTTGAACTCGCGTTGGCCATTTTTGCTGACATAGCAATCTGCAATGCCGCGGCTAGCTGCGCTGCACAAATATAAACAAAATAAAGTTATTTTTCTTGGCCATGAACTCGTGCAATGACACTGTCTTCGGACTATACATTACGCAATGCGATTGCATGAGCAATAAATAATATGTATAATTGTTTTTTATTGGAATTATACATTTTCTCCCCCTGGTGACGTCAGCACGTATAATGACGTCACAAAAGTTCTTATTCGATCGATATCGCGAAGTCTGGGGATGTTGAAATCTGACGTGGTGCTGGTTGTGGATTTCTGTTGAGTGGTTGTGCGGTGGATGATCTCGCCTTTATGATGATGACTACGATGACCGCTATTGAAATGATTAGCGCGGTGTATCCTATTGTTGTATGATGGTAATTGTGACTGTCAATTCGTGATGGTAAATCCCATATCTCTTGTTGTTTAAGTGATTCTTGAAGCTTGCTGAGTTGTTCCAGTCGCGTGTTGTACTGCTGGGGTTCGTGAAGAAGTATATGAAGTTGTTCTGGCTTCGCCACGTCCGTCAAATTTCCAAATCCTGTATATGATGTGTACAGATTACTGGAATATGATCGCTGGGCCTGGATCGTTGTGTCCTTATCCTTGATTACACATTGAGGTTGTAGAGTGATAATGCCAGATTTCTTCAGATTGAGCTGCTGAACTTCCTCGTTGCATACGGCGGTGATTCGTCTTGGGCTGCTAACGGTGTACAACCACTGATTCCTATGTGACAGTTGAGTCCAGGTTGAGTTTAATTTCTCTTCCTCAACATTGCAATCAGCTCTGCTATCGTTGTGCAGCAGATTTATCTCACAAGAGCACATTTCAGACACCTTCATGTATATCTGAAAGTTGTTAGTACATAAATAACCGTTTTCCGTTATTTTGACGCATGAGCTTAATTCATAACTACTCATAGAGATGTATTGGTCTCGATGAGAATTTATCGCCAATATGTCATTGCAACGTTTTATTTTTACAAAAACGTTGTTGACTGTCGTCGGCAACGCTATTAGCTTGTATAACGTAAACGCCTGTTGGTCGCAGAGTGGAATAGATATGTTGAATCGCACTTGGTTTTCCGTTAATCCACCTTCTGCCGACATTAATTTATATAGTTGAGTGTAGTCATCATGGTGTATGGGCAGTTGAAGAAAAGAAGGCAAATGATTTCTGATTTTTACTAACTCTTGCTGTAATTGCTGAGGTGTCAGAAGACTAGTACTGATTCTTCCGTGATGAGTATCCGTAAGCACATCTATAATGGAAACTTGTACACGTTGCAGGTTCGCGGCTACCACGATGAGTTGCATGGCTGACGATAGAAAACTTTGAAGAACCTTGGATTGGTACTCCGTGTCCGAAATCCTCTTCCATGTCTTGTTAACCAAGTTGTCGATGTTGTCGAATTTACGTTTGCTCTCCAATTGATCATGTTTAAATATGTTGATCGTAGCATCAAGTATTGATGTTTGGTTTTTGAGCAAATGTTGAAGATGGCCTTCATTTTGTTTAACTGCCTCAATGGTATCAGACATTTGATTCTCGTATTCCGAGTCTAAAACTCCAAACAGAGAATGGGCCACATTACCGACAAAGTTTAGTGCTCCTCGCTTCGTTCTACTATTCCTTGACATTTTTTCTTTAGGTCGGGTGGCTGCTAATAAACTGTTGTCTAATTGAAGTCTTTCTTCGGCGTGCTCCAGTGTCGTTACTACATCGCCACAAATCTGTTTCAGGGTCATGATTTGACATAATTTCCGTAAAGTACGAGTCTTATTCGAGAAGATCTCCATTTCTGACCAATACGGTTTAAGATCATAGTACACAATGAGACGCCAATTGGATCTGGCTATCTTCATGGATCCGAGTGCGTCAAAATGCATCCCCATCCTGGAGTCGAATTCTTGGTTTTCAACCCCTGTTGCCAAAACTATCGGCAGCATAACCATTGCGATCAGTAGTGCTGTGACTAATGTCGATGATCGTCGCGGTCTTTTGTGCTCAGGTTGTGATTTATCATTATACCGTTGACATGCTGATTGGCTTGAAGAGGATTCATTACTGCTTGTGTGATCCTTTCGTGGCAGGGGATCTATGTTGTTTTCTATGGGTAGTGGAGCTAGACGATGAATGGGAAGCTTGAATGTACCTGATGTGGTTTTTACTTCCACTACTCGGACCAGCTCGTCAATTCCTTTATGTATTTTTGTAATTCTACCAAGTGGCCACTGAAGAACTGGCGTGTCGTCCTGTTTAATAATTACCACAGTCCCGACCTTGATGTTATTGGCCTGTTCCCTCCATTTGTATCGGTGCTGAAGTTCGTTTAAATAGTCGCGGGACCATCTTTGCCAGAATTCATGCTTCACTTCAGACACCGCCTTCCATCGAGCTCCTAGACTTGCCTTTTGTTCCACCGCTCTTGCATCAACTTGGGCTGTTAGCGGTTCCCCGATGAGGAAATGGCCAGGAGTCAGCGCTGTTAAGTCGTTAGGGTCATTGGACATCGGGCTAATGGGCCTGGAATTTAATATGGCTTCGGCTTCTACAATGATGGTTTCCAATTCCTCGTATGTTAGCGAGGCTGCAGCGGTGCTTCTCAATAACAGATGTTTTGCGGACTTCACTGCTGCTTCCCAAAGCCCTCCAAAGTGAGGAGCTCTAGGTGGGATAAAATGGAAATTGATTCCCTTTTTACTGCATGTGTTCACAATTTTCTCTCTGGCGCTTGGTGAATAGATTGATGTCGTTAATTCTACGAGTTGATTTCTGGCTCCAACGAAGTTTGTCGCATTATCGCTGTAAAGGTTTTGACAGCGTCCTCTTCGTGCAATGAACCTTTTAAGCGCTCCGAGGAATGCCTCTGTTGTTAAGTCACTAACGAGCTCTAGATGCACTGCTTTAGTTGTGAAACAACAGAATATGGCCAAATAAGCCTTTGTGGGTCGTTTTCCACGCAGCTTATAATGAATCCAAAATGGCCCGCAGTAATGCACACCGGCATTTATAAATGGTCGCGCTGGCGTTACTCTGGCTGCTGGTAGATTTCCCATTAGTTGCTGTAACAATTGTGGGCGTGCCTTGAAACAACGGACACAGTGGTGAACTATTGAACTACTGGGCATACTAGCAGCCTTGACTGGCCAAAATCGTTGTTTAGTTAGTGCTACCAATGTCGTTGGTCCACAGTGCATATTTTCTTTATGTATCGTCTGCATCAAAAGCTTAACTACCGGATCATTATATGGAAGACACATTTGATGTTTGTTTTCGTTTGGTAAACTTGAAGCTTCCAGTCTTCCTCCTACTCTTAAGATGCCTTCCCCATCCAGAAATGGTTTCAGACAATGAATTGTGCTGTTTGTTTTAACAACGTTATCTTTCTGAAGATCCCTGATTTCTGATGCAAAATCGCCAGCTTGAATGGCCTTGATAATCATTTTTAGTGCACTGTCTAATTCGAGTGGAGAAAGTGCCCAAGAGTTGTGCTGTTCTTTTTGCAAATGTCTCATCCGTTTTCCAAATCGAATGACATAGCCCAAGATTCGTTGTAGTTTTCTAAAGGAATTTTTGTGATTTATGGAGTAAATTATAGTTGCCGCTTCTACTTGCGCAGTGATTAATGATGCGGGCGCTTTTCTTTTCCCTTCTTGTGTTGACTTTATTTTGTACTCGCACGCAGGTCGAATCCATTCTGTTTCTCTCCCGTGTAAAAACAGAGGCCCGTAAAACCACAAATCGCATTGCGTAAAGCTGCGAGGATTGCAACCCCTTGATAGCACGTCTGCTGGGTTTTGTTTTGATGGTACGTAGCGCCATTGCATCGCAGTTGATAAATCTTGGATTTTAGCAATTCTGTTGGCTACAAAAACCTCGTATGAGGACGAATCCGTGTTGATCCATGCCAGCACCACTTCCGAGTCAGACCAGAAGTGCGTGCAGTCGATGCCGTACTGTAGATCACGTTGTACTCGTGCTGCGAGCTGTGCCCCTAGGAGTGCAGCACATAATTCTAACCGGGCAATTGTTTGACGTTGGCGATTCAATGGAGCAACTCGCGATTTAGCACATAGTAGTCTCACAAGTATCCTTCCGTTGCTTGTTACTGACCTGAGGTATATAACAGCTCCATATGCCTTTTCAGAGGCGTCAGTGAAAACATGTAGCTGCCATGACTTGGGTATTTCATGATTATAGATGTGGCGAGGAAATTCCCAGTTGTTTAATTCATTGAAGCTCTGTCGAAAATCTCTCCATTCGTTGTGTTGCTGAGTGGACAATGGTTCATCCCATGATATTTTCACGTCCCATAATTGCTGTAAAAATATCTTGGCGATGATAACAACCGGTGCCATGATTCCTAGTGGATCAAATATGCGTGCCACATCTGAGCTAACGCTCCGCTTTGTGGTGAGTCTTCTACTGCTACACGTGGAACCAATTTTTATACGAAAGGAGTCGGTTTTCGGTAACCAAGCCAGTCCTAATGTCTTGACATAATCATTCGATTTGGTATCGAAGTCAAGGTTGATTTCCTGGTGATCTGTTGGTATTTCATGAAGCAGTTGAGGATGATTTGCACACTTCCACTTCCTAAGTTCAAATCCAGCCGAGCTTAAGATCGTTGTAATTTCCTTCTGAATTAAGATTGCTGATGATAGACTGTCGCTCCCAACTAGGCAATCGTCCACGTAGAAGTTATTTTGTAACGCTTCAGATCCTAGAGGGTGGTTAGACTGGTTCTCTTTTGCTAACTGCTGCAGACATCGGATTGCCAGATAAGGCGCTGCTCTCGTTCCATAGGTCACGGTGTTGAGTTGATAGTACTTCAATTTTGCCTCTGGCGCTGCTTTCCAAATTATTAACTGATACTTGCGGTCATCTGGGTGTACCAGTATCTGCCTATACATCTTCTGTATGTCGGCGGTGAAAACGTAACGTGGCAGTCGGAAGCGAAGTAATACGGTAAAAAGGTCATTTTGGATGACAGGACCTGTATGCATGATTTCATTTAATGAAAGACCTGATGACGTTTTGGCTGAGGCATCAAACACCACGCGAAGTTTCGTACTGCTACTTTCTGGTCTTATGACGCAATGATGTGGGATAACGTAGCACATGTTATCCCATTGGTGACTGTGAACTTCGGTCATATGACCTAGCCGCTCATATTCGTCCATGAATTCTGCATAAGCTCTTTTTAGTTCATAGTTTTTGAACAATCGCCTTTCGAGTGCTAAAAAACGGTTGAGGGCCATGTTCTTTGATTCTCCCAATGTTTCCGGATTGTCATAAAAGGGTATCTTAACCATGAACCGTCCTTCAGGGACCCTCACGGTGTTGTGAATAAAGTGTGACTCACAACGCATCTCAGTTGCTGTAAATTCTGGCGCGTTGCCTTCCTTCTCTTCTAAGCGCCAAAATTTCTCCAGTAGCTTGTTAGTTGTTTCCTCGTCTTCACTAAATACGCCGCAAGTAGCTGTATCCTGTTGTAATCCGTCAATCTTTCCAGTCACGACCCACCCAAATACTGTGTTTTGTAATTTGGGCAGCTTGCTGCCAAGATCGATCTGCCCGACTGACATGATTTGATGGAAGAATTCTGCGCCCAATAATACATCTATCCTCCCGGGTTGATTGAATGTGGGATCGGCCAGTTGTATATCTCTTGGAATCTGCCATGATGACACATTAAGCAGCAATGATGGTTGATCGTTGACTATTGTTGGCAGTACTAATGCTTCAAGCCGTGATGCGAATTGTCCAGTATTTGACCGCATCCCTACATTGATTCTGTGCCTGCATTCTTTTCCTTGAGCGCCAATTCCCTCTAGAGCGACGGAAGTATGTTTTCTTTGAACTCCGAGCTGCTTCACAAGCCTCTCTGTGACGAGATTTACTTGGGAGCCTGAGTCTAAGATGGCTCTGCATTCTACTTCAAGGCCACTGTTCGACACAAGTCGAAGACGAACAGTGCTGAGTAGTACATATTTTTTGTTAGGTGTATCCGCTGCTGTTGATAAACTAACTGGATTTGCTGGGGCGACTACAAGGCTTCGTGTTTTCGTGACGCTGGCTCCTAGTGTACCTTCCTTCCTGGATACTTCGTTCTTTTCATTGATGTGTAAGAGAGAGTTGTGCAACTTGTTGCACTTAGTGCATTTTCTTGAAGAACAGGCTTTGGCGAAATGTCCCTCCTTGAGGCAATTGAGGCATAATTGATTTTTCTTGATGAGTTGAATTCGATCGACTGGTTTCAGGTTCAGAAACTGCGCGCATGCAAAGATTGGATGGGTTCCCTTCTTGCATATTATACACTCATGTCGTAATTCATGTTTTGTTGATATTGCAGCAGTGTATAATCTTGGTTTAACATGCTTTTCCTTGTAGTTAACTGCTTCTAATGCTTGAAACTGGCATTCAAGGAACGCTAAGAATTCCTTGATATTTGGCAATTCTTTCGGGTTCTTCAAGGATCTTTCATACATCACATATGTATCTTTATCCATCTTTTTTAGTAGGAGGTGTAAAAGAAGTGGATCCCATGATGATGTCCTAATGCCCAAACCTTCGAGTGACATCAGGCATTCATGTGTGGTATCATGCAAGCTTTTGATCGAAGTCACTGATGATGCGTTAAATGATGTTTCGAGAAGCCTGTTGATCAGAGTGGAGCACAAAATCCGTTTGTTGTTGTACCTGTCCTTGATCATGTCCCATGCGACGTCGTAATTGCTTTCAGTAAGCTCTAAATGTCTTATTAGCTTCTCTGCGTCTCCGATAAAGTTTGTTTTTAGGTACCACATCTTGTGTACCTTAGGAAGAGGTTGTTCGTGCACCAATTGCGCAAACATGTCGAAAAATGGACGCCATTTCATGTAGTCACCATCAAATTGTGGAATGGTGACTCTGGGTAACCTGAGCGGTTCGTTGTTCGAGATCGTTGCTGCTTGTAATGAAGGTTTCGGTGCCTCGTTCAAGATGAGTAATTGCCTACGCTTTTCTTGCACCCTGTTTTCGCATGCCAAGTATTCGTCGAAGTTGTAACCCACACTGGATGGGTCATCGCACATTTCCCATATGCCGTAGTTTATGTTTTCAATTTCTTGCCATAATTTGGCAATTTGTTGAAGATTCGCTTCCATTAGTTGATCCTGATCATCTGAATGCCTTTCAATGCCATCCAACAGTCGACTCATAGAACCGATGAGTGCACGCTGTCGTCGCATCATCCTGGTGACAACTTCTACTTCGCCTTCTGAACTCTGCTGCTGTGGCAATGGCGTCTTCTTGCTGCCTGATCTCTCGTTGTCAGCATTTGGATCAGCTTCAGAATCCCTATTGGTGTCATTCGTTGTCTTCCGCTGAAGGTCTTGTAGCTCAGCTTCAAACTGTTTCCGATACTGTGTCGCTATAGTCATCACCTCGACGTAGTAGTCCTTTGTAAAGTACTCATGGTTGGTTGGTACGTTAGTCAACTCCATTATTTCTTGGTGTGCGTTAGAAAATTTTGACATTGCTGCAGCTAGTTGGTTAATTCTTTCTTCATAATATGATGTCTTCACTTTTCTGTCCGCCGGATCCTTTTTGTAGTTCCGCACGATTGTGAGGATTGTATTGCCAGTCTCATCCTGAGCGGTGACCAATCCTTCGAACGTCGTCTTATTAGTCTGTTGATGGGTCTGGATGATGCACGAAAATTTGACAACACTGTTCTTGTGGTGACACGAATCGAGTGCCCACCCGGGGGCGCCAAATGTTCAAATCCGCGTAGGGATTTGTTATTTGTTTGAAGTTAGTTCAGGCACATAAACCTGAACTAAAGGATTTGTTATTTGTTTGAAGTTAGTTCAGGCACATAAACCTGAACTAAAGGATTTTTGCACAAACAGCACTTGAAACTGTTTGCACTTAGGTGGATTTGATTTTAGTTCAAGCACATGAACTTGAACTAAAGCGGAATCTAGACTAAAAATGAAACGGTTGATTTCGTTGACAAATTCAGACTACTCGTTTATTAATTATTTTGGCTCTTATATACTTAAATTAATTACAAACACCAATGTAACAAAATGCAGAATTGCAGTAGCCTTGGCATTGCATGAACTTGATTGAACCTTTTGGTAACCGTTCAACGACGGCGTTGAACTCGCGTTGGCCATTTTTGCTGACATAGCAATCTGCAATGCCGCGGCTAGCTGCGCTGCACAAATATAAACAAAATAAAGTTATTTTTCTTGGCCATGAACTCGTGCAATGACACTGTTTTCGGACTATACATTACGCAATGCGATTTCATGAGCAATAAATAATATGTATAATTGTTTTTTATTGGAATTATACACGTCCCTCAACCGACCCTCAACCGACCCTCAACCGTCCCTCAACCGTCCCTCAACCGTCCCTCAACCGTCCCTTAACCGTCCCTCAACCATCCGTCAACCGTCCCTTAACCGTCCCTCAACCATCCGTCAATCGTTCCTCAACCGTCCCTCGACCGTCCCTCGACCGTTCCTCAACCGGCCCTCAACCGTCCCTCAACCGTCCCTCAACCGTCCCTCAACCGTCCCTCAACCGTCCCTCAACCGTTCCTCAACCATCCCTCAACCGTCCCTCAACCATCCCTCAACCGTTCTTTGAACTGTCCCTCAACCTTCCTTTAAACGTCCCTAAACTTTCCCTCAACCTTACCTCAACCTTCAATCAACCGTCCCTCAACCGACCCTCAACCGACCCTCAACCGTCCCTCAAATGGGCCTCAAACGTCCCTTAAACGTCCCTCACCCTTCCCTCAACCTTCCCTCAACCTTCCCTCAACCTTCCCTCAACCTTCCCTCAACCTTCCCTCTACCTTCCCTCAACTGTCCCTCAACCGTCCCTCAACCGTCCCTCAACCGTCCTTCAATCGTCCCTCAACCGTCCCTCAACTGTCCCTCAACCGTCCCTCAACCGCCCCTCAACCGTCCCTCAACCGTCCCTCAACCGTCCCTCAACCGTCCCTCAACCCTCCCTCAACCGTCCCTCAACCGTCCCTCAACCGTCCCTTAACTGTCCCTTAACCGTCCCTCAACCGTCCCTCAAACGTCCCTCAACCGTCCCACAACCGTCCCTCAACCGTCCCTCAACCATCCCTCAACCGTCCCTCAACCGTTCCTCAACCGTTCCTCAACCATACGTCAACCGTTCCGCAAACATCCCTCAACCGTCCCTTAACCGTCCCTCAACCTTCTCTCAACCATACCTCAACCAACCACCAACCGTCCCTCAACCTTCCCACAACCTTCCAAACAACCGACCCTCAACCGTCCCTCAACCGTCCCTCAACCGACCCTCAACCGTCCCTCAACCGACCCTCAACCGTCCCTCAACCGTCCCTTAACCGTCCCTTAACCTTCCCACAACCTTCAAAACAACCGACCCTCAACTGTCCCTCAACCGTCCCTCAACCATCCCTCAACTGTCCCTCAACCGTCCCTCAACCGTCCCTTAACCGTCCCTCAACCGTCCCTCAACCGTCCCTCAACCGTCCCTCAACCGTCCCTCAACCGTCCCTCAACCGTCCCTCAACCGTCCCACAACCGTCCCTCAACCGTCCCACAAACGTCCCTCAACCGTCCCTCAACCGTCCCTCAACCGTCCCTCAACCGTCCCTCAACCGTCCCTCAACCCTCCCTCAACCGTCCCTCAACCGTCCCTCAACCGACCCTTAACCGTCCCTCAACCGTCCCTCAACCGTCCCTCAACCGTTCCTCAACCATACGTCAACCATACCGCAAACATCCCTCAACCGTCCCTCAACCGTCCCTCAACCGTCCCTCAACCGTCCCTCAACCGTCCCTCAACTATCCCTCAACCGTTCTTTGAACAGTCCCTCAACCTTCCTTTAAACGTCCCTCAACTTTCGCTCAACCTTACCTCAACCTTCCTTCAACCTTCCCTCAACCGTCCCTCAACCGTCCCTCAACCGCCACTCACCCGTCCCTCAAATGGGCCTCCAACGTCCCTTAAACGTCCCTCACCCTTCCCTCAACCTTCCCTCAACCATCCCTCAACCTTCCTTTAACCTTCCCTCAACCTTCCCTCTACCTTTCCTCAACTGTCCCTCAACCGTCCCTCAACCGTCCCTTAACCGTCCCTTAACCGTCCCTCAACCGTCCCTCAACCGTCCCTCAACCGTCCCCCTCAACCGAACCCTCAACCGAACCCTCAACCGTCCTACCTTTGGCCAGCGGAGCCCTACCTACTGTAAGCGGAGCCTTAGCTACGGCACGCGGAGTCCTACCTACGGCCAGCGCAGCGCTACCTACTGCCAGCGGAGCCCTACCTACGGCTAGCGGAGCCCAACCTACGGCCAGCGGAGCCCTTCCTATGGCCAACGGAGCCCTACCTATGCCCAGCGGAGCCCTTCCTATGGCCAACGGAGCCCTACCTATGCCCAGCGGAGCCCTTCCTATGGCCAACGGAGCCCTATCTATGCCCAGCGGAGCCCTACCCACAGCCAGCGGAGCCCTACATATTGCCAGTGGAGCGCTATCTACGGCTAGCGGAGCCCTACCTACGGTCAGCGAAGCCCTACCTACGGCCAGCGGAGCGCTACCTACTGCCAGCGGAGCCCTACATACTGCAAGCGAAGCTCTAACTACGGCCAGCGGAACCCTACCTACGGCCAGCGGATTTGTTTAGAGCGAAAAACACTCCCCACTCCTTCCAGTCATATCTCGAGTTCTAGCCAACCGATCGCGCCAAGCCATATACAAAATGAAAGGCCTTTAAATGAGGAACAACCGCGCTATATAACATTATCGTGTCACTTCTATAGTTTAGGCGCAGTACTTGAAGGAGCGTATTTGTTTCGAGCGAAAAACACTCCCCACTCCTTTCAGCCATATCTTGAGTTCTAGCCAACCGATCGCGCCAAGCCGTATATCACCTGAAAGGTCTTTAAATGAGGAACTACCGCGCGATATAACATTTTCGCTTCACTTCTATATTTTAGGCGCAGTACTTGAAGGAGCGGATTTGTTTAGAGCGATAAACACTCCCCACTCCTTCCAGTCATATCTCGAGTTCTAGCCAACCGATCGCGCCAAGCGATATATCAGATGAAAGGTCCTTAAATGAGGAACAACCGCGCTATATAACATTTTCGTGTCACTTCTATAGTTTAGGCGCAGTACTTGAAGGAGCGTATTTGTTTAGAGCGAAAAACACTCCCCACTCCTTTCAGCCATATCTCGAGTTCTAGCCAACCGATCGCGCCAAGCCGTATATCACCTGAAAGGTCTTTAAATGAAGAACAACCGCGCGATATAACATTTTCGCCTCACTTCTATAGTTTAGGCGCAGTACTTGAAGGAGCGGATTTGTTTAGAGCGAAAAACACTTCCCAATCCTTTCAGTCATATCTCGAGTTCTAGCCAACCGGGTACAACCGCGCTATATAACATTTTCGTGTGACTTCTATAGTTTAGGCGCAGTACTTCAAGGAGCGTATTTGTTTAGAGCGAAAAACACTCCCCACTCCTTTCAGTCATATCTGGAGTTCTAGCCAAGCGATCGCGCCAAGACAGGCATCAACTGAAAGGTCTTTAAATGGGGAACAAGCGCGCTCTATATCATTTTCGTGCCCTCAATCGTCCCTCAACCGTCCCTCAACCGTCCCTCAACCGTCCCTCAACCGTCCCTCAACCGTCCCTCAACCGTCCCTCAACCGTCCCTCAACCGTCCCTCAACCGTCCCTCAACCGTCCCTCAACCGTCCCTCAACTGTCCCTCAACCGTCCCTCAACCGTCCCTCAACCGTCCCTCAACCGTTCTCAACCGTCCCTCAACCGTCCCTCAACCGTCCCTCAACCGTCCCTCAACCGTCCCTCAACCGTCCCTGAACCGTCCCTCAACCGTCCCTCAACCGTCCCTCAACCGTCCCTCAACCGTCCCTCAACCGTCCCTCAACCGTCCCTCAACCGTCCCTCAACTGTCCCTCACCCGTCCCTCACCCGTCCCTCACCCGTCCCTCAAGCGTCCCTCAACCGTCCCTCAACCGTCCCTCAACCGTCCCTCAACCGTTCTCAACCGTCCCTCAACCGTCCCTCAACCGTCCCTCAACCGTCCCTCAACCGTCCCTCAACCGTCCCTCAACCGTCCCTCAACCGTCCCTCAACCGTCCCTCAACCGTACCTCAACCGTTCCTCAACCGTCCCTCAACCGTCCCTCAACCGTCCCTCAAACGTCCCTCAACCATCCCTCATCCGTTCTTTGAACAGTCCCTCAACCTTCCTTTAAACGTCCCTCAACTTTCGCTCAACCTTACCTCAACCTTCCCTCAACCTTCCCTCAACCGACACTCAACCGTCCCTCAAATGGGCCTCAAACGTCCCTTAAACGTCCCTCACCCTTCCCTCAACGTTCCCTCAACCATCCCTCAACCTTCCCTCAACGTTCCCTCAACCTTCCCTCTACCTTCCCTCAACTGTCCCTCAATCGTCCTTCAACCGTCCTTCAACCGTCCCTCAACCGTCCTTCAACCGTCCTTCAACCGTCCCTCAACCGTCCCTCAACCGTCCCTCAACCGTCCCTCAACCGTCCCTCAACCGTCCCTCAACCGTCCCTCAACCGTCCCTCAACCGTCCCTCAACCGTCCCTCAACCGTCCCTCAACCGTCCCTCAACCGTCCCTCAACCGTCCCTCAACCGTCCCTCAACCGTCCCTCAACCGTCCCTCAACCGTCCCTCAACCGTCCCTCAACCGTCCCTCAACCGTCCCTCAACCGTCCCTCAACCGTCCCTCAACCGTCCCTTAACCGTCCCTCAACCGTCCCTCAACAGTCCCTCAACCGACCCGCAAACATCCCTCAACCGTCCCTTAACCGTCCCTTAACCGTCCCTCAACCAACCACCAACCGTCCCTCAACCATCCCTCAACCAACCACCAACCGTCCCTCAACCTTCCCACAACCCTCCAAACAACCGACCCTCAACCGTCCCTCAACCGTCCCTCAACCGTCCCTCAACCGTCCCTCAACCGTCCCTCAACCGTCCCTCAACCGTCCCTCAACCGTCCCTCAGCCGTCCCTCAACCGACCCTCAACGGTCCCTCAACCATCCCTCAACCGTCCCTCAACCGTCCCTCAACCGTCCCTCAACCGTCCCTCAACCGCTCCCTCAACCGAACCCTCAACCGAACCCTCAACCGAACCCTCACCCGTCCTACCTTTGGCCAGCGGAGCCCTACCTACTGCAACCGGAGCCTTAGCTACGGCCAGCGGAGTCCTACCTACTTCCATCGGAGCCCTACCTACGGCCAGCGAAGCCCTACCTACGGCCAGCGGAGCGCTACCTACTGCCAACGGAGCCCTACCTACGGCCAGCGGAGCCCTTTCTTTGGCCAACGGAGCCCTACATATGCCCAGCGGAGCCCTACCCACAGTCAGCGGAGCCCTACATATTGCCAGTGGAGCGCTACCTACGGCTAGCGGAGCCCTACCTACCGCCAGCGGAGCGCTACCTACTGCCAGAGGAGCGCTACCTACTGCCAGCGGAGCCCTACATACTGCAAGCGAAGCTCTAACTACGGCCAGCGGAGCCATACCATAGCGCTCCGCTGGCCATAGGTAGCGCTCCGGTGGCCGTAGGTAGCGCTCCGGTGGCCGTAGGTAGGGCTTCGCTGGCAGTAGGTAGGGCTTCGCTGGCCGTAGTTAGAGCTCCACTGGCCGTAGGTAGGGCTCCGCTGGCCGTAGGTAGGGCTCCGATGGAAGTAGGTAGGACGGTTGAGGGTTCGGTTGAGGGAAGGTTGAGGGAAGGTTGAGGGACGGTTGAGGGACGGTTGATGGACGGTTGAGGGACGGTTGAGGGACGGTTGAGGGACGGTTGAGGGACGGTTGAGGGACGGTTGAGAGACGGTTGAGAGACGGTTGAGAGACGGTTGAGGGACGGTTAAGGGTCGGTTGAGGGACGGTTGAGGGGCGGTTGAGGGACGGTTGAGGGTCGGTTGAGGGTCGGTTGAGGGTCGGTTGAGGGACGGTTGAGGGTCGGTTGAGGGACGGTTGAGGGTCAGTTGCGGGACGGTTGAGGGACGGTTGAGGAACGGTTGAGGGACGGTTGAGGGACGGTTGAGAGACGGTTGAGGGACGGTTAAGGGTCGGTTGAGGGACGGTTGAGGGGCGGTTGAGGGGCGGTTGAGAGACGGTTGGGGGACGGTTGAGGGTCGGTTGAGAGAAGGTTGAGAGAAGGTTGAGGGAAGGTTGAGAGACGGTTGAGGTACGGTTGAGGGTGAGTTGCGCTTGAAGTTGAGGTTGAGCATGAGGTTAAAGTTGAAGTTTAAATTGAGGTTGAGCTTAAGGTTACAATTGAGCTTGAGCTTGAGGTTACGATTGAGGTTGAGGTTGAAGTTAAGGTTGAGGTTGAGAATGTGATTGAGGTTGAGGTTGAGGTTGAAGTTGAAGATGAGGTTGTAGGTGAAGTTGAGGTTGAGGTTGAGGTTGACGTTGAGGTTGAGGTTGAGGTTGAGGGTCGGTTGAGGGTCGGTTGAGGGACGGTTGTGGGTCAGTTGCGGGACGGTTGTGGGACGGTTGAGGGACGGTTGAGGGACGGTTGAGGGACGGTTGAGGGACGGTTGAGGGACGGTTGAGAGACGGTTGAGGGGCGGTTAAGGGTCGGTTGAGGGACGGTTGAGGGGCGGTTGAGGGGCGGTTGAGGGACGGTTGGGGGACGGTTGAGGGTCGGTTGAGGGTCGGTTGAGGGTCGGTTGAGGGTCGGTTGAGGGTCGGTTGAGGGTCGGTTGAGGGTCGGTTGAGGGTCGGTTGAGGGTCGGTTGAGGGTCGGTTGAGAGTCGGTTGGGGGTCGGTTGAGGGTCGGTTGAGGGTCGGTTGAGGGTCAGTTGCGGGAGGGTTGAGGGACGGTTGAGGAACGGTTGAGGGACGGTTGAGGGACGGTTGAGGGACGGTTGAGGGACGGTTGAAAGACGGTTGAGAGACGGTTGAGAGACGGTTGAGGGACGGTTAAGGGTCGGTTGAGGGACGGTTGAGGGACGGTTGAGGGACGGTTGAGGGACGGTTGAGGGACGGTTGAGGGACGGTTGAGGGACGGTTGAGGGACGGTTGAGGAACGGTTGAGGAACGGTTGAGGAACGGTTGAGGAACGGTTGAGGAACGGTTGAGGAACGGTTGAGGAACGGTTGAGGAACGGTTGAGGAACGGTTGAGGAACGGTTGAGGGCCGGTTGAGGGCCGGTTGAGGGACGGTTGAGGGACGGTTGAGGGACGGTTGAGGGTCGGTTGAGGGTCGGTTGAGGGTCGGTTGAGGGTCGGTTGAGGGTCGGTTGAGGGTCGGTTGAGGGTCGGTTGAGGGTCGGTTGAGGGTCGGTTGAGGGACGGTTGAGGGTCAGTTGCGGGACGGTTGAGGGACGGTTGAGGAACGGTTGAGGGACGGTTGAGGGACGGTTGAGGGACGGTTGAGGGACAGTTGAGAGACGGTTGAGGGACGGTTAAGGGTCGTTTGAGGGACGGTTGGGGGACGGTTGAGGGTCGGTTGAGAGAAGGTTGACGGAAGGTTGAGAGACGGTTGAGAGACGGTTGAGGTACGGTTGAGGGTGAGTTGCGCTTGAAGTTGAGGTTGAGCATGAGGTTAAAGTTGAAGTTGAAATTGAGGTTGAGCATGAGGTTAAAGTTGAAGTTGAAATTGAGCTTGAGCTTGAGGTTACGATTGAGGTTGAGGTTGAAGTTAAGGTTGAGGTTGAGAATGTGGTTGAGGTTGAGGTTGAGGTTGAAGTTGAAGATGAGGTTGTAGGTGAAGTTGAGGTTGAGGTTGAGGTTGAGGTTGACGTTGAGGTTGAGGTTGAGGTTAAGGTTGAGGTTGACGTTTAGGTTGGGGTTGAGGTTAATGTTGAGATTGATATTGAGGATGAGGTTGAAGTTGAAGATGAGTTTGTAGTTGAGGTTGACGTTGACGTTGAGGCTGAGGCTGAGATTGAGATTGATGTTGAGGTTGAAGTTGAAGATGAGGTTGTAGGTGAAGTTGAGGTTGAGGTTGAGGTTGAGGTTGACGTTGAGGTTGAGGTTGAGGTTGAGTTTAAGGTTGAGGTTGACGTTTAGGTTGAGGTTGAGGTTGTCGTTGAGGTTGAAGTTGAGGTTGAAGTTGAGGTTAATGTTGAGATTGATATTGAGGATGAGGTTGAAGTTGAAGATGAGTTTGTAGTTGAGGTTGAGGTTGACGTTGACGTTGACGTTGAGGCTGAGATTGAGATTGATGTTGAGGTTGAAGACAGGTAGCAACTGAAAGGTCTTTAAATGGGGAACAACCGCGCTCTATATCATTTTCATGCCACTTATATAGGTTAGGCGCAGTACTTGAAGGAGCGGATTTGTTTAGAGCGAAAAACACTCTCCACCCCTTCCAGTCATATCTCGAGTTCTAGCCAACCGATCGCGCCAAGCCATATACCAAATGAAAGGCCTTTAAATGGAGAACAACCGCGCTATATAACGTTTTTGTGTCACTTCTATAGTTTCGGCGTAGTACTTTTAGAAGCGGATTTGTTTAGAGCGAAAAACACTCCCCACTCCTTTCAGTCATATCTCGAGTTCTAGCCAACCGATCGCGCCAAGCCATATGTCAAATGAAAAGTCTTTAAATCAGGAACGACCGCGCTCTATATCATTTTCGTGACACTTCTATAGTTTAGAACATATCTACATATCTGCATATCTATCCTAACTTCCTACTTTCCTAACTCAGCTGTTTGCTTGCCTTATATCTTCAGATTTTCTACTATAAATATAAACAGTGACGCTATTCGAATTGAGGATTACTCGATATACTCGAATTTCAGCGGAAGACATTTTGGTAAGTTATACGCATATACAGTTAACATCTAAACTTTTAATTTTATTGTATCCATATTTCCTAAATATTTCTTGGCTCTGTTTGTAACTATTTACAATATTGGTTGAATATATTGCAAGACTACCAACTACAATGGGATAGTACATAGTAACGCCCATTTAACGCGTCGGTGGCTCCATTGACTCCATCCTTAGATCAACCTAATAAATGTATGCAGTTTTGCATTATATTAAAGAGTAAGCAGGTGGTATAATAAGAAAGAAGTAGATCCATTGTTTGCTGGAAAATATAAACTATAATCGACTAAGTTATAGAAACCAAGTTAAGGCGGTGAAAACTGAGGCTTTGTAATGGTTAACTCTTATAACTCTATTTAGCATACAATATTTACCGTAATTGAAAGAGCGTATTTGTATAGAGAGAAAAACACTCCGCACTCCTTTCAGTCATATCTCAAGTTCTAGATAACCGATCGCGCCAAGCCCTATATCGAATGAAAGGTCTTTAAATGGAGAACAACCGCGCTATATAACATTTTCTTGTCACTTCTATAGTTTAGGCGCAGTACTTGAAGGAGCGTATTTGTTTAGAGCGAAAAACACTCGCCACTCCTTTCAGTCATATCTCGAGTTCTAGCCAACCGATCACGCCAAGCCATATATCAAATCAAAGGCCTTTAAATGGGGAACAACCGTGCTATATAAGATTTTCGTGTCACTTCTATAGTTTTGGCGCAGTACTTGAAGGAGCGTATTTGTTTAGAGCGAAAAACACTCCCCACTCCTTTCAGTCATATCTCGAGTTCTAGCCAAGCGACCGCGCCAAGCCCTATATCAAATGAAAGGTCTTTAAATGAGGAACAACCGCGCTCTATATCATTTTCGTGATACTTTTATAGTTTAGAACATATCGACATATCTGCATATCTATCCTAACTTCCTACTTTCCTAACTCAGCTGTTTGCTTGCCTTATATCTTCAGATTTTCTACTATAAATATAAACAGTGACGCTATTCGAATTGAGGATTACTCGATATACTCGAAATTTAAGCGGAAGACATTTTGGTAAGTTATACGCATGTGCAGTTAACATCTAAACTTTTAATTTTATTGTATCCATATTTCCTAAATATTTCTTGGCTCTGTTTGTAACTATTTACAATATTGGTTGAATATATTGCAAGACTACCAACTACAATGGGATAGTACATAGTAACGCCCATTTAACGCGTCGGTGGCTCCATTGACTCCATCCTTAGATCAACCTAATAAATGTATGCAGTTTTGCAGTATATTAAAGAGTCAGCAGGTGGTATAATAAGAAAGAAGTAGATCCATTGTTTGCTGGAAAATATAAACTATAATCGACTAAGTTATAGAAACCAAGTTAAGGCGGTGAAAACTGAGGCTTTGTAATGGTTTAGTCTTATAACTCTATTTAGCATACTGTAGTGTATCCACTGACCGCACTCCGCTCCTGTACACAACAGCATACTGTAACATTCAATAAATGCAGAGCATGCACTTTGCATGCACTGACCCACTAACTCGCTGATGACCGCGACTCAGCGTCACACGTTGTAACACGAACCTTGAAACGCCCAATTTCGAATCACGTCAATGATTGGGTATCGGTTCAATAAATTTTATAAACAAATAGAAATTTTGAGTGCGAATAAGAATGTGAAGCATAAAGAAATAATTATGCATAGAATTAAGTATAAGAAAGAATAATTTAGCCATATATATTAATATTGCTTGTATATTTACACTCTTAGAGAAATGGAATCACTTAGGGTATAAAAACCCGAGCGATCCAAAATAAAGTTAAGAATTAATCTAGCCAGAAACTATTCAAGGCTTTTCATTTTAATTCTACGCCAGCAACTCAGCAAGGCGTCTTGGGTCACGGGACGTGCCAACTTAATTGCAGGCACTCCTTCTCGTCCAGCGGCGTTTACGCCAGGACACAAATTGGGGCGACCTGTTCTATTTGGGAAGTATCTTTTTTTTAAAGAGTTACTCACGTAACATAACATTGCGATCCTGCATACCACACCTGAGATCCTGCAACTTTAAAGCACCAGAGATCCTGCAACTTTAAGTCTTTCCTGAAGTCCTCTAATAATATCCTGCGTTTTGAATCACTGTTCCTGCCAAATTTATATTTTGCTCTTGCTCGACGGTTCTGTAAGACGGTATCAATGTCGGATGAATATATACCTGAAGGAATCAAAAACACTGAAGCACGAGTTTATATTCCTACCAACATTACAGCGGCTGAAAAATCGCGGAATCAATGGGAAGTCTACAACGTCAGGAGCAGCAATTAGTTCGTCAAAAATGGGAAACGTTTTACAAAAAGAAGAACAAATAAACGTAAGCTACAACAACAACAATTCGTTGTCAACAACGTACAACATCCAACAAGTAACCGGAATAACAATTATAGCCCTAATAGTTGCACTATATGTATTAAACAAAATACATTCATATTTTAAAACTTATGTAAATAAACGTATTCAATTAAGAACTATTTCGGATGTTTAAAAATAAATAAAAATATACATTTAAATAAAAATAAACATGCAGTAACATATATGCTAACCTATGATTAATGGAAGACTTAGATAAGATAATAGAAACGGTACAAAAAATAATATCAAACGCTAAAAAAACAAGTAGTAGACCATACAAGCCGGAAACAATTAAATCAAAACTAAAAGAATTAGAAGAATATAAAGCACAGGTACGATTTTGCATAGGCATAGTAGATGTAAACGATAGTACGATTGCTAAAAGAATCGAAGAATTTGAAAAAGAATATTGTATAGCAAGACGACTTTTAATGTCGCAATCGACAACAGACTCAGATTGAGACTCTGCACATTCACAGATTGAGATTACAATTGACAACAAAAACAATACACAAGATACAAATATGGCAAACTTTAACATAGAAACCTCGATGAAAACCATCCCTATCTTTGGTGGAAATTATAAAGAATTAGATTCATTTTTAAAAGTTGTAGAAATAATAAAAAAAACTTTGTCAACAACTGCAAAGCAAGACTTAATAGAATTCGTTTATCACATTAAATTGTGCCAAAATGTAAGAACAGCTTTAAATTCGGTACAAACCCATACAACATTAGATGAATTAAAAGTCGCGCTTCAACTTCGTTACAAAACAAACAAATCAATTCCGCAGTTACATACAGATCTAGCAAATATGGTACAAAGAGGGAACATAACCAATTACAAAGACAAAATACTAACAACTATAGCCGAACTAAACAATCTACAAATAAAAGAATTGGGTACCGATCCAAACACATTACAAAAAACGACAATAACTAAAATCAACGATACGTACGCCCTAACAATCTTCAAGAACGGCATTAACGAAAATTACAAACAAACATTATTCGCTTCACAGCCAAAAACATTTTCTGATGCAGTAAGCCTAGCACTAGAACTAGAACAAGCAGGCAATCAGAATCAATTCCAAATAAACTACGTACGTAACAGAAACGCAAACTACAGACCACAGATGTACAATCAAAGAAACAGTAACAACAACAACAACCAAAGAAACGACACCAATTACAACAATCAAAGAAACAGCAATAATACCAACAATCAAAGATACAACATTAATCAAAGATATAACAATATCAACAGTAACCAAAGGTACAACAATAACGGTTATCGATACAACCAAAATCGGACAAATAACCAAGCAAATGTAGCACGATATAACAACAACAATAACAATTTCAATCGGAACACTAATAACAATTTCAACAGAAATTCCAGATATCAAAGCAGAAACAATAATAGAATCCAAAATAATAGAAATATAAATATTGTAACTGAATCGGGAAACGACATGGGCTCGGAACAAATGATCGTTCCAGACAGCCAGAACTAAATATATACAAAATATCGGATAATAATACTAATTATATAACACTTAAATTTAAAAATGAAAATCTGAGATTTCTAATTGACACAGGCGCTGACATATCACTATGCAAAATAAGTTCAAAATTGAATGACAAAGAATACTACTCAGACGAAAAATGTGCATTGACTGGCATCACCATAGAAAAAATTTATTCACTAGGTATGATTAATTTGAATTTAAAATTTGGAGAAGAAAATATAAATCACAATTTCCAATTAGTTAGCAAAGAATTCCCAATAGAAACAGACGGAATAATAGGAAGAGATTTCTTACAGAGATTCTTGTGCAAAATAGATTACGAAACATACACAATTTCCATATATACAAACGACAACACAGTGACGCTACCAATGCAAACAAAAATATTTCAAATTAAAATCCCTCCGAGAACAGAAATTATACAACCACTTAAATTAAATTTTAAAGAAGAAAAACTGATTTTAAACAAAGAAATCGAACCAGGCATATTTCTTAGCAATTCGTTAGCAGCCAAAACTGGTCTCACACATATAAAAATTTTAAATACAACAAATACTGAAGCAATTATAAAAAATATTGAAATAGAAACCGAACCGCTTAAAAACTACGAAATACTTACTAACACCAAAACACACGACGTGGACCGCTTCGAACATATTATAAACAAACTTCGCATAGATTGTTCAAATGAAAAAGCAAAAGCGTTATTACTAGAAATTTTAAATAAATATCAAAATATTTTCCATTTGGAAAATGATCAATTAACAACAAATAATTTTTATACACAAGAAATTGCACTATCGGACAAAACACCGGTATACATTAAAAACTATAGACTTCCACATTCTCATAGTGAAGTGATAAACAACAAAGTGAATAAAATGCTAGAAGACGACATAATAGAACATTCCACAAGTCCTTACAATGCTCCACTTCTATTAGTTCCAAAAAAAAATATATCTGACAAGAAGAAATGGAGAGTAGTAGTAGATTATCGCAAGTTAAATGATAAAGTAGTTAATGATAAATTCCCACTCACACGTCTCGAAGACATTCTCGATAAACTTGTAAGAGCAAAATGGTTTTCAACTCTTGATATGACTAGCTCTTTTCATCAGATAAGTTTAGAAAAAAATTCACGACCTCTAACCGCTTTCTCCACAACAAATGGACATTTCAAATTCAAGAGACTACCTTTTGGACTAAAAATTTCTTCAAATAGTTTCCAACGAATGCTCACCATAGCACTATCAGGTTTAGAGTCGGAAGCATTTTTATACGTAGACTAGCTTTGCCCCGGTGCGCTTTGCTGCCCCACTAAAAATGTTAAAAAAAGATAAAGTTTGTTGTTTTCTAACTTGTTTAGAAAAAGAAAATATAAAAGATTGTCTAGATAATAGTGCTAAAATTATTCTAATGCACGTGGATAAACAATGTTTCTTGTTTGTCTGTCTGGCGCCTAAACGTATATATAGATTAATTAATCCACATTAATTCTTATATATAAGATATTTTCTGTACATAATAAGAAGATATTTATGAAAATTTATAATTATAATAAAAGATAGCGAAACCTTCGCCCGCTTCACAGGGCGAATACACAAAAGAAACTTGCGAAATTTCTTTTCAATTTTCAGTAAAACTCATCCACAATCAATTTCTTACAATAATTTATTTTCAAATAAAAAGGTCGAAAATGAAAATACTTTAAAAATTAACTTAATGCTCTTTGATAAACAACGTTTTTAGTTTTTCCATCTTTTGTGTTTATAAATAATGCAGAGGGTTTACCACAACGTGAACAACCAACATACAATTGTCCATGCGAGAAAACAGGTTGCTCCAAATCTAAGCCACAAATATTCAAAGTCTGACCTTGAGCTTTATTAATGGTTATAGCGAAGGCAAGACGGACAGGAAATTGAAGCCGTTTAAATTCAAATGGCATATCTGATGGAATCATTGGAATTCGGGGGATTAGAACGTTTTCGCCTCTATATTTACCACTCAGAATAGTTGCTTCAATTAAATTGGCCATCAGTTTTTTCACGGAAAGTCTGGTGCCATTACAAAGCCGTGGTTGATTTATATTTCGGAGCATTATTATCGGTGCTCCCTCTTTCAATGCCAAATAATGTGGTGGCAAGCCTGGCAAATCAAGTGAATTCAAAAATTCAGTAGGATAGTTCACTACCTCATCTTCATTTATTATCGTATCCACTGATTTGTATGCAAAAAATTGGCCATCTATTTCTTGCAAAATACTTGCATTTAAATCGTTCACGTCTTTATTTTTTCCTGCCAATATTGCGCGTTCGCTCAACCAATCATGATTCCTGTACTTCTGCAATATATTTGGAAACACACGTTGAACCAGTTCCTTTTTCGATTGAGTGATATTACAAAAATTGCTTGGTAATGTTATTAATCCGGTTGATTTATCGACTGCAACTTTACCATTCCCAATTTCCAAAAGTTGTTTTGAAAATTCAGCTGCAGAAGGATCATTTTGCAATTGTACACGTACATTTTGATTAAGACGCAATGTTTTAACATATTTCCACAAAACTGAAGACTTCAAACATGCGTTTAGCTCATCAGCAGCAGTAGATCGTGGAATGACAGGTAAAGTTTGCCTAAAATCACCTGATAACAATATAAAGGCGCCACCAAAAAGTCTTTCATTTCCTCGAAGATCTTGCATGGTTCGATTTAATGCTTCTAATGATCTTTTGTGAGCCATTGTACATTCGTCCCATACGATTATTTTACACTGCTGCAAAACTTTTGCCATTGCCGACGTTTTGGAAATGTTGCACGTAGGAGATTCAATCGTTGTTATATTCAAAGGCAATTTAAGTGCAGAATGCGCAGTTCGACCACCGTCTAATAAGGTAGCAGCAATTCCAGATGAAGCAACTGCAAGAGCAATTTTATTATCCGATCGTATGGTTGCCAGAATCAATGACAGCAAAAATGTTTTTCCAGTGCCTCCTGGTGCATCAATAAAGTAAAATCCACCTCCTTCATTGTTCACACCTTCCATGATTTTGTCATAAGCATATTTCTGTTGACTATTCAATTGTGGAACTTTTAACTGCACAAATGTTCTCAATTGATTACGATCATATTGTTGTTCACGATGCATTTCTTGATTAATAACATCATGAACTGCACGATTAGGCGCTATCATTCCTAACTGCACTAATATTTTGTTTGCAATCATTATACACATGTCTTCAATCAAAATCAAAGCTTCGTTATGCATTTCCGGTGTGATTTCTAATTCAGGATTTGAAACTGAACGTCGCACTCTAAGTAAAATGTCTTCCGTCATGTCATCACGAAATTTATGCCATATTTCAAATGGATTTGATGGACTGCATGTAGATATTATAATTGCAAATAATGTTCGTATTTGATGTGGAGATGATGAAATTACGGAATCAGCAAGTGTAGCTTCCCAATGCATATCATCTTCAAGTAGATTCAAACGCTGGCATGCTTGCCGATAAGTCGCACACAATTCACCATCGACTGTTCTTAAATCTTCAAATGACGTAGGACCACGAACGTTAATCAATAATAAACGCAAATAAAAACATTCATAATGATTTGGATGAACGGTATACACACGACCCAATGCTTCTGTAGAAAATACATTTGGATGGCCTCGTACTGGTTGCCCTTGTTTCCGTCTTTGAAAAACTTTCGCAGATTCATTCCATGTGAAATATCGTGGCACTTCAGAATACAATAACATTTTAGCAAATTCGTCATTTCTGCACATATCAAAAAATGAAGTCAACGTTGTTTTCGGTGGCTGTTCTGCTCGTTGCGCCGCATTCTCAGGTGTGAAGTACACACGTTGACCATTCTGAAGATGAACTGCCAAGTGCAGTACATTTGGATACCTTTCGTGTATTGCAAATGAAAAAATTCGCCATATTGCTTCATTTGTACTAATATAACGGCCTAATTGATATGAAGTGATTTCATCACTTTTATCCCCAGCAATTCCAAAATAGGCCAAATCACTTCCTTTGTTAACATATTTGCATATGTACTTGATGGATTTTACTGAGTTACAATACTCAACATTTATATGAGCACCAAAAGTTTTGGATAATAGCGGCGAATATGGAACGATCCAACGATTGTCAATTTTAATGTCTTGATTTTTGCATTTCACCATAACTGTTTCGCCATCATCTTCAGGTGAACGTCTACGATATAACGGATAACCATCATTACCAGAAATTGTTTCCGCTATTAATGCTCTTGGGTACCGTTTTGTGCATTTTCCTTCAGCCATGCACGGTGAGTTGACATTTAATGCCCCACATGGTCCATGAATCATGTGCTTCGTAACTGATTCAAACAGTCCTGGATCAATGATTGGATTAGGAATTTCGGCTGATATTACGCTATCAATTTCATTTGGCGTAATTTTATCAACTAACCAAACCAAAATATGTGCATGCGGAAGTCCTCTTTTCTGCCATTCCACAGAATACATCCAACATTGAACTTTTCCAAACACTTGTTGTTTGACAATAAAATCCATAAGCGTTTTCAATTTTTGCTTGAACACACGCGCAACAATATCGTGGCGATCAGAAGCACTTTGACCATGAAACATATATTGCTTTATTTCATTCCATTGAGGATTACAGGTGAAAGTAATAAATAAATCGGGTCGATGATAATGCCGAACGTACGTCATTGCGTCTTGCGCGTACTCGTGCATGTGTCGTGGACTTCCAGTATATGTTGCTGGTAATATTGTCATTTGGCCAATATCGTTGATATTCCCATCATTCTGAATTGCATCGCGCAAATGAATATATTGTTCGGATTTTAACTTTTTCTGATTAAATCGAATAAAATTCAATCGTTCAGACTCAATTTTAGCGTAAACATCAACTATAAATTGGTTGCAAAGCCTTCTACAATTCAATATATGATTAATTTCGTTCAGCCGAACCATTAATCTGTACGAATAATAGTTCATCGCACTAACTTTTTTTGCTGTTTCCAAGCCTGAAATAAATGCGAATATTAAGTATCAATAATTCACAAAATGTGTGATGCATTTTATTGTAACTAACCAGTTAAACGATGTTTCATCTTAATATTGAAATGGTAACCATCCTCGCCTTGCCAAAACAAAATTGGGTACTGCAACGCATCATAACAACGATGAGTTTCCGAAACATGCACAACACTTTGATCTCGACGATGAAGTACAATATCTCGACTGCTCGCTCCTTCATCCACAATTAATACGGCAACTTCATCAATTGTTGGTGCGTTTAACCTTCCAGCATGAATTCCACCAGGTGCTTTATCGGCCCGAATAACAATTCTATGAGAATCCGAAGGCATTTGATCAAGGGCAGTTTGAAATAATTTGATCAAACAATTTTCATCGTGAAAAAACTGCTGCAATCTTTCAATTATTCCTCTTCTCACTGCATTACTATCATTTGGATTTTGTGCCACCACACAACGCCGTTCAATTTCAACATCTGAATTTCCCATGAAATAAATTTGCAAAAAGGAATGATTGGAATCCAAACATGGTAATAACGATCCAATTCGATGATAGATTTGACCTTGAATCTGCATACATGAAACATTTGATTCAATCTCACGATAGAACTCATTGTTAGTGTCGTGTTCAGTAATTACCTTAAAAGTCATGAATCCATCTCTGATTATATTTGTGGCGCCGAAAGACGTCATTTGGAAACATGAATTGTACTGCTGTATTTTAGACAAAAAATGATTCGATTCTGGAGTCAAACCAGAAACTAATGACCTCAAAGGCTCAGGAGGAGGATTCAAAACAGGCAATTTTACTTGTCCATTTGCACAACACATTCCAGGAGTTTCCGATGGAAATTTCAATGCATTGCACTGTTCGCAGACATTAGTCATAGTTCCGATTGAAAGGCATGGAAGAGAACAATAGTCAACTTCACTATCATAATTGAAAGCAGCACGCATTACTCGCTGATTAATATTGTCATTGGCACGACTTCTAACAGCGCGATTGCGACTCATTCTCGCTCGATCCGAAGAATTACTCGCGAATCGTTCTTCGATTGTTTGAGCAGAACGCGATCTCGATTGACGCTCTCTTTGCTGTTCAAGTCTCACTTCACGTTCCGCTTCAGATTCACCTGCTCTAACAGATGCAACTCGTCTTGTATTATGAGTACGACGACCAATATTGGCGCCACGTCTCGGTCGCGGCATAATTATAACTAAAAAAAAAACAAATAATGTTTATAAGTGTTTATAGTGTTTATAATAAAACACATTTCGTCTTTTTCTTGATTCGCTTCGGTTTGCTGCTCATCACTTTTAAACGCTTCCATATTTTCTGTCATACGTAACACTGTTTTGGACTTGACACACCCGAAACAGAGTAATTAATCGGCATTAAGCCTTTTATAATTTTTAATTGTTTTTCAAAATTTAAAATAAAATTCTATGTGTGTCAAAATAATTTGTCAAAACAAAGCAATAATGGAAGACATTTACAATTTACTTACTTCCATTGTCAAATTGAAATTCAAAATTAAAACGTCAAATTTATTTTTCAATTTACTTTGATTCCTCTGTTTTCCGTTATGCAAAAATAATAATTTTTTTTAAATGAAATTTTTTTAAATTATTATTTCACACAAACCTTCTACAGGCAAATAATGAAAACATACCAAAAAATCAAGCAAATCGGACTTCACGTTCGCATGTTATGAACGTACAAACGAACAATTCATTTTTATATATATAGAAGAAGATGATATAATTGTATTCGGATGCAACCTTACTCACCACAATGAAAATTTAATTCGTGTATTAGATAGACTAGACAGATACAATTTAAAATTAAATGCAGACAAATGTTGTTTTTTACGTCCAGAAGTAGTATACCTAGGTCATCTAATAACAAAAGATGGAGTAAAAACAGATCCAGCAAAATTCCAAACAATTAAAGACTATCCTATTCCCAAAAATTCAGACGATGTTAGAAGATTTATAGCATTTTGCAACTATTACAGAAGATTTATACCAAACTTCGCGTCATTTGTGCGATTACGATTTTGAAATTATGTATAAAAAAGGAAAATTAAATACGAATGCAGACGCACTGTCAAGAATACAGGTTAACTCAGACATATTAAAAGAAATGATACCAAGTGAAATCGATGAAGCAGTTAAGAAAACACTAATTGTTACAAGGGGCATGAGCAAACAACATAATAACAAGAGGCAATGTACATCACATGAGAAGCCTGATCAACTTCGAATATGGGATTGTACATCAATTACTGACGTCAGATATATGAAAAAATTAAAATTTAATGTCGACAAACATATGAAGAATTGTAAAATTATTATAGAAAATAATAACGTGCACGTAGGATGTAGCGATAAAGCAGCGAAACTAGATTCGATACTGCAGAAGCTAGCATCCAGAATGAAGAAGGAAAATATTGAATACCTAGCGCTAGAGAATAATGATGAAATATTTAAAGTATATGAAAAAGAAGACCTTAAAAAGACGTACGCAAAAATAATGATAAATAACAAGAGTCCCCAACTTAAAACATTAATATATGCCACCCCAAAACAAATAAGTGATGACTTAATAAAATATAAATTGATTGATGAATTTCATAGTAAAGAACACTTAGGTATTCGTAAAACAATTATAAAACTTAAACAAAGATATATATGGAAAAATATGAGTAAAATGGTAAAGAAATTTATAACAAATTGTGATTTATGCGCAAGAAATAAAATAACTAAACATACAATAGAAAGACAAACTATAACAGATACTCCAAACACAAGTTTTCAAGTAATATCTATAGACACAGTAGGCCCTCTTAAGGTATCAAACGGTTACAGATACATTTTAACAATGCAATGCGATTTAACTAAATATATAATAGCATATCCAATAACAACAAAAGATACTCTAACCATAGCCAAAACAATTGTAGAACAATTAATCGTAAAATTCGGACATTTCCAAATTTTAAAATCAGACAAAGGTACAGAATTTACTAATGAACTACTAAAAAACATATGCGATTTGCTTAAAATAAAACAAATATTTTCAACTCCGTACCATCATCAAACATTAGATTCAGTTGAACGAAATCATAGAGTGTTAAATGAATTTTTATTAAATTTTGCTAATAATTATGAATGGGATATTTGGTTACCATATTACATGTTTGCATACAACACAACTCCAACATAACTACAAATTATTCACCACATGAACTCATTTTTGGAAAACTAGCCCAATTACCGACTGACTCATTTATAAACACAAAAAACACTACGAATGTTGACGACTACGTTAACGAACTAAAAATCAGATTACGAACTTCACTAGAGATAGCAAAACAGCAAGTTATAAATGAAAAGAAAAAAAGAAATACAGAACAAGTAAACAATTATTCAAAACCACTTAACTTGCAAAAAGGAGACTTAGTTTTATTAAAACTAGAAAACAGAAAAAAATTTAAGAGCCCATACAAAGGTCCATATAAAATCATTGAAAGAAAAAATGTAAATTCAATAATAGATGTAAATGGTTTACACAAAGAAGTACACAATAATCTATTAAGACCTTATATCGCAAATACGATGTGAAAATAAGAAAAGAATATTTTAAGAGCATACATATACTTATAGTAATTACAATTTATAAAAAAAATTATAACATATTAACATCATACTTACATATTATTTAGTAGTCTAAAACAATCTTCATTAAATGCTAAGCCGTACAAACTCACTATAATACAATTACTTGATGCTAAGAACATGTTAAATTTATTAAATAATTAAGAAATTCAACTATTAGAATAGCAAATTAAACTGTAAAATGTTCAAACATATAATTTTAAGAAAATCTTAAACTACACACTGACAATCACTGGTAAAAATTATATTCTTCCAATATAATTTTTCTCTTAAGGGTGAGGGTGTAGTGTATCCACTGACCGCACTCCGCTCCTGTACACAACAGCATACTGTAACATTCAATAAATGCAGAGCATGCACTTTGCATGCACTGACCCACTAACTCGCTGATGACCGCGACTCAGCGTCACACGTTGTAACACGAACCTTGAAACGCCCAATTTCGAATCGCGTCAATGATTGGGTATCGGTTCAATAAATTTTATAAACAAATAGAAATTTTGAGTGCGAATAAGAATGTGAAGCATAAAGAAATAATTATGCATAGAATTAAGTATAAGAAAGAATAGTTTAGCCATATATATTAATATTGCTTGTATATTTACACTCTTAGAGAAATGGAATCACTTAGGGTATAAAAACCCGAGCGATCCAAAATAAAGTTAAGAATTAATCTAGCCAGAAACTATTCAAGGCTTTTCATTTTAATTCTACGCCAGCAACTCAGCAAGGCGTCTTGGGTCACGGGACGTGCCAACTTAATTGCAGGCCAGGACACAAATTAGGGCGACCTGTTCTATTTGGGAAGTATCTTTTTTTTAAAGAGTTACTCACGTAACATAACAATACAATATTTAACGTAATTGAAAGAGCGTATTTGTATAGAGAGAAAAACACTCCGCACTCCTTTCAGTCATATCTCAAGTTCTAGATAACCGATCGCGCCAGGCCCTATATCGAATGAAAGGTCTTTAAATGGAGAACAACCGCGCTATATAACATTTTCTTGTCACTTCTATAGTTTAGGCGGAGTAGCTGTCACTTCTATAGTTTAGGCGCAGTACTTGAAGGAGCGGATTTGTTTAGAGCGAAAAACATTCCCCACTCCTTCCAGTCATATCTCGAGTTCTAGCCAACCGATCACGCCAAGCCATATATCAAATCAAAGGCCTTTAAATGGGGAACAACCGTGCTATATAACATTTTCGTGTCACTTCTATAGTTTAGGCGCAGTACTTGAAGAAGCGTATTTGTTTAGAGCGAAAAACACTCCCCACTCCTTTCAGTCATATCTCGAGTTTTAGCCAACCGATCGCGCCAAGACAGGTATCAACCGTTCCTCAACCTTCCCTCAACCTTCCCTCAACCGTCCCTCAACCATCCCTCAACCGTCCCTCAACCGTCCCTCAACCGTCCCTCAACCGTCACTCAACAGTCCCTCAACAGTCCCTCAACCATCTCTCAACCATCCCTCAACCGTCCCTCAACCGTCCCTCAACCGAACCCTCACCCGTCCTACCTTTGGCCAGCGGAGCCCTACCTACTGCAACCGGAGCCTTAGCTACGGCCAGCGGAGTCCTAACTACGGCCAGCGCAGCGCTACCTACTGCCAGCGGAGCCCTACCTACGGCTAGCGGAGCCCTACCTACGGCCAGCGGAGCGCTACCTACTGCCAACGGAGCCCTACCTACGGCCAGCGGAGCCCTTCCTATGGCTAACGGAGCCCTACATATGCCCAGCGGAGCCCTACCCACAGTCAGCGGAGCCCTACATATTGCCAGTGGAGCGCTACCTACGGCTAGCGGAGCCCTACCTACGGTCAGCGAAGCCCTACCTACGGCCAGCGGAGCGCTACCTACTGCCAGCGGAGCCCTACATACTGCAAGCGAAGCTCTAACTACGGCCAGCGAAGCCCTACCTACGGCCACCGGAGCGCTACCTATGGCCAGCGGAGCGCTACCTACGGCCAGCGGAGTGCTACCTACTGCCAGCGGAGCCCTACCTATGGCCAGCAGAGCCCTACCTACGGCCAGCGGAGATCTACCTACGGTCAGCGGAGTCCTTCCTATGGCCAACGGAGCCCTACACATGCCCAGCGGAGCCCTACCCACAGCCAGCGGAGCCGTACATATTGCCCGCTGGCCGTAGGTAGTGCTCCGCTGGCCGTAGGTAGGGCTCCGCTGGCAGTAGGTAGGGCTCCGCTGGCAGTAGGTAGGGCTCCGCTGGCAGTAGGTAGGGCTCCGCTGGCCGTAGGTAGGGCTCCGCTGGCCGTAGGTAGGGCTCCGCTGGCAGTAGGTAGGGCTCCGCTGGCCGTAGTTAGAGCTCCACTGGCCGTAGGTAGGGCTCCGCTGGCCGTAGGTAGGGCTCCGCTGGCCGTAGGTAGGGCTCCGTTAAAAGTAGGTAGGACGGTTGAGGGTTCGGTTGAGGGACGGTTGAGGGAAGGTTGAGGGAAGGTTGAGGGACGGTTGAGGGACGGTTGAGGGACGGTTGAGGGACGGTTGAGGGACGGTTGAGGGACGGTTGAGGGACGGTTGAGGGACGGTTGAGGGACGGTTGAGGGACGGTTGAGGGACGGTTGAGGGACGGTTGAGGGACGGTTGAGGAACGGTTGAGGAACGGTTGAGGAACAGTTGAGGAACGGTTGAGGAACGGTTGAGGAACGGTTGAGGGCCGGTTGAGGGACGGTTGAGGGACGGTTGAGGGACGGTTGAGGGACGGTTGAGGGACCGTTGAGGGACGGTTGAGGGTCGGTTGAGGGTCGGTTGAGGGTCGGTTGAGGGACGGTTGAGGCCGTAGGTAGTGCTCCGCTGGCCGTAGGTAGGGCTCCGCTGGCAGTAGGTAGGGCTTCGCTGGCCGTAGTTAGAGCTCCACTGGCCGTAGGTAGGGCTCCGCTGGCCGTAGGTAGGGGTCCGTTGGCAGTAGGTAGGGCTTCGCTGGCCGTAGTTAGAGCTCCACTGGGCGTAGTTAGAGCTCCACTGGCCGTAGGTAGGGCTCCGCTGGACGTAGGTAGGGCTCCGATGGAAGTAGGTAGGACGGTTGAGGGTTCGGTTGAGGGACGGTTGAGGGAAGGTTGAGGGACGGTTGAGGGACGGTTGAGGGACCGTTGAGGGACGGTTGAGGGTCGGTTGAGGATCGGTTGAGGGTCTGTTGAGGGTCGGTTGAGGGTCGGTTGAGGGTCGGTTGAGGGTCGGTTGAGGGTCGGTTGAGGGTCGGTTGAGGGTAGGTTGAGGGTCGGTTGAGGGTCGGTTGAGGGTCAGTTGCGGGACGGTTGAGGGACGGTTGAGGGACGGTTGAGGAACGGTTGAGGGACGGTTGAGGGACGGTTGAGGGACGGTTGAGAGACGGTTGAGGGACGGTTAAGGGTCGGTTGAGGGACGGTTGAGGGGTGGTTGAGGGACGGTTGGGGGACGGTTGAGGGTCGGTTGAGAGAAGGTTGAGGGAAGGTTGAGAGACGGTTGAGGTACGGTTGAGGGTGAGTTGCGCTTGAAGTTGAGGTTGAGCATGAGGTTAAAGTTGAAGTTGAAATTGAGGTTGAGCTTGAGGTTACGATTGAGCTTGAGCTTGAGGTTACGATTGAGGTTGAGGTTGAAGTTAAGGTTGAGGTTGAGAATGTGGTTGAGGTTGAGGTTGAGGTTGAGGTTGAGGTTGCGGTTGCGGTTGAGGTTGAGGTTGAGGTTGAGGTTGAAGTTGAAGATGAGGTTGTAGTTTGTAACAGGCATAGTTAATGCCATGTTACAATTCTTTTTATTATACACAGAACACTGCTCTCTGAGCTTCCATACAAAAAATCCCAACACGAGGGAAGCCGGTTCGAAACCTAACAGCGGCAGTCAATTTCTTTATATTCTTTTTTTTTTATTCTTTAAATATGTTTTCTATTTTTTTTTTGAAGCAAATTAATAGAAATAAATTATAAACGAATAAAACATAAAAAAAGCATCAAATTAAGCAAACAACAAAATCCGCCAAGTATGGGTTTCGAAGGCGCTTTCATACGTCACACAAGCAAAACCATTTTATTCGCTTTTGCTTTCCCGCTGATTCGTAATCAGAGCTTTGAATTCTCAAACAGTTTAACCATCATACCACGTATAGGATGCGCAAACTGCAAAATATTTTCAGAGTTGGAAACCGATCAGAGTCGTTTGCAGTAGTTGCAAAGTCTTTGTGTTTTTGGATCCCTTTCCCCTTCCTCCCTCCAGCTCTTTGGGCTTCGGCCTCAGTCACAGAAATAACAGTGGCTTTCGACTTCGGTCTCAGCGCTCAGAAATAACTGACGCTTTCGGCTTCGGCCTCAGTCACAGCAATAACAGTGGCTTTCGACTTCGGTCTCCGTTGTGCAAAAATAATTGTACAACAACTAGGTAGGGCACCTACACAAGGTACCAAACCAGAGACTTTTGTTGGTGGACGCTCTGACGTCACCGAATACATTTAAGGCCATCTGCCCGAGTAGCACTTTTGCTCTCACTCTAACCACTCGCCTTCCGCATATCAAGGCCTTCTGCCAGAAAGTTGTTGTACTTCCCACCAACCTCCGCGTCTCCTTTGGTGCTTTGAATAGGTTATACACATTGTGCAGCCTTCTGCTGCGGGATACTCTATCCCCCCTTCATTGTACGTATTATTAGGTATAGAAATTGTTAAGCATTAATATAAGTATAAGAATTGTTAAGTGAATAATAATAAAATAATAAATTAAAAACACGATAAACAACGTCCGAGCTGAACTCTTGACAGAGTCAGTGCTAGACTGTCGCGAAGACAGTCGTGAGTAATTCGGAAATACGTTGAATGTTAGAGGGTTGCGAGACCCCTTTAACGAACCCTGGACAGACTGAGTTTTATCCCAGCCTAAGGAACAAAACTCTTTACAAGTTGAAGTTGAGGTTGAGGTTGAGGTTGAGGTTGACGTTGAGGTTGAGGTTGAAGTTGAGGTTAAGGTTGAGGTTAAGGTTGAGGTTGACGTTTAGGTTGAGGTTGAGGTTGTCGTTGAGGTTGAGGTTGAGGTTAATGTTGAGATTGAGGATGAGGTTGAAGTTGAAGATGAGTTTGTAGTTGAGGTTGAGGTTGAGGTTAAGGTTGAGGTTGACGTTTAGGTTGAGGTTGAGGTTGTTGTTGAGGCTGAGATTGAGATTGATGTTGAGGTTGAAGATAGGTATCAACTGAAAGGTCTTTAAATGGGGAACAACCGCGCTCTATATCATTTTCATGCCACTTATATAGGTTAGGGGCAGTACTTGAAGGAATGTATTTGTATAGAGCGAAAAACACTCCCCACTCCTCTCAGTCATATCTTGAGTTCTGGCCAACCGATCGCGCCAAGTCAGGTATTAAATGAAAGGTCTTTAAATGAGAAACAATCGCGCTATATAATGTTTTCGTGTCACTTCTATAGGTTAGGCGCAGTAATTGAAGGAGTGTATTTGTATAAAGCGAAAAACACTCCCCACTCCTCTCAGTCATATCTTGAGTTCTGGCCAACCGATCGCGCCAAGTCAGGTATTTAATGAAGGGTATTTAAATGAGGAACGACCGCGCTCTATATCATTTTCGTGACACTTCTATAGTTTAGAACATATCTACATATCTGCATATCTATCCTAACTTCCTACTTTCCTAACTCAGCTGTTTGCTTGCCTTATATTTTCAGATTTTCTACTATAAATATAAACAGTGACGCTATTCGAATTAAGGATCACTCGATATACTCGAATTTCAGCGGAAGACATTTTGGTAAGTTATACGCATGTACAGTTAACATCTAAACTTTTAATTTTATTGTATCCAGATTTCCTAAATATTTCTTGGCTCTGTTTGTAACTATTTACAATATTGGTTGAATATATAGCAAGACTACCAACTACAATGGGATAGTACATAGTAACGCCCATTTAACGCGTCGGTGGCTCCATTGACTCCATCCTTAGATCAACCTAATAAATGTATGCAGTTTTGCAGTATATTAAAGAATCAGCAGGTGGTATAATAAGAAAGGAGTAGATCTATTGTTTGCTGGAAAATATAAACTATAATCGACTAAGTTATAGAAACCAAGTTAAGGCGGTGAAAACTGAGGCTTTGTAATGGTTTAGTCTTATAACTCTATTTAGCATACAATATTTACCGTAATTGAAAGAGCGTATTTTTATAGAGAGAAAAACACTCCGCACTCCTTTCAGTCATATCTCAAGTTCTAGATAACCGATCGCGCCAAGCCCTATATCGAATGAAAGGTCTTTAAATGGAGAACAACCGCGCTATATAACATTTTCTTGTCACTTCTATAGTTTAGGCGGAGTAGCTGTCACTTCTATAGTTTAGGCGCAGTACTTGAAGGAGCGTATTTGTTTAGAGCGAAAAACACTCCCCACTCCTTTCAGTCATATCTCGAGTTCTAGCCAACCGATCACGCCAAGGCATATATCAAATCAAAGCCTTTAAATGGGGAACAACCGTGCTATGTAACATTTTCGTGTCACTTTTATAGTTTAGGCGCAGTACTTGAAGGAGCGTATTTGTTTAGAGCGAAAAACACTCCCCACTCCTTTCAGTCATATCTCGAGTTCTAGCCAACCGATCGCGCCAAGCCCTATATCAAATGAAAGGTCTTTAAATGAGGAACAACCGCGCGATATAAGATTTTCGCGTCACTTATATAGTTTAGGCGCAGTACTTGAAGGAACGGATTTGTTTAGAGCGAAAAACATTCCCCACTCCTTCCAGTCATATCTCGAGTTCTAGTCAACCGATCACGCCAAGCCATATATCAAATCAAAGGCCTTTAAATGGGGAACAACCGTGCTATATAACATTTTCGTGTCACTTCTATAGTTTAGGCGCAGTACTTGAAGGAGCGTATTTGTTTAGAGCGAAAAACACTCCCCACTCCTTTCAGTCATATCTCGAGTTCTAGCCAACCGATAGCGCCAAGCCCTATATCAAATGAAAGGTCTTTAAATGTGGAACAACCGCGCGATATAAGATTTTCGCGTCACTTATATAGTTTAGGCGCAGTACTTGAAGGAGCGGATTTGTTTAGAACGAAAAACATTCCTCACTCCTTCCAGTCATATCTCGAGTTATAGCCAACCGATCACGCCAAGCCATATATCAAATCAAAGGCCTTTAAATGGGGAACAACTGTGCTATATAACATTTTCGTGTCACTTCTATAGTTTAGGCGCAGTACTTGAAGGAGCGTATTTGTTTAGAGCAAAAAACACTCCCCACTCCTTTCAGTCATATCTCGAGTTCTAGCCAACCGATCGCGCCAAGACAGGTATCAACCGTTCATCAACCATTCCTCAACCTTCCCTCAACCTCCCTCAACCGTCCCTCAGACGTCCCTCAACCGTCCCTCAACCGTCCCTCAACCGTCCCTCAACCGTCCCTCAACCGTCCCTCAACCGTCCCTCAACCGTCCCTCAAACGTCCCTTAACCGTCCCTCAAACGTCCCTCAACCGTCCCTCAACCGTTCCCTCAACCGTCCCTCAACCGTCCCTCAACCGTCCCTCAACCGTCCCTCAACCGTCCCTCAACCGTCCCTCAACCGTCCCTCAACCGTCCCTCAGCCGTCCCTCAACCGTCCCTCAACCGTCCCTCAACCGTCCCTCAACCGTCCCTCAACCGTCCGTCAACCGTCCCTCAACCGTCCCTCAAGCGTCCGTCAACCGTCCCTCAACCGTCCCTCAACCCTCCCTCAACCGTCCCTCAACCGTCCCTCAACCATCCCTCAACCATCCCTCAACCGTCCCTCAAACATCCGTCAACCATCCATCAATTGTTCCTCAACCGTCCCTCGACCGTTCCTCAACCGCCCCTCAACCGTTGCTCAACCTTCCCTCAATCGTCCCTCAACCGTCCCTCAACCGTCCCTCAACCATCCCTCAACATTCCCTCAACCGTCCCTCAACCGTCCCTCAACCGTCCCTCAACCGTCCCTCAACCGTTCTTTGAACCGTCCGTCAACCTTCCTTTAAACGTCCCTCAACTTTCCCTCAACCTTACCTCAACCTACCCTCAACCTTCCCTCAACCGACCCTCAACCGTCCCTCAAATGGGCCTCAAACGTCCCTTAAACGTCCCTCAACCTTCCCTCAACCGTCCCTCAACCGTCCCTCAACCGTCCCTCAACCGTCCCTCAACCGTTCTTTGAACCGTCCTTCAACCTTCCTTTAAACGTCCCTCAACTTTCCCTCAACCTTACCTCAACCTACCCTCAACCTTCCCTCAACCGACCCTCAACCGTCCCTCAAATGGGCCTCAAACGTCCCTTAAACGTCCCTCAACCTTCCCTCAACCTTCCCTCAACTTTCCCTCAACCTTCCTTTAAACGTCCCTCAACTTTCCCTCAACCTTACCTCAACCTACCCTCAACCTTCCCTCAACCGACCCTCAACCGTCCCTCAACCGTCCCTCAACCGTCCCTCAACCGTCCCTCAACCGTCCCTCAACCGTCCCTCAACCATCCCTCAACCGTCCCTCAACTGTTCCTCAACTGTCCCTCAACCGTCCCTCAACCGTCCCTCAACCGTCTCTCAACCGTCCCTCAACCGTCCCTTAACCGTCCCGCAACCGTCCCGCAACCGTCCCTCAACCGTCCCTCAACCGTCCGTCAACCGTCCCTCAACCGTCCCTCAAGCGTCCGTCAACCGTCCCTCAACCGTCCCTCAACCCTCCCTCAACCGTCCCTCAACCGTCCCTCAACCATCCCTCAACCATCCCTCAACCGTCCCTCAAACATCCGTCAACCATCCATCAATTGTTCCTCAACCGTCCCTCGACCGTTCCTCAACCGCCCCTCAACCGTTGCTCAACCTTCCCTCAATCGTCCCTCAACCGTCCCTCAACCGTCCCTCAACCATCCCTCAACATTCCCTCAACCGTCCCTCAACCGTCCCTCAACCGTCCCTCAACCGTTCTTTGAACCGTCCGTCAACCTTCCTTTAAACGTCCCTCAACTTTCCCTCAACCTTACCTCAACCTACCCTCAACCTTCCCTCAACCGACCCTCAACCGTCCCTCAAATGGGCCTCAAACGTCCCTTAAACGTCCCTCAACCTTCCCTCAACCGTCCCTCAACCGTCCCTCAACCGTCCCTCAACCGTCCCTCAACCGTTCTTTGAACCGTCCTTCAACCTTCCTTTAAACGTCCCTCAACTTTCCCTCAACCTTACCTCAACCTACCCTCAACCTTCCCTCAACCGACCCTCAACCGTCCCTCAAATGGGCCTCAAACGTCCCTTAAACGTCCCTCAACCTTCCCTCAACCTTCCCTCAACTTTCCCTCAACCTTCCTTTAAACGTCCCTCAACTTTCCCTCAACCTTACCTCAACCTACCCTCAACCTTCCCTCAACCGACCCTCAACCGTCCCTCAACCGTCCCTCAACCGTCCCTCAACCGTCCCTCAACCGTCCCTCAACCGTCCCTCAACCATCCCTCAACCGTCCCTCAACTGTTCCTCAACTGTCCCTCAACCGTCCCTAACCGTCCCTCAACCGTCTCTCAACCGTCCCTCAACCGTCCCTTAACCGTCCCGCAACCGTCCCGCAACCGTCCCGCAACCGTCCCTCAACCTTCCCTCAACCTTCCCTCAACCGTCCCTCAACCGTCTCTTAACCGTTCCTCAACCGTTCCTCAACCGTTCCTCAACCGTCTCTTAACCGTTCCTCAACCGTTCCTCAACCGTTCCTCAACCGTTCCTCAACCGTCCCGCAACCGTCCCTCAACCTTCCCTCAACCTTCCCTCAACCGTCCCTCAACCGTCTCTTAACCGTTCCTCAACCGTTCCTCAACCGTTCCTCAACCGTCTCTTAACCGTTCCTCAACCGTCCCTCAACCGTCCCTCAACCGTCCCTCAACCGTCCCTCAACCGTCCCTCAACCGTCCCTCAACCGTCCCTCAACCGTCCCTCAACCGTCCCTCAACCGTCCCTCAACCGTCCCTCAACCGTCCCTCAACCGTCCCTCAACCGTCCCTCAACCGTCCCTCAACCGTCCCTCAACCGTCCCTCAACCGTCCCTCAACCGTCCCTTAACCGTCCCTCAACCCTCCCTCAACCGTCCCTCAACCCTCCCTCAACCCTCCCTCAACCCTCCCTCCACCGTCCCTCAACCGTCCCTCAACCGTCCCTCAACCGTCCCTTAACCGTCCCTTAACCGTCCCTTAACCGTCCCTTAACCGTCCCTTAACCGTCCCTTAACCGTCCCTTAACCGTCCATCAACCGTCCATCAAGCGTCCCTCAACCGTCCTACCTACTTCCATCGGAGCCCTACCTACGGCCAGCGGAGCCCTACTTGCGGGCAGTGGAGCTCTAACTACGGCCAGCGAAGCCCTACCTACTGCCAGCGGAGCCCTACCTACTGCCAACGGAGCCCTACCTACTGCTAGCGTAGCCCTACCTACGGCCAGCGGAGCTCTAACTACGGCCAGCGGAGGCCGCCGTTGGCCATAGGAAGGGCTCCGTTGGCCATAGGAAGGGCTCCGTTGGCCATAGGGAGGGCTCCACTGACCGTAGGTAGGGCTCCGCTGGCAGTAGGACGGTTGAGGGACGGTTGAGGGACGGTTGAGGGACGGTTGAGGGACGGTTGAGGGACGGTTGAGGGACGGTTGAGGGACGGTTGAGGGACGTTTGAGAGACGTTTGAGGGACGTTTGAGGGACGTTTGAGGGACGGTTGATGGATGGTTGAGGGACGTTTGAAGGACGCTTGAGGGATGGTTGAGGGACGGTTGAGGGTCGGTTGTTTGGAAGGTTGTGGGAAGGTTGTGGGAAGGTTGAGGGACGGTTAAGGGACGGTTGAGGGACGGTTGAGGGTCGGTTGAGGGACGGTTGAGGGACGGTTGAGGGTCGGTTGTTTGGAAGGTTGTAGGAAAGTTGAGAGAAGGTTGAGGGACAGTTAAGGGACGGTTAAGGGACGGTTGAGGGATGTTTGAGGTACGGTTGAGGGACGTTTGAGGGACGGTTAAGGGACGGTTAAGGGACGGTTAAGGGACGGTTAAGGGACGGTTAAGGGACGGTTAAGGGACGGTTAAGGGACAGTTAAGGGACGGTTAAGGGACGGTTAAGGGACGGTTGAGGGATGTTTGCGGGACGGTTGACGTATGGTTGAGGAACGGTTGAGGGACGGTTGAGGGACGGTTGAAGGACGGTTGAGGGACGGTTGAGGGACGGTTGAGGGACGGTTGAGGGACGGTTGAGGGACGGTTGAGGGACGGTTGAGGGACGGTTGAGGGACGGTTGAGGGACGGTTGAGGGACGGTTGAGGGACGGTTGAGGGACGGTTGAGGGACGGTTGAGGGACGGTTATGGGACGGTTGAGGGACGGTTGAGGGACGGTTGAGGGACGGTTGAGGGACGGTTGAGGGACGGTTGAGGGACGGTTGAGGGACGGTTGAGGGACGGTTGAGGGACGGTTGAGGAACGGTTGAGGGACGGTTGAGGGACGGTTGAGGGACGGTTGAGGGACGGTTGAGGGACGGTTGAGGGACGGTTGAGGGACGGTTGAGGGACGGTTGAGGGACGGTTGAGGGACGGTTGAGGGACGGTTGAGGGACGGTTGAGGGACGGTTGAGGGACGGTTGAGGGACGGTTGAGGGACGGTTGAGGGACGGTTGAGGGACGGTTGAGGGACGGTTGAGGGACGGTTAAGGGACGGTTTAGGGACGGTTGAGGGACGGTTGAGGGACGGTTGAGGGACGGTTGAGGGACGGCTGAGGGACGTTTGAGGGACGGTTGAGGGACGTTTGAGGGACGGTTAAGGGACGGTTAAGGGACGGTTAAGGGACGGTTAAGGGACAGTTAAGGGACGGTTGAGGGACGCTTGAGGCACGCTTGAGGCACGGTTGAGGGACGGTTGAGGGACGGTTGAGGGACGGTTGAGGGACGGTTGAGGGACGGTTGAGGGACGGTTGAGGGACGGTTGAGGGACGGTTGAGGGACGGTTGAGGGACGGTTAAGGGACGGTTGAGGGACGGTTGAGGGTCGGTTGAGGGACGGTTGAGGGACGGTTGAGGGACGTTTGAGGGACGTTTGAGGGACGTTTGAGGGACGTTTGAGGGACGGTTGATGGATGGTTGAGGGACGTTTGAAGGACGCTTGAGGGATGGTTGAGGGACGGTTGAGGGTCGGTTGTTTGGAAGGTTGTGGGAAGGTTGTGGGAAGGTTGAGGGACGGTTAAGGGACGGTTGAGGGACGGTTGAGGGTCGGTTGAGGGACGGTTGAGGGACGGTTGAGGGACGGTTGAGGGTCGGTTGTTTGGAAGGTTGTAGGAAAGTTGAGAGAAGGCTGAGGGACAGTTAAGGGACGGTTAAGGGACGGTTGAGGGATGTTTGAGGTACGGTTGAGGGACGTTTGAGGGACGGTTAAGGGACGGTTAAGGGACGGTTAAGGGACGGTTAAGGGACGGTTAAGGGACGGTTAAGGGACGGTTAAGGGACGGTTAAGGGACGGTTGAGGGATGTTTGCGGGACGGTTGACGTATGGTTGAGGAACGGTTGAGGGACGTTTGAGGGACGGTTGAAGGACGGTTAAGGGACGGTTGAGGGACGGTTGAGGGACGGTTATGGGACGGTTGAGGGACGGTTGAGGGACGGTTGAGGGACGGTTGAGGGACGGTTGAGGGACGGTTGAGGGACGGTTGAGGGACGGTTGAGGGACGGTTGAGGGACGGTTGAGGGACGGTTGAGGGACGGTTGAGGGACGGTTGAGGGACGGTTGAGGGACGGTTGAGGGACGGTTGAGGGACGGTTGAGGGACGGTTGAGGGACGGTTGAGGGACGGTTGAGGGACGGTTGAGGGACAGTTGAGGGACGGTTGAGGGACGGTTAAGGGACGGTTGAGGGACGGTTGAGGGACGGTTGAGGGACGGTTGAGGGACGGCTGAGGGACGTTTGAGGGACGGGTGAGGGACGTTTGAGGGACGGTTAAGGGACGGTTAAGGGACGGTTAAGGGACGGTTAAGGGACAGTTAAGGGACGGTTGAGGGACGCTTGAGGCACGCTTGAGGCACGGTTGAGGGACGGTTGAGGGACGGTTGAGGGACGGTTGAGGGACGGTTGAGGGACGGTTGAGGGACGTTTGAGGGACGGTTGAAGGACGGTTAAGGGACGGTTGAGGGACGGTTGAGGGACGGTTATGGGACGGTTGAGGGACGGTTGAGGGACGGTTGAGGGACGGTTGAGGGACGGTTGAGGGACGGTTGAGGGACGGTTAAGGGACGGTTAAGGGACGGTTGAGGGACGGTTAAGGGACGGTTAAGGGACGGTTAAGGGACGGTTAAGGGACGGTTAAGGGACGGTTAAGGGACAGTTAAGGGACGGTTAAGGGACGGTTAAGGGACGGTTGAGGGATGTTTGCGGGACGGTTGAGGGATGTTTGCGGGACGGTTGACGTATGGTTGAGGAACGGTTGAGGGACGGTTGAGGGACGGTTGAGGGACGGTTAAGGGACGGTTAAGGGACGGTTAAGGGACAGTTGAGGGACGGTTGAGGGACGGTTGAGGGACGGTTGAGGGACGGTTGAGGGACGGTTGAGGGACGGTTGAGGGACGGTTGAGGAACGGTTGAGGAACGGTTGAGGGACGGTTGAGGGACGGTTGGGGGACGGTTGGGGGACGGTTGAGGGACGGTTGAGGGACGGTTGAGGGACGGTTGAGGGACGGTTGAGGGACGGTTGAGGGACGGTTGAGGGACGGTTGAGGGACGGTTGAGGGACGGTTGAGGGACGGTTGAGGGACGGTTGAGGGACGGTTAAGGGACGGTTGAGAGACGGTTGAGGGACGGTTGAGGGACGGCTGAGGGACGTTTGAGGGACGGTTGAGGGACGTTTGAGGGACGGTTAAGGGACGGTTAAGGGACGGTTAAGGGACAGTTAAGGGACGGTTGAGGGACGCTTGAGGCACGCTTGAGGCACGGTTGAGGGACGGTTGAGGGACGGTTGAGGGTCGGTTGTTTGGAAGGTTGTGGAAAGGTTGAGGGACGGTTAAGGGACGGTTGAGGGACGGTTGAGGGTCGGTTGAGGGACGGTTGAGGGTCGGTTGAGGGACGGTTGAGGGACGGTTGAGGGTCGGTTGTTTGGAAGGTTGTGGGAAGGTTTAGGAACGGTTGAGGGACGGTTGAGGGACGGTTGGGGGACGGTTGAGGGACGGTTGAGGGACGGTTGAGGGACGGTTGAGGGACAGTTGAGGGAAGGTAGAGGGAAGGTTGAGGGAAGGTTGAGGGAAGGTTGAGGGAAGGTTGAGGGAAGGTTGAGGGAAGTTTGAGGGAAGGTTGAGGGAAGGTTGAGGGAAGGTTGAGGGAAGGGTGAGGGACGTTTAAGGGACGTTTGAGGCCCATTTGAGGGACGGTTGAGGGTCGGTTGACGGAAGGTTGAGGGAAGGTTGAGCTAAGGTTAAGGGAAAGTTGAGGGACGTTTAAAGGAACGGTTGAGGGATGGTTGAGGGACTGTTGAGGGCTGGTTAAGGAAGGTTGAGGGACGGTTCAAAGAACGGTTGAGGGATGGTTGAGGGACGGTTGAGGGATGGTTGAGGAACGGTTGAGGGACGGTTGAGGAACGGTTGAGGGAAGGTTGAGGGACGGTTGAGGGAAGGTTGAGGGACGGTTGAGGGACGGTTGAGGGACGGTTGTTTGGAAGGTTGTAGGAAAGTTGAGAGAAGGTTGAGGGACAGTTAAGGGACGGTTAAGGGACGGTTGAGGGATGTTTGAGGTACGGTTGAGGGACGTTTGAGGGACGGTTAAGGGACGGTTAAGGGACGGTTAAGGGACGGTTAAGGTACGGTTAAGGGACGGTTAAGGGACAGTTAAGGGACGGTTAAGGGACGGTTAAGGGACGGTTGAGGGATGTTTGCGGGACGGTTGACGTATGGTTGAGGAACGGTTGAGGGACGGTTGAGGGACGGTTGAAGGACGGTTGAGGGACGGTTGAGGGACGGTTGAGGGACGGTTGAGGGACGGTTGAGGGACGTTTGAGGGACGGTTGAAGGACGGTTAAGGGACGGTTGAGGGACGGTTGAGGGACGGTTATGGGACGGTTGAGGGACGTTTGAGGGACGTTTGAGGGACGTTTGAGGGACGGTTGATGGATGGTTGAGGGACGTTTGAAGGACGCTTGAGGGATGGTTGAGGGACGGTTGAGGGTCGGTTGTTTGGAAGGTTGTGGGAAGGTTGTGGGAAGGTTGAGGGATGGTTAAGGGACGGTTGAGGGACGGTTGAGGGTCGGTTGAGGGACGGTTGAGGGACGGTTGAGGGTCGGTTGTTTGGAAGGTTGTAGGAAAGTTGAGAGAAGGTTGAGGGACAGTTAAGGGACGGTTAAGGGACGGTTGAGGGATGTTTGAGGTACGGTTGAGGGACGTTTGAGGGACGGTTAAGAGACGGTTAAGGGACGGTTAAGGGACGGTTAAGGGACGGTTAAGGGACAGTTAAGGGACGGTTAAGGGACGGTTAAGGGACGGTTGAGGGATGTTTGCGGGACGGTTGACGTATGGTTGAGGAACGGTTGAGGGACGGTTGAAGGACGGTTGAGGGACGGTTGAGGGACGGTTGAGGGACGGTTGAGGGACGGTTGAGGGACGTTTGAGGGACGGTTGAAGGACGGTTAAGGGACGGTTGAGGGACGGTTGAGGGACGGTTATGGGACGGTTGAGGGACGGTTGAGGGACGGTTGAGGGACGGTTGAGGGACGGTTGAGGGACGGTTGAGGGACGGTTGAGGGACGGTTGAGGGACGGTTGAGGGACGGTTGAGGGACGGTTGAGGGACGGTTGAGGGACGGTTGAGGGACGGTTGAGGGACGGTTGAGGGACGGTTGAGGGACGGTTGAGGGACGGTTGAGGGACGGTTGAGGGACGGTTGAGGGACGGTTGAGGGACGGTTGAGGGACGGTTGAGGGACGGTTGAGGGATGGTTGAGGGATGGTTGAGGGACGGTTGAGGGACGGTTAAGGGACGGTTGAGGGACGGTTGAGGGACGGTTGAGGGACGGCTGAGGGACGTTTGAGGGACGGTTGAGGGACGCTTGAGGGACGGTTAAGGGACGGTTAAGGGACGGTTAAGGGACAGTTAAGGGACGGTTGAGGGACGCTTGAGGCACGCTTGAGGCACGGTTGAGGGACGGTTGAGGGACGGTTGAGGGACGGTTGAGGGACGGTTGAGGGACGGTTGAGGGACGGTTGAGGGACGTTTGAGGGACGGTTGAAGGACGGTTAAGGGACGGTTGAGGGACGGTTGAGGGACGGTTATGGGACGGTTGAGGGACGGTTGAGGGACGGTTGAGGGACGGTTAAGGGACGGTTAAGGGACGGTTGAGGGACGGTTAAGGGACGGTTAAGGGACGGTTAAGGGACGGTTAAGGGACGGTTAAGGGACAGTTAAGGGACGGTTAAGGGACGGTTAAGGGACGGTTGAGGGATGTTTGCGGGACGGTTGACGTATGGTTGAGGGACGGTTGAGGGACGGTTGAGGGACGGTTGAGGGACGGTTAAGGGACGGTTAAGGGACGGTTAAGGGACAGTTAAGGGACGGTTGTGGGACGGTTGAGGGACGGTTGTGGGACGGTTGAGGGACGGTTGAGGGACGGTTGAAAGACGGTTGAGGGACGGTTGAGGGACGGTTGGGGGACGTTCGAGGGACGGTTGAGGGACGGTTGAGGGACGGTTGAGGGACGGTTGAGGGACGGTTGAGGGACGGTTGAGGGACGGTTGAGGGACGGTTGAGGGACGGTTGAGGGACGGTTGAGGGACGGTTGAGGGACGGTTGAGGGACGGTTGAGGGACGGTTGAGGGACGGCTGAGGGACGTTTGAGGGACGGTTGAGGGACGTTTGAGGGACGGTTAAGGGACGGTTAAGGGACGGTTAAGGGACAGTTAAGGGACGGTTGAGGGACGCTTGAGGCACGCTTGAGGCACGGTTGAGGGACGGTTGAGGGTCGGTTGTTTGGAAGGTTGTGGAAAGGTTGAGGGACGGTTAAGGGACGGTTGAGGGACGGTTGAGGGTCGGTTGAGGGTCGGTTGAGGGACGGTTGAGGGTCGGTTGAGGGACGGTTGAGGGACGGTTGAGGGTCGGTTGTTTGGAAGGTTGTGGGAAGGTTTAGGAACGGTTGAGGGACGGTTGAGGGACGGTTGGGGGACGGTTGAGGGACGGTTGAGGGACGGTTGAGGGACGGTTGAGGGACGGTTGAGGGACAGTTGAGGGAAGGTAGAGGGAAGGTTGAGGGAAGGTTGAGGAAAGGTTGAGGGAAGGTTGAGGGAAGGTTGAGGGAAGTTTGAGGGAAGGTTGAGGGAAGGTTGAGGGAAGGTTGAGGGAAGGGTGAGGGACGTTTAAGGGACGTTTGAGGCCCATTTGAGGGACGGTTGAGGGTCGGTTGACGGAAGGTTGAGGGAAGGTTGAGGTAAGGTTAAGGGAAAGTTGAGGGACGTTTAAAGGAACGGTTGAGGGATGGTTGAGGGACTGTTGAGGGCTGGTTAAGGAAGGTTAAGGGACGGTTCAAAGAACGGTTGAGGGATGGTTGAGGGACGGTTGAGGGATGGTTGAGGAACGGTTGAGGGACGGTTGAGGGACGGTTGAGGGAAGGTTGAGGGACGGTTGAGGGAAGGTTGAGGGACGGTTGAGGGACGGTTGAGGGACGGTTGAGGAACGGTCGAGGGACGGTCGAGGGACGGTTGAGGAACGATTGATGGATGGTTGACGGATGTTTGAGGGACGGTTGACGGATGGTTGAGGGACGGTTGAGGGACGGTTGAGGGACGGTTGAGGTACGGTTGAGGGAGGGTTGAGGGACGATTGAGGGCACGAAAATGATATAGAGCGCGCTGGTTCCTTATTAAAGACCTTTCAGTTGATGCCTGTCTTGGCGCGATCGGTTGGCTAGAACTCGAGATATGGCTGAAAGGAGTGGGGAGTGTTTTTCGCTTGAAACAAATACGCTCCTTCAAGTAATGCGCCTAAACTATAGAAGTGACACGATAATGTTATATAGCGCGGTTGTTCCCCATTTAAAGACCTTTCATTTGATATATGGCTTGACGCGATCGGTTGGCTAGAACTCGAGATATGACTGAAAGGAGTGGGGAGTGTTTTTCGCTCTAAACAAATACGCTCCTTCAATTACTGCGCCTAAACTATAGAAGTGATACGAAAATGTTATATAGCACGGTTGTTCCCCATTTAAAGGCCTTTGATTTAATGTATGGCTTGGCGCGATCGATTGGCCAGAACTCAAGATATGACTGAGAGGAGTGGGGAGTGTTTTCCGCTCTATACAAATACACTCCTTCAAGTACTGCGCCTAACCTATATAAGTGGCATGAAAATGATATAGAGCGCGGTTGTTCCCCATTTAAAGACCTTTCAGTTGATACCTGTCTTCAACCTCAACATCAATCTCAATCTCAGCCTCAACGTCAACGTCAACATCAACGTCAACGTCAACGTCAACGTCAACCTCAACCTCAACTACAAACTCATCTTCAACTTCAACCTCATTCTCAATCTCAATCTCAACGACAACCTCAACCTCAACCTAAACGTCAACCTCAACCTCAACCTTAACCTCAACCTCAACCTCAACCTCAACCTCAACCTCAACCTCAACCTCAACCTCAACCTCAACGTCAACCTCAACCTCAACCTCAACCTCAACTTCAACTACAACCTCATCTTCAACTTCAACCTCAACCTCAACCTCAACCACATTCTCAACCTCAACCTTAACTTCAACCTCAACCTCAATCGTAACCTCAAGCTCAACCTCAATTTCAACTTCAACTTTAACCTCATGCTCAACCTCAACTTCAAGCGCAACTCACCCTCAACCGTACCTCAACCGTCTCTCAACCTTCCCTCAACCTTCTCTCAACCGACCCTCAACCGTCCCCCAACCGACCCTCAACCGCCCCTCAACCGTCCCTCAACCGACCCTTAACCGACCCTTAACCGTCCCTCAACCGTCTCTCAACCGTCCCTCAACCGTCCCTCAACCGTCCCTCAACCGTCCCTCAACCGTTCCTCAACCGTCCCTCAACCGTCCCGCTACTGTCCCTCAACTGTCCCTCAACCGACCCTCAACCGACCCTCAACCGACCCTCAACCGACCCTCAACCGTCCCTCAACCGTCCCTCAACCGTCCCTCAACCGTCCCTCAACCGTTCCTCAACCATTCCTCAACCGTTCCTCAACCGTACCTCAACCTTCCCTCAACCTTCCCTTAACCGAACCCTCAACCGTCCTACCTACTTCCATCGGAGCCCTACCTACGGCCAGCGGAGCCCTTCCTGTGGTCAACGGAGCCCTACCTATGCCCAGCGGAGCCCTACCCACAGCTAGCGGAGCCCTACATATTGCCAGTGGAGCGTCACCTACGGCTAGCGAAGCCCTACCTATGCCCAGCGGAGCCCTACCCACAGCTAGCGGAGCCCTACATATTGCCAGTGGAGCGCTACCTACGGCTAGCGGAGCCCTACCTACGGTCAGCGAAGCCCTACCTACGGCCAGCGGAGCCCTACATACTGCAAGCGAAGCCCTACCTACGGCCAGCGGAGCCCTACATACTGCAAGCGAAGCCCTAACTATGGCCAGCGGAGCCCTACCTACGGTCAGTGGAGCCCTTCCTATGGCCAGCGGAGCGCTACCTACTGCCAACGGAGCCATACCTACTGCCAACGGAGCCCTACCTACTGCCAGCGGAGCCCTACCTACGGACAGCGGAGCCCTACATACTGCAAGCGAAGCCCAACCTACGGCCAGCGGAGCCCTACCTACGGTCAGTGGAGCCCTTCCTATGGCCAGCGGAGCCCTTCCTATGGCCAGCGGAGCCCTTCCTATGGCCAGCGGAGCCCTTCCTATGGCCAGCGGAGCGCTACCTACTGCCAACGGAGCCCTACCTACTGCCAACGGAGCCCTACCTACTGCCAGCGGAGCCCTACCCACGGCCAGCGGAGCCCTACATATTGCCAGCGGAGCCCTTCCTATGGCCAACGGAGCCCTACATATTGCCAGTGGAGCGCTACATACGGCTAGCGCAGCCCTACCTACGGTCAGCGAAGCCCTACCTACGGCCAGCGGAGCCCTACATACTGCAAGCGAAGCTCTAACGACGGCCAGCGGAGCCCTACCTACGGCCAGCGGAGCCCTACCTACGGCCAGCGAAGCGCTACCTACTGCCAGCGGAGCCCTACCTACGGCCAGCGGAGCCCTACCTACGGTCAGTGGAGCCCTTCCTATGGCCAACGGAGCCCTACCTACGGCCAGCGGAGGCCTTCCTATGGCCAACGGAGCCCTACCTATGCCCAGCGGAGCCCTACCCACAGCCAGCGGAGCCCTACATATTGCCAGTGGAGCGCTACCTACGGCTAGCGGAGCCCTACCTACGGTCAGCGAAGCCCTACCTACGGCCAGCGGAGCCCTACATACTGCAAGCGAAGCCCTACCTACGGCCAGCGGAGCCCTACCTACGGTCAGTGGAGCCCTTCCTATGGCCAGCGGAGCGCTACCTACTGCCAACGGAGCCCTACCTACTGCCAGCGGAGCCCTACCTACGGCCAGCGGAGCACTACCAACGGCCAGCGGAGCACTACCTACGGCCAGCGGAGCACTACCTACGGCCAGCGGAGCACTACCTACGGCCAGTGGAGCACTACCTACGGCCAGCGGAGCACTACCTACGGCCAGCGGGCAATATGTAGGGCTCCGCTGGCTGTGGGTAGGGCTCCGCTGGCCGTAGGTAGGGCTCCGCTGGCCGTAGGTAGGGCTCCGCTGGCCGTAGGTAGCGCTCCGCTGGCCGTAGGTAGGGCTCCGCTGGCCGTAGGTAGGGCTCCGCTGGCCGTAGTTAGAGCTTCGCTTGCAGTATGTAGGGCTCCGCTGGCAGTAGGTAGCGCTCTGCTGGCCGTAGGTAGGGCTTCGCTGACCGTAGGTAGGGCTCCGCTAGCCGTAGGTAGCGCTCCACTGGCAATATGTAGGGCTCCGCTGGCTGTGGGTAGGGCTCCGCTGGGCATAGGTAGGGCTCCGTTGGCCGTAGGAAGGGCTCCGCTGGCCGTAGGTAGGGCTCCGTTGGCCATAGGAAGGGCTCCGTTGGCCATAGGAAGGGCTCCGCTGGCCGTAGGTAGGGCTCCGCTGGCCGTAGTTAGAGCTTCGCTTGCAGTATGTAGGGCTCCACTGGCCGTAGGTAGGGCTTCGCTGACCTTAGGTAGGGCTCCGCTAGCCGTAGGTAGCGCTCCACTGGCAATATGTAGGGCTCCGCTGGCTGTGGGTAGGGCTCCGTTGGCCACAGGAAGGGCTCCGCTGGCCGTAGGTAGGGCTCCGATGGAAGTAGGTAGGACTGTTAAGGGTTCGGTTGAGGAACGGTTGATGGAAGGAGCGCTACCTACTGCCAGCGGAGCCCTACATACTGCAAGCGAAGCTCTAACTACGGCCAGCGAAGCCCTACCTACGGCCAGCGGAGCCCTACCTACGGCCAGCGGAGCGCTACCTACGGCCAGCGGAGCCCTACCTACGGCCAGCGGAGCCCTACCTACGGCCAGCGGAGCCCTACCTACTGCCAGCGGAGCCCTACCTACGGACAGCGGAGCCCTACATACTGCAAGCGAAGCCCAACCTACGGCCAGCGGAGCCCTACCTACGGTCAGTGGAGCCCTTCCTATGGCCAGCGGAGCCCTTCCTATGGCCAGCGGAGCCCTTCCTATGGCCAGCGGAGCCCTTCCTATGGCCAGCGGAGCGCTACCTACTGCCAACGGAGCCCTACCTACTGCCAACGGAGCCCTACCTACTGCCAGCGGAGCCCTACCCACGGCCAGCGGAGCCCTACATATTGCCAGCGGAGCCCTTCCTATGGCCAACGGAGCCCTACATATTGCCAGTGGAGCGCTACATACGGCTAGCGCAGCCCTACCTACGGTCAGCGAAGCCCTACCTACGGCCAGCGGAGCCCTACATACTGCAAGCGAAGCTCTAACGACGGCCAGCGGAGCCCTACCTACGGCCAGCGGAGCCCTACCTACGGCCAGCGAAGCGCTACCTACTGCCAGCGGAGCCCTACCTACGGCCAGCGGAGCCCTACCTATGGTCAGTGGAGCCCTTCCTATGGCCAACGGAGCCCTACCTACGGCCAGCGGAGGCCTTCCTATGGCCAACGGAGCCCTACCTATGCCCAGCGGAGCCCTACCCACAGCCAGCGGAGCCCTACATATTGCCAGTGGAGCGCTACCTACGGCTAGCGGAGCCCTACCTACGGTCAGCGAAGCCCTACCTACGGCCAGCGGAGCCCTACATACTGCAAGCGAAGCCCTACCTACGGCCAGCGGAGCCCTACCTACGGTCAATGGAGCCCTTCCTATGGCCAGCGGAGCGCTACCTACTGCCAACGGAGCCCTACCTACTGCCAGCGGAGCCCTACCTACGGCCAGCGGAGCACTACCAACGGCCAGCGGAGCACTACCTACGGCCAGCGGAGCACTACCTACGGCCAGCGAGCACTACCTACGGCCAGCGGAGCACTACCTACGGCCAGTGGAGCACTACCTACGGCCAGCGGAGCACTACCTACGGCCAGCGGGCAATATGTAGGGCTCCGCTGGCTGTGGGTAGGGCTCCGCTGGCCGTAGGTAGGGCTCCGCTGGCCGTAGGTAGGGCTCCGCTGGCCGTAGGTAGCGCTCCGCTGGCCGTAGGTAGGGCTCCGCTGGCCGTAGGTAGGGCTCCGCTGGCCGTAGTTAGAGCTTCGCTTGCAGTATGTAGGGCTCCGCTGGCAGTAGGTAGCGCTCTGCTGGCCGTAGGTAGGGCTTCGCTGACCGTAGGTAGGGCTCCGCTAGCCGTAGGTAGCGCTCCACTGGCAATATGTAGGGCTCCGCTAGCTGTGGGTAGGGCTCCGCTGGGCATAGGTAGGGCTCCGTTGGCCGTAGGAAGGGCTCCGCTGGCCGTAGGTAGGGCTCCGTTGGCCATAGGAAGGGCTCCGTTGGCCATAGGAAGGGCTCCGCTGGCCGTAGGTAGGGCTCCGCTGGCCGTAGTTAGAGCTTCGCTTGCAGTATGTAGGGCTCCACTGGCCGTAGGTAGGGCTTCGCTGACCTTAGGTAGGGCTCCGCTAGCCGTAGGTAGCGCTCCACTGGCAATATGTAGGGCTCCGCTGGCTGTGGGTAGGGCTCCGTTGGCCACAGGAAGGGCTCCGCTGGCCGTAGGTAGGGCTCCGATGGAAGTAGGTAGGACTGTTAAGGGTTCGGTTGAGGAACGGTTGATGGAAGGTTGAGGGAAGGTTGAGGAACGGTTGAGGGACGGTTGAGGAACGGTTGAGGAACGGTTGAGGGACGGTTGAGGGACGGTTGAGGGACGGTTGAGGGACGGTTGAGGGACGGTTGAGGGTCGGTTGAGGGTCGGTTGAGGGTCGGTTGAGGGGCGGTTGAGAGACGGTTTGGGGACGGTTAAGGGTCGGTTGAGAGACGGTTGAGGGACGGTTAAGGGTCGGTTGAGGGACGGTTAAGGGTCGGTTGAGACACGGTTGAGGGGCGGTTGAGGGTCGGTTGAGGCACGGTTGAGGGACGGTTGAGGGACGGTTGAGGGGCGGTTGAGGGGCGGTTGAGGGACGGTTGAGGGACGGTTGAGGGACGGTTGAGGGACGGTTGAGGGACGGTTGAGGGACGGTTGAGGTACGGTTGAGGGGCGGTCGAGGGGCGGTCGAGGGGCGGTTGAGGGGCGGTTGAGGGACGGTTGAGGGACGGTTGAGGGACGGTTGAGGGACGGTTGAAGGACGGTTGAGGGACGGTTAAGGGTCGGTTGAGACACGGTTGAGGGGCGGTTGAGGGACGGTTGAGGTACGGTTGAGGTACGGTTGAGGGGCGGTCGAGGGGCGGTCGAGGGGCGGTTGAGGGGCGGTTGAGGGACGGTTGAGGGACGGTTGAGGGACGGTTGAGGGACGGTTGAAGGACGGTTGAGGGACGGTTGAGGGACGGTTGAGGGACAGTTGAGGGAAGGTAGAGGGAAGGTAGAGCGAAGGTTGAGGGAAGGTTGAGGGAAGGTTTAGGGAAGGTTGAGGGAAGGTTGAGGGGAGGTTGAGGTAAGGTTAAGGGAAAGTTGAGGGACGTTTAAAGGAAGGTTGAGGAACGGTTCAAAGAACGGTTGAGGGATGGTTGAGGGACGGTTGAGGGACGGTTGAGGGACGGTTGAGGGACGGTTGAGGGACGGTTGAGGGACGGTTGAGGGACGGTTGAGGGACGGTTGAGGGACGGTTGAGGGACGGTTGAGGGACGGTTGAGGGACGGTTGAGGGACGGCTGAGGGACGTTTGAGGGACGGTTGAGGGACGTTTGAGGGACGGTTAAGGGACGGTTAAGGGACGGTTAAGGGACAGTTAAGGGACGGTTGAGGGACGCTTGAGGCACGCTTGAGGCACGGTTGAGGGACGGTTGAGGGTCGGTTGTTTGGAAGGTTGTGGAAAGGTTGAGGGACGGTTAAGGGACGGTTGAGGGACGGTTGAGGGTCGGTTGAGGGTCGGTTGAGGGACGGTTGAGGGTCGGTTGAGGGACGGTTGAGGGACGGTTGAGGGTCGGTTGTTTGGAAGGTTGTGGGAAGGTTTAGGAACGGTTGAGGGACGGTTGAGGGACGGTTGGGGGACGGTTGAGGGACGGTTGAGGGACGGTTGAGGGACGGTTGAGGGACGGTTGAGGGACAGTTGAGGGAAGGTAGAGGGAAGGTTGAGGGAAGGTTGAGGAAAGGTTGAGGGAAGGTTGAGGGAAGGTTGAGGGAAGTTTGAGGGAAGGTTGAGGGAAGGTTGAGGGAAGGTTGAGGGAAGGGTGAGGGACGTTTAAGGGACGTTTGAGGCCCATTTGAGGGACGGTTGAGGGTCGGTTGACGGAAGGTTGAGGGAAGGTTGAGGTAAGGTTAAGGGAAAGTTGAGGGACGTTTAAAGGAACGGTTGAGGGATGGTTGAGGGACTGTTGAGGGCTGGTTAAGGAAGGTTGAGGGACGGTTCAAAGAACGGTTGAGGGATGGTTGAGGGACGGTTGAGGGATGGTTGAGGAACGGTTGAGGGACGGTTGAGGGACGGTTGAGGGAAGGTTGAGGGACGGTTGAGGGAAGGTTGAGGGACGGTTGAGGGACGGTTGAGGGACGGTTGAGGAACGGTCGAGGGACGGTCGAGGGACGGTTGAGGAACGATTGATGGATGGTTGACGGATGTTTGAGGGACGGTTGACGGATGGTTGAGGGACGGTTGAGGGACGGTTGAGGGACGGTTGAGGTACGGTTGAGGGAGGGTTGAGGGACGATTGAGGGCACGAAAATGATATAGAGCGCGCTGGTTCCTTATTAAAGACCTTTCAGTTGATGCCTGTCTTGGCGCGATCGGTTGGCTAGAACTCGAGATATGGCTGAAAGGAGTGGGGAGTGTTTTTCGCTTGAAACAAATACGCTCCTTCAAGTAATGCGCCTAAACTATAGAAGTGACACGATAATGTTATATAGCGCGGTTGTTCCCCATTTAAAGACCTTTCATTTGATATATGGCTTGACGCGATCGGTTGGCTAGAACTCGAGATATGACTGAAAGGAGTGGGGAGTGTTTTTCGCTCTAAACAAATACGCTCCTTCAATTACTGCGCCTAAACTATAGAAGTGATACGAAAATGTTATATAGCACGGTTGTTCCCCATTTAAAGGCCTTTGATTTAATGTATGGCTTGGCGCGATCGATTGGCCAGAACTCAAGATATGACTGAGAGGAGTGGGGAGTGTTTTCCGCTCTATACAAATACACTCCTTCAAGTACTGCGCCTAACCTATATAAGTGGCATGAAAATGATATAGAGCGCGGTTGTTCCCCATTTAAAGACCTTTCAGTTGATACCTGTCTTCAACCTCAACATCAATCTCAATCTCAGCCTCAACGTCAACGTCAACATCAACGTCAACGTCAACGTCAACGTCAACCTCAACCTCAACTACAAACTCATCTTCAACTTCAACCTCATTCTCAATCTCAATCTCAACGACAACCTCAACCTCAACCTAAACGTCAACCTCAACCTCAACCTTAACCTCAACCTCAACCTCAACCTCAACCTCAACCTCAACCTCAACCTCAACGTCAACCTCAACCTCAACCTCAACCTCAACTTCAACTACAACCTCATCTTCAACTTCAACCTCAACCTCAACCTCAACCACATTCTCAACCTCAACCTTAACTTCAACCTCAACCTCAATCGTAACCTCAAGCTCAACCTCAATTTCAACTTCAACTTTAACCTCATGCTCAACCTCAACTTCAAGCGCAACTCACCCTCAACCGTACCTCAACCGTCTCTCAACCTTCCCTCAACCTTCTCTCAACCGACCCTCAACCGTCCCCCAACCGGCCCTCAACCGCCCCTCAACCGTCCCTCAACCGACCCTTAACCGACCCTTAACCGTCCCTCAACCGTCTCTCAACCGTCCCTCAACCGTCCCTCAACCGTCCCTCAACCGTCCCTCAACCGTTCCTCAACCGTCCCTCAACCGTCCCGCTACTGTCCCTCAACTGTCCCTCAACCGACCCTCAACCGACCCTCAACCGACCCTCAACCGACCCTCAACCGTCCCTCAACCGTCCCTCAACCGTCCCTCAACCGTCCCTCAACCGTTCCTCAACCATTCCTCAACCGTTCCTCAACCGTACCTCAACCTTCCCTCAACCTTCCCTTAACCGAACCCTCAACCGTCCTACCTACTTCCATCGGAGCCCTACCTACGGCCAGCGGAGCCCTTCCTGTGGTCAACGGAGCCCTACCTATGCCCAGCGGAGCCCTACCCACAGCTAGCGGAGCCCTACATATTGCCAGTGGAGCGTCACCTACGGCTAGCGAAGCCCTACCTATGCCCAGCGGAGCCCTACCCACAGCTAGCGGAGCCCTACATATTGCCAGTGGAGCGCTACCTACGGCTAGCGGAGCCCTACCTACGGTCAGCGAAGCCCTACCTACGGCCAGCGGAGCCCTACATACTGCAAGCGAAGCCCTACCTACGGCCAGCGGAGCCCTACATACTGCAAGCGAAGCCCTAACTATGGCCAGCGGAGCCCTACCTACGGTCAGTGGAGCCCTTCCTATGGCCAGCGGAGCGCTACCTACTGCCAACGGAGCCATACCTACTGCCAACGGAGCCCTACCTACTGCCAGCGGAGCCCTACCTACGGACAGCGGAGCCCTACATACTGCAAGCGAAGCCCAACCTACGGCCAGCGGAGCCCTACCTACGGTCAGTGGAGCCCTTCCTATGGCCAGCGGAGCCCTTCCTATGGCCAGCGGAGCCCTTCCTATGGCCAGCGGAGCCCTTCCTATGGCCAGCGGAGCGCTACCTACTGCCAACGGAGCCCTACCTACTGCCAACGGAGCCCTACCTACTGCCAGCGGAGCCCTACCCACGGCCAGCGGAGCCCTACATATTGCCAGCGGAGCCCTTCCTATGGCCAACGGAGCCCTACATATTGCCAGTGGAGCGCTACATACGGCTAGCGCAGCCCTACCTACGGTCAGCGAAGCCCTACCTACGGCCAGCGGAGCCCTACATACTGCAAGCGAAGCTCTAACGACGGCCAGCGGAGCCCTACCTACGGCCAGCGGAGCCCTACCTACGGCCAGCGAAGCGCTACCTACTGCCAGCGGAGCCCTACCTACGGCCAGCGGAGCCCTACCTACGGTCAGTGGAGCCCTTCCTATGGCCAACGGAGCCCTACCTACGGCCAGCGGAGGCCTTCCTATGGCCAACGGAGCCCTACCTATGCCCAGCGGAGCCCTACCCACAGCCAGCGGAGCCCTACATATTGCCAGTGGAGCGCTACCTACGGCTAGCGGAGCCCTACCTACGGTCAGCGAAGCCCTACCTACGGCCAGCGGAGCCCTACATACTGCAAGCGAAGCCCTACCTACGGCCAGCGGAGCCCTACCTACGGTCAGTGGAGCCCTTCCTATGGCCAGCGGAGCGCTACCTACTGCCAACGGAGCCCTACCTACTGCCAGCGGAGCCCTACCTACGGCCAGCGGAGCACTACCAACGGCCAGCGGAGCACTACCTACGGCCAGCGGAGCACTACCTACGGCCAGCGGAGCACTACCTACGGCCAGTGGAGCACTACCTACGGCCAGCGGAGCACTACCTACGGCCAGCGGGCAATATGTAGGGCTCCGCTGGCTGTGGGTAGGGCTCCGCTGGCCGTAGGTAGGGCTCCGCTGGCCGTAGGTAGGGCTCCGCTGGCCGTAGGTAGCGCTCCGCTGGCCGTAGGTAGGGCTCCGCTGGCCGTAGGTAGGGCTCCGCTGGCCGTAGTTAGAGCTTCGCTTGCAGTATGTAGGGCTCCGCTGGCAGTAGGTAGCGCTCTGCTGGCCGTAGGTAGGGCTTCGCTGACCGTAGGTAGGGCTCCGCTAGCCGTAGGTAGCGCTCCACTGGCAATATGTAGGGCTCCGCTGGCTGTGGGTAGGGCTCCGCTGGGCATAGGTAGGGCTCCGTTGGCCGTAGGAAGGGCTCCGCTGGCCGTAGGTAGGGCTCCGTTGGCCATAGGAAGGGCTCCGTTGGCCATAGGAAGGGCTCCGCTGGCCGTAGGTAGGGCTCCGCTGGCCGTAGTTAGAGCTTCGCTTGCAGTATGTAGGGCTCCACTGGCCGTAGGTAGGGCTTCGCTGACCTTAGGTAGGGCTCCGCTAGCCGTAGGTAGCGCTCCACTGGCAATATGTAGGGCTCCGCTGGCTGTGGGTAGGGCTCCGTTGGCCACAGGAAGGGCTCCGCTGGCCGTAGGTAGGGCTCCGATGGAAGTAGGTAGGACTGTTAAGGGTTCGGTTGAGGAACGGTTGATGGAAGGAGCGCTACCTACTGCCAGCGGAGCCCTACATACTGCAAGCGAAGCTCTAACTACGGCCAGCGAAGCCCTACCTACGGCCAGCGGAGCCCTACCTACGGCCAGCGGAGCGCTACCTACGGCCAGCGGAGCCCTACCTACGGCCAGCGGAGCCCTACCTACGGCCAGCGGAGCCCTACCTACTGCCAGCGGAGCCCTACCTACGGACAGCGGAGCCCTACATACTGCAAGCGAAGCCCAACCTACGGCCAGCGGAGCCCTACCTACGGTCAGTGGAGCCCTTCCTATGGCCAGCGGAGCCCTTCCTATGGCCAGCGGAGCCCTTCCTATGGCCAGCGGAGCCCTTCCTATGGCCAGCGGAGCGCTACCTACTGCCAACGGAGCCCTACCTACTGCCAACGGAGCCCTACCTACTGCCAGCGGAGCCCTACCCACGGCCAGCGGAGCCCTACATATTGCCAGCGGAGCCCTTCCTATGGCCAACGGAGCCCTACATATTGCCAGTGGAGCGCTACATACGGCTAGCGCAGCCCTACCTACGGTCAGCGAAGCCCTACCTACGGCCAGCGGAGCCCTACATACTGCAAGCGAAGCTCTAACGACGGCCAGCGGAGCCCTACCTACGGCCAGCGGAGCCCTACCTACGGCCAGCGAAGCGCTACCTACTGCCAGCGGAGCCCTACCTACGGCCAGCGGAGCCCTACCTATGGTCAGTGGAGCCCTTCCTATGGCCAACGGAGCCCTACCTACGGCCAGCGGAGGCCTTCCTATGGCCAACGGAGCCCTACCTATGCCCAGCGGAGCCCTACCCACAGCCAGCGGAGCCCTACATATTGCCAGTGGAGCGCTACCTACGGCTAGCGGAGCCCTACCTACGGTCAGCGAAGCCCTACCTACGGCCAGCGGAGCCCTACATACTGCAAGCGAAGCCCTACCTACGGCCAGCGGAGCCCTACCTACGGTCAATGGAGCCCTTCCTATGGCCAGCGGAGCGCTACCTACTGCCAACGGAGCCCTACCTACTGCCAGCGGAGCCCTACCTACGGCCAGCGGAGCACTACCAACGGCCAGCGGAGCACTACCTACGGCCAGCGGAGCACTACCTACGGCCAGCGAGCACTACCTACGGCCAGCGGAGCACTACCTACGGCCAGTGGAGCACTACCTACGGCCAGCGGAGCACTACCTACGGCCAGCGGGCAATATGTAGGGCTCCGCTGGCTGTGGGTAGGGCTCCGCTGGCCGTAGGTAGGGCTCCGCTGGCCGTAGGTAGGGCTCCGCTGGCCGTAGGTAGGGCTCCGCTGGCCGTAGGTAGCGCTCCGCTGGCCGTAGGTAGGGCTCCGCTGGCCGTAGGTAGGGCTCCGCTGGCCGTAGTTAGAGCTTCGCTTGCAGTATGTAGGGCTCCGCTGGCAGTAGGTAGCGCTCTGCTGGCCGTAGGTAGGGCTTCGCTGACCGTAGGTAGGGCTCCGCTAGCCGTAGGTAGCGCTCCACTGGCAATATGTAGGGCTCCGCTGGCTGTGGGTAGGGCTCCGCTGGGCATAGGTAGGGCTCCGTTGGCCGTAGGAAGGGCTCCGCTGGCCGTAGGTAGGGCTCCGTTGGCCATAGGAAGGGCTCCGTTGGCCATAGGAAGGGCTCCGCTGGCCGTAGGTAGGGCTCCGCTGGCCGTAGTTAGAGCTTCGCTTGCAGTATGTAGGGCTCCACTGGCCGTAGGTAGGGCTTCGCTGACCTTAGGTAGGGCTCCGCTAGCCGTAGGTAGCGCTCCACTGGCAATATGTAGGGCTCCGCTGGCTGTGGGTAGGGCTCCGTTGGCCACAGGAAGGGCTCCGCTGGCCGTAGGTAGGGCTCCGATGGAAGTAGGTAGGACTGTTAAGGGTTCGGTTGAGGAACGGTTGATGGAAGGTTGAGGGAAGGTTGAGGAACGGTTGAGGGACGGTTGAGGAACGGTTGAGGAACGGTTGAGGGACGGTTGAGGGACGGTTGAGGGACGGTTGAGGGACGGTTGAGGGTCGGTTGAGGGTCGGTTGAGGGTCGGTTGAGGGGCGGTTGAGAGACGGTTTGGGGACGGTTAAGGGTCGGTTGAGAGACGGTTGAGGGACGGTTAAGGGTCGGTTGAGGGACGGTTAAGGGTCGGTTGAGACACGGTTGAGGGGCGGTTGAGGGTCGGTTGAGGCACGGTTGAGGGACGGTTGAGGGACGGTTGAGGGGCGGTTGAGGGGCGGTTGAGGGACGGTTGAGGGACGGTTGAGGGACGGTTGAGGGACGGTCGAGGGACGGTTGAGGGACGGTTGAGGGACGGTTGAGGGAAGGGTGAGGGACGTTTAAGGGACGTTTGAGGCCCATTTGAGGGACGGTTGAGGGTCGGTTGAGGGAAGGTTGAGGGAAGGTTGAGGGAAGGTTGAGGGAAGGTTGAGGGAAGGTTGAGGTAAGGTTAAGGGAAAGTTGAGGGACGTTTAAAGGAAGGTTGAGGAACGGTTCAAAGAACGGTTGAGGGATGGTTGAGGGACGGTTGAGGGATGGTTGAGGAAAGGTTGAGGGACGGTTGAGGGACGGTTGAGAGAAGGTTGAGGGACGGTTGAGGGAAGGTTGAGGGACGGTTGAGGGACGGTTGAGGGACGGTTGAGGGACGGTTGAGGGACGGTTGAGGGACGGTTGTTTGGAAGGTTGTGGGAAGGTTTAGGAACGGTTGAGGGACGGTTGAGGGACGGTTGAGGGACGGTTGGGGGACGGTTGAGGGACGGTTGAGGGACGGTTGAGGGACGGTTGAGGGACAGTTGAGGGAAGGTAGAGGGAAGGTTGAGGGAAGGTTGAGGGAAGGTTGAGGGAAGGTTGAGGGAAGGTTGAGGGAAGTTTGAGGGAAGGTTGAGGGAAGGTTGAGGGAAGGTTGAGGGAAAGGTGAGGGACGTTTAAGGGACGTTTGAGGCCCATTTGAGGGACGGTTGAGGGTCGGTTGACGGAAGGTTGAGGGAAGGTTGAGGGAAGGTTGAGGTAAGGTTAAGGGAAAGTTGAGGGACGTTTAAAGGAACGGTTGAGGGATGGTTGAGGGACTGTTGAGGGCTGGTTAAGGAAGGTTGAGGGACGGTTCAAAGAACGGTTGAGGGATGGTTGAGGGACGGTTGAGGGATGGTTGAGGAACGGTTGAGGGACGGTTGAGGGACGGTTGAGGGAAGGTTGAGGGACGGTTGAGGGAAGGTTGAGGGACGGTTGAGGGACGGTTGAGGGACGGTTGAGGAACGGTCGAGGGACGGTCGAGGGACGGTTGAGGAACGATTGATGGATGGTTGACGGATGTTTGAGGGACGGTTGACGGATGGTTGAGGGACGGTTGAGGGAGGGTTGAGGGACGATTGAGGGCACGAAAATGATATAGAGCGCGCTTGTTCCTTATTAAAGACCTTTCAGTTGATGCCTGTCTTGACGCGATCGGTTGGCTAGAACTCGAGATATGGCTGAAAGGAGTGGGGAGTGTTTTTCGCTTGAAACAAATACGCTCCTTCAAGTAATGCGCCTAAACTATAGAAGTGACACGATAATGTTATATAGCGCGGTTGTTTCCCATTTAAAGACCTTTCATTTGATATATGGCTTGGCGTGATCGGTTGGCTAGAACTCGAGATATGACTGAAAGGAGTGGGGAGTGTTTTTCGCTCTAAACAAATACGCTCCTTCAATTACTGCGCCTAAACTATAGAAGTGACACGAAAATGTTATATAGCACGGTTGTTCCCCATTTAAAGGCCTTTGATTTGATGTATGGCTTGGCGCGATCGATTGGCCAGAACTCAAGATATGACTGAGAGGAGTGGGGAGTGTTTTTCGCTCTATACAAATACACTCCTTCAAGTACTGCGCCTAACCTATATAAGTGGCATGAAAATGATATAGAGCGCGGTTGTTCCCCATTTAAAGACCTTTCAGTTGATACCTGTCTTCAACCTCAACATCAATCTCAATCTCAGCCTCAACGTCAACGTCAACATCAACGTCAACGTCAACGTCAACTTCAACGTCAACGTCAACCTCAACCTCAACTACAAACTCATCTTCAACTTCAACCTCATTCTCAATCTCAATCTCAACGACAACCTCAACCTCAACCTAAACGTCAACCTCAACCTCAACCTTAACCTCAACCTCAACCTCAACCTCAACCTCAACCTCAACCTCAACCTCAACGTCAACGTCAACCTCAACCTCAACCTCAACCTCAACTTCAACTACAACCTCATCTTCAACTTCAACCTCAACCTCAACCTCAACCACATTCTCAACCTCAACCTTAACTTCAACCTCAACCTCAATCGTAACCTCAAGCTCAACCTCAATTTCAACTTCAACTTTAACCTCATGCTCAACCTCAAGTTCAAGCGCAACTCACCCTCAACCGTACCTCAACCGTCTCTCAACCTTCCCTCAACCTTCTCTCAACCGACCCTCAACCGTCCCCCAACCGGCCCTCAACCGCCCCTCAAGCGTCCCTCAACCGACCCTTAACCGTCCCTCAACCGTCTCTCAACCGTCCCTCAACCGTCCCTCAATCGTTCCTCAACCGTCCCTCAACCGTCCCGCTACTGTCCCTCAACTGTCCCTCAACCGACCCTCAACCGACCCTCAACCGACCCTCAACCGACCCTCAACCGTCCCTCAACCGTCCCTCAACCGTCCCTCAACCGTCCCTCAACCGTTCCTCAACCATTCCTCAACCGTTCCTCAACCGTTCCTCAACCGTACCTCAACCTTCCCTCAACCTTCCCTCAACCGTTCCTCAACCGAACCCTCAACCGTCCTACCTACTTCCATCGGAGCCCTACCTACGGCCAGCGGAGCCCTTCCTGTGGTCAACGGAGCCCTACCTATGCCCAGCGGAGCCCTACCCACAGCTAGCGGAGCCCTACATATTGCCAGTGGAGCGTCACCTACGGCTAGCGGAGCCCTACCTATGCCCAGCGGAGCCCTACCCACAGCTAGCGGAGCCCTACATATTGCCAGTGGAGCGCTACCTACGGCTAGCGGAGCCCTACCTACGGTCAGCGAAGCCACCCTACGGCCAGCGGAGCCCTACATACTGCAAGCGAAGCCCTACCTACGGCCAGCGGAGCCCTACATACTGCAAGCGAAGCCCTACCTATGGCCAGCGGAGCCCTACCTACGGTCAGTGGAGCCCTTCCTATGGCCAGCGGAGCGCTACCTACTGCCAACGGAGCCCTACCTACTGCCAACGGAGCCCTACCTACTGCCAGCGGAGCCCTACCTACTGCCAACGGAGCCCTACCTACTGCCAGCGGAGCCCTACCTACGGCCAGCGGAGCACTACCTACGGCCAGCGGAGCACTACCTACGGCCAGCGGAGCACTACCTACGGCCAGCGGAGCACTACCTACGGCCATCGAGCACTACCTACGGCCAGCGGAGCACTACCTACGGCCAGCGGGCAATATGTAGGGCTCCACTGGCTGTGGGTAGGGCTCCGCTGGGCATAGGTAGGGCTCCGTTGGCCATAGGAAGGCCTCCGCTGGCCGTAGGTAGGGCTCCGCTGGCCGTAGGTAGCGCTCCGCTGGCCGTAGGTAGGGCTCCGCTGGCCGTAGGTAGGGCTCCGCTGGCCGTAGTTAGAGCTTCGCTTGCAGTATGTAGGGCTCCGCTGGCAGTAGGTAGCGCTCCACTGGCAATATGTAGGGCTCCGCTGGCTGTGGGTAGGGCTCCGCTGGTCATAGGTAGGGCTCCGTTGGCCATAGGAAGGGCTCCGCTGGCCGTAGGTAGGGCTCCGTTGGCCATAGGAAGGGCTCCGTTGGCCATAGGAAGGGCTCCGCTGGCCGTAGGTAGGGCTCCGCTGGCCGTAGTTAGAGCTTCGCTTGCAGTATGTAGGGCTCCGCTGGCCGTAGGTAGGGCTTCGCTGACCTTAGGTAGGGCTCCGCTAGCCGTAGGTAGCGCTCCACTGGCAATATGTAGGGCTCCGCTGGCTGTGGGTAGGGCTCCGTTGGCCACAGGAAGGGCTCCGCTGGCCGTAGGTAGGGCTCCGATGGAAGTAGGTAGGACTGTTAAGGGTTCGGTTGAGGAACGGTTGATGGAAGGTTGAGGGAAAGTTGAGGAACGGTTGAGGGACGGTTGAGGAACGGTTGAGGAACGGTTGAGGGACGGTTGAGGGTCGGTTGAGGGTCGATTGAGGGGCGGTTGAGAGACGGTTTGGGGACGGTTAAGGGTCGGTTGAGAGACGGTTGAGGGACGGTTAAGGGTCGGTTGAGGGACGGTTAAGGGTCGGTTGAGGGACGGTTAAGGGTCGGTTGAGACACGGTTGAGGGGCGGTTGAGGGTCGGTTGAGGCACGGTTGAGGGACGGTTGAGGGACGGTTGAGGGGCGGTTGAGGGGCGGTTGAGGGACGGTTGAGGGACGGTTGAGGGATGGTTGAGGGACGGTCGAGGGACGGTTGAGGGACGGTTGAGGGAAGGGTGAGGGACGTTTAAGGGACGTTTGAGGCCCATTTGAGGGACGGTTGAGGGTCGGTTGAGGGAAGGTTTAGGGAAGGTTGAGGGAAGGTTGAGGGGAGGTTGAGGTAAGGTTAAGGGAAAGTTGAGGGACGTTTAAAGGAAGGTTGAGGAACGGTTCAAAGAACGGTTGAGGGATGGTTGAGGGACGGTTGAGGGATGGTTGAGGAACGGTTGAGGGACGGTTGAGGGACGGTTGAGGGACGGTTGAGGGACGGTTGAGAGAAGGTTGAGGGACGGTTGAGGGAAGGTTGAGGGACGGTTGAGGGTCGGTTGAGGGACGGTTGAGGGACGGTTGAGGGACGGTTGAGGGACGGTTGAGGGACGGTTGAGGGACGGTTGAGGGACGGTTGAGGGACGGTTGAGGGACGGTTGAGGAACGGTCGACGGACGGTCGAGGAACGGTTGAGGAACGATTGATGGATTGTTGACGGATGTTTGAGGGACGGTTGACGGATGGTTGAGGGACGGTTGAGGGACGGTTGGGGGACGGTTGAGGGTCGGTTGAGAGAAGGTTAAGGGTAGGTTGAGGAACGGTTAAAGAACGGTTGAGGGACGGTTGAGGGACGGTTGAGGGACGGTTGAGGCTCGGTTGAGGGACGGTTGAGGTACGGTTGAGGGGCGGTCGAGGGGCGGTCGAGGGGCGGTTGAGGGGCGGTTGAGGGACGGTTGAGGGACGGTTGAGGGACGGTTGAGGGACGGTTGAAGGACGGTTGAGGGACGGTTGAGGGACGGTTGAGGGACAGTTGAGGGAAGGTAGAGGGAAGGTAGAGCGAAGGTTGAGGGAAGGTTGAGGGATGGTTGAGGGAAGGTTGAGGGAAGGTTGAGGGAAGGTTGAGGGAAGGTTGAGGGAAGGTTGAGGGAAGGTTGAGGGAAGGTTGAGGGAAGGTTGAGGGAAGGTTGAGGGAAGTTTAAGGGAAGGGTGAGGGACGTTTAAGGGACGTTTAAGGCCCATTTGAGGTGTTGTAGGTCAAAATCAGCCAAAGCATTCATAACAGTGCTTAACACTGTTACTAACATAACATTCTGGCCCGCTGCTAAAAACGCTTAACGTATTAGCAGCACATACTTTTGGGCATTCAGTAAAAGCCGAATGAGTTATTTTATAAAACATAAACAACAAGAAAGGTGACACCGAAGAAGTCACCGACCGAGCGGTCATTGAGCTGACGGTTTGTTGAACCTCCATGCAAGCCACGGAAATAGCGCTTGTTTTAATAAACGCTAAATTCGCAGTTCTGCACCTTCAAATTAATTATTGAGATAGTTGCAGAATTTAATTGATCGATTTGGCCTGCAACCAACTCCCGCAAAGAATTAAAAAGTTAGTTGTTTTTCAAGTTTTATAAGAGTTGGTTCGTGTTCAAGTCCTAAAAAGTCAGTTCGTTTTAAGTGCTTAAAGTCGAAAAGTGTAAGTTAAATAAAGTGAATCTAAACAATTGAACTTAGAACTCTTTTACATCTCCCCTCCCTAATTCGGCGACACCTGCTCGCCTAGTCAATCTGCGGAGCCTAACCGCTTAGTGAATTAAAATGGCACACACACACACACACACACACATACACATGCTTACAGGTCTCCTAAGGTGAGTCAAACAAATTAGAAGTGAAGGTGAATATACAACATTTAGAAAGTACAACAAGTGGCGCAGCCGGCTTTCGAGCCAATAATCGCGAAAAATATTAGTAAAAGTGAAAAATACTAATGTGTGAGAAATTTTAATTATATTGAATTTAAAACGTTTTTAATAATTATAACATTTTTCTGCTTACGGTTTAAGTGCCATGAGCAGTATTTTTCTTTACAGCGTTTGTCTTGGTTAAAGTGCCTAGATAAACAATAAAAAACTCCCTTAAGGCTGCCATTGGTTTATGTGCCATGACACCTACCAAAATAGGGAAACAACATTTTTTGTAACAATTTCTATAATGGTTCTAAACAACCAACGATTATCGGCATAAATTCCGAGTAATTTTTTCCACACCTCTCATTTACGGGAAGAGAGCATCTATTCAGTTTAATCAAAAAGCAAGTTTAAGTTCTACAAATATATTTCAAGTTACGGGAAAATCGAAATTAATGCATGCAAATCGCTTAGTTTCGTTGAGCGATGATTTGAATACTTAATTGAAAGATTTTATTGTATGAATTAAGCGCTTAATATATGTTGATAAGTGGTGTTTTGTAATTTAATGAAAAGGGAAAAGTTATTTCACATTATTTCCTTTGATTTCTTAAATTTCAAATAATTAGGAATGTTTTAAAGAAAACAATTCACATTGAAACAAAAGCTTAATTTCAACACAACATAAAGATAAAAAGTACTGTTTTAAAATTAAAAGCTCAACATTTTAAAAGATGCAGTGCTTGCAAGCGTTCAATGAACCCATGCACAATAAGTAGGTCGATGCATAATAAAAATTTATAGAAGTAGAAAAAATAGAACGAATAGAGAATAAACAAAACGAAATCCAGTTAAACGGTGGTGCGCTAGTTTTGAGTTGACATTGAAATTTTAGAAGTAGGAAAAAGGGGAATTGTCAAGCAAAAACAAAAAAAAAATGAATGAGAAATATTTGAATAAACAGGGCGATTAACTAATCATACAATTACAGTAGGAGATAAGAAACTTGATAAAATTAAATGAGTGATTAATGGCAGAATCTTTGTTAGAAGAAAATTATAAACAACTAGAAAAAAATCATAAGGAACTACAAAAAGAATTAGGAGAATTTATATCGAAGCTTTATAATATTTTAAAGGAAATAGTAGGAAATAAAGAAAATTGGGAATTAATAAGAGCAAAATTAAGAGATTTGGGCAATATAACAAATGTAGAAAAGGCAGATGCCATTGTAGAAGAAATTATCTTGGTAACAAATACAAAATTAGACAGTAGAAAAGACGAAATAGCAGAGTGGAAAGTAAAATTCGCATCGGTAAAACGTAGGTACGAAGAAAGCTTAACTAGTATAAGACATCAGGAACAGCTATTAAAGGAAGCAGACGAAGAAAGTAATTCGCTTAAAGAGTGGCTAAAAGAAAAAGGTTTGACAGACGAAACGCTAAACAGGACATTATATCAATACGAACGAGAAAGAAAAGAAGACTGTGCAGCGTTAGACGACGCAAAAAGAACAATTCAAAAATTAACAGAAGAAAATAGACATTTAAAGCAGTCAGCAGACGTGGTTAATAAACTATTTGAACAACAACAATTAAACACAGCCGTGTTTAGTCCAAAAGATACATCCTTTCAGTTAGAATATATAAACAAACACGGAATAAAAATGGGTATAGAAGAAATCGCGAAAACCGTCAATAGATTAGTACCATTGTTTTCTGGGGCGCCATCTTCAGATCTTCGAAATGAAGTCTATAAATTTATAGAAGGTTGCGACTTAGCAAAACGAAATATATCAGCAACAGATATGCCAGATTTCTTAGCATGCATAAAACAAAGGCTTCACGGGAACGCATACAGTTTATTGCGCTCAAAAACGTTTGCAACTGTAGAAGATTTTTGCGTAACAATTAAAAAGAACTATTTACAGTACAGATCTCTTGATACAGTTATGACGGAAATACAGAACATACGCCAATCACCGACTGAGGATATAAGGCAGTTTGCAGAACGTCTTATGTCATTAGGGTCTCAAGCGACAGTTATAGCTACTAGTGTATACAAAGGTAACTCCGATGCGGCCCTGCTCGCGGAAATAACAAAGTCCGTAATGAAATCTTTTAAATTGGGATTAAAAGACAGCACTTTGCGACTACATTTGTTAGGATCAGCGGACAAATCACTAGAAGATCTTGTAGAGCAAGCTGTAAGTATTGCTGATCAGTTAAGACAAGCAGAGATTAGACAAACCAGCGAGTTTGTTGGTATGGTGGGACACAAACAGAACATGACGTACAGCGACCCTACAACACAGTTTCGGCAGTCCGTAGTAAACCGACAACAAGTTGACAGAAAAACCGCATACCACAACGAAGTTACACTAACAACTTTTCCAAGCAACCGACAAAAAATATAACGTGTAATTTTTGTAGTAGAAGGGGTCACACGAGGGAAGTTTGTCTAATTAGGAAAAACACACCATACTGTGCTAAATGTTTAATTTATGGACATGAAACTAACTGGAGGTGTACTCAGAATGCAAATAGAACACAAAACTTAAGCAATTCAAATAGACAGCCAAATGATTCACGACAATACGGAAATACACAAAGACGGGAAACTTACAATTCTAACAAAGAAAGCGGGCCTTGGAAAACGAATAACAATAACAACAGCAGGGACAACATGGGTCAACGGACAACATTTGGAAATACAACACGGACCGATGGTAAAGAAACAATTGTGTGCCACTGGTGTAACAGACAGGGCCACATGGTAGCGAACTGTCAGGCGAAGAAAAACTGGCAAATGGTTCAGGGAAACGAACAAGGGCCCAGGCGAGGCCAATAACCTGGGATCCCAAACAAATTAGTAAATCCAGGCCAGCTGAAGTGGTAATTGTTAATCCGACATCGAAAAAGATCGTGGAAGCGTTACCAGCTTCAGAAGCATTTAATTGTTTAAATAAAAAGACTAGACAGAGCAACAAAGATAACGGCCAAAAAGAAGCAGAACAAAAGTATACAGAGGAGAAAATAAGAAACGCATCAATTTTAATAAGTGAGAAAATAGTTAACGTTGGAGCACAGTTTTTAATAGTCACCATACTAATGTTGCAGTTAGTATATGCGTCGATTGTAGAAACTGTGTGTCTCAGCTATAGGAAAATAACGCTAATACATGTTAACCAATATATAGTAAAATATATTGAGTATATAACAGAGTTAGCAAATAGTGTCAAAATGAAATTATTAAGAAGAATGAATAGAATTGCTTCGAAATATCATAAAGCGAGTGTAGTTGAAAAATTTTCTTGGTTAACGTATAATGTTTTTAATAAAAATGAAATGCCAATATTAAGTGAAACCAAATTAGATGACGTGTTCATAGAATTCCCTTGTAGAGAGGCAAAAAATGGAAAACTCATTTTATTGGTTGACACTGGTGCGGACACTAGTTTAGTAAAAAGAAAATCAATGAAGGATAACACGTTTGTTAATAAAATTGAAATGCGAGTTTTAAATGGAGCTTTTGGGGGTTGTACCACCACAGAAGGGGCTGTCAATGTTACACATTGTAACTGGCCAAACCTAGGTTTAACGTTACACATGGTGCCACATGAACAAGGTTTTCCAGGCGATGGTATACTTGGCAGGGACAATTTGTGGAATAAGTCCATGATAGACTTAATAACGAAAATATTAATAATGAGAGGCTCAGAAGGGGAAAGCATAGAATTACCCTTATTAAATATAGGAAATGAGGTAAAACATGTCAGCATTAATAAAGTGAAAGGTAGGTCAACAAGTATAGCTGAGTTGAAGACGAAACTACGAGAAGTGATAGCTCCAAGAGTGTTCCTAGGAAAAACGTCGGTAGATATGAGAAATAATAAGGTTCACGTTCCAATATCGAATTCACCGGAAGAAGATTGTGATAACTTCATGAGGGGATTCAGTGATGGGAATAGGTATGCACGAGAAAAAGCACTACTCAAAAAGAATAGTCTAGTGAAAAGTAAATATATCTCAGTTTGGACTCGTGTATCGGAGCCACAGATGTTCTTGAAAAATTTAGATCTCAACACATCATTGAAATTAGATGAAGAGATAAATCTAAAAGAACTATATAAGGAGAATAATAGGTTTCCAATTATATCGTCATGGGATGCTCCCATACTTTCAATTTCAAAGAATTGGAAAAAGAAAAAGAGAAAAAAAAAATAAAACATAAAACAACCAATAGTAATCAAAAGCCCAAAGAAACACAAAATTTAAAAAAAAAAAAGAAGAAAAATTATTTCAAATAATATAAAATGAATATTAGCAACAATTAATAATATGTAATGCTAACATCAAGATAAGAAAAGTAACAGAATATATAACGTATACACATAGAATTTCTACATATTCAATAAAAAATCACACAATTATGATGCATATATATGCTACATATATAATAATCAATTATACATATGTATATATTGTAAGCCCCTAGAATTTCCTCTCTCTTTACAGTTTTGAAAACTTTTTACAAAACACAAAAAACGAAACACTAGACAGAGCACATTTAGAAGCGGGCACGAAACCGATGCAACGCAAGCATTTGATGCAATGCAATGTAATAAAAAACAGATAAAAACATAGACAACAAAATTTCATTTGGTAACATGAAACGCGCGCGGACAACGGGAATTAAGATAACAAAACAACTTTGGCAAAAATAAAGCAACAAAATTTTTATTATATATGCAATTATATTTTAATAAATGCACATATAATGGTATACATAGTTCAATTATACATGTATACAACGTAACTAGAGTAATATAAAATAAATAGAATATATGTAAAGATAACGATAAGAAAATTAAAAGAGAGGAAAAAGAATAAAATGGAAGATTTAAGATCTAGATGAGAACATGATCATAAAAATACTAAACGTGTAATAGAAAAATATATATACGTTCCTGTAACATAAATGTTATAAAAATAAGAACTAAAAACTACATTCTTTAAAAGTTAGAAAATAAAATACATTAGGAAATGTTAATAAAATTAATATTGTTAACAAAGTTGAACAATGTTTAGAAAAATTAAGAAAAACAAATATAAGTTAAGAAATTACAAGTTTCATTAATAAAAAATATCAGTAATGTTAAATTAATACGTAGCAAAATATACGATATATTGTAATATGAACTTTAAAACTAATTAAATCACTTCAGAAAACCTAATACTGTTAGGAATAATTAATACTTTTAAGGAAAATTTAAAAAGAAAATTTGGTAAAGAATAGTAGAACTAATAAATTACGATTTCTATTAAAAATAATATCAATAAGAGAAATAGAATACCATTTATTCTAAAAATAGGCAAACATGGAAAGTAATAGAAAAATCAAAAAAAAAAACATAAATATTTAAAATGCAACAAGTGAAATCAATATTGACAACTTGTTAGTTATGTATCGTTTCAAATTTTTGTAGTTTATCCTAATTAACGATAATGTCATTATATAATTGTATAAGCACTACTAACACAAAAAAAAAAATAGTTCAAAAAATAATTAATAAAAACAAAACAGAAAAAGAGATAGAAAAACAAAAAGAAAAAATATACATATATATATATATATTTTTTTTTATACATACTAACATATTTAAGTACAACACGAACACTGTTGGAATACCAAAACCTCGCAACCACCCACAACTAGTTTTGACCAGACAACCCAGAGAACAACAACGGCAGAAGGGCGACAACTACATCGGCAGGGAAGGGTAGCTGGTGAACAGCTCGTCAAGTTGGTGCGACATTTTACCCGAGGAATGCAAGTCAAATACTTCCTCACAACAGCATCATATACCAATTGGTGGATAACAACACAAATTTGAAAAAGCAAAATCCCTAATATGGGTGCACAGACCAATCGTTTAACTACAAGACCAAAATTAGGGCAACCGTCCACGTCTGAATGTCAAACTCGAGAAACATGCAAATAAAGAAGAAGGGTCGGCAATCAGTATGAGCGACATAATAAAGCCAAAACAACCGATAATGACATCAATGTGGAAAATACACAAAAAAAAATAACAACTATTAAGCAGAACACCAACGTAGTTGGTAGAATTAAAACTCACAACAACGTCTTTTAAAATGGCAGAAACAATGACATTCAGAAAAAATAAGGACATTATTAGCAGATATAGTATTAACATGCCATAGCATGAACCCATGCAAAAACCAAAAACTGAAGCACTCACCAAACCCTCGGAAAGCTGAAGTATGTACAAAAGAAGAGCAGCACCAACAATCAACAACTAAACGACGACAATTTGAAAATTACCAAAAATACCACATCCCCTTGGAAGACGCACAATAGATGAAAAACACAACAAATACAACAAGTAACAGCATAGAGAAAAAAAAAAAAAACAAATGCCAACACCAACCATCACCGCTACCCCCACCAACCTATAAAAGAAGAACAACACAACACGCAATTAAACGCAAATTAAACGACCAGAAAAGTAGCAGAGACATCGATGGGCCATCAGATACTAGAAGACAAGGACAATAGCGAAGAAGACACCACTTAGAGCACAAGAAATAAAAAATCTAAATTAATTAAAATTATGTCAAAAAGTTGTAATGTAAATATTGAAGTAGACAGACTACAAGAACTACATAATTGTGTTATACGTAGAACCTAATTTAATAAGATATGTAAAAGAAAAAATTATCCTCTTACAGATAATAATTTTTTCTTATTGTAGGGGTGGAGGGATGTTGTAGGTCAAAATCAGCCAAAGCATTCATAACAGTGCTTAACACTGTTACTAACATAACATTCTGGCCCGCTGCTAAAAACGCTTAACGTATTAGCAGCACATACTTTTGGGCATTCAGTAAAAGCCGAATGAGTTATTTTATAAAACATAAACAACAAGAAAGGTGACACCGAAGAAGTCACCGACCGAGCGGTCATTGAGCTGACGGTTTGTTGAACCTCCATGCAAGCCACGGAAATAGCGCTTGTTTTAATAAACGCTAAATTCGCAGTTCTGCACCTTCAAATTAATTATTGAGATAGTTGCAGAATTTAATTGATCGATTTGGCCTGCAACCAACTCCCGCAAAGAATTAAAAAGTTAGTTGTTTTTCAAGTTTTATAAGAGTTGGTTCGTGTTCAAGTCCTAAAAAGTCAGTTCGTTTTAAGTGCTTAAAGTCGAAAAGTGTAAGTTAAATAAAGTGTATCTAAACAATTGAACTTAGAACTCTTTTACATCTCCCCTCCCTAATTCGGCGACACCTGCTCGCCTAGTCAATCTGCGGAGCCTAACCGCTTAGTGAATTAAAATGGCACACACACACACACACACACACATACACATGCTTACAGGTCTCCTAAGGTGAGTCAAACAAATTAGAAGTGAAGGTGAATATACAACATTTAGAAAGTACAACAGAGGGACGGTTGAGGGTCGGTTGAGGGTCGGTTGAGGGTCGGTTGAGGGAAGGTTGAGGGAAGGTTGAGGGAAGGTTGAGGAAAGGTTGAGGTAAGGTTAAGGGAAAGTTGAGGGACGTTTAAAGGAAGGTTGAGGGACGGTTCAAAGAACGGTTGAGGGATGGTTGAGGGAAGGTTGAGGGATGGTTGAGGAACGGTTGAGGGACGGTTGAGGGACGGTTGAGGGAAGGTTGAGGGACGGTTGAGGAAAGGTTGAGGGACGGTTGAGGGACGGTTGAGGGACGGTTGAGGAACGGTCGAGGGACGGTCGAGGGACGGTTGAGGGACGGTTGAGGGACGGTTGAGGGAAGGTTGAGGGAAGGTTGAGGGAAGGTTGAGGGACGGTTGAGGGACGGTTGAGGGACGGTTGAGGAACGGTTGAGGAACGGTCGAGGGACGGTCGAGGGACGGTTGAGGAACGATTGATGGATGGTTGACGGATGTTTGAGGGACGGTTGACGGATCGTTGAGGGACATTGAGGGACGGTTGAGGGACGGTTGAGGGACGGTTGAGGGAAGGTTGAGGGACGGTTGAGGGAAGGTTAAGGGAAAGTTGAGGGACGTTTAAAGGAACGGTTGAGGGATGGTTGAGGGACTGTTGAGGGCTGGTTAAGGAAGGTTGAGGGACGGTTCAAAGAACGGTTGAGGGATGGTTGAGGGACGGTTGAGGGATGGTTGAGGAACGGTTGAGGGACGGTTGAGGGACGGTTGAGGGAAGGTTGAGGGACGGTTGAGGGAAGGTTGAGGGACGGTTGAGGGACGGTTGAGGGACGGTTGAGGAACGGTCGAGGGACGGTCGAGGGACGGTTGAGGAACGATTGATGGATGGTTGACGGATGTTTGAGGGACGGTTGACGGATCGTTGAGGGACATTGAGGGACGGTTGAGGGACGGTTGAGGGACGGTTGAGGGAAGGTTGAGGGACGGTTAAGGGAGGGTTGAGGGACGGTTGAGGTACGGTTTAGGGACGGTTGAGGGACGGTTGAGGGACGGTTGAGGGACGGTTGAGGGACGATTGAGGGCACGAAAATGATATAGAGCGCGCTTGTTCCCCATTAAAGACCTTTCAGTTGATGCCTGTCTTGGCGCGATCGGTTGGCTAGAACTCGAGATATGGCTGGAAGGAGTGGGGAGTGTTTTTCGCTCGAAACAAATACGCTCCTTCAAGTACTGCGCCTAAACTATAGAAGTGACACGATAATGTTATATAGCGCGGTTGTTCCTCATTTAAAGACCTTTCATTTGATATATGGCTTGGCGCCATCGGTTAGCTATACCTATAGATATGACTGAAAGGATTGGGGAGTGTTTTTCGCTCTAAACAAATCCGCTCCTTCAAGTACTGCGCCTAAACTATAGAAGTGACACGATAATGTTATATAGCGCGGTTGTTCCCCATTTAAAGACCTTTCATTTGATATATGGCTTGGCACGATCGGTTGGCTAGAACTCGAGATATGACTGAAAGGAGTGGGGAGTGTTTTTCGCTCTAAACAAATACGCTCCTTCAATTACTGCGCCTAAACTATAGAAGTGACACGAAAATGTTATATAGCACGATTGTTCCCCATTTAAAGGCCTTTGATTTGATGTATGGCTTGGCGCGATCGGTTGGCCAGAACTCAAGATATGAGTGAGAGGAGTGGGGAGTGTTTTTCGCTCTATACTAATACACTCCTTCAAGTACTGCGAATAACCTATATAAGTGGCATGAAAATGATATAGAGCGCGGTTGTTCCCCATTTAAAGACCTTTCAGTTGATACCTGTCTTCAACCTCAACATCAATCTCAATCTCAGCCTCAACGTCAACGTCAACGTCAACCTCAACCTCAACTACAAACTCATCTTCAACTTCAACCTCATCCTCAATCTCAATCTCAACGACAACCTCAACCTCAACCTAAACGTCAACCTCAACCTTAACCTCAACCTCAACCTCAACCTCAACGTCAACCTCAACCTCAACCTCAACCTCAACCTCAACCTCAACCTCAACTTCAACTACAACCTCATCTTCAACTTCAACCTCAACCTCAACCTCAACCACATTCTCAACCTCAACCTTAACTTCAACCTCAACATCAATCGTAACCTCAAGCTCAACCTCAATTTCAACTTCAACTTTAACCTCATGCTCAACCTCAACTTCAAGCGCAACTCACCCTCAACCGTACCTCAACCGTCTCTCAACCTTCCCTCAACCTTCTCTCAACCGACCCTCAACCGCCCCTCAACCGTCCCTCAACCGACCCTTAACCGTCCCTCAACACTCTCAACCGTCCCTCAACCGTCCCTCAACCGTCCCTCAACCGTCCCTCAACCGTCCCTCAACCGTCCCTCAACCGTTCCTTAACCGTCCCTCAACCGTCCCTCAACCGTCCCTCAACCGTCCCTCAACCGTCCCTCAAACGTTCCTTAACCGTCCCTCAACCGTTCCTCAACCGACCCTCAACCGTTCCTCAACCGACCCTCAACCGACCCTCAACCGTCCCTCAACCTTCCCTCAACCTTCTCTCAACCGTTCCTCAAGCGAACCCTCAACCGTCCTACCTACTTCCATCGGAGCCCTACCTACGGCCAGCGGAGCCCTTCCTGTTGCCAACGGAGCCCTACCTATGCCCAGCGACGCCCTACCTACGGCCAGTGGAGCCCTACCTACGGCTAGCGGAGCCCTACCTACGTCTAGCGGAGCCCTACCTACGGCCAGCGGAGAGCTACCTACTGCCAACGGAGCCCTACCTACGGCCAGCGGAGCCCTTCCTATGGCCAACGGAGCCCTTCCTATGGCCAACGGAGCCCTTCCTATGGCCAACGGAGCCCTACTTATGCCCAGCGGAGCCCTACCCACAGCCAGCGGAGCTCTACGTATTGCCAGTGGAGCGCTACTTACGGCTAGCGGAGCCCTACCTACGGCCAGCGGAGCCCTACCATACTGCAAGCGAAGCTCTAACGACGGCCAGCGGAGCCCTACCTACGGCCAGCGAAGCGCTACCTACTGCCAGCGGAGCCCTACCTACGGCCAGCGGAGCCCTACCTACGGCCAGCGGAGCCCTTCCTATGGCCAACGGAGCCCTACCTATGCCCAGCGGAGCCCTACATATTGCCAGTGGAGCGCTACCTACGGCTAGCGGAGCCCTACCTACGGTCAGCGATGCCCTACCTACGGCCAGCGGAGCCCTACATACTGCAAGCGAAGCTCTAACGACGGCCAGCGGAGCCCTACCTACGGCCAGCGAAGCCCTACCTACGGCCAGCGGAGCGCTACCTACTGCCAGCGAAGCCCTACCTACGGCCAGCGGAGCCCTACCTACGGTCAGTGGAGCCCTTCCTATGGCCAGCGGAGCGCTACCTACTGCCAACGGAGCCCTACCTACTGCCAACGGAGCCCTACCTACTGCCAGCGGAGCCCTACCTACGGCCTGCGGATGACTACCTACGGCCAGCGGAGCACTACCTACGGCCAGCGGGCAATATGTAGGGCTCCGCTGGCTGTGGGTAGTGCTCCGCTGGGCATATGTAGGGCTCCGTTGGCCATAGGAAGGGCTCCGTTGGCCATAGGAAGGGCTCCGCTGGCCGTAGGTAGGGCTCCGCTGGCAGTAGGTAGCGCTCCGCTGGCCGTAGGTAGGGCTTCGCTGACCGTAGGTAGGGCTCCGCTAGCCGTAGCTAGCGCTCCACTGGCAATATGTAGGGCTCCGCTGGCTGTGGGTAGGGCTCCGCTGGGCATAGGTAGGGCTCCGTTGGCCCTACCTGACCTAGGTAGGTCAGCGAAGCCCTACCTACGGCCAGCGGAGCCCTACATACTGCAAGCGAAGCCCTAACTACGGTCAGCGAAGCCCTACCTACGGCCAGCGGAGCCCTACATACTGCAAGCGAAGTTCTAACGACGGCCAGCGGAGCCCTACCTACGGCCAGCGAAGCGCTACCTACTGCCAGCGGAGCCCTACCTACGGCCAGCGGAGCCCTACCTACGGTCAGCGGAGCCCTACCTACGGTCAGTGGAGCCCTTCCTATGGCCAGCGGAGCGCTACCTACTGCCAACGGAGCCCTACCTACTGCCAGCGGAGCCCTACCTACGGCCAGCGGAGCACTACCTACGGCCAGCGGAGCACTACCTACGGCCAGCGGAGCACTACCTACGGCCAGCGGGCAATATGTAGGGCTCCGCTGGCTGTGGGTAGTGCTCCGCTGGGCATATGTAGGGCTCCGTTGGCCATAGGAAGGGCTCCGCTGGCCGTAGGTAGGGCTCCGCTGGCAGTAGGTAGCGCTCCGCTGGCCGTAGGTAGGGCTTCGCTGACCGTAGGTAGGGCTCCGCTAGCCGTAGGTAGCGCTCCACTTGTAATATGTAGGGCTCCGCTGGCTGTGGGTAGGGCTCCGCTGGGCATAGGTAGGGCTCCGTTGGCCATAGGAAGGGCTCCGCTGGCCGTAGGTAGGGCTCCGTTGGCCATAGGAAGGGTTTCGTTGGCCATAGGAAGGGCTCCACTGACCGTAGGTAGGGCTCCGCTGGCAGTAGGTAGCGCTTCGCTGGCCGTAGGTAGGGCTCCGCTGGCCGTAGTTAGAGCTTCGCTTGCAGTATGTAGGGCTCCGCTGGCCGTAGGTAGGGCTCCGCTGGCCGTAGTTAGAGCTTCGCTTGCAGTAGGTAGCGCTCCGCTGGCCGTAGGTAGGGCTTCGCTGACCTTAAGTAGGGCTCCGCTAGCCGTAGGTGGCGCTCCACTGGCAATATGTAGGGCTCCGCTGGCTGTGGGTAGGGCTCCGCTGGGCATAGGTAGGGCTCCGTTGCCCACAGGAAGGGCTCCGCTGACCGTAGGTAGGGCTCCAATAGAAGTAGGTAGGACTGTTAAGGGTTCGGTTTAGGAACGGTTGAGGGAAGGTTGAGGGAAGGTTGAGGGACGGTTGAGGGACGGTTGAGGAACGGTTGAGAAACGGTTGAGGGACGGTTGAGGGACGGTTGAGCGACGGTTGAGGGTCGGTTGAGGGTCGGTTGAGGGTCGGTTAAGGGACGGTTGAGAGACGGTTGAGGGACGGTTAAGGGTCGGTTGAGGGTCGGTTGAGGGACGGTTGAGGGACAGTTGCGGGACGGTTGAGGGACGGTTGAGGAACGGTTGAGGAACGGTTGAGGGACGGTTGAGGGACGGTTGAGGGATGGTTAAGGGACGGTTGAGGGACGTTTGAGGGACGGTTGAGAGACGGTTGAGGTCGGTTAAGGGTCGGTTGAGGGACGGTTGAGGGGCGGTTGAGGGCCGGTTGGGGGACGGTTGAGGGCCGGTTGGGGGACGATTGAGGGTCGGTTGAGAGAAGATTAAGGGTAGGTTGAGGAAAGGTTGAGGAACGGTTGAGGGAAGGTTGAGGGAAGGTTGAGGGAAGGTTGAGGGAAGGTTGAGGGAAGGTTGAGGGAAGGTTGAGGTAAGGTTAAGGGAAAGTTGAGGGACGTTTAAAGGAAGGTTGAGGGACGGTTCAAAGAACGGTTGAGGGATAGTTGAGGGACGGTTGAGGGATGGTTGAGGAACGGTTGAGGGACGGTTGAGGGACGGTTGAGGGAAGGTTGAGGGACGGTTGAGGGAAGGTTGAGGGACGGTTGAGGGACGGTTGAGGAACGGTTGAGGGACGGTTGAGGAACGGTCGAGGGACGGTCGAGGGACGGTTGAGGAACGATTGATGGATGGTTGACGGATGTTTCAGGGACGGTTGACGGATGGTTGAGGGTCGGTTGAGGGACGGTTGAGGGACGGTTGAGAGACGGTTGAGGGAGGGTTGAGGGACGTTTGAGGTACGGTTGAGGGACGGTTGAGGGACGATTGAGGGCACGAAAATGATATAGAGCGCGCTTGTTGCCCATTAAAGACCTTTCAGTTGATGCCTGTCTTGGAGCGATCGGTTGGCTAGAACTCGAGATATGACTGGAAGCAGTGGGGAGTGTTTTTCGCTCTAAACAAATCCGCTCCTTCAAGTACTGCGCCTAAACTATAGAAGTGAAGCGAAAATGTTATATCGCGGTTGTTCCCCATTTAAAGACCTTTAAGGTGATATACGGCTTGGCGCGATCGGTTGGCTAGAACTCGAGATATGACTGAAAGGAGTGGGGAGTGTTTTTTGCTCTAAACAAATACGCTCCTTCAATTACTGCGCCTAAACTATAGAAGTGACACGAAAATGTTATATAGCACGGTTGTTCCCCATTTAAAGGCCTTTGATTTGATGTATGGCTTGGCGCGATCGGTTGGCCAGAACTCAAGATATGACTGAGAGGAGTGGGGAGTGTTTTTCGCTCTATACAAATACACTCCTTCAAGTACTGCGCCTAACCTATATAAGTGGCATGAAAATGATATAGAGCGCGGTTGTTCCCCATTTAAAGACCTTTCAGTTGATACCTGTCTTCAACCTCAACATCAATCTCAATCTCAGCCTCAACGTCAACGTCAACGTCAACCTCAACCTCAACTACAAACTCATCTTCAACTTCAACCTCATCCTCAATCTCAATCTCAACGACAACCTCAACCTCAACCTAAACGTCAACCTCAACCTTAACCTCAACCTCAACCTCAACCTCAACGTCAACCTCAACCTCAACCTCAACTTCAACTACAACCTCATCTTCAACTTCAACCTCAACCTCAACCTCAACCACATTCTCAACCTCAACCACATTCTCAACCTCAACCTTAACTTCAACCTCAACCTCAATCGTAACCTCAAGCTCAACCTCAATTTCAACTTCAACTTTAACCTCATGCTCAACCTCAACTTCAAGCGCAACTCACCCTCAACCGTATCTCAACCGTCTCTCAACCTTCCCTCAACCTTCTCTCAACCGACCCTCAACCGTCCCCCAACCGGCCCTCAACCGCCCCTCAACCGTCCCTCAACCGACCCTTAACCGTCCCCCAACCGTCTCTCAACCGTCCCTCAACCGTCCCTCAACCGTCCCTCAACCGTCCCTCAACCGTCCCTCAACCGTCCCTCAACCGTCCCTCAACCGTCCCTCAACCGTTCCTCAACCGTCTCTCAACCGTCCCGCAACTGTCCCTCAACCGACCCTCAACCGACCCTCAACCGTCCCTCAACCGTCCCTCAACCGTCCCTCAACCGTCCCTCAACCGTCCCTCAACCGTTCCTCAACCGTTCCTCAACCGTCCCTCAACCGTCCCTCAACCTTCCCTCAACCTTCCCTCAACCGTTCCTCAACCGAACCCTCAACCGTACCCTCAACCGTCCTACCTACTTCCATCGGAGCCCTACCTACGGCCAGCGGAGCCCTTCCTGTTGCCAACGGAGCCCTACCTATGCCCAGCGACGCCCTACCTATTGCCAGCGGAGCCCTACCTACGGCCAGTGGAGCCCTACCTACGGCTAGCGGAGCCCTACCTACGGCTAGCGGAGCCATACCTACGGCCAGCGGAGAGCTACCTACTGCCAACGGAGCCCTACCTACGGCCAGCGGAGCCCTTCCTATGGCCAACAAAGCCCTACCTATGCCCAGCGGAGCCCTACCCACAGCCAGCGGAGCCCTACATATTGCCAGTGGAGCGCTACCTACGGCTAGCGGAACCCTACCTACGGTCAGCGAAGCCCTACCTACGGCCAGCGGAGCCCTACCATACTGCAAGCGAAGCCCTAACGACGGCCAGCGGAGCCCTACCTACGGCCAGCGAAGCGCTACCTACTGCCAGCGGAGCCCTACCTACGGCCAGCGGAGCCCTACCTACGGTCAGTGGAGCCCTTCCTATGGCCAACGGAACCCTACCTACGGCCAGCGGAGCCCTTCCTATGGCCAACGGAGCCCTACCTATGCCCAGCGGAGCCATACCTACAGCCAGCGGAGCCCTACATATTGCCAGTGGAGCGCTACCTACGGCTAGCGGAGCCCTACCTACGGTCAGCTAAGCCCTACCTACGGCCAGCGGAGCCCTACATACTGCAAGCGAAGCCCTACCTACGGCCAGCGGAGCCCTACCTACGGTCTGTGGAGCCCTTCCTATGGCCAGCGGAGCGCTACCTACTGTCAACGGAGCCCTACCTACTGCTAACGGAGCCCTACCTACTGCCAGCGGAGCCCTACCTACGGCCAGCGGAGCACTACCTACGGCCAGCGGAGCACTACCTACGGCCAGCGGGCAATATGTAGGGCTCCGCTGGCTGTGGGTAGTGCTCCGCTGGGCATATGTAGGGCTCCGTTGGCCATAGGAAGGGCTCCGCTGGCCGTAGGTAGGGCTCCGCTGGCCTTAGGTAGTGCTCCGCTGGCCGTAGGTAGGGCTCCGCTGGCAGTAGGTAGGGCTCCGTTGGCAGTAGGTAGGGCTCCGCTGGGCATAGGTAGGGCTCCGTTGGCCATAGGAAGGGCTCCGCTGCCCGTAGGTAGGGCTCCGATGGAAGTAGGTAGGGCTCCGTTGCCAGTAGGTAGGGCTCCGTTGGCAGTAGGTAGGGCTCCGTTGGCAGTAGGTAGCGCTCCGCTGGCCATAGGAAGGGCTCCACTGACCGTAGGTAGGGCTCCGCTGACCGTAGGTAGGGCTCCGTTGGCAGTAGGTAGGGCTCCGTTGCCAGTAGGTAGGGCTCCGTTGGCAGTAGGTAGGGCTCCGTTGGCAGTAGGTAGCGCTCCGTTGCCAGTAGGTAGGGCTCCGTTGGCAGTAGGTAGGGCTCCGTTGGCAGTAGGTAGGGCTCCGCTGGCCGTAGGTAGGGCTTCGCTGACCTTAGGTAGGGCTCCGCTAGCCGTAGGTAGCGCTCCACTGGCAATATGTAGGGCTCCGCTGGCTGTGGGTAGGGCTCCGCTGGGCATAGGTAGGGCTCCGTTGGCCACAGGAAGGGCTCCGCTGGCCGTAGGTAGGGCTCCAATGGAAGTAGGTAGGACTGTTAAGGGTTCGGTTGAGGAACGGTTGAGGGAAGGTTGAGGGAAGGTTGAGGGAAGGTTGAGGGACGGTTGAGGGACGGTTGAGGAACGGTTGAGGGACGGTTGAGGGACGGTTGAGGGACGGTTGAGGGACGGTTGAGGGACGGTTGAGGGACGGTTGAGGGACGGTTGAGGGTCGGTTGAGGGTCGGTTGAGGGTCGGTTGAGGGTCGGTTGAGGGTCGGTTGAGGGACGGTTGAGAGACGGTTGTGGGAAGGTTGAGGGACGGTTGAGGGACGGTTGAGGGACGGTTGAGGGACGGTTGAGGGACGGTTGAGGGACGGTTGAGGGACGGTTGAGGGACGGTTGAGGGACGGTTGAGGGACGGTTAAGGGACGGTTAAGGGACAGTTAAGGGACGGTTGAGGGACGGTTGAAGGACGGTTGAAGGACGGTTGAGGGACGGTTGAGGGACGGTTGAGGGACGGTTGAGGGACGGTTGAGGGGCGGTTGAGGGACGGTTGAGGGACGGTTGAGGGACGGTTGAGGGACGGTTGAGGGACGGTTGAGGGACGGTTGAGGGACGCTTGAAGGACGGTTGAGGGACGGTTGAGGGACGGTTGAGGGACAGTTGAGGGAAGGTAGAGGGAAGGTTGAGGGAAGGTTGTGGGAAGGTTGAGGGAAGGTTGAGGGAAGATGGAGGGAAGGTGGAGGGAAGGTTGAGGGAAGGTTGAGGGAAGGGTGAGGGACGTTTAAGGGACGTTTGAGGCCCATTTGAGGGACGGTTGAGTGTCGGTTGAGGGAAGGTTGAGGGAAGGTTGAGGGAAGGTTGAGGTAAGGTTAAGGGAAAGTTGAGGGACGTTTAAAGGAAGGTTGAGGGACGGTTCAAAGAACGGTTGAGGGATGGTTGAGGGACGGTTGAGGGATGGTTGAGGAACGGTTGAGGGACGGTTGAAGGACGGTTGAGGGAAGGTTGAGGGACGGTTGAGGGAAGGTTGAGGGACGGTTGAGGGACGGTTGAGGGACGGTTGAGTTACGGTTGAGCGACGGTTGAGGAACGGTCGAGGGACGGTTGAGGGACGGTTGAGGGACGGTTGAGGGACGATTGAGGGCACGAAAATGATATAGAGCGCGCTTGTTCCCCATTAAAGACCTTTCAGTTGATGCCTGTCTTGGCGCGATCGGTTGGCTAGAACTCGAGATATGACTGGAAGCAGTGGGGAGTGTTTTTCGCTCTAAACAAATCCGCTCCTTCAAGTACTGCGCCTAAGCTATAGAAGTGAAGCGAAAATGTTATATCGCGCGGTTGTTCCCCATTTAAAGACCTTTCAGGTGATATACGGCTTGGCGCGATCGGTTGGCTAGAACTCGAGATATGGCTGAAAGGAGTGGGGAGTGTTTTTCGCTCGAAACAAATACGCTCCTTCAAGTACTGCGCCTAAACTATAGAAGTGACACGATAATGTTATACAGCGCGGTTGTTCCTCATTTAAAGACCTTTCATTTGATATATGGCTTGGCGCCATCGGTTGGCTATACCTATAGATATGACTGAAAGGAGTGGGGAGTGTTTTTCGCACTAAACAAATCCGCTCCTTCAAGTACTGCGCCTAAACTATAGAAGTGACACGATAATGTTATATAGCGCGGTTGTTCCCCATTTAAAGACCTTTCATTTGATATATGGCTTGGCGCGATCGGTTGGCTAGAACTCAAGATATGACTAAAAGGAGTGGGAGTGTTTTTCGCTCTAAACAAATACGCTCCTTCAATTACTGCGCCTAAACTATAGAAGTGACACGAAAATGTTATATAGCACGGTTGTTCCCCATTTAAAGGCCTTTGATGTGATGTATGGCTTGGCGCGATCGGTTGGCCAGAACTCAAGATATGACTGAGAGGAGTGGGGAGTGTTTTTCGCTCTATACAAATACCTTAACTTCAACCTCAACCTCAATCGTAACCTCAAGCTCAACCTCAATTTCAACTTCAACTTTAACCTCATGCTCAACCTCAACTTCAAGCGGAACTCACCCTCAACCGTACCTCAACCGTCTCTCAACCTTCGCTCAAACTTCTCTCAACCGACCCTCAACCGTCCCCCAACCGGCCCTCAACCGCCCCTCAACCGTCCCTCAACAGACCCTTAACCATCCCTCAACCGTCTCTCAACCGTCCCTCAACCGTTCCTTAACCGTTCCTCAACCGTCACGCAACTGTCCCTCAACTGTCCCTCAACCGACCCTCAACCGACCCTCCTCCGTCCCTCAACCGTCCCTCAACCGTCCCTCAACCGTCCCTCAACCGTCCCTCAACCGTCCCTCAACCGTTCCTCAACCGTTCCTCAACCGTCCCTCAACCGTCCCTCAACCTTCCCTCAACCGTTCCTCAACCGAACCCTCAACCGTCCTACCTACTTCCATCGGAGCCCTACCTACGGCCAGCGGAGCCCTTCCTGTGGCCAACGGAGCCCTACCTACGCCCAGCGACGCCCTACCTACTGCCAACGGAGCCCTACCTACGGCCAGTGGAGCCCTACCTACGGCTAGCGGAGCCCTACCTACGGCTAGCGGAGCCCTACCTACGGCCAGCGGAGAGCTACCTACTGCCAACGGAGCCCTACCTACGGCCAGCGGAGCCCTTTCTATGGCCAACGGAGCCCTACCTATGCCCAGCGGAGCTCTACCCACAGCCAGCGGAGCCCTACTTATTTCCAGTGGAGCGCTACCTACGGCTAGCGGAGCCCTACCTACGGTCAGCGAAGCCCTACCTACGACCAGCGGAGCCTTACATACTGCAAGCGAAGCTCTAACGACGGCCAGCGGAGCCCTACCTACGGCCAGCGAAGCGCTACCTACTTCCATCGGAGCCCTACCTACGGCCAGCGGAGCCCTACCTACGGCCAGCGGAGCCCTTCCTGTGGCCAACGGAGCCCTACCTATGCCCAGCGACGCCCTACCTACTGCCAGCGGAGCCCTACTTACGGCCAGTGGAGCCCTACCTACGGCTAGCGGAGCCCTACCTACGGCTAGCGGAGCCCTACCTACGGCCAGCGGAGAGCTACCTACTGCCAACGGAGCCCTACCTACGGCCAGCGGAGCCCTTCCTATGGCCAACGGAGCCCTACCCACAGCCAGCGGAGCCCTACCCACAGCCAGCGGAGCCCTACATATTTCCAGTGGAGCGCTACCTACGGCTAGCGGAGCCCTACCTACGGTCAGCGAAGCCCTACCTACGACCAGCGAAGCCCTACCTACGACCAGCGGAGCCCTACATACTGCAAGCGAAGCTCTAACGACGGCCAGCGGAGCCCTACCTACGGCCAGCGAAGCGCTACCTACTGCCAGCGGAGCCCTACCTACGGCCAGCGGAGCCCTACCTACGGTCAGTGGAGCCCTTCCTATGGCCAACGGAGCCCTTCCTATGGCCAACGGAGCCCTACCTACGGTCAGCGGAGCCCTACCTATGGCCAACGGAGCCCTTCCTATGGCCAACGGAGCCCTAACTACGGTCAGCGGAGCCCTACCTACGGTCAGTGGAGCCCTTCCTATGGCCAGCGGAGCGCTACCAACTGCCAACGGAGCCCTACCTACTGCCAACGGAGCCCTACCTACTGGCAACGGAGCCCTACCTACTGCCAGCGGAGCCCTACCTACGGCCAGCGGAGCCCTACCTACGGCCAGCGGAGCCCTTCCTATGGCCAACGGAGCCCTACATATGCCCAGCGGAGCACTACCCACAGCCAGCGGAGCCCTACATATTGCCCGCTGGCCGTAGGTAGTGCTCCGCTGGCCGTAGGTAGTGCTCCGCTGGCCGTAGGTAGGGCTCCGCTGGCCGTAGGTAGGGCTCCGCTGGCCGTAGGTAGGGCTCCGCTGGCCGTAGGTAGGGCTCCGTTGGCAGTAGGTAGGGCTCCGTTGGCAGTAGGTAGGGCTCCGTTGGCAGTAGGTAGCGCTCCGCTGGCCATAGGAAGGGCTCCACTGACCGTAGGTAGGGCTCCGCTGACCGTAGGTAAGGCTCCGTTGGCCATAGGAAGGGCTCCGTTGGCCATAGGTAGGGCTCCGCTGACCGTAGGTAGGGCTTCGCTGACCGTAGGTAGGGCTCCGCTAGCCGTAGGTAGCGTTCCACTGGCAATATGTAGGGCTCCGCTGGCTGTGGGTAGGGATCCGCTGGGCATAGGTAGGGCTCCGTTGGCCACAGGAAGGGCTCCGCTGGCCGTAGGTAGGGCTCCGATGGAAGTAGGTAGGACGGTTGAGGGTTCGGTTGAGGAACGGTTGAGGGAAGGTTAAGGGGAGGTTAAGGGGAGGTTGAGGGACGGTTGAGGGACGGTTGAGGGACGGTTGAGGAACGGTTGAGGAACGGTTGAGGAACGGTTGAGGAACGGTTGAGGGACGGCTGAGGGACGGTTGAGAGACGGTTGAGGGTCGGTTGAGGGTCGGTTGAGGGTCGGTTGAGGGTCGGTTGAGGGTCGGTTGAGGGTCGGTTGAGGGTCGGTTGAGGGTGGGTTGAGGAACGGTTGAGGGACAGTTGCGGGACGGTTGAGGGACGGTTGAGGAACGGTTGAGGGACGGTTGAGGGACGGTTGGGGGACGGTTGAGAGACGGTTGAGGGACGGTTAAGGGTCGGTTGAGGGACGGTTGAGGGACGGTTGAGGGACGGTTGAGGGACGGTTGAGGGACGGTTGAGGGACGGTTGAGGGACGGTTGAGGGACGGTTGAGGGACGGTTGAGGGACGGTTGAGGGTCGGTTGAGGGTCGGTTGAGGGACGGTTGAGGGACGGTTGAGGGACGGTTGAGGGACGGTTGAGGGACGGTTGAGGGACGGTTGAGGGACGGTTGAGGGACGGTTGAGGGACGGTTGAGGGACGGTTAAGGGACGGTTAAGGGACAGTTAAGGGACGGTTGAGGGACGGTTGAGGGACGGTTGAGGGACGGTTGAGGGACGGTTGAAGGACGGTTGAGGGACGGTTGAGGGACGGTTGAGGGGCGGTTGAGGGACGGTTGAGGGACGGTTGAGGGACGGTTGAGGGACGGTTGAGGAACGGTTGAGGGACGGTTGAGGGACGGTTGAGGGACGGTTGAGGGACGGTTGAGGGACGGTTGAGGGACGGTTGAGGGACGGTTGAAGGACGGTTGAGGGACGGTTGAGGGACGGTTGAGGGACAGTTGAGGGAAGGTAGAGGGAAGGTTGAGGGAAGGTTGTGGGAAGGTTGAGGGAAGGTTGAGGGAAGGTGGAGGGAAGGTTGAGGGAAGGTTGAGGGAAGGTTGAGGGAAGGGTGAGGGACGTTTAAGGGACGTTTGAGGCCCATTTGAGGGACGGTTGAGTGTCGGTTGAGGGAAGGTTGAGGGAAGGTTGAGGGAAGGTTGAGGGAAGGTTGAGGGAAGGTTGAGGGAAGGTTGAGGGAAGGTTGAGGGAAGGTTGAGGGAAGGTTGAGGTAAGGTTAAGGGAAAGTTGAGGGACGTTTAAAGGAAGGTTGAGGGACGGTTCAAAGAACGGTTGAGGGATGGTTGAGGGACGGTTGAGGGACGGTTGAGGGACGGTTGAGGGACGGTTGAGGGACGGTTGAGGGAGGGTAGAGGGACGGTTGAGAAACGGTTGAGGGACGGTTGAGGGACGGTTGAGGGCACGATTGAGGCCACGAAAATGATATAGAGCGCGCTTGCTCCCCATTTAAAGACCTTTCAGTTGATGCCTGTCTTGGCGCGATCGGTTGGCTAGAACTCGAGTTATGACTGGAAGCAGTGGGGAGTGTTTTTCGCTCTAAACAAATCCGCTCCTTCAAGTACTGCGCCTAAACTATAGAAGTGAAGCGAAAATGTTATATCGCGCGGTTGTTCCACATTTAAAGACCTTTCAGGTGATATACGGCTTGGCGCGATCGGTTGGCTAGAACTCGAGATATGGCTGAAAGGAGTGGGGAGTGTTTTTCGCTCGAAACAAATACGCTCGTTCAAGTACTGCGCCTAAACTATAGAAGTGACACGATAATGTTATATAGCGCGGTTGTTCCTCATTTAAAGACCTTTCATTTGATATATGGCTTGGCGCGATCGGTTGGCTAGACCTATAGATATGACTGAAAGGAGTGGGGAGTGTTTTTCGCTCTAAACAAATACGCTCCTTCAATTACTGCGCCTAAACTATAGAAGTGACACGAAAATGTTATATAGCACGGTTGTTCCCCATTTAAAGGCCTTTGACTTGATATATGGCTTGGCGCGATCAGTTGGCCAGAACTCAAGATATGACTGAGAGGAGTGGGGAGTGTTTTTCGCTCTATACAAATACACTCCTTCAAGTACTGCGCCTAACCTATATAAGTGGCATGAAAATGATATAGAGCGCGGTTCTTCTCCATTTAAAGACCTTTCAGTTGATACCTGCCTTCAACTTCAACATCAATCTCAATCTCAGCCTCAACGTCAACGTCAACGTCAACCTCGACCTCAACTACAAACTCATCTTCAACTTCAACCTCATCCTCAATCTCAATCCCAACGACAACCTCAACCTCAACCTAAACGTCAACCTCAACCTTAACCTCAACCTCAACCTCAACCTCAACGTCAACCTCAACCTCAACCTCAACCTCAACCTCAACTTCAACTACAACCTCATCTTCAACTTCAACCTCAACCTCAACCTCAACCACATTCTCAACCTCAACCTTAACTTCAACCTCAACTTCAATCGTAACCTCAAGCTCAAGCTCAATCGTAACCTCAAGCTCAACCTCAATTTCAACTTCAACTTTAACCTCATGCTCAACCTCAACTTCAAGCGCAACTCACCCTCAACCGTACCTCAACCGTCTCTCAACCTTCCCTCAACCTTCTCTCAACCGACCCTCAACCGTCCCCCAACCGGCCCTCAACCGCCCCTTAACCGCCCCTCAACCGTCCCTCAACCGACCCTTAACCGTCCCTCAACCGTCTCTCAACCGTCCCTCAACCGTCCCTCAACCGTCCCTCAACCGTTCCTCAACCGTCCCTCAACCGTCCCGCAACTGTCCCTCAACCGTCCCTCAACCCACCCTCAACCGACCCTCAACCGACCCTCAACCGTCCCTCAACCGTCCCTCAGCCGACCCTCAACCGTTCCTCAACCGTTCCTCAACCGTCCCTCAACCGTCCCTCAACCGTCCCTCAACCTCCCCTTAACCTCCCCTTAACCTTCCCTCAACCGTTCCTCAACCGAACCCTCAACCGTCCTACCTACTTCCAGCGGAGCCCTACCTATGGCCAGCGGAGCCCTACCTACGGTCAGTGGAGCCCTTCCTATGACCAACGGAGCCCTACCTACGGCCAGCGGAGCCCTTCCTATGGCCAACGGAGCCCTACCTATGCCCAGCAGAGCCCTACCCACAGCAAGCGGAGCCCTACATATTGCCAGTGGAGCGCTACCTACGGCTAGCGGAGCCCTACCTACGGTCAGCGAAGCCCTACCTACGGCCAGCGGAGCCCTACATACTGCAAGCGAAGCCCTACCTACAGCCAGCGGAGCCCTACATACTGCAAGCGAAGCCCTACCTACGGCCAGCGCAGCTCTACCTACGGTCAGTGGAGCCCTTCCTATGGCCAGCGGAGCGCTACCTACTGCCAACGGAGCCCTTCCTACTGCCAACGGTGCCCTACCTACTGCCAGCGGAGCCCTACCTACTGCCAGCGGAGCACTACCTACGGCCAGCGGAGCACTACCTACGGCCAGCGGAGCACTACCTACGGCCAGCGGGCAATATGTAGGGCTCCGCTGGCTGTGGGTAGTGCTCCGCTGGCCATAGGAAGGGCTCCGCTGGCCGTAGGTAGGGCTCCGCTGGCAGTAGGTAGCGCTCCGCTGGCCGTAGGTAGGGCTCCGCTGGCCGTAGTTAGAGCTTCGCTTGCAGTATGTAGGGCTCCGCTGGCAGTAGGTAGCGCTCCGCTGGCCGTAGGTAGGGCTTCGCTGACCGTAGGTAGGGCTTCGCTGACCGTAGGTAGGGCTCCGCTAGGCGTAGGTAGCGCTCCACTGGCAATATGTAGGGCTCCGCTGGCTGTGGGTAGGGCTCCGCTGGCTGTGGGTAGGGCTCCGCTGGGCATAAGTAGGGCTCCGCTAGGCATAGGTAGGGTTCCGTTGGCCATAGGAAGGGCTCCGCTGGCAGTAGGTAGCGCTCCGCTGGCCGTAGGTAGGGCTCCGCTAACCGTAGGTAGGGCTCCGCTTGCAGTAGGTAGGGCTCCGCTTGCAGTAGGTAGGGCTCCGCTGGCCAAAGGTAGGTGTTGAGGGGGACGGTTGAGGGGGACGGTTGAGGGGGACGGTTGAGGGGGACGGTTGAGGGGGACGGTTGAGGGGGACGGTTGAGGGGGACGGTTGAGGGGGACGGTTGAGGGGGACGGTTGAGGGGGACGGTTGAGGGGGACGGTTGAGGGGGACGGTTGAGGGGGACGGTTGAGGGGGACGGTTGAGGGGGACGGTTGAGGGGGACGGTTGAGGGGGACGGTTGAGGGGGACGGTTGAGGGGGACGGTTGAGGGGGACGGTTGAGGGGGACGGTTGAGGGGGACGGTTGAGGGGGACGGTTGAGGGGGACGGTTGAGGGGGACGGTTGAGGGGGACGGTTGAGGGGGACGGTTGAGGGGGACGGTTGAGGGGGACGGTTGAGGGGGACGGTTGAGGGGGACGGTTGAGGGGGACGGTTGAGGGGGACGGTTGAGGGGGACGGTTGAGGGGGACGGTTGAGGGGGACGGTTGAGGGGGACGGTTGAGGGGGACGGTTGAGGGGGACGGTTGAGGGGGACGGTTGAGGGGGACGGTTGAGGGGGACGGTTGAGGGGGACGGTTGAGGGGGACGGTTGAGGGGGACGGTTGAGGGGGACGGTTGAGGGGGACGGTTGAGGGGGACGGTTGAGGGGGACGGTTGAGGGGGACGGTTGAGGGGGACGGTTGAGGGGGACGGTTGAGGGGGACGGTTGAGGGGGACGGTTGAGGGGGACGGTTGAGGGGGACGGTTGAGGGGGACGGTTGAGGGGGACGGTTGAGGGGGACGGTTGAGGGGGACGGTTGAGGGGGACGGTTGAGGGGGACGGTTGAGGGGGACGGTTGAGGGGGACGGTTGAGGGGGACGGTTGAGGGGGACGGTTGAGGGGGACGGTTGAGGGGGACGGTTGAGGGGGACGGTTGAGGGGGACGGTTGAGGGGGACGGTTGAGGGGGACGGTTGAGGGGGACGGTTGAGGGGGACGGTTGAGGGGGACGGTTGAGGGGGACGGTTGAGGGGGACGGTTGAGGGGGACGGTTGAGGGGGACGGTTGAGGGGGACGGTTGAGGGGGACGGTTGAGGGGGACGGTTGAGGGGGACGGTTGAGGGGGACGGTTGAGGGGGACGGTTGAGGGGGACGGTTGAGGGGGACGGTTGAGGGGGACGGTTGAGGGGGACGGTTGAGGGGGACGGTTGAGGGGGACGGTTGAGGGGGACGGTTGAGGGGGACGGTTGAGGGGGACGGTTGAGGGGGACGGTTGAGGGGGACGGTTGAGGGGGACGGTTGAGGGGGACGGTTGAGGGGGACGGTTGAGGGGGACGGTTGAGGGGGACGGTTGAGGGGGACGGTTGAGGGGGACGGTTGAGGGGGACGGTTGAGGGGGACGGTTGAGGGGGACGGTTGAGGGGGACGGTTGAGGGGGACGGTTGAGGGGGACGGTTGAGGGGGACGGTTGAGGGGGACGGTTGAGGGGGACGGTTGAGGGGGACGGTTGAGGGGGACGGTTGAGGGGGACGGTTGAGGGGGACGGTTGAGGGGGACGGTTGAGGGGGACGGTTGAGGGGGACGGTTGAGGGGGACGGTTGAGGGGGACGGTTGAGGGGGACGGTTGAGGGGGACGGTTGAGGGGGACGGTTGAGGGGGACGGTTGAGGGGGACGGTTGAGGGGGACGGTTGAGGGGGACGGTTGAGGGGGACGGTTGAGGGGGACGGTTGAGGGGGACGGTTGAGGGGGACGGTTGAGGGGGACGGTTGAGGGGGACGGTTGAGGGGGACGGTTGAGGGGGACGGTTGAGGGGGACGGTTGAGGGGGACGGTTGAGGGGGACGGTTGAGGGGGACGGTTGAGGGGGACGGTTGAGGGGGACGGTTGAGGGGGACGGTTGAGGGGGACGGTTGAGGGGGACGGTTGAGGGGGACGGTTGAGGGGGACGGTTGAGGGGGACGGTTGAGGGGGACGGTTGAGGGGGACGGTTGAGGGGGACGGTTGAGGGGGACGGTTGAGGGGGACGGTTGAGGGGGACGGTTGAGGGGGACGGTTGAGGGGGACGGTTGAGGGGGACGGTTGAGGGGGACGGTTGAGGGGGACGGTTGAGGGGGACGGTTGAGGGGGACGGTTGAGGGGGACGGTTGAGGGGGACGGTTGAGGGGGACGGTTGAGGGGGACGGTTGAGGGGGACGGTTGAGGGGGACGGTTGAGGGGGACGGTTGAGGGGGACGGTTGAGGGGGACGGTTGAGGGGGACGGTTGAGGGGGACGGTTGAGGGGGACGGTTGAGGGGGACGGTTGAGGGGGACGGTTGAGGGGGACGGTTGAGGGGGACGGTTGAGGGGGACGGTTGAGGGGGACGGTTGAGGGGGACGGTTGAGGGGGACGGTTGAGGGGGACGGTTGAGGGGGACGGTTGAGGGGGACGGTTGAGGGGGACGGTTGAGGGGGACGGTTGAGGGGGACGGTTGAGGGGGACGGTTGAGGGGGACGGTTGAGGGGGACGGTTGAGGGGGACGGTTGAGGGGGACGGTTGAGGGGGACGGTTGAGGGGGACGGTTGAGGGGGACGGTTGAGGGGGACGGTTGAGGGGGACGGTTGAGGGGGACGGTTGAGGGGGACGGTTGAGGGGGACGGTTGAGGGGGACGGTTGAGGGGGACGGTTGAGGGGGACGGTTGAGGGGGACGGTTGAGGGGGACGGTTGAGGGGGACGGTTGAGGGGGACGGTTGAGGGGGACGGTTGAGGGGGACGGTTGAGGGGGACGGTTGAGGGGGACGGTTGAGGGGGACGGTTGAGGGGGACGGTTGAGGGAAGGTTGAGGGAAGGGTAAGGGACGTTTAAGGGACCTTTGAGGCCCATTTGAGGGACGGTTGAGTGTCGGTTGAGGGAAGGTTGAGGTAAGGTTGAGCGAAAGTTGAGGGACGTTTAAAGGAAGGTTGAGGGACTGTTCAAAGAACGGTTGAGGGATGGTTGAGGGACGGTTGAGGGACGGTTGAGGGACGGTTGAGGGACGTGTAGTGCGCCAAAGGTTGGCGACACCTGAAAAACGATGTTAACATTGTTAACTGCAAGTGCAAGAGAACTCGGTCAGCGCTTGTTGTTGTTCGATCGTATTTCAGTGCGATTACTCGTGCTGTGACCCAACTTATTGAATTGACACACTTACTTACATATCGTATTAATTATTGAGTGGGTCAATGAAGCAATGCACAAATTCTTAATGTAAGCATTTCTCATAAGTTATTTTGTTAGAGAATTAGTATAAATAGATAAGATTTTGTTAAATAAAGTTAATATCAATTCTGAACCAAAAACTGACTGATATACTTTTCGGCTCTTCACACAGCTTAGCTTTTATCAGCTCCTCACAGAGCTCAGTAAAAAGTCGTGCGACCAATTATGGCGCATGTAAACAATCGGCTGCAGATCTTAGTAAGTACTTAAATTTTGTTTATAATGCCTTGTTAGGACTATCATCCTTCTCATAGGACCTTGAAGTAGATAGGCAACAATCATTACATGGCGATCCTGCCAGGAGGGCTGTGATATAGAGCTACAACCCTCAAAAGAGGACATAGACAAAATCTTTGATAAGTGGCAGCAATACGTCGAAGAGTATGATCCAGGACAACCTGATTTAAGTCCAGATTATATACCAACACCACTGACAGCTGGTCCAAAACCAATTAGTTTGGAAGTTTATAGGGACCGGCAGAAAATTATAAAAAAGAATTTAGCCGATTTTAGAAAAAAAAATATGTGAAAAGCCCTGTAAACAAGAGCAAAAAAAAAGAGGGGGAAAGAAACGACGATTCCAGAAGGAATGTGCAGATCTTCAGCGTATTATCAATATCAGCCAAGGGAAGCAGAAAAGAAGCCTAATAAAAGAGCTTAATGAACTAAAGAAAAGAGGCTGGAAAAATATTTCACAAAATGGGCAGCAAACAATTTAAAGAAGAAATTATTAATAATAATAATGCAGCGGCTGCGTCTTCATCTTCAACATCGAAAGGGCAAGAGTTAGAAATATTAATATATTTCAATAGTGTTTGTCTACTTTTCATTCTATTACTAAAGCTGCACAATTATTATAAAGCATTTATAAAAAAACAAGCACTTAAAAATATAAGCAATGTATAATCTATAATTAAAGTTAATAAAAAAAAAACAAAAAGCAAATGAAGTTGTTAGAAGATTAAGTTAAATAACGTAAAAGCCTCATATGGATTTCCTTACAAAATTATATAAAAATTTAAAGAAGAGTCCATCAAGAAGGTATAGTGAAAAATATATTGAAATAACAGAAGGAGGCATCAGCATCTGATTTGGAAGCATTAAAAGTCAAATATGAACAAATTTGTAGTAACATAAGAACATATTTGATACCTATAGAAGATTCTGAATCTGAGTATTCAGATACAGAACAATTTCTTAATCAGAGTATAATTTTTGAGAAGAAACCGTTAGAATCTGAAATTGTTAACCAAGGTATAGAAATAGGAACGCATAGTCATAAAATGGCAAGTTTTGATTTACTGATAGCTTCCAAACTCATCCCAGAGTTTTCGGGTGTTATTAAGGAACTAAATAATTTCTTATCATTAATAAATTTCTATTATGAAGCACTTGCGGTAGACCAAAAACCTATATGCATTAAATTTATATTGGCAACAAAGTTATCAGAGACAGTAAAGAATAGGATTTTAATAGATGATGCTCCTACAACATTTAATGATTTAAAATTAGTACTAACAAAAGCATACAAATCAAATAAAACTCCAATAAAAATTTTAAATGAAATTTCAAAGTGTTATCAAGGCAACCAAACAGTCACTCTTTTTGCAGCTAAAATTGAATCATTAATAGCGACACTAAATGATTTGCAAACGCAGGAGCAAGGATCAGAGCATAGGCAGGTCATAGTTAGATTGAATGATCAGCATTCAAAGCAGGTTTGAATGAACAAATTAGAACCGTGGTGGCAGCAGCAAGACCACAAAAACTGTGCGAAGCAGTTCAATTAGCTTTGGAAGCCCAGATTAATACTCAAGCTCAGGATAGAGTATCATACCATAATAGGTTCCAAAAAAATAGACTAAATTTTAATGATGGAAGATTTTCTAGTTCACATAACAACCATAATAATAATTATAGGAGTCCCAATATTTATAGTAACAATACCTACAATAACAGAAACAATAATAACAATAGTAATAGATACGACAATAGACGGACTGTGCCGGGAAATGGACATTCCCCCGGGCAGCAGACACCGGGGAGACAAAGAAAGAATTTCAAAAAGTAGTAAATATACAATTAAATTCTAATAGTACAACTAGTAACTACGTTAATTTAAAATATAATAATCTACCAATAAGATTATTAGTAGATACAGGAGCAGATATATCGATAATTCAATATGGCAGATTAGATATATGATCTAATAGATATATGACTTAATAACAAGAGACGGTATATTAACAGATCCTACTAAATACAGTGTAATTAAAGAATACCCCACACCAAGTAATTCAGATGAGGTCAGAAGATTTGTAGCATTCTGTAATTATTACCGAAGATTTATTAAAGATTTTGCTGAAATAGCAAGACCATTAAACAATTTGTTAAAAAAGAAAAGCATATTTCATTGGTCAGAAGAGTGTCGCAATGCCTTTGCTATATTAAAGAAAAGGTTGATGACACCACCTATATTAAGCTATCCAGATTTCTCAAAACCTTTTATTCTCACGACAGACGCCTCTAATTTCGCGTTAGGAGCAGTCTTGTCACAAGGAGAATTGGGTCAAGACAAACCAATAGCGTTTGCAAGTAAAAGTTTGAATAAACACGAATTAAATAAATCAGTAATAGAAAAAGAATTATTAGCAATTCATTGGGGAATTAACTATTTTAGACCGTGTCTCTTTGGAAGAAAATTCGTTGTATACACAGACCATAGACCATTAGTTAGTCTTTCAACGCACAAGAATCCATCTTCAAAGTTAACGAGAATACGATTTGACTTGATGGATTATGATTTTTTTCAAATAATATTTAAACAAGGAAAGATGAATACCAATGCGGATGCACTCTCTAGGATAGAATTAGATAGTAAGAAACTAATAGATATGATTCCAAAATATAACATTAATGTATTAACAAGACAAATGGCGCAAAGGTTAAAGGATAATACGGTAGAAGACCAAAGATTATGTCATAAAAAAGTAGAAAAGCCTTATAGCCCAAACAGGGAGATTGATCACCTTCATGTTTGGAATGCAACGTCGATATCAGATGTAAGGTATATAAAGAAGCTGGTGTTTAAAGAAAAAAGATTTGAAAAGAGGTTTGATAAAATAAAAGGGTACCCATATATAGAGATATTAGCAGCAAGAAATCAGATAGTCGCAGAATATAATCAGGGATCATTATCAGAGATAAAATTGATTTTGAAGACGTTATTATTCAAAGCAAATGCGACGAAAATTGTTAAGCTGGCTTTAGCAGAGACTGACGAAATATTTAAAAAGATAAGCATGCAAGAATTTAAAAAAGTATTTAACGAGCTGCAAAAAGAATTGAAACTAGAAGAGTGTCTAGACATATTAATTTATAAACCTCCGAAAGAGATAAAAAATAAGCAAGAAATGGTGAATCTAATTAAAGATTATCATAATTCAGTACATGGGGGACATTGTGGTATAAAGAGATGTATAGCAAAGCTTAAACAGAAATATGTCTGGAAAGGGATGAATAAAATGGTTAAAGATCATGTTAACCAGTGTAAAATTTGCAACAGAGTTAAAATATGTAGGTATACTAAAGAAAGGTATGAGATAACTGAGACACCAGGTACAGCATTTGAGACAGTGACTATAGATACAGTAGGACCGCTACGACCATCAAATGGGTACAGATACGTATTGACAATACAGTGTGAACTAACCAAATTTATAGAAGCAATACCTTTAGAAACAAAAGATGCAGTAAATGTAGCAAAATCTATAGTAGAGAAGTTTATATTAAAGTATGGTTTTTTTAGAAAATTAAAAACAGACAAAGGGACAGAATTCACCAACGAACTACTTAAAAATGTCTGTAAACTATTAAAAATTGAAAAAGTAACCTCAACACCTTATCACCATGAGACATTAGGAACAGTAGAGAGAAATCACAAAGTTGTTCCAAAGCTGGGATGAACTTGTTCCATATTATGTTTATAGTTACAACACGACGCCTCATGTTACTACAAATTACACACCTTTTGAATTAGTATATGGAAAAATATGTGCTCTTCCATGTGAAGTCATGAAAACCAAAGCGAAAATATATAATATTGATGATTATTGTAAGGAATTAAAATTAAAATTACAACATGCGCAAATAACAGCTAAACAAAAGTTGATAGAAGCAAAGCATGAAAGAAGAGAAAAACAGAAGAGAGTAAACAAATCCAAATTTAAAATAAATGATTATGTATATGTAAAAGTTGGAAACAGAAAGAAACTAGAGCCACCATTCAAAGGCCCATTTAAAGTGGTATCGCAAAGTGGTACAAACAGTACAGTATTAATAAAAAATAAAAAAGTAGAGTTGCACAATAACAATCTTATAAAAGCTAGAAATAAGTAGTATCTTGTATGTAAAGACATGAAATTATTTTCTTATTTTAATATAATAAAATAATTTATTTTTAAGGGGTAAGGGTGTAGTGCGCCAAAGGTTGGCGACACCTGAAAAACGATGTTAACATTGTTAACTGCAAGTGCAAGAGAACTCGGTCAGCGCTTGTTGTTGTTCGATCGTATTTCAGTGCGATTACTCGTGCTGTGACCCAACTTATTGAATTGACACACTTACTTAGATATCGTATTAATTATTGAGTGGGTCAATGAAGCAATGCACAAATTCTTAATGTAAGCATTTCTCATAAGTTATTTTGTTAGAGAATTAGTATAAATAGATAAGATTTTGTTAAATAAAGTTAATATCAATTCTGAACCAAAAACTGACTGATATTCTTTTCGGCTCTTTACAGAGCTTAGCTTTTATCGGCTCCTCACAGAGCTCAGTAAAAAGTCGTGCGACCAATTATGGCGCATGTAAACAATCGGCTGCAGAGCTTAGTAAGTACTTCAATTTTGTTTATAATGCCTTGTTTGGACTATCATCCTTCTCATAGGACCTCGAAGTAGATAGGCAACAATCATTACAGACGGTTGAGGGACGGTTGAGGGACGGTTGAGGGACGGTTGAGGGACGGTTGAGGGACGGTTGAGGGACGGTTGAGGGACGGTTGAGGGACGGTTGAGGGACGGTTTAGAGACGGTTGAGGGACGTTTGAGGGACGGTTGAGGGACGCTTGGCGAGATCGGTTGGCTAGAACTCGAGATATGGCTGAAAGGAGTGGGGAGGGTTTTTCGCTCGAAACAAATACGCTCCTTCAAGTACTGCGCCTAAACTATAGAAGTGACACGATAATGTTTTATAGCGCGGTTGTTCCTCATTTAAAGACCTTTCATTTGATATATGGCTTGGCGCGATCGGTAGGCTAGACCTATAGATATGACTGAAAGGAGTGGGGAGTGTTTTTCGCTCTAAAGAAATACGCTCATTCAAGTACTGCGCCTAAACTATAGAAGTGACACGATAATGTTATATAGCGCGGTTGTTCCTCATTTAAAGACCTTCATTTGATATATGGCTTGGCGCGATCGGTTGGCTAGAACTCGAGATATGGCTGAAAGGAGTGGGGAGTGTTTTTCGCTCGAAACAAATACGCTCCTTCAAGTACTGCGCCTAAACTATAGAAGTGAAACGATAATGTTATATAGCGCGGTTGTTCCTCATTTGAAGACCTTTCATTTGATATATGGCTTGGCGCGATCGGTTGGCTAGACCTATAGATATGACTGAAAGGAGTGGGGAGTGTTTTTCGCTCTAAAGAAATACGCTCCTTCAAGTACTGCGCCTAAACTATAGAAGTGACACGATAATGTTATATAGCGCGGTTGTTCCCCATTTAAAGACCTTTCATCTGATATATGGCTTGGCGCGATCGGTTGGCTAGAACTCGAGATATGACTGAAAGGAGTGGGGAGTATTTTTCGCTCTAAACAAATACGCTCCTTCAAGTACTGCGCCTAAACTAGAGAAGTGACAAGTACTGCGCCTAAACTATAGAAGTGACACGAAAATGTTATGTAGCGCGGTTGTTCCTCATTTAAAGACCTTTCATTGGATATATGGCTTGGCGCGATCGGTTGGCTAGAACTCGACATATGACTGAAAGGAGTGAGGAGTGTTTTTCGCTCTAAACAAATACGCTCCTTCAAGTACTGCGCATAAACTATAGAAGTGACAAGTACTGCGCCTAAACTATTGAAGTGACACGAAAATGTTATATAGCGCGGTTGTTCCTCATTTAAAGACCTTTTATTTGATATATGGCTTGGCGCGATCGGTTGGCTAGAACTCGAGATATGACTGAAAGAAATGGGGAGTGTTTTTCGCTCTAAACAAATACCCTCCTTCAAGTACTGCGCCTAAACTATAGAAGTGACACGAAAATATTATATAGCGCGGTTGTTCCTCATTTAAAGACCTTCATTTGATATATGGCTTGGCGCGATCGGTTGGCTAGAACTCGAGATATGGCTGAAAGGAGTGGGGAGTGTTTTTCGCTCGAAACAAATACGCTCCTTCAAGTACTGCGCCTAAACTATAGAAGTGAAACGATAATGTTATATAGCGCGGTTGTTCCTCATTTGAAGACCTTTCATTTGATATATGGCTTGGCGCGATCGGTTGGCTAGACCTATAGATATGACTGAAAGGAGTGGGGAGTGTTTTTCGCTCTAAAGAAATACGCTCCTTCAAGTACTGCGCCTAAACTATAGAAGTGACACGATAATGTTATATAGCGCGGTTGTTCCCTATTTAAAGACCTTTCATCTGATATATGGCTTGGCGCGATCGGTTGGCTAGAACTCGAGATATGACTGAAAGGAGTGGGGAGTATTTTTCGCTCTAAACAAATACGCTCCTTCAAGTACTGCGCCTAAACTAGAGAAGTGACAAGTACTGCGCCTAAACTATAGAAGTGACACGAAAATGTTATGTAGCGCGGTTGTTCCTCATTTAAAGACCTTTCATTGGATATATGGCTTGGCGCGATCGGTTGGCTAGAACTCGAGATATGACTGAAAGGAGTGAGGAGTGTTTTTCGCTCTAAACAAATACGCTCCTTCAAGTACTGCGCATAAACTATAGAAGTGACAAGTACTGCGCCTAAACTATTGAAGTGACACGAAAATGTTATATAGCGCGGTTGTTCCTCATTTAAAGACCTTTTATTTGATATATGGCTTGGCGCGATCGGTTGGCTAGAACTCGAGATATGACTGAAAGAAATGGGGAGTGTTTTTCGCTCTAAACAAATACCCTCCTTCAAGTACTGCGCCTAAACTATAGAAGTGACACGAAAATATTATATAGCGCGGTTGTTCCCCATTTAAAGACCTTTCATCTGATATATGGCTTGGCGCGATCGGTTGGCTAGACCTATAGATATGACTGAAAGGAGTGGGGAGTGTTTTTCGCTCTAAAGAAATACGCTCCTTCAAGTACTGCGCCTAAACTATAGAAGTGACACGATAATGTTATATAGCGCGGTTGTTCCCCATTTAAAGACCTTTCATCTGATATATGGCTTGGCGCGATCGGTTGGCTAGAACTCGAGATATGACTGAAAGGAGTGGGGAGTATTTTTCGCTCTAAACAAATACGCTCCTTCAAGTACTGCGCCTAAACTAGAGAAGTGACAAGTACTGCGCCTAAACTATAGAAGTGACACGAAAATGTTATGTAGCGCGGTTGTTCCTCATTTAAAGACCTTTCATTGGATATATGGCTTGGCGCGATCGGTTGGCTAGAACTCGAGATATGACTGAAAGGAGTGAGGAGTGTTTTTCGCTCTAAACAAATACGCTCCTTCAAGTACTGCGCATAAACTATAGAAGTGACAAGTACTGCGCCTAAACTATAGAAGTGACACGAAAATGTCATATAGCGCGGTTTTTCCTCATTTAAAGACCTTTCATTTGATATATGGCTTGGCGCGATCGGTTGGGTAGAATTTGAGATATGACTGAAAGGAGTGGGGAGTGTTTGTCGCTCTAAACAAATACGCTCCTTCAAGTACTGCGCCTAAACTATAGAAGTGACACGATAATGTTATATAGCGCGGTTGTTCCTCATTTAAAGACCTTTCATTTGATATATGGCTTGGCGCGATCGGTTGGCTAGAACTCGAGATATGACTGAAAGGAGTGGGGAAAGTTTTTCGCTCTAAACAAATACGCTCCTTCAAGTACTGCGTCTAAACTATAGAAGTGACACGAAAATGTTATATAGCGCGGTTGTTCCTCATTTAAAGACCTTTCATTTGATATAAGTGTTGGCGCGATCGGTTGGCTAGAACTCGAGATATGACTGGAAGGAGTGGGGAGTGTTTTTCCTTCTAAACAAATACGCTCCTTCAAGTACTGCGCATAAACTATAGAAGTGACACGATAATGTTATATAGCGCGGTTGTTCCTCATTTAAAGACCTTTCATTTGATATATGGCTTGACGCGATCGGTTGGCTAGAACTCGAGATGTGACTGAAAGGAGTGGGGAGTGTTTTTCGCTCTAAACAAATACGCTCCTTCAAGTACTGCGCCTATACTATAGAAGTGACGCGAAAATGTTATATAGCGCGGTTGTTCCTCATTTAAAGACCTTTCATTGGATATATGGCTTGGCGCGATCGGTTGGCTAGAACTCGAGATATGACTGAAAGGAGTGGGGAGTGTTTTTCGCTCTAAACAAATACGCTCCTTCAAGTACTGCGCCTAAACTATAGAAGTGACACGAAAATGTTATATAGCGCGGTTGTTCCTCATTTAAAGACCTTTCATTTGATATAAGGCTTGGCGCGATCGGTTGGCTAGAACTCGAGATATGACTGGAAGGAGTGGGGAGTGTTTTTCGCTCTAAACAAATCCGCTCCTTCAAGTACTGCGCCTAAACTATAGAAATGACACGAAAATGTTATATGGCGCGGTTGTTCCTCATTTAAAGACCTTTCATTTGATATATGGCTTGTCGCGATCGGATGGCTAGAACTTGAGATATGACTGAAAGGAGTGGGGAGTGTTTTTCGCTCTTAACAAATACGCTCCTTCAAGTACTGCGCATAAACTATAGAAGTAACACGAAAATATTATATAGCGCGGTTGTTCCCCATTTAAAGACCTTTCATTTGATATATGGCTTGGCGCGATCGGTTGGCTAGAACTCGAGATGTGACTGAAAGGAATGGGGAGTCTTTTTCGCTCTAAACAAATACGCTCCTTCAAGTACTGCGCCTAAACTATAGAAGTGACGCGAAAATGGTATATAGCGCGGTTGTTCCTCATTTAAAGCCCTTTCATTGGATATATGGCTTGACGCGATCGCTTGGCTAGAACTCGAGATATGACTGAAAGGAGTGGGGAGTGTTTTTCGCTCTAAACAAATACGCTCCTTCAAGTACTGCGCATAAACTATAGAAGTGACAAGTACTGCGCCTAAACTATAGAAGTGACACGAAAATGTTATATAGCGCGATGTGACTGAAAGGAGTGGGGAGTGTTTTTCGCTCTAAACAAATACGCTCCTTCAAGTACTGCGCCTAAACTATAGAAGTGACACGAAAATATTATATAGCGCGGTTGTTCCTCATTTAAAGACCTTCATTTGATATATGGCTTGGCGCGATCGGTTGGCTAGAACTCGAGATATGGCTGAAAGGAGTGGGGAGTGTTTTTCGCTCGAAACAAATACGCTCCTTCAAGTACTGCGCCTAAACTATAGAAGTGAAACGATAATGTTATATAGCGCGGTTGTTCCTCATTTAAAGACCTTTCATTTGATATATGGCTTGGCGCGATCGGTTGGCTAGACCTATAGATATGACTGAAAGGAGTGGGGAGTGTTTTTCGCTCTAAAGAAATACGCTCCTTCAAGTACTGCGCCTAAACTATAGAAGTGACACGATAATGTTATATAGCGCGGTTGTTCCCCATTTAAAGACCTTTCATCTGATATATGGCTTGGCGCGATCGGTTGGCTAGAACTCCAGATATGACTGAAAGGAGTGGGGAGTGTTTTTCGCTCTAAACAAATACGCTCCTTCAAGTACTGCGCCTAAACTAGAGAAGTGACAAGTACTGCGCCTAAACTAAAGAAGTGACACGAAAATGTTATGTAGCGCGGTTGTTCCTCATTTAAACACCTTTCATTGGATATATGGCTTGGCGCGATCGGTTGGCTAGAACTCGAGATACGACTGAAAGGAGTGAGGAGTGTTTTTCGCTCTAAACAAATACGCTCCTTCAAGTACTGCGCATAAACTATAGAAGTGACAAGTACTGCGCCTAAACTATAGAAGTGACACGAAAATGTTATATAGCGCAGTTTTTCCTCATTTAAAGACCTTTCATTTGATATATGGCTTGGCGCGATCGGTTGGCTAGAACTCGAGATATGACTGAAAGGAGTGGGGAGTGTTTTTCGCTCTAAACAAATACGCTCCTTCAAGTACTGCGCATAAACTATAGAAGTGACAAGTACTGCGCCTAAACTATAGAAGTGACACGAAAATGTCATATAGCGCGATGTGACTGAAAGGAGTGGGGAGTGTTTTTCGCTCTAAACAAATACGCTCCTTCAAGTACTGCGCCTAAACTATAGAAGTGACGAGAAAATGGTATATAGCGCGGTTGTTCCTCATTTAAAGACCTTTCATTGGATATATGGCTTGGTGCGATCGGCTGGCTAGAACTCGAGATATGACGGAAAGGAGTGGGAAGTGTTTTTCGCTCTAAACAAATACGCTCCTTCAAGTACTGCGCCTAAACTATAGAAGTGACACGATAATGTTATATAGCGCGGTTGTTCCTCATTTAAAGACCTTTCATTTGATATATGGCTTGGCGCGATCGGTTGGCTAGACCTATAGATATGACTGAAAGGAGTGGGGAGTGTTTTTCGCTCTAAAGAAATACGCGCCTTCAAGTACTGCGCCTAAACTATAGAAGTGACACGATAATGTTATATAGCGCGGTTGTTCCCCATTTAAAGACCTTTCATCTGATATATGGCTTGGCGCGATCGGTTGGCTAGAACTCGAGATATGACTGAAAGGAGTGGGGAGTGTTTTTCGCTCTAAACAAATACGCTCCTTCAAGTACTGCGCCTAAACTAGAGAAGTGACAAGTACTGCGCCTAAACTATAGAAGTGACACGAAAATGTTATGTAGCGCGGTTGTTCCTCATTTAAAGACCTTTCATTGGATATATGGCTTGGCGCGATCGGTTGGCTAGAACTCGAGATATGACTGAAAGGAGTGAGGAGTGTTTTTCGCTCTAAACAAATACGCTCCTTCAAGTACTGCGCATAAACTATAGAAGTGACAAGTACTGCGCCTAAACTATAGAAGTGACACGAAAATTTTATATAGCGCGGTTTTTCCTCATTTAAAGACCTTTCATTTGATATATGGCTTGGCGCGATCGGTTGGGTAGAATTTGAGATATGACTGAAAGGAGTGGGGAGTGTTTGTCGCTCTAAACAAATACGCTCCTTCAAATACTGCGCCTAAACTATAGAAGTGACACGATAATGTTATATAGCGCGGTTGTTCCTCATTTAAAGACCTTTCATTTGATATATGGCTTGGCGCGATCGGTTGGCTAGAACTCGAGATATGACTGAAAGGAGTGGGGAGTGTTTTTCGCTCTAAACAAATACGCTCCTTCAAGTACTGCGTCTAAACTATAGAAGTGACACGAAAATGTTATATAGCGCGGTTGTTCCTCATTTAAAGACCTTTCATTTGATATATGGCTTGGCGCGATCGGTTGGCTAGAACTCGAGATATGACTGGAAGGAGTGGGGAGTGTTTTTCGCTCTAAACAAATACGCTCCTTCAAGTACTGCGCCTAAACTATAGAAGTGACAAGAAAATGTTATATAGCGCGGTTGTTCCTCATTTAAAGACCTTTCATATGATATAAGGCTTGGCGCGATCGGTTGGCTAGAACTCGAGATATGACTGGAAGGAGTGGGGAGTGTTTTTCGCTCTAAACAAATCCGCTCCTTCAAGTACTGCGCCTAAACTATAGAAATGACACGAAAATGTTATATGGCGCGGTTGTTCCTCATTTAAAGACCTTTCATTTGATATATGGCTTGGCGCGATCGGATGGCTAGAACTTGAGATATGACTGAAAGGAGTGAGGAGTGTTTTTCGCTCTAAACAAATACGCTCCTTCAAGTACTGCGCATAAACTATAGAAGTGACAAGTACTGCGCCTAAACTATAGAAGTGACACGAAAATTTTATATAGCGCGGTTTTTCCTCATTTAAAGACCTTTCATTTGATATATGGCTTGGCGCGATCGGTTGGGTAGAATTTGAGATATGACTGAAAGGAGTGGGGAGTGTTTGTCGCTCTAAACAAATACGCTCCTTCAAGTACTGCGCCTAAACTATAGAAGTGACACGATAATGTTATATAGCGCGGTTTTTCCTCATTTAAAGACCTTTCATTTGATATATGGCTTGGCGCGATCGGTTGGGTAGAATTTGAGATATGACTGAAAGGAGTGGGGAGTGTTTGTCGCTCTAAACAAATACGCTCCTTCAAGTACTGCGCCTAAACTATAGAAGTGACACGATAATGTTATATAGCGCGGTTGTTCCTCATTTAAAGACCTTTCATTTGATATATGGCTTGGCGCGATCGGTTGGCTAGAACTCGAGATATGACTGGAAGGAGTGGGGAGTGTTTTTCGCTCTAAACAAATACGCTCCTTCAAGCACTGCGCATAAACTATAGAAGTGACACGATAATGTTATATAGCGCGGTTGTTCCTCATTTAAAGACCTTTCATTTGATATATGGCTTGACGCGATCGGTTGGCTAGAACTCGAGATGTGACTGAAAGGAGTGGGGAGTGTTTTTCGCTCTAAACAAATACGCTCCTTCAAGTACTGCGCCTAAACTATAGAAGTGACGCGAAAATGTTATATAGCGCGGTTGTTCCTCATTTAAAGACCTTTCATTGGATATATGGCTTGGCGCGATCGGTTGGCTAGAACTCGAGATATGACTGAAAGGAGTGGGGAGTGTTTTTCGCTCTAAACAAATACGCTCCTTCAAGTACTGCGCCTAAACTATAGAAGTGACAAGAAAATGTTATATAGCGCGGTTGTTCCTCATTTAAAGACCTTTCATTTGATATAAGGCTTGGCGCGATCGGTTGGCTAGAACTCGAGATATGACTGGAAGGAGTGGGGAGTGTTTTTCGCTCTAAACAAATCCGCTCCTTCAAGTACTGCGCCTAAACTATAGAAATGACACGAAAATGTTATATGGCGCGGTTGTTCCTCATTTAAAGACCTTTCATTTGATATATGGCTTGGCGCGATCGGATGGCTAGAACTTGAGATATGACTGAAAGGAGTGGGGAGTGTTTTTCGCTCTTAACAAATACGCTCCTTCAAGTACTGCGCATAAACTATAGAAGTAACACGAAAATATTATATAGCGCGGTTGTTCCCCATTTAAAGACCTTTCATTTGATATATGGCTTGGCGCGATCGGTTGGCTAGAACTCGAGATGTGACTGAAAGGAATGGGGAGTCTTTTTCGCTCTAAACAAATACGCTCCTTCAAGTACTGCGCCTAAACTATAGAAGTGACGCGAAAATGGTATATAGCGCGGTTGTTCCTCATTTAAAGCCCTTTCATTGGATATATGGCTTGACGCGATCGGTTGGCTAGAACTCGAGATATGACTGAAAGGAGTGGGGAGTGTTTTTCGCTCTAAACAAATACGCTCCTTCAAGTACTGTGCATAAACTATAGAAGTGACAAGTACTGCGCCTAAACTATAGAAGTGACACGAAAATGTTATATAGCGCGATGTGACTGAAAGGAGTGGGGAGTGTTTTTCGCTCTAAACAAATACGCTCCTTCAAGTACTGCGCCTAAACTATAGAAGTGACACGAAAATATTATATAGCGCGGTTGTTTCTCATTTAAAGACCTTCATTTGATATATGGCTTGGCGCGATCGGTTGGCTAGAACTCGAGATATGGCTGAAAGGAGTGGGGAGTGTTTTTCGCTCGAAACAAATACGCTCCTTCAAGTACTGCGCCTAAACTATAGAAGTGAAACGATAATGTTATATAGCGCGGTTGTTCCTCATTTAAAGACCTTTCATTTGATATATGGCTTGGCGCGATCGGTTGGCTAGACCTATAGATATGACTGAAAGGAGTGGGGAGTGTTTTTCGCTCTAAAGAAATACGCTCCTTCAAGTACTGCGCCTAAACTATAGAAGTGACACGATAATGTTATATAGCGCGGTTGTTCCCCATTTAAAGACCTTTCATCTGATATATGGCTTGGCGCGATCGGTTGGCTAGAACTCCAGATATGACTGAAAGGAGTGGGGAGTGTTTTTCGCTCTAAACAAATACGCTCCTTCAAGTACTGCGCCTAAACTAGAGAAGTGACAAGTACTGCGCTTAAACTAAAGAAGTGACACGAAAATGTTATGTAGCGCGGTTGTTCCTCATTTAAACACCTTTCATTGGATATATGGCTTGGCGCGATCGGTTGGCTAGAACTCGAGATACGACTGAAAGGAGTGAGGAGTGTTTTTCGCTCTAAACAAATACGCTCCTTCAAGTACTGCGCATAAACTATAGAAGTGACAAGTACTGCGCCTAAACTATAGAAGTGACACGAAAATGTTATATAGCGCAGTTTTTCCTCATTTAAAGACCTTTCATTTGATATATGGCTTGGCGCGATCGGTTGGCTAGAACTCGAGATATGACTGAAAGGAGTGGGGAGTGTTTTTCGCTCTAAACAAATACGCTCCTTCAAGTACTGCGCATAAACTATAGAAGTGACAAGTACTGCGCCTAAACTATAGAAGTGACACGAAAATGTCATATAGCGCGATGTGACTGAAAGGAGTGGGGAGTGTTTTTCGCTCTAAACAAATACGCTCCTTCAAGTACTGCGCCTAAACTATAGAAGTGACGAGAAAATGGTATATAGCGCGGTTGTTCCTCATTTAAAGACCTTTCATTGGATATATGGCTTGGTGCGATCGGCTGGCTAGAACTCGAGATATGACGGAAAGGAGTGGGAAGTGTTTTTCGCTCTAAACAAATACGCTCCTTCAAGTACTGCGCCTAAACTATAGAAGTGACACGATAATGTTATATAGCGCGGTTGTTCCTCATTTAAAGACCTTTCATTTGATATATGGCTTGGCGCGATCGGTTGGCTAGACCTATATATATGACTGAAAGGAGTGGGGAGTGTTTTTCGCTCTAAAGAAATACGCTCCTTCAAGTACTGCGCCTAAACTATAGAAGTGACACGATAATGTTATATAGCGCGGTTGTTCCTCATTTAAAGACCTTTCACTTGATATATGGCTTGGCGCGATCAGTTGGCTAGAACTCGAGATGTGACTGAAAGGAGTGGGGAGTGTTTTTCGATCTAAACAAATCCGCTCCTTCAAGTACTGCGCCTAAACTATAGAAGTGACACGATAATGTTATATAGCGCGGTTGTTCCTCATTTAAAGACCTTTCATTTGATATATGGGTTGGGGCGATCGGTTGGCTAGACCTATAGATATGACTGAAAGGAGTGGGGAGTGTTTTTCGCTCTAAAGAAATACGCTCCTTCAAGTACTGCGCCTAAGCTATAGAAGTGACACGATAATGTTATATAGCGCGGTTGTTCCCCATTTAAAGACCTTTCATTTGATATATGGCTTGGCGCGATCGGTTGGCTAGAACTCGAGAAATGACTGAAAGGAGTGGGGAGTGTTTTTCGCTCTAAACAAATACGCTCCTTCAAGTACTGCGCCTAAACTATAGAAATGACACGAAAATGTTATATGGCGCGGTTGTTCCTTATTTAAGGGCCTTTCATTTGATATATGGCTTGGCGCGATCGGTTGGCTAGAACTCGAGATATGACTGAAAGGAGTGGGGAGTGTTTTTCGCTCTAAACAAATACGCTCCTTCAAGTACTGCGCCTAAACTATAGAAGTGACACGAAAATGTTATATAGCGTGGTTGTTCCTCATTTAAAGACCTTTCATTTGATATATGGCTTGGCGCGATCGGTTGGCTAGAACTCGAGAAATGACTGAAAGGAGTGGGGAGTGTTTTTCGCTCTAAACAAATACGCTCCTTCAAGTACTGCGCCTAAACTATAGAAATGACACGAAAATGTTATATGGCGCGGTTGTTCCTTATTTAAAGGCCTTTCATTTGATATATGGCTTGGCGCGATCGGTTGGCTAGAACTCGAGATATGGCTGAAAGGAGTGGGGAGTGTTTTTCGCTCTAAAGAAATACGCTCCTTCAAGTACTGCGCCTAAACTATAAAAGTGACACGATAATGTTATATAGCGCGGTTGTTCCCCATTTAAAGACCTTTCATTTGATATATGGCTTGGGGCGGTCGGTTGGCTAGACCTATAGATATGACTGAAAGGAGTGGGGAGTGTTTTTCGCTCGAAACAAATACGCTCCTTCAAGTACTGCGCCTAAACTATAGAAATGACACGAAAATGTTATATGGAGCGGTTGTTCCTTATTTAAAGGCCTTTCATTTGATATATGGCTTGGCGCGATCGGTTGGCTAGAACTCGAGATATGACTGAAAGGAGTGGGGAGTGTTTTTCGCTCTAAACAAATACGCTCCTTCAAGTACTGCGCATAAACTATAGAAGTGACAAGTACTGCGCCTAAACTATAGAAGTGACACGAAAATGTTATATAGCGCGGTTTTTCCTCATTTAAAGACCTTTCATTTGATATATGACTTGGCGCGATCGGTTGGCTAGAACTCGAGATATGACTGAAAGGAGTGGGGAGTGTTTTTCGCTCTAAACAAATACGCTCCTTCAAGTACTGCGCCTAAACTATAGAAGTGACAAGTACTGCGCCTAAACTATAGAAGTGACACGAAAATGTTATGTAGCGCGATTGTTCCTCATTTAAAGACCTTTCATTGGATATATGGCTTGGCGCGATCGGTTGGCTAGAACTCGAGATATGACTGAAAGGAGTGAGGAGTGTTTTTCGCTCTAAACAAATACGCTCCTTCAAGTACTGCGCATAAACTATAGAAGTGACAAGTACTGCGCCTAAACTATAGAAGTGACACGAAAATGTTATATAGTGCGGTTGTTCCTCATTTAAAGACCTTTCATTTGATATATGGCTTGGCGCGATCGGATGGCTAGAACTTGAGATATGACTGAAAGGAGTGGGGAGTGTTTTTCGCTCTAAACAAATACGCTCCTTCAAGTACTGCGCCTAAACTATAGAAGTGACACGAAAATATTATATAGCGCGGTTGTTCCTCATTTAAAGACCTTTCATTTGATATACGGCTTGGCGCGATCGGTTGGCTAGAACTCGAGATATGGCTGAAAGGAGTGGGGAGTGTTTTTCGCTCTAAACAAATACCCTCCTTCAAGTACTGCGCCTAAACTATAGAAGTGACACGAAAATGTTATATAGCGCGGTTGTTCCTCATTTAAAGACCTTTTATTTGATATATGGCTTGGCGCGATCGGATGGCTAGAACTTGAGATATGACTGAAAGGAGTGGGGAGTGTTTTTCGCTCTAAACAAATACGCTCCTTCAAGTACTGCGCATAAACTATAGAAGTGACAAGTACTGCGCCTAAACTATAGAAGTGACACGAAAATGTTATATAGCGCGGTTTTTCCTCATTTAAAGACCTTTCATTTGATATATGGCTTGGCGCGATCGGTTGGCTAGAACTCGAGATATGACTGAAAGGAGTGGGGAGTGTTTTTCGCTCTAAACAAATACGCTCCTTCAAGTACTGCGCCTAAACTATAGAAGTGACAAGTACTGCGCCTAAACTATAGAAGTGACACGAAAATGTTATGTAGCGCGGTTGTTCCTCATTTAAAGACCTTTCATTGGATATATGGCTTGGCGCGATCGGTTGGCTAGAACTCGAGATGTGACTGAAAGGAGTGGGGAGTGTTTTTCGCTCTAAACAAATAAGCTCCTTCAAGTATGCGCCTAAACTATAGAAATGACACGAAAATGTTATATGGCGCGGTTGTTCCTCATTTAAAGACCTTTCATTTGATATATGGCTTGGCGCGATCGGATGGCTAGAACTTGAGATATGACTGAAAGGAGTGGGGAGTGTTTTTCGCTCTAAACAATTACGCTCCTTCAAGTACTGCGCCTAAACTATAGAAGTGGCACGAAAATATTATATAGCGCGGTTGTTCCCCATTTAAAGACCTTTCATTTGATATATGGCTTGGCGCGATCGGTTGGCTAGAACTCGAGAAATGACTGAAAGGAGTGGGGAGTGTTTTTCGCTCTAAACAAATACGCTCCTTCAAGTACTGCGCATAAACTATAGAAGTGACAAGTACTGCGCCTAAACTATAGAAGTGACACGAAAATGTTATATAGCGCGGTTTTTCCTCATTTAAAGACCTTTCATTTGATATATGGCTTGGCGCGATCGGTTGGCTAGAACTCGAGATATGACTGAAAGGAGTGGGGAGTGTTTTTCGCTCTAAACAAATACGCTCCTTCAAGTACTGCGCCTAAACTATAGAAGTGACAAGTACTGCGCCTAAACTATAGAAGTGACACGAAAATGGTATGTAGCGCGGTTGTTCCTCATTTAAAGACCTTTCATTGGATATATGGCTTGGTGCGATCGGTTGGCTAGAACTCGAGATATGACTGAAAGGAGTGAGGAGTGTTTTTCGCTCTAAACAAATACGCTCCTTCAAGTACTGCGCCTAAACTATAGAAGTGACACGAAAATATTATATAGCGCGGTTGTTCCTCATTTAAAGACCTTCATTTGATATATGGCTTGGCGCGATCGGTTGGCTAGAACTCGAGATATGGCTGAAAGGAGTTGGGAGTGTTTTTCGCTCTAAACAAATACGCTCCTTCAAGTACTGCGCATAAACTATAGAAGTGACAAGTACTGCGCCTAAACTATAGAAGTGACACGAAAATGTGATATTGCGCGGTTGTTCCTTATTTAAAGACCTTTTATTTGATATATGGCTTGGCGCGATCGGTTGGCTAGAACTCGAGATATGACTGAAAGAAATGGGGAGTGTTTTTCGCTCTAAACAAATACCCTCCTTCAAGTACTGCGTCTAAACTATATAAGTGACACGATAATGTTATATAGCGCGGTTGTTCCCCATTTAAAGACCTTTCATCTGATATATGGCTTGGCGCGATCGGTTGGCTAGAACTCGAGAAATGACTGAAAGGAGTGGGGAGTGTTTTTCGCTCTAAACAAATACGCTCCTTCAAGTACTGCGCCTAAACTATAGAAATGACACGAAAATATTATATGGCGCGGTTGTTCCTCATTTAAAGACCTTTCATTTGATATATGGCTTGGCGCGATCGGATGGCTAGAACTTGAGATATGACTGAAAGGAGTGGGGAGTGTTTTTCGCTCTAAACAAATACGCTCCTTCAAGTACTGCGCCTAAACTATAGAAGTGACACGAAAATATTATATAGCGCGGTTGTTCCCCATTTAAAAACCTTTCATTTGATATATGGCTTGGCGCGATCGGTTGGCTAAAACTCGAGAAATGACTGAAAGGAGTGGGGAGTGTTTTTCGCTCTAAACAAATACGCTCCTTCAAGTACTGCGCATAAACTATAGAAGTGACAAGTACTGCGCCTAAACTATAGAAGTGACACGAAAATGTTATATAGCGCGGTTTTTCCTCATTTAAAGACCTTTCATTTGATATATGGCTTGGCGCGATCGCTTGGCTAGAACTCGAGATATGACTGAAAGGAGTGGGGAGTGTTTTTCGCTCTAAACAAATACGCTCAAGTACTGCGCCTAAACTATAGAAGTGACAAGTACTGCGCCTAAACTATAGAAGTGACACGAAAATGTTATATAGCGCGGTTGTTCCTCATTTAAAGACCTTTCATTTGATATATGGCTTGGCGCGATCGGTTGGCTAGACCTATAGATATGACTGAAAGGAGTGGGGAGTGTTTTTCGCTCTAAACAAATACGCTCCTTCAAGTACTGCGCCTAAACTATAGAAGTGACACGATAATGTTATATAGCGCGGTTGTTCCCCATTTAAAGACCTTTCATCTGATATATGGCTTGGCGCGATCGGTTGGCTAGAACTCCAGATATGACTGAAAGGAGTGGGGAGTGTTTTTCGCTCTAAACAAATACGCTCCTTCAAGTACTGCGCATAAACTATAGAAGTGACAAGTACTGCGCCTAAACTATAGAAGTGACACGAAAATGTCATATAGCGCGATGTGACTGAAAGGAGTGGGGAGTGTTTTTCGCTCTAAACAAATACGCTCCTTCAAGTACTGCGCATAAACTATAGAAGTGACAAGTACTGCGCCTAAACTATAGAAGTGACACGAAAATGTCATATAGCGCGATGTGACTGAAAGGAGTGGGGAGTGTTTTTCGCTCTAAACAAATACGCTCCTTCAAGTACTGCGCATAAACTATAGAAGTGACAAGTACTGCGCCTAAACTATAGAAGTGACACGAAAATGTTATATAGCGCGGTTGTTCCTCATTTAAAGACCTTTCATTTGATATATGGCTTGGCGCGATCGGTTGGCTAGAACTCGAGATATGACTGAAAGGAGTGGGGAGTGTTTTTCGCTCTAAACAAATACGCTCCTTCAAGTACTGCGCCTAAACTATAGAAGTGACAAGTACTGCGCCTAAACTATAGAAGTGACACGAAAATGTTATATAGCGCGGTTGTTCCTCATTTAAAGACCTTTCATTTGATATATGGCTTGGCGCGATCGGTTGGCTAGACCTATAGATATGACTGAAAGGAGTGGGGAGTGTTTTTCGCTCTAAACAAATACGCTCCTTCAAGTACTGCGCCTAAACTATAGAAGTGACACGATAATGTTATATAGCGCGGTTGTTCCTCATTTAAAGACCTTTCATTTGATATATGGCTTGGCGCGATCGGTTGGCTAGACCTATAGATATGACTGAAAGGAGTGGGGAGTGTTTTTCGCTCTAAACAAATACGCTCCTTCAAGTACTGCGCCTAAACTATAGAAGTGACACGATAATGTTATATAGCGCGGTTGTTCCCCATTTAAAGACCTTTCATCTGATATATGGCTTGGCGCGATCGGTTGGCTAGAACTCCAGATATGACTGAAAGGAGTGGGGAGTGTTTTTCGCTCTAAACAAATACGCTCCTTCAAGTACTGCGCATAAACTATAGAAGTGACAAGTACTGCGCCTAAACTATAGAAGTGACACGAAAATGTCATATAGCGCGATGTGACTGAAAGGAGTGGGGAGTGTTTTTCGCTCTAAACAAATACGCTCCTTCAAGTACTGCGCCTAAACTAGAGAAGTGACAAGTACTGCGCCTAAACTAAAGAAGTGACACGAAAATGTTATGTAGCGCGGTTGTTCCTCATTTAAACACCTTTCATTGGATATATGGCTTGGCGCGATCGGTTGGCTAGAACTCGAGATACGACTGAAAGGAGTGAGGAGTGTTTTTCGCTCTAAACAAATACGCTCCTTCAAGTACTGCGCATAAACTATAGAAGTGACAAGTACTGCGCCTAAACTATAGAAGTGACACGAAAATGTTATATAGCGCGGTTGTTCCTCATTTAAAGACCTTTCATTTGATATATGGCTTGGCGCGATCGGTTGGCTAGAACTCGAGATATGACTGAAAGGAGTGGGGAGTGTTTTTCGCTCTAAACAAATACGCTCCTTCAAGTACTGCGCCTAAACTATAGAAGTGACAAGTACTGCGCCTAAACTATAGAAGTGACACGAAAATGTTATATAGCGCGGTTGTTCCTCATTTAAAGACCTTTCATTTGATATATGGCTTGGCGCGATCGGTTGGCTAGACCTATAGATATGACTGAAAGGAGTGGGGAGTGTTTTTCGCTCTAAACAAATACGCTCCTTCAAGTACTGCGCCTAAACTATAGAAGTGACACGATAATGTTATATAGCGCGGTTGTTCCTCATTTAAAGACCTTTCATTTGATATATGGCTTGGCGCGATCGGTTGGCTAGACCTATAGATATGACTGAAAGGAGTGGGGAGTGTTTTTCGCTCTAAACAAATACGCTCCTTCAAGTACTGCGCCTAAACTATAGAAGTGACACGATAATGTTATATAGCGCGGTTGTTCCCCATTTAAAGACCTTTCATCTGATATATGGCTTGGCGCGATCGGTTGGCTAGAACTCCAGATATGACTGAAAGGAGTGGGGAGTGTTTTTCGCTCTAAACAAATACGCTCCTTCAAGTACTGCGCATAAACTATAGAAGTGACAAGTACTGCGCCTAAACTATAGAAGTGACACGAAAATGTCATATAGCGCGATGTGACTGAAAGGAGTGGGGAGTGTTTTTCGCTCTAAACAAATACGCTCCTTCAAGTACTGCCCCTAAACTAGAGAAGTGACAAGTACTGCGCCTAAACTAAAGAAGTGACACGAAAATGTTATGTAGCGCGGTTGTTCCTCATTTAAACACCTTTCATTGGATATATGGCTTGGCGCGATCGGTTGGCTAGAACTCGAGATACGACTGAAAGGAGTGAGGAGTGTTTTTCGCTCTAAACAAATACGCTCCTTCAAGTACTGCGCATAAACTATAGAAGTGACAAGTACTGCGCCTAAACTATAGAAGTGACACGAAAATGTTATATAGCGCGGTTGTTCCTCATTTAAAGACCTTTCATTTGATATATGGCTTGGCGCGATCGGTTGGCTAGAACTCGAGATATGACTGAAAGGAGTGGGGAGTGTTTTTCGCTCTAAACAAATACGCTCCTTCAAGTACTGCGCCTAAACTATAGAAGTGACAAGTACTGCTCCTAAACTATAGAAGTGACACGAAAATGTTATATAGCGCGGTTGTTCCTCATTTAAAGACCTTCCATTTGATATATGGCTTGGCGCGATCGGTTGGCTAGACCTATAGATATGACTGAAAGGAGTGGGGAGTGTTTTTCGCTCTAAACAAATACGCTCCTTCAAGTACTGCGCCTAAACTATAGAAGTGACACGATAATGTTATATAGCGCGGTTGTTCCCCATTTAAAGACCTTTCATCTGATATATGGCTTGGCGCGATCGGTTGGCTAGAACTCCAGATATGACTGAAAGGAGTGGGGAGTGTTTTTCGCTCTAAACAAATACGCTCCTTCAAGTACTGCGCATAAACTATAGAAGTGACAAGTACTGCGCCTAAACTATAGAAGTGACACGAAAATGTCATATAGCGCGATGTGACTGAAAGGAGTGGGGAGTGTTTTTCGCTCTAAACAAATACGCTCCTTCAAGTACTGCGCCTAAACTAGAGAAGTGACAAGTACTGCGCCTAAACTAAAGAAGTGACACGAAAATGTTATGTAGCGCGGTTGTTCCTCATTTAAACACCTTTCATTGGATATATGGCTTGGCGCGATCGGTTGGCTAGAACTCGAGATACGACTGAAAGGAGTGGGGAGTGTTTTTCGCTCTAAACAAATACGCTCCTTCAAGTACTGCGCATAAACTATAGAAGTGACAAGTACTGCGCCTAAACTATAGAAGTGACACGAAAATGTCATATAGCGCGATGTGACTGAAAGGAGTGGGGAGTGTTTTTCGCTCTAAACAAATACGCTCCTTCAAGTACTGCGCCTAAACTATAGAAGTGACGAGAAAATGGTATATAGCGCGGTTGTTCCTCATTTAAAGACCTTTCATTGGATATATGGCTTGGTGCGATCGGCTGGCTAGAACTCGAGATATGACGGAAAGGAGTGGGAAGTGTTTTTCGCTCTAAACAAATAGGCTCCTTCAAGTACTGCGCCTAAACTATAGAAGTGACACGATAATGTTATATAGCGCGGTTGTTCCTCATTTAAAGACCTTTCATTTGATATATGGCTTGGCGCGATCGGTTGGCTAGACCTATAGATATGACTGAAAGGAGTGGGGAGTGTTTTTCGCTCTAAAGAAATACGCTCCTTCAACTACTGCGCCTAAACTATAGAAGTGACACGATAATGTTATATAGCGCGGTTGTTCCTCATTTAAAGACCTTTCATTTGATATATGGCTTGGCGCGATCGGTTGGCTAGAACTCGAGATGTGACTGAAAGGAGTGGGGAGTGTTTTTCGATCTAAACAAATCCGCTCCTTCAAGTACTGCGCCTAAACTATAGAAGTGACACGATAATGTTATATAGCGCGGTTGTTCCTCATTTAAAGACCTTTCATTTGATATATGGGTTGGGGCGATCGGTTGGCTAGACCTATAGATATGACTGAAAGGAGTGGGGAGTGTTTTTCGCTCTAAAGAAATACGCTCCTTCAAGTACTGCGCCTAAGCTATAGAAGTGACACGATAATGTTATATAGCGCGGTTGTTCCCCATTTAAAGACCTTTCATTTGATATATGGCTTGGCGCGATCGGTTGGCTAGAACTCGAGAAATGACTGAAAGGAGTGGGGAGTGTTTTTCGCTCTAAACAAATACGCTCCTTCAAGTACTGCGCCTAAACTATAGAAATGACACGAAAATGTTATATGGCGCGGTTGTTCCTTATTTAAGGGCCTTTCATTTGATATATGGCTTGGCGCGATCGGTTGGCTAGAACTCGAGATATGACTGAAAGGAGTGGGGAGTGTTTTTCGCTCTAAACAAATACGCTCCTTCAAGTACTGCGCCTAAACTATAGAAGTGACACGAAAATGTTATATAGCGTGGTTGTTCCTCATTTAAAGACCTTTCATTTGATATATGGCATGGCGCGATCGGATGGCTAGAACTTGAGATATGACTGAAAGGAGTGGGGAGTGTTTTTTGCTCTAAACAAATACGCTCCTTCAAGTACTGCGCCTAAGCTATAGAAGTGACACGAAAATATTATATAGCGCGGTTGTTCCCCATTGAAAGACCTTTCATTTGATATATGGCTTGGCGCGATCGGTTGGCTAGAACTCGAGAAATGACTGAAAGGAGTGGGGAGTGTTTTTCGCTCTAAACAAATACGCTCCTTCAAGTACTGCGCCTAAACTATAGAAATGACACGAAAATGTTATATGGCGCGGTTGTTCCTTATTTAAAGGCCTTTCATTTGATATATGGCTTGGCGCGATCGGTTGGCTAGAACTCGGGATATGACTGAAAGGAGTGGGGAGTGTTTTTCGCTCTAAACAAATACGCTCCTTCAAGTACTGCGCCTAAACTATAGAAGTGACGAGAAAATGGTATATAGCGCGGTTGTTCCTCATTTAAAGACCTTTCATTGGATATATGGCTTGGTGCGATCGGCTGGCTAGAACTCGAGATATGACTGAAAGGAGTGGGGAGTGTTTTTCGCTCTAAACAAATACGCTCCTTCAAGTACTGCGCCTAAACTATAGAAGTGACGAGAAAATGGTATATAGCGCGGTTGTTCCTCATTTAAAGACCTTTTATTTGATATATGGCTTGGCGCGATCGGTTAGCTAGAACTCGAGATATGACTGAAAGAAATGGGGAGTGTTTTTCGCTCTAAAAAAATACCCTCCTTCAAGTACTGCGCCTAAACTATAGAAGTGACACGAAAATATTATATAGCGCAGTTGTTCCTCATTTAAAGACCTTCATTTGATATATGGCTTGGCGCGATCGGTTGGCTAGAACTCGAGATATGGCTGAAAGGAGTGGGGAGTGTTTTTCGCTCTAAAGAAATACGCTCCTTCAAGTACTGCGCCTAAACTATAGAAGTGACACGATAATGTTATATAGCGCGGTTGTTCCCCATTTAAAGACCTTTCATTTGATATATGGCTTGGGGCGATCGGTTGGCTAGACCTATAGATATGACTGAAAGGAGTGGGGAGTGTTTTTCGCTCGAAACAAATACGCTCCTTCAAGTACTGCGCCTAAACTATAGAAGTGATACGATAATGTTATATAGCGCGGTTGTTCCTCATTTAAAGACCTTTCATTTGATATATGGCTTGGGGCGATCGGTTGGCTAGACCTATAGATATGACTGAAAGGAGTGGGGAGTGTTTTTCGCTCTAAAGAAATACGCTCCTTCAAGTACTGCGCCTAAACTATAGAAGTGACACGATAATGTTATATAGCGCGGTTGTTCCCCATTTAAAGACCTTTCATTTGATATATGGCTTGGCGCGATCGGTTGGCTAGAACTCGAGAAATGACTGAAAGGAGTGGGGAGTGTTTTTCGCTCTAAACAAATACGCTCCTTCAAGTACTGCGCCTAAACTATAGAAATGACACGAAAATGTTATATGGCGCGGTTGTTCCTTATTTAAGGGCCTTTCATTTGATATATGGCTTGGCGCGATCGGTTGGCTAGAACTCGAGATATGACTGAAAGGAGTGGGGAGTGTTTTTAGCTCTAAACAAATACGCTCCTTCAAGTACTGCGCCTAAACTATAGAAGTGACACGAAAATGTTATATAGCGTGGTTGTTCCTCATTTAAAGACCTTTCATTTGATATATGGCTTGGCGCGATCGGATGGCTAGACCTATAGATATGACTGAAAGGAGTGGGGAGTGTTTTTCGCTCTAAAGAAATACGCTCCTTCAAGTACTGCGCCTAAACTATAGAAGTGACACGATAATGTTATATAGCGCGGTTGTTCCCCATTTAAAGACCTTTCATTTGATATATGGCTTGGCGCGATCGGTTGGCTAGAACTCGAGAAATGACTGAAAGGAGTGGGGAGTGTTTTTCGCTCTAAACAAATACGCTCCTTCAAGTACTGCGCCTAAACTATAGAAATGACACGAAAATGTTATATGGCGCGGTTGTTCCTTATTTAAAGGCCTTTCATTTGATATATGGCTTGGCGCGATCGGTTGGCTAGAACTCGAGATATGACTGAAAGGAGTGGGGAGTGTTTTTCGCTCTAAACAAATACGCTCCTTCAATTACTGCGCATAAACTATAGAAGTGACAAGTACTGCGCCTAAACTATAGAAGTGACACGAAAATGTTATATAGCGCGGTTTTTCCTCATTTAAAGACCTTTCATTTGATATATGACTTGGCGCGATCGGTTGGCTAGAACTCGAGATATGACTGAAAGGAGTGGGGAGTGTTTTTCGCTCTAAACAAATACGCTCCTTCAAGTACTGCGCCTAAACTATAGAAGTGACAAGTACTGCGCTTAAACTTCTGAAGTGACACGAAAATGTTATGTAGCGCGGTTGTTCCTCATTTAAAGACCTTTCATTGGATATATGGCTTGGCGCGATCGGTTGGCTAGAACTCGAGATATGACTGAAAGGAGTGAGGAGTGTTTTTCGCTCTAAACCAATACGCTCCTTCAAGTACTGCGCATAAACTATAGAAGTGACAAGTACTGCGCCTAAACTATAGAAGTGACACGAAAATGTTATATAGTGCGGTTGTTCCTCATTTAAAGACCTTTCATTTGATATATGGCTTGGCGCGATCGGATGGCTAGAACTTGAGATATGACTGAAAGGAGTGGGGAGTGTTTTTCGCTCTAAACAAATACGCTCCTTCAAGTACTGCGCCTAAACTATAGAAGTGACACGAAAATGTTATATAGCGCGGTTGTTCCTCATTTAAAGACCTTTCATTTGATATATGGCTTGGCGCGATCGGTTGGCTAGAACTCGAGATATGACTGAAAGGAGTGGGGAGTGTTTTTCGCTCTAAACAAATACGCTCCTTCAAGTACTGCGCCTAAACTATAGAAGTGACAAGTACTGCGCCTAAACTATAGAAGTGACACGAAAATGTTATGTAGCGCGGTTGTTCCTCATTTAAAGACCTTTCATTGGATATATGGCTTGGCGCGATCGGTTGGCTAGAACTCGAGATGTGACTGAAAGGAGTGGGGAGTGTTTTTCGCTCTAAACAAATACGCTCCTTCAAGTATGCGCCTAAACTATAGAAATGACACGAAAATGTTATATGGCGCGGTTGTTCCCCATTTAAAGACCTTTCATTTGATATATGGCTTGGCGCGATCGGATGGCTAGAACTTGAGATATGACTGAAAGGAGTGGGGAGTGTTTTTCGCTCTAAACAATTACGCTCCTTCAAGTACTGCGCCTAAACTATAGAAGTGGCACGAAAATATTATATAGCGCGGTTGTTCCCCATTTAAAGACCTTTCATTTGATATATGGCTTGGCGCGATCGGTTGGCTAGAACTCGAGAAATGACTGAAAGGAGTGGGGAGTGTTTTTCGCTCTAAACAAATACGCTCCTTCAAGTACTGCGCATAAACTATAGAAGTGACAAGTACTGCGCCTAAACTATAGAAGTGACACGAAAATGTTATATAGCGCGGTTTTTCCTCATTTAAAGACCTTTCATTTGATATATGGCTTGGCGCGATCGGTTGGCTAGAACTCGAGATATGACTGAAAGGAGTGGGGAGTGTTTTTCGCTCTAAACAAATACGCTCCTTCAAGTACTGCGCCTAAACTATAGAAGTGACAAGTACTGCGCCTAAACTATAGAAGTGACACGAAAATGTTATGTAGCGCGGTTGTTCCTCATTTAAAGACCTTTCATTGGATATATGGCTTGGTGCGATCGTTTGGCTAGAACTCGAGATATGACTGAAAGGAGTGAGGAGTGTTTTTCGCTCTAAACAAATACGCTCCTTCAAGTACTGCGCCTAAACTATAGAAGTGACACGAAAATATTATATAGCGCGGTTGTTCCTCATTTAAAGACCTTCATTTGATATATGGCTTGGCGCGATCGGTTGGCTAGAACTCGAGATATGGCTGAAAGGAGTTGGGAGTGTTTTTCGCTCTAAACAAATACGCTCCTTCAAGTACTGCGCATAAACTATAGAAGTGACAAGTACTGCGCCTGAACTATAGAAGTGACACGAAAATGTGATATAGCGCGGTTGTTCCTTATTTAAAGACCTTTTATTTGATATATGGCTTGGCGCGATCGGTTGGCTAGAACTCGAGATATGACTGAAAGAAATGGGGAGTGTTTTTCGCTCTAAACAAATACCCTCCTTCAAGTACTGCGTCTAAACTATAGAAGTGACACGAAAATATTATATAGCGCGGTTGTTCCTCATTTAAAGACCTTCATTTGATATATGGCTTGGCGCGATCGGTTGGCTAGAACTCGAGATATGGCTGAAAGGAGTGGGGAGTGTTTTTCGCTCGAAACAAATACGCTCCTTCAAGTACTGCGCCTAAACTATAGAAATGACACGATAATGTTATATAGCGCGGTTGTTCCTCATTTAAAGACCTTTCATTTGATAGATGGCTTGGCGCGATCGGTTGGCTAGACCTATAGATATGACTGAAAGGAGTGCGGAGTGTTTTTCGCTCTAAACAAATACGCTCCTTCAAGTACTGCGCCTAAACTATAGAAGTGACACGATAATGTTATATAGCGCGGTTGTTCCCCATTTAAAGACCTTTCATCTGATATATGGCTTGGCGCGATCGGTTGGCTAGAACTCGAGAAATGACTGAAAGGAGTGGGGAGTGTTTTTCGCTCTAAACAAATACGCTCCTTCAAGTACTGCGCCTAAACTATAGAAATGACACGAAAATATTATATGGCGCGGTTGTTCCTCATTTAAAGACCTTTCATTTGATATATGGCTTGGCGCGATCGGATGGCTAGAACTTGAGATATGACTGAAAGGAGTGGGGAGTGTTTTTCGCTCTAAACAAATACGCTCCTTCAAGTACTGCGCCTAAACTATAGAAGTGACAAGTACTGCGCCTAAACTATAGAAGTGACACGAAAATATTATATAGCGCGGTTGTTCCTCATTTAAAGACCTTTCATTTGATATATGGCTTGGCGCGATCGCTTGGCTAGAACTCGAGATATGACTGAAAGGAGTGGGGAGTGTTTTTCGCTCTAAACAAATACGCTCCTTCAAGTACTGCGCCTAAACTATAGAAGTGACAAGTACTGCGCCTAAACTATAGAAGTGACACGAAAATGTTATGTAGCGCGGTTGTTCCTCATTTAAAGACCTTTCATTGGATATATGGCTTGGCGCGATCGGTTGGCTAGAACTCGAGATATGACTGAAAGGAGTGAGGAGTGTTTTTCGCTCTAAACAAATACGCTCCTTCAAGTACTGCGCATAAACTATAGAAGTGACAAGTACTGCGCCTAAACTATAGAAGTGACACGAAAATATTATATAGCGCGGTTGTTCCCCATTTAAAAACCTTTCATTTGATATATGGCTTGGCGCGATCGGTTGGCTAGAACTCGAGAAATGACTGAAAGGAGTGGGGAGTGTTTTTCGCTCTAAACAAATACGCTCCTTCAAGTACTGCGCCTAAACTATAGAAATGACACGAAAATGTTATATGGCGCGGTTGTTCCTCATTTAAAGACCTTTCATTTGATATATGGCTTGGCGCGATCGGATGGCTAGACCTATAGATATGACTGAAAGGAGTGGGGAGTGTTTTTCGCTCTAAAGAAATACGCTCCTTCAAGTACTGCGCCTAAACTATAGAAGTGACACGATAATGTTATATAGCGCGGTTGTTCCCCATTTAAAGACCTTTCATTTGATATATGGCTTGGCGCGATCGGTTGGCTAGAACTCGAGAAATGACTGAAAGGAGTGGGGAGTGTTTTTCGCTCTAAACAAATACGCTCCTTCAAGTATGCGCCTAAACTATAGAAATGACACGAAAATGTTATATAGCGCGGTTGTTCCTCATTTAAAGACCTTTTATTTGATATATGGCTTGGCGCGATCGGTTGGCTAGAACTCGAGATGTGACTGAAAGGAGTGGGGAGTGTTTTTCGCTCTAAACAAATACGCTCCTTCAAGTATGCGCCTAAACTATAGAAATGACACGAAAATGTTATATAGCGCGGTTGTTCCCCATTTAAAGACCTTTCATTTGATATATGGCTTGGCGCGATCGGTTGGCTAGAACTCGAGAAATGACTGAAAGGAGTGGGGAGTGTTTTTCGCTCTAAACAAATACGCTCCTTCAAGTACTGCGCATAAACTATAGAAGTGACAAGTACTGCGCCTAAACTATAGAAGTGACACGAAAATGTTATATAGTGCGGTTGTTCCTCATTTAAAGACCTTTCATTTGATATATGGCTTGGCGCGATCGGATGGCTAGAACTTGAGATATGACTGAAAGGAGTGGGGAGTGTTTTTCGCTCTAAACAAATACGCTCCTTCAAGTACTGCGCCTAAACTATAGAAGTGACACGAAAATATTATATAGCGCGGTTGTTCCTCATTTAAAGACCTTTCATTTGATATACGGCTTGGCGCGATCGGTTGGCTAGAACTCGAGATATGGCTGAAAGGAGTGGGGAGTGTTTTTCGCTCTAAACAAATACCCTCCTTCAAGTACTGCGCCTAAACTATAGAAGTGACACGAAAATGTTATATAGCGCGGTTGTTCCTCATTTAAAGACCTTTTATTTGATATATGGCTTGGCGCGATCGGATGGCTAGAACTTGAGATATGACTGAAAGGAGTGGGGAGTGTTTTTCGCTCTAAACAAATACGCTCCTTCAAGTACTGCGCCTAAACTATAGAAGTGACACGAAAATATTATATAGCGCGGTTGTTCCCAATTTAAAGACCTTTCATTTGATATATGGCTTGGCGCGATCGGTTGGCTAGAACTCGAGAAATGACTGAAAGGAGTGGGGAGTGTTTTTCGCTCTAAACAAATACGCTCCTTCAAGTACTGCGCATAAACTATAGAAGTGACAAGTACTGCGCCTAAACTATAGAAGTGACACGAAAATGTTATATAGCGCGGTTTTTCCTCATTTAAAGACCTTTCATTTGATATATGGCTTGGCGCGATCGGTTGGCTAGAACTCGAGATATGACTGAAAGGAGTGGGGAGTGTTTTTCGCTCTAAACAAATACGCTCCTTCAAGTACTGCGCCTAAACTATAGAAGTGACAAGTACTGCGCCTAAACTATAGAAGTGACACGAAAATGTTATGTAGCGCGGTTGTTCCTCATTTAAAGACCTTTCATTGGATATATGGCTTGGCGCGATCGGTTGGCTAGAACTCGAGATGTGACTGAAAGGAGTGGGGAGTGTTTTTCGCTCTAAACAAATACGCTCCTTCAAGTATGCGCCTAAACTATAGAAATGACACGAAAATGTTATATAGCGCGGTTGTTCCCCATTTAAAGACCTTTCATTTGATATATGGCTTGGCGCGATCGGATGGCTAGAACTTGAGATATGACTGAAAGGAGTGGGGAGTGTTTTTCGCTCTAAACAATTACGCTCCTTCAAGTACTGCGCCTAAACTATAGAAGTGGCACGAAAATATTATATAGCGCGGTTGTTCCCCATTTAAAGACCTTTCATTTGATATATGGCTTGGCGCGATCGGTTGGCTAGAACTCGAGAAATGACTGAAAGGAGTGGGGAGTGTTTTTCGCTCTAAACAAATACGCTCCTTCAAGTACTGCGCATAAACTATAGAAGTGACAAGTACTGCGCCTAAACTATAGAAGTGACACGAAAATGTTATATAGCGCGGTTTTTCCTCATTTAAAGACCTTTCATTTGATATACGGCTTGGCGCGATCGGTTGGCTAGAACTCGAGATATGACTGAAAGGAGTGGGGAGTGTTTTTCGCTCTAAACAAATACGCTCCTTCAAGTACTGCGCCTAAACTATAGAAGTGACAAGTACTGCGCCTAAACTATAGAAGTGACACGAAAATGTTATGTAGCGCGGTTGTTCCTCATTTAAAGACCTTTCATTGGATATATGGCTTGGTGCGATCGTTTGGCTAGAACTCGAGATATGACTGAAAGGAGTGAGGAGTGTTTTTCGCTCTAAACAAATACGCTCCTTCAAGTACTGCGCCTAAACTATAGAAGTGACACGAAAATATTATATAGCGCGGTTGTTCCTCATTTAAAGACCTTCATTTGATATATGGCTTGGCGCGATCGGTTGGCTAGAACTCGAGATATGGCTGAAAGGAGTTGGGAGTGTTTTTCGCTCTAAACAAATACGCTCCTTCAAGTACTGCGCATAAACTATAGAAGTGACAAGTACTGCGCCTAAACTATAGAAGTGACACGAAAATGTGATATAGCGCGGTTGTTCCTTATTTAAAGACCTTTTATTTGATATATGGCTTGGCGCGATCGGTTGGCTAGAACTCGAGATATGACTGAAAGAAATGGGGAGTGTTTTTCGCTCTAAACAAATACCCTCCTTCAAGTACTGCGTCTAAACTATAGAAGTGACACGAAAATATTATATAGCGCGGTTGTTCCTCATTTAAAGACCTTCATTTGATATATGGCTTGGCGCGATCGGTTGGCTAGAACTCGAGATATGGCTGAAAGGAGTGGGGAGTGTTTTTCGCTCGAAACAAATACGCTCCTTCAAGTACTGCGCCTAAACTATAGAAATGACACGATAATGTTATATAGCGCGGTTGTTCCTCATTTAAAGACCTTTCATTTGATAGATGGCTTGGCGCGATCGGTTGGCTAGACCTATAGATATGACTGAAAGGAGTGCGGAGTGTTTTTCGCTCTAAACAAATACGCTCCTTCAAGTACTGCGCCTAAACTATAGAAGTGACACGATAATGTTATATAGCGCGGTTGTTCCCCATTTAAAGACCTTTCATCTGATATATGGCTTGGCGCGATCGGTTGGCTAGAACTCGAGAAATGACTGAAAGGAGTGGGGAGTGTTTTTCGCTCTAAACAAATACGCTCCTTCAAGTACTGCGCCTAAACTATAGAAATGACACGAAAATATTATATGGCGCGGTTGTTCCTCATTTAAAGACCTTTCATTTGATATATGGCTTGGCGCGATCGGATGGCTAGAACTTGAGATATGACTGAAAGGAGTGGGGAGTGTTTTTCGCTCTAAACAAATACGCTCCTTCAAGTACTGCGCCTAAACTATAGAAGTGACAAGTACTGCGCCTAAACTATAGAAGTGACACAAAAATATTATATAGCGCGGTTGTTCCTCATTTAAAGACCTTTCATTTGATATATGGCTTGGCGCGATCGCTTGGCTAGAACTCGAGATATGACTGAAAGGAGTGGGGAGTGTTTTTCGCTCTAAACAAATACGCTCCTTCAAGTACTGCGCCTAAACTATAGAAGTGACAAGTACTGCGCCTAAACTATAGAAGTGACACGAAAATGTTATGTAGCGCGGTTGTTCCTCATTTAAAGACCTTTCATTGGATATATGGCTTGGCGCGATCGGTTGGCTAGAACTCGAGATATGACTGAAAGGAGTGAGGAGTGTTTTTCGCTCTAAACAAATACGCTCCTTCAAGTACTGCGCATAAACTATAGAAGTGACAAGTACTGCGCCTAAACTATAGAAGTGACACGAAAATATTATATAGCGCGGTTGTTCCCCATTTAAAAACCTTTCATTTGATATATGGCTTGGCGCGATCGGTTGGCTAGAACTCGAGAAATGACTGAAAGGAGTGGGGAGTGTTTTTCGCTCTAAACAAATACGCTGCTTCAAGTACTGCGCCTAAACTATAGAAGTGACAAGTACTGCGCCTAAACTATAGAAGTGACACGAAAATGTTATGTAGCGCGGTTGTTTCTCATTTAAAGACCTTTCATTGGATATATGGCTTGGCGCGATCGGTTGGCTAGAACTCGAGATATGACTGAAAGGAGTGAGGAGTGTTTTTCGCTCTAAACAAATACGCTCCTTCAAGTACTGCGCATAAACTATAGAAGTGACAAGTACTGCGCCTAAACTATAGAAGTGACACGAAAATGTTATATAGCGCAGTTTTTCCTCATTTAAAGACCTTTCATTTGATATATGGCTTGGCGCGATCGCTTTTCTAGAACTCGAGATATGACTGAAAGGAGTGGGGAGTGTTTTTCGCTCTAAACAAATACGCTCCTTCAAGTACTGCGCCTAAACTATAGAAGTGACAAGTACTGCGCCTAAACTATAGAAGTGACACGAAAATGTTATGTAGCGCGGTTGTTCCTCATTTAAAGACCTTTCATTGGATATATGGCTTGGCGCGATCGGTTGGCTAGAACTCGAGATATGACTGAAAGGAGTGGGGAGTGTTTTTCGCTCTAAACAAATACGCTCCTTCAAGTACTGCGCCTAAACTATAGAAGTGACAAGTACTGCGCCTAAACTATAGAAGTGACACGAAAATGTTATGTAGCGCGGTTGTTCCTCATTTAAAGACCTTTCATTGGATATATGGCTTGGCGCGATCGGTTGGCTAGAACTCGAGATATGACTGAAAGGAGTGAGGAGTGTTTTTCGCTCTAAACAAATACGCTCCTTCAACTACTGCGCATAAACTATAGAAGTGACAAGTACTGCGCCTAAACTATAGAAGTGACACGAAAATGTTATATAGCGCGGTTGTTCCTCATTTAAAGACCTTTTATTTGATATATGGCTTGGCGCGATCGGTTGGCTAGAACTCGAGATATGACTGAAAGCAGTGGGGAGTGTTTTTCGCTCTAAACAAATACCCTCCTTCAAGTACTGCGCCTAAACTATAGAAGTGACACGAAAATGTTATATAGCGCGGTTGTTCCTCATTTAAAGACCTTTTATTTGATATATGGCTTGGCGCGATCGGTTGGCTAGAACTCGAGATATGGCTGAAAGGAGTGGGGAGTGTTTTTCGCTCTAAACAAATACGCTCCTTCAAGTACTGCGCATAAACTATAGAAGTGACAAGTACTGCGCCTAAACTATAGAAGTGACACGAAAATGTTATATAGCGCGGTTGTTCCTCATTTAAAGACCTTTTATTTGATATATGGCTTGGCGCGATCGGTTGGCTAGAACTCGAGATATGACTGAAAGCAGTGGGCAGTGTTTTTCGCTCTAAACAAATACCCTCCTTCAAGTACTGCGCCTAAACTATAGAAGTGACACGAAAATGTTATATAGCGCGGTTGTTCCTCATTTAAAGACCTTTCATTTGATATATGGCTTGGCTCCTTCAAGTACTGCGCCTAAACTATAGAAGTGACACGATAATGTTATATAGCGCGGTTGTTCCCCATTTAAAGACCTTTCATCTAATATATGGCTTGGCGCGATCGGTTGGCTAGAACTCGAGAAATGACTGAAAGGAGTGGGGAGTGTTTTTCGCTCTAAACAAATACGCTCCTCAAGTACTGCGCCTAAACTATAGAAATGACACGAAAATGTTATATGGCGCGGTTGTTCCTTATTTAAAGGCCTTTCATTTGATATATGGCTTGGCGCGATCGGTTGGCTAGAACTCGAGATATGACTGAAAGGAGTGGGGAGTGTTTTTCGCTCTAAACAAATACCCTCCTTCAAGTACTGCGCCTAAACTATAGAAGTGACACGACAATGTTATATAGCGCGGTTGTTCCTCATTTAAAGACCTTTCATTTAATATATGGCTTGGCTCCTTCAAGTACTGCGCCTAAACTATAGAAGTGACACGAAAATGTTATATAGCGCGGTTGTTCCTCATTTAAAGACCTTTCATTTGATATATGGCTTGGCGCGATCGGTTGGCTAGAACTCGAGATATGACTGAAAGGAGTGGGGAGTGTTTTTCGCTCTAAACAAATACGCTCCTTCAAGTACTGCGCCTAAACTAGAGAAGTGACAAGTACTGCGCCTAAACTATAGAAGTGACACAAAAATGTTATGTAGCGCGGTTGTTCCTCATTTAAAGACCTTTCATTGGATATATGGCTGGCGCGATCGGTTGGCTAGAACTCGAGATATGACTGAAAGGAGTGAGGAGTGTTTTTCGCTCTAAACAAATACGCTCCTTCAAGTACTGCGCATAAACTATAGAAGTGACAAGTACTGCGCCTAAACTATAGAAGTGACACGAAAATGTTATGTAGCGCGGTTGTTCCTCATTTAAAGACCTTTCATTGGATATATGGCTTGGCGCGATCGGTTGGCTAGAACTCGAGATATGACTGAAAGGAGTGAGGAGTGTTTTTCGCTCTAAACAAATACGCTCCTTCAAGTACTGCGCATAAACTATAGAAGTGACAAGTACTGCGCCTAAACTATAGAAGTGACACGAAATTGTTATATAGCGCGGTTTTTCCTCATTTAAAGACCTTTCATTTGATATATGGCTTGGCGCGATCGGTTGGCTAGAACTCGAGATATGACTGAAAGGAGTGGGGAGTGTTTTTCGCTCTAAACAAATACGCTCCTTCAAGTACTGCGCCTAAACTAAAGAAGTGACAAGTACTGCGCCTAAACTATAGAAGTGACACGAAAATGTTATGTAGCGCGGTTGTTCCTCATTTAAAGACCTTTCATTGGATATATGGCTTGGCGCGATCGGTTGGCTAGAACTCGAGATATGACTGAAAGGAGTGGGGAGTGTTTTTCGCTCTAAACAAATACGCTCCTTCAAGTACTGCGCCTAAACTATAGAAGTGACAAGTACTGCGCCTAAACTATAGAAGTGACACGAAAATGTTATGTAGCGCGGTTGTTCCTCATTTAAAGACCTTTCATTGGATATATGGCTTGGCGCGATCGGTTGGCTAGAACTCGAGATATGACTGAAAGGAGTGAGGAGTGTTTTTCGCTCTAAACAAATACGCTCCTTCAACTACTGCGCATAAACTATAGAAGTGACAAGTACTGCGCCTAAACTATAGAAGTGACACGAAAATGTTATATAGCGCGGTTGTTCCTCATTTAAAGACCTTTTATTTGATATATGGCTTGGCGCGATCGGTTGGCTAGAACTCGAGATATGACTGAAAGCAGTGGGGAGTGTTTTTCGCTCTAAACAAATACCCTCCTTCAAGTACTGCGCCTAAACTATAGAAGTGACACGAAAATGTTATATAGCGCGGTTGTTCCTCATTTAAAGACCTTTTATTTGATATATGGCTTGGCGCGATCGGTTGGCTAGAACTCGAGATATGGCTGAAAGGAGTGGGGAGTGTTTTTCGCTCTAAACAAATACGCTCCTTCAAGTACTGCGCATAAACTATAGAAGTGACAAGTACTGCGCCTAAACTATAGAAGTGACACGAAAATGTTATATAGCGCGGTTGTTCCTCATTTAAAGACCTTTTATTTGATATATGGCTTGGCGCGATCGGTTGGCTAGAACTCGAGATATGACTGAAAGCAGTGGGCAGTGTTTTTCGCTCTAAACAAATACCCTCCTTCAAGTACTGCGCCTAAACTATAGAAGTGACACGAAAATGTTATATAGCGCGGTTGTTCCTCATTTAAAGACCTTTCATTTGATATATGGCTTGGCTCCTTCAAGTACTGCGCCTAAACTATAGAAGTGACACGATAATGTTATATAGCGCGGTTGTTCCCCATTTAAAGACCTTTCATCTAATATATGGCTTGGCGCGATCGGTTGGCTAGAACTCGAGAAATGACTGAAAGGAGTGGGGAGTGTTTTTCGCTCTAAACAAATACGCTCCTCAAGTACTGCGCCTAAACTATAGAAATGACACGAAAATGTTATATGGCGCGGTTGTTCCTTATTTAAAGGCCTTTCATTTGATATATGGCTTGGCGCGATCGGTTGGCTAGAACTCGAGATATGACTGAAAGGAGTGGGGAGTGTTTTTCGCTCTAAACAAATACCCTCCTTCAAGTACTGCGCCTAAACTATAGAAGTGACACGACAATGTTATATAGCGCGGTTGTTCCTCATTTAAAGACCTTTCATTTAATATATGGCTTGGCTCCTTCAAGTACTGCGCCTAAACTATAGAAGTGACACGAAAATGTTATATAGCGCGGTTGTTCCTCATTTAAAGACCTTTCATTTGATATATGGCTTGGCGCGATCGGTTGGCTAGAACTCGAGATATGACTGAAAGGAGTGGGGAGTGTTTTTCGCTCTAAACAAATACGCTCCTTCAAGTACTGCGCCTAAACTAGAGAAGTGACAAGTACTGCGCCTAAACTATAGAAGTGACACAAAAATGTTATGTAGCGCGGTTGTTCCTCATTTAAAGACCTTTCATTGGATATATGGCTGGCGCGATCGGTTGGCTAGAACTCGAGATATGACTGAAAGGAGTGAGGAGTGTTTTTCGCTCTAAACAAATACGCTCCTTCAAGTACTGCGCATAAACTATAGAAGTGACAAGTACTGCGCCTAAACTATAGAAGTGACACGAAAATGTTATGTAGCGCGGTTGTTCCTCATTTAAAGACCTTTCATTGGATATATGGCTTGGCGCGATCGGTTGGCTAGAACTCGAGATATGACTGAAAGGAGTGAGGAGTGTTTTTCGCTCTAAACAAATACGCTCCTTCAAGTACTGCGCATAAACTATAGAAGTGACAAGTACTGCGCCTAAACTATAGAAGTGACACGAAATTGTTATATAGCGCGGTTTTTCCTCATTTAAAGACCTTTCATTTGATATATGGCTTGGCGCGATCGGTTGGCTAGAACTCGAGATATGACTGAAAGGAGTGGGGAGTGTTTTTCGCTCTAAACAAATACGCTCCTTCAAGTACTGCGCCTAAACTAAAGAAGTGGCACGAAAATATTATATAGCGCGGTTGTTCCCCATTTAAAGACCTTTCATTTGATATATGGCTTGGCGCGATCGGTTGGCTAGAACTCGAGAAATGACTGAAAGGAGTGGGAGTGTTTTTCGCTCTAAACAAATACGCTCCTTCAAGTACTGCGCATAAACTATAGAAGTGACAAGTACTGCGCCTAAACTATAGAAGTGACACGAAAATGTTATATAGCGCGGTTTTTCCTCATTTAAAGACCTTTCATTTGATATATGGCTTGGCGCGATCGGTTGGCTAGAACTCGAGATATGACTGAAAGGAGTGGGGAGTGTTTTTCGCTCTAAACAAATACGCTCCTTCAAGTACTGCGCCTAAACTATAGAAGTGACACGAAAATGTTATGTAGCGCGGTTGTTCCTCATTTAAAGACCTTTCATTGGATATATGGCTTGGCGCGATCGGTTGGCTAGAACTCGAGATATGACTGAAAGGAGTGAGGAGTGTTTTTCGCTCTAAACAAATACGCTCCTTCAAGTACTGCGCCTAAACTATAGAAGTGACACGAAAATATTATATAGCGCGGTTGTTCCTCATTTAAAGACCTTCATTTGATATATGGCTTGGCGCGATCGGTTGGCTAGAACTCGAGATATGGCTGAAAGGAGTTGGGAGTGTTTTTTGCTCTAAACAAATACGCTCCTTCAAGTACTGCGCATAAACTATAGAAGTGACAAGTACTGCGCCTAAACTATAGAAGTGACACGAAAATGTGATATAGCGCGGTTGTTCCTTATTTAAAGACCTTTTATTTGATATATGGCTTGGCGCGATCGGTTGGCTAGAACTCGAGATATGACTGAAAGAAATGGGGAGTGTTTTTCGCTCTAAACAAATACCCTCCTTCAAGTACTGCGTCTAAACTATAGAAGTGACACGAAAATATTATATAGCGCGGTTGTTCCTCATTTAAAGACCTTCATTTGATATATGGCTTGGCGCGATCGGTTGGCTAGAACTCGAGATATGGCTGAAAGGAGTGGGGAGTGTTTTTCGCTCGAAACAAATACGCTCCTTCAAGTACTGCGCCTAAACTATAGAAATGACACGATAATGTTATATAGCGCGGTTGTTCCTCATTTAAAGACCTTTCATTTGATAGATGGCTTGGCGCGATCGGTTAGCTAGACCTATAGATATGACTGAAAGGAGTGCGGAGTGTTTTTCGCTCTAAACAAATACGCTCCTTCAAGTACTGCGCCTAAACTATAGAAGTGACACGATAATGTTATATAGCGCGGTTGTTCCCCATTTAAAGACCTTTCATCTGATATATGGCTTGGCGCGATCGGTTGGCTAGAACTCGAGAAATGACTGAAAGGAGTGGGGAGTGTTTTTCGCTCTAAACAAATACGCTCCTTCAAGTACTGCGCCTAAACTATAGAAATGACACGAAAATATTATATGGCGCGGTTGTTCCTCATTTAATGACCTTTCATTTGATATATGGCTTGGCGCGATCGGATGGCTAGAACTTGAGATATGACTGAAAGGAGTGGGGAGTGTTTTTCGCTCTAAACAAATACGCTCCTTCAAGTACTGCGCCTAAACTATAGAAGTGACACGAAAATATTATATAGCGCGGTTGTTCCCCATTTAAAAACCTTTCATTTGATATATGGCTTGGCGCGATCGGTTGGCTAGAACTCGAGAAATGACTGAAAGGAGTGGGGAGTGTTTTTCGCTCTAAACAAATACGCTCCTTCAAGTACTGCGCATAAACTATAGAATTGACAAGTACTGCGCCTAAACTATAGAAGTGACACGAAAATGTTATATAGCGCGGTTTTTCCTCATTTAAAGACCTTTCATTTGATATATGGCTTGGCGCGATCGCTTGGCTAGAACTCGAGATATGACTGAAAGGAGTGGGGAGTGTTTTTCGCTCTAAACAAATACGCTCCTTCAAGTACTGCGCCTAAACTATAGAAGTGACAAGTACTGCGCCTAAACTATAGAAGTGACACGAAAATGTTATGTAGCGCGGTTGTTCCTCATTTAAAGACCTTTCATTGGATATATGGCTTGGCGCGATCGGTTGGCTAGAACTCGAGATATGACTGAAAGGAGTGAGGAGTGTTTTTCGCTCTAAACAAATACGCTCCTTCAAGTACTGCGCATAAACTATAGAAGTGACAAGTACTGCGCCTAAACTATAGAAGTGACACGAAAATATTATATAGCGTGGTTGTTCCCCATTTAAAAACCTTTCATTTGATATATGGCTTGGCGCGATCGGTTGGCTAGAACTCGAGAAATGACTGAAAGGAGTGGGGAGTGTTTTTCGCTCTAAACAAATACGCTCCTTCAAGTACTGCGCATAAACTATAGAAGTGACAAGTACTGCGCCTAAACTATAGAAGTGACACTAAAATGTTATATAGCGCGGTTTTTCCTCATTTAAAGACCTTTCATTTGATATATGGCTTGGCGCGATCGCTTGGCTAGAACTCGAGATATGACTGAAAGGAGTGGGGAGTGTTTTTCGCTCTAAACAAATACCCTCCTTCAAGTACTGCGCCTAAACTATAGAAGTGACACGATAATGTTATATAGCGCGGTTGTTCCCCATTTAAAGACCTTTCATCTGATATATGGCTTGTCGCGATCGGTTGGCTAGAACTCGAGAAATGACTGAAAGGAGTGGGGAGTGTTTTTCGCTCTAAACAAATACGCTCCTTCAAGTACTGCGCCTAAACTATAGAAATGACACCAAAATATTATATGGCGCGGTTGTTCCTCATTTAATGACCTTTCATTTGATATATGGCTTGGCGCGATCGGATGGCTAGAACTTGAGATATGACTGAAAGGAGTGAGGAGTGTTTTTCGCTCTAAACAAATACGCTCCTTCAAGTACTGCGCCTAAACTATAGAAGTGACACGAAAATATTATATAGCGCGGTTGTTCCTCATTTAAAGACCTTCATTTGATATATGGCTTGGCGCGATCGGTTGGCTAGAACTCGAGATATGGCTGAAAGGAGTTGGGAGTGTTTTTCGCTCTAAACAAATACGCTCCTTCAAGTACTGCGCATAAACTATAGAAGTGACAAGTACTGCGCCTAAACTATAGAAATGACACGATAATGTTATATAGCGCGGTTGTTCCTCATTTAAAGACCTTTCATTTGATAGATGGCTTGGCGCGATCAGTTAGCTAGACCTATAGATATGACTGAAAGGAGTGCGGAGTGTTTTTCGCTCTAAACAAATACGCTCCTTCAAGTACTGCGCCTAAACTATAGAAGTGACACGATAATGTTATATAGCGCGGTTGTTCCCCATTTAAAGACCTTTCATCTGATATATGGCTTGGCGCGATCGGTTGGCTAGAACTCGAGAAATGACTGAAAGGAGTGGGGAGTGTTTTTCGCTCTAAACAAATACGCTCCTTCAAGTACTGCGCCTAAACTATAGAAATGACACGAAAATATTATATGGCGCGGTTGTTCCTCATTTAATGACCTTCATTTGATATATGGCTTGGCGCGATCGGTTGGCTAGAACTCGAGATATGGCTGAAAGGAGTTGGGAGTGTTTTTCGCTCTAAACAAATACGCTCCTTCAAGTACTGCGCATAAACTATAGAAGTGACAAGTACTGCGCCTAAACTATAGAAATGACACGATAATGTTATATAGCGCGGTTGTTCCTCATTTAAAGACCTTTCATTTGATAGATGGCTTGGCGCGATCGGTTAGCTAGACCTATAGATATGACTGAAAGGAGTGCGGAGTGTTTTTCGCTCTAAACAAATACGCTCCTTCAAGTACTGCGCCTAAACTATAGAAGTGACACGATAATGTTATATAGCGCGGTTGTTCCCCATTTAAAGACCTTTCATCTGATATATGGCTTGGCGCGATCGGTTGGCTAGAACTCGAGAAATGACTGAAAGGAGTGGGGAGTGTTTTTCGCTCTAAACAAATACGCTCCTTCAAGTACTGCGCCTAAACTATAGAAATGACACGAAAATATTATATGGCGCGGTTGTTCCTCATTTAATGACCTTTCATTTGATATATGGCTTGGCGCGATCGGATGGCTAGAACTTGAGATATGACTGAAAGGAGTGAGGAGTGTTTTTCGCTCTAAACAAATACGCTCCTTCAAGTACTGCGCCTAAACTATAGAAGTGACACGAAAATATTATATAGCGCGGTTGTTCCTCATTTAAAGACCTTCATTTGATATATGGCTTGGCGCGATCGGTTGGCTAGAACTCGAGATATGGCTGAAAGGAGTTGGGAGTGTTTTTCGCTCTAAACAAATACGCTCCTTCAAGTACTGCGCATAAACTATAGAAGTGACAAGTACTGCGCCTAAACTATAGAAGTGACACGAAATTGTGATATAGCGCGGTTGTTCCTTATTTAAAGACCTTTTATTTGATATATGGCTTGGCGCGATCGGTTGGCTAGAACTCGAGATATGACTGAAAGAAATGGGGAGTGTTTTTCGCTCTAAACAAATACCCTCCTTCAAGTACTGCGTCTAAACTATAGAAGTGACACGAAAATATTATATAGCGCGGTTGTTCCTCATTTAAAGACCTTCATTTGATATATGGCTTGGCGCGATCGGTTGGCTAGAACTCGAGATATGGCTGAAAGGAGTGGGGAGTGTTTTTCGCTCGAAACAAATACGCTCCTTCAAGTACTGCGCCTAAACTATAGAAATGACACGATAATGTTATATAGCGCGGTTGTTCCTCATTTAAAGACCTTTCATTTGATAGATGGCTTGGCGCGATCGGTTAGCTAGACCTATAGATATGACTGAAAGGAGTGCGGAGTGTTTTTCGCTCTAAACAAATACGCTCCTTCAAGTACTGCGCCTAAACTATAGAAGTGACACGATAATGTTATATAGCGCGGTTGTTCCCCATTTAAAGACCTTTCATCTTATATATGGCTTGGCGCGATCGGTTGGCTAGAACTCGAGAAATGACTGAAAGGAGTGGGGAGTGTTTTTCGCTCTAAACAAATACGCTCCTTCAAGTACTGCGCCTAAACTATAGAAATGACACGAAAATATTATATGGCGCGGTTGTTCCTCATTTAATGACCTTTCATTTGATATATGGCTTGGCGCGATCGGATGGCTAGAACTTGAGATATGACTGAAAGGAGTGGGGAGTGTTTTTCGCTCTAAACAAATACGCTCCTTCAAGTACTGCGCCTAAACTATAGAAGTGACACGAAAATATTATATAGCGCGGTTGTTCCCCATTTAAAAACCTTTCATTTGATATATGGCTTGGCGCGATCGGTTGGCTAGAACTCGAGAAATGACTGAAAGGAGTGGGGAGTGTTTTTCGCTCTAAACAAATACGCTCCTTCAAGTACTGCGCATAAACTATAGAAGTGACAAGTACTGCGCCTAAACTATAGAAGTGACACGAAAATGTTATATAGCGCGGTTTTTCCTCATTTAAAGACCTTTCATTTGATATATGGCTTGGCGCGATCGCTTGGCTAGAACTCGAGATATGACTGAAAGGAGTGGGGAGTGTTTTTCGCTCTAAACAAATACGCTCCTTCAAGTACTGCGCCTAAACTATAGAAGTGACAAGTACTGCGCCTAAACTATAGAAGTGACACGAAAATGTTATGTAGCGCGGTTGTTCCTCATTTAAAGACCTTTCATTGGATATATGGCTTGGCGCGATCGGTTGGCTAGAACTCGAGATATGACTGAAAGGAGTGAGGAGTGTTTTTCGCTCTAAACAAATACGCTCCTTCAAGTACTGCGCATAAACTATAGAAGTGACAAGTACTGCGCCTAAACTATAGAAGTGACACGAAAATATTATATAGCGCGGTTGTTCCCCATTTAAAAACCTTTCATTTGATATATGGCTTGGCGCGATCGGTTGGCTAGAACTCGAGAAATGACTGAAAGGAGTGGGGAGTGTTTTTCGCTCTAAACAAATACGCTCCTTCAAGTACTGCGCATAAACTATAGAAGTGACAAGTACTGCGCCTAAACTATAGAAGTGACACTAAAATGTTATATAGCGCGGTTTTTCCTCATTTAAAGACCTTTCATTTGATATATGGCTTGGCGCGATCGCTTGGCTAGAACTCGAGATATGACTGAAAGGAGTGGGGAGTGTTTTTCGCTCTAAACAAATACGCTCCTTCAAGTACTGCGCCTAAACTATAGAAGTGACAAGTACTGCGCCTAAACTATAGAAGTGACACGAAAATGTTATGTAGCGCGGTTGTTCCTCATTTAAAGACCTTTCATTGGATATATGGCTTGGCGCGATCGGTTGGCTAGAACTCGAGATATGACTGAAAGGAGTGAGGAGTGTTTTTCGCTCTAAACTAATACGCTCCTTCAAGTACTGTGCATAAACTATAGAAGTGACAAGTACTGCGCCTAAACTATAGAAGTGACACGAAAATGTTATATAGCGCGGTTGTTCCTCATTTAAAGACCTTTTATTTGATATATGGCTTGGCGCGATCGGTTGGCTAGAACTCGAGATATGACTGAAAGCAGTGGGGAGTGTTTTTCGCTCTAAACAAATACCCTCCTTCAAGTACTGCGCCTAAACTATAGAAGTGACACGAAAATGTTATATAGCGCGGTTGTTCCTCATTTAAAGACCTTTTATTTGATATATGGCTTGGCGCGATCGGTTGGCTAGAACTCGAGATATGGCTGAAAGGAGTGGGGAGTGTTTTTCGCTCTAAACAAATACGCTCCTTCAAGTACTGCGCATAAACTATAGAAGTGACAAGTACTGCGCCTAAATTATAGAAGTGACACGAAAATGTTATTTAGCGCGGTTGTTCCTCATTTAAAGACCTTTTATTTGATATATGGCTTGGCGCGATCGGTTGGCTAGAACTCAAGATATGACTGAAAGCAGTGGGGAGTGTTTTTCGCTCTAAACAAATACCCTCCTTCAAGTACTGCGCCTAAACTATAGAAGTGACACGAAAATGTTATATAGCGCGATTGTTCCTCATTTAAAGACCTTTCATTTGATATATGGCTTGGCTCCTTCAAGTACTGCGCCTAAACTATAGAAGTGACACGATAATGTTATATAGCGCGGTTGTTCCCCATTTAAAGACCTTTCATCTAATATATGGCTTGGCGCGATCGGTTGGCTAGAACTCGAGAAATGACTGAAAGGAGTGGGGAGTGTTTTTCGCTCTAAACAAATACGCTCCTCAAGTACTGCGCCTAAACTATAGAAATTACACGAAAATGTTATATGGCGCGGTTGTTCCTTATTTAAAGGCCTTTCATTTGATATATGGCTTGGCGCGATCGGTTGGCTAGAACTCGAGATATGACTGAAAGGAGTGGGGAGTGTTTTTCGCTCTAAACAAATACCCTCCTTCAAGTACTGCGCCTAAACTATAGAAGTGACACGAAAATGTTATATAGCGCGGTTGTTCCTCATTTAAAGACCTTTCATTTGATATATGGCTTGGCTCCTTCAAGTACTGCGCCTAAACTATAGAAGTGACACGAAAATGTTATATAGCGCGGTTGTTCCTCATTTAAAGACCTTTCATTTAATATATGGCTTGGCGCGATCGGTTGGCTAGAACTCGAGATATGGCTGAAAGGAGTGGGGAGTGTTTTTCGCTCTAAACAAATACGCTCCTTCAAGTACTGCGCCTAAACTAGAGAAGTGACAAGTACTGCGCCTAAACTATAGAACTGACACAAAAATGTTATGTAGCGCGGTTGTTCCTCATTTATAGACCTTTCATTGGATATATGGCTGGCGCGATCGGTTGGCTAGAACTCGAGATATGACTGAAAGGAGTGAGGAGTGTTTTTCGCTCTAAACAAATACGCTCCTTCAAGTACTGCGCATAAACTATAGAAGTGACAAGTACTGCGCCTAAACTATAGAAGTGACACGAAAATGTTATATAGCGCGGTTTTTCCTCATTTAAAGACCTTTCATTTGATATATGGCTTGGCGCGATCGGTTGGCTAGAACTCGAGATATGACTGAAAGGAGTGGGGAGTGTTTTTCGCTCTAAACAAATACGCTCCTTCAAGTACTGCGCCTAAACTATAGAAGTGACACGGTAATGTTATATAGCGCGGTTGTTCCTTAAAGCAGAAAGAAGAGAGAGCAGCGTAGAGGTTCTTATGCGAGAGTTTTGCAAAGCGCTGCGAAATCTCACCAACATTTAAAGTAAACACAAAGGTGACATTGGAAAAATATGCAGAGCGTAAAGAAATGGAAAGCGAACAAAAGCTGAGCTTTTCTTGTTCACGCTTAAAATTAAAGGGAAGCGAAAGTAACGTGGATTTTCTAATAAGAGCTAGCAACGTCGTCGCTTACTAACTCTGCTGAGAGATAGTTGATGAGCTTCAGTAGCTTCTGCCAAAGATTATAGAATACGTATTCCATATATGTTTTCTTTAAATACATACATTTTGAATATGTGTTTTATAATCTTTGCTTCCGCGGTTTAATTTGTTATGCTCTCTTCAGTCCCCACCGAAACGTTTCCCAATAGCAAACACATACCAAAAGCCAAAGCCTCTGATTTATTTGCTTTCCCCTCAACCTTAGCTCCACCTGACGACTTCAGTTTTTTATTCTCTTATTACATCATGTTGTAAAGCGTCGAGTTAGCGAAAAAAGCATCTGCTTGTATTTATTTATTTTTTTCTCCTACTACTAAGTGCGCTACTAAGTGCGTTTACTCTCAAAATTTGAAAGGAAGAAATCGAAAAAACGAAGTCACTAATCAAATCAAAATCAAAATTATTGAAACTGTTATACAACCAGAAAATGTTGGCTAGATTTTGGTCGCTTGCGTTCGAGTGGATGGGAATACTTTGAACCAAAGAGAGAAAGAGATAGTTGTAAAAACATGCATCTTGCATTTATGACTGTGCTTCTAAGAAGCTGTGTTCAATAATATAATAATTCTTTTGCTCAATCGAATGCCAAATTTCAATTTCAAACTTCCATTTTTTCAAAATGAATAAGAGTTATCCATTTGTGTATTAATTTAATCTGCTCATTCAATGTCAGGTTTCCATGGAGGACGATCTGCTAACGTCAGCAGCACATTGGAAACTTTTTTGACATGCAAATTATTTGTATCTGAAAAAAAAAAATTGGTAAACTTTTAAATGTGTTGTTTGAATTTGTTGAAGATGCTACATATTAAAATTTCATGACTATAAGTAAAGTGTTTGTGTTTTTATCATAACTGAAAATTGTTCGCATGAACATTGTAATTAGGATTATGCGCAATAAGAGAAGCTATTGTACAATGCACAACGTAAAAGTCGTCTAAATAAATAAAAATAAGTAGATTGCATTTATGTACATAAATAATGGTTGCGAAGGCACTATACCGGACATAACCCTAGTTTCGGAGGAATTGGCACGCGCTACTTCATCGTGGAAAGTTCTGGAAGATTACACAGGGAGCGATCACCAATATATCAGTTACAGAATCGAGGCTCCGGTAAATACCGCTCAGAGCTGGAATAAAAAAGGCACTCGTATATGGAACGCCTCAAAGTTAAATGCTGATACTCTGCTTGCTGAGTTTGATTCAAACATCTACAGAGCACAAAATGCCCGCGATGCAAGAAGCAAGGTGACAGCGACCATGCGATGCATTACCCGAGACTGCAGTAAAGCTTGTAACGAAGTTTTCTTAGCTGGGATATAACTCAGGGTGTCCAAGGTTCGTTAGAGGAAAGAATTTGTTTGTTTGGGACTATTTCACTTTTATTTTCATTTACTCCAATGAATATGTTACAGAAAGGCTATTTTTGCAAACGACTACGAATTCGGGTGTGGGTAAATTCGGTGAGTAGCGTGTCTTATCTGGTTGCGAGTGCGAGCGTTGATGAATCAGAGAGCGTTGCGTGTCTCTCTCGTTGTGGATGTGTGCGCTGTTGGATCAGAGAGCGTCGTATATCTCTCTCGCTGTAGGTGGGTGCGCCGTCGAATCAGGGAGCGTTGTGTGTGTCTCTCGATGTATGCGTGAGCGCCGTTGAATCAGAGAGCGTTGTGTGCCTCTCTCGATGTATGCGTGAGCGCCGTTGAATCAGAGAGCGTCGTGTGCCTCTCTCCATGTATGCTTGAGCGTCGTCGAATCAGAGAGCGTTGTGTGTCTCTCTCGATGTATGCGTGAGCGCCGTCGTATCAGAGAGCGTTGTGTGCCTCTCTCGATGTATGCGTGAGTGCCGTTAAATCAGAGAGCGTTGTGTCCCTCTCTCGATGTGTGTGAGCGTCGTCGAATCCGAGAGCGTCGTAGAATCAAGCTGTCTCTCCTGATGTAAGTGTGAGCGCCTAAGAATCAGAGAGCGTCGTGCGCCTCTCTCAATGTATGCTTGAGCGTCGTCGAATCAGAGAGCGTTGTGTGTCTCTTTCGATGTATGCGTGAGCGCCGTCGTATCAGAGAGCGTTGTGTGCCTCTCTCGATGTATGCGTGAGTGCCGTTAAATCAGAGAGCGTCGTGTGCCTCTCTCGATGTGTGTGAGCGCCGTCGAATCAGAGAGCGTTGTGTCCCTCTCTCGATGTGTGTGAGCGCCGTCGAATCAGAGAGCGTCGTGTGCCTCTCTTGATGTATGCGTGAGCGCCGTCGAATCAGAGAGCTTCTCGCTGGGTGTTGTGTGCGTGTGAAAGGTAGAGGCGGGAGATTCCTCAGGCCAAGGAGACTCAAAGTCTACCAGAACTGGCAAGAGGGAGAGCGGAAGGATTCTCTTAAACAAGGAGACTTAAAAGTCTACCAAAACTGCTAAGAGCAAGGAGGAGGGACGGAAGGATCCTCTTAAACAAGGAGACTTAAAAGTCTACCAAAACTGCCAAGAGGGAGACAAGGATTTCCGCACTTACCCGATTAGCTTCTGATGATGTTGTCTGCATCGATGCCGGAGACTGACTGACTGCCCGGAGTTGTTCCCTTGCCTTATATTTGTTTCTTATTGCATTTGTAGCGTGCTGTTCATGTGTCTGGCCTTATCCGCCTCTCGCTTTCGCTCGCATGTTTGCTGTGTCTTTGTCGCTTCCTTCGATTTGCCTTTCGTCGTCGTTTGCTTACATTTTTTCTTATTCTGTATTTACAGTTAGACCATTACAGTTAGACAATTAAATTCTTATGCTTATAAAGATTTTAAATTCAAGGTTGCAATGTTTATTTATTTAAATAGTACAAAATGAGATTTATTTATTCATTCTAAATTTCTTATGATTATTTTTATATTCTTAAATCTACTATCAATAAAACATAAATCTAAATTCTTAATAAAACATAAACTTAAATATAAAAAAGGTTTTCAATTTGTGAGGGTGGTATTTATCGTCCTCACATCCCCTCCTTACTTCCGGGAATGAGAAAGGCGCTGGCATTCTTGGCTCTGCCAATGCGTACCAAGTACGTTCGTCCATCGATGACCGGCTTGAACTGTCGTTGTCGTCCATGAGCGAGGTTATCGGTGGCTTCTTTAATTTTTAAGCGTAGGGCTTCTGGCCAGGATTCTTCTGGCAATGGGTGACGTTGCGGGTTGGCTGGGTTGTCTCTGGCCTGCGTAGTGCCCGGTTCTGTTGTCGGCTGAGTTTGCCACTGCATAGGCTTGACTTCGGTCTCGGGTAGATTTGGTTCTTGCGGGGAGGTTTCGTTGTTAGGCGCGGAGCTTGAATTGGTGTTGTCGGGCGTTGCTATTTATTGGGAACACGAGAATTTTTTTGTTGAAGAGGTCGTCTTTTCGTGTCCATTGGCGTACTGCTTCGTATCGTTGTGCAGCGCTAGGGAGCGTCCCATCGCCTTGTGTCCGTGTTAGCCTCGTGATGAACTGCGCTGAGAAAATGTACACATAGTCTCGTTGTCCTTCCGGTAATTCCGTCTTCCAGACCCAGTGTAGGTACATGTCGATTATTGAGTCGTTGAGCCATTGCCCTACTGCAAGGCGGCGGTAATCGGATTCGTATATGGCTATGCCTTGTTGCTTAGGATACACGCAAAGAGGTTTTGCTTGTGGTGACGTTGATGGCGATTGTTCCTCTGGGTTGTGCTCGAGGTTCGGCTGGGTTATCGTTTGTAGTCGACGTAACTCACCCACGGGGTTTTCCGGTATGGTATGTATTGATGAACTGCTCGGTGGGCGGGCTTCCACACGCAGCCGCTGTCCACGCCCTATTTTCTCGATCCAGTTGGCATCTAATATACGAATTCGGCTTCTTGCATTGTTCAGAGCTTTGTATTTTTGCTTCATGTCACTGATAGATTTTTGTAATCGTTTTCCCTTGTCGTCTTCCATTGTTGTCTTTATGATTGTCCTCGCGTTGTCGGTTGTCTGGTCTGGTCGCGATGAAGGTTGCGCTAATACTGATCCTGGGTTGATGATCGCTCTTCTGCCAATGCGTTTTGTGATGATGATGTCACATTCCTCTGAAATTTTCTAATAATAATAATGCGCAGTAGTAACGACGATGCGTATGCAGGTACAGTTAGGTAAACACACGCACAAATGTTGATGTTGTTTTTGCGGCGTTATCTCTTTTGTCGTTGTTCGTTGTTTCGTATTTCGGACAATTTGGTGCATTTCGTGGGACCAAAGTGCCGTTTTGCGGGGTAGCCTGCAGCATGTTGTTTTCTTATTCTCGATGCTTCGCGTAATATGACGTTCTCGTTGTGTTTTGGTGGCTTGGATTTTTATGCGCGTTATGAAGTGTGACGCTGATAAGAATTGAATTTGCGTGCGCAGTTAATACGTTTTGTTGCGATACCTCTCAGATTTGTTTCGAGTGTCTTTATATGGTGGTATGTTTTTAACTCGTTAACGTGGGCTGTTCTTGTTCGTGTGGTGTCGATGTTTTCTATCTCGACTATCACTGGTGAAATGAACCTTGTAATTCGATAAGGTCCGTCATATCGTGGTGCTAATTTCGCAGTGAATCCCTCGCAGGCTTTGGAGAGATGGTGCTGTTTAACTAATACTTGTTGTCCAATTTCCGGCTGCCATTGTCTCCTTCGAAGATTGTAGTGACGGGCCTGGTCCTGTGCTGCTCGTTCCAGATTTAGTTGTACGATTCGAAATATTTCTTTCAATCGTTCGGCTCTAGTGTTAGGGTCTTGTATCGTTCGGCCAGTTCCAAATGTCGTCTCATTGTACAAGGTTTTTGGTAAACGTGGTTCACGACCTTGATTTAAAAAAGCTGGGCTGTATCCGGTAGTTTCAGAAACGCTCGTGTTGATTGCGAGTGAAACTTCTGGCAATGCGTCGTCCCATTTTCGTTGATCTCCTCTGCTAAGTTGCGCTACCATGGTTTTGATGGTCCTATTTACTCTTTCAGCGGCGTTTTCTTGCGGCGTGTAAGGTGCCGTGAATTGTTGTTTTATACCTAGCTCTTGTGTAAATCTTTTAAATTCGTTGCTGGAGAATTGGGATCCGTTGTCCGTAACTACTATTTTGGGTACTCCGTAATGCGATAAAATTCGTTCCCTGAAGGCCTTTTTCACTGTGGCTGTTGTTGCTTTGCGTACCGGAATTATTTCTGTCCATTTCGTGAATTTATCTATGAAGACTAACATCATCGTATTGCCGTGAGTTGATCGGGGAAGAGGTCCCACGAAATCCATGCAAACTATTTCCCAAGGTTCGTTGGCTAGTTGCGTTAGCATGTGACCTGCAGGTTTTTGCTGGTTAGCCTTATAGCGCTGACAGGATGTACATTGTTTTACGTAGCGGCTGGCATCCCGAAACATTCCTGGCCAGTAGTAGAGGTTGGCTAGTCGTGCTATCGTCTTGTGGATTCCAAGATGCCCAGCTGTTGGTGCGTCATGGTTCTCCCTCAGCACTCTTTCACGCATTGGTGTTGGGACGCATAGTTTCCATTCTACAGAGTTGTCGTTTTTACTTAGATTTGCGATATGCCGATAAAGCTGACCGCCTTCGATGACGTAATCTGGGAATTTTTCCGGATGCTGTTGTATCTCGGCAATTTTTCTCTTGATCCAGGAGCACGCGTCTTCATTGATGATGTCTGCCTGCGTTTGACGAAGTGTTTCCCGTGGTTGACGTGAGAGTGCATCCGCTACTACATTGAGTTTTCCTTTTCGGTAGTGGACATCATATCGATATTGTTGCATTTCTAATGCCCATCGAGCAACGCGTCCTGAGGGATTTTCTATTGTGTTGAGCCACTTGAGCGCCAGATGATCGGTTATTATGGTAAATTCGTATCCTTCGAGATACTGTTTCATTTTCCGAATGCCCCATATTATTGCTAAACATTCTTTTTCCGTCGTGGAGTAGTTTATTTCGGCTCTGTTTAGCCGGCGACTTGCATATGCAATAACTCGGTCTTGTCCATTGATGTGTTGCTTAAGTACTACTCCCAATCCGTGGTCGCTGGCATCGGTTTGTAGCGTGAAGCGTTTTGAAAAATCGGGGCAAGTTAGTACCGGTGCTTCAGTAAGTAAATGTTTTAGCTGCTCGAATGCCTGCTGTTGCTCAGCTTCCCATTTGAAGCGGCAATCCTTTCTCAGTAGCTTGGTTAGTGGCTGTACGACTTTTGAAAATTCTGGCACAAAGCGTCTATACCAGGAAGCTATTCCCAGTAATCTGCGTAGTTCTCGTAAGCTGGTTGGTGGTTGTAATTCTTGTATGGCTGCTATCTTTTCTGGATCCGTGTGGATACCCTCGTTTGTAACCAAGTGCCCTAGGTACCTTATTTCAGTTTTAAAAAATTCACACTTGTCGTTGTTGATGTTTAGCTTTGCCTCACGCAGCCTCTGGAAGACACGGCGGAGATTGCGCATGTGGTCTTCTACGGATTTTCCTGTGACGATGATATCGTCTAGATACGCAAAAGCGTATGGTTCCAAATCTGGTCCGATCACGCGGTCTAGTGCACGTTGAAATGTTGCTGGTGCCGAATGGAGGCCAAATGGCATGACGCGCCATTGAAACAAGCCACGGCCTGGTACCGTAAATGCGGTATATTCCTTGCTTCCTGGTTCCATGGGTATCTGCCAGTATCCGTTCTTCAAGTCGATTGTGCTTATTAATTCTGCATCTCGCAGCTGATCCAGGATATGTTGGATCCTTGGTAAAGGGTATGCATCAGGAACAGATTTGGCATTTAGTTGCCTGTAGTCTACACACATTCTCCATTGGCCGTTCTTCTTTTTAACCAAGACAATGGGTGCACTGTGTGGGCTTTTTGATGGTTCGATTAGTCCCTTCTGTAGTAATTCGTCGATTTCCTTGTTTATGACTTCTTGCATTGCTGGGTTTCTTGGGAAGTAGCGTTGTTTAATTGCTCGCTCGTCGGTCATGGTTATTTTATGACAAGCGATGTTCGTGGGTCCTTTTACTTCTTCGAAGAGTTTCATTTCAGTTTCTATGAATTGTTTGATGGCTTCTGGTTCCGTCATTGCGTGGCTGCGGACTACTGAGCAGGCTGAGTTCTCGCGCTGTTCTTCCTTTGTGATGGTTAACCTGTGGCCGCCTAGTATTATCGTTGCTTGTGTATTTTGTAAGAAGTCAAGTCCGAGGATGAGGCTATCGATGGCCCTCGGGAGGATCAAGAGTGGCATCTGTGTCGTCTTATTCCCCATCTTGATGTTGACGTTTAACGCGGTTGTTGCTTTGGTTACTTCTCCGTTAGCCAGCCGCACCAATGTGGGCGCCGGCATTTGATTCCTTGTAGTTCGTAATGTATCTGCCAGTTGTTGATTGAGGAAACTTCGTGTGGCGCCTGTATCTATTGTTGCTGTAAGTAGTTTATCATCTATCGTGACGGTGGCTGCAATTCGTCCACTTTCTAGCTTTAAAGTTGATTTTGTGGAGGTACTATTTCGTGGGGACCCGTTCTGCCTCCTTAAGGACGAGTTCCGTTGGAGTTTTCCGCACGCTGGTAACGCTTACAACAGTCGATCGTTCGTACGCCCTGTTTTCCGCATTCCCAGCAGAATGACACTGGCGGTAACCGACAACTTTTACTATAATGACCTGTTCGCCCGCACCGTCGGCAGGCCGTTCGTGGGTTGAGATGTTGTTCCACAGTATCAGCTATTCTATGTTTCTCTGCCGATGCTCCCGTTGTTCTGTGTTTTCGGAGTCCAGAGTACTCTTCTTGATGCATTCGGCCGGTGTTTCCTTTATGCGAGTGAGTTCTTGCAGCTTCTTCTAAGTTCAAACTCTCCACTTCCGTTGCTAAAGCTGTCAATTCGTCTAAGGAGGAGAAGTCTCTTCGCCTTATATACCACCGGTATTCTGTAAGGCTGTTGTCAAATATTCGCTCCAACTGTTCCGTTTTGTTGAAGTTGGCGTGTCGCATCAGGTCCTGGAGTGCGACAACATATTCCTTGAAGGGCTCATTAGGTCTTTGTCGTCGTGAGCGGATTTCGTCACCAAGTTTCTCGAAATATCGTGATGGTAAATAGAATTGAAGGAAGTCTTTTCTGAATGACTCCCAAGTTTTGCAGTGCTTGTTGTTATTTCGATACCACATTAACGCCTTGTCTTTGAGTAGCTCGGGCATTGCTCGTGGTAATAATTGTTGTTGAACGTTATATGTCGCCGCAAGTTCCTCAATTCTTTCTATAAATTCGATGGGATCGCGTCCTCCATCAAATTTGGTGGACCATTTCCGGATCTTTTCTATAGCCAGTCCATATCCTTCTGTGGCTATAACTCCTTTTGACGGTGTCGGTATCTCGTTGTTTACAGCCGGTGTGAACAATGTGCAGTCATCGGTGAATCCTAAAAGATTTGGTGATGGTGCTCGGCTCTTGTTGTATACATTTTCATAGATTTCTAATCGTCGTTGGATTTCCTCGCTGTGTTCTTTACGGTTTATAAATGCCACTAGTTGCTTCCGCATTCCTTCGACTGTTTCTTCTTCTTCCAAGCCGAGGTCCTTTAAGATTTTAGCCAGGTCTTCCTTCTTAGCTTTATAAATCCATGATGTTCCCGTCATTGTGTAGTTGTTAACTTAGTTTAATTGGTTGCAAAAATAATTAATGCGTGTTTCTGTAACTTGTCCCTGTTCGGGCGCCACCTGTAACGAAGTTTTCTTAGCTGGGATATAACTCAGGGTGTCCAAGGTTCGTTAGAGGAAAGAATTTGTTTGTTTGGGACTATTTCACTTTTATTTTCATTTACTCCAATGAATATGTTACAGAAAGGCTATTTTTGCAAACGACTACGAATTCGGGTGTGGGTAAATTCGGTGAGTAGCGTGTCTTATCTGGTTGCGAGTGCGAGCGTTGATGAATCAGAGAGCGTTGCGTGTCTCTCTCGTTGTGGATGTGTGCGCTGTTGGATCAGAGAGCGTCGTATATCTCTCTCGCTGTAGGTGGGTGCGCCGTCGAATCAGGGAGCGTTGTGTGTGTCTCTCGATGTATGCGTGAGCGCCGTTGAATCAGAGAGCGTTGTGTGCCTCTCTCGATGTATGCGTGAGCGCCGTTGAATCAGAGAGCGTCGTGTGCCTCTCTCCATGTATGCTTGAGCGTCGTCGAATCAGAGAGCGTTGTGTGTCTCTCTCGATGTATGCGTGAGCGCCGTCGTATCAGAGAGCGTTGTGTGCCTCTCTCGATGTATGCGTGAGTGCCGTTAAATCAGAGAGCGTTGTGTCCCTCTCTCGATGTGTGTGAGCGTCGTCGAATCCGAGAGCGTCGTAGAATCAAGCTGTCTCTCCTGATGTAAGTGTGAGCGCCTAAGAATCAGAGAGCGTCGTGCGCCTCTCTCAATGTATGCTTGAGCGTCGTCGAATCAGAGAGCGTTGTGTGTCTCTCTCGATGTATGCGTGAGCGCCGTCGTATCAGAGAGCGTTGTGTGCCTCTCTCGATGTATGCGTGAGTGCCGTTAAATCAGAGAGCGTCGTGTGCCTCTCTCGATGTGTGTGAGCGCCGTCGAATCAGAGAGCGTTGTGTCCCTCTCTCGATGTGTGTGAGCGCCGTCGAATCAGAGAGCGTCGTGTGCCTCTCTTGATGTATGCGTGAGCGCCGTCGAATCAGAGAGCTTCTCGCTGGGTGTTGTGTGCGTGTGAAAGGTAGAGGCGGGAGATTCCTCAGGCCAAGGAGACTCAAAGTCTACCAGAACTGGCAAGAGGGAGAGCGGAAGGATTCTCTTAAACAAGGAGACTTAAAAGTCTACCAAAACTGCTAAGAGCAAGGAGGAGGGACGGAAGGATCCTCTTAAACAAGGAGACTTAAAAGTCTACCAAAACTGCCAAGAGGGAGACAAGGATTTCCGCACTTACCCGATTAGCTTCTGATGATGTTGTCTGCATCGATGCCGGAGACTGACTGACTGCCCGGAGTTGTTCCCTTGCCTTATATTTGTTTCTTATTGCATTTGTAGCGTGCTGTTCATGTGTCTGGCCTTATCCGCCTCTCGCTTTCGCTCGCATGTTTGCTGTGTCTTTGTCGCTTCCTTCGATTTGCCTTTCGTCGTCGTTTGCTTACATTTTTTCTTATTCTGTATTTACAGTTAGACCATTACAGTTAGACAATTAAATTCTTATGCTTATAAAGATTTTAAATTCAAGGTTGCAATGTTTATTTATTTAAATAGTACAAAATGAGATTTATTTATTCATTCTAAATTTCTTATGATTATTTTTATATTCTTAAATCTACTATCAATAAAACATAAATCTAAATTCTTAATAAAACATAAACTTAAATATAAAAAAGGTTTTCAATTTGTGAGGGTGGTATTTATCGTCCTCACAAGCTATGCCGCGATTAAAGACTGGAGGAGACAGGAAAAGCGCTTACTGGTGGACGAACGAAATCTCACAATTGCGAGCTATATGCATGCATAGCTGAAGAATTTCCACCAGAGCCAGACGAACGCACGCCGCAACAGCAGAGGGGGAAGAACTTAAGAAATTAAAGAAAGATATAAAGCTCGCTATACGCACCAGCAAGAAAGAAAAATGGTAGGAACTCCGTCAGGACTTAAATAAAGACCCCTGCGGACTCGGTTACAAACTTTTAGTGAAGAAGATTAGCGCTAGGTCCCCGCCAATCACACTCGACGCCAACGAGATGACCGGTATTGTCAACTCACTCTTCCCGTCGCATGATATAAGCTCACTTGGAGTAGAGACTACCAAGCAAGAAGATCTGCCCCCCTTCACAGAAGAAGAACTCAATCTAGCCGCCGGCACGCTAAAGAATAATAAGGCCCCGGGCATGGACGGCATCCCAGGGGAAGTTCTTAATTTGTTGGCTAAATCGCGCGCCACTGAACGGCTTGACATGTTTAACGCCTGCCTGTTGGAAGGCTATTTCCCAGAGAAATGGAAGAGACAGAAGTTAGTCCTTATCAGCAGGAAAGCTGCTAGAACGCCTACTAAAACCTAGACTGGAAGCAGCCATCGAAGCTGTAGGAGGACTCTCCAAAAAACAGTATGGTTTCAGACCAGGAAGGTCAACTCTTGGAGCTATAGAGGAAGTCAACAACACCGTTGCAGAGGCACAGCGCGGAAATCATCACTCCAGGCGCATTGTTCTTCTCGCCACCCTTGATATCAAGAACGCTTTCAACAACGAAAGTTGGGTAGACATCATAGATGCGCTTGAGAACAAGTTCCACATACGTTACTACTTAAGGAAAATAATGCGCAGCTATTTAAATACTAATAAATAAACTTTTCTATGAGACAAGCACAGGAGTCCTAAGCAAGGAGATCACTTCCGGGGTAGCTCAAGGATCCATTCTTGGTCCAGACCTTTGGAACGCCAACTACGATGGGATCTTCAAGATACAGATGCCAGACGACACCTTTCTGATAGGCTACGCTGACGATGTCGCAGCAGTCATTACCGCTAGAAGCTTGGCCGACGCCCAAAGGAAACTGAACCAAGTAATGCTAAGAACCACAGCGTGGTTGGACGCCCACGGCCTTAGTCTGGCCACAGAGAAGACCGAGTTGCTTCTACTAACAAAACGGCATATGGAACTAGAAGTTGATTTCAGGGTCAGAGACGCTGTGATAAAAACGCAAGAGGTGGTCAAATATTTAGGGTTAAGATTAGATCCCAAAATATCGTACTGGGCACAAATCCAGCATGCGCAAAAAAAGCCTCTCAAATCACAGCACTAACAGGGAGGCTAATGGCCAATATCGGCGGCCCGACAGAAAAGAAGCGGAAGTTGCTTATGTCAGTGACGATATCTGCCCTACTTTACGGAAGTGAAATATGGTACAGCGCGCTCAAAGCAAAGAATCGCAGGAGAGTCCTGGCCCGGGTGCAGCGGACAGCCGCCCTGCGCGTTGCATGCTCATACCGTACAATCTCGGAAGCTGCAATCCTAGTAATTAGTAGCAGTCCCCCAATAGATCTCTTGGACAGCGAGCGAAAGAAGTTATGGGAACTAAGAAAGGAGAACGCCTCGACATCCGCAGTGGAGGACGTCAAGCTGGAAACTATACAGCAATGGCAGTCTAGATGGAATACGGAATACGCGCGGAAGATGGACCGCCAGACTCATCCCGGATCTGGCCACATGGATAAATAGAAATTTTGAAGAAGTAAATTACTACATCACGCAGATGCTGACTGACGCATGGGTAAAGTTGACGGGCCCGAGTGCATATATTGCGATAGTGAATTCGACGACGCAGATCACACCTTCTTCAAATGTGACAAATGGCGAGTAGAGAAAAACTCCTTAGAAACGCTAGTCGGCCATGTTATCAAGCGAAGAAGATTGGCAATATATCGCCAGATATGTAGAGCTTGTATTACGCTCTAAAAAGCGGGACCTGGACGCAGGTGCAACGAGGGAAGTCCAGTAGGACATAGCTGGAACCCCACCCTGAAGTAATACGAAAGTGGTCCCGGGGTGGAACGAGGTTCCGAAGGTTCGGGGAGGACGTTTTTAGTGCGTGCAAGCCGCACATACCGAGTCGTGACGACGGCATCGAGATGCGTTAGGCATTTTTTACCTCCTTACCGCAAAAAAAAAAAAAAAATGTACATGAATAATAAATGAATTAATATGAATAAATGAAAACAATGAATTAATAAATTTCCACTCCATATTCACAAAAACGCGTCCAGCAAAATTCAGTGACTGAAGTGACGACATTGGTAAAAACTTGCATCTAACAAAATGGAGTACTTTAATGCGAATATAATTTGATCTTTTAATCTCATGTTAATTTACGATGTATAAGAAGTGATTTCACATGATTTTATACGTGTTTATAAAGCACATTCATTTCCAATATTTAAAAATGAATATTGTCAATATTACATTGCAATTTATTAAACTACTCTAATATCAATATTGCATAAACGACTTGTAACAGGCATAATTGATGCCAAGTTACAATTCTTATTCTTATACATCAAACACTGATATCTGAGCTACCATACGAAAGATCCCAACACGAAGGACGCCGGTTCGAAACCGAACAGCGGCAAGCAATTTCTTCATATTCTTTTTTTTATTATTATTTCTTATTTTATTATATTTTCTATTTTTTTTTAATAAAATAAGTTAATAAAAATTCATTACAAATATAAAAACATAAAAAAGCACATATTAAACAAATTACGAAATCCGCCAACTACGGGTTTCGATTGCACTAGCATACGGCACATGAGCAAGACATTTTATTCGCTTTTGCTTTCCCGCTTATTCGTAATCAGAGGTGAAATTCTCAAACAGTTCAACCATCACGCGACGTATAGGATGCTCAAAATGCACAGCAGTTGGAGAAGTTGGAATCCATCCTAAGTCGCTTGCATTGAAACTGCTAAGACTTTTGTATTTTTGAAAACCATTTCCAACTTCCACTATCGACTTCGGTCACCAGTGTCCAGCACTATCTGGCACTATCGGCTTTGGCCACCAGCAACCGCACTATCGAGTTGCTATCGACTTCGGTCACCAGTGTCCAGCACTATCTGGCACTATCGGCTTTGGCCACCAGCAACCGCACTATCGAGTTGCTATCGACTTCGGTCACCAGTGTCCAGCACTATCTGGCACTATCGGCTTTGGCCAGCGGCGAGCAACACTATTTGCTCACCAACTAGGTAGGGCACCTAAACGAGGTACCAAACCAGAGACTATTTGTTGGTGGACGCTCTGACGTCACCAAATAAATTAAAGGCCATCTGCCGAGTAGCACTTTTGCTCTCACTCTAATAGAAACCTCTCGCCTTCCGCATATCAAGGCCTTCTGCCAAAGAAGTAGTTACGCTTCCTACCACTCACCGCGTCTCCCTTGGTGCTTTGACTAGGTGATACATATTGTGCAGCCCTCTGCTGCGGGATACTCTATCCCCCTCTCCCATTGTACGTATTCTTAGGTATAAAAATTGTTAAGCATTAGTATAAGTATAAGAATTGTTAAGCAAATAATAATAAAAGAATAAAAAAATATTAAAAACCAATAAAACAACGTCCGAGCTGAACTCTTTACAGAGTCAGTGCTAGACTGTCGCGAAGACAGTCGTGAGTAATTCGGGAATACGTTGTATGTTAGAGGGTTGCGAGACCCCTTTAACGAACCCTGGACAGACTGAGTTTTATCCCAGCCTAAGGACCAAAAACTCGTTACAAATGGCGCCCGAACAGGGACATTCTTCTTCAGAAGAAAGTCACAACACAACAACAACAATTAAAAAAATCGACGAAACGTCGACCAGCTGGGTTTACTACCTAAAGAAAGAAGAGCTGGAAAAATACTTACATGAAAAGGGACTACCCACTGATGGTACCATGAAAGAAATTCGGAAAAGAATTAGCAACTATATACATTTACAAAAGAAAAGAGACAATGAGGAAAAACAAAAAACCCTTGTGCATACTCCAACGCAAGAATCATGCAATGATACGCCCACTGGTACATGGCAACCACCCGTGAATCATACCAATAATAATAATATTGACGTCATGAACACTGTGAGAAAATGGGGACTCCATTTTAATGGGAATCGACCATTAAACGAATTCCTGGAGACTATTGAAGAACTAGCTGACTGCTATGGAGTAAAATACGATCACCTCTTGCTGCCACTCAACGAAATCTTCAAAGACAGAGCACGAGACTGGTGGCGATACAAAAGAAGCGAAGTTCACACGTGGGCAGACTTCCGAACAGCAGCAAAAATATTCTTCCAACCACCGCGACATATACTCAGATTAGAAGAAGAAATTATGCGAAGAAGACAGAGTAATCGCGAACGTGCCAAAGATTATATTCTTCACCTCATGACACTAATACGACAACATCCACACATGAAAAGTGAACAGCAGATCGAGCGAGCATACGAAGGACTACGCCCCGAATACCGATTATATATCAGGCGCAGCGACTTCGACAACCTCGACGAATTAATGACACAAGCAGAAGAATATGAGCACCTTAGAAATGAAGAAACAAGAACAAATCGTCACGCAAATAATTGCTTGACGTCCCTTACATACGATCGACGTACACATTGTTGGTCTTGCCGACAGCCAAGACACCCTCAAAGGAAGTGCCCAACAAAGAAATTACTATTCTGCTCTCATTGCGGAGAAATGGGAATCTTATCTCGCGATTGCCCATGCCACCAAAACAACACTAAAGCGCCACCCGTCGCTGGCCGCTACTACATACCAGTTAAGTGCGAGCAATACACAGTCAACGCTTTGATTGACACCGGAGCGTCTCTAACGTTTATGGGTGACAACCTTAAGAGTAAACTTAACCTACGCACCCAGCCAAACCACACAAGAGACACACCAATCGCACTGGCCAATGGGAAAACCGTGACCGTCCATAACTACGGAAAAACGAAAATACAGATAAATAACAAAGTATACTGCCACCACTTGCAATATATGCCTGGACTGACCGAAGATTTAATACTCGGGACGGACTTCTTAAAAGTAATTGACGTCCACATCACCATCGGAGAGCATGAACTAAAAACGACATCCGCCAACGAAAACTTTGCTCTCTACTACAGCAATCAAAAAGACGAACAAATACAACTCCAAAAATTAATAAGCGAAACAAAGAATCGCATGGAGAAAATCTGTACAACGTGTAACATCGCACAACACACCATTCGCGTAAATACCGACATACCCTTCAAAGAAAGGTACTACCCACGAAATCCGGCGATACAACAAATAATAAATAGCGAGATCAGCATCGCAGTTAATGAGTCCACCTCACTCTCGGCATCCGAAATGAATTTCGGGAGAAACCCACCAGCACCAAGAATAACCGCGACCGAAAACCTGACACCATACAACAAAACAATGGTGAATTTTGCAGAATTATATCAACGCGCTCTCCTCAAAAACCAAAGAGCCACCCAACACCAGAAGCATCACTACGACCTACGGCGCCGCCCCTGGAAACCGGCAGTAGACTCCCTAGTCCTTCGCAAAAACCACGTGCTATCGTCAGCCACGAAGAAATTCACCGAGAAACTCGCTCCAAAATATATTGGGCCGTACAAAATAATCCGATATGCGTCACCTAATATAGCGGTTTTAAGAAACGAGACTCATCCAAATAAAGAGGTGCGAGTACACATCCAAGACCTCAAAAGCTTCCCTACAAACACGAAGCACACCACGGAACCAACACAACACTCACCACACTCACTAGAATCAATCACGCAGAACAAAGAAGCAATCAGTCACACCCGATCGATCGCGCTGAACAGTAGTCCACCAAAAAGTTCTGCAACCACACAAAAAAAGAAAAAAAGTGAAATGGCGCACTTACGCAAGCCGACACAGCCGAGACGTCCCGGGCTTCCAGCTACCAAATGGGTCCAGCCAGTACCACCATTCGTACCACCAATCGAAGTACAGAGGAAAAAGGAGATCCTCCATCGAACAATGGCAGTCTCCACCATACAAAAGCCTAAACTTAAACCAAAGCTCAGTAAAATCCGAGCAGCCATCGAGAAAAGCAGACCCGAATATTGCCTCAAAAAACCTCCACAGCCACGAAATCCACAAGTAAACACCGAGAAGGGAGCCAACCAGCCAAACCCATCCACCAGTCAGGACCACCAACCATCACACACCAACAAGCAGGGATGGCTAAGAAAAATCCAAATCAAATCACAAAAAACACCAGAGAGGCGCACTTTCACCCTGCGTCAACCAGAAGGCGACGTGACCGTCACCGTGCAAGATGGATGGGCAAAACTAAGCTACCAGAACGACTGGCGAATCGTCACCACCAATCGCAACCACTCTCAGGTCCGGCCTTTCTAAAGGGAAAAAAAAAAACCACCTTCAAATACACCTAGAAATAATAAGTATTTACCACATATTTTATTTTTATATATATTATTTACTCACATATTTACACCTTTATGTAAGTACCTACATCCAATTTATTTACACATTTACGTTTTTATATACAACTTCAGCATTTACATAGTTATAAACATTGTGACACCACGAAATAATGTCACAAACATATACAAAAAGAGAACAACATTTTATTTGATTATTATTAAAACATAAAAATAAACTAAGTAGAAAATATGTACTTTGAATACTACTTTAGACAGGGACAAAAAAAAAACCCAAAAACATATATATACTCTAAATCTTTTTTTTCTTCTCTTTCTTTTTTTAACCGAAATCGGGATAGACTGTAACAGGCATAATTGATGCCAAGTTACAATTCTTATTCTTATACATCAAACACTGATATCTGAGCTACCATACGAAAGATCCCAACACGAAGGACGCCGGTTCGAAACCGAACAGCGGCAAGCAATTTCTTCATATTCTTTTTTTTATTATTATTTCTTATTTTATTATATTTTCTATTTTTTTTAATAAAATAAGTTAATAAAAATTCATTACAAATATAAAAACATAAAAAAGCACATATTAAACAAATTACGAAATCCGCCAACTACGGGTTTCGATTGCACTAGCATACGGCACATGAGCAAGACATTTTATTCGCTTTTGCTTTCCCGCTTATTCGTAATCAGAGGTGAAATTCTCAAACAGTTCAACCATCACGCGACGTATAGGATGCTCAAAATGCACAGCAGTTGGAGAAGTTGGAATCCATCCTAAGTCGCTTGCATTGAAACTGCTAAGACTTTTGTATTTTTGAAAACCATTTCCAACTTCCACTATCGACTTCGGTCACCAGTGTCCAGCACTATCTGGCACTATCGGCTTTGGCCACCAGCAACCGCACTATCGAGTTGCTATCGACTTCGGTCACCAGTGTCCAGCACTATCTGGCACTATCGGCTTTGGCCACCAGCAACCGCACTATCGAGTTGCTATCGACTTCGGTCACCAGTGTCCAGCACTATCTGGCACTATCGGCTTTGGCCACCAGCAACCGCACTATCGAGTTTCTATCGACTCCGGTCACCAGTGTCCAGCACTATCTGGCACTATCGGCTTTGGCCACCAGCAACCGCACTATCGAGTTGCTATCGACTTCGGTCACCAGTGTCCAGCACTATCTGGCACTATCGGCTTCGGCCAGCGGCGAGCAACACTATTTGCTCACCAACTAGGTAGGGCACCTAAACGAGGTACCAAACCAGAGACTATTTGTTGGTGGACGCCGAGTAGCACTTTTGCTCTCACTCTAATAGAAACCTCTCGCCTTCCGCATATCAAGGCCTTCTGCCAAAGAAGTAGTTACGCTTCCTACCACTCACCGCGTCTCCCTTGGTGCTTTGACTAGGTGATACATATTGTGCAGCCCTCTGCTGCGGGATACTCTATCCCCCTCTCCCATTGTACGTATTCTTAGGTATAAAAATTGTTAAGCATTAGTATAAGTATAAGAATTGTTAAGCAAATAATAATAAAAGAATAAAAAAATATTAAAAACCAATAAAACAACGTCCGAGCTGAACTCTTTACAGAGTCAGTGCTAGACTGTCGCGAAGACAGTCGTGAGTAATTCGGGAATACGTTGTATGTTAGAGGGTTGCGAGACCCCTTTAACGAACCCTGGACAGACTGAGTTTTATCCCAGCCTAAGGACCAAAAACTCGTTACAGACTTTGGAAATGTATAGAAGTCCTCGTGAAAAAAATCATAAATTCATATATAACTGAAAATTATAATTCATATAAAAGCATAGAACAAAATAAATGTGAAACTAACCAAAACTATAAATTGCAGATTGTTTTTAATACACAAAAGCAACATTTTTCGCTGCATGCATTTAAAATGAGAGCGTTGAGTGCGCCACGTGTTGGATTGATGTGGCTGCTGAAGGTGTTTCTACACTCGGAATAAAGATAAATGTGTTGGTGGTGATGCGCTCGGTGAAGCTGTGAATGATGTGTTGTTGAAGCTACGTTTACATCAAAACAACACGTGCTTAAATAAACGAATTTAACTTTATTGTACTTGAATTATTTTATAGCAAAATAAACACAAAGTAAAAATTGAATTTGAAGCATTTCCTTCTCATACTCGATATTCGCTCTGCGCTCTGTGGTTATGTTGTTGCTGTTTCTTTTATATTTGATTGTCAGCTGTTCTGTATTCTTGTTTTTATCGAAGCTTCCGGCTGCCGATGTCCGATTAATTGATTGGTAATATTTTTACACTTATTCGTTAAAAAATTAAACATATTTTTAAACTTTTGATCATGGTTTCCTGGTTTCTTATTTTTCACGTTTTGTTGAATAGTGGAGGGGAATATTATGTTTTGTAATATAGTATTTAGATCTTAAAATACTTATATACGGTTACGACTGCACACTGATTGCTGCATCGTGAGAGGATTTGCCTACATTCCGTAGCCTGGATATGGCATGTTTGGCGCGTAACCAGGAGCATAGTTCTGTCCGTATTGCGGAGGAATACCCATGGTCGGGCCGGCGGTAATCATCAGCTGCGGCTCCATTGTTATTATGTTTTTGTGTTCGACCGTGTCGTCATCCTTCTCGCGTTGCGCTTCGTTCTGCTCCAGTTTATCTACTTTTGTTGTGTACTCGCGGATGACCTAACGCGATCGAATTAGAAGTTAATGCAAGTTGGAATACATCACAGTTAAGACTCACTTGAATTAAGTACGGCATAGCAAAGTCCATTATGTTATGCTTCCATGCCAACTCAAGTATTACATCTGGACGAAGTAAATCGTAGCACTAGATTCATAATCAAATACAGTTTCAAATACAATATTAACATTAGTTTCTATAAAAATACCTGGAATAGGCAAGCAGCAAAACAGTCGTGGGCGTCACGCTCGAGGAACCAGCCCAGAAGTTCTTCTGCAATTTCCTGCTTGCCAGATTCTGCAGCGTACTCCATTGCATCCTTGAAGAGTTTATCCTTCTTGCACAGCTCCACACTCTGTTTCCAGCGGTTGTTGCCTTTGGATTATTAATTAATTAACAGATGTGATGGGTATTCACTATCCTTCCCATTACCTTTGTACAAATAAGCCGCAATTCGTCTGAATTCTGTCAGTTCGTGCTTCTCCAGCTTTTGAGCCAAAGCTATTGTGTCAAAGTTATCGAATCCATCAATAGAATTGCGCAATCCTTGGTAATCCTCTTCTTCTATGAGCAAGCCGTTTAGTGCTTCGTTGATCGCTTTGTTGTTGAGACTCTGGACGGATCGCAGGTACGGCTTCACCAACTGCAAGTGCCCAGTCTTCGAGAAGAAGCTAACGCCGCGCGTGTGGTCCATGCGTGGCGCCAGAAGCAATAAAATGTAGTTTAGCAGCAACGGCTTGTAGTCCAAATAGAATTGAATGGCTTTGTAGTAGAGCTCGATGTTGGGCACTTTCGTGATGATGTCCTTGAAATGACCATCGCGCCATGCGTGAGTTTGAACTTCGAATACAGAATGGCCAATTCGGGGAACATGCCCAAGTGAGCGCGTTCCAAGCCCCGCGCCGATTCCAGTAGAGCAACAAGCCGGTCATGAATGTTGGTGATAACATAAACCTATAATACAATTTTTTTGGAGGAACGAATCAAGAAATAGAACCCAGCAAGAAAGTATCTATTTGTGCACCAACGCGTCGAAACGGCAACACTCGACATTTTAATGCGACACGAATTATTTGAGGAGGCTGTGATTTTTCATATATGTCAGATTTTCCTAGAGTTATTTTAAAAATAAAATAATCGAAAGACATTTGGATGTCGTATTGTATTCTGAATTCGCCAAAGAATCAAAGCAAAGGTCAATTCAACATGAGTTTAAGTTTATGCAAGAAGCGGCGAACGCAGGAAGTGGACAATGGAGTTATGAAGCGACCGCGCAATGAAAACCTATCGACTTCACACGGGACTCTAGTAATATTAACCTATTTTAAATATCACATTGTTTACGCTATTTGAATTTCATTTATTCTATGTAACTGCAGTCCCAATCTCAACTTGTGCAAAACAACGTGCGCTGTGGTAAAGTAATAAAAATGCAACTGATTAATTTTATGTGCCACGCAAATCTCTCGATTGATTTTCATCCGCGCGTCAATTTCTTGGTGGGAAGTAACGGTAGCGGCAAAAGCGCTATATTGGCAGCGTTGGTAGTAGGACTAGGCGGCAAAGCCAAAGCAACAAATCGTTCAGCAAACATGAAACGTAAGTGTCAAAAAACACATAAGAAAAGTTTTATATGTAATTAAATTGGATTTTATATTGCAGAGTTTATTAAGAATGGCGAAAACACAGCCAAAATAATGATTACGTTGGGAAACTCTGGCGCTGGTTCTTATGAAGCTGATGTGTATGGCCACGAAATCACCGTTGTGCGAACGATAACACAACACGGCTCTTCTTTTGCAATAAAAAATAAACGTGGAGATGTGATATCACGTAAAGCGGATGAGCTCCACCGTATTCTCATCTACCACAATGTTCAAGTGGACAATCCTGTATTTGTGCTAAATCAGGATAATGCGCGCGCATTCCTCAAAGAGTAAACTTTAAAAGTTGTTTAGAGGAAAACCGCATTTCAATAAGAGTTCTCTCCTTTCCTTATAGTTCGGAACCGTCTAGGAATTATAAACTTTTCCTGAAAGCCACGCAGTTGGACACTGTAATGGATAAACTTAATGATTGTTTGCACTCGTACCGCGACCAGCAACGTCGAATGCAATGTTTTAACTTGGTAAACCTTAAGAAATTATTTACTATATAATGCTAGATGAGAACTAATATTTTTTAGGCTATTCAAAACAGAAGGCAGGAGATTGAAGGTCTGAATGCAAAATACAGGCAACTGATGTCGGTGGAAGAACTGAAGGTAAAGTACTAATAAATTCGCTTATATCCAAAATTTAAATTGCGTATCGGTTTGTTCATCTAACGATACGTACAAAGTTATCGGGTAAATATTATAAAAATATTGTCGGGGGAAATTGTTGTTTCAAAAGATAGCAAGGTCGCATTTAAAAAAATTGTATAGCACAATATTTTAGTGTTCTGAATTCTGATACGTTGTCTTTATCACCTTCAACATCGACTTATGAAGCAGCTTCTGTGCCATGTTTATTTTATTTCTATGAATTTAAGTAGATACTCGTAACACTCAAGAAGCTCAACTTTCGCATAGTGCGCACGATGTATTATGCTGCATATTGGCGCCAAAACTTGTTGAAGGTTTCTATATTTTTTAAAAGCTTACTATAGTAACTCTCCTAAGTTCTTCTAGAAAAAACATGGATTCGAAATTAATAGACTTGCGTACGCACTGCGACTGCAGAAGCCAAGGAAAAAGTTCTTAGCTCTCATATTAGGTTACGCTAGGCTTTATCCGTTCAACCCTGTCTGTTCAATGAAAGAGGTGATTGATTAATACTGAAACTGAAAAATATTTCACCAAATTTTGGTCTCATTATTCTTTGTTATCACTTTTCCTGGAATATTTTAAATAAATGAACCAATATTGCATAAGAATGTGTCCAAATCACATGAAAACAATTTTGTTAAAGTTGAAGTTAAACTTTTTCTGTGCTAAATTTTCCAGAGTGAATTGGCCACCAAAGAACTGGAGAGATCTTGGCTGACGGTGGCACAGGAAGAAAAGGAGCTTCAGGAATTCTGTGAAAAAATAGAAGCGAGAGAGCAAAAGCAAAAATCTTTGTTGGAAATGGTGAAAAATCGTAGTGAGGTTGAATTGGAATTAAAAAAAGAGATAAGGTATCAAAATCTTGCCAGTTTTTAATAATATATTGATAATAAGGCTCTTTAATTAATATTTATTGCATTTATAATCGCTGTGCAGGCAATTTGAAGAAGAAATTTCCAATAAAACTTCATCTATTGCTGAAGCCAATTCTTTGTGTAACCAAACTAGAACACAATTTAATAAAATACAAGATAGATGTGGTGAACTAGAATCATTTCTGTCAAGTTTTAAGAAGCGCTTTGCATTCCTGGAGGGACAAATCAAGGAATTGAAGAATAACATTGAAGAACGTTCAAAGAAGTAGGTTTTTAAATTTCATCATAATTAGTTACTATGTTTTGTGTTCTTAGCAATGTTGGTGACATTGCGGAAGTAAGAGAACGCAATGAAAACGCTTTGAGCGACTTGAAAAATATGCTCGAAGAAACAGAGGCCATAATTGGGACAGTGACGCGCGATTTACAAATACTTGTCGAAAACAAAAGGCAGCAAGAAGAGAAAATCGGCGAAATTAGACGTCATCAAAATTCACTCGATGAAGAAATACGTAAGTTCAAAAAAATCACTTTTCATTTCAACGTTTTCTTTTTTCCTTTCAATTCTTCACATTTCTTCGACTATAATTATTATCTAAATTCTCATTTATTAACCATCAAATCATCATTATCATTATTTCAATTAACTCATTCAACTACTATCGTGATTAATTTAATTAAATGTTTATTTATTAATAATAATGCCTTTTTGCTTAGGCCGAATTCAGTCTCACATTCGTAACATTCAGGCCAGCTCCAAAGATAAGTTTTCAACTTATGGTGAGGATGTGAGTAATTTTCTTATGGAAATCGATAAGTATTACAAAGCTGGAAAGTTCTCGGAACTGCCGCGTGGTCCCATCGGCCGTTATATTGAAGTGCCGAATAGCAAATTTCGTGATGTTGTCGAAAATCAAATGCAGGGTCTTCTGCGAGCCTTTATTGTAACCAACACCAAAGATCGCTTAGTGCTCGAAAGCATATTAAAGAACAACTTTCCGAACTATCATCCAGTAATAATAACAATGCGATTCATGAAACAGGTTAACTTCATTTGCTTTTTTACTTTCAATATAACCCAGATGTAAATAATGTTTTGTTACATAATTTCTCAGGTATACGACGTTACTCGTGGTTCTGTAAGTCCAACTCGAGGCACACGACTTCTTATGCATGAAATAAGATGCTCCGATCCAGTTGTAATGAATTGTCTTATCGACCGTGTTCAACTCGAAACGATTCTTTTGGCTGAGACAAAAGACATCGCTGAACATCTGACATCGGATCGCGAAAACGTGCCTCAGAATTTGAATAAGGTTATCGTACCTCAACCGGGTCTTGAGTATTATCCGGACCCTCATTATCGCATGTATTCGATGAAAATACGCCCTGCCTCCTTAATTCAAGTTGACGTTAAAGATCGTATCAAGTAAATAAGAGTTCAGCTAAATCTTTCTCATGGCTACAATTTCCTGCTTTTGTTTCTTTAGTCAACTAGAAGCGGAACACCTCGAACGCCGACAACGCTTTCAGCAGTATGCGGAGGAGTGGGCCGCTCAAGAACATCAGCTGAAGGAGGATATGAAACTGATCCAAGAGAAACGTGATGAACTCGAGAAGTACGCAGCCAAAAAACGTGAAATGAGAGAGGAGATGTTGGAACTGGAGAATTTTCAATACCCTGAACACAACGAAGTCGATATCTTGGTAAATTATTCTCTAGACATGATTACAGCTGAACCAGAATCTAAAAAAAGTGTCTAACAAAAAATAGAAACGCGAGCTTCAAGAACACGAAATTAAACTGGACCAGGTGAAAGCTAAAATAGTTACCAAAAAATCAGAACTCACCGAAGCATACGACGAGAAACAACGATTGGAGATCGAGTTAAAAAGTAGAAAAACGTCATTGCAGTCCATAGAATCCGATATTAACGAACTCAAGGTTAGGTCGTTTGACTTATTCAATTTTTGTTTGATTTATTTATTATCTTATAATATAATTAGACCACCTCTGAAGAAACACAAGCCAAGCTGCGCAGTTTAGCGATTCGCGTTAAAGATAATAAAGACAAAATAAAATGCCTTTCAGAAGAAGTTAAAGAGTTAAAGGTAAGAATCATAAAAGGCGCAAAACTTGATTGAATTGAAAGTTGAACTTGAAATAATAACAAAGAACTTACAATATACAATTCCTGTCGTTCTCCAAAGATAAAAATATTTCCATCCTCAGTAATCTCAGTAATAAATATCATTTGCCATCCACAAACAAAACAAATCAGTCACTCATGTTCAAATCAAGTTCGACTTAAAGAAAGATTAAAGATCGAACTTTTGCGGATGAAAATGAGATTAGGAGTGGTGTGCCCCACGGTCCATTTTGGGTCCACTCCTTTTTAGTGTGTTCATAATTACATTTTTTCTGTAGCCAATAACGTTACAATTCATGCCTATTCGAATGATATGTAGGTTTATCTGTCCAGACCAACTTCCCTTTTGGTGTTTCCCTTCGTTCTGCTGGTCTCTAAATTTGCTTTTATGAGTTGTGACTTACCTAGTATTATGTTGAATGGTAACAAATTGGGGATTGTGTATAAAACTAAGGTCCTTGGCTTTATTATTAACTCTGTTATTAGTTATTAGCTATGAGTTATTAAAGAAATTTATTTCGCATTGCGTAATGTAAGAAGATCTGCACATTTCGTCCCAATGACTACTCGTAAGTTTTTAGCTACACAAACGATAATTCCATATATAAGGTACTTTGAAAATGTGTACTGTAAACGGGATTATCTATCTAAAAGTAGACCACAAGTAGCATTCAATAATGTTACGCGATATGAAGTGGGGCTACGCAGGTTTGAGAGTATTTCCTCGTATAGTAATTTGATTCTTGGCTCTAGCTTGTTCAATTATTTAAAAGCTAGAAATTGCTTGTTTCTATTTGATTTGATTCTGTTGTGGAATTCGCTACCAGCGGAAATTAAACGAATAACGAATATGCGCAGTTACAGGCGACAAATCTTTCAAGAGTTCTTTATTTTGTTATATACATGCTAGATGTATTTCTCTTCTTTATATATAATACGATTAGAATTATTCCTTAGTAAATATGTTATTTATGTAAATTTTGTTTTGTATAGTGTAACTGCAGAGTAAATGAATAAATAAATAAAAAAATAATAGTAATAATACACAAAAAAAAAAAAAAAATTGATTTTTTGTTGAATATCGATCGCGAAAGATGAAATATACTTCCTGGAATCCTAAAATTCCCAGAATATAAAATTATAAATCAAAGTATTTGGCTCATCCTAAGCTTCATCTTGAAGATTTCATGCACGCTGTCTGCATTTATTTATGAATTTACTCAACAAGCTATACGAACAAAGCCTAAGCGACCATAACTTAATTGATGATATATAACATCCAACATTGAGATACAGAAAAAGAAAAAAATTAACCAATTTAGTAATAAAATTATTATATTATAAAATTCATTTTTATAAAAACTCCACTAGATTTATTTGCATTTATTGCTGGCGTTCAAATTTTTGTAAGTTCTTTGGTAATAATATTATGAATGATAAACAAATGAAGCATGAGTGAATACAGATAATATGCGTTTATTTCTAATTTAGAACGAGAAAGAATCCAAGTTAGCGGCACTTAATAAGGCCATCAATGCAGCGCAGAGTCGTGGTGATCGTGTTGCAACAACAAGCACTGACGTGAAGCTGCACGAAGAGATACAGAGAATCAAAGCGAAACTAAAGCATAGAAGCAATTTAACTGACGATCCCAAACAAATAGAAGAGCTAATAAGAGCAGAGAAACACAGAATGGACTTGGATGTGAGCGCTTATGACGGCTTTAAAAGGTCCATTGAAATGGTACGAAGGGAAACGCCTATCCTTTTCTTATACCGTATTTCTTACTAATTTTTCTTATTATAACTTTGCAGTTAAAAAACTCACGTCACAAACGTTACTATCTCATTAAAAGGCTTAAGCAACACATGGTTATGCGGCTTCAGTTGTTCTTTGATGTAAGTCAGTTTTCATTAAGTGCGATCGCGCGATCCATTAAAACATGAATAAAATTCTTGTTATTGGTTTTTTACTTCCTTGTATACGTAGTAAATACAAGAAAGTATTGTAATCATGAAAAATTTCGATATTGAGATTTTGATGGTAACACACATTTTGACCATCGCGGAGTCCATTTTGACTAGTTTGGTCGTGACGTGTGTACGTATGTACGTATGTACGTATGTACGTATGTACGTCTGTACGTATGTACGTATGTACGTAT